>OY728127.1:561458728-562744978 GCA_963277665.1 Viscum album | reverse complement strand
TAATAAATAAATAGAAATAATAAATAAGAAATAAGAAATAAATATAAATAATAAATAATAAATGATAAATAATAAATAATAAATAATAAATAATAAATAATAAATAATAAATAATAAATAAAGATAAATAATAAATAATAAATAATAAATAATAAATAATTATAAATAATAAATAAATAGAAATAATAAATAAGAAATAATAAATAAATATAAATAATAAATAAATATAAATATAAATAATATATAATAAATAATAAATAATAAATAATAAATAATAAATAATAAATAATAAATAATAAATAATAAATAAATATAAATAATAAATAATAAATAAATATAAATAATAGAAAATAAATAAAGATAAATAATAAATAATAAAGAATAAATAATAAAGAATAAAGAATAAATAATAAATAATAAACAATAAATAATAAATAATAAACAATAAATAATAAATAATAAATAATAAATAATAAATAATAAATAATAAATAATAAATAATAAATAGTAAATAATAAATAATAAATAATAAATAATAAATAATAAATAATAAATAAATTTAAATAATAAATAATAAATAATAAATAATAAAGAATAAATAATAAATAATAAATAAATATAAATAGTAAATAATAAATAAATATAAATCATAAATAAAAATTAATAAATCATAAATCATAAATAATAAATAAAGATAAATAATAAATAATAAATAATAAATAATAAATAATAAATAATAAATAATAAATAAAGATAAATAATAAATAATAAATAATAAATAATAAATAATAAATAGTAAATAATAAATAATAAATAATAAATAATAAATAATAAATAATAAATAATAAATAATAAATAAAGATAAATAATAAATAATAAATAATAAATAATAAATAATAAATAATAAATTGTAAATTGTAAATTATAAATAATAAATAAATATAAATAATAAATAATAAATAATAAATAATAAATAATAAATAATAAATAAATATAAATATAAATATTAAATATTAAATAATAAATAATTATAAATAATAAATAAATAGAAATAATAAATAAGAAATAATAAATAAATATAAATAATAAATAAATATAAATATAAATAATAAATAATAAATAATAAATAATAAATAATAAATAATAAATAATAAATAAATATAAATAAGAAATAATAGATAAATATAAATAATAAATAATAAATAAATATAAATAATAAATAATAAATAATAAATAAATATAAATGATAAATAAATATAAATAATAAATAATAAATAATAAATAAGTAAATATAAATGATAAATAAATATAAATAATAAATAATAAATAATAAATAATAAATAATAAATAACCCGTTACAAATAATATATAATAAATAAATTAAAGTATATTATAAATAATAAATAATAAATAATAAAGGAAACACATGAAAAAGTATGAAAAGACGTGATAAGGGATGAAAAATCATGAAAATGTATGAAAAAGGATGGAGAAGCATATGAAGAATGAGGTATTAGAAAGAATGAGAACGCATGAAAACTCGTGACAACTCTGGAAAACTCCTTAATAATTCAACATAATCATCATAATAACCCACAAAAAACCATTGATAAAGATAACAAGTCATGGAAACCCAAATAAATAGTAATAAATGGAGCTACCGTTAAAACTCGTCAAAACGGTCATAAAGAGACAAAAACATTGGACTCACATTAACGGAGATAACTTAAGATCCGAGAGTCCGTTTTAGATCTGCGACCTGTCAAATCAAAGATCTTGAAACGATCTTCAACCTGAAAGGTGAAAGAGTCTGAATGGACAGGCGGATCGGAAGTTACGACCATTTAAAAAAAAGCTGACGGGGAACGGGTTCTAGAAACGAGGCATTGAAAAACATAACAAACCTGATACCCACTAAAAAGGTCATAACATATGATCTGTGAGTGCATGTGCGCGCCGCAACCAGTCAAACTGAAGCTCATGGAATGAGCTATGCTCTGGCAGGTGGAGGAGGCCAAATTGACACGCGGATCAAAAGTTAGGTCCGTTTGAAGACAAGTTCAACGGGACACTGGTGACAGAAACGGGGTTTTGGAGGCCTTCGGAGGGGTTTTTGGGGTCGAAAAACTCGACAGAATCTAGCTTGTGTCGAACTAGTGCGTAGATCTCTTCGCTGGCTTCGATTTGATATGTGGTAGAGCCCAAACGGACACCTGGAGCGAAAGTTATGGCCATTTGAAGTTGGAGAACTTTTTTCAACTTTTTTATAACTCTAATATCGTCCACACCTTAGAACGTCTCACGGTTTTGATTATATGTGCCTCTATATCTCTTCATGAGCTTTGATTTGACTGGTCGTGGCGCTTCAATGGACGCCCGGATCAAAAGTTATGATCGTTTTAGTGTTTTCGGGGTTTCTCACGTTTTTTTATTTTTTTCATTTTATTTCCCGGCGGTTTTACCGAAACCGCCGCTATTTCGCGGCGGTTTTTTAAAAAACCGCCGCTAATCCTTGAATAAAATTTTAAAAAAAAAAAAAAAAAAAATTTTGCCGTTTAGCGGCGGTTTTTTAAAAAACCTCAAGAACAGATGCCCACCTCACAAGGGTTCAACAGAAAGGAAGAAACCTACATACCTCAAGAACAGATGCCCACCTCACCATGACTGACAAGGTAAAAGGCCTCTGGAGTGAGATTACACAACAGATCTAGAAAAAACCAAGTGGAAACACCATCTTAACCCAACAGATCCAAATACACTACCCAATGTTGATATTGTGATCAAAGGAAATGAAGAAGCATGAAGACGACTTACCCAGAGAGATGCACCAAAATCACAACAAAGATCAGATGTTGAACAGATCAATCCAAAATGAAAGTTGTTTTTGAAAAACACCTAGGAGAGACCCTAGGTCAAGGATGAAGGATCATGGGAAGAAAGGACTGAGAAAAATTTCCAAGAGTATGTTTTAAAACTGGATGCATGCTATTTCACAGAATGAAACTCCCATTCACATCATGAGTCCACGCTGGATAAGTACACCAAAAAACCCATCACCTAGGATTAAAAATCTATTATTTAAAACATTCACAATGTGAAACCACCATTCATGATGTGTAATATTTCACATCATGAATCCCCTTTCACAGCTTGTACCCAGTAGAAATTACACAACATGTAACCCAGTTACATGGCGTGAAATCTTCCTGTGTACTGCAGAAAAGGTTGGTTAATGTTTAAAGTCCAAAAAACCTCTCACTTAACCATTATAGGTATCCTCCCGATTCCTTCTTGGTCCTATTAATACAATGAGATAAGGAAAATTTAAATAGAGATAAAGTCATAACTAATGGATCGGTAATTGGATGTTACACAATTTGAATCATAATCTTTTAATCCATCTCTTTATCTGATCTTTATCAACAAATTAGTCCATCTTCATTGAGAATTATAAAATGAATGGTATGGAAAAACTTCTTCAAAATATTTTGTGTTTAGATTTCCAAGCTGATAAGAACTTAAACAAATATAAATTTTTAGCTGTTATAGTGAACAAGAAGAAAGACAATGTGAAAAGGCAAATGGAAGGAACCTTCATAATTTCCTTCTCACAAAACCAAAGATAAAGTTGTAGTGAATCAAAAAAATGTTATTTTATTTTCATATGGAATGAAAGGTCATTAGAAGAAAAGCTGAAATGGATTGAATAAAAAGTAAGAAGAAGCTTCTACTTCAAGTATATTCATTATTGAATGTAATATTTCTATTTTAATTCTTGGTTGTTAGATAGAATATGTGACTTACATATTATTATCAAAATATAATAACCAAGTAAGATCAGAATGATTGTAAGAGTGAAGTGAATCATTAAGTTACTAGTGGATATTGACCCCTACATCATTTAGATAAGATCACATACTCACATGCCTATTGGATATATTCTTTTTTTAACTATTAGTATCTAATTTATGTTACCAAAACATTATATCAGTGTTGAGTTTACACATATTGAGATTTTATTTCAAGTTTGAAATAAAGTTGGTATAGTATACCATAACTGAATAATAGTTTAAGTATACATGAATCAGGGATATCCTATGTTAAAAATTAATGATGAATATAAAATATAGGACCCAAATAACACCCTGTTATGTCAAGATAAAACTTGGTCATGTATAACCAGAAGAAAAATTCCAAAGATATACCAAATAGGGTGTTTATTCTCTTTTTATTTATAAATCTTAAAGTAGTTGGAATGATTTCTTATAAGTTATAATGACTAAGAAACCTTTTGTTATTAAATTTTATAAAATCATAGATCTTCTATAATTAGTTCATAAATCTACATGTGAACTATTTTAAGTAGAAGGTATAGGTAATTTTTTGTAATTCATGAGTTTCCTTTAAGAAATTTAAGGAATGTAAAATAGAAATAAAGAATGGTATTTGTAAGATGATAAAATATACTTAGAGTAACTAAACCAAATAATATATTAAACAAGAATCCATTGATCATTAAAATATAGATTAGATTCACATTCCACTATACACATTATATTAATGATATTAGTAAGATAAAGATTGATGATGAGTATTTTAAGTCTTGAAAGTCTTTCATTATATTAAAACTATAATGATAAATATATATTGTATGAGTTTTAATATAAAATAAATCTATATTTCACAAATAAATGTGTTTAGATGAAAATTATTTGTTAATAATAAATCAAAAAACAAAAATTATATAAAGAAAATAAAAAATAAATCTCTATGAAATATCCTAAAGTGACATAGGAAATTTTAAAAAATTCATAAGATAGACAAATAATAATCAAGTGAAAGACTGTATTTATATAAAAGGGTGCTCGCCTCTTTTTAATATATTATGATAAATAAATAAATAGATAAATTAAAGGATCAAGAATCATAATTATTTATCATAGGAACAAGTTACACAATTTTTTATGGGAAGGAAATTTACAAACACATACTATATAAGAAAGTATAAAACCAAAGAGAGATGGTTTTATAATAATAAAAAATAGTTTATATACTATTAATTAAGAATAATTGATCATAATCCTATAAGATAGTAATAAATTTAAATGTAATAAAATGAAAATTAATTCAAAAAAAGGATTCCATGTTCCAAAATCAAGTCTAAATTTTGGTAATTTCTCTAGTTAATGTTAAGATCATAGGGTCAGATTGGGTATTCAAGGGAAATTTGAACATGGATGGTAAAGTGATTACCTATAAATAAACATTTTTTGTTAAAGGTTTAAGAGTATTAAATGTGTTGACTATTTTAAAACTCATCTTCTAAAATAACTGCTAATATCCATCTAAATTTAGATTTCTATAATAACATTCCTATAACACTCCAAGGTTTTAAAAGAGGAACATCATGTTCGATGTCATGTATGACATGAAACACCAAGATTAGAAGAGAATATAACACCAATATACTTTAAAATACATTTATTTTTAAATAAATTAAATCTCTTTAATGGATTTAAATTAATGCAACACCAGGTTTAAACGAAACACGATACTCAATTAAAATATTATTATTTAAACATAACCATTATTATTTGGGTGTTAAGTTGGTGGGTATGAATAGGACAAAAAAAAGTAATAAAATTAAATGGTTTACCTATTTATAAAATAAATTCAATGGTTATATATTTATTATAAATAAAATAATAATCATTTGAAAGAAAAATAAATAGTTTCTGAAAACTGTATTTATCAAAAAGAAGGTTCAGTCGCACTTTTCACACATAATTAAAAAGTAATTTTTTTGACTTTTATAAAATTTATTTGAAAAAATAAACATCATTTTTGAAATATATATGTAAAAATTATCATTGTGTGTATTTTTTATAATAATCTAAAAAAATTGATTTTTTGATGAATAGTGAAAAATACTCATTTTTATTGAAAGTTTCTTTTTCCTTTAAATTATTTAAAAAGTTAAATTATATTTTAAATTTATTTTTAAGTTAAATTATTAAAATTATCTTGAAAATTAACTTATTTTTTCATTTGAATCAACTTCATATTGAATTTGGATATTAAAACATTTTAAACTTTTGAAAGTTTTTTTTTCTAAAGACTCGTTTTTTTAACGCACCAATGGGTTTAATTTTAAATTGAATTTGGAAAATTATATGAATTGAATTTGTAAAAATGGATTAAAATTTTATAATCTGAATAATTTATATTATCTAATAATTTCACCTAAATGTTTTACCAGAATAAATAGTGAAAATAATAAAAATTAATTATCACGGTTAAGGTAAAAAAATAGGTTTATCGAGGGTTATACTAAGAAGATATGGGTTAAAATTGACCTAAAACTTGTAAAAAACCAATTTTATGGCCATATTTTGACTTTATAACCTATAATGGTATATAAAGACCCATTTTTTAGGCTTTTTTCATGATAAAACTTGGGTATCACTTCTTCTTTTCAAAAATACCATGTGTGTCCTCTCACCCACTTATAAAAGTAAACCCCCTATCCTCTTATCTTAAAACTTCCAAAAAACATTAACTTAGACAATAACTACCCAAATATCTTCCTTAATCCCATGCTCACATAATAGATGGATTATCTTGATTAGGATTCCATCCTAATAAGGCTTTAGGTACAAACCAAAAGAGGCTCTCTGAAGAAGAGGTACAATTCTTAAACATGCGTATATGTTTTATCTCTTCTTCCACCTCCTTTAAATAATCTTTGGTTATGATAATATAATAACACCAGTATTTACTATATATTGAGATTTTATTATTTTAATTTAATATCCCATATCCATCTCCACTTCCATTAAATGGGAAGTGAAACTGTCGATCGTGTGTATAGCGGACTACCGTCTTGCGAACCGATGTAATTAGTTTTCCATCACCACCTTTCAGGACTAGATATAATGATGTATTTAATATATTTATATGATATTTATGTTATTTTTATACTTCTGGAATTATTATATCATATATAACTTCTTACATTCCATTCCTTGTGGCATACGATAATGTTGCTCGTGTGCAAGGTGGATTACCGCCTCACAAAGAAATGTGATTTGTTTTCCACTTATAATTTACATGGATGGTAATAAGGATAAATTTAATGAATATAAATGATATTTATGATATAAAAATAATTATTTAAATTCAATATAATTTCTAGCTTCATACCTTCTAATCCTTTGGAAAATAATAACATCGCTCGTGCGTGCATGTGGACTACCACCTCTATGCAGTGGTGTGAAATGTTTTTCATTTTATTTTTACATGGATGGTACTAAGGAAGTATTTTATTAATATAAATTATATATGAAAAATAATAATTAATTTTTAAAGAATAATTAATATTTATTTTCCTTTCGTTCCATCCTTCAAGAAAAATGGAAACAATGTTCATGCTTATGTATGGCATACCGTCTCCATGAATGGTGTAATCAATTTTCTATCAATAAATTTTATATATTACTCTAAATACATATATAATGAATATATAGTATATTTATATCATGGTTAAAATTATGAATATTATGTAACCATGACCAAATTAAAAGGACCAAAATTACCTAACTAAAATATACAAGAAAAATGAAGCAATTGTCACCTAAAACAGTGATTTTAATAAATAATTGTTATTAAATGGGTGATAAAATACTATAATTAAATAATATATGATATGATATATATGAGTATGGTTTTTAATAGATTTATAATAAACCTATATTTATTATATAGGATTTTCAAACACATATGAAAGAATTCAAACTTAAGGTAAGGGTTTTTCATCTCACTTTTACTTCTATGAGACATATTCCATATTCACCACTTATTCTTTTTTATGGTGTATATACTTCCCATTTTTATATTTTATATCATGAATATATTTCTATTAATGTTATTTAAACTTTTATTTGAAGTTATTTATTTCATGGGGATTATGATTCAAAAGTTACCATAGTGGTAAGGGTTTATTTCACAATCTCATCATTATTTAGGATTGTTTTTATTTAATTATCCATTGGGGGAATTATTTTTTATTTATATAATAATACAAATTTATTTATTTATCCACTGGTTATTCTTGAAATTTTCATTTAATAGTATCATTTTCCCACTTTTTGGTACTTAAAATTATTAAGAAAATGTTTTTAAGAAAATTCGACTTTAATTCTCTTTTTATTCAAAAATCCATTTTCATCAAAATCCATGTTTTCTAAAAATGTTTTAAAAAATATTTTTATCCTTTTAAAAATGATTTATTAAAGAAAAATTTACCCATTTTTTGAATTTTTGAAAAAAAAATGAAAGGAATATTCATATCTTTTTCAAAACAAGTCTTGTTTGGATTTTTCCAAAACTATTAAAGGAATATTTATTTTAACGAGTACAATATGAATGAAATTTCACGTATTCATGACCAATTAATGTTTTAAAGATTAATTTATAATTTTCAAATGTTATTTTCAAATAAAATGATTATTAAAATATTTTTTTAACTTTTAGTTTTAGAAAAATATATTTTCAAATTGAAAAGGTTATTTTCCTCAATGATGTTTTTAATGATATTCATACGGTATTTATACTCATCAATGAAATAAAACCTTTATTTTAATTATAATCCACTATGGATATTTTTTATTAATATCATACTTATTATTTCTTTGAATGGTTTATGATTTGTTTGACTGAGGATGTAAAATTTTATTTCCACTCACCATATTACTCTAGATGATTTGTGATTATGTTTTTTTTATTGGGGTAAGTATTAAATATTCATATATTAGTTTTTCAATAAGAATTTTTATATTGATTATGTTTCACCCCATTAGGAATGCATTGGACTTATTAAGTGATGGGTGTGGCCAAGATATAGATAGCCCCTCTATGTATTGGTAGGTCTCATGAGATAAATTAGTTGGCTAAATTAGATGGGTTTCTACCCACAGATTTAAAATCTCTTATGAAAGGTCTTGACAATATGTTTTAGATGTCTAAAATTATAAATTCCATAATTATGAGGTCAATTATTGATTTCCATGTGATTATTTGACTAGTTAGAATATCCATGGATAAGTTTCAAGCTTATGTAATTATTTATATGGTTTTATTTGATCATTATTCATTCATTCCATATTATGATCAAGTTATTCTTTAAATGAAATGTGTTTTAGTTATTTACCTTTCCATATTGATAATGCTTATTTATTATAGATTCTTCTATATGCATAACCTTACTGAGCATCTAATATCACCCCTATCTTATGTTTTTTTTTCTAGGATACTAGGAAGTATTATGTAATTGATATGAAAGGATACAATAAGGGTCATAATGTTGTTCTAAAAGAAAATACTTTATTTATTTTATGATTTAAAATGTAAGGTTAATTTCAATTATGTATCTAGTTTACCAATAATACTAAACTATTTAGTCCTTTGGGTGCGATTTATAGTATCTAGTGCCAATATAATAAAGTAACCATTGACTATGGGCTACTAGAGTCAGGTTTTTTATAGTTGGTATCATAAGAAGTTTAGTATAAACCTTGGGAACTAGATTTATGAAAACGTGGATTAAGGAATATAACCTAGTGACTTACTTTAAGGATAATTCCAATTATAGGATAACATCCTAAAGTTTTGGTAAGGTATATATTATGTTTTTTTCCTAGTAATACATCATTTTCTATATACTACAAGTGTACATGGTTCTACCATATATGTACCTAGGGGTAATAACTCTAAAAAATGCATGTTGGGTTTGACTCGAGTGTTACCTGGTATATTAAAACATGCCTTATTTCACACCTAGTTTGATACTCCTAGAGGATATGATTTGGTTAATTCACATTTTATTTAAAAAACATTATGAAGTATTTGAAAATATTTTATGATTTAAAAACTTTCCCAAAGAAACAATGTTTAAGATTATGATATTGGCCATGAATAAATTTTTCAGTTTATGTTATGTCTTTCACTAGTATTGGGATTATACATTATGTTTCATAATGTTATGATATAATCTAGTATATGACATTTTTTAGAAATGGATCCTAGTGGATATAATGGGAACCATATCAATGCACATACCCTATATAGGGATTTCCCTCCTGGGAAAGATAATGAAGTTGAAGCTGGAGCTATAGCTCAAACTGTTCAAATTATAACCATATTGGGGGAGATGACTCAGGTTATGAGCAATAACTTTTCCTATATGAAGAAAACTTTTTATTCACCACATAGTGTAACAATTCTAGACTGCTTTATGCATCAACAACCTCTATCATTCAATGGGACTATAAATCCATTTTTTGCTGAGAAATGTATAAGTTCCTTATAGAAGATATATATCACTTTGGGAATTAATTAAAGGGAGAAGGTTTTAATGGTAGTTTATTATCTCTCATGAGATTCTAATTAATAATGGCCATTTATTCAAAACAATAATGATAAATATTAAATATAAAACATGGAATGGAAGGATTTTAATGTACTCTTATTAGAAAAGTATTTTTCTCACGAATAATAGGGAGATATGGAGACACAATTCCTAAGTCTAAGAAAAAGGAAGAGGAAAATGTTGCTAAGTATGAAGAAAACATTACAAGGTTAGAAAGACATGTTACAAACTATGTAGTTAATCTAAAGAGCAAGATTTATTGTTTCTTTGTTGGGTTATATCCAATTCTTCAAATGGCACTAGTCTCTTAATCATACTCACCATGCGAGGACATGATATGATATGTTATCAAGGTAGAGAAATAATTCTCAAATTATTATGGATTTAAAGGGAATAAAGAGAATAATATAATGGTAGATAAAAAATAGATAAAGGGAATAAGGGAAATAAGGATTTCCCCCATGTGATAATTATGGAAAGAAACACCCGGGTACATGCTTGAAGGGAATGGGAGTTTTCTATAAGTGTGGAGAGAAATTACACCGTTCTAAAGATTTTAAGGTTAATAAATAAGTTTCCAATTTTTAATGTTTTAAAAATAAGGATATAGGGAACTATATAAATGAATTCCCCAAGCATAAATGGAATATACCTCAAAAGAAGCTAAGAGACCAAGATTAAGATTATGCTATTACTATAGATGAAGTGAAATTATTAATGTTATTGTGTTTAGACTCAAGAATTATGTTATAAGAGTATTTAACAAATATATTCTTGGTATAATAATCATGAAATGTATAAGTATTGTTCCACGGTACCATTTTTTTAAGGATTTGAAAGCATATGATGAATAGTAATGATAACCAAGAAAAGTGATTTTGTAATAAGTTTGTATTTTTGGAAAACATAGGATTAATGGAAGATAACCCTTAATATGTGTATGATGTTGAGATAATAATGATAAAGATATGTTTATGGGAGAGTATTTTTAACCTTGAAATTGGTTAGTAATCTATGTTATCATTTCTAGAGTATGCTACATTTTGGGATTTATGGAATATATTCGACAACCTGAGATTTTATTTTTGAAATCATTCATGTTTTAATTAATGTTTCATGGTGATAAAGGTATTCAGATATTTGTAAAATTACATCAATATCCACTTTATATTTTCTATATAATGTTAATTTAGTGACCTCCCTTCTAAATTTTTGGAAATTGAATTTGTTCAGACATGTTTTGGATGAGTCTTAAGGTTAACCATTTATGAAATGGATTAATTTGAATTTTGGAAGTTTCTATTGATTTATTAGATTTTAATTTATTATATTTGATAACTTTTTATATACATTTTGGTTTTGAAAAATATCTAGAGATGGGAGGAATAAATTTTCACACTTTTATTGATTTAATGATTTGTTAAATCTTAATTTTAGTGCTTCAGGCATAAAAATTCATATTGGATATTCATTTTTAGAGTAAGATATGGAGTAGGAATTGATAAAAGGAAAACCAAAGGATTAAATTGTTCCTATAAAATAGAAAAGTTTCATGTAATTATATTTTCTTATGTTCTCGGTCTAGATGGTAAAAAAATTCATCAAATTTATAAAAAGGAACTTGAAATGAAAATTTTTTCCTAGAATCTTCATTTTAGATGAACCAAATGGTCAATTAAATCATCATATATTTATCGATTTATAGTCATTAAATTTTCTATAAAATTATCTTTCTTTTGATCAATGATCTCTAACACTCCTCATAATTATTTATGATTTTCTTCCATTTCAATATCTTCACTTCCCACCAATGTTATCCTATTTGGAAACCTAGTACATGATATTCCAAAACCTTCATACTTTCCTTTATCTCTTATCAGAAGGAATTTTTATTAACCACTTTTACAATGTGGGTTTCCAAAAAATGTGTTTTTAAATTTCAAACCCTTGATTATAAAGATCAATATTAAATTGTGAGGATGCATTTTATTTAAGGGGTAGAATGTAACACCGTGAGATTTTAAAAGAGAAACATCATGTTCTATAGTGTGTATGAAATGAAACATAAACATTAGAAGAGAATATAACTCCCTCAGTCCTTAAAATATATTTATTTTTAAATAAATTCAATCTCTTTAATAGGTTGTAATGAACGCAACACTAGTTTTAAACAAAACAGGATACTCTATTGAAATGTCATTATTTAAACATAACTATTATAACCTAGTCATTGAGTTGGTGGGTATGAATAGGACTAAATAAAATTTTAAAATTATATGTTTTAAACATGTATAAAATAAATTAAATGGTTATATATTTATTATAAATAAAATAATAACCATTTTAAATAAAATGGAATGTTTTCTAAAAACATTATTTTTCTAAAAAACGGTTTAGTCACGCTTTTCATGAATAATTTAAAATTAATTTTTATTAATTTTAGAAAATTAATTTAAAAAATAATATTAATGTTAAAAATAAAAATTTCAAATATATATATGGGTAAATTTTTTATAATTTTCTGAAAAGATTAATTTTTTTATAAATAGTGAAAAATACAGATTTTTATTGAATTTTTTTTTTATTTAATTTATTTGATAAGTGAAATTATATTTTATATTAGTTAAAATTGAAATTAGTTTAATTATATTAAAAATTAACTAATTTATTTCATTGGAATCAATTTCATATTCAATTCTGATATTAAAACCTTTTAAGCTTTTGAATGTTTTCTTTGAAAAAAAAACTATTTTTTCAACACACCTATGGGTTTAATTTAAAATTTAATTATAAAACTTATATGAATTTAAATTAGAAAATTGAATTCCATGTTTTGGAATCAGAATAATTTATATTATCTAATAATGTTGAATTATTTTTTTACTATAATTAATAGTGGAAAGAGTAAAAATTAATTGTTATAATTAAGGTAAAAATGGGTTTAATGGGGGTTAAACTAAGAAGATAAGGGTTCAAATTGACCTAATATTTTTTAAACACCCATTTTCTAGACATATTTATACCTTATAACTTTTAATATTCGATAATGACCAATTTTATAAGCTTGTTTCATGATAAAAATGTGGGCATCACATTTTATTTTCAAAAATATCATGTGTGTCCTCTCCCCCACTTAAAAAAGGCCACCCCCTATCATCTCCTATTAAAACTTCCAAAACACTTTGTTTCATAAAAGACCTACCCAAATACCTTAATTAATTCCATAAACACATTCTAGAGGCCTTATTTTTATTATTAATCCCACCTAATAAGGGTTTAGGTATAAACCTAAAGAGGCTCTCTGAAGAAGAGGTAAATTTCTCAAACATGCGTATTTGTTTTATTTATTATTCCACCTTCTTAGAATAAAAATAAAATATGATAATATAATAAAACCATTATAACCTATATACTAATATTTATTATTTTAATGTAATAACTCATATCCATCTCCACTTCCATCAAATGGGAAATTAAACCATCGATCATGTGTACGGCGGACTACCGCCTCGCAAACCAATGTAATTTTTTTTCCATAGTCACCTTTAAAGGTAGTATATAATGATGTATTTAACATATATATATGATATTTATTAAATTATTATAATTTTATAATTATTATATCATGCATACCTTCTTAATTTTCATTCTTCGGGGGATATGATATTGTTGCCCATGTGTACGATGGACTACCGCCTCGTGAAGCTATGTAATTCATTTTTAGATTCCAATTTACATGGAAGGTAGTTATGATAAATTTAATGAATATATGTGATATTTATAATATAAATATACTTATTTAAATATAATATTTCATATAAATTCTTACCTTACAATCCATTGGAATGTAATAATGTCGCTTGTGCGTACATGTGGACTACTACCTCCACATAGTAATGTGAAATGTTTTTCATTTAATTTTTACATGGATGGTAATAAGGATTGATTTTATAAACATGAATTATATATATAACATAATAATGATTTTTTAAATGTTAATTAATATTTATTTTCCTTTTATTCCATTCATTGAAAAAAATGGAAATAGTGTTCACGTGTACGTACGGCATACCGTCTCCATGAACAGTGTAATCCATTTTCTATATCTAAATTTTATAGATTACTATAAATAAATATATAGTTAATATATATGATAATTATATCATGGTTATAATTTTATATATTATTTAACCATGATCAAATTAAAAGGGACAGAATTATTGAACTAAAACATGCATGAAAAATGAAGCAATTATCACCCAACATAGTGATTTTAATAATGAATTGTTATTAAATGGGTGATAAAAGACTAGAAATAAATAATATATGTTATGAGATATATGAGTAAGGTTATTTAATAAATTTATAATAAACCTATATTTATTTTAAAGGATGTTCTAACACATATGAACGAATTCAAAACTGAGGTAAGGGTTTCTCGTATCACTTTTACTTCTATGAGATATACAGCATATTCACCACTAATTCCTTTATATTGTGTATATCATACCCCTTTTGATATGTTATATCATGAATATATTTCTATTAATGGTATTTAAAGTTTAATTTTAAATTATTTCTTTCATGGTTCTTATGATTCAATAGTTACTAAAGTGATAAGGGTTTATTTCACAATCTCATCATTATTCAGGATTGTTTTTGTCTAAGTCTCCCTTGGGGGATTATTTTGTATTTATATCATAAAACCAATATATTTCCTTATCATATGGTTATTAATGAAATTTTCATATAATATTTCCATTTTCCACTCTTTTGTACTTAAAATTATTGAGAAAAATGTTTTTAATAAAATCTGACTTTATTTCTTTCTTCTGCCGAAAATCATTTTTCATTAAAATCCATGTTTTCTAAAAATGTTTTCAAAAATGTTTTAACCTTTTAAAAATTATTTATTAAATACATTTTTACCCATTTTTTAATTTTTACAATTTTTTTTGAAATTAATCTTCATTTCATTTTCAAAAAATGGCATGTTTGGATTTTACTGAAAATGTGAAAGGAATCATTATTTTAACATGTATGGAATGAACAGAATTTTCAAACTTCATAAAAAATAAATATTTTAAATATTAATTTATATGTTTTAAAGGTTATTTTCAAAGAAAATTATTTTAATTTTTTTTTTGAACTTTTAGTTTAAAAAAAGATATTTTCAAAGTGAAAAGATTATTTTCCTCAAAAAAATAATGACATTATTATGGTATTTCTATTCATCAATGGCATTAAACCTTTATTGTACTTATAATCCAATGGGGATATATTTTATTAATATCAACCTTATAATTTATTTGAATGTTTTATGATCAGTTTTATTGAGGATGTATAATTTTATTACCATTCACCACATTACTCTGTATAGTTTATGATTATGTTTATTTCATTAGGGTAAGTATTAATATTTTTTATGTTATTTTTTTAATATGAAGGTTTATATTGATTAAGTTTCACCCATTTCATATGAGTAATTCATTAAACTTAGTATGTTACTGTTGAGGCCCAGTTATAGATAGCCCCTTGATGCATCGACAGGTCTCATGAGACAAATCAGTTGGCCAAATTAGATGAGTTTCTACCTATAGATTTGAACTATATTGTGAAAGGTCTTGACAATATGTTTTAGATGTTTGGAATTATTAATTCCCTCATTATGATATTATTTATTTATGTCCATTTGATTATTCAACTAGTTAGAATATCCATCGATAAGTTTCAAGCTTATGTGATTATTTATATGGATTTATTTGATCATCGTTTATTCCTACCATATAGTGAAAAATTTATTGTTTAAATGGAATTTGTTTTGTTTATTTACCATGTCATATTGATTATTCTTATTTAGGATAGATTCCACTATATGCATACCCTTACTGAGTATCTAATCTCACCCATTTCTTATATTTTATTTTCCCAGGATATGAGGAAGTGTTTTATGATTGATATGAAAGAATACACTAAGGGGAGTAATAGCATTCTCAAAGAAATTAATTTTTTTTATGTTATAAATTTTAATCTGAATTTCAAGTATGTATTAAGTTTATCAAGACTATTAAACTATTTGGTCCTTTTGGATACAATTTCTTGTATCTAGTGTCAATGTAATAAAGTAACCACGGACTCTGGGCTACTAGGGTTGGGGTCTTTACATTACCATGAATATTATAATTGGATACTGAATTTAAAAATAGAAAAACTTATATAAAATAGCATTTATATACAATTAGAAGGTTTTTTGACATTAAATATAGCCAATAAAATGTATAGGATACAAGGATCTATTTATATATCAAAATAAATAATTAAATCATGGAATGAATATATTACCATGTGTCTATAAGAGGTTAGTGGGAGCTCCGAAATTTTTTAAGTGATATATGTTGATAACATATGGAAAACCGATATTAATATTATATTTATCTAAGAATAAAGTTGAAAATATTTCTCTGAATATTGACTTTACATAGCAACTTGAATTTTAGAGAATAAAATCTATTGAGATTTATCAATGGGTTTCTTAGACAAAGTCAAAGTATATAAATTAATAAGGTATTAAAAATATCATATTTAACAATTAAATAGGGAATTGTTTCCTATGTCTCATGGTATAAATCTCCCCAAGAAGACATGTCTAAGACACATGAGTATTCTAAAATGATGAGTAAAACTCTATGCACTTAAAAATTGAATCTATCATATATTCCATGTTATATACTAGATTTGATATTTATAATTAATACAATATACTGGTAAAATATCAAATAAATCTAGGATAACTGCACTGGTAAATAGTTGGAACTATCCAATAGTATTTAGAGAAGTGTAAGGGATATGTACTTAGTACTCAGAAGAGAAGGAACACTAGTTATAAGAAGGGGACATAAAACTAGCCTTCTAATATACTGATTTGATCTTGTATTGGATTTAAGATAAATAAATGATAAATATGGTCTTATTAAATCCATTAGAATCCATATTTAATAATACCAAGTATATCACAGCTTCTAATATAGATAAAGAAGCGTTTAAAATACATAATTATTTGTTCCATTTCTTGTAATTATACCGAATAGTGACATATATTCATGATATACATTGTGATAATATTATAATGTTGGAACTAACCAAGATATCAAGGTTATAATAGAAGAGAAAATTTATATACTCAAGGATATCATCACTTTGGTGATAATACTCAAGGGAGTGAAGTTGTAGATAATAGAGTGCCCATGGAGGAAAATGTGATAGTCCAAATTGATAAATCCATAACTTAGTAGATGCATTATCTTATCATGTGAGAGATAACAATTTGATGGTTAGAAATTTGGCACTAGTGTAAGTGGGGGTGTTGTAAAAATGGGTTTCTTAAGCCCGAACTAAGTAGCACATTTTGATTACCATATTATGTATATAGAGGGTTATGCATGATTAGTTCTTATCATAATAGTTCTATAACTTCTGTGTATACTATTAAAATGGTAATTTCTAGGGAGTATTTTTTGTATCAAGAGGTTATAATAATTCCCAACTATAATGATAACCACATGATAATATAATAATATTTTTAAATATATTTCCTATTATCAAAATACATCATAGTGATGGGATAAAAATGATGTGTGACTTTAATATATTGAGGAATCATAAACATTGAGACTTCTTCTCATGAAGTTTTCATGTGTTTATCTCGTGTATAGAAGATCATGAGTACTAACCCACTAATAAGAACACCACATGTTTTGGGTGTCATTGGATGTTCCTTTATATGATCATGTATATTGGTCTCTCAACTTGAGATCATTATCAATGTGCATCATTTTATCACGTTGTTTATTATATGAAAAAAAAACCATGATAATTTATGTTGTGGTGAGGTAGCTTATGTAGGGTGCATCCTTAGTGGGATGACATTGATTGAATTATCAAGATAGGATATGTCACTTATGAAATAAAGAATGTATCTTTTTCCACTTGAATGGGATGGTAATGCTATATCTAAATCCATTATGATTGTGGATGAAAGAAAGTTAATCTGATATACTAAAAAAATATAAATAAATAATTTAATAATTATAACACAAATTATCCATCTTTTTTATAAGATATCATAAGACAAAGATATTATATTATGAAAAAAAAATGTTTATTGGAGGTTGTTGTTGTTATGGATTATTTTTATCTCTTTAGGGGTTATGATGCATTATCATATACCACTATTGGTTTGTGAATATGATTCAATGCTATAGAGATAAGGACCTAAGGGGAGACACACAAAGTGTATCCAAAAGATCCACTAATTCAGAAGAATTGGAGTTTAGGATGAAGTGGGCCCCATGTGTGGGGGTTGATGGATGTCTGAGTGTGAATGATCATAAGTGAATTAATTAGAAAATTAAATTATATATTATTCAATTTTATAATAATAATAATTTAATTTATTTCTCAACATATTCACATATTATTTTTAAGTATAAAAGTTAATGTGAGAAAAATATTATTTTTTGGATGAATGTTATGTGTTCAAGGTTAGTTAAATAGTTATGGGAGGAACGGGCTGAGTTAATGGATTTTGTTTCATCACATGATGCATGAGAGTGTTTCAAGTGAGTGATGAAATATTTATGACACAAATGATATGTTAGAAAATTCATGAGTGGTGTTATGAGTTGTTTTTAGGGTTATCTATTTTTAAGAGGCTAAAATGAAAATTTTAAAGAGTTTAATCAATGTATAAATGATATTTTAAGACCAAAAAATGAAAGGGGTCTATTTGATCAAATTTAATCCCATATTAATATCCATATTGAGTTTTAAAGAAATAAACCAAGAGGGAAAAAATGTTGGATCAGTTCTCCCTTCTCGGATCGAATCCCTATTCTTCAAGAAATCAAATGAGTGTCATAAAGTACTTCAATATTCTACGCTAGCACCTAAGAACTGAAGAACAAATTTAAAGGTATTTTTGTGCATTTATGAAAGATTTAAAGGGATATTATATTGTATCCTTTGAGCTATATTGATCTAAATATGATAAAAGTACACCGGTATCATGTCATTCCATCGAGGAACCATTTATATTTCATTTTACTTTATCTCATGCTTAAATATTTTTTGAAAATATAAATGGGTGAATCTTGGAACCATATACAGGAAATAATGTTATAACATGTATCTAACTATTTTTTTAAAAAAAATACTAGCCCTGAATTCTTCCACCACACCTGGGTTCCTTCATTGTGAGCTTATAACACCTGATAGTCAAACAACATTTTTTTCATGTCATATTGACATATCTAGACCATAAGAAATAATTAAGAATATTTTCATAGAATTTAAAATTTCTCATTATAGTAGGAAACTATTATAACCCTTTGATGTAATGAATATTATAAGAAAATTATCACATTAATATTACATATAAAAATAATCATTATGGGATAAGATATTTATTAATATTGTGGTGATTGGAAGTAAAAGGTCAATTTTTTATAGGTCACCAACTCCAATACTATGTGTCCCAGTCTCCCCTAGTACCCCAAGGATTCCCATAAGTCTTTAAATAGTTTCCAAATCCATTATAGATTATTTTTAAAAAAAATAAATATCACTACACCTTAAGGTATTATAATTCAAAACAATAAATCATTTTACACAAGAAAAACACTTCTTAAAACATAAATATATACCATACAACCAAGATGAAAATCAATTTTAAATCATGGATAAATATTTCCATAAAATATATTTAATTGTTTCAAAGAAAACCAATAGATACTTTTCAATAAACTCCTTGATTTAATAATAAAATTAAAATAAACATTCCCTAAATCCATGTGATATCATATAGTATGATATGTTTTATTGTAGGGTATGTAAAATAGATGGAAAAAGGATTGTATTAAATATTTTAGGGTATATCATATTCTAGGATATATATATATTGTATATGATTCCTTGGATAGTCATATTATATGACATGGTTGAGTCATAGATCCATGAATCATAAGGTAGGATTTATTTGGCATGGATATTATTCATCAAAAGAAATGAAATATTCTACACTTTGGATATCATTAATTTGTTATTTTAAAGATAAATTGGATGAGATATTCATTGGTTGAGTGTTATGTGAGATTCAACCATAGTCATTACTCATAAATTTATGAAATGTATAAGTAAATTCATGGGATTTATGAACATCCCTATAACATGTATAAAAGAGTCCATACTATGAGTATATGTGTGCAATTATTGAATTCACTCTAGTTTAAACTCTCCATCTCAAATATCTCTACTTGTTTCCTTCTTAGCTTCTAAGATACTAGCATATCATTGGAGGATAGAAAAGTTTTTCCCAAATCATATGGGAGATTCGGTGTAACCTTTGGATACACCTTGGAGAGAAGATCCTTTTGGTTGTTCCTTGGGGATATTTATAAAATAATCAATTAAGGAAATTATAGTATAATTTTATGTTGTAGGGTACACATTCTTCATTTTCATTTACATAAATTTTTAGTTTCAAAGGCATGGTGATCTTGGGTTTTATAGTTTCTAAAGGCTTCTTCTATTTGATTAATTTTTAATCACTCATTATAAACCTTTTAATGGTATCAAAGAAATCCATGCTATTTTATTTCTAAAATCTAGTTGATAAATAAAGGTTTATGAAATCATAATGTCTGACATATTCTCTACTATCAAATATGATTTATAAATTTTTTCTACCTGATTGAATCATGACTTACGATATGGGATATCACAGTCAGCGACTCAATATAGATACCTTAGTTTTGTATTAGACTTAGCATATGACATCAGGATATTATATTCGATGATATAATTGTGTCATGGGTTCATAACATAACATCAAAACACCTTAGTTATATCAATAAAAATCATAAAATATGACTGATACACAAGGGTTACTACACATATATGTAAGGATACTACCACCGATGCATAAGATTTTTCATTTTACGTTAAAGTGAAAAAATCCTTATTTATGTCATTTATCAAAAGTAGTGATAGAACTATCAATTTTAAAAGTATGATAGATAGCACTTAAATGGTTTAATCTTTGAAACCCTATCTATCATATTATATGATTCCAACTGTATCATTAAATATGATTCAAGGAGAAAACTTTATTTTTAAAATTTTCAATTATAAATAGAATTATATGATTTATAAATTGTTTATAAATTACAATAAAAGGTATTTAAAAATATTTATTAATTCATACAAGTATTTATAAATTAATTAGTTTTGAATTGTTTATACTTAATTGATTAAATTTCTATTTAGCATTTATTAATAAATATTCCATAATATTAAGTGTTAATATTAAATTACCCTTTAAAAAATTATGTATAAAGACTTATAATTTAGATATAAAATGTGTATATGGAAACTATAAGTGTAATTTATAAAAGTTTTATAAATTAAAAAAATAAGTAAAATATAAAGTGTTTATATTTAATAATTATGAATTATTTATAATGTTTAATTTGAGTTATATAAATTAAAATTTCCTTATTTGGAAATTATTTACACCATATCAAATGATTTTTGATAAATTATTTGATTAAAGGTTTAAATAACATTAATATTTTATATTTAGATTATTTAAAATGTTTACATAATAGAAAGTGAAATATAAAATTTTTATATTTCATGAAATATCATATATTTATAGAAAATTTCATATAATGAAAGGATTTCATATTAAGGAATAAATATAATGTATTTATATTTATTTAATTATGGAATGTCTATAATGAATTATAAAGTGTTTATAATTTTTAATTTATGAATTGTTCAAAAAAAATTACCACATGTTTAATTCATGAATTGTTCATTTATTTATTTTTACTTATTTAATTCATAAATATAACTATTATATTATAAATTGTTACATATGGTTTAGTTTAAATGTTAAACTCCTTCTAAATTATCATGTTTTTCATTATATACTAGGTATGTCAACATAAGATTTAGTTTTAATCTACCATGACCTTGGTTTTTAATTAAAGTTATTATCTAGAATTTAATCATCAAATATAGTTAATGCATATTAAGTATTATAGTTATAATTAATTGGATTCTCTCTTGAGTAAAGTAACCCTAAGTAAAGGGACATTGGGTCATTCTTCTCACTGGTATGGAGGCTTATTCCTTGTTATATAAAGGTAGGGGTTGGTTATCTATGACTCTAGGCTTAGTCACATTGAGATTATCAATTTCATATAATTATAAACCTTTATATGAAATGTTCATATAACTCATGAATAGGATAAATTTGGATAGGTGTAAATATGTTTTCCTTCTATTTTTTTGTGGGAAATACAAATTGTGGGTTGTGTAAAGAGTTACACATTGATATGGTATGAACATATTAATTTGGTGGATGAAATAGGGATTTTAAAACTAAATCATTAAAATCATGCATACATAAATCGAATAACATGAGATAATATGGTGATATTAAAATCCCCTTTAAATACTAAGTGTTAGATTCTTTCCAAAGTAAACACATTTCAAGACCTTGATCATTCTCCCGGGTGGGTTCTGCCAAAGCAGGGTGCCCATGGATTACCTTGTGTAAGGTATGGAAGAAACAGTTAACACTAAGAGTTGGGTAACTAAATCTTACCATGATATTTGGGTTACACTTATAGAGGAAACTATATGAGTTTTGATACCAAAGGAATAAATTTAGTTTTATCTGTATGATGGATTGGATAAATCATTTTCCACTCAACTATCTAAGAATTGTATATGATATGATAAGGATTATGCCCTACCAAAATATCTTAGTAGTTAGAGGAATGATAAAGCAGACTCATTACTTGGTGAAATATGGATTTTGGCTCACTAATGGATATGAAGAATTTCAAATGGTTCATCATTTTAGTGGGATACCATTTAATAAAATTGCTTATTAAATGAATTTAAAGCATGATACTCATCGGATAAAAGATTCTAATATAGATAATGGCATCATCATCTTTGAGAAAAACCTTGAGATATATATTAGACATGAAAAAACTAAATAGTGGTAATTTAATTTATTGGTATTAGAACATAAGAATATTTATTAAGCAATAATGAGAAATCTATGTGCGAGAGGAACCCCTTTCCAATCAACCAACTAGGAAATTTATTCAAAAAATGAATATAGGTGCCTATGATAATCATTTAAAAGATTCACTAGAAATATATACTCTCATTTTTGTGACCATAGAATCTAATTTTAAAAAGAAACTTTTGGTCATGGATTATTATAATATGATATATGTAATGAAAGTCTCGATAAAAAATAACTATTGTTCTCAATATGATAGAGTATTATAATGACCTAAAGAGACTGTGTAGCACCTCAGTTTTTCTATAAGGTATGAAAACTTTAAATTTCATTTATAATATTTAGTTTTATTCTCATTAATGTTCCTAAGAGTTTAGGAAGGGTACGGGAGAATCTAAAGCTTGGTCAGATCCTAACTCTTTGAATTTTGGAAAATTTATATGAGGCACACATTTGGCCCACAATTAGTAGTAACTTTGTGGCTCAACAGTGTAGCCTATATATATAAGGGAGCACGGTTTGAAAAACAATGCGAGGGAGGCTCCATGGTCATGTGAAAAATTTTAGACCTATTTAAGAGGGTAGTCGCATGGGCTACACATGTTTTGTAAAACCATGTTCCTAACTCACACCCTTAGGAACACTTAGGTAGTGACCCCACACAGTTAGAGCACGATTTTTCCAAACGATGTAGGATAGTCGTGTGAGAAGTGGCTCCTTTTAGGTAGTGTTGGAACATGATAGGAATATGGTTTGTCTAATCATGCAATCAAACTATTCACCCTCTTAAAGTGTGGTGAAAATATGATTTTCCTCTATATATTTTTAAACACTCATCCTATTTTCCTTCTTCTCCAAGCACAACAGCTCCCTTCTCTCATTGGATCTCCCCTTTTTCTTCTCAATAGGCTTTGAGTGTTCTCCCTAGATCAGACTCTATTTCTCATGTCTCCTATCATGTTGGTTAGATACCAATAAGAGCTTCAATTTGTTACCTTCTTTTCTTGGTTTATCTCGCAATCCATTGTGTGATCTTCATACATGATCATTTTCCCTATTTTCAGGGATTTTGTCTATTTCTTTCTTTTCTCTCATTCCACTTTAAATCAGAATCCAATACTGGAATATTTCTCCTCTACCACCATAAGTTAGGTGGTCTATACCTTTTCACTAAGGTCTTGTATCTTATTAAATTATCATCGTTGTACCATAGGCTGGACCTTCCGTACATTTCTCCTAAAATTAAACAATTTCTTAAATTAATTGTTTAAGCCTTAAATATGAGTCCCACATAGAACCATAACTTGGTTAGAGGTTTTTAACCTCAACCCAAACCACCTCCAAGGTGGGTTCGTTCAAATGAACTAAGATAAAACCACCCTTTTGTTGAGTCAATAAGGTTTTCCTTATGACTTTTCCATTCATTCTTGTTTTGAAAATCACAAACACCTTATCCTTAAGAAAATTGCTTTTATAAGAAAAATCGCTTTTATAAGAAAAATCGATTTTATAAGAAAAATCGCTTTTATAAGAAAAATTGCTTTTATAAGAAAAATTGATTTTATAAGGAAAATTTCTTTTATAAGAAAAATTATCCTTATCATTTTTTTCATTCATATTTTTCTTAAGTATAAGCTTCGGATTCATTTCCATTTTCTCAGAATTGTTTGAAACCTTGATTTGAAGCATTCTGTTTTAAACTCTGAATTATGGATAAAGAACTGAAATAAAGTTCTTTTCTGAATTCTAGATAAGAACTGTAATTAAGTTCAACTCTGAATTCTGGATATGAACTCTGATAAAGTTTCATTCTGAATTCCAGATACGAACTCTGATTAAGTTCTACTCCAGATTCAGGATACTAATCCTTATGAAGTTCGATGACGAATTATCATTATGAATTCTGATGAGAAATTCCCATTACGAATTCTGATGAGGAATTCTCACTACGAATTCTGATGACGAATTCTCATTCCAAATTCTCATTCTGAATTCTCATTATGAATTCACCTATAAAACAGAATCTGATCATCTTTGTTTTATACACTCCGTATTTGTTTGGACTCTGAAAAATTGTTTTTGTTTACACTCTGAACATTCATTCCGAACTTTTGAGTTAGATTTTAAACAGTGTTGTACATTTTGTTACACTTGTTTTATTATAAAATGATGTCGTCTATTCTGTTATAAACTAACCGTTGTCCAAGTGACACGTGTACAGGTCCCTCCGATTTTTAAGGAAAATATGATCGTTGGGAAGGAGGCCGAACTTAGCTATAAATAGGAGCTCATTTGAAAGAGCTCAGTGCTGAAATGTTGACTGATGAATAACTTCTTCAACATTGTGCATACATGCTGTTGAAGTGATTTCTAGAGAGAGAGTCTCTTATTAACTCTCAAAGATTCGTGCGACTCTGAATGTTGGTGATTACATTCGAGGACTTCCGGGGATAGGAAGACAGAGGTGCCGACTACCTTGAAGTTTGAGGGCTTCCTTGCAGAGGAAGACAGAGGTTTCCAACTACCTTGAAGTTGAGGGCTTGCAGGGATAGCAAGACAGAGACACTCCGATCTTCGTATCGAGGGCTCACATTGGTGTGGGTAAGACATACTTGCTTGAAAGTATAAATCAATGGGACCTTTATCCAAGTTTGTTGGATACCCTTCTCTTTGGGTTAAAAGACTTATATCTTGTTACTTGTAGTTCTACTACTTGTTTATTTTCCGCTGTATTTTGTATTATAAGGAAAGTATAACTTTCTTATACTTCCTTACTTGTACTCTGTTTCATTTAGATTCTATAAACTTTAAGGTATAATCTCATATTGTAATCTTTAGTTAAGATTCAATTTCTGGAACCATTTTTCCGGAACCTATATTCGGAATCCCTCTCCAAGTTTACATTTGGTATTAGAGGTGTTGTGAATTTGCTTAAGTTTAACTTTTTTAAACATAGCCCTTTCCTTTGCTTAAGGAAAACATAGTTAATCGTAACTAACTTTAAAGGTTCCAAAGGAATTTTTTAAAGTATACAATTCACCCCCCACCCCTCTTGTAAATTGAGAATATACATCATTATTTAGATCCTATCGATCCTACAATTGGTATCAGAGGAAGGTCTCTGAAATACTTGTACTCACATATAAGTTTTTCTTGCTCACTTTATCATTCCGAACATTCCCATTATGAACTTTCTCATTCTGAACTTTGTTATTATGAATCTTTTCTACTAACAAGTTTGTGTGTCGAAGGTTTATAAGTATGGCAGGAATTAATGTTGGTTCAATTGAAAATCTGAATCCTACAAGACCACCAATCTTTGATGGTAATGACTATGAATACTGGAGAGATCGAATGAAGACTTTTGTTATCAATACTGGAGTGGAAAACTTTGTTATGATCACTTGTGATTACAAAATTCCTGACAAGGAAGTTAGAACTTTTACTAACCAGGAAAAGAAAGAATATCAACTCAATTATAAGGTACGCAATACTCTACTTTGTTCAATGACCAGAAATATATATAGCCAAATTTCTTCTTGTGAAGCAGCTAATTGTATCTAGAAGAAGTTAGAGGTTACACACTTTGGAACTTCTAAAGTGATTGAGACTAGGAGAGCTATTCTTAGAGCTGAATATTATGGCTTCAATTTTCCTTATGGAGAACCAATTTGTAAAGTTCAACAGAGATTTATGACTATCGTGAATAGTCTACAGTCTATGGGAGAAAAAAGATTAGATGATGAAGCTCTTGTGGATAAGATAATTGATATCATGCCCAATTAGTGGGAATCCAAAAGAACTGCTATATATGAGAATAGGAAGGTCACTCAAATTTCTCTTGATGAGTTATTTGGAACTCTTCTTCAACATGAAACCAAAATGAAGAGAAATGATGAAAACATCAAAAATAAAAATGGAAATGGTACCGTTTCTTTTACAACAACATCAAATCATATGAAAGCTAAGACTCCTGAGAGAGTAACCATATCCAAGTCTAAGAAAGTTATTTTCCAATCCGAATCCAGTGAGAGTGAAATATCTGAGAATGAGTTAGCAAATCTTGCTCGAAGGATGAACAAGATAGCTGGCCAAAGAAGTTTCCAATACAAGTATAAGAAGAAGGAAAGGAAAGATAAGAAAGATGGAGAAGTCACTTGTTATGAATGCAAGAGAGCTGGACATATTAGACCAGATTGCCCTTTGCTCAAAAATAAATAAAGGAAAGAAAGGCATTTATACAGGAATAGAAAGAAGTATTTTAAAGCCAAAGCTAAGAAAGTTCTGAAAGCTAATGACACCTGGAGTGCTAGTGGTGGTGACTCTTCAGATGAATCTTCTGATTACAGATCTTCAGGACAGAAGAATCTTGGTCTTATAGCTAGATTACCTATTGATAATCATTGTTTTATGGATAAGGTACGAAATGTTGAATCATTGACCAATGTTTCTTTAAATTCAAATGATAGTAAGTATTATAACACTTCTGATGAAGAATCTTCTTCTGATGAAGAAAATACATTACCTACTTATGAAGAAGTCTCTAGGTTTGCTGAACTTCTTGAGATTGAGAATTCTAAACTCAATAAGAAACTTGATAAGGCAAACTCTAGGAATTCTATTCTTACAAAAGAGATATCAGATCTTTCTAAAGATCTTTATAGGATAAATGCTGATTTTGAAAGTATTTCAAAAAATCTTGAGGAAGCAAGTTCTGAGAATAACAAACTTTCTAAAGAGTTAAAAAAAGTAATTTCTAAGAAAAATGTTTTCAAGCCTAGCTCTAGTTCTAAAACTAATGATTTTGAGGATAAAAACTTGGTTATAAAACTCAAGTCCGAAATTTTTTCCTTAAAGAAGTGTTTATCAAACTTTACCCATGGTAAGGAAAATTTTGATAAAATGTATTCCCAAATACGACCTTTAAGAAATAAATCTGGATTTTGTTATACCCATGCAAAACCAATATTTAGTAACAATTATTTTGTGCCTCAAAGTTCCCCATTTTGTACTAAGTGTCAATGTGGTGGTCACTGGGCAAAGAATTGTTCCTTAAACAAAACCCAATCTCTAGGATTTCAAAAAGCTTATTTTTCTAAGAAGTTGTGGGTACCTAAAATTTTGTTATCTAGTAATCTCGGATCCAAACAAGTTTGGATTCTGAAAGTCTAATTTTCTTCTTGATTTCAGGAAAATAAAGAGAGTACCAGCAACAATACATGGTCAATGGATAGTGGATGTTCCCGGCACATGACTGGTAACAAAATCTATTTTGAAAATATTATCAAAACAAAAGGAGGAAAGGTAACTTTTGGAGAAAATGCTAAGGGAGAGATTGTTGGTATTGGTAATATTGTTCTTCTTGGTAGAACCTTGATTTCAAATGTTCTTTTTGTTAAGGTTCTTAAGCACAACCTCATTAGCATAAGTCAGTTAAGCGATGAAGGTTACCTTGTGAATTTTAGGAATGATAAGTGCTTAGTTCACAATTCCAAGGAAGAATTTATTCTCTCAGCCAATAGGCATGAGAATGTTTACACCTTAAACTTAGAAGACCTTAGAAGCCAATATTTACCTTGCCTAAGTGCAATGGAAGATCATTCCTAGTTATGGCATAGAATACTAGGTCACTGTAACCTTAGGAACTTATGTAAACTCTCTAAGAAGAAACTAGTTAAGGATCTACCGGAGCTTAGATTTGATTCTTCTAAAGTTTGTGATCCTTGTCAATATGGCAAGAAACATAAATATAGTTTTAAATCTATTGGTGAAGTCTCAACAACTGATGCATTACAGTTAGTGCACATGGATCTTTTTGGTCCAACACAAACTGGAAGTATTGGAGGCAAATACTATGTGTTTGTTCTAGTTGATGATTACACTATATTTACTTGGGTTTATTTTCTAGAAAAGAAATCGGAATCTTTTTCTTATTTCAAAAGTTTTAGAGCTCAAGTTAAAAATGAGAAAAAACCTTCCATTGAAAACTATTCATAGTGATCATGGAGGAGAATTTAAAAATTCTGATTTTGAAACTTTTTGTAGTAAAAAAGGTATTACTCACAATTTTTCAAAACCTAGAACTCCTCAACAAAATGGTGTAGTTGAAAGAAGAAATAGAATTCTTTAAGAAATAACTAGAACCATGTTGAGTGGATATTCTATTGCTAGACATTTCTGGGCTGAAGCTGTAAGTACTGCTTGCTATACTATAAATCGAGTTTTGATTAGACCTTTTCTTAATAAAACTCCTTATGAGTTATGGAATGGTAGAAAACCAAAACTATCCTACTTCAAGGTTTTTGGTTGCAAAGTATTAATTTTGAATACTAAATATAACTTACATAAATTCGCACCAAAATCTGATGAAGGAATTTTCTTAGGTTATTCCACAACGTCTAAGGCTTATAGAGTTTTTAATAAAAATACTTGTACTATTGAAGAAACAGTACATGTAAAATTTGATGAGTCTAATCATTTTGTTTTTAAACAATCCCAGCCTACATCCTCGGATGTGTTTTCAAAAACTGATTATCAACCTTTTATAGAAGAATCTTCTGATAAGGAAAATGTTCAAGAAGATACTTCTAAAATGTTTACCCCAGAAGACTTTCTACCCTATGTTGATGAACAGGCTTTTCAAAACCCAAATCATGTGTTTCTTAAGAATAATCCCAGTGATAGTATCATTGGTGATGTAAATCAACCTGTAAGGACTAGAAGTTCCTTAAGAAATGAAGTAGAACATCTAGCATTTCTTTCCCAATTAGAATCTAAAAGCACTGATGAAGCTTTAGGTGATGATGATTGGATCAAAGCCATGCAAGATGAACTAAATGAATTCGAAAGGAATAAAGTCTGGACTTTGGTTGAAAGACCTAAGGAAACTTCTGTAATTGGAGTAAAATGGGTTTTCAGAACTAAATGTGATGAAAATGGAGTCATAGTAAGAAATAAAGCTAGACTTGTTGCTAAAGGCTATAATCAGCAAGAGGGGATAGACTATGAAGAAACCTATGCTCCAGTAGCCAGACTTGAATCTATCTGTATTCTACTTGCCTTTGCAGCATTCTTTAATTTTAAACTTTTTCAAATGGATGTGAAATGTGATTTTCTTAACGGTTATGTTCAAGAGGAAGTTTTTGTTGAACAACCTCCTGGATTTGAAGATACAAAACATCCTGATTATGTTTTTAGACTTACCAAAGCTCTGTATGTCCTTAAACAAGCCCCATGAGCATGGTATGATGAACTTACTGGATTTTTTCTTTAAAATAACTATGTTAAGGGAAATGAAGATCCAACCCTTTTCATAAAGAAAGATAAGAAAAATGTTTTTATTGTTCAAATTTATGTTGATGACATCATATTTGGTTCAACTCAACAATCTTTGACCGACTCTTTCGTAAGTCTAATGAAATCTGAGTTTGAAATGAGCATGATGGGTGAGTTAACATTTTTCCTTGGTTTTCAAAATTCTCAAAAACCATAAGGAACCTACATATCTCAACATAAGTATATTAAAGATCTTCTTAAAAAGTATGGTTATGACAACACTAAGAGTATTAGTACTCCCATTGGTACCTCAAACTCTTTAGATCTTGATGAAGCTGGGAAACCAGTAGATCAAACATCTTTTAGAGGTATGATAGGAAGTCTACTATACTTAACAGATAGTCGACCAGACTTAATGTTTTTAGTATGCTTATGTGCAAGATATCAATCCAATCCTAAGGAATCTCACTTAAAGGCAGTAAAAAGAATTTTTCGCTACCTTAAAGGAACCATGGATCTAGGATTATTTTATACTTCTGGAAATGATTTTATCCTAAAAATCTTTTCTGATGCTAACTTTGGTGGATGTAGAATGGATAGAAAAAGTACATCCGGAACTTTTCATTTCTTAATAGATTCATTAGTTTCTTGGTCCTGCAAGAAGCAACATTCTGTAGCACTCTCCAGTGCTGAAGCTGAATATGTAGCAGCTGGAAGTTGTTGTGCTCAAGTGTTGTGGATGAAACACGCACTCACAGACTATGGCTTGAGTTTTACTAAAACTCAAATTTTGTGTGATAACACAAGTGCCATTGCCCTTAGTAAGAACCCTTCACATCACTCTTGTGCAAAACACATAGATATTAGGCATCACTTTCTTAGGGATCACACACTTAAAGGAGATATTATTCTTCAGTTTATCGGAATGCAAGATCAACTTGCTGATATTTTCACAAAATATTTTCCTTCTGATAGATTTGAATACATTAAATAGAAGTTAGGAATGATAACTATAAGTTAATCATTCTTCATTAACTTTCTGTTGAAAAAGTATCCTTATAGCAATAAACTCTTTTTCATAGGGGGAGTACATTTTATTGTTAGAATAACTAAATTTTTTTCCCTTCTCCTCTCAAAGTTGTTTTTCAAACTTTTCGAAACTAAAATTCCAGAATGAAAATTTCCGGAACTAAAACTTTCCATAATGGATATTTTCATATAGAAAACTTCTGGAATGGAAATTTTCATATTGAAAACTTCCGGAATAGGAAATTTCGTACTGGTATTTCCATAACGAGATTTTCGTACCGAATCTTTCATAATGAGTTTTTCGTTTTCAAATTTTGTAATGATATTTTTTGTACTGAGTTTTCCATACTGAGTTTGTTTTTCGTAGTGAGTTTTGCAAACTTTTTCTTTTTATTGTAAAGATTTTTTTCGAGTTTTTTTTAGGAATGTCACCAATTACGAATAATCCTCCAAATCCAATCTGAAAGGTATGATTTCCTTACTCAAGTTTTTGTAGTCATATTTTACTTGCTGGAATTTTATTATATTTTGTTTTTGGAATATAATTTTCTCAATTCTTTGTTTTAATAAAAACCTCAAAAGATCGGATTCAAGTTTTCTTGAGAATTGGTTTTCGACCATCAGATCTGATCTCAGCTTGTCACAATCGTTCGATCAACCATGGAAGTTGAACCGTCTTACTCATTGCCTATATAAAGGGGACCCCAATTGGCTGTCCCACATCGGTTTTCAAGCTCCGGCGTCTCGAATCTCTGCCTCTCTGTTTTAAGGCCGTTCCAAACTTCATAAATCTCTGTTCCGAACTTCTCAGAGGTCTTCAAATCCGAATGTCTGTAGAAGTAGCTTCTCAATACATGTCTTCCTCCAAGACGATTTAGAAGTGGCTAGTATATAGATAAAGGTTGGTTCATCTTGACTTCTTTAACAAGTATGACTCTCTTATTTCCAAGAATATTAAGCTTAATGGATGGGAAGATGTTGCGGTGTCAAAACTTGGGAATCAAGATGAAGTGTATTCAGATTTGCTTATAGAGTTCTATGAAACAGTCTCCTTTCTTAAGGAAGATGGAAGGGAGAAATTGTCTTTTAAGTCTTATGGTAAGACTTATAAGCTCTCATATGCCAAGGCAGCCAGCTTGGTAGGGCTTAATAATGAATGTGAATCTGAATTCATATCTCATGTATTGCCTGATTCAAAGGGTAGCTTCGTCAAGGAAAAAGCATTAGAAACTCTCGGACTGGAAGATGATAAGGCTCCAAAGATTGCTTCTCTATCTACAAATTTCTGGATTATAGAGTTATGGGTACAAGTCCTTATCGTACAGAGAAAGGGTGATAAATATAGTCTGAAGAAGAGTGAGATCTACATCCTAGATTTTCTGATAAATCTGTGGAATTTTAATTTGATGAAGCACATTCTTATCACTCTTGAGAATGTGAAGAAAGGAAATCTGAGAGCTTAGATTATAATGTATCCAGAAATCCTCTCGAAGTTGATAGTTCGGTGCCTTGAGTCATTCAAGGAGGCTTGCAAGTTTAAGCCAATAGTTTGCAAGATTATGCTGGTGAGTGATGGTACACTTAAAAGAATGGATGTAGATTTTGACAAGAAGACTGGTCAGTTTGTTGATTCACCTGCTCAAGAAGAAACAGTTCCGAAAGTCGCTGATCTGGAATCCTCTAAGCCGGTAAGGAAGAGAAAGTTGAAATAAGTACAAGTAGATACAGAGAATCCCAAGTCTAAGAAAGTTCATTCCGCACCTCCAAAACCAAAGAAGAAGAAATCTTACCCAGATGAGGTAGTCTCTAAATGGAGGGAGATGAAAGAGAAGAGAGTGCAAGGGGATCCTCAATTTGGTTTGGATCCTACGGAGGCTAAGGCCTTGAAGGAAAGAACTGCGGATGAGCTAGAAAAACAAGCAAAAGAAAAGAAGCTCAAGAAGAAGATGTATGAGGCTGAGGTAGCTCAGTCTTTGTTGAAGTTTAATGAGATGGTTTCAGCAAACATTCTTGTTCCGAGATCTTTTTCATTGGAATCTCTACCTGAGACTCCAGGAAGAAATTTTGTCGCTCCGAAAGAAGTTGTTGCTATGACTACTGAGGAAATAGAGAAAGTTGAGCAAGTGGAAGAAGAATAAGTTGTTGCTGAAGGAAGTGGTGAAACCGGAGATGTGTTGAAGCAAGTAGATGATTATAAGGGAACACCTTTGGAACATCTGTCGCTCCAAACTTCAGAAGCCGAATCTTCTAAATTAGTCACTCCTGGAAACGATGAGCAACAAGGAGAAGAAGAAGTAGCTTATCATGTAGAATAATAACAACTTCTACATGATGTTGCTCAAATGGAGAATGTAGAGGTTGGTGCTCAGAAAGTTCCTGATGAGGAAGACCATATTGTTCAAGTTTCTGATAGTGAAAAGAAAACTCCAGAACAGAATTCTATTCCAAAAAGAGACAAGGGAAAGCAAATTCTTGCTGATACTCTGAGCTCAGTAGTGGTGAAGAGAAAAGAAGTTGGTAGTTCTTCAAAGAGAAAGCTTGACCTTGTCGAAGAAGAAAATTCTCCAAGCAGAGTCTCGGATTCGGAGTCATCTTCATTGGGGCATGACTTTGTTGTTCAGTCATTAAAGAAGTTGGTAGGTACTATTCCGACTTTCTCAAGTATTGATTCAAGATGCCAGATGCTCCAACATGCTTTTAATCAGAAATCAGACTCCGTATCCATGGTCATGGACAAATGCGTTGAGATTGAGTCTCAGTTCAAAACTTTCTTTGTCGGCTATGAAGCCCATAGAAGATCTTGCAAAAGGATGAAAAATTGGTCGAGGAAAACTTTAGAAGAGATGAGACTCTTAGATGAATTCCAATATAATGTGAAGGATGCTTTTGAGAATGAGGACAAGAAGATAAATGAGCTAACTTATTTCTTTGAAGAGAAATTAACAAATGAAAAGAATTTTCGGATTCAAGAAGTCAAAGATCTGAATGGGAAGCTGAATTCTATTTCTCAAAATTGGAAGTATGAAAGGGATTATCGGATTGAGTTTCAAGAAAAGTTGTTAAAGCAAGAACAAATCATGAAGGCTCAGGAAGAAAAGCTTCAAGCCCAGGAAGAAAAGATTGAAGCTCAAAATGCAAGAATTATTGCATTAGAAAAGCAAGCCGAGGAAGATCATAAAGACTTAAAGAAGATAAATATTGTTCTTAAGGGTCTCATGGCGAAGGAAAAAGATCCAAAATAGACAAATCCGATCTTTTTTTGTATCTAAATTTCTTTTCTGTTGAGCTTTTCAAAATTAATGAAAATTTTTGCTTGCTCGTTTCTTTTGTTGTTACTACTACTTTTTCAGGTACTTTGTTATATTTTCCATTCCCTCGAACTCTTTTTGAAAATCACAAATGGGGAGAAGGAAAAGAACTCTAATGAAAGGGAAAAAGAATCTTAATAAAGGATGAGAAAGAAAACAAACTCTAGTTGAGTCTATCTAAGGGGGAGTTTTTCATCGAAAGAAGACTTTCTTATTCTTAATGAAATATCATTCTGGAAATCTAGAATATGATCCTTAGTGTTTCAAAGCCTATGGGGGAGTTAGTCGTATTCATCAACATCCATAAGCAAAGGGAGATAAGCTTTAATGTTTTATTTCTTTCTAGAATTTCCTTTTCATAGGGATGTTTGTTCTTTCCAAAAAGGGGGAGATTGTTGAGTCAATAAGGTTTTCCTTATAACTTTTTCATTCCTTCTTGTTTTGAAAATCACAAACACCTTATCCTTAAGAAAATTTCTTTTATAAGAAAAATCTATTTTATAAGAAAAATCGCTTTTATAAGAAAAATCTCTTTTATAAGAAAAATTGCTTTTATAAGAAAAATTGCTTTTATAAGGAAAATTGCCTTTATAAGAAAAATTATCCTTATCATTTTTTTTCATCCATATTTTTCTTAAGTATAAGATTCAGATTCATTTCCATTTTCTAGGAATTGTTTGAAACCTTGATTTGAAGCATTCTGTTTTAAACTCCAAATTCTGGATAAAGAACTGAAATAAAGTTCTACTCCGAATTCTGGATAAGAACTGTAATGAAGTTCAACTCTGAATTCTGGAAACGAACTCTGATAAAGTTTCATTCCGAATTCCGGATACGAACTCTGATTAAGTTCTACTCCAAATTCAGGATATGAATCCTTATGAATTTTGATGACGAATTCTCATTACGAATTCTGATGAGGAATTCCCATTACGAATTCTGATGAGGAATTCTCACTACGAATTCTGATGACGAATTATCATTCTGAATTCTCATTCCGAATTCTCATTCTGAATTCACCTATTAAACAGAATATGATCATCTTTGTTTTATAAACTCCGTATTTGTTTAGACTCTGAAAAATTGTTTTTGTTTACACTCCGAACATTCATTCCTAACTTTTGAGTTAGATTTTAAACGGTGTCGTACATTTTGTTACACTTGTTTTATTATAAAACGATGTCGTCTATTCTGTTATAAACTAACCGTTCTCTAAGTGACACGTGTACAGGTCCCTCCAATTTTTAAGGAAAATATGACTGTTGGGAAGGAGGCCGACATTACCTATAAATAGGAGCTCATTTGAAAGAGATCAATGCTGAAATGTTGACTGATGAATAACTTCTTCAACATTGTGCATACATGCTGTTGAAGTGATTTCTAGAGAGAGAGGCTATTATTAACTCTCAAAGCTTCGTGCGACTTCGAATGTTGGTGATTACATTTGAGGACTTCCGGGGATAGGAAGACAGAGGTACCGACTACCTTGAAGTTCGAGGGCTTCCTTGCTGAGGAAGACAGAGGTTGCCAACTACCTTGAAGTTGAGGGCTTGCAGGGATAGCAAGACAGAGACACTCCGATCTTCGTATCGAGGGCTTACCCTGGTGTGGGTAAGACAGACTTGCTTGAAAGTATAAATCAAGGGACCTTTATCCAATGTTGTTGGATACCCTTCTCTTTGGGTTAAAAGACTTATATCTTGTTACTTGTAGTTCTACTACTTGTTTATTTTCCGCTGCATTTTGTATTATAAGGAAAGTATAACTTTCTTATACTTCCTTACTTGTACTCTGTTTCATTTAGATTCTATACACTTTAAGGTATAATCTCATATTGTAATCTTTAGTTAAGATTCAATTTCCGAAACCATTTTTCCGGAACCTATATTCGGAATCCCTCTCCAAGTTTACATTTGGTATTAGAGGTGTTGTGAATTTGCTTAAGTTTAACTTTGTTAAACTTATCCCTTTTTTTTGATTAAGGAAAACATAGTTAATCGTAACTAACTTTAAAGGTTCCAAAGGAATTTTTTAATGTATACAATTCACCCCCCCCCCTCTTGTAAATTGAGCATCTACATCATTATTTAGATCCTATCGATCCTACACGTTTAGGGTGTGTGAGCTTTCCACCCATTGTAGAAGTCTTAAGTAAATTAAATGATCAAATAAATGGATTAAATAAGGATATTATAATTAGATGGATGATTATACCTGAGAATAGACACTAACATAGCCCTTGAATTTTATATTACTTGTTTGATTTTGGACATTATGGTACGGCACCGACATTGATTAATGGTATGGTACTGATGATAATTATGGTATGGCACTGATAAAAGGATTGAGGTATGGAACCTATGATCCCAGTATATATTTATATCTCCGGATATTAGGACTCCCCAACCATGGGCCTTAGGTCCTAGCCTATATAGGTATACATTATTCTGAGCTCATCTTGGAGTTCCTTGGGCTCAAAGTGGTCTCCTTGGTCTTCAAATTGGGGACATATCCCATGTAGGTCTGATAAATTTTTACATATGTGGCGTATTTCAAAGCTATTAGTTACTTGCACACTTTTCCTTTATATACTGATATTCATTTTTTATCTCCTACTCATAGTTTCATACTTTGTTCATAGACTTATATCTTTCATTCATATTATATATTTACCTATTTTACCTACACATGATTATAGTTTTTATAGATAGGATGTAATTGTTAGAAACACCGTTGGTGGTGACCTACTAATCATATCTCACACCCTTTTTGGGCCACTGATTGGTACCCAGATAGGCTTCTTGGATATAGGTAGGGACAAGGTAAATAAACCTGTCATGGATTCCTAATTAACTTATAGCATGGGAGTTTGGGAGTATGGGACCAAGCCTTGGATTGTGATTCTATTAGAGTTATCATTTTTGGTATTTTCGTACTTTTTCTATCTATGTGTTGTATCTATTCCTACATCCATGCATGCCTACCTTTTTTATATCTCCATGACATACTCATCATTTTGTATATGATTTCACTTTTGGTGTGATTATTACTACTTTCTGGATGATTTAACTCTATTACTCTATTTTTCATTATTATGATTCAACTATTTATTCACTTATTATCACCATTAAACTACTCTAATAATGATAGTATAGTCTCTCCATTGTACCACCTTAAACCCTCATTTCTAGTTTGAAACTACTAGCATATGAATAGGTGGTCTTGAGACCATGTGACCAACTAGGTTCATTTATTTATTAGTGAACTGGGTATGGTACGTTATAAATTGGTATCAGAGGCATTTATTTTCCTTTGTCTTACTATTTTGGGTTTATAGGCAAGAGACTAGGATATTTTGGAATTTGTTAATGATCCTATGACTATTATTAGCTAACCCATGTATGGGGAAAAAGGTAAATTTCCTAGGATGGGAAATGATGTTCTATATTATGTCTGTTACGGTTACCCTAATTTCACTATTGGGTGACGCACATGAGTTGTGGGGTTTATTATTACTATTATTGGTTATACTTTATCCTTAGCTTGTTATGGAAAGGAATCATTATTCATGAATCATTATAGACACCTTAGATATTTTCATACCATGAATATTCCATGCTATATAGGTTGCATTGTTTGATTGTATGATACTTGTTAAGAATTCCTTGATTGATACACCTATTATGAAACTAAAATTTCTGTAGGAAAATGGGATTGAATATTTGGTTATTAAAGTGTCTACATCAACCTAAATGGTGTTTTCCCATATAGTTTGATGATTACACCTTAATTAATGACTTATCACATGTTTGAGTTGTGTAAATTTGGTTACATAAATTGAAATGTTATTTGATTTGAATATATGAATTCCAATTGTAATTTAAAGAGTGTATGTACCTCTATAAATTGGGAATGGTTATTCATCTAGTCAAATCATCCTAAATTATTAGTTAAATTGTATTATCCGATTTAAAGGTCAGGATACAGTTATATGTACTACCAATTTTAATTTATAAATCATGTACTTATATAAATTAGGAAGGGTGCTTCATTTAATTGGTCTATAATATAACTAAAAGAATTGATAAGTCTTAATTTAAATACAGTCATCATTAAATGGGGATGAAAATTAAAACTTAAAGGGTATTTTCATATATAACTTATAATTGACACTCCATATATCAAGACCCATGACTAAAACAAATAACTTGACCTACAACTGAACTTATTAGTGCATAGTAGGCAATGTACCTTATGATTCTTTATGGTATAATACGTCACCCAACCCTAGATTTAGGAGAAATAAGAGGGGTGTGACTAATTTATAAGAATTATTGTACCTATCCCCCTTTTATATCTACAGTACTTTGTTAGAAAATCCTAATGGAGTCATGTGATTATAATTTATAAAGTTATTCCACCATGAAGTCCTCAAGTCATGCGCCAAGAGGGTAGTGATGAACATTATTTTGAGGTGGCGGGGCTTGAACCACTAGTGTTACCTCCAGTAGTGCCACCTATGGCACCTCCTATTGTTCCGGATGTGGGTAATGATGCCCAGTTTTGAGAGGGGTTCCTACAACTTATAAAAACTATTCAAGGAGCTTCCTAACCTACCACTTATATGGAAAAGTTGATGAAATAGTTCCAACAGAAGTATCCACCTACTTTATCATGGCATAGTGTCCCTCGGTATATTGATTTACGGACTGAGACCATCTTTTCTATATTTGATAATATGGAGATGCCTCTAAAAAAGGTTCAATATCATGACTTATATGTTACATGGATCCACCAAATGTTAGTGGGATATCCAGAGCTAAGCATATCAGCATCAGGAAATGATATAGGGGGATTTCCAATCGATATTTTATAACTATATTTTCCCTAAGACATTGAGGGATGATTAAGATAGGGAGTTTATTAAACTATATTAGGGAACTATGTCTATGATGGATTATTCAACTTGCTTAATAAATCTTTAGTTCTTTGAAGCTATCCATACCGCTGATGAGTTATGAAGAGTGAGATTCTTTGAGAATGGGATCATGCATCCTATTTGATCTTAGGTGAACGTCTTTAGATTGACTACCATGTCTGAAATAGTAAATCAGGATCTTATTACTAATTATAATCTAAGGGAATCTATAGGTATGGTTCATATCAAACTAGCTTCACAACCCAATGGTGTGGTATCTAGTGGTAGGAATCATTGCTTTGAGACCTCTCGTGAGGGAAGTACCTGTCAGAGTACGTGTGCTGGTAGTTCTTTATTCTATCATCAGTGTGGAAATTAGGGGAATATGAAACCATAGTGTAATAGAGATCCATTATAGTTCCAAGATGACATAAGGATGGTCCATTTATAGTAGTTTTTCAAAATCTTTCCTCCAGTAAATAGTGAGAGAGGATCTGCACTGACTTCGGGTACTAGAGTAGGATTAGCAACTCTATTTCAAGAAGGGAACTGGAATGATACCGGCTAATTAGGGTAAGGGGTATTCATGTATGGGGAAGTAAATCTCCAATGGTACAATATAAGAAGATTAGGACTTCTCAATAAAGTTAGGTTTTATCATAGGGTTTTGGATCAGTCTAGATCTATGCAGTGCAGCCTATACTGGGGGAGAAAAGTCCAAGACTTCCACGGTTTGAGGTAAAATTTTAGTAGCATCTACCTTGGAATATTTTTTTATATAGGCTCATCCCACTCCTTTATATATTTATAAATTATGGAAATCCTTATGATTTACATTCAGTATTTTTGTGGCATGATGACACTCAAAACTCCATTGAGAATTTGGTTGGAAAGTGCCTACCAGTGAAAAATATTCCCCCTTAAGTTAGGAAACTATCATTTCTTATGGGACTTGTTCATCCTTGAAATGATAGGATTTGATGTAATTATTAGAATATAATGGTTAGTTCCTTACCAAAATTTTTTTAAAATCTATCTTCAGAGGGTGTCCTTCACATATACAAAGGGTGATAGTTATATTCACAAGGGTGAATTGGATGTCCAGGAAAGTCGATCTAGACTAGAGAATCATGGGTTAGGAAAGGTGATGGCCTATATTTATATCCTTTTTATGGATGATTAGGGAACATTTCAGGATGATTTCCCTCCTATAGTAGATTATTTTAGGGATGATTTTCCTAATAAATTTTCTGGATTACCTCCTAATATAGAGGTTGAGTTAGCTATTGATCTAGTTTCAAGAGATGTACCAATGTCCATTTATCCTTATAGGATAGACACTACTAAGTTGTAAGAGATCAAGAGGCAGCTAGAGGACTTGGAAGCTAAGGGTTTTATATGACCGAGTACATCACCTTGGGTTTCACCTGTACTTTCCTCCAAGAAGGCTTATGGCACCCTAATATTTTTCATGGATTACCGAAAACTAAATTAGCTCACCATATAGAACTAATATCCATTACCTCACATAGAAGTCCACTTTGATCAACTCTGAGGAGCTCAAGTTTTCTCTAAGATTGATTTGAGGTAGGGTTATCACCAAGTGCATGTGAGACCATTGGACATACCTTGTAAAACATTATATAGTATTTATGGTCTTTATGAGTATCTATATATATCATTCGATTTGAAAAACACACCCACCATTTTCATGGATTTGATTAATAGGGTTTTCCACCCATATCTGGATGTATTTGTGGTAGTCTTCATAAAAGATATCTTATTATATTCTTTCACTCTACATGACCATGTAAAACATCATGAGATCATATATAATAAATTAATAGATCACTGTCTATATGATAAGATCATAAAATTCCACTTTTAGATCGACAATGTCCACTTTTTAGGCCACATCATCTCAGAGGTAAGAGTATTAGTTGACCTAGAGAATGTGATAGTTTTATATTCCTAGGAGCATCCAAATATTTTACATATAGAGTTTCTTGTGGTTTGTTCGTTATTATGGTTGCTTCATTTAGAAATTTTCACACCTATAAGCACCTTTCATAGGATTGAATAAAATGGGTGTAAATTTTATATAGTTTGAAGAATATGATTCAACTTTTAAAGAGTTTAAAGGGAGAATAAATTCAATGTTTATCCTGATTCTTATAGAACTAGTTAGGGAGTATAAAGTTTAATGTGACACATTAGGGATTAGGATAGAATCCATTTTGATGTAGGTAGAGTGAGTTGTAGTGTACGAGTCTTGTCAGTTGAGGCCACACAATAGGAATTTCCCAACATAAGATCTCAAGCTAGAAACTGTAGATTATTCCTTGCATTGTTGAAGGCATTATTTTCCTAGATAGAGTTTTGTGGTGTTTATCGATCAAAAAATAATCAAATACATATTCATGTAGTGTGACCAAAATCTCAGGCATAGGAGGTGGGTTGAATACCTATAGTGTTTTGACTTTGATCTTTCTTATATGCCTAGTAAAGGTAATATAGTAGTTGATTCTCTAAGAAAGAAAGCTTTGACTCAAGTAGTGTAGGAGTCCAGTAGGGAGTGGAAGCTTATGGATATGTTCTATGGGATGAATTTAGAGTTGTAGGACCATCATGGATAGCTAGTACTCACATCATTATCATTGACCTATTCACTTCTTTATAAGGTGACGATGAGGTAGTTTTCATATCCTAAAGTCTTGGTCATATAGTAGAGTGTTTTAGGTGAGGAACCAACACCTAGTTGGACTATTGATGAGGAGGAGATATTACATATTAATGAATGCATCTAGGTTCCCATAGAAATTTTATAGGAGTTTATGTGGGAATATCATACTTATAGTTGGGTAATACAACCCGATATTACAAAGATGTTTTGTTATTTACATCATTGGTATTGTTGGATAATAATGAAAAGAGAGATAGCTGGATTTTTTACTCGGTGGTCCACCTATCAATAGTTTAAGGTAAAACACCAGTAGATAGTAGGGATGTTGAAGTCATTTACCATTCTGGAGTGGAAATGTGATGATGACACCATGGATTTTTTGACTGGCTTACTGAGATCCCCATGAGGTAGTGATGCAGTATGGGTGATTGTCGACGGGATAAAAAAGGTTGATCACTTTTTACCTACCAAGGGTGCCTTTTTAGCAGATGATCTTATAAGGATCTATTTCCAAGAAAATAGACATCTTCATGGATTTCCATGGACTATTATGTTGAATCAAAATTCTCATTTTACTTCTCAGTTCTGGCAAGGTTTTTAGAGGGTGTTAGGTACATGGGTACTTCTGAGTACAACATACCACCCTCAAACTGGTTGTAAGTTAGATTGCACGATTCAGATGTCAGAGGACATTCTTAGAGCATTTTTACTTAACATAGGAGGTTTATGGGAGAAACATATACCTTTAGCTAAGTTATATTATAACATATTTTAGGAAATGATACAGATGTATCCTTATGAGTCTTTATACTATAGGCCATGATGATCACCTCTATGCTGGTTAGAGGTATGGGAGGTATCACTACTTAGACCTCATCTCATTCAGGAGTCATCGGAGTAGGTTTAGTTGATCATAAAATTAATGTCTACAGCTCATTCTAGGAAGAATTCATATTCTGATCACCGTCGACGACCTCTAGAGTTCGAGTTTGGGGATCAAGTATTCTTACATGTTTTGGCGAGACTGGGGAATCGATGGTTTATGTGGAAATATAAGTTATTACCTTTGTTCATTAGAATTTTTGAGGTCTTGGAGAGGGTCAAATTAGTGGATTATCGAATATCATTTCCCCAGATATATAGAGATATGCATGATTTATTTCATGTTTCTCAATTACATCTCTACTACTTAGACTCATCTCATGTTTTTCAGCCAAATGAGGTGCAACTAGATGTTGATTATTCTTTTGAGGAGCATCATATTTGTATCATGGACTGGATCATAAAGTATATTCAAGGAAGGTTAACTCCTTTAGTATGGGTGTTATGGAAATGTAGTCATGTATAGGATGATACCTAGGAGAGAGAGGTTGATTTATGTGTTCAGTGTCCTGATATTTTCTCAGATGGTGTTATAATACCCTTGGAAGGGCAACTCGAGGATGAGTTATCTTAAGTGGGAGAGGCTATAACACCCCATTTTATATATAAGGTATGAAACCTTTTAATTTAATTTCTAATCTTTAGTATTATTTTTATGAATGTTCCTAATATTTTAAGGAAGGTTTCAGGAGCATTTGGGGATTTTTAGAGTCTGGTGCTCTGAATTTTGGAGAATTTGTGTGAGGCACACGGTCGGCACACGGTTAGTAGTAACCATGTGTCTCAAACATGTGACCCATATATAAGGAATCACGGTTTGAAAAACCATGTGAGGGAGGTTGTATGGCCATGCAAAAAACTACAGACCTCTTGTAGAGGGAACCCATATAGGCTGCGAACAGTTTGGAAAACCGTGCACCTAGCATGCACCCTTAGTGCCACTTAGGCAGTGACCCTACATGGTTGGATAATGGTTTTTCTAAACAATATGGAATATCCATGATAGAGGTGCCTCCCTTTATATAGTGATGTTTCATGTTTGGAACATGGTTTGTCCAACCATACATCCAAACCATGTGCCCTCTTAAAGTGTGGTGAAAAGACAATTCTTCCTTTACATTTTTTTAAATACTCACCCTCTTTTCATTCTTCTATACATGTAATAGCTCCTTTATCCCATTAGAGCTCCCCTTTAGACTATTATTTGGATTTTATCATTCTCCCTAAATTAGACTCCATTTATCACATCATCTATCATGTTCATTAGCTTCCAGTAAGATCTTAGATCTATTACATTCTTTTCTTGGTTTCTCTCGCCAACTATTTTGTGATCTTCATGCAGACTCTTTTGCCTTATTTTTAGGGATTTCATCTATTTATCTATTTTATATAATTCTGTACTAAATTAAAAAAATACTAGATTAGTGATCCTATACCACTATAAGGTAGGTGGTCTATACCTTTTCCCTAAGGTCTTATCACTTATTAAATTACTGTCATTGTGTCGTACGCCAAACCTTCCAGATGTTGCTCCTAAAATTAATCAGTGTATTAAACTAATTGTTTGAGCCTTAAATGGGATTAACACATAGCAACTTGACTTGATTGGATGTTTTCAACCTCAACCCAAACCACCTCCAAGGTGATTTCGTTCAACTTTCCTAAGATAAAACCATTCTTTAGGGTGTGGGGGATTTCCACCCATTATGGAAGACTTAAGTAAATTAAATGAGTGAATAAATGGATTAAATATGGATATTATAATGATATGGATGATTATTCCTAGGCATGGACACTAACATATCCCTTGAATTTTATTTAATTTATTTTTTGATTTTGGACATTATGGTATGGCACCGACGTTGATTAACGGTATGGAACTGATGAAGATTATGGTATGGAACCAATGAGGGGATTGATGTATGATAGCTATGACCCCAATATATATTTTTATCTTCAGATATTAGAATGCCTTATCCATGGGCCTTGGGTCCTATCCCATGTAGGTCTACACTATTCTGAACTCACCATGGTTGATTTCCTTAGGCTTGAGGAGGTCACCTGGGTCTTTAGCTTGGGGACCAGGCCCATGGAGGTCTGATACCTTTTTATGTATTCAGAATATTCTAAATCTAGTAGTTAATTGCATACTTTTCCTTTATTTACTGATATTCATAATTTATTTCCTACTTATAATTATATCCTCAATTCAAAGAATTTTTTATATGTGTCTTTTATATTAAAACTTTACCAATTTTACCTATACACAATTATAGTTTCTATACGCAGGATGGATTTTTTATAGACATCATTGGTGGTGGACTACTGAGTATATAATACACACTTTTTGGGCTGCCGATTAGTACCTAGATAAAATTCTTGGATGTAGGTAGGTATAAGGGAAATCACCCAGTCATGGATTCCTGGTTGACTTAGAACATGGTAATTTGGGAGCATGGGACTGGGCCTTGTCTTGTGATTCTATTAGAGAGAGCCTTTTAGTCTTTTTAATTTTATTATCTATGTATTGTATTTATACTTGCTTCCATGTATGCCTGCCTTTTTTGTATATCTCCATGACATACTCCTCATTTTGTATATGATGTCACTTTTGGCTTGATTATTACTACTATCTAGATGATTTAATTATACTTCTCTATTTTTTATTATTAATATTCTATTATTTATTCATTTATTATCACCACTGTGATACTATGATCATGAGGGTATATTATCCCCACAGTACCATATTAGACACTCATTGTTATTTAAAAGCATCTAGTGTATGGGGAGACAAACTTGAGGCCATGTGACCAACCAGGTTCAATTACTTATGAGTGAATAGATTTCAGGATGTTATTGACTGGTTTCACCTATTAAGCTTGATCTAGCCATATACCTCATTCTATAATCATTTTCATAAAAAAATTTACAATTTATGGTGAACTATAACGTGAATGGGTTCAATAAAATTTTACCCAATGTTTTAAATATGTTAAGGATAGTTGAGAAGGGAATGGGAGTACTAGGATCAAATTCCATTATGATGGTGCAAAAGGATAAGGGTAAAAGTTTTTACTAGAGAGACTAAAAGAGGTCACAGAGAGTCCACCAAACCAACTAATCTGAATAGATGAAAGGAGGGTTGGTGCTTTCATTATGGAAAAAAATATCCATTTTATAAGGGGTTGTATTAAATACATGAAGGGTTATATGAAACTATTTGGATATTTCACATCATGTATTAATGTTATAGAAATTAATTCTATTATTATAAAGGGTGTATGATACCAACTATATGCTTTACAAGTGTTGTAAATATATAGAAGTTCAAAAGTGAAGAAAGGGTTTATTTTGGGTGTCTAATATTTTATTTTAAGTTATGAAGTATGGAGTTATTTCATTGAAGACTTAGATATAAAAATTAATTCAATCTTGGATTAATTTGAATAAATGATGTGCATTTTTTCTCATTTTTCTATCTCTTAAGAGATTATTGTAAATGATAATTGTTTAATGAATGAGATGAATGTTTTGATACACATAGTTTATGATTCATCCAACTCTAAAACATATTTTAAAAGGATACAAGGATAAAATGGTTTTATACTAGATAAAGTGTTTATCCTAGAATATGGATTAATATGATTCCACCACCAATAATGGAATATTTTATAAAATATTCTTGTTAGTAAATACTTCAAACATATAGAATACCATATATATGATACTGAAATAATAGTTTATTTGTTAAGTATTCCCACTTAAAATGAAATAAGTGTTATTTCCAAACACAAATGAGTTTATGTTATTTTTATTAGCATGATATTTATAAAGGAATATAGATTCTAAGAGTCTTGGTGTAAGTATGTTTTTACTCAAAGATGATCAAAGTTAACAAATAAAATATTATTATAGTTGAAGTTTAAAAGTTAATTTCACTTTATATCCTAAAAGTTTTAGGATATTATGGTAAATAAATAATGTAAATCATTATGTTTAGTTACCATTAAAAAGTAAATTTCACCTAATATCCCAAAGGAGTTAAAGATATGTTGGTAAAAGTTACTAGAATATTTCAAGGAAAAATTTTGATGGAAAAGGTATCAATAATGATAATGATGAACTTAGAATATTTGATGTTGCATATTTAAATAGTTTAAATATTTTCAAGGATTTAAACATTAATAATATGATTCATAAATATCACTATTATTCACGCTTTATTTCTTTATAGATGTTACTCACTGAAGAGATTAATGAGAGAGTTTTATCATGTGGTCACTTAGGAATGTGGTAGAAATTAAATAAAGATTTAATAGGTTTAAAAAAACCCTAAAAGTGTATAAAACACAAGGTTGGTCCAACTTTCTATCATATATAATATGTTATATATGTTCTTCTATATGGTTTTGTTAACATATTCTTAAAGAGTTTCAAAATATAAAATCTATCTTATAAATTTAAAGGAAATATACACTTTATTATTCTTTCATGTTGAATTCATATATATATATATATATATATATATATATTGATACACATTTCATGAAAGTGTAATCATAATTGACCTCTTATAGTATGAATTTGAGTTATCCATATCTAATGTTCTCCATGGAGTATTATAAGTTTTGAAAAAAAAAATTAAGGTTAGAATGAGTAAGATTATTGTACTAGGATACAAAATATGATCACAAAGCACAAAATGGGTTTTTTGCATTATATGAACCATTAAGTATACAACATGGAGTGTTATACACTATATAATTGATATAATAAGGGTGAATTGTTCATATTTAGAGTCTCCACTGCCTATGGTTAGTGAGATACCTATCATGATAATCTTCATACTCTAATTCCTTTCATATGTAAGACTTGAGGATTAGCTGATTAAAGGGTGGTTGGGTATGTTGTTGGTTTTTTCATTAGTTGGAGCTTAACTAATATGGGATTTATACTCTCATATGAAGAGTATAGTGAATTTCCTAGGCAAGATGGACCAAGGATTAGTTAGGTACCACTGAGATTGGGGGCGAATCTGCGGTACACTCTTTTATGAATTCTTATATTCAATTCAACCTATGATGTTTCTTAAAGATTCAATATTATTAATATATTCTTTAAAACTCACCACATATGCATTATATATAAAGAGAGAGTATCATACAATAATATTCAAGGTTTGATCATGTGATGTCCTCTTCCGAGTTCTACTCGAAGGTGACCCAAGCTGGTAGGATTCATGACCTCAAGCACACCTCCATGTATGTCAGAGGATGCATACTTGGAGTGAGGGCCTAGGGTATGTCTATGGGGAGATGATGCCCTCATTTCATAGTGGATCATATTGTATGTAATATAAAAACATATGGATAAAAAAGTTTAATAGGTATAATAAATATGGTAGTAGAAGTAATTATAAACATCCATCAATAATAATCAACTCAAAAGTTTAATAGTATCATATAAAAATATGATGATGCGATGTCATGTCTCTACAGAATAGGAAAATAGGTATACATGGAAGTATAAATATATTAAAATACATGTTGTAAAAATAACAAAAAGACCAAAAACTATCCAATCATCCTAACAGCTGGCTTGGTCATCTATTATTAGCTCCATCCTAAAGAAATCAAGCAATTCAGGTGTCCAAGGTGGGATAATTCCCCTTGTCCATACCTGCAATCATATAATATACCTGGGTACCAACAGTGGCTCGGATAGGGTTTGAGATAAATCTTAATAGGCCACCACCAATGGTGTCTATATAAATCTAGTCTATGAATATAAACTGAATAGTTTGCAGACATATATAAATGTAAATTAATTCCAAATAAATAACACATACCTACTTTATCCTTAGCTGTTAATGTCTCTAAACATGAGATCATTTAATTAATTCATTTAAGTTCAGTTTATATATATAAATCATGTGAATGTTTCAACAGGACTAAAATAGATCACAATAAAAATAAAGGAGGATCCAAGGTGAAACCAAGGCATCCTTGGCCTCAACGGTCATCCAACTCATAGTAGTAACTCATGCAGTCTAACAATAAAGGGGGTCTGAGTGTAATATAAGGGGAAACACCCAAGTCATTCCATTGTAAATTATTCTAACAGAGTCTAAGGATCTCATCCAAGGATCTTATCCAAGGTAATCATGGGATAAGCATGACTATTCCCAATGGGGTAAATCCATGGTTCCACATTTCTGAAGACATCAAGATGGATCCAAGGATTGCATCCAAGGAATCCTAATATCTAGATAGATAGTGATGGGATCCTATAGAATCATTTTGGGCATCTGCTAATAGATAAGGACTATGTTCCAAGGTGCGTATCTCCCTTGGAAACCAGCTCCTTGAGTCATAATGGCATCCTATGAGTTATCAAGGCATTCACATGGGAATCCAAGGCTTTCTCAAGTCTAACCACTCCTATAAAGATAAAAAGTTCCATATACAATTAGTACCTTATACATATATCATTAATTAATTTCAGTACATGTAATACTCATTCCATTTAATAAGTCATTAGGTTCATTCTATTACCTTTACTTAATATTACAAGGTATATCAAGGATATACAACCATTTATCAATTTAATTACTCAATCATTCATTGGGTTCATTCTATTCCCTTCTAATAATCATGACAAGGATAATATGAACATAAAACCAATTAGTATTCAATTATATTTAACTAGGCCAAGTGATATCTAATGATATGCATTTCATTAACAATTTAATGATTCATTTATTAAATTCAAACACTTACCTTATAAGGTTCAAGTGATAATTGTATGCAATATACATGTTATATCCATTATCAATTCACAATTAATTTTAATTTAAAAAGGAATTACCTTTAGCAAGGTTAATCCATCACACCTGGACAGTGTCTCAAATAATTATAACAAATTTAATATTTCATTGAGTTCACAACCTCTAATGTAATGAATAACATGTACAAGTATGGATCTAGAATACAAGTACAATGATTATAATTAAGGAATATTAATTTGAGAAGAAATTCCTGGTGAAACCGGCATGCCGACATCGATGAAAATTTATAAATAATGAAAATTTTAGGGAAAAGTCATAGACCACCTAAATTATTATTTTATTAATCTTCTTGTCCAGTATAGACCCTTAGTTTGGTATAGATCAGAAGATAATGGAATAATGGATCAACACCCTAAAAATATGGCATATGAGCCTGCATCAAAATGACTCCGTTGTGATAAAGATAAACGATTAAAGGTGCAAGGTGAATGAACATATTACTAGTACACATCCAAATGAGATGAACAAAGATAGAATTGGAGTTTTAATATAATTTTAATCAATGAAACTAGCTTGGAAGAGGAAAAACTCTCAAAGTAGGAAAAGAGGTTTTTATCTTGTAAGATCTTGGACTTTGAGAAGGTATGTATTTATTTAAAATTTTGTTTTAATCTATTATTTTGGAATAATGAAATATTTTTGGGGGGTAAGTGGGACCTGAGGTCTATTTTGGGGGTTTGGGACATGAAAAGAAGGGAAACTAGGATAAACTGTGTAAGTCGCATGGTTGGTGCATGGTTAAGTAAACCGTGCGGCCTTCCTAGGTAAATCATGAAAACTTGGACAGTGGAATATCACATATTTGGAGCATGGTTTTTAAAATGTTCAGGTATTCCTAGGTAACTATGCAACCCAACTCCCCTTAGACAGTGTCTTTCACATGGTTTGCACATGGTTTGGAAAACTGTGCAGGTAAACCATGTGCACCTATAAAAGTTGAAAATTTTATAGTTTTTCCATTAAATGATTTTAAAGATTCACCTAATTTTCTTCCCATTCCTCCTTCCTCTAACCCTAGTGACGAAATAAAATCCCCAAACCTTCCCAAGGATAGTTCCCTCTTTATTATAGGTCTTTTAGAGCATCATTGGTTGTGAATCAAAGATCCGGGTGAGTCTAATACTCTCATTTCTTCTCTTTTTTGGATTAGGGCTTGTATCTTGGGAAATTTTATTTTGAAGCCCTAAAAAACCATTTTTCTAGTGTAATATAGGTTTAGGATTCAAATGGGTTTGGATGTGGATCCAAGGATTAAATTAAGAGTGTGTTCAATGTTAGATTTGAGTTAGGTGGTCTATAAATTATATCCCTTGGTTTTTATATAGATATGTGCATTTGAGATTGTGTTCTTGTTTTCCCCTTATCATTTTCTTGGTTCTGTTAGTGAGATTTAGTAAAATCGGTTTCTAAATGAAAAATTGAATCCCTCATGATCCCTATAGGATTCATGGAGGATGACTTGACTAATTTAGGTCCACCCATGGGGTGCGTCGACCTTCCCAAACATGGTTAATGGAAACGTTAAGTGTGAAATTGAATTGTGGTTAAGTACATCCCATGGAGAGCATGTAATTGGATAACATGATGGTTAAGAAGAGAATATGGGTGGTTTTTTCTAGATTTGGATAATGTATAAGGATCTTTTTGTATTGGCATGAAAAATGGATTAAATGGAATTAATGGGAATGCGCCTAATGAAATGTGTTTTTTACATGAAATGCATAAGTGTAATAACACATGGAAAATGTAAAATGATTTAAGTGAATTAACATATGGAAATTGTGGGATTTGTCAATGGGTTAATGTAGATGACTAATGAATATTCTTAGTGAGTTGGGAATAGGAAATAGAAATCGGGCTAAATGTAAAAGTGATATAAATGGTAGATGTGTTAATGGATTATGGAATAATATTGTTTCCCATATTATTATTATAGATTGTGGTATTTATATTGGTATTGGATATGGTTAGTTTTGATTTGGTATGTGTGTGGTGAATGGATAAATAAGCATGTGTGCATGGCTTGGTAGAGTGGGGTATTGACATGAGGTTTTGTGCCCATGAGTTGAGTTAAACTGAGTTTCTAAACTCCACCCTACAATGCACAGATTAGGGAAGGGGATAGAGTTCATTCCCCTAATAGTTTTATTCAATGAGACCACCTGGACTGATGTTTCAAGGTGACTGTGTTGTTTATGTGAAGATGTGTTTATCCCTAGTGAGATAGGGAACTTGACTTTCTCCCCTTATGTATTGAGATTTATGAATATTCCTATTCCATTAAACGCATGTTGAAAATAAATAAAGTAACGAAGATGGTTAAATTAATGAAACTAGGTATAATGATAGGAATGACTTAACTGAACCTTGTTAAATAATGGATCATGAACTGTCACTTATTTACTTTTCATTTATTTATTCCTTGCATGCATTATCTATTTAGATTGGACACTTTGTGTACACCATTGGTGGTGGCCTACTGATTTATACTCACACGATGATCATGCCACCATTGGGTACTCGAGCAGACTTCATGCTTGTAGGTCAAGAAAAGGTAAAGGGCCTCATGCTTGGGAGTTGAGTCAGGCTTGGTATGTACATGGATGAGGTTCCAGACTTGGATTTGGTACCATTTGTGGATTTTTATGATTTCTTTATTTTGGGATTCTTGTAATTGTGACACTACTATAATGTCATGGAATATTTATTTTAGTTTGTGGTTGTACCTAGTTTTGGGAGATGTTACTTATCCATATTCCTTGGTTATTTCATATTTTTTCCAATGTTTACATTGTTATTTTCTATGAATTACTCTGTTAAAGAGGGTATAGTCTCCTAATGTGTCTTATTTGACCCTGTCCTCTAGTTGGAAACCTATGGAATATGGGGAGGCATGCTTGAGGTTAGGAGGCAACTCAGCTTAGAGAACTAGTTTAGTGTCTCTCAGGTCGGGGATGTTACAAAGTGGTATCAGAGTGGTTATTTTTTGTTTTATTACTATTTTATATGGTAGAAATTAGAATAACATGTGTCAAGCCTTGGCAATGAGCTCGTTCTTGGGAGTATCTAACCTAATTATGAGGGAAAAACCAAGTCACCCATGGTAGGAATTTTTTTTCTTGATATGCGTTGTTACAGTTGATGATATTTCACCATTGGGTGATGCACTTATTGTGTGATATGATAGTTTTATTGAATTTTTATTATGGATATAATGGAACATGGTTGTACATTCATGAATCATTCTAGGAACCTAGGGATATAGGTGACATGCATCATGATAGGCACACACGGTGTGGGTGTGTGGGGTATGGGCGGTAGAGTGCATTTAACATTCCTGAAAATTTGATAAAATAATGTCTAATGTAAAACTTGTAATCTTTTAAGTTATTTTACTATTTTTTATCCATTACTAGTAGTAGGTATGGTCGAGGGTGGTTTTTAGTATTTTTTATGATATTTGGGATAGTGTATCTGAATGATTTTTTTATGGATAGAAGAGAGCCTTATTTTATATAAACTATGGAATCTTTTTGTTATGTGTTCTAAAGATCATGTTTCAAATTATAGAGAAATGTCACCATGAAGATGTGTACCGGTTGGGTGAAAAGAGGATGTTGCTGAGAATTCTCATCTAGTAGTGGATAAAGAAAATGAGGTGATCCAAGACAAATAGAGAATAACAGTTCTGTGATAATCTTTCTAGCATCATGAAAATGATTGAATGAGACCTATGATAGGTTGTGTTGAGCATGTTTGAGCTGACCAAGGAATTTTAATTACAGCACCCTCTAAGATTTACTGGATATGGTGGACTAGAGGCAACTAAGTTCTGGATAAAGTCTATCCAGATGATTCTTGATCGTCTAGAGACTCCTTCTGAGAAGCGAGTCAAGTTGGTAGCCTACATGTTGAGAGGTCAAGAAAAGCATTGGTGGGACATCATGGTGAAGACTGAATAAAATAAGGGAATGTTATGGAAAGATTTCCCAGAGAATTTTATGGAGAATTTCTATCCATAAACCATGAGGCAGGAAAAGGCTACAGATTTTATGAGTTTGAACCAAGGTGCAATTTTAGTGATGGATTTTGCTAGTTATTTCACCGATTTTTGATGCTTCATTCTGATGTTGGAAAGAGATGAGGCAGTTGTGTTGAAACGTTTCCAAGATGGTATGAGGCATGAAATCAGGTATCATGTGAATATATTCCATTTGAAAAGGTTTATAGAGGTGTTGGATCAGGCCCTTATCTCAGAAGGGAACCTAAAGGGGAGTTTAGGTAGTGGACTTGTGGTGCTAGTTGGGCGGATAAGTAGTGAAACTTTTGAGGGAAGGAGTCATCACCTTGGGAGTTTCCATCACGGTGGAAGTGTGCAAGGTAGTAAAAAGAGAGGGTCATCCTAATAGGGTGTTGATCAGGTGTTCTGTTATCAGTGTGGTAGACTAGTACATATGCGGTATCAGTGTCCCTAACCACCAATTGAGTGTCGGTCATGCGGCAGGTTAGGGCGTGTGCAGAGGTTTTGTAGGAATACTCAACAGTTGGGAACAAATGGATTCCATAAGTAGATGTCAAGTGTGGGAAGGAGGTCTATTACCCCGTATCAGGCAAGCAATTGGAGATCCACGGGTCGTAGCAGAATAGGTGGTGGACATGGTACTTTGTGAGAAGAGCAACCATATCACCAGGGTAGTACAACATTAGGTACTCAAGTAGGAGCCCAGGGTATAGGAATAGATCAACTACATATGATTTAGTATGTACCTAGAGGTGTCGAGGCTATACCATCTACTATTCAAGGTAGGATCCTTGTAGCTTTCATGCTTGCTAGTTATTTATTTGACATGGTCTCCATAGACTCTTTTATCTATGCTCAGTTTGTAGTTTTGTTGGGCCTAACTATGGAAAGTGTTTATGGGGATATGTCAATTGATACTCTATTAGGGGTTTGAGCTGAGGATATCAGACAATGTAGGGATTGTGCTTTGGAGGTAAATGGGTACCATTTTCTATGGGACTTGTTTTTCCTCGAGATGTCAGGTTTTGACCTGATTTTGGGCATGGATTAGATAATGTTGTACTAGGAACATATTAACTGTTATCATCATCGAGTAATGTTCACATCTATTTAGGGAGACACTTATGTCCTTCGTGGTGAGTGGGATGTCTAAGCATGCCATGCAGTGTAACGCCCCGACCCTAATTACCCAGAGTCAATGCATTATTACATAACATTGGAATGATCACAAAAGATCAAGTCTTGAAAGACTGATTATTTTAGTAGCCTTGGAAGTACTAGATACATTCATAAGGTATAAATTACATCATAAAATGAAAACTAAAATAACATTGTTTCCATAGACAACACTGAGATCCCATAGACTATCCTAGCAGTTCAGCCATAATATACTTCTTCACATCCTAGGAAAAATAAAACATATAAATGGGTGAGCTCAGATGCTCGGTAAGGATAACAATATAGCAGAAACTTTTATAAATAAGAATAAACATTTAAGGCAATGTATAAAACTAAAACAAAAGCCTTTTCATTATATGATTCATCATAATATGGAAAATATAAATCAAAATAATTCCATTTACTTACTCTCAAGGATATTCTAATAGTTGAATAATCACATGCAATATCAATATCCACTTTCATAATGATGGAATGCATAATGCCAGACTTTCATAACCACATAATCAAGACCTTGTGACAAGACTACAAATAAGATTTTTTCAAGGCCTTGTTCCAAGACACTAGTTTGTCTCATGAGACCTACCGATGCATCGAGGAGCTATAACAGGCTCCACTCATCACTTACTAAGTCCAATTCATTCCTTATATGAACAGGTTTAAACATAACATAAACATTTGTATTAAAACTAGCATAAAAAATGTCAATACTTTATCTATAAACCATGAATGGTATAAAAATAACACATCCACAGTCAAACATATCACAAAACCTTCAATACAATATGAAAGTTTTTTATCATAATAAATCAACTTCAAATAAGCTTAAAATCCATCAAAGGATGTTAACATAGATGAAATCAAAACTATTTGAGAGAAATATCTCTTTTTTGAAATCATTTAAAAGTCACATAATTATAAAATAAAACATTTAATTTTAAAATATTCTTATAAGATTTTAAGGGAAGCTTCGATGATTTTATAATGGTGGAAAATAGCTGCACCCGCCGTATAAGTTAAAAAAGACATTCTTACCTTCATTTTTTCAAAAAGGTTAAAAAGGACCTTGTTTGGAAAACAACAGAAAGATTCCTTTATAAAAATCTTATAAAAATTCAAAGAAGGGTATAAATGACTTTAAACCATAGTCTATAAAATATTAATAATGTTTTGAAATACATTTTTAAGAAACATGGATGTGGATGATAAAGAGGTCCTAGTAGATAATTACATATAAACAACCTCGTATAATGAAGAGATTGTGAAATAAACCCTTACCTTGTACATTTCCATGGTCTAGGGTATGTTAACCTACTGTATAATGGTGAAATAATTGTTTTTAAATTATTCAATAACCATATATATTAATATGATATCATATATGATCTTCTAATATTGCTTTGTTAAAGATATTTTAGTATTATCGTCGTTTTGGGTGTTAACTGATTCATTCTCCTTTATATGCTTGGTTACGTAAGCCATGTTTGTTATGAATATGATATATTTGATTTATATATAGAATGATATTATGTATTTAAACATTATTTTTAACCATAAAATTAAAATTAGTCTTTAATGGATACGATGGGGAATAAATCTGATCGCGTTCGTGGAGATGGTAATCTGTACGTACGCACAAGTGAAAATATCATTCTTTTAATATTAAAATAGTATATAATTGAATGTTATATCATATATAAAGAATAAATATCATGTTATATTTATTATTTACATTAGTTATACTCATTATTATACCCATCCAAATGATGAAATGTTTGAATAACAAACTACATCACGACGTGGAGACGGTAAGTCGTACGTACACACGTGTGGTGACTTTTTCATTCATAAGATGGATAAAATAAATAATATGGTTGTACCATATTTATAATAATATCACAGTATATAGAAGATACTGGAGTTATTATTTTATAATGGAAACAATAAGGAAAGAAGAAGTGGAAGAAGAAAAGAACTTGAAAGAGGGTGGTGAAATTATTACCTCTTCTTCGGGTTCTTCCATTTGATTTGATCAAAAGGGATCCATAGGTTGGCTTTCTGACTAAAGGAAGGCCTATAGGATTAAGTTAGGGAAGTTTAGGGGATATATGGGCAGGTTTTGGCCAAGCCAAAATTCTTTTAAGGTGTGAATTTGATAGAAGGGGGAGGGCCATTTTATAAGAGGGGTGAGGGGGTGAGGGGCACCTTAGGAAAAGCTAGAAATATTATTTTATAATAAATTCATTTTCGGTTTCTAATGGATCAAAAATGGATTATTTAAAGGATAAGGTGGTGATGGGTCTAAAACCACTCAACCAATAGGTTTTAGATAGTTTTGGGTCACTATATTAACTTTATCTTTTAGATTTAACTCTTAGTTAAATAGTTTGACATTTACCATGTCTCTTTGTATTTTTATATTATATGGTTAATAAACTTACTATATACTTCAAAGAGAACCCCCCAAGTGGTTAATTAATTATACACCTATCATTATATAAGTTTTTTGGCTGAACCATATATTTTTAGGAATAGAATATCAATTAATAATATAATATTTCTTTTAAAAACTATTTTATGTCAATTTTGACACTATTTGGTATTTTGTTTTTTCTAAATTCATAAAAGCATTATTACTTCAAAAAAATAATCTAACCAACCCTAATATGTCATATTAACCTATAAAATTAGTTTAATTCATAAAAAGTCTCAAATTACATTTATTTGGATATTTATAATATCAACTATTTTAATATTTGATTAATTAGGTAATTACTGCATCATCATTGTGTCATACATAAATTAAATTATTTAATGTATAAAAAATATAAATAAAATACCATTATGTAGAAAATATTTTTATCTTTATAATTAATATTTGTAGTTGAATTTATTTTATGTATAACCCTATATTAAAAAAAATTAGTTATTAAACTTTGATTTTAACTCTTTTAACTCTTCTTTAAATAAAATAATAATAAGTGTCCTAATATAATCCAAATGGACCAAAGTGGTTCATATTTTATTACTAAGGTTATTTTTGGTCTAATTATACCTATCCAATAGAATTAGGGCATGTTTTATGGTAATAATAATATCATTTTTACCCTTAATTACCTTATTTACTTTTAACCGTGGTAAATAAAAGTAAAAAGTTACTATTCACCATAAATTATTTTCATCTTATTGAACCACATTTTACTTAATGATATCAACCATGTCTCTTGTATTTTTTAAATTCCACTCATAGAAGCAGTAAAATTAAGTTTTATGTGAATTTGCATATTCTCCTAGGAGGTGGGTAAAAGACGGTGAAAAGTTCAATAAAATTTTTATATATCTAAAATTATTATAAACTGACTCCAATTAATTACATTGAACTTATATATGTATTATTTATCTATTTTTACCTAAAATAAATTTAAATAAAATAAATAATTATTTAAATAAAAAATCAGTTTTAAACTATAATTCAGTGTTTTTCACTATTCATCAAAAAATGAAGGTTTTCAGAAAAATACCAAAAAATCACCCTAGTCTAATTTAGATATTCAAAATCCAAAAATGAAGTCTATTTTGAAATATAAAATTTATAAAATTTCAAAAATTGGGTATTACTATTTATAATGGCTAGTTTGATTGGTTGTGGTGTGTTAGAATCTCGAAGTTGCGTACAATGCAAGTTATTGCATTATTCAAAGGGAGACGTACTATAAAAGATTGGGGTGTTACATTCTCCCCTCCTTCAAATAATTTTGTCCTCAAAATTTCTATAATACTACCACATGAAAAGACTCGGGTGGTTCTTCATCATAAGTTCCTCGAGTTCCCACGTTGCCTCTTCCATCTTATGGTTTCTCCATTGAACTTTTACTAGATGAGTCGTCTGGTTTCTCAGCACTTGTTCTCTTGTATCAAGAATCTTGAAAGGCTCTTCGCAATAAGATAGATCAGGTTCTAGTTCTAATTCCTCATAGGTGAGTACATGCGTTGGTTCGGGCATGTATTTTCTCAATAGTGATACGTGGAACACATCGTGAACTTTGGAGAGATTTGGCGGCATTTCCAAACGATAAGCTACAGCCCCAATTCGTTCTAGAATTTCGAGAGGTCCAATGTACCTGGGACTCAATTTACTGTTCTTACCAAAACGTATAACTCCATTACATTCCATATTTGATACTTCACCATATTCCTTCATGTTTTGAATTAATGACCACCATTGATCAGCATCTCTAGTGTGGCGATAAACTGCCATGACAACTTTTTCCCTTTCGCTACTCCCCAAGGCATGAAATATTTTCTCTAAAGAACTTATCCATTGCTCAGCTACCAATGGATTTTTACTCTCATTGAATGTTGGTGGTTTTTACCTCAGGAAGCGATCTAACATTGATCCTCCATGTTGTGGATTGGGGTGCTCCATACAGGTAAGGTTATTATTCATAACCTGAGTGAGTTGTCCCAGTATGGTGATTAGTTGATCAACACCAGTTGCATCACCAGCTCCACTATAATTTTCTTGAGTATAAGGGAAATCTCTACATGGAGTGCATGCATTAATACAGTTTCCATTCCTTCCACTAGGCTCCATTTCTAAACAATGACATACACTAGATTAGTTTATCAATCGTAATACATAATTACAAACTTATAAAACACTTAACATAAATTGAACAGTTTATGGATATAATCCATAATCATAAAAAAATGTTTTCTTTGAGGAAGTATATAATCATAAACCCTTCATAATGGTTTGTAAATAAAATGATAATTATCCTAAGCATATCCCATGGGAGTGTCGTAACCAAGAGTGAAGCAAAGCCCATTGTTGTGCACCAGTTCCCATTCGAGTCTACCTCAAAGTGGTGTTTTCGAGTTTTAACCCTAGGTACATCTGTGCCAAGGCTGCCTCTAATTTCTCGTATCCAGACAGGGATTTATTACTCGAAAAACTCACAAAATCTCTACAATACCAAAATTCTAGGAAGTTATTCTATACTAATCATCAAATTCCATTTAGTTCTATGTGCTCTAATCAGATTTTATCTAAATCTAGCTTCCAAGGTTTGTACTAAACTTCCTCTGATACCAACTATAACACCCCAACCCTAGTTACCCAGAGTTAGTGCATTATTACATAACATTGGCATGATCACAAAAGATCAAGTCTCGAAAGACTGATTATTTTAGTATCCTTGGAATTACTAGATACATTCATAAGGTTTAAATTACTTCATAAAATGGAAAACTACAACAACATTGTTTCCATATACAACACTGAGATCCTATATACTATCCCTATAGGTCAGTCATAATATACTTCTTCACATCCTAGGAAAAATAAAACATAGAAAGGGGTGAGCTCAAATGCTCAGTAAGGATAACAATATAGAAGAAACTTTCATAAATAAGCATAAACATTTAAGGAAATGAATAAATCTAAAACAAAAGTCTCTTCAATATAAAATTCATCCTAATATGGAAAATATAGATCAAAATAATTCCATTTATTTACTCTCATGGATATTCTACTAGTTGAATAATCACATGCAATATCAATACCCACTTTCATAATGATGGAATGCATAATGTCATATTTTCATAACCACATAGTCAAGGCCTTGTGCCAAGACTACAAATAATATTTTTTCAAGGCCTTATGACAAGACACTATTTTGACTCATGATACCTACCGATGCATCGAGGAGCTATAGTGGGCTCCACTCGTCACTTACTAAGTCCAATGCATTCCTCATATGAACAGGTTTAAGCATAACATAAACATTCGTATTAAAACTAGCATAAAAATGACAATAATTTATCCATAAACTATAAGTGGTATAAAAATAACACATAAAAATTAAAACATATCACAAAACCTTCAATACAATATGGAAGTTTTTTATCATAATAAATCAACTTCAAATAAGCTTAAAATCCATCAAAGGATGTTGACATAGATGAAATCAAAACTATTTGAGAGAGATATCTCTTTTTTGAAATCATTTAAAAGTCACATAATTATAAAATAAAACATTTACTTTGAAAATATTCATATAATCTTGTAATTGAAGCTTTGATGATTTTATAATAGTGGAAAATAGTCGCACCCGCCATATAAGTTAAAAAATACATTCTTACCTTAATTTTGTCGAAAAGGTTAAAAAGGACCTTGTTTGGAAAACGACGGAAAGATTCATTTTTAAACATATTATAAAAATTCAAAAAAGGTTATAAATGACTTTAACCCATAGTCTATAAAATAGTAATAATATTTTGAAATAAATTTTTAAGAAACATAGATGTGGATGATAAAGAGGTCCTAGTAGATAATTACATATAAACAACCTCGGATAATGAAGAGATTGTGAAATAAACCCTTAACTTTTACTTTTCCTTGGTTTAGGGTATGTTAACCTCCTGTATAATGGTAAAATCATTGTTATTAAATTATTAAATAACAATATATATTAATATGATATCATATATGATCTTCTAATATTTCTTTGTTAAAGATATTTTAGTATTATCGTCGTTTTGGGTGTTAACTGATTCATTCTCCTTTATATGCTTGGTTAAGTAAGCCATGTTTGTTATGAATAGGATATATTTTATTTATATACAGAATTATAATATGTATTTAAACATTATTTTTAACCATCAAATGAAAATTAGTCTTGAATGGATACGATGGGGAATGAATCTCGTCGCGTTCGTGGAGACGGTAATCTGTATGTACGCACGAGCAACAATATCATTCTTTTGATATAAAAAAAATATAAAATTGAATGGTATATCATATATAAAGAATCATTATCATGTTATATTTATTATTTACATTAGTTATACTCATTATTATACTCATCCAAATGATGAAATGTTTGAATAATAAACTACACCACGATGTGGAGACGGTAAGCCATACGTACGCACATGTGGTGACTTTTTCAATCATAGGATAGATAAAATAACTAATATGGTTGTACCATATTTATAATAACATCACAATATATATAAGATACTAGAGTTATTATTTTATAATGGAAAAAACAAGGAAATAATAAGTGGAACAAGAAAATAACTTGAAAGAGGGTGGTGAAATTATTACCTCTTCTTCGGGTTCTTCCTTTTGATTTGATCAAAAGGGCTCCTTAGGTTGTATTTATGACTAAAGGAAGGCCTCTAGAATTAATTGAGGTAAGTTTAGAGGATACTTGTGTAGGGTTTGGCCGATCAAAAATGCTTTGAAGGTGTGAATTTGAGAGAAGGGGGAGTGCCCTTTTATAAGAGGGGTGAGGGGCACCTTAGGAAAATCAAGAAATATTATTTTATAATAAAATAATTTTCGGTTTATAATGGCTCAAAAATGAATTATTTAAAGGATAAGGTGGGTATGGGTCGAAAACCACTCAACCAATTGGTTTTAGACAAGTTTGTGTTACTATATTAACTTTATCTTTTAGATTTAACTCTTAGTTAAATAGTTTGACATTTACCATGTCTCTTTGTATTTTTATATTATATGGTTAATAAACTTACTATATACTTCCAAGCGAACCCCAAGTGGTTAATTTATGATACACCTATCATTTTATAAGTTTTTTGGCCAAACATTATATTTTTAGGAATAGAATATCAATTAATAATATAATATTTGTTTTAAAAACTCTTTTATGTCAATTTTGACATTATTTGGTATTTTGTGTTTACTAAATTTATAACAGAATTATTACTTCAAATAAAATTCATCTAACCATCCCTAATATGTCATATTAACCTAGAAAATTAGTGTAATTCACAAAAAGTCTCAAATTACATTTATTTGGATATTTATAATATCAATTATTTTAATATTTCATTAATTAGGTAATTACTTCATCATCATCGTGTCATAAATAAATTAAATTATTTAATGTCTAAAAAATATAAATAAAATAGAATTATGTAGGAGATATTTTTATATTTCTAATGAATATTTATAGTCTAATTTATCTTATGTATAACCCTATATTAAAAATGTTTTATTTATTAAACTTTGATTTTAACTCTTTTAACTCTTCTTTTAATAAAATAATAATAAGTGTTCTAATCTAATCCAAGTGGACCAAAGAGGTTCATATTTTATTCCTAAGGTTTTTTTGGTCGAATTATATTTATCCAATAGAATTAGTACATGTGTTAGGGTAATAATAATATCATTTTTACCCTTAATTGCCCTATTTACTTTTAACTATGGTAAATAAAAGTAAAAAGTTACTATTCACCAAAAATAATTTTCATCTTATTAAACCACATTTTACTTACTGATATCAACCATGTCTTTCGGATTTTTTAAATTCCATTCACAAAAGTGGTAAAATTAAGTTTTATGTGAATTTGCAAATTCTCCTAGGAGGTGGGTAAAAGACGGTGAAAAGTTCAATAAAATTTTTATATATCTAAAATTATTATAAACTAACTCCAATGAATTACATTGAACTTATATAGGTATTATGTATCTATTTTTACCTAAAATAAATTTAAAAAAAATAAATAATTATTTAAAAAAAATTCGGTTTTTAACTATAACTCAGTGTTTTTCACTATTCATCAAAAATTCAAGGTTTTTAGAAAAATACCAAAAATTCACCTGAGGATAATTTAGATATTATGAATCCAAAAATGAAGTCAATTTTGAAAGATAAAATTTATAAAATTTCAAAAATTGGGTATTACTATTTATAATGGAAAGTTTGATTGGTTGTGGTGTGTTAGAATCTCGAAGTTGTGTACAATGCAAGCTATTGCATTATTCAAAGGGAAACGTATCATGGAAGCTTGGGGTGTTACATGTAGGTCTAGTTTTCTAATATTTGGGGGAACTCATAGCCCAAGTGTAATTCCATATGATTGAAGATGGAGGATTGGAATATCATTTCTTTCCTCTTGTAGTGTATCGGTTTCAGTATGTGTTTCCTGAGGATTTATTTGGGTTGTTTCCTGAGAGGGATGTTGAGTTCATGATAGAGTTACTACTAAGGGAAGAACCAGTTTCCATTACACTGTATAGAATAAAACCGGAAGAACTCTAGAAACTTAAAGCTCAGTTGGAGGAATTTTAGAATAAAGGGTTCATCTATCCTAATAGTCTGCTTGGGGGTCTCCTATGTTGTTTGCTAAGAAGGATAACAGATCGTTGAGGCTATATGTCGATTACAAGAAGTTTAATTAGATGAAAGTTAATAATAGATACCCTCTTCCTCGAATTGATGATTTGTTTGACCATATGAGAGGTTCATCAGTGTTTTCTAAGATCGATTTGAGATCATGGTATCACCATCTTAGGGTGAGTCCTTCTGATATACTATAGACTGCCTTAAGGAGAAGTTATGGGTTGTATGAGTTTGTGGTGATGTCGTTTCAGTTGAACAATGCACAAGCTATGTTCATGGGTATAATGAACCAAATATTTCACCTATATATGGATCAGTTCATATTTTTCTTCATTAAAGACATCTTAGTGTACTCTAGAACTCATGGAAATCATGAAAAACATATTGACATCATCTTGAGTACACTAAGAGAGCATAGGCTTTACATCAAGCTTTCAAAATGTAATTTTTGGATTGATAAGTTTTATTTCTTGGGTCACATCATCTTCGAGGAAGGTGTGTTAGTGGATCTAGAAAAATTGAAGGTTTTTGTGTCTTGGGAGAAGCCTGAGAATGTTTCTGATGTTCAAATTTTTCTAGGATTGGTTGGTTATTACCAATGATTCATTAATGATTTATCCCATTTGGTAGCACCAATTTTGGTCTTAACCAATAAGGGAGTTAACTTTGAATGGTATGAGGCATGAAATAATTCTTTTCAAGAGTTGAAGAAGCAGTTGACTACCACACCGATTATGATCTTACCCAAGCCAAGTAAGAGTTATACCTTATTATGTGATGCATTTGGTGTTGGGTTGGGAGCAGTGCTAATGTAGGATGATTGGGTTGTTGTGTATGGTCCACAATAGTTTAGGCCTCATGAAATAAATTATCCAACTCATGATCTTGAGTTGGTTGTTGTAGTTTATTCCTTAAAGTGTTGGAGGCAATACCTGTTAGGAGATAAGTTTACCGTGTATACCAATCATAAAAGTTTTAAGTACATCTTCTCTTAGTGTGATCTGAATCTTCAGCAGCGAAGGTGGTTCAAGTACCTAGATTCCTTTTATTTTTATTTGGTTTATATAGTAGGAAAGTGGAATAGTGTTATGGATTCTATGATTCAAAAGACTCATAAATAGGTGGTTTAGGAATCCAACTCCAAGTGAAGAATGATGGTCTTGTTTGGTGAGATACACCTGGAGGTGCAGTATGGGCACTGTAATATGACCCTTACATCCATAATAGTTGATTCTTCTCTTTTGATCTAGGTCAAGTAGAGTCATCTTGAAGACCTAGAGTGTTTTCCTATGAAGAAAAGTCTTAAAGGTGGGGAGTCACCTTATGGTTGGGTTGTTGGTGCTGATGAAATTGTTTATGTTTGTGGTTGTGTTGTGGTGTTGGAAGGTGTGCGAGAAGATTTTATGTGTGAGTCTTATACATATAAGTGGTTAGTAAATCTTGGTTTTACTAAAATTTATCATGATATTTTTCGACGGTATTTGTGGTTAGGAATGAAGAAAGAGGTTTCTAGTTTTGGGGAGTGATGCCTTACCTGCCAGTAGGTGAAGGCCAACCATCAGCGCCTAAGTCAGTTGTTACAACCATTTCCCATTCTAGACTATAAGTGGGATGATGTAGCAATGGATTTCATAGTGGGAATTTTAATAAAACCTTGTAATAATGATGTAATCTGGGTGGTTGTAGATCGGTTGACTAAGGTGGATCATTTCTTTCCAATCTAAGAGACTTTCACTATTGATCAGTTAGGCAAGATGTATGTCTGATAGATAGTGTGGTTACATGGAATAATGAGAACTACAGTTTTGGATCATGATCTATGCTTCACATCACACTTATGGAAAGGACTATATAAGGTGCTTGGTACCCAAGTGTTTTTAAGTATGGCCTTCCACTTGCAGAAAAACGGGAAATTAGAGCATACGCTTCAGGTTTCTAGAGGACATGTTGAGGTCTTGTATCTAATATTTTCGTGGTTTGTTGGAGAAACACTTGTTGATTTTTGATTTATAATAAAATAATATCTTTCATGCTATGATTTAGATGGAACTATTTTATTCACTCTATGGGATATCGTGTAGAGATTTGTTGTGTTGGTTAGAAATGGGATAGTCTGAGCTGTTGGGATCGAGTCTTGTGAAGGAGATGTTGGAAAAGTTAGAGTTTATTTAGAAATGTATGAAAATAGATTAGAGTGGGAAGAAGTTGTATTAATATCATATTAAAATACCTCTTGAGTTTATGGTGGGTGATAGTTTGTTTCGTTGGGTGTCACCAAGGTTGGATCACCATCAAATTCAGAAATAGGGTAAGTTGGCGCCTAGGTACGTGGGGTCGTTTGAGATTTTGAAGAGGATGGGATCGATGGATTATTGATTGGATATTAAAAGATTTATAGTGTAATTAATGATGTTTTTCATGTTTTATATATTCAATGGTATCTCCCTAATCTATCTCATGTAGTCAATGTTGAGGATGTAGAGCTTGAGGCTGATGCATCCTTTGAGGAGAACCTGGTGCATATTGTGGATCATAGTGAGAAAGTCTTGTGAGGTAAGACTATTTTTTTTGTTAGAGTTTTATGGAATCATGGAAAAGTTTAGGAAGAAACTTCGGTGTGTGAATCAGATATGTAGGCCCAGTGGTCCAGTCTCTTTTCTTCAGAAGATTAGTAATTCTTGGGAGCGTGTCTTGGGGATGAGCCATTATAAGGTGGTGAGGTTGTAAGATCTCAAACTTCAATAAGGTATGTATTTATTTAAATTTTGGTTTTAATATCTTTTTTTAGACTAATTAAATGTTTTCTTGGGGTTAAGTGTGGCATCAGGGGTGTTCCAGGGGTTTGGGACTTGAAAGGAAGGAAAACCAGACCAAACTGTGTAAGGCGCACAGTTGGTGCATGGTAAAGTAAACCATGCGGCCTTCCTAGTAAAACCATTAAACCTTGGACAGTGGAATATCACATGGTTGGATCATGGTTTGTAAACCATGAAGTTCTTCCCAGGTAACCATGTGACCCAACTCCCCTTAGATAGTGTCTTGCGCACAGTTTATGTACGGTTTGGAAAACCATGTAGGTAAACTGTGTGCCCCTATAAAAGTTGGAAAATTTACAGTTTTTCCATTACGGTATTTTAAATCCTCACCCAATTTCCCTCCCCTTACTCCTCCCTATAACCCTAATGATGAAATCCAAGCCCCAAACATTCCCAAGGATGGTTCTCTCTCAATTATCATCCATTTGGAGTGTCATTGGTTGTGAATCAAAGATCTGGGTGAGTTTAATCCTCTTGTTTCTTCTCTTTTCCAGATTAGGGATTTTATCTTGGGTGATCTTATTCTGAATCCCTAAAACTATATTTTTTTGTAGAATCTTGGTTAAGCCTTCAAAGGTGGTTAGATCATGATCTAAGGCTTTTATTAATAGTGTGTTCAATTTTGGATTCGAGGTAGGTGGCCTATAAGTTATATCCCTTAGTTTTTATATAGATATGTGTATTTGAGATTGTGTTCTTGTTTTCCCCTTGTCGTGTTCATGGTTAAATTAGTGAGATTTTGTAAAATTGGTGTCTAAATGAAAAATCGAACCCCTCATGATCCTCATGGGATGCATGGAGGATGAATTTACCAATATAGGGCCACCCATAGGGTGTGTCAACCTTCTCAAACATGGTTAATGGAAATGTTAAGTGTGAAATTGACTTGTGGTTAAGTAAATACCATAGAGAGAATGTAATTGGATAACATGATGGTTAAAAAGATAATATGGTTCATTTTGTCTAAATTTGGATAATTGATAAGGGTTTGTTTGTATTGTCATAAAAAATGGATTAAATGGAATTAATGGGAATGCGCCTAATGAAGTGTGTTTTGTACTTGAAATAAATAAGTGGACTAACATGTGGAAAATGGTAAATATTTTAAGAGAATTAACATATATAGAAATGGTGGGGGTGTTTCAATGGGTTAATGTATGGGACTAGTGAATATTCTTAAGGAGTTAGGCATAGGAAATAGATATCGAGATAAATAAAAAGGTGATATAAATGGTAAAAGTGTTAATGGATTGTGGCATAATATTGTTTCCCATATTGTTTTTATGGATTGTGGTATTGTTATTGGTATTGGATATGGTTGTTGTGGTGTGTTATGTGTGTGGTTAATGGATAAATAAGAATTTGCACATGGATTGGTAGAGTGGGTTATTGACATGAGGTTCTACACCTATGGGAGAGTTAGACTTAGGCTCTAAAATCCACCCCACAATGCACGGGTTAGGGAAGGGGACGAGGCTCTATCCCCCTAATGGTTACATTCAATGAGACCACCTGGACCAAGGCTTCAAGGTGAGTGTGTTGTTTATATGAAGATGCGTTTATCCCTAGTGAGATAGGGAACTTTACTTTCCCCCTTATGCATTAAGATTGATGAATATGCCTATTCCATTAAACACATTTCAAAAATTAATAAAGTAATGAAGATGATTAAAGTAATGAAACTAAGAATAATGTTAGGAATGACTTAAGTGAATCTTGTTAACTAATGGAACCCGAACTATCTCTTATTTAATTTTCATTTTTTTATTCCTTGCATGAACTATCTATTTATACTGGATACTTTGTAGACACCTTTGGTGGTGTCCTACTGAGTTATACTCACACCCTACTGGGGACACTATTGGGTACTCAAGAAAACTTCATGCTTGCAGGTCAGGATAAGGGCAAGGGACTAGTTCTTGGGAGTTGAGTAAGGCTTGTTATGTACATGGATGAGGTTCTGGACTTAGAGTTAAGATTTTTTTTGGGATTCTAATGTTTTTTTATTTTTTTTTTCCTGCACTTGTGACACTGCTATCATTACATGGCATATTTATTTTAGTTTGTGGTTGTACCCAGTTTTGGTAGAGGTTTCTTATGAATGTTCCTTAGTTATTTCATATTTTTTCTTCTGTTTATATTGTTATATACTGTGTATTACTCTGATAAAGAGGTTATAGTCTCCCTATGTGGATTATTAGACCCTCACCGCTAGTCGTCAACATCTGGCATATGGGGAGGCACACTTGAGGTCATGTGCCAACTCGGCTCGGAGCACAGGTTTAGTGGATCTTAGGTTAGGGGTGTTATATATCTGCTGGAAATAGGAAAGAAGAGTAGGTATTAATCATATATGTTATTAAGGTCAAAAGGGTAATTTTTCCCAAATTTTATGGGTTGCACAGTTTGGTAACATGGTTGGCCAAAGTGTGCACCAATAATACATCAAGCTTTGTCCATATAGAGTACATGCATGGTTCATTTGAACAGTTTGTAAAATTGTACACAAACCATGAAATATTCCTCTGACAAAAATTCTTACCAACACACATGGGTGTACATCCCCAGCCACATGGTTAGGGAATACCATGCACATATCTTTACCCTCTGAAATGCCCTGTAGGGTTCGAAAAAATTGTATGGGATGGGCTCTACGGTTTCTACTAACCATGTGACCCAGTTTTTTCTTACACTGGCCAAGGTTCTAAGCTCTAAAAAAGTCATGGACACCCCCCCCCCCCCCGAAACTTCTATAACCTCATTAGGCATCCATAATATGTCCTAGATAAAGAATTAAATTGAGATTTAAAGGATCTGTACCTCATAGAAAACTTAGGTTCTTACATATCATAAAGACCTACTTCTTATCATGTTTTTTATACACCCCAACAAAGATTTTACACTATATAAACAACTTTTTATAATAATAGTTGTTTATAAAACCTAACTAAAAATATCTAGCAACTATTTATACACCCCAATTGAAAACTACAATGACTAGTTATACAACCTACCCATTCACAGCACCCAAAACTGGTTCCACACACCATTCATGATTTCTCTTTGGATTATATAGAATAACATAAGTATATTTTTCTTTATTTAAGGTTACTTCATGACCTCATTTGAATGATCTTCCTATATGATCCAACAGGATCTAGTTTTCTCATGTAGATTTTCATCATGATCTTCAACAACTGCTTACATAGTTTTATTGGTCTCGAACCTCACTCTAGATCTTGAGTGATCTGATTCTTATTAGTTTTTAAATACTTGGGATTTTTAGGTATCTTATCTATTTGAATGAATCCCTGATTTTAACTCTTTCTCTCTCCTTGATACATTTTGTATTGGATCTCTCAGAATTCACAAAATTCTCACTGTGTTTTCAAGTTCTCTCTCTACTTCATTTTCTTATTTTGTACCTATATATTTATATTCACTAAATATTTCATGAATATTTTTATCATTAATAATAATCAATAATATCTTTGAATATTATTCCATATATTAAATATAGAAACCTCTATAATATTCACTATAGGATACTATCATCTTTTAAATCAGAAATGATTTATGATTTATCTCCTCATTTAAACACCTTTAAATATGGTCATCATCTTCATTTAAATTCCATATGACTTGAGCTTAGTTATTCTACATGTGATATTAAATATCATGATCTCAATATTCCACAAAATATACTGTTTTTATTTCTTATAAATATCTCATCCACATTAGTATATAGATTCTCATGTAAAGGCATCACGACGTGGAACTCTTGCTTGAAGAATAAATCACATCTCAGTATCTATCTTCTTTCTTGACTAGATCTTCTTCAATATAACCTTGTATTTGGATCAATTAATCTATCATAATATTTAAAAACTGAATAGAATATCATACAAATTCATTTAATTTTATCTCCTTTTATCCTCCATCTATTCTTCATTTGTTTAGAATATATATTTATGAATATCTCAATGAATCAATCGATGTAAGAATATAATTATATAATGAAAATATCCTCATTTGGATCTAATTACATAGATATATCATTCCTAAATATCCTTACATGGTGGCTTAGTTTCAAATCCATTTATATAGCACCCCTATGTTGTTTCTGGAATACCTTTATATAGCTCACTAGATGTCCATATTACATTTACACAACATAAGTAGTTTTGAAATTACCTTTATGTAGGTGGAACATAGCTTTATTTAGTGAATGAAGTTTCCATATTACCTCTACATATCCAATGAATACTTTTGGATACCTTTATGAAAATAGTGTAGTGTACCATTATACAACTGTACAACTAGGCTAGTTACCTTTACACGAGTCTACAAAATTCTATATTTCACTCATTATAAAATAGAACCTTATAAAAATCACTCAATACTTTCATTAACACCTCTAAAACTTCATCCAAGTTTATTCTAACATTAAATATTGAAACATTCATATACATAAATCCTTTAATGGTTCCCTTGAACTTTCAAGCTAGTCTCCACAATTCAAACTCAAGTCTTTTGATTTCATCATTCTTGCATCTCTTAAATTACCTTCAAAACTTGTTATATACAGTAATATCACCATTAGAACTTTTCCAATTTACTTTTAATATTATTCTAATAGTAATCCCAATTAATTTTACACTTTTTATTGAACCCCTCTACTTGAGTTATTCAATATAACAGCCACAAAATTCCCTTTCCAATCGATGATGGTAGTAACTCACTAAAATTATGGGATTGGATTATTTATCAATAATTAAATATAATTCTAACTTAGGAATAGATGATAATACTCCAAGAAAAATTATCCCATTCCTTCACCAAACACGTATTTGACTCATTGACAACAAATGAAATTCTTACTTGTGTACTTCAATCTCCCCCTTTGAAATTGTTGTTAATACCAACAATAACTTATATCGATATGTTTATCTCAATAGATTCTTAATTCTCCCCTTATTGAAAATAAATGAAAAGGAAAATATAGTTATTTTATCACCTATTCTTCTTCATTTAAATAATCCTCAAAAAAAAAATTTGTTATTCATTTCCATATCTTAAAAACAGTCTTTATCAATTTGAGAGAATGATGAAACCACATGATTTTATATAAAATATCCTTTAGTTAATCTACTTTAAGTATATGTTGGATAACCCAGTGTAGAAAAAAATAGATACATCCAAGGTTTTATATGTTTTCCATAAAATTCCATAAATGTGATACCATTCTTGGAACTCAATTTAGGGCCTATTTAAAAAATAAATTTTTCATGAAAAATATGTAACCTGAACACATCTCAAAAAACCATAAAAATGGTTCATGTTTAATACATGTAACACCCACTTTTCTCTCACTATTAATTCAACCAATACTCCCCCTTTATAATTATAATTAACACAGTTATAACAAAGGATTATAATTGTGATTTTCATACAACAATATCTATTTTTATAGAGTTTTTTAGAAATTAAAAACATATACGTAACTATATAATTTCAAAAAATATCACATTGTGGAATAATTTCCCTTACATTTAAGACACCCCTAAATAGATGACTTATCTTTCTCCTTTTTATGGTAGTCAATAGGATCTATGAAGGGTATATTATTCATGTTGTCTAGAAGTAATAGCCTCAAACTTATCCTTTAATTCCATGAAATTTAGTACAAATAGATAGGAATAATTGGGAATGAGAAGGGATGACTTTCTCTTTAGTTACAACATCATTGTCTCGTAGAGATCCCTTCATGCATTTTCTCCCTTTGGTGATGCAATTTTGAACTTTTTTAGGAGGCATGGATTCCTCTTGATCTTCTCCTTTATTTTTATGTGATTATGGATAACTTAACTTTAATAATAAAACATTTTTAGCCCTTAGTTATGGATCATTTCCATAAGTATTTTTGAAACTTTCTTCTTGATCAAAAAACAATCAATCTGCTTCTTGAATTATTTTTAGTCTTCCTATACCTTTCACATAATTCCACTTTAGGTTTAGGACTTCCCTTTTTTAATATCCTCTCAACCTCTTCATCGGGTGTGTCATCCATTAATTAAATCTTGTATTTCTTATCTTTGATTGACTCTTCCTTGGTTTCCAACTTGACTCTATAAACTTTTATTTTATTGGCCATTTTTCAATATTCCATGATATGAACTCTTTTACCAAAAAGGAAGCATCTTATTCTAAGTGGTATGACACTCTATTCATAAAATTTATTCAATGAATTCTTGAGATTTTTGTGATCAAAATTATTATTTTGTTTCCAACCCAAGGAAAAATATATTCTTTCACTACTTGTTTCATATTATACTTGGGGATTTCCTTAAAAGTTGTACAAGAGTTATTCTATTTTGGTTTGTGTAATGCCTGAGGTTTTAAAAGAGGAACATCATGTTTTATAGTGTATATGACATGAAACAAAAAGCTTAGAAAATAATTTAATACCCAGATACTTTATGATATATTTATTTTTAAATAAATTTGATCTATTTTGATAGCTTGTGATGCACACAACATTAGGTTTAAATGAAATATGATACTCTATTAAAATATTATTATTTAAACATGGCCATTATAACCTAGATTTTAAGTTGGATGGTATGAATAGGAATAACTAAATTCTAAAAATTATATGGTTTACACATGTATAAAATAAATTCAATAGTTATCTATTGATTATAAATAAAATAAGAACCATTTGAAAGAAAAAGAAATGTTTTCTGAAAAAACTATATTTTTCTAAAATGTGGTTTAGACACGCTTTGCGCACATAATTTAAAATTAATTTTTAAAACTTTTAAAAAATTTATTTGAAAAAAATAAAATTAATTTTTTAAATATAAATTTCAAAATTATCTTTGGTTTAATTTTTTTTATTTTTCTAAAAAGATTAATTTTTTGATGCATAGTGAAAAATACTGATTTTTATTGAAAACTGTCTTTTTATTTAAATTTTTTACAAGGTTAAATTATATTTTAAATTGGTTTTAAAATAAAATTAATTCAATTAAATTAAAATTTAACTAATTTATTTCATTGGAATCAATTTCATATTGAATTCTTATATAAAAACATTCTAAATTTTTGAAAGTTTTTCTTTGGAAAAATAATTTTTTCAGCACACCTATGAGTTTAATTTTAAATTGAAGTCTACCAATTATATGAATTGAATTTAAAAAAAATATTCCATATTTTTAATCATAATAATTTATATTATATAATAATTTCAACTTAATTTTTTACTGTAATGAATGGTGAAAATAGTAAAAATTAATTGTGACGATTAAGGTAAAAATGGGTTTACTGAGGGTTAAACTAAGAAGATAAGGGTTAAAAATTAATTAAACTTGCCCAAAACCCATTTTATGGACATGTAGAACTTATAAAATATAATTTTATATAATTAACAATTTTTTAGGATTTTTTAATTGTAAAAATGTGGTTATCACTTTATCTTTTCAAAAATTCCATGTGTGTTATCTCCCCCACTTATAAAAAGTTACCCCCTATCCTCCCATATTCACACGTAAAAATCCATTTGGTTGATAAAACTCCTATCCAAATATATTAAATAATTCCCTACACACATCCTAGATTCCTTGGTTATATCATAAATACAATCTAGGAAGGATTTACATTAAACCTAAAGAGGTCGTCGAAGAAGATGTAAAGTTTTTAACTATGCATTTTCATTTTACTTCTTCTTATAACTCCTTATAATATTATTTATATATGATAATATAATAAATAAAATATATATAATATAATAATATGTTATTATGTTAATTTAATTAACTATATTCATCTCCACTTCCATAAAATGGGGAATGAAACTATCGATCGTGTGTATGGTGGACTACTGCCTCACGAACCACAGTAATTCGTTTTCCATCACCACCTTTCAAGGATGGATATAATTATGGATTTAATATATTTATATTATATTTATTAAATTATTATAATTATATAATTATGATATTACATATATCTTATTACCTTTTATTCTGTGAGGAGATACGATAGCATCACTCATGTGTATGGTGAACTACCTCCTCGCGAAGTGATGCGGTTTTCTTTTCATGTACGCTTTTCATGGAAGGTAGTAAGGATAAATTTAATGAATATATGTGATATTTATGAAAAAAAAATACTTATATAAATATAATATCATATCTTAACTCTTACCTTATAATCTGTTGGAAGATAATTACATTTTTCATGCATATGTGTGGACTACTGCCTCCACGTAGCGATGTGAAATGTTTTCCAATTTATTTTTTCATGGATAGTAATAATGATGTATTTGATTAATATAAATACTATATATAAAACAATAATTATTTTGAAATTTTGAATTAATATCTATTTTCCTTTTACTCCATCCATCTATAAAAATGGAAATAGTGTTCATGTGTACTTATGGCCTACCGTCTTTATGAATAGTGTAAAAACAAAGCAATTATTACCCGAAACAGTGATTTTAACAAAGAATTATTAATTAATGGGAAATAAAAGACCATAAGTAAATCATATATGGTATTAGATAGATTATTATGGATATTTAATTAATTTATAATAAACCTATATTTATTATACAGGAGGTTCGGACACATGTGAAGGAAGTTGAACCTGAGGTAAGGGTTTCTCATCACACTTTAACTTTTGTGAGAAATAAGTCATATTCACCACTTATTAATTTGTGTGATGTATATACTTAAATTTTTTGATATTTTATATCATTAATAAATTTTTCTTCATGGTATTTAAAGTTAAATTTGAAGTTATTTATTTCATGGGGCTTATAATTCAAATGTTACCAAATTGGTAAGGGTGTATTTCAAAATCTCATCATTATTCGAGATTGTTTATGATTAAGTCTTCCTTGGGGGAATTATTTTATATTTCTTAAACTCGGTATATTTTCATATACTCTAGTAATTCATGAAATTTTTAAATTAATAGTACCATTTTTCCTCACTTTGGTATTTAAAATGATTTTGAAAATGTTTTTAAGAAAATACGACTTTATTTCACTCTTCAGTCAAAAATCCTTTTTCTAACAAAACCATGTTTTCTAAAAAAATAAAAAATGTTTTTAATATTATACAAATGATTTATTAATGAAATTTTTACCCATTTATTACTTTTTTCAAAAACAATTGAAAAGAATCTTTATGAAATTTTCCAAACAAGGCCCATTTATCTTTTATCGAAAATGTATAAGGAATATTTTATTAAATTATACGGAATGTATGGAATTTCCCTCAATCATGACAAATAAAGTTTTTAAATATTATTTTATAAGTTTCCAATTTTATTTTCAAAGAAAAATATTGTCAAAATTTTTTGTGAACTTTTAGTTTTAAAGGGTGATTTTTAAAATGAAAAGTATATTTTCCTCAAGAATATTTTTAATGGAATTATTACAGTATTTATATTAATTAATAATAACAACCCATATTTTACCTTATGCTACATTGTAAATATATTATAATGATACCATACTTATTATTTATCTGGATGGTTTATGATCTGTTGACTGAGATGTACTATTTTGATACCATTCATCATATTACTCTGAATGGTTTATGATTATGTTTATTGATTAGGGAAAGTATTAACATTTAGTATGATAATTTTTCCAATACAAGTGGTTATATTGATTATTTTTTACCACTTTCATATGATAATTGCATTAGACTTAATAATTGAATGTTGGATCTCATTATAGCCCCTCGATGCATCGGTAGGTCTCATGAGACTTCCTAGCTTGGTTATTTAGCCAAGGACCTACCCATATATGTAATATATCTTGGAATGAGGCCTTAAATGTATGGTTATGATGTATGGAATTTGTAATTCCCTCATTAAGAGATTATTTATTGATATTCCATGTGATTATTCTATTAGTTATAATATCCATTGTTAAGTTTCAAGATCATGTGATTATTTATATGGAATTATTTGATCATCATTTATTCCTACCATATTATTATTCATGTTCAAGTTATTTATTAAATTTCATGTGTTTTATTTATTTACCTTACCATATTTATTATGCCTTATTTATTCAGGATAGATTGCATTGTACCCTCACCCTTATTAAGATTATAAGCTCACCTATTTCTTATATTTTATTTTCCTTAGGATACTAAGAATTGCTTTGTGATTTATATAAAGTAATATTCTAGATGAAATAATGATGCACTTGAATAAAATACTTTATGTATTTTATATTTTCAATTGTAATGTGAATTTCAATCATGTATCTAGTTTACCAAGACTATTAAACTATCCAATCCTTTGGGATGTGATTCTTTATATCTTATGACAATGTAATAAATTAATCATTTACTCTAAGATACTAGGGTCGGGGTCTTTACAGTTGGTATCAAAGGAATTTTACTAGAAACTTTGGTAACTAGATTTAGGAAAATATAGATTAAGGAATATAACCCTATGACTTAATTTAAGGATAAGCCTATATATTGGATAACAACCTAAAGTTTTGGTAAGGTGGAGATTATGTGTTTTTCCTATAAATACATCCTTGTATGGATACTAAAAGTGGACTTGGTTTTAGTATACATGTATATGGGGGTAATAAATCTGAAAAAGGAACGTCGGACATGTCTTGAGCGTTACCTGGTATATTATAGTAGTCCTTAATGTGCACCTGGTTTGACACTCCTCAGGGATATTCTTGGGTTAATTCACATTTTCTTTATAAACAATTATGAAGGGCTTGAAAATATTTTTATGATTTGAAATAATTCCCAAAGAAACCATGTTTATGACTATGAGATTATCCATGAATAAATTTTTCAATTTATGTTAAGTGTTTCACTAGATTTGGGATTGTACATTATGTTTTATAATGTTATGATCTAATATAGTGTATAACATTATTTAGAAATGGATCCTGGTGGGAGGAATGGAAACCATATCAATTCACATACTCCATGTAGGGATTTTCCTATTGGGAAAGATAATGAAGTTAGAGCTAGAGATACAGAATAAACTGGTCAAATTATAACCATATCGAGGTAGCTAACTTAGGTTATAATCAATAACCTCACTTGTGTGGAGAAGCCTTCTGATCCACTATGCGGTGTAATAATGTTAGACCGCATTGTGTGTTATTAACCTCCACCATTTAATGGGACTATAAATCCATTTGTAGCTGAGAAATAGATAAGTTCCTTATATAACTACAAAAAATAGAATTTAATTACTTTTTTTAAAAACATCGCTAAAAATATATATATTTATATAATCTATTTCCCCACATCGATGTATATATATATTTAGATATATATATATATATATATATTAATATATATAAACACATACACATATATATATATATAATATATATATTTATATATATATATAAACACACACACACACATATATATAAATATATAAATATATATATACATAAATTTATATATATAAACACATATATATTTTAAATTTAGTCACGTTTTTAAGAAAACATGGTTATTTTAGTGATATTTTTACCAGTGTTTTAAATCGTGGCTAATTATATATATATACACACATACATATATATATTTACACACACACACATATAAACATATATATATATAAACATATATATATAACATATATATATTAATATAAATATATAATATATATAAAATATATACATATATATATATAAACATGGATATATAATATATATATATATATATTATAAATATATATATAATATAAACATATATATTTATATAAAATATAATATAAACATGTATATATATATAATATAATATAACATATATATACATAAAATATAAACATATAAACATATATATTAATATATGTATATTAATATATAAATATATATATATATATAATATTAATTTTTATATACTGAAATATATTTATAAATATATAAATATAACATAATACAATTAAAAATTCAAAATTGGAATAGGTGAGTTGGTAAGGGATTTGGGTGTCATGCTTGAGGAGCAGGGTTCAAGTATTGGAGGATGCTGATTTTTTTCTTTCCTTTGGTGTGGGTTATGCACTCAGGAAAGCTGGTGGGGAGTTCTGGTCATGCACTGGGTAGGGTAAGGTGGGGTGGAGATATATGAGCAAGCAGGTGGGGCGTGGTGTGGGGAGCTTTTGTTGCTCGTTGGGTAGGGAAGGTCGTGTGGGGATGTAAAATTTGGGGATAGTGTCCTAAAAAGATACTTTTTATTATAAAAAATAGGGGTAAAAATTATGAATTTCAAAAAAAAAGTTAATGATGTTTTTTAGAAACATCGATAAATGAGGTGTGATTTATCGACATTTCTAAAAATGTCAGTAAATGAGGTTTCTATAATTACAAACATTTATAAATGTCACTAATTTGATGATATTTATAAACATCGCTAATTTAGTAAAATTTATAACCGTCACAAAATTAGTGAGACCTCATTTACCAACACTTTTGAGAAATGTTGGTAAAATAATTAGTAACATTTTAAAATGTCACTAATGAAAAAAGAACATTGCTAATTTACATTTTTTGGTAGTGGAGAAAACATTTCTTGCTTTGGGGATCAATGAAAGGGAGAAAATTTATGTGGTAGTTTATCATCTATAGGGAGATGCAGATCGATGGTGTTCGTTGATTTAAAACACTAAGGATGAAGAAGAAATAGAAAACATGGAATGAAAGGATTTTAAGGTACTCTTCTTAGAAAAGTATTTTCCTTATGAGAAACCAGTTGATATGGAGAGACAATTCATGAGTCTAAGGCAAAAGAAATATGAAAATATTTCTAATTATGAAGATAACTTTATAAGGTTATAAATACATGATATGGAATACGTATGTAATCCAAAGAGAAAGGTTGGTCATTTCTATGATGGACTTAAGACAATAATTTAAAGGGGACTGGTCTCTCAAACATTCTAATCAAATGAGGATATAGTATCATGTTTTATCATGACAGAAAAAATAATTCTCCAAGTCTTATAGATTTTAAGGGAATAAAGATAAGAAAAGTATGGGATATAAAAAAATGGATAAAGGGAATGAGGGAAAGAAATATTTTACCCCATGTGATAATTATGGAAAGAAACACCCTAGTTATTTCTTAAAGGTAATTGGAGTTTGATTAAAGTTTGGAGAGAAAGTACATAAGGAATTTAAATTCAAGGGCAAGAAATAATCCTCTAATGTTCAGTGTTTCAACTATAAGTAAGTAGGGAACTATACAAATGAATTCCCCAAGTGACAAGGTAATATATCTCAAAATAAGCTAAGGGGTCATGTTAAAGATTATGATTTTACTACAGATGAAGTGGAATAATTTTCTTGTGTACATGGATAAAAGAATTATGTTGTTGAAGTGTTTTTACCAATGTTATTTTGGTTATAAGAATCATACGATGTATAAGGATTGTATTGGAGTAGTTTTTCTATAAGGATTTGAATGAATATTTTTAATGGTACCAAGAAAAGAAATTCAGTGGAAAGTTGATCTTTTTGTAAAACACATGATTGAGGTAAGATAACCCTTAATATATTATTTATGTTAAGATAATAATGATAAATATATGTTTATGGGATTGTATTGGTGACCCTAAAATTGGTTAGTGATTTGATGGTTTATGTTATATTTGCTGGAGTTTACAACATATTTGGATTTATGGAATATACTGAATAACCTATGATTTTTTATTTTTGTAAGCATGCATGTTTTAATTAAATTTTTATTACAATTAATGTATTCACATATTTTTAATGTGACATTAAGAGCCACTTTATATTTTTTTTGGGAATAAAATGTTGATTTAGTGACCGCCCTTCTATATTTTTTGACTTTGAATTTAGTCGGGCATATTTTGGAAGATTCTTAAGGTAAATTATTTATGAAATAGATTAATTTGAATTTTAGGAGTTGCTATTGAGATATTATATATTAATGTATTATATTGGATAACTTTTTCTAACCATTTTTATTTTAGTAAAGATGAGAGGAATGGCTTGTTACTCTTTAATGGATCTTATGATTTGTTAAAAGTTAATTTTAGTGCTTTAGGCATAAAAAATATATCTTGGATATTAATTTATTGGATTAAGAAATGAAGTGTAAATTTATTTAATCACAACTAAATTATGAAATTGTAATTATATTTTCTGGTGTTCTCTATCATAATATTAAAATAATCTGTCAGCTCTATAAAAAAGATCTTGAGACAAAATTATTGCCATATTACATTAATTTTTGTTGAACCGATGGTATTTTCAACCTTTATATATTTATGGTTTTGTGGTCTTTAACCCTATATGGATCACCGAATTTATTTTGATCAATGATCGTTATCACTCTCTATAATTATTTACACTTTTCTTCAATTTCCATATCTTCACTTCTTACCAATGTTCTCCTACTTGGAAACCTCGTTATGTATTATTCTAGATGATATTTGTACATCCCTTTATCTCTTATAAAGAGGATTTTTTATTAATAATTTTAATGATTTAGGTTTCCAAAAAAGTTATTTCCAAATTTCAAACCTTTGATTACTGAGATCAAGATTAAATTGTAATGACATAATTTATTTAAGGGGGTAGAATGTAACACCTCGATATTTTAAAATATGAGCATTATGTTTGATAGCATATATGAAATAAAACATAAATATTATAATATAATGTAACACCTTGAGACTTTATGATATATTTCTTTTTAAATAAATTCAATCACACTAATATCTTATGATGTACACAACACCGAGTTTAAACAAAATGTGATACTTTATTAAAATATTATTATTTAAACATGACCATTATAACCTTGTAGTTAGGTTGGAGGGTATGAATAGGCCTAAATAAATTATGAAAATTATATGGTTTACACAATTATAAAATAAATTCAATGGTCATCTATTTATTATAAATAAAATAATAAGCATTTGAAAGAAAAAAATGTTTTCTGAAAAATTGTATTTTTCTAAAAGGTGGTTTAGTCGTACTTTGAGAACATGATTTAAAATTAATTTTTACCACTTTTATAAAATTTATTTGAAAAAAAAAAATTACTTTTTGAAATCTAAATTTCAAAATTATCTTTGGGTTATTTTTTTGGGATTTTTCTGAAAAGATTAATTTTTTGATGAATAGTGAAAAATACTGATTTTTATTGAAAATTGCATTTTAATTTAAATTATTTACAATTTTAAACTATATTTTAAATTTATTTTAAATTAAAATTAGTTAAATTATATCAAAATTTAACTAATTTATTTCATTTTAATCAATTTCATTTTGAATTCTGATATAAAAACTTTTTAAACATTTGAAATTTTTTCTTTTGAAAAACAGTTTTTTTGATGTGCCTGAGGGGTTAATTTTAAATTGAATTAGCCTGCTTATGTGAATTTAATTTGGAAAATTTTATTATATATCTATAATTATAATAATATATATTATCTAATAAGGTAAACTTAATTTTTAACCATAATTAATATTGACAACAGTAAAAATTAATTATCATAATTAAGGTAAAAATGGGTTTACTAGGGGGTCAACTAAGAAGATGAGGGTTAAAAATAACCTAAAACTTGTAAAAAACAATTTTATGGCCATATTTAGACCTTATAACCTCTAATTTTTTTATAATAATCCATTTTTTAGGCTTTTTCATTATAAAAATATTTGTATCATTTTATCTTTTCAAAATTTTCAAGTGTGTTCTCTCCCTCACTTATAAAAAACCACCCCCTCTCCTCCCCTATTCAAACTTAAAACCCCATTTGGTTCGAAAAATACCTAACAAAATTTATTCATTAATTGCCTCCCCACATTTTATAGGCATATTTTTGGTCATAAATCTAATCTAGGAAGGAAGTAGGTTAAACCTAAAGAGGTTTCCCAAAGAAGAGGTAAAGTTTTTAACTATGCATTTTCATTTTACTTATTCTTATAACTCATTATAATCTTATTAATATATTATAATATAATAAAACCAGTGTATATAATATACTAATATTTATTATGTTAATATAATTACCTATATAAATCTACTCTTCCATTAAATGGAAAACTAAATTATCGATCGTGTGTACGGTGGACTACCACCTCACAAAACTGATGTAATTATCAATCTTGTGTACGACGGACTACCATCTTGTGAAACGATATGATTCATTTTTTTACATACACTTTACATGCAAGGTATTAAGGATAAATTTAATTAATATATTTGATATTTATTACCTGAAAATACTTCTATAAATATAATATTACATATAAATTCTTACCTTCTAATTTGTTTTAAAATAATAATGTCGCTTGTGCGTACGTGTGGACTATCGCCTCCACATAGTGATGTGAAATGTTTTCCATTTTATTTTTACATGGATGGTAATAAGAATGTATTTGATTAATATAAATTATATATATTAAATAATTATTATTTTTTAATACTTAATTAATATTTATTTTCCTTTCATTCTGACCAACGAGAAAAATGGAAACAATGCTTGTGCATACGTATGGCATACCATCTCCATGAATGGTGTAATCCATTTTCTATATCTAAATTTTATAGATTAATCTAAATACATATATGATTAATATATATATATATATGGTATTTATATTATGGTTAAAATTCTTGAGATAATTTAATCATGATCAAATTAAAAGTACCAAAAATTCCAAATCAAAACATACACAAAAAAACAAAGCTATTATTACCTGAAATAGTGATTTTAACAAATAATTGTTAATGAACAGCTAAAAAATACCATAAGTAAATAATATATGGTATTATATATATTATTATGGTTCTTTAATAGATTTATAATAAATATATATCTAGTATACAGAAGTTTCGGACACATACGAATTAAGTTGAACCTAAGGTAAGGGTTTCTCATCTCACTTTTACTTCTGTGAGACTTATGTCATATTCACTACTTATTCCTTTGTGTAGTGTATATACTATAATTTTTTTTATTTTTTATCATGAATATATTTATATTAATTATATTTAAACTTTCATTTGAAGTTATTTATTTCATAGGGCTTATTATTCAAACATTACTAAAGTGGTAAGGGTGTATTTCACAATCTCATCATTATTCAGGATTGTGTATATTTAAGTATCCCTTGGGGAAATATTTTATATTTATTAAAATAAATTAATTTTCTTATAATATGGTTATTCATGAACTTTTTCAAGTAATATTACCATTTTCCTCCCTTTGGTACTTAAAATGATTGTGAAAATGTTTTTAATAAAATATGACTTTATTTATCTCTTCGGTCGAAAATCCTTTTTCTTCCAAAACCATGTTTTCTAGAAATGTTTTCAAAAATGTTTTTAACATAATAAAAATTATTTATTAAATATATTTCTTCCCATTTTTTAATTTTTAAAATATGTTTTGAAAGGAATATTTATGTCATTTTCCAAACAAGGTTTGTTTGGATTCTATCAAAAATGTGAAAGGAATATGTTTTTAACTTATACCGCACGTATAGAATTTACCACCATAATGAACACTCAATGTTTTAAAGATTATTTTTAAAAGTTTCAATTATTATTTCCAAATAAAATTATTTTCAAAATTTTTTGTCAAATTTTAGTTTTAAAAGGTGATTTTCAAAGTGAAAATGTTATTTTTCTCAAGAATTTTTTTAATGGAATTGTTATGGTATTTATATTAATCAATAAAAAAACCCACATTTTACCTTATGATACATTGGGAATATATTGTAATGATACCATAATTATCATATATCTTGATGGTTTATGATCAGTTTAGTGGGATGTACTATTTTGACACCATTCACCATATTACTCTAAATGGTTTATGATTATGTTTATTAGTTGGGGAAAGTATTAACATTTCATATGCTAGTTTTTTCAATATGAATATTTATTTTTATTGTGTTTCACCCATTTCATATGAGGAATACATTGGACTTAGTAAGTTATGGGTGGGGACCACTATATCCCCTAGATTCATCGGTTGGTCTCATGAAATAAACTATCTTAGGTATTTGTCTGAAGCCTTACCAATTTATGTAATATGGAATAGAATGAGACCTTGATGGTGTGGTTATAATTTTCAGAATTATGTGTTCCCTTATTATGAGATTAGTTATTGATATTCCATGTGATTATTCTAATCTTTAGAATATTCATGGTTAAGTTTCAAGTTCATGTAATTATTTATATGGCATTATTTGATCATCATTTATTCCTTCCATATTATTCTTCATGTTTAAGTTCTTGATTAAATAGAATTTTTTTAATTTATTTACATTTCTATATTAGTTATGACTTATTTATTTAGGATAGCTTCCATCGTATGCTTACCCTTACTGAGCATCTGAGCTCACCCCTTTCTTATGTTTTATTTTCCCTAGGATACCAAGAAGTGTTTTTTGATTGATATATAGGGATATGATATAAGAAATAATTATGCCCTTGAAGAAAACATTTTTTGTATTTTATGTTTTCAATTGTAATGTTAATTTCAAGTATGTATCTAGTTTACCAAGACTATTAAAATATTCAATACTTTGGGATCTGATTCCTAGTATCTTATTCTAATTTAATAAATTAACCACCGACTATGATATTCTAGGGTTGGGATATTTATATTTGGTACCAGAACACCTCTTTATAATGAACACTTTCATATTAGTCTTTACAAAAATATTCCAAGAAAGAAAATGTATTCATAGTGGATATAAAAATTGGGTACAATCGTGAAAGTGGTACATGACGCAAGGAATAAAATTACATTAAATTGTAAGTCCGGGGACTTCACCCCACGACCTGCCCCTCACCCCCCCCCCCCCAAACCCTTACCACCCCACCACCTACGGTGGGGCCTATTCATAGTGGATATATTCTTTCTTTTTAGTGTTATCTGATTTTTTCAACTGGTTTCTACCTTATTTTAACTTTTCTCCCTCTCAATTAAAGCCTTATATAAATTTAATAGAATGTTACATTATTCAATAATTCATTATCCTTGTGTTTGAACTTGAAACAAAACCAACAATGTCCCAAAAGTCTCTTTATTTTTCTTAAGGGTGCAGTCTAATTGGATTTGAAACCTTAATTATTTTTGTAAAATCCCATTTATTTTGGAAACATTTTTAGAATATACTTTCCATAGTAGAACTATAAAATATCTTTGATGATGTGTTAGTTTTTTCAACATTTTTCTTTACCCATGTTTATCTAAATTTAGAAAATAAACCAGTGATAACATTTAACACAACATTAGTACAACAAAAAATAATTGGTTTATAGGTTACCTTATTATTGAAGCTTATTTTAGTTTGTTTAGAATATATTATCAAGATCTTTATACCACTAGTAAAATTCACCATAGATCCATGACTCTCAACAAAATATTTTGTGGTAACATCCTTATTTTCATCAATATGTGAAGCTCCAGCTTGTGTTGTCTCCAAATTTATTATTCTCACTTCAAGATCAAGACACTTAATTTTAATGGGGTTCCTCTCATCCTAAACAAATCCTAATATGTATTCTCAATACTTATTTATTTTTTCAATTTTTTCTTTATGCATTTTTCTTGGTAACTGTAAAGAGTTGTTAAGATCCTTTATTCTTTTTTCATTAACATCCATCTGAGAATCTTTAACATTGATAGTGGTTTTTTGAAAAATTTCAAGTGAATGGATAATATCAAAAAATACTATTTTAGATACATATTTATTAAAAATATAAATTTTCACTTATTCTTCAAAAAAGGAATATTTTTTATTGAAAAATGAAATTGATTTCTCTTTTTCTTCCACAAGGTCCATGAGAGAAATTCACTTTCTAAACTTTTGACTTTTTTCAATTGCTAATTCTTTAATATCTTCTTTTAGTTATGATTTTTTATTAAGAAGTCCCTTGATTGTCTTAAGTATACAATTTATTATTTATTTGGGAACATTTTTCAAATGATATTTAATTTCATAATGAATATCACTTAGGGATACATAATCATCAAAGCTTAAAATAACTTCATTAAAATAATCATAATAAATATAATTATAAAAACTTTTACCACTCTGATTACCTTTATATAGTGGTGTTTCCTCTTTCTCTTTCAAATTCTTCTTCAAATTCCTTGCCTCTCTCATATTTTCATAAGCCTTATTAGAAACCTCTATATTTGTACCATCAAAATTTTCATCCTTCTTCTCCCATGTAAGTATCTCAAAAAATTCATAAAATTTATACTTAATGTTGAAAATTTAAAACAATTAGGAAAAACTAAGATCTTTTTAGAGGGACCCTAGATTGTCTATGATTCCAATTGAATTTCCCAAGTTGGATAGACTAAGGACTAGTTAGGTACCACTAATAGGGGTAGAATCAGTGTTACACTCTTTTATGAATGATTATTTTCAATTTATCCTATGATGCTGATTAAATATCTGATCCTCTCAATGTATTATCTAAAACTCACCTCATATGTGATATATATAATGTGAGATAATAACAAAATGATTTACAATGTTTAGTCATAAATACACACTCCATGAAATTTTATTTATATACCCCAACATGGACTCTCCACTATAGACACAAGTGGTTATAGAATTAGTTGGTCAGACACCCCAACTAAAAATATCTAACTAGTTATACACCCCAATTACAAACTCCAATGACTTGTTATACACCCCATCCACCCCCATACTCATAACTGGTTCTACACCATGGTCACACATTCTCTTTGAATTTGATCCAATGATATAAAGATGTTTTTATTATGCCTAGGTTGCTTAAGCACCTCCTTTGAATGATTTTACTTCACGATCCAATAGGGTCTAGTCTACTCATGTACATCTTCTTCAAGATCTTCAATAGTTGATTGCACAGTTTTATTAGTCTCAAACCTCACTCCAGATATTTAGTGATCTGGTTCTTCCCATTCTTCGAATACTTGGGATTTATAGGTATATTATATCTCTTAAATAACTCCTATATTTGATATCTTTATCTCTCCTTGATATAATGTGTATCAGATCTCTCAAAATTTATATAATTCTCCCTCGATGTTTGTGAGTTCTATCTATGATTCAATTTCTTCTTCTATACCTGCATACTTATATTCACTGAATATTGCATGGATATTTTTCTCATTAATTATCATGAATAATATATTTGAATATTATTTCGTAAACGAAATATGGATATCTCTATAATATTCACTTAAAGATACTCAAATATTTTAAATGAGTCAATGATTTCTGATTTATCTCCTTGCTTAAACTCATTCAAATCTTAGTCAGCAACCTCATTGAAATTCCATAATACTCAAGATTCATTATTCTACATGTGATATTAAATATCATGATATCAATATTCCATAAAATTTTCTCTTTTAATTTCTTATAAATACCTCATCCACATCACCATGTAGATTTTCATGCAAAGGCTTCCTAACATAGAATTCTTTCTTGCAGCATGAATCACATCTCAAACTACTAATTATTCCTTGATTGGATCTTCTTCAATCTAATCTTGGATTATGATCAATTTATTTTTCATAATATTTAAAAAATAATAATAAATCATATAACATGGCCTAATTTTATCTCCTTTTTCTCTTCATTTATTCATCATTTTTTTAGAATATGTAATTTTGAATATATCAGTGAATCAGTGTAAGAATGTGATTCTCTTAAGTGAATATCCTCATTTATATCTCCTCACATAGATCTTCCATTATTGGATATTCTTACATGGTGGATTATTTTTAAATCCTCATACATATCACCCCTATGTAGCTCTTAGAATACCTTTACATAACTCATTGGACTTCTAGATTATATTTATATAGAATACATAGTTATGAAGTTACCTTTATACAGGTTGAACTTACCTTTACATAAAAAATGAAGTTTCCATATTACATTTATGTAGCCAGTGTATACTTCTAGATACATTTATGTAGACTGTGCATTGTACCTTTACAAAGCTATATAAAAGGGTTATTTTCCTTTGTATAGGTTTTAAGAATTCCAAATTTCACTCATTTTAAACTAGAACCTTCTTAGACTCACTCAATACCTTATTCAACACCTCATAATCTTCATCCAAGTGTATTTAAACATCAACTAAAATATTTTTCATGTAAATCAATTCTTGTGTGGTTCTCTTCAGTTTTAAAGATAGACACCACCATTCAAACTCAATTATTTTAATATCCTCATTCATAAATCTCTTAAATTACCTTCAAATCTTATTGTAAACAGTGTTATCACCATTAGTACTTGTCTTATTTACTTTGAAGATTGATCCAACAATCATCCCAATTAATTTTACACTTTTTCTCGAACCTCTCCACTTGATTTCTTCAAGATAACAACCTCAAAATTCCATTTCCATTTTATAATTACATTAACTCACACAACTTATAGGCTTGGATGCTTTATCAAGCATGAAATCCATTGAAAACTCATGAATCCATAACAATCCTCCAAGCATCGTTGTCACATTACTTCAACAAACACATATTAACTCATTAAAAATAAATATAATTATTACTTAGACATTTTATATAGAATATAGGACATCTACTGAGATAGATTAAGAAAATTTATATCCATAATTAGAAGGTTCGTATTATGTACTTATCTACTTGGGTGAGGGGCATGTGATTTTCTCATATACTAGATGAATGATATATGATGTATCCATAGACTTGGCCAATCTATACTTGAAGATTCAAGAATGTTTAAGGGAGTTATATGATATTGACATACTTTGTGTCTTATGGTCACTAGATGTCTTGGAAAAAGGGATTATATGAAAATCCATACTTTCATATTGTGTATCTAGTGGACACAGTTGTAGAGATACATGTATTTGATGAATAGAATATTGGATCCCTTTGTAGATTGAGCAGTATTGAGGTTTTTCTAGAGGAATTGATTTGATTATATTTATAGATCTATTAAAACATATTTGTTTTCAATTCTACAAAAGCCCATTCGGACACACTTTGTGGTTGACCAAATGGGTGTTAAGTTTAAATCAGAGAGCTGCTCTAAAAGTGTTTTAGAGTTTTATCCAAAAGGAGTTTTGGATGGGTTTTACATAATGTATTTCATATAATTTAATACATGGTGATGTTAATGATAGCTTTCCAAAAGTGTTTTGGAATATATCCAAAAATATTCTTGGATATGATTTCATGAGTTACTATATATGATACAATATAAGGTGAAATAGAATAAAAAATTAGTCTTTAGTGAAAGTGGGAGATTGAAAAGAATATTCCCTAAATCCATGTGATATTTTATAGTATGATATGGTTTGTTATAGGGTATGAAATACATATGAAAAAAGTTTTATATTTAATCTTTTAAGGTATATCATGTTTTATGATATGAAAATATCATATAGACCGCTGTGGACAATTGCATAATACAACATGGTTGAGTTATAGTGCCATGAATTGTAAGGTATGATTCATTAGGAACTATTATGATTCATTAAAGTAAATGAAATCTATTATATGTTGTCTATCATTAATTTATTATTTCATAAGATGAAATGAATTGGAGAGTTATTGGTTGAAGGTATCATGAGATGTAACTATAAGAATTGCTTGTATGTTTATGAAATTTACAAGTAAATCTATAGGCTTGGGGGTATACTTATAGCTTATATAAAGGAGGCTAGTTTATGATCATGTATGTGTGATTCTCGAATAGCCTTTGGAAAAAAATCTCCCTCCCAAAGCTCTCTTTTTACTTCTTTTTTGGATTCTGATATACTAGCATATCATGAAGAATATGAAGGACCTACCTAAATTATTTGAGTGATTTAGTGTATCCCATGGATACACCTTAGAGGGAAGATACTTTTGGTTATTCCTAGTTGATATTCATTAAACACTTAGTATAACCCATCAGAGGGGTGATCCATTCGGTTGTGACTTGGTGATCTTTATCAAACACAAAATTGAGGCTTCAATGTAACATTCTATGGTGTAAGGTACACATTCTTAATTTCCAATTTCATATGATTTCAATTTCAAAGGCATAGTGATCTTGTATTTTATGGTTTCTAAATGCTTCCACTGCTTTGATTAATTGTTAATCACTCCTTAGAAACCTTTAAACAATTGAAAACCAATTATAAATTATTCATTAAACTCCTTTATAAAAAAATTGGTGACTAAAATAAAACATAAATGAGGTTTTAATAAATCCTTATAGGCTTCAAAAAAACATACATTATGTAGAAAATAAATTTGAAATCATTATTAAACCATGGTTTACTAAAAATGTGGAATGAAAATAGAGTCACCTGCCATTGATTGATGTAAACAGAAGTGATTTATAAAAACCTACAAGATAAGTGAAGGATAGGCCCTTGAAACTTGATTGGAAACCCTAACATACAAAACCCCCATCATAAAATAGACCCACAAGGAACCTTAAGCCACCATAGCCATATGATATGATGAAAACCATAGAAAATGGGAGAAGAGGACCAAATAAGAAGAATATAGTTTCATACTTGAAGGAAACATGATGATTTGATGAATAATCCATAAGAAACCCTAGAGGAGGGGGAAATAATGGGTTGATGGTTGGAGTTATGGGAAAGTCGAGTGGGTGGAAGAGGGGGAAAAGGGGGTTAAAATCGGGTAAGGGTAGTTAGGAGAACCATAATTTTTAATTTCTAAATAACTCACATGGTCTGGACATGCAATTTGGGAAACCATGATCCAATCATTCAATAAATTATGGAGTGCATAAAGAAGTCACACAGTTTATCTACATGGTTTGGGAAATCAGCTGTGAAAATGCATCTAAAATTTGTTACACCCCCATGCACGTTTATGTCACATGATTAGCACTAAATGTGCACTACTCGTATAAATGCCTATGTCCCTTAAAATTTTTAAATTTTCAACACTACTAGAATTTTAGGTTATACCAATGGTTTGAAAACCCATTGGTATAGGTACATTATTCTAATAGTTATAAAAAATGTTGGTATAGGGTCTCAACCTATACCAATACACCCCCCACCCACCCCACCCCCTCCCATTACATGTTCAGCTCCCCATTCAATAGTGATATCCCTCCCATTCGATTCTATTCGGTATTCCTTCATTCTTCCGCAATTTTGCAACGATTTTTTAGCGGGATCATAAAGGTTTGTTGTTTCCCATCCCCTTCTTTTTTTATTTCATTCTCTTCTTTCTATAGTTTCATGCCCTGTTGTAATAGTGCCTATGGTTTCTTTTTGCATGAATTTAATTGGGTGTTTTTTATTTTTATATTTTATAAACATGAAATAATGAAACTTTAATTGTTTCTCTAAGTGGAATAATAGTAGGTGTCGTTTTATACTCTTATATTTCCATAACAATGAATGCTTGAATTAATTTAACTATGTTTTTCTTTGAGATTAAATGTTGGCACGTTTTTTGAAATTATTTATGAATTATAATTTTATATTTTTGTTTTAGGGAATATGAAGTGAATTTATATAATTGAAAAAAATGATGTTATGATGATTATATTATAAAATGTTTCAAATAAAGAAGTAAAATTTCATCATTAGTGTAATTTATAATTTTAATAAATAATGATTTATCTAAGTATCATTTTATTCTAAAATTGGATTTATGGAATGTTTTGATTTCTTGTGGGTGCTTGTGTTTGCCTAATAATGTTCTGTTTTTGATATCAAAGTAGTTGGGTGAGTCTGGATTACTATAATTGACCCCCCTAGAGGGTGGATATGGGTAAAATGACTCAGGTATGGTGAAACCTTTCCATGTTCCACGGATAGGGTAGGTTGTCCTCTTATGTTGGTTGGACCTGCTATGAGTGGTTTTGGATTGATTAGAACTTGGGTGACCATATGTCTTTGTATATGGTATGGGTAATGAATCTATTCAGTTTGGTTTTATTTGGTTTTACTTTGGAAGGGTAAGTTTGCTTTTATTTGTTTTGGGTGAACTTAATTAAAATCCCATATAGTCTATTCAAATCAACCCAGCCTAAATTGAATGGAATAAAACCAACCAAAATCAAACTAGATTAATCCAGCCTAAACATATAAGACCCAACTCAACTGAAACCATACTGAACCAAACTAAATTGATGAAAATGAATAAAACTAAATAAAACCAAATGTAAAAGGATGGAACTGATTGTAACCACATTAAACTAAATCAAAACCCGTTAATTTATATAAAACGTAAAATAACTAAATCCAATATAAGCAGAGATGTACTAGATTGAAATTAAACAAAACTTACTAAATAGAACCTAAATGACCTGATCCATGATAAAAACATGTGTATTTAGTTGTTGAATTATTTTTTTACACTACAAAAAAATGACTTATTGCGACTGGTCGAGGGCCCATCAAAAGAGACTATTTACGATGGGAATTTTAACTCGTCACAAATAATCCATATAAAAGAGGTATTTGAGACGGTATGTCGCAAATACCCTTGGCGTGTTGTGTGCATGTTAGTGTGGGAAGAGTATTTGCGACGGGGGAGGATTCTCATCGTAAATAATATGTCGGCAATATATTATTTACGACGGGTCTCATTGCAAATAATATCTTTTACTGCCGCCTCAATTAACAACTAGTGAACTATTTGCGATGGGACTCGTCGCAAATACTATTTTTACCACTGAGTTAATTAATAAACACCTAACTATTTGCGATAGGTCCCGTCGCAAATAATACTATTTGTGGCGGAAGTCCCGTCACAAATACCTCTGTCGCAAATGATTTAACCTATATATACCCCCATCTGATTTTTCTCATTTCACAGTTCTCTCATGTCTTCTCTCCTCGTATTTCTCTCTTCAATTTTTTCAAACTTTTAAATTTTACAGTAGAATAATTTTCAGGACTTGCATCCAATGAAAGATTTGGTTTTAAGGTATTTATTTGTTGCTTTTATTTTTTTAGATAATTCATTTTAATTTAAATTAGTAATAATTATTATTAATTAGGGATAATTAAATTAAATTAGAATTAGATAGTTTTTTTCATTATTTATTTGTACAAATATGTTGTTTCATTAAGATTTAATGTTTTTATTCAAAAGTAAATAGTATTAATTTGTAATAATTTGATTCAATTATCATTAATTAATAATAATTATGTATAATCAGTATTAATTAGTAGTAATTAGTATAAATTAGTATAAATTAGTATAAATTAGCATAAATTAGTATTAAATAATATTATTTAGTATTATTTAGTATTGATTAGTAATAATTAGTAAAAAATAGTAAATAGTAATAATAAATTGTAATAAATTGTAATAATTAGTAAGAAATAGTAATAAATAGTTTACACATTAATAATTAGGAATAAATAGCGGTAACTAGTAATAAATAGTAATAATTAGTAATAATTAGTAATAATTAGTAATAATTGGTAATAATTGGTAATAATTAGTAATAATTAGCAATAAATAGTAATAATTAGTAACAATTAGTAATAATTAGCGGTAATTAGTGGTAATTAGTAATAATTAGCGATAATTAGAAATAATTAGTAATAAATAGTAATAATTTGTAATAAATAGTAATAAAGAGTAATAAAGAGTAACAATTAGTAATAATTAGTAATAAATAGCGGTAATTAGTATTAATTATGAATAATTAGTAATAAATAGCGGTAAATAGTAATAAATAGTATTAATTAGTATTAATTAGTATTAATTAGTATTAATTAGTATTAATTAGTATTAATTAGTATTAATTAGTATTAATTAGTATTAATTAGTATTAATTAGTAATAATTAGTAATAATTAGTAATAATTAGCAGTAATCAGTAATAATTAGTAATAATTAGTAATAAGTAGTAATTATTAGTAATAATTTGTAATAATTAGTAATAATTAATAATTATTAGTAATAAATTGCGGTAATTAGTAATAATTACTAATAAATAGTAATAAATAGTAATAAATAGTACTAAATAGTAATAATTAGTAATAATTAGTAATAAATAGCGGTAATTAGTGTTAAATAGTAATAAATGGTAATAAATAGCGGTAATTAGTAATAATTTTAATAATTAGTAATAATTAGTAATAATTAGTAATAATTAATAATAATTAATAATAAATAGTAAAAAATAGTGGCAATTAGTAATAGTAATAATTAGTAATAAATAGTCATAATTAGTAATAATTAGCGGTAATTAGTAATAATGAGTAATAAATAGTGTTAATTAGTAATAATTAAATATAATTACGAATAATTAGTAATAAATAGTAATAAATAGTAAATAATAGTTATGAATAGTAATAATTAGTAATAAATAATAATAATTAGTAATAAATAGTATTAAATAGTAATAAATAGTAATAAATTGTAGTAAATAGTAATAATTAGTAATATATAGAAATAATTATTAATAATTAGTAATAAATAGCGTTAATTATTAATAATTAAGAATAATTATTAATAAATAGTTTTAATTAGTAATAATTAAGAATAATTATTAATAAATAGCGGTAAGTAGTAATAAATAGCGGAAATTAGTGGTTAGTAGTAATAAATAGTAATAATTATTAATAATTAGTAATAATTAGTAATAATTTGTAATAATTTGTAATAATTAGTGGCAATTAGCGGTAATTAGTAATAAATAGTAATAATTAGTAATAATTAGTAATAATTAGTAATGAATAGTAATAATTAGTAATAATTAGTAATAATTAGTAATAATTAGTAATAAATTGTAATAATTAGTAATAATTAGTAATAAATAGCAGGAATTAGTGATAATTAGTAATAAATAATGGTAATTAGTAATAATTAGGAATAATTAGTAATAAATATCAGTAATTAGTAATAATTAGTAATAATTATTAATAATTAGTAATAAATAATAGTAATTAGTAATAATTAATAATAAATAGTAATAATTAGTAATAATTAGTAATAATTAGTAATAATTAGTAATAAATAGTTATAATTTTTAATAATTAGCGGTAATTAGCGGTAATTAGCAGTAACTAATTGTAATTACCACTACTTAATAATAATTTGTAAAAATAATAATAAATAGTAAATAAATAGAAATAATTGGTAATAAATTATAATAAGTAGTAATTTATTGTAATAATTAGTAATAAATTATAATATTTATTAATAAATGGTAATAATTAGTAATAAATTGCAATAATTAGTAATAATTAGTAATAATTAGTAATAATTAGTAATAATTAGTAATAATTAGTAATAATTAGTAATAATTAGCATTAATTAGTGGTAATTAGAAGTAATTGGTGGTAATTAGCGGTAATTAGGTTTAATTAGGAATAATTTGCAGTAATTAGCAATAATTAGAAATAATTAACAATTATTATCAGTAATTACCAATAATTAGCAATATTTAGGAATAATTACTAACAATTAGGAATACTTAGGAATAGTTAATATTTTTTTCTTTTTTTGGATCATGATTTTCTTATATCAAATTAATCATAAAAAACTAATTATTTTATATGTTCCAGTGAAATATGGAATAAGGAAGTCAATAATAGTCATTATTAGATGACCGTGCTTGGATAAATCAACAAAGGAATCCAAATGGTTCTGGTATAAATATTTTATATATTGAGGGTGTTGAAACTTTCTTATCATTTGCATTATGAAAACTAAAATTTGTTTCAGAAGGGATAATTAAGTGTTCGTGTAAAAAAATTAGTTTGAGGACGTTTAACACATTTGACATCGTTGGTGGTCATTTATTGCATTTTATTTTTCAAACAAATTATGTTTTTTGGTATTATAACATCCCATTACTATTTCAAGTATTGATAAACCCTCTTGTGTTAAATTATTAATATCTTAAGTGGGAAAAAATGTCTTATCAGTGAAATTTTGATAAATTTGTTAAAAGACTTAAATTCCTGTTAACATATTGGAATGTTCAATTTAATATTTTTGGAGTTCAACACTGAGTTAGTGTGAAATTTTGAGGCCCACAAATCCTTAGTGAAGACTAAATAAAAGTAGTAAATATAATATATTAAGCACCCACTTTTTATTGAAAATATTTGAATAACTCAAAAATGGTTTGTCATATAAGAAATCTGAGTATACTGTTATGTCTGAAATGTGGTGTTTACCCTAGGAGGGGTATAAAATTCAAAGGTACTGGATATTTGGATGCCTCACTCATGAGATAAATTTATTAAATAATATTTAATATATTATTTTATTAAAAATAATTATATATCTCCCAAAGTGTGCATTGTTTAGAAAATACAAAACCACTGATAGGTTCGGAACGCAGTGTTTACCCTAGGCGAGCTATAACATTTGTAGGTGTTGAAATTTTGAGCACCTCGATTTCAAAAAAAAACTTTTTATTTTAATTAATTATTTATTCCGATTTTTAAATATTAAATAATTAATATCTCTTAAATAGTGCATCGTATGAAAAATATGAGACTACCTTTAGGTCCAAAATGGGGTGTTTACCCTAGGTGGTGTATAAATTTTATACGCAAAGAGCGTTCTGTCGGGTCGCTTATAATTTTTAAGTTATTTAATAATTATATTAAGTAATTAACTTTATTATTTTCATTTTATTATTAATTTAATTCATAAATTTAGAGGTTATTGTTCATCAACACTTTCATATGTGAAACCTTCCATTTCTAACGTCTGGAAGTTTCAAAACCATCATTTATAACCCGTTTTGACCATAAATAAATTAGAAGCACCCTAATAAATTGAAATCAATGATTCTGCATTCATGTTTATGTTTAATCGCTGATTAAAATGGTGGACTAATTTTCAGTTTTAAAATCCCATATGCAACTTGAGTTTTTAAATGGATGAACCAATCAAGTTTCACTATGCCACTACCACAAAACTGGGCAAGGCCAGCGCCACCCCTTTATCAGCGCTAATGAAAAAGCACTGATAAAGGGGGGGGGCCTTTATCAGCCCTCAAAAAAGCGCTGATAAAAGTACCCCTTTATCAGCGCTTTTTTTAGCCTTGATAAAGGCCCCCCTTTATCAGCGCTTTTTTGTTAGCGCTGATAAAGGGACCCCCTTTATCAGTGCTTGTTTAGTAGCGCTGATAAAGGGGGGGCCTTTATCAGCAATTCTTTTAAAAGCGCTGATAAAGGGTCGACTTCAAAAAGAAATTTAAAATATATATATATATTAATATATAAATATAGTTATATAGTTATATTGATATAAATATAATATATAATTTTTAAATATATTTTAGATAAGTATAAATGTACATTTACACTTAATATACTTAATATATAAAATATTTAGTGAAAATGGATTCTTAAAAAATTAAAAAAAAATTAATTAATAATTTGATAATTATTATGGAGTAATAGTAATTTAATAACAATTTAAAGAATAAAAAAAATAAAAAAAATAAAAAAAGATCCAAAATATGTTGAAAACGCAACTCAAACTTCAAACGGCCATAACTTTTGATCTGGTTGTCCGTTTGAGCTCTACCACATATCAAATCAAAGCCTGCGATGAGCTCTACATCGTTATGACCCAAGGGTCCCCACTCAAGCGTTTTTCAAGGCCAAAAGAGGCCCAGAAGGCCTCCAAAACTGAGTTTTTTTTCGGGGTACCCAGATGTTTTATCATTTTTTGGATTTTCAGCCTCATTTAAGGGGGTATTATTGGATTTTTTTGGTGGGGACTGAATTTATTCCAAGGTATTACATTCATATTGATATTATGTCTTTGAAATTTCATCCTTTTTTATAATGCACTTCTATTTATAATCAAATATATAACTATATGTACATATTTTTTATATATTCACACCTAAAAATTAAATTTTTTAAATAAATAATTAAACATATTTACATATAAAATATATTAGCTTTATCTAAATAATAACTAATATCTATTTTATTTAAAATACCAATATATGAATATTTATATAACTACTATATATTAATATAACTATACATATATTAATATAACTATATGTATATATTAATATAACTATATGTATATATTAATATAACTATATATATATATTAATATAACTATATATATTAATATAAATATATATTACTATACGAATAAATATAACTAAATATATATATAAAAATAAATAGATATATCATGAATAAGAGAACAAATCAATATAGGGTAGTGGAAAAGGCTTTAGGTGCGCAGGGGGGAGGTCTCGAGATCAAATCCGGGTGGAGGCACGGGTGCGCACGCAAGGTTGATTTAAAGGGCTAGCGCTGATAAAGGGTGTAGGTGGTGCAGGCAGACGCTGGAGGTGTGGGAAAGCGCTGATAAAGGGGGGATCAAGCACTGTAAAAAGCCCCCCTGAGATTGGCAGTATTTTTTTAATTTTTTTATTTTTTTTAATTTTTTTTAATTTTTTTATATTTATCAGCGCTAAAAAAAGCACTGATAAAAGACCCCTTTTATCAGCACTTTTTTTTAGCACTGATAAAAGGGTTCTTTATCAGCGCTTTTTGGAGCGTTGATAAAGGGGACCCCCCTTTATCTTCACCAGCTTTATCAGTGCTTTTCTAGCGCTGATAAAGGCCATTTTTAGCGCTGATAAAAGTCGTATTCCAAGTGTGCGGAAGTTGATAAGTGAAGCCCGGTAGATTGATAAAAGCCATATTCCAAGTGTGCAGAAGTTGTATTCCAAAACCTCTCTGCACGTGATAAGTGAAGCCCGGTAGATTGATTTGAGGTGTTCCAAGTGTGCGGAAGTTGCCTTGTTCTTCCCTCTATGCTATGCACAAGGGGTTTTATTTTTAGGAGTGTTTTATTTTATTTAATTATTTATTAATTTTTCTCTAAATATTTTAAATTCAATATCATTTGCGATATTGATCGATTTTACATGCCCTCAGTACCGTTGAATTCATATTGACGAGTAGAAGAAAAATAATATTTTTGTTTCAAAGGTAGAAAGGTATTCCTTAATCTGATTTCTTACATTTTAAATAAATTTTCAAAATATTATTACGCAAATTATTAGAAAATAATTATACAAATTATTAAAGGATAATTACAAGGTAATTATCGTGTGAAAAATATTATCAAAATTATCATAGGATAATTATGTGTATTGTCAAAAAAATAATTATTATAATTATAAAACAATAATTGTGAGATTACAAGGACAATTATTGATGGATAATCATGCATGCAATCATTATCCTAATTGATAATTGAAAATTATCCAAGTGAGATAAAAATATTATCTCATGTGATAATTTAAATGATAATTTGAAAATTATCCAAGAAAGATAAAATATTATCACTTGTAATATTTTAATTGATAATTTGAAATTATCCAAGAGAGATAAAAATATTATCTCATGTGATAATTTAAATATTAATTTGAAAATTATCCAATAAAGGTAAATATTATCACATGTAATATTTTAATTGATAATTTTAAAAATTATCCAAGAGAGATAAAATATTATCACATGTAATATTTTAATTGATAATTTGAAAATATCCAAGAGAGATGAAATATTATCACATGTACTATTTTAATCGATAATTTCAAATTAACCATGAGAGATAAAATATTCTGGCATGTAATATTTTAATCGATAATTTTAAAATTATTCAGGAGAGAGAATGTATCATCGCATGTGAAATTTTATTTTATTTTGAAATAAAATAACTAGTTTTGGTTCTAGGAACCCTTCATGAATGTCGAAAATGGGTGTGTCGACGCTTACAATAATAAGGCCATGAGGAGGCATATTGAACCACACAGGTGTTTTATCCTTTCCACTTACATCAACAACCTTGAGGTAGGTGGTTCCATTCCGATTATCCATAATTGATTAACATTGAACTGCTTGTTTTATTTCAATTGTTGATTTAAATTCAGTTGCTTATATTCAATTTCAATTGATTTAATAAAACCCAATTATTTTGAGTAGGGAGGTTTGAAATGGTTTCAACATGAGAATTTAAAAAACCTCTTATTCCTTTGAATTGGTGCATGGTTATGAAATTTGGATAATTTAAATTATTTAATTTAAATTATGGATTTTATAGAAATGATTTCAATTAAATTATTGAATTTAATTGAGAAGTTGAATTGTGAAATTATGGAACTAGTTTTGAATGGATTTCAAACTTGTGAAAATGGCTTAAAATGTTTTGATAATAATCTAGTGATTTTATCTTGTTAAAGAGGCATGTTTTTTTATTAGAACCTCTTTTGGTTTTAAATGGAAAATTGGAATTTAAATGAAAGTATGGGATTTAATTTTATTTTAATTAGTCTTTAAATAAATTTTCCATCATTGATTGTGTAAGAGAACATGCAAGACTTAGGTATATTGTGAAATGTTTGGATGCACTCTATGATTACTACAACATTCTAAAACATACATGCAGTAGGTCACATCCCTTAGGTGATGGTGACAAGTCCTCTCTAACTAGTGTCTATAGGACATAAGTGTACATATTTTTCTGAGTTCACTTAGAGAGTACAAAGTCCTATAGCCGGAAATACTATCGTACCTATTTTTAATATGACCATGTTTCTCGCTTGTGATTTATATTTGAGATATAAATGTATGCCAATGTTTTAAAATGATTTACATGTCTGTTGAATTAACATAAACTGTTTTATGTAACTGTTTTATTTATGCCATTGTTTTAGAAATATTCCATCATTTGTGAATCCTTTGCTTAAAGTATTTTTTTCATCATTTGAATTGTATATCATGATTTGTTTAATTATGATTTATAATGCCAAACCTATTTATCTTTAAAATTGAAAGCACTTACTTTGGTTGATCTATTATTGTCATGTGTTATGGAATCCTTGGTGGGACCCTACTTAGGCTTGATTATGCCTTGTTGTATTCTAGTATATCACTCCCAGTGGAGTTTCTTTTGTTATGCATACTTCTTTTTTTCTTTTACTTCCGCATTCTTGTGGAAAAATCTTTCTCATTTGTATGTTGTATGATGACAGGTTCTAGTCATCAACCTATGGGGATCGGGAACACCCTTAGATCTATGTTAGGTTCGGATCGGTTATCGGGTTACCAGGGTATCCGGGCTGGTTTGTGACAAAATGGTATCGAAGGGAGGTTAAGATTTTGTCTTGAAGTCAGTATAAATTTGTGAAATATTTTCAGGACTTAGGAGGAAATTCAATTGAGTGTTTGGCTAGCTCTCACCAAAATGAACCTTAAGTCACCAAGGGTGGTTAGGGAAAGTCATCTTATGGATTAGTTCTAGTATTTTCCCTATTTTTGATTTGGATAAATTTAAATTCAAAACTTTTTTTCTTTATGTTGGGATTAATTTCCATCGTTGCTCTGTTTGAGCATTACCTGATGTCTTTAATGTTATCTGCTAACATTGTGTAACATCATTCCACCAAGAAGACATGTGAATCTGACCTAGAAGGAGGCTTCTGATAAACCTCAGTGAGTTAATCCTATTGTGGATCCAAAACTAGTTGAGGTGATCGTGCGTACTATCCAAGCTTTGGGACAGGTACCACCACCAGTCCCTGTGCAGGCTCCAGTTGTGGATCCTTAGGGGGTGTTATTCGAAATCATTCTCAAGAGTTACTTTTCCAAAAACCACCCATTTTCAAAGGATCCATAAATTCTCAACATTTCAAGGAATGGTTAGGTAGGATAGAATGACTACTTGAGTTCTTGGAGACACTAGATGAGATCAAGGTTAAGTGTGCCACATTCATGTTGAAGGGACCAAGCAGGAGATGGCAGGACACGATGATGATTATAAAGAAACATGAGAGATTAGAGTGGAAGGGATTCAAGGTTATTTTCACCAACTATTTCTATCCAAAGATAATGGTGTTGGCCAAGTCTATGGAGTTTTTCAATCTTGATCAGGCCAATAGAACTGTGGATCTTGCAGACATTTAGGGCACTTGAAAAAGTTCGACTGCAACTTTTCTACTATGAATAGTGGCATGGGATCATCGACATCTATAAAAAATACGCGACAATAAAATGCTTCACGTACAAAATGGTTCCATCCATAGGCATTCGGAATGAATCTTCTTCAAACTGTAGAAGAGTATCCATAGGAAGCTGATACGGATCCAGGGATTGTGAGATGTACCATTACTATAGATTTGTCTTTTTTTACTACTCTATTCGATTCTGGTGCATCTCACTCATTTATTTCAACATGTATCATTAACTTCTTAATCTTCCTATAAATATTTTATCTTGTGCAATGGATATTAATACAACCCTTGGTACAAAGAGAGAGAAGGTTCTTTATAGTTACACTTGTGTCTTCTCTCTATCTGATGTCAAGATGGTTTGGAGTTTTCTAGTTCTCAACATGAAATCACTTGATGTCATATTTAGGATGAATTGGATCATTTCCAATAAATATGGATCGATTGTTATCTTCTATGGGTCTACCTTACCAGACCTAGTGGTGTGTCTCTTGTCGTTCAAGGAGAATGGGACCCAAGGTCGAGTAGGGACAGACCTTCTTATCTAGAGTTGGGGAAGGTAATATTAGTGTTTACTTTCGATTTGAAGTAGTGATCTCTCTCCAGTTTTCATTGAGTTTCTCATCATGTTTCCTTATGAATTTTTTGGTTTACCACCAGTAAGAGAGGTTGATTTTTCCATTGACTTTATGCCCAGTACTCAACCAATTTCAATTCCCTCTTACCGCATGACACCAAATAAACTGAAAGAGATGAAGTCTCGGTTGGATGATATTCTTGAGGATATATATCACACCTGTGTTATTAACTTTGGTAGGGCCTGGGATGATCATTTGGGTCTTGTTGAGTTTTCTTATAACAACAGTTTCTAGCCCACAGTCAGAATGGATCCTTTTGAGGCCTTGTATGGCCAGCCTTGTAAATATATGTTGTGTTGGTCGAAGATTGGTGAAAATTATTTGGTTGTACTGAGTTTGGTATAAGAGATGACAACTAAGATTCAGATGATTTGTTAGATAATGTTTATAGTACAGATCTGGAATAAGTCTTTCACTGATTATCATTGTGGGCCTTTGGAATTTTTAGTTAGTGACCAGGTATTTTTGAAGGTTTCACCCTGGTTGGGTCATCGATGACTTGGGAGTCAAGGGAAGCTTTCTCCTCATTTTATGGGAGATTTTGAGGTTGTTGATCAGGTAGGGAAAATTGCTTACCGTTTATATCTACCATCATAGTTGGCATCGATACATAATGTGTTCCATGTATTGCAGCTGTAAAAGTATCTCTCTGATCTATCTCATGTTTTGAGCTGGAGTGATCCTAAGATTGAACCTGATTTATCAATAACTGAATGGCCAATCAAGGTTGTTGATTCTGAGACCAAGGTACTTCATGGGAGAATGATACCTCTGGTCCATGTTCTATGGAAGCATGGTTCTAATTCTCATTAGACGTGGGAGAGGGAGACACTGATCAGAGGGCAATGACCTCACATTTCTGACTTAAAGGTTTCTTCGTAGGCTTTCTAAGGATAGAGAGTTCATATGGTGGGGAGGTTATAACATCCCACTAATATTTAAAGTATTGATAAACCCTCTTGTGTTAAATTATTAATATCTTAAGTGGGAAAAAATGTTTCATTAGTGAAATTTTGATAAATGCGTTAAAAGACTTAAATGAAAGTTAACAGCTTGAAATGTTCAATTGAATATTTTTGGAGTTCGACATTGAGTTAGTGTGAAATTTTGAGGCCCACAAAGCCTTAGTGAAGACTAAATAAAAATATTAAATATAATATATTAATTAGGCACATTTTATTTAAAATAATTGAATAACTCAAAAATGGTTCGTCATGAGAGAAATCTCATCATACTGTTATGTTCGAAATGTGGTGTTAACCCTAAGAGGGGTATAATATTTGAAGGTGTCTGACATTTAGATGCCTCTATCATGATATAAAGTTATTAAATAATATTTAATATATTATTTTATTAAAAATAATTATTTATCTCCCAAATAGTGTGTTGTATGGGAAATTTGAAACCACCGATAGGTCTGGAACGTAGTGTTTACCCTAGGTGGGCTATAACATTTGTAGGCGTTGGAAGTTTAAACACCTCGCTCGCAAAAATAACCCTTTTATTTTAATTAATTATTTATTCCAATTTTTAAATAATAAATAATTAATATCTCTTAAATAGTGCATCATATGAAAAATCTGAGACCACCATTGGGTCCGAAACAGGGCGTTTACCTAAGGTGGGGTATAAATTTTATCTGCAAAGAGCGTTTGGTCAGGTCGCTTATAATTTTTAAGTTATTTAATAATTATATTAAGTAATTAACTTTATTATTTTCAATTTATTATTAATTTAATTCATAAATCTGGAGGTTACTATTCATCATCACTTTCATACGTGAAACCCTCTATTTCTAATGCCTGTAAGTTTCAAAATCTTCATTTATAACCCATTTTGACCGTAAATAAATTAGAAACACCCTAATAAATTGAAATCAATGATTCCACATTCAAGTTTATGTTTAATCACAGATTAAAATGGTGGATTAATTTTTAGTTTCAAAATCCCATATGCGGCTTGAGTTTTTAAATATCTGAACCAATCAGGTTCCAGTATTGTTGATCTGAATGAGGCTGATTGATCCTAGAACCTCTCTGCATGCGATAAGTGAAGCCCGGTAGATCTGATTGGAGGTGTCCCAAGTGTGTGGCGGTTGCCTTGTTCTTCCCTCTATGTACACAAGTGGTTTTATTTTTAGGTGTGTTTTATTTTATTTAATTATTCATTAATTATTTTTCAAATCTTCTAAATTCAATATCGTTTGCAATATTAATTGATTTTACATGCCCTCAGTACCATTGAATTCGTCTCGACAAGAAGAAGTAAAATAATATTTTTTTCAAAGGTAGAAAGGTATTCCTTGATCCGATTTTTCACATTTTTAATGAATTATTTAAAAAAAATCAAAATATTATTACACAAATTATTAGAAAATAATTATACAAATTATTAAAGGATAATTATAAGGTAATTATCGCATGAAAATATTATCAAAATTATCATAGTATAATTACATATATTGTCACAAAAAAATTATTATAATTATAAAACAATAATTTTGATATTACAAGGACAATTATTGATAGGTAATCATGAGCATAGTCATTGAACTAATTGATAATTTGAAATTATCAAAGAGAGATAAAAATATTACAACATGTGATAATTTAAATGATAATTTAAAAATTATCCAAGAAAGATAAAATATTATCACTTGTAATATTTTAATTGATAATTTGAAATTATCTAAGAGCGATAAAAACATTATCTTATGTGATTATTTAAATGATAATTTGAAAATTATCCAAGGTAAATATTATTGCATGTAATATTTTAATTGATAATTTGAAAATTATCCAAGAGAGATAAAATATTATCGCATGTAATATTTTAATTGATAATTTGAAATTATACAAGAGAGATAAAATATTATCACATGTACTATTTTAATTGATAATTTCAAATTAACCATGAGAGATAAGATATTATGGCATGTAATATTTTAATTGATAATTTTAAAATTATTCAGGAGAGAGAATGTATCATCACATGTAATTTTTTTTGAAATAAAATAACTATTTTTGGTTCTAGGAACCCTTGATGAATGTCAACAATTAGTGTATCAATGATTAGGATAATAAGGCTATGAGGAGGCTTATTGAACCACACAGGGTGGTTTATCCTTGACACTGACATCGACGACCTTGAGGTAGGTGGTTCCATTCCGATTAGCTAGAATTGATTAACTTTGAACTACTTGGTTTATTTCAATTGTTGATTTAAATTCAGTTGCTTATATTCAATTTCAATTGATGTAATAAAACCCAATTACTTTGAGTTTTGAGGTTTGAAATGGTTTGGGAATGATAATTTGGAAAACGTCTGATTCCTTTGAATTAGTGTGTGGTTATGAAATTTGGATATTTTAAATTGTTTAATTTAAATAATGGATTTGATGGAAATTATTTCAATTAAATTGTTGAATTTAATTGTGAATTTTAATTGTGAAATGATGTAATTGATTTTGAATGGATTTCAAACTTGTGTAAATGGATTAAATTTTTTTGATCAAAAACTGGTGGTTTTATCTTGTTAAAGGGGTGTGTTTTTTATTAAAACATGTTTTGGTTTTAAATAGAAAATTGGCATTTAAATGGAAGTATGGTATTTAATTTTATTTTAAGCAGTATTAAAATAAATTTTCCATCATTGATTGTGTAAGAGAACATGAAAGACTTAGGTATATTTTGAGTTATTTGGACACACTCTACGATTACTACAACATTCTAAAACATACATGTAGTAGGCCACATCCCTTAGGTGATAGCGACGAGTCCTCTCTGACTCATGTCTTGAGGACATATGTGTACACATTTTATTGAGTTCACTTAGAGAGTGTGAAGTCCTATAGCTGAAAATACTATTGTACCTATTTGGAAGATGACTATGTTTCTCTCTTGTGATTTATATTTGAGATATAAATTTATGTCAATGTTTTAAACTACTTTAATTTTTTTTCTGAATTAACATAAACTATTTTATGTAACTGTTTTATTTAATCCATTTTTTTATAAATATTCCATCATTTGTAAAGCATTTACTTAAAATTATTTTTCCATCATTTCAACTATATAACATGATTTTTTTAATTATTCATTATAATGCCAAACCTATTTATCTTTAAAATTGAAAGAACTTACTTTGGTTAATCTATTATTGGCATATGTTATGGAATCCTTGGTGAGACCCAATTGGTATTTTAGCTCACACCCTACTTTTTCCTTTTAAACTGTTTTACATGCCTATTGAATTCACATAAACTATTTTATGTAACTGTTTTATTTAATCCATTATTTTAGAAATATTCCATCATTTTTAAAACCTTTTCTTAAAGTTTTTTTCCATCATTTGAACTGTATAGAATGATTTGTTTAATTATGATTTATAATGCAAAACATTTTTATCTTTAAAATTGAAAGCGCTGACTTTGGTTAATCTATTATTGGAATCTGTTATGGAATCCTTGGTGAGACCCTACTAGTCCTTTAGCTCACACCCTACTTTTTCATTCAGGTGTTTGTAGACATCATTATTCCATGTTCAAGCAAGGGGAAAGGATCACTTGGAGGTAGATCTAGTTTTTGAACCTTGGTCTTGGTGAGTTGTGTCCTTAGAGACTTGGGTTGTGTTTACCTATTTTAGTACTTAGATTGTAGTACTTGGGATGAATTATTCCTTGTTGTATTCTAGTACATCACTCCTAGTAGAGTTTCTTTTGTTATGAATACTAATTTTTTTTCTTTTTCTTTCGTATTCTTGTGGAAAAATCATTCACACTTGTATGTTGTACGATGTCAAGTTCTAGTTGTCGACCCATAGGAATCGAAAACGCCCTTCGGGCTATGTCAGGGCTAGCTTGGTTATCGGGTTACCAGGGTATTCGGGCTAGTTCATAATGGGTATCAATATGGTAAATGAGGTTCTAGAGAATATGCTAATAATTTGGTTCTAAATCCATCACAATTTCAAAATTTAGTATATGATGTGGCAACTCTATCTTTTCAAGAAACTGAAACTCATGATGATATTGATATAACTCCTGCTTTGGAACCTTTTCAATTTTATGATTTGTTGAGGTCTGCTAAGGATGCCTTATATCCTGGTTACAAGATAAGAAAATTTTAAGTGGTTGCGAAATTTATGGCTATTAAATCAGATAATGGAATGTCAAATAGTTGTTTTGATCAGATATTCTTTGGTTAAAACACTATTACCTGAAGGAAATGTATTAACTATAAATTTCTATGAGATCAAGAGGATGGTTCGTAATCTTGGTCTTTGTTATCAGAAGAATCATGCATGTTCAAATGATTACATATTATATTATAGTGAAAATGATTCATTGGATAGTTCTCCTACATGTGGAAATCAAGGTATAAAGAGGCTCAACTATGGAAGTCTGGATCTATTCCTATAAAACAGTTGAGGTATTTCCCACTTACACCTATATTATAGCATTTATTTATGTCTTAGAACACAGCATTAATGATCTCATGGCACAAAACCAATATTTCAATCGGTAAAAGATAAAATCATCCCTCTAATGATGATTCATGGAAAAATTTTGACCAAGTACATTCGTCTTTTGCTTCAGAATCCCAAAACATGTGATTGGGTCTTTCTACTGATGGTTTCTGTCCATTTGGTTCTTACAATAGTCAATATTCTTATTGTTCTATCTTTATAACTTCATATAATTTACCTCCTTGGATGTTGATAAAGGATCCATATATCTTTTTGCCCTTACTAATTCTAGGACATCTGAAAAAGAATATTGATGTTTATTTGAATCCATTGATTGATGAGTTAAGTTTATTATAGAGTAATGGTGTCAGTACATATAATGTTGCTCCAAAACAAAATTTCCTAATAAAAGATGTATTTATGTGGACAATTAGTGACTTCCCAACATATGTCATATTATCTGGTTGGAGTACACATGGTCCAACATCATGTTTGTACTATATGAGAGACAGTAAAGAGTTTGTTCTCATCATTGGAAGAAAACCTAATGTTTTCTACTGTAATCGCATATTCTTTCCAACTGATCATCCTTTTTTGAGAAACAGATATCATTTTAGAAAAGACACAATTGAAAGAGATGTATCTCAAATAATGATCTTAGTTATGGAGTTAAAATCATTTGTCTCTTCATTACCTCCCATCACATTTGTACCAACTATAAACCAACAAAAAATTTATGGCTTTGGGAAAGAACACAATTGGATAAAACAGATCATTTTTTGGGATCTACCATATTGGCCTCATCTGTTGGTATGTCACATATTGGATGTCATGCATATTGAGAATAACTATTTTATAAAATTTTGGATACACCGATTAAGACCAAAGATAATTTAAAGGCACGATTATATCTTGACCATATTTTTAGGCGACCAAAACTTGAACTATTTGAAAATTGAAAATCATAGAAGTTAATGAAGAGGAAAGTAGCTTATATAATTTACAAATAAAATTGGTTATTATTTTTTTAGTGGATTATATATTTGAGACTTATAGATGGATATGTTTCCAATTTTGATAGATGTGCCAAAAATGGTCATAATACCAGATTAAAAAGTCATGGCTATCATGTTATAATAAAAAAACTTCTACCAATTGGATTAAGAGGTTTTTTGAATTCTATGATTTGGGATGCACTAACAAACATATAATATTTTTTCTAAGACACCTTTTTAGGAACAAAATACTATAATGAACTAACTATACTGCAAGAATATATTGTTTTAATTTTATGTAAACTAGAAAAAATATTCCCACTGGATTTATTTAACTCAATGGAACATTGGATATTACATTTTCTACATAAAGAGAAATGTAGAGGTTTGATGAATTTCTGATGGATGTACCCATTCAAGAGATGCATGCATAAATTGAAGAAAAAAGTATGTAATAAAGCATTAGTTGAAGGATCAATTATATAAGCTTATTTGTAGGAGGAATTTTTTTATGCTCTTATTATTTTCAATCTGAATATCCCTCAAAACAAAATTTCAAGGGACGTAATGAGGGAAATTTTGATAATGAAATGAATAATAAATTAACACTTCCTAATCAACCTGAACTTGGATTTGGTGGAGTTCATGAATGATGTATTTCAGATGATAAACATCATAGAGCTCATGCATATTTTCTTCTCAACTGTGAATAAATGAAACCATTTGTACTATGAGTGATACTATCACTTATTATATAATATTTATTATAATAAATTGATATTATTTTATTTGTAGGTTATTGATAATCATATCAAGAAATAGTTTTTATAAATTACAGTAGCTTCTCTTGAAGAACATCGTCAAAATAATTTTTCCTACTGGTTTAAAAAATTTGTAAAATGAATTATTTATGGTTTAACATATAAAATAAATTTATTACTTGTTATATTGATAATTTTTTTACAAATTCTCAGGTATCTCAACATGCTGATAAAATTGATAATCTATTATGTGTATTGAGTATTCCATTATCCAAAATGATTAAATATTATAACGCATATGTGGTGAATGGTTTTTGATTTCATACACATGCATATTGGGAATTAAAAAAAATGAATAGTTGTGTTTTCTTGCGAGGATTACATCATAGAGAAATTGAAGTTGAATTTTATGACATACTGGAAGAAATAATTGAACTATGTTATCTAGGACAGAATTACTTAATGAGGTTTAAATGTCATTGGTTGGATATTGAGAGAGGCTTGCATGTTCATCTAAGCCATGGAATCATTAATATTAAATATAAAATCCTTTTTCAGTAAATGAACCATTTTTATTGGATAATTAGACACATAAAATTTATTATACAAATTATTGTGCTACTTCAAGAAATTTGAGTGTTGGGTGGAGAATAATAAAAATGAAATATCAGGAAAATCAGTTTATTCAAAGTGAATGTGGTTTCACTAAAGTGAAAGGAATTGAATTTTTTTAAGAGACTACTTCAAATCCATATTTTCCACAAAGAGTTTAGAATATCGATGAGGACACCCCACAGTTAAGGGTCAATAGTGACGATGATGCTATTGATGTAACAAATAAATTTTAAATGGCGAGAGATGATGAAATTGAAACTCCTATGAAAAATGATGATATTGAGGAGGAATATTAACATATTTACACCATCAGATATGATGATGGGGATGAAGATAAATAATGACATAATTAAATGTTGTTTATAATCACATATAATATATATCTATATATAATAGTTGTTTTCAACTATTTTCTAACAACAATAATTTTGTGTTTTAGATGGACTTAGATTTGTTTCGTGGGTTGCATGAGGCCGATCTACCTGATAACAAGCATGATGTTGGATCATCTAACCCTCAGACTATTGGAGGTTTAGATATAACTCAGAGGGGTTGTGGTCTTGCAATATTGATGATTCTTGACCCTATCCCCGAGTGACATCCATGTCTTGGATTCAATCCACACATGCAGAGGTATGTATACTTGTGTATTTTAGTTAGTTTTCATTAATTATCATTAATTTATTTATATGCTGATTTTTTGATTATTTGTTCTTTTTTTCACAGCTTTTCACATACAGCTATTGGAAAGGGGAGTGATATATTAAGAAATTATTTTTTTTGGAGCATGGGTTACATGGGATCAGATTCTCATTGATTTTCAGCATTGCATGTTCGATCATTGGTTGGTATGTAAATAAATAGAATTTATTTTTTAATTTATTTAATTAATAACATGATATTATTAATTTTTTGTAGGGTTTATGGTATCCCATCAATGAGAGCATGTGTGACTCTATTTGGTAGGCATGGGAGGGATGTATGTTTGATCGTTGCCGTCAATTTTTCTACAATTTAAGAAGGAAAGCAGGATTCGTAGAGTTTGATAAGTCTTATTGCACCCACCGACCTGATTACATTTCATATCAGGTTTGAGATGGATTATGTTCACACTGGATGGGTAGTCATTTTCAGAGGAGATCATTAGTAGGTCGAAAAAATTAGGGGAGACAGGAGGTGACACATTGATCTGGCAGTCATACATTCAGTACGCATAGAGAACATATGGTAAGTACCTTTTTTAATTAATTTATAAAACTTTATATGTAAACTATTTATTTTATATTCATATAGGTAGTCAAATATCCCAATATTACGGGGTTCGGTGTTTATAGGAGGATGTATAGAGATCCTATCACTAGAAAGAATAGAGGTGATCGCCAGCATCATATTGTGGTGTGTTTAATTTCCTTTTGAGTTTTAAAATTAACTGTAAATAATATTTTAACTATTTTAATTTTAAATTTCAATTGAAGGAGTCATATGAGGCTGCGACATCTTAGAAACATACTGAGAGTCAGGCCGAGACTGATGATTAGACCAATGTAGCAAGATTTAATGAGACAACATGGATGGAGGCAACCCTGTATGACTTCAAGAAAGGATGAGTTGTTGATATTGGTTCTCGATTAAGGCATGAGAGTTATTATGGTATCGTTGCGATGTTGGCATCCAACTCAAGAGGAGATCATAGAGAGTCATCATCATCTACTGTATAGTATCAGGGGGAGTTGCGAGCTTAGGGTGAGCTTATTGAGAGTATTCATAGGGAGCAAGAAGAGCTCCATCAAAAGTAATAGCAATAGCCATAATAGATGCATTGATGGAAGCGGCAGTAGCATGAGCAGATGATGGAGTACATGCGACATCCGACTCATAGTTTAGGGATGGAGGTCCCTCCTCTAGGTCCTCCAGCTCCTCCAGTTGACCCCCCCTCAGTGACTTTTTTATTTTTATGATAAAAATTTTGAATGTAAAACTCTATTGTGATATTATTATTATTCCATATATTTTCATTCCTATATAGTTCATTTTTTATATTATTTCTAATATTGTGCTTTTTATAATTATTTTTTTATTATATTATTTTTTATTATTTTTATTATTATATTATTTATTTAGTATTTTATTATTTTTATTATTATATTATTATTATATTATTTTTATTATTATATTATATTATTTATTATTTTATTATAATAATTATTATTATTATATATTGTTCCAAATAGTGTGTTTTCTATAATTTTATTATTTTAATTATATTTTTACTAATTTTATTATTTTTTGTTATTTTATTATTATTATTATTTTATTATTTCATATATTATTTTATTAATAATGTTACTATTATTTTATTATTTTATTATTTTATTATTTTATTATTTTATTATTTTATTAAATTTTATTATTATTATTTTTATTATTATTTTTTTTTTGCGACGGGCTCATTATGAAATGGGTTTCTAAAAAACCCAAATAAAGTATTTATGATGGGTCAGATTCCCATCGCAAATACATTTTTTATGATAGTGCATCGCAAAAAACAGCATTTACGATGTTGTTTTCAGCGATGGGGTAATTACGACAGGACCCCGTCGAAAATAACCTTTTGCAACGAGATCCCGTTGTAATTTCCTCGTCAAAAATGGTTCAATTTCCAGCTTTGTTATCCTAATATGTGTTCAAATGATTCGTGGTTGTCTTGAATTTTCTAATTATAGTTTGTTATGTTTATGTTAGTAAAACTTAATTTTTTATAACATAATGGATAGAAGTTGGATGTATGATACTAATCGGATCTCAACCAAGTTTCATAAGAAGTTATAATTTTTTATATTTTTTATTTAACAATGCTTCCAAGAGAGGTGTTATATGTTTCCCTTTTGATAATTGTTTTTGAGGACCTTAGTTAACTCATGAAGAAGATAACTACTATATAAAAAAAAGTTGGTTTTCATACAAACTATTATGTATGGTATAATAACGGATAAAAAATAAATCTTAGACTATTCATGATCTAAATGATAGGAGTAGAATGAATAATTTGATATTTTATTATTCTCTATTTATTTATCACCATGAGAAAGAAATTATTTCAATGAAAGAATACAATGATATGGGTACACATGATTCAGTTAATGAAAATGATGATATTGAGAGAGTGAAAAAAAAATTTGGATGGTGTCAAGACTCCTGTATATTGGGCATGTGGTAAAATGACAAAGTATTAATTTTTAATGTCATTGTATCATGGAAAAAACATGTATGGAATTTTTAATACTGGAATTGATTATCTTCTTACCTTTTTGAAGTACTTACTTCCTAATAATAAAAATATTCCCTCAAATAATTATATGGAAAGGAAGTTAATTAATTGGCTTGAATTTTCAACTAATAAAATCCATGCTTGCCTGAAATATTGAAGCTTATTTTAGGAAGAAACTACAAGTCTAAATTATTATAAAAAATGTGGGGCATCTATATGGAAGACAAATGCAGATGGGATATCATCTCATGTTCCATTTAAAGTAATTTGGTACTTTACGTTGATTCTTAGACTCTAAAATATTTTCATATTTGATAAAATATAAAAAATTATGTGATGGAATGATGTTGACAGAATTATGGATAATTATGAGTTGGTTTATCCTGTATATGGATTAGAGTGGAAGACATTTGATTCATGGTAACTTAATTTTATAGCTAAGTTTTGTAATGTTAGGTTGGGTGTATCATGTGACAGTTAATCCATTTGGTCATATGCTTACTTCACACAATACATGGCCAATTCTCATTCACATTTATAACCTTCCTCTATGGATTTGTATGAAAGAATCATTTACTTTATTAAGTATACTCATATATAGACCTTCTGAACCAAGAAATGTTATGGATGTGTACTTATAACCTTTAATAAAATAATTTAAGTATCTTTTGAATGTGGGTGTGCACACATATATGCTTCTTCAAAAGACATATTTTAGTTTGTTTCACTTATGTAGATAATAAATGATTTTCCTACTTGTGGAATAATTTCATTCTAGAGCATGAAGGGTAAGTTATCATGTCCTATTTTTATAAATAATATATTATCTATAAGGATTAAATATCATCATAGCTTTAGTTTCATGGGACATGGATGATTATTTACATTGGATCATCCATAGAGGAAAAATCATCGATGGTTTAACAGCACCTTGAGACTGAGAATCCACCTCAGTGTATTTATAGAATTGATGTGATTAATGAAGGATCTCAATTTTTAATTTGGGAAATATTATATGAAATCTAGAAAACAAAATAATTTTTCCACTAAATCTAGTTACAATTAAAGGAAGAAAATAATCCTCTTTGATTTTCCCCATTAGTTAACCAATTTGTTACATTTTTTAGACGTAATTCACATTGAGAAAAACATATGTGAAATTTTCCTTCAAACCCTTTTAAATGTCAAGGTGGATACCAAATATGATTTATGATACTAATGTTACTTAGTTGATTGGGGAATCAAATTAGAAATGAATCCTGAGTATATCGATCAAAATAACTAGAAAGTTCTATGTGCTTCTTATTTGATGAAAACTTCAGGAAAAAAATATATAAGTACTAGATACTATCAAGGTTCTTAATGGTTATTCAAGTAACATATTAAAACGTGTTAATATAAGAGAGGTGAAACTGAAATCTATAAAAACTCATGACTATTGTATTCTTCTTCATGAATTGATTTCAATAGTAATCTATCTTTTACTACTCATTAATATAAGGGTGATGGTGATTAAACTATCCCAGTTTTATAAGGATCTTTATATTAAAATTTTATATTAGTGTTTCTTTATAAAAATTCAATAAGAGGTGCCATTAGTTATTTTTGAGTAAGATAAAATTTCCCCTCTATCTTTTCTCACTTTCATGTTTCATCTTACTATCAAGCTTCCAATTGAAATAATTATTAGGGGACATATTTATTTTCATTAGATGTATTGAAATAAAATAAATGTGTACAAAATAAAGTATTATATTATGAATAGTAATCATCCCAAAGGATTCATCATTAAAGTTTATTAAGATCAAGAATGTATAGATTTCCATTCAATGTATTTGGATGATGTGAGCATGATATTTAACTGACCAATGATAAATTAATATGAGAAGTATGTGAAAATTGAGTTGAATTTTCCATCACTTCTCAAAATAGGGGAAATTCTTGGATCATATACATTGGATACATTGATCCTTGATGATATGGAGATGGCACATCACACAATCTTATTTAGCTATAATTTTTTTGATGACTACATCAAGTAATTAATTTGAACATGTATATATTATCTCATAATACGTAGTTATACATATATCTTAAACATTTAATACCTTTTTATACAGGTAACATAAACAAATTATAAGTATAAATCATCATTCATTACCTTTGATAAGGAGAGTTACTTTTTATAACAACGAGTTCCCTGCTTGGTTAAAATTGAATATATGACCACTAATTTTATAAAATATATAATGAATGTTAATTTAATTTTAATTTTCATATATATTTTAGGTATTGAGTTTACTTTTTGGCTCTATCTCTAAAAAAAGAGTATTATATTTTAGTCCTAACAATTTGGTTTGTGAATGAAAATCACTGGTCAATGGGTAAAAATTGTTATAACTGATCAAACAGTTAACATAAGAGCACAATATGAAGGTTTTTTGTTAAATATAATGGAAGAATGTTATAATATTTCATTAGATATCCAACCTCAATATGAAAATGTTTCTTATTATGTACTTGTTGAGAAAATACCAATATTGGATTATTACTCTCGTGTTTGATTATCTATGATGAAATTTAATTGGTTTAATTCAATAATGTGACATGTAACATTTATTGATGAATATAGATTTAGAGTTATTGACATAACTCATTTCATGGCTACCAATGAGCAATATATTCTTTTCATCGATGATGAAACAAGTATTTTATGTGAAAGATCTTATAAGACCCAAACTTAATGTCATTACTGAAGTGATACCTAGATATAATTTTAATGGTAATGGGGGTGAAATTATCACCATTGATTCCCCCATTTGTCTTGATAAATATATTACATATTATGACTAAAATAATCCAATAGTCATAGTTGATTATAAACCTTAGGTAGTGGTGGGTAATATATAGAAGCAACCATATGTGGTCTTATTCTATTTACTTTAGATAAACTTAGGACAATTAGGTTAGTACTAATTAAATTGTTTTAATTTTATTTATTTTTTGATTTATCTTGGATAATAGGACTAAAACATATTTAAACTTCAATAAAATAGTCCAAAAAACCCAAATATTTCTAAAATAGTCTTAAACTAAAAGTTTTTATTTTTTTATGTTGGTTTCATTTTATAAGGGAAAGTTTAGTTTTATTTTGTTCTTTTGGTTAAATTTAATTAAAAAAATTCATTTTCAAAACTAAGAGGTTGTTTTAAAAAAATCTTCATAAAACATTTAAAAAATACTCTTTGCATCCATTTGAAATAATTTTAAATATATATCTTGGACTTCCAATGTTTCTAGATCTGGTGAATCTTCTTTGAATTTTTTCCCACAAAAGGCCTCCATGTGTATGTCAATTTGTATCTCATTTTATCCACTTCCCATATTAATATTTTCTCTAGATATATAATTGTTAAAGCATTCTATACATTTTTTTGGTAAAGTTTATGATTTTAGCCTTGATATAATCCTATGTGAACCTTGTTTTTTAACCACTTGAAAGACTCTTGTGTCTTCTATATATTCCTTATTTTGGGATATTAATTTCACATTATTTATATCAATTTTAGCTTCTTTTTATTTTTTAAGTGGGTATCCAAGATAAAATTTAACTTTTTGATCTTGTTCGAAGACTCTTCTTATCAATTATCATTTCAGTATCTCAATATTTTCATGCTGAAATTTAAGGTTGTTGCACATTAATCTCTTGAAAATAAGGGTGTAAATTAACTTTTAACCAAGAATTTATAACTTAAATGAAGTCACATTTCTCCCTCCAAGGTGTGTTAAAATTAACCCTCCAAATAAGAAACAATTTCCCTTGAAATCTAGAAATTTTAGATAGATAGAATTTTTTTTATCCCCTCAATGATATGTCAATATAATTCCTCCAAACTTGAACAAATGATTTGATCAATATTTCATTCTTAAAGGGATGAATTTGAGACTTTATCATTTAATCCTCTAAATGGATTTGCATTATACTTAGTTTCTATCTGGACCTTAATAAATCCACACCAAACCTAGTGTGATTATCCTCATAGTATCTCATTTAAATAAGTAGAGAAAAAACCCTCTTATCTGGGATGATTCCACCATGCTACAGTGGAACTAGCACTTAAAACCCTCTCCATAAGCTATATATTAGATCAAACATCACTTGAATATAGTAATAATTAAAATAAAACACAATTATAGATAATGATAGGGGTGGGCCTATTCAAATGAGTTATTCCTTGTACAAGTTGTAAAATACCCAAATTCCTCATTGCAATACTCATTTTAAGAAAATATAAAAAAAAACATCCAACCTTACACAGAAGGGGTCTCTGCATATAGTTAAATATGGTTTTACCCTTATGAAGGTCCATGTGTAAGGGTAAATTGGATGTTACCCTTACATAGGGAGGGGTGAGTAAGGGTAAAATTGATGTTACCCTTACGCAGGGAGGGGTTCCTACATAAGGGTAATCCACTCTTTAAAAAAACACTATAATCCTTCTTTTTAGTAGCAGTTCATGCCCAGTACACCCAAAAACTATAGACCTATATATATATATATATATATATATATTAATAAAAACAAAAACCACAACAACAAAAATAAACTACATAACCCTGAAAACTCTTAAGACTCATTCATTGGCCTATATTAACACCCTGAACACCACAAAAGGGTCTCATTACACATAGATAAACCAAAAATTATACTCAAATAGAATTATCAAACATGAAACCATTAAAAATAGTCCCAAAACACTTAAAATATACTTATTTAAATAATAATTTCATATTTAAAACAAAATGTTACCAGGTTCAGGTGTTTAGACTAAATTTAAATAATCTATTGTAAAAATAACCCAAAATGAACCAAATGATCTAACTAAATGAATAAATGATCAAATAAACCAAAATACCTAACCAAAAAATTAAATAGAAAAAAAAAAAAATTGACCTAACCTAAATACAGAAAATGGACTAACCCAAAAAAATGAATCAAATGGCATAACTTAAAAATGACCAAATGACCTAACCTTAACCCAAAATGGATCAAATTACCAAACCTAAAAAAATGATCTAACTTAATGACCAAGTGACCAAATAACTTAACCAAAAAAATGAACCAAATGACCAAATAACCAATAACTCAAATCAACCAAAACTCATATAAACTAAACCAAACTATATTAAACATAACCAACCCTAACCAAACCAAACTCAAGGATAAATAAAAGAGAAATGAACTATCTTTAATTAATCTAACATGAATCAACCTAACCCTAACTAAGTTGTACTAAATTAAATATAAAATAAGAAAATAATATCTTACACATTTTGAACATGCTAATTAGTATGTGTTGATTATGTTATGTTATTTTTTATGTTTTGTTTTTATTTACACTGTATATGACATGATTATGTTATGACACTACCTATAATTTTTTAAGCATAAAAATTGGTATGTCTTGATAATTCTATGTTTCCTCTTATTTCATGTTTGGATTAACCATTAATAGTGAATTTATAATTAAATTTATATTTATTTTCCAATTAAGGGAATGAAAAATATTAAATAGGTACACATAAATAAAATGGATAAAAATTATCAATGCATGAGATGGTCATTCCTCTTCCAGTTCATATTATGGGTATAATATTTCAAATATATATATCAATTAAAAAACACATAATTTCACCTCATCAATTTTTTTAAAATTTTAATCAGGTACCATCATCAAAGAGACAACTATTCTTTGGCAAGACTGGTAACAGTGTTGAATAGCCTGAAAGATTAAGGGGTGGTACTAGAGCTACTAATAACACTCGTCATACCCTATCACATCTGGAACCATCACTATATATATCATCTAGGATAGTTTCTTATCCCATTATTTCCTTAAATACATTGGGGATATTTAGATCGCCTATAACACTACCATTATTTTATTATGATCATCCTTATCATCTACCTTTTCCTTATTTGATGATTACTCCTGCTCCGCATCCCTATTATCCTATTCCATCGACTTCTATGTCACATACATTTCCTACTTCTCCATTATCTTTGGGCTCTTATTTTCATGCTCCTTTGACTTCTGCTCCAGCACATTCTGATCATCCTAAGTATACTGATCACTACGAGTATACATTGGACCCCACTTGAACTACATAGGTTACCAATCCTTTGTAGCTTAGGGATCTAGCAAGGCCCATTGATCAGTCTGACTCAGGTATATGTATACAACCATTGTAAATTTTGTAACCATAATTTATTTTCATTGTTACAAATATTAATTAAATATTTTTTGTTTATTCTTATAGGGATAGATATAATACTATTAGGTGGTGTGGTCATTCTCATATGCATAAGGTACGGAACCTAAAAACACATGTAATGGTCAACTATAATTAAGATAATCATATGATTGATAAAACTGGGAGAGAATATAGGAGTTTTATGGTGATGCTTTCCAAATATAGTGACATGATTCCTGCACAACTAATCTCCTGGAGGCACATTCAAGATGAAATCAAGGATAATGCATGGGATCAGATTTGGGTGAGAAAATTTATTATATTAAGTTATATATTATTATTTTATTTATATAAATCAATATTTCAGTAGCATCTTCACTATAATTTTATAGATGGTGAAGGTGCAAGGGCTACATGACTAATGTATTTAGGTGAGCTATAGAGAGATTATAAGAATGATTTATATAATATTTGGTCTCATATATTTGGCACAAATTTAGAGGGTATACCAACCCTTAATGATTATCTGATAACATAATACCAAGAAATGATTTCTTATTGTAAGAGTGGTGAGTTTAAGGAATTATTCAAATTTAATGGTATTTGATTGAAAATGAATATGTTTTGTATTAATAATTTTTTCATGATATTAAATTTTCTTCTTTAGGATTAATCATAAAGAAATAAAAAAAGTGAGTTATGAAGTATATGCACACTGTTGGGTAAACTATTATGTCAGAACATGAAATAAACTAGGTTTTTCCATTTACAACCGAGTTGAATTAGGAACCAACAACTGAACAAAACCAAATCAAACCCACAATAATTAAAAAGACATGGAATGAATTAAATATAAGTGTATTAAATTAAATTAAATTGAAAAGAAATAATCCAAATAAAACTAGCATGAACTGATTATGCCAAGGAAGAACTGACACATCCCAAATCAAACTAAATTGAATTGATGTGATCCAAAAGGATATAAACTAAAAAACCTACTTAGATTGGCTCAAAAAAACTCAAATAACTTAACCTAGATTGAGTTGAATAAAATTGAACTAAACCAAACCATATCTAATAGAATAAAATATAATTGAATTGAAATGAATTGCATGAATATAATCTGACCTGAACTTACTCGAACTGGATATTGACACTTTACGAGTACTAACATATAAATTATATTAAAATATAAATAGTTTCACTTATACTATATTAAAAATTAAATATATATTTTTAATTAATATAAAATTTTTAATTAGATTAAACTATATTAACATATAAATTGCAAACAATTTATATAGTTTTAATTAATATATACTTTTAAACAATAAACTCTAACTAAATTGGTGGGAATATAATGAAACTAAATATAAATAAACATAACTATCCATACCTAACCCAATAAAAATAAAATATAAAAAAATAAATTAAAGAAAAAGGGAAAAACATACCCTAACAAACCTGAACCAACCGAACCTAAATAAAATTAAATACAACCAAACTAAATATAATCAAACCTTAACTAAACTAAACTATAAAAACATGTAAAAAATATAAATAATATTGTATTAAACTACATAAAATGGAATTAAATTGAAATTGAACCAAACCTAAAGGAGTAAAATTTAATAAAATCAAACCAAGTTGAATTTAATCAACCTTTCTAAATAAAATTGTAATTAAACAATTATAAACTGAACTAAACCATAATAAACCATTCAAAAATTAATTGAGATATACTATAATAAACTAAACCAAATTTAACCAAAATAAAATTAGCCAAAATTTTTTATTCATAATAAAACCCAAAAAAAAGATTAACTGATTCTAAATGCACCAAATTGAGTTCTTACTCAAACTGAACTCACACAGATGTAGCCGAACCGATACAAAAAGAACAAAAATTAATAGAAATAAATTGAATTAAACCAATAAAACCTGACCCAATACAATAATAATAAAAATAATTTGAACATACCTTGACCAAAATGGCCTAAGATTTTTCATTTTGGTTTGATTTATTCTAGTTTTACTTAGAATGATACAATTCATTTCAGTGAAATTTAGTTTGATTTTTTTTTGTTTTGGTTGGTTAAAGATTAGTTAGAATGGAATATTTTTTTAACAATATAGTATTATTGAATAATTTTTTCTTACATTAAATGTCATTTTTATTGGGTGGTGTTGAATATCGAAGGACATGTTCCTTGAGAAAAATTATTTTTCTCAAGTAGAGAGAAGAAATACGTGACTATTATAAACAAAGAGATGAAATAAAAGATTTCAAGTTTTATTATATTGTTTTAAAATTTTAATATGTATTTCATAACTAATTATCTCACTTATATTGTAAAAAACATGATTTATAAGCCCTTTATGAGAAAGAAGATGATAAATTTAGGCTGAATGTGAAGGATATATTCCTTAAAGCCTTATATATATATATAAGCTTTATCATATTGCATAAAAATTATTATTTTCATGTATGATGGGTATATTATTACATGCATCCTATACTTTACACTTGATAAATATTCCATATAAAATATCATTAAGGACCACTACATAATATGTAATGAATAGGTAACACATTTATGTAAGCATCTCATGAATACAGCTAAATAATATACTCATGCATTATAATGGATGAGTAAATGTGACAACCCAAGGAGTGTTCTTTTTTATTTTTAAATACACAACCATATGATGTATGAATATAGTTAGATACTCATATGATCCTCCCTAAACCCAATAATATCTTCTCATTCCACCTTTTCTCGGTGAGGTGCTAGCACATCATTGTGTTAAGGAGAAACCTACCTGAACATCAGGTGATTCATATTGGCCCATGAATATATCTAAAGGTGGGAAGCCTTTTTTCTATCACTTTTTTATCTTCTTTAAGATAATTTGGAGGAGTTTTTTAAGACATTATATCAATATCCTTGGTGAAAACATACATGTTTTATAATATTTTACCATTTCAGTTTTAGTGTAGTTTCATATTATCTTGCATGGGTGATCCTGTGTAAAGGATTTACACTAATTTTGCTTCTTCTAATGAGTGTTATTAGAACCATTGATTCCCTAAAAGTGGTATCAGATCCATACCATGTGTTTATATTTTTGAAAAAATATGAAGAAAAACATGAAAACAAATCATTGCTTTTTTCATTCTAGAAAAATTGTGTAAATCAAGTTACTTTTATGCAACTAGGATATGTAAATTTAAATAAAATGTTTCCTTTAAATAGTTGGGATATGAAAAGGTAATTGAGTCATTACCATTACATATTCTAGTTTTTTAAAGGTAATTGACATGTTACCTTTATGTAGTTTGTCTATGTAAATATCACTGATGCATTTACCTTTAAATAGTTGGGTTTCGTAAAGGTAACTACAATGTTACTTTTACATAGGCACCTTATATAAAGGTATAGGATTTTATCTTTATTCGGGAGACCCCTCCTGTATAAGAGTAAAGGAAAAATTCAAGAAATATATTTTTTGTAATGTTTACTTATAATTTAAAACTTGTTTATAAATTATAATAAAATGTATTTTGGGAATATTTATTAATTAATAAAGTGTTTATTATTTAATTAATTATAAAGTACTTATAATTAATTAATAAAAATTCATTAAATATTTATTGATAAATAATTCTTAAATATTAAATGTTAATATTTAAAATACCTTTTAATAAATTATATGGTAGATCTTATAATGTAAAAATAAAATGTTTATTTATAAATCATAAGAGATAATTTATAAAGGGTTATAAATTATGGAATAAGGATAAAATATAAAGGTTTTTATATTTAAATTATGAATTGTTCATAATTGATTATTTTGAAATTTTTAAATTAAGGGGATTTTTTGGGATATTATTTAAGACACTTCAAAAGGGTTTTGATGATTGACTCGATCGAGGTTTAAATAATGATTAATTATGTGATATTTATATTATATGAAATGTTTACATAATATAAATTGAATTATAAATTGTTAATAATTAATATAATCGTATATATTTTAAATGAAATTCCATATAAAGAAGAATATGAGAGAGTTCAGATTGGTATTGAATATAAAGATTTTATATTCAAAATTGTGAAATAGACATAATTTTTAGCTAATTTATAAAATTTATATAGTTAGATTATATTTATGAAACTGTTTATAAATTTTTATCTCATATTTAAATATTTGAACTGTTTATTTATTTAAAGTATGTTCCCTTTCATATTCATATTTAGTAAAAAAATTATGAAATGTGAATATTATGTATGCAAAATTTACTTGATAAATTGCTTCTAGGAGAAATAGATCAGTATTACAAGCTAGGTATGACTCCATAAAATTTAGTTTTTGATTTTTTTTTAGAGTTATGAGATTGAGAATATTTATTGAATATAGTTTTTATATATTATTCATGAATTGAGTTCTCTATTGAGTAAATTCTCCTCAGGTATAGGGACTTAGGGTCGGACTACCCACCATCCTGTAGTATTATGCCTTGTCTAGAAAAATGATGGGTTGGTTATCTATTTATCTAGGGTTATTCATGTAGAGATTGTTAATATCATATAACTACATGACTTTACATGATGAATTTTTGTACCTTATGCATGAGATGCATTTAGATATGTATGTGTTGGTCGGAGTGGACACTCAAGAGGGGGGTGAATTGAGTTCCAATTAAAATTTTTGTTTAAAAACTTTGTCTTAAAATCCCCCAAATAAAACACAGAATTAAATTATAGTGAATTTATATCAAAATAAAGGTTCTGTTAGGTTCTCAAAGGATTGATTATTTCCCAATTAATCAAATCAGAATAATTGATTAACTTTTGAAACTAACTTACTGATTTACAACTAATATAAACACTTGCGAGTTTAATTATCAAAGTGACTTTAAAACATTTTTGGTTTTAAAGTAGTTTGCAGCGGAATAAAAATAACTTTGAAAAAAAATAAGTACAACAGGTTTAACCAAGAGGTTCAGTCTCAAGCTGATACTTAGTCCTCTCACAACTTTATATAAAAGTGATCCACACCCTGGATCGGGGATTAAAACAGTATGCAACTGTCCAGGTTCAAGACCTCTACCACTGTTATCCTTGGGAACAAAAACAACAGCAAACCAGTTGTCCAGGTCACGCACGACCTCTACCACTATCCCAGTGGGAAATAAAAGATGCAAGAGTTTGAGTGAGGATTTACAGATCCTCCAGTTAAAGTACAGGAGACAGTGTGTGTGTAAAATACAGCAGATAACACACACTGCTCAATATGTAAAAAGATAAATCACAAAGGCAAAGATTTAGAGTTTAGAAATGGCTCTAGTGATTGTAGTGCAGCTATAGACTCCTTTGGATTGATCAGAATTGGTTCTGAGTCCTTTTATGGTTTTTGTCTGGAAAATAGAGTGTCGTCTGCTTCCTTGACTTCCAGGTTCAGAGATAGAGAAAAAGTAGTCGATAAAGTTCTTGTGTTATGTTCTCATTCTCATCTCTTCACTGGTATGCAGTGATGAATGAGTTCTTCATGTAAGTTCAGTCGTCTCTTTGCATTCACACTCGGTTGTTCTTCCATCACACCTCGTGGTATGTATATCTCTGTGTATTCATCTATATCTGTCTCACTTTGCGGTAGCACATCCTTCCTTTATTTAAAGCACGAGCTCCGGAAAAAGATGATTTACTTTTTGCAGGTACGAGGTACGGTTCCCTGACAACCAACAACACACATTAAATAAATGTCAGTGTATTAAAATATACCTGATATGACCGTTGGTTAGATTAAATAATAATAAAGAAATTTAAATCAGTGTCGGGTTCTGTCTCTGGAACGGTAGTTTTGGATATCGGTAGGTAGATGTCACGGTAGGGCTGAGTAACAGTAGACTTGATGTGTAATGGTAGCTGGTCTTGTATCGGTAGTTTTATATCGGTAGTCTTTGCATAACGGTGACCTTCGAGTATCAGTAGGCTTTGATGTAATGGTAACCTTATTATATCGGTAGCGGTAGCTCTGTCTTGTATCGGTAGATCTATATCGGTAAGTCTATCTTGTATCGGTAGACTTTGATATATCGGTAGACTTCCTTTGATAACAGTAGCTTCAACATATCGGTGGACTTGTGTGTATCAGTAGCTCTGTTCTGTAACGGTAGCTATTATCTGTAACGGTGGAATTTAATATAACGGTGACTAGTCTTTATCGGTAGCTCTCACATAGCGGTAGACTTAACTGTATCGGTAGCTCTGTTCTGTTTAAGCATTCTATTGGCAGAATTGGTTAAGTCAGAGTGTACAAACATCCAGTAACCGAAAGACTAATATTTAAACATAGAACAATAGAACAATACTAAAAGCAAATAAATTTCTAGATTCCCAAATAAGTATTTAACCATTTATCAACTAGGGATTAACAAAATACAACTAATCATAATTGGGATTATCAAAATATAATAAAGAAACTAGATTCCCAGAGGGTTCAACAATCTCCCCCTTTTTGATAATCACAACTTATGCCAAAGAAAAATTGAAATAGTATCAGAGGAAAAAGTGGAAAAGAAATTAGCCTCAGAGGAAAAGGTTCTTTTGTTTTTTTCAGAAAAAAACTTCCATATTCCTCCCCCTTTCAATTGTACTGCAAGATTCTCTCTTAAGTCTGTTTCTCAAGTCACAGTTTCTCATTCCCCCTTTGTGTGTTTCTCCCCCTTTGGTAACTCTTAGGTCTCATTTCTTATTTTCTCTCATTGGCTCATTTTCTCATTTTCTCCCCCTTTGTGATTAACAAAAATAAGGGTAGCAGAGGAAGGATAAATATTAGCAGAGAATAAATGACAAAGTAATAGAAACTCAGTAAAGTAGAGAATGAAGATGAATTTCATTAATATACAAACAATACACTGATAAAATCAGAACAAAAAAATACAAGTTAATCATATCAAAAAGATCTATAACCACTCAAACCTCCTCTGGAATAGGTGTATTTACCTTAGGATCAGCAGAGGGTTTTGGAATAGCTGAAGGCACAACTGGTGGGTCAGCTACAGAAATGGTACCGGATCTGAAATCTGTACTCCTCTGAGTGATCATTGGCGTCAAGCTCCGGATGGCTTGAACTGGAGTCAATTGAGGGGTACTCCCAGAGGAAGAAGCTGGAAGGGCAGGAGGTACAATTATAGGTCTTGCATCCACATGCAAGAATGGTAACAGCAGATTCCTGAAATCCATTATAATGCTTCCTCCTCTCTCCATTGCAAACACAAAATCATCTCTATTTTCAATGAATTTATCCAAAGCAGGAGTAAGCTCCCTGAGCTTACTAACCTGTTTTCTGAAGTCTTGGGTCACTGGAGGTAACTTCATATTTTCCAGTAAGAGCTTTAAATGGTTGGTCAGCTAATTCTTGGTATAAACCTTTTCAAAATAGGCATCCACCTTTTTCTTGATTGCCTCTTGAGAAGAAGTAGCTGCCCGCAGGTGATCACGAACAAAACTACTAACTTCCCTAGTGGTAGAAAGAATATGAGTATCTGATGCACCACTGGGACTAGCCTTAGCCAATTATTCCTGAAAAATAGTGCGGATATGGTCAAGGTTCAAACTAGAGCTAGATGAGGGAAGAGGTTTCATAGAGAAGGCCACTGTCTCCTTGAAGGATTGAGTCAGACTACTAACTACCTTCTGAACAAGTTCATCCTGACTGTTCAGATGTTCTTTGACTGACTTCTTAAAGGCCTCAAAAACTTCCACAAATTGCTTGACCACTTCTTTGATATATCGAATGTCAGAGTTTACTTGAGTTTGAGAGCTATGCATGGTAGTCATAGAAGAAATCGATTGTCTCAAGGCAACTACAGCTCTTGTCCAACTCTCAAACTGAGTGTGGCACACTTTAAGTTCATCCATAATTTCTTTCAAAGGACTGGATACACCATATCCAATGGATAACTCAAGGGATTTCTCCACGCTTTTCATCTCTTCAACCATACTTTTTTTCATATCTTCCACTGATTCCCTTATTACTTCTTTCAATTCAGCTTTTAAGGACTCAAGGTCCTCCTTGGTTGCCACATTTTCATCCATAGTGGGTAGGGTAACTGATTCCTTTTGGGGTCGGTCTTCCTCATCAGAATCTCCATAAGAAAGTCCAAGAATCATATATTTGGGATCTGATGTCCAACCTTCAATGTCATATAGAACTGATACTGATCCAAGATTCTCCCCCTCACTTGGAACATTCTCCTAATGTATCTCTTCCAACTGTTCTTCCTGAGGTAATTCTGCAATTTCCTCTACAATTGCAGCAGATTCAATAGCCATTTGTTCTGAGTCTTTAATGACTCTCTCATTAACAGGTGTTTCTGCTACTTCTTCCTGATCAGGCACTGTCCTGACTGTACTATCTATCAGAGGACTCAAACTGAGCTCTTTTTCAACATTTTCCTCATCATCTGCTTCACCATAAGCCTCCTTTTCTCCATTAACATCATGATCAGATTCGGTTTCCTCATCCTCCTCAGAGGTGTCCTTGACAACATACTAGCATGCTTCTTCTCCTTCTTCTGTAGTCTCTGTATCACTGTCCTTCAAGACAGTTTCTCTATTTGGTAGCCTTTTTGGAGGGCTAGCTGCTCCATAATAAATAACTTGATGCACAGGACTAGGGGGTAAGTCTGGGTCTCCTCCTTCCTCTACTGATGTCTCTTCCTCCTCAGCTTCAACTTCATCACTATAGACCGGTTATGGCTCATCTGGTCCAAGACCAGGATCCCTCACATACTTTGGTCTAGAAGGATGATCCACAGGAGTGAACTTGTCATAAATTTTTCCATCATCATTCACCCATGATTTCTTCCAAGGATTCCAGCTGACTTTCATGTATTTACAGACAGTTCTTGTAATACAGAAGTTGTCCTTAACCACTACCAGCTAATCCTAAGGTCCAGCTACCTCTTTCACTTTTAGCATCACAGAAATTAGCTTTGAGAAAAATAGTGCATTTGATTTGGACTTCGGTCTAGTCATATCTTCCACTTGAACCATAATCAGTCTACATAGATTGATTCTCACACTGTGCTTCAGAAAATATAACAAATATATGTCTTGGAATCTCAAAGTATCAAAATCTCCTCTTCTAGGACTAACAACATGCTGGATAAATTTAAACAATAGCTTATCTTCTCCTATCATCTCTGCAGCAATCACCTTTCTAGAGGTCTCATTCCCTGTAAGCTCTAGCAAAGCATCTTCATATTGAAACACATCACTGGTCGAAGGTACAGACTTTGAGTAGAACGCATAATCTCCTTCATGTGGAACTCTTAAGTTCCTAGCCCATTCCACTGAAGTAAAAGATACTTCCTGACCATTTACCACAGAAATCATTCTGCTTTCTTCTTCAGACTTTTCAAAACGAACAAATTCGTAGAACTGTTTCACCAGTCCTGGATAATAAGGTCCATTGTTGTTCGTGAAGCACTCAGTCCAACCTTGTTCTTCTAAAACTTTAAGAACCAAGGACTTGCTCTCTATGATCCATTATGCACACACCTCTTTCTCAACTACAATCTCTCACTTTGAGAGATGCGGGTTTATTTGATTTCTTCAAGCTATACTTCCACTTCCACTTCCACTGGTACTAGCATTCATTACTTTCTGTCTTTTCGCTTGTGGCTCATCACTCCCATCTGTAACCTGGGGTCTCTTGACACAAGCCATTACAGATTCGAGGTTTAGGGTTTTGCGGCTTGAGAGGGTTAGGTTGGAGGGATTCGAACAGACGAGTTCACGGTGAGATTGAGTGAAGTCTAGACTTGGTTTAATATCATTTAGGATTCACAAATAAAATAAATCATATAAAAAAATTTTGATGTCTCGTCTTTAAAGAAGTTTAAAACAGCACGAGATATACCGGTAAAGTCTCCTAACGGTGAAGTCTTCTAATGGTGAGGATACTCTAACGGTGAGTATTCTCTAACGGTGACCTTTCTAACGATGAGGTTTCTAACGGTGAGGTCTCTAACGGTGAGGTCTCTAACGGTGAGGTCTCTAACGGTGAGGTTTCTAATGGTGAGGTCTTCTAACGGTGAGGTTTCCTAACAGTGAGTTTTCCTAATGGTGAGGTCTCTTAATGGTTTAAGGGTAAGTTATCATTCCTAATTCATGTCTAATGAAACTTAATATTTCTGAACTTAAAGTCTTAGTGAAAATATCAGCTAATTGAAGTTCAGTGCCTATAAATTCAAGTGTTATATCACCTCTTTGATAATGACCTCTTAAAAAGTGGTGTCTAACATCAATGTGTTTTGTTCTAGAGTGAGACACAGGGTTCTTAGAGATGTTAATCGCACTAGTGTTGTCACAGTTAATTGAAACATGTTTAAAATCAAATCCATAGTCCAATAAAGTGTGTTTCATCCATAGAATCTGTGCACAGCAACTACCAGTAGCTATATACTCTGCTTCAGCAGTAGATAATGAAACTGAGTTCTGTTTCTTACTACACCAAGATACTAGGGACTTTCCAAGTAAATGACATGTTCTAGAAGATCTTTTTCTATCTAACTTGCATCCAGCAAATTCAGCATCCGAATAACTTATTAAATCAAATGATTTTCCTTTTCAGTAAAACAATCCCAAATTAGCAGTATTTTTAAGATATTTGAAAATCCTTTTAACAGAAAGTAAGTGTGACTCTTTAGGGTTAGCTTGAAATCTTGCACACATACATACACTAAATATAATATCAGGTCGACTAGCAGTAAGATAAAGTAAACTCCCAATCATACCTCTATAATTAGTTTGATCAACTGGTTTACCAGTTTCATCAATATCCAATTTACAGGTGGTACTCATAGGTGTATCACTTCCCTTAATACTATCCAAACCAAAATGTTTTAATAAATCCTTAGTATATTTACTTTGATTCAGAATAATACCATCTTTAGTTTGAAAGATTTGAAATCCAAGAAAGTACTTAATCTCTCCCATTAAGCTCATTTCAAACTCATTTTGCATAACCTTTGAAAAATCAGTACATAAATAATTTTTAGAAGATCCAAAAATAATATCATCAACATAGATTTGTACTATTAAAACATCTTTTGAAATCCTTTTTATAAAAAGAGTGGGATCAGCAATTCCTTTTGAAAATCCTTTTGAAATAAGAAAATTTGTAATTATTTCATACCAAGCTCTTGGAGCTTTTTTTAAACCATATAAAGCTTTAGAAAGTTTAAAAACATGATTTTGAAAATGAGGATTTGAAAAACCAGGTGGTTGTTCTACAAAAACATCTTCAACAATAAAACCATTTAGAAAAGCACTTTTCACATCCATTTGATATAACTTGAAATTCAGATGTGAGGCATAGGCAAGTAAGATCCTAATAGCCTCTAATCTAGCTACAGGTGCAAAGGTTTCCTCATAGTCAATTCCTTCTTCTTGATTGTAACCTTGTGCAACTAGCCCAGCTTTGTTTCTAATGATGTTTCCAGATTCATCAACTTTGTTTCTAAACACCCATTTTGTGCCCATGGTTAAAGTGTCCTTAGGTCTTTCTACTAATTTCCAGACTTTGTTTCTTTCAAATTGATTTAGTTCTTCTTGTATATCCATTACCCAAAATTCATCATTGATAGAATCATTGATATTTTTAGGTTCTAACTATGAAAGAAAAGCTTGTTGTTCAACCTGATTTCTTAGAGAAGCTCTAGTCTGTGTTCCTCTATCTAAATTACCGAAAACAGCATCTAAAGGATGGTTCTTTAGAGTCCTAGTTGGTCTAGAAAAGTTAGGACTAGAGATTTCAGGTTCATCTATAGGTTGGGAATCAACAGAAGCATGTTTTGGGAAATTTCCATAACTGGATGTTTTTACTACAGGTCCATTGTCCTTATCATTAAGGTTCAAAGTAGATAGATCATCTTCAAGATTTTCAAGAGAGGTCTTAGGTTCATGTGGATCAGTTTCATAAAATTTGATGTGAACAGATTCCTCCACACATTTGGTTATTTTATTGAAAACTCTATAGGCTTTACTATAAGTAGAGTAACCTATGAAGATTCCTTCATCACTCTTGGATGCAAACTTGTCAAGATTTTCTTTGGTGTTGAGAATAAAGACTTTGCAGCCAAAAAATCTGAAGTAGTTAACCTTAAGTTTCCTATGGTTCCATAACTCATAAGGGGTCTTCTTAAGAACAGGTCTGATCATGACTCTATTGATAAAATAACAAGCTGTATTTACAGCTTCAGCCCAAAAATAAATAGGTAGTTCATACTCATTAAGCATGGTTTTAGCAATTTCCTAAAGGGTTCTATTCCTCCTTTCTACTACACCATTCTGCTGGGGTGTCCTAGGGGCAGAGAAATTGTGACTATAGCCATTGTGTGAGCAGTAGGATTCAAACTCATGATTTTCAAACTCACGACAATGCTCACTTCTCAAGGTTTTGATCTTAAGTCCACTAAGATTCTCTACAGATTTGGAATATTTAACAAAGTAAGAACAAGCTTCACTTTTGTGAGCTAGAAAATATACCCAAGTATACCTAGAAAAGTCATCTACTAGAACATAGACATAGTGCTTCCCATTTAAACTAGAAACTCTAGAAGGTCCAAATAAATCCATGTGAACCAACTCGAGAGGTTGATAAGTTGACACTTCTTTCTTTGATTTGAAAGAAACTTTATGTTGTTTTCCCTTTTGACAGGGATTACAAACTTTGTCTGCTGGAAATTCAAGTTTGGGTAGGTCTCTAACTAAGTTCTTCCTAGAAATTTTTCTAAGTGAATGTATATTTCAGTGTCCTAATCTTCTATGCCAAAGCCAAGACTCTTTATGAAAATCATTTAAACAAGTAATATTCTGCTTATCTAAATAATTTAAATCAACAGCATAAACATTTTCATTTCTTAAAGCAAAAAATACAAAAATATTTTTAGAATTAAAAACATTGCAAGAATCATTTTCAAATTTAACATAAAAACCATCATCACATAACTGAGAAATACTTAACAGATTATACTTAAGCCCATCAACAAATAGAACTTTAGAAATTAATACTAAGTCAGTGTTACCAATCTGTCCTAAGTCGATGATTTTTCCTTTTGAATTATCACCAAAAGTGAAAAAAACCTCCATCAACTCTGACTAAGCTTTTAAAGCATTAGAAGTCTCCTGACATATGTCTTGAACATCCACTGTCCAAGTACCAGGTCTTTCTATAGGATCTCTTTAAGCAGGTTCCCTACAAAACAGATTTAGACAGGAAATGATTTTGGTAACCAGATTTTCTTGGGTCCAGACAGGTTAGCCAACAAAACTTTAGGTACCCAGATTTTTCTAATGGGTCTCATAAAATGTCTAGAATAAACAGATTTTAAAAGATAGACTTTATTGGATTTGTAACTATGAATATAACTAGTTGAAGCATATGAACTTTCAGAACTAGCTACATTCTGTCCAGATTTAGGAATGAATTTAGTTTTGGTAATTTTCCTTTGTCCAGGTTGGTATCCTATACCAGTAGTGTATCTAGGTGCTATTTGCTTACCTAGAATTTGAGTAAGAGTATCTTTACCATTTGTAAACTTTTCTAAGTCTTTCTTAAGCTTCTCATTAGATAATTTTAGTTCAGTATTCTCTTTAAGAAACTGATCATTCTTTTCTATTTCAATATCAAGATCATATTTATGTTTAACAGTTAAAGCATACTATTTCTTTAAACCTTTGTATTTGTCTTTCAGCTCATTACAGGTTTCTTCTAACATATCACAATATTCAAACAGTTCAGATTTTTTCATGTTTTCTGAGTCAAAACCATCTCCAGAATAATATGAATTTAAATCAGGAGTTTTAGATGTTACCTCAGATGTGTTTGTCATGAAACACATATTTGCCTTATTTCTGTTTTCAGTTTCAGAAATTTCAGATTCACTGGATCTATCCTCAGAATCACTCCAAGTAGCCTTCATAGCCTTTTTGTACTTACTGTCCTTGTAATAATATTTCTTATTGTACTTCAGCTTTGGACAGTTCGCTTTTATATGTCCTTTTCTTTTGCACTCATAGCAGATAACTTTATCTGATTTGTCAGATTTCTTCCAATCCTTTTTCCAATGTCCCTTGCTATCATACTTACTTTTGTAATTTGATTTTCTGAAAAACTTATTCTTCCTATAGAACTTCTTAAACCTTATGGAAATGTGAGCCATCTCAGCATCACTGTCAGAATCACTTTCACTGTCTTCACAGCTTGAACTTTCATTTATAGCTTGGAGCTTCTCCTTATCCTTGTTCTTTGATGTTGAAGTCTTGAATGCAACAAACTTCCTTCTTGGTTTATCTTCTTCTTCTTTGTTCACTTTGATTTCTTCTTCATACATCATCAGTTTTCCAATTAATTCCTTGACTGGTAGTTCACCAATATCACACGACTCTCTAATTGAGACAGAAGTTCCTCTCCATCTTTCAGGTAGGCATCTCAGTATTCTCATGATCTGTTCCCTTGATGGAACATCCTTTCCCAGAGAGATCATTGTGTTGACAATTTCGTTGAACCTGAGATACATGTCAGAAATGGGTTCATTAGGATTCATCTTAAAATTATCATACTTAATAGTATAAGTGTTCAATCTCATTTCCTTAACATTAGTTGTTCCTTCATGAGAAACAGCTAAGGTATCCCAAATTTTATAAGCAGTTTTACAAGCAGATATTCTATTAAATTCCTAATCTCTTAAAGAATAGTACAGAGCATTCATGGCTTTACAATTATTGTTGTAGGTTGTCTTAGTAGCTTTATTCCAAGTAGATCTAACAGTAGTAGGAATTTTATATTTTGATTCTATAGCAGTCCAAATATCAAAACCCATGCTCTCTAAATGAATTTTCATCTTGATTTTCCACTGATCATAGTTAGTGTCATTGAAAAAGGGTGGTCTATTGGTAGCAACACCTTCAAGTCTGTTATCCATGATAACTTACTAAAAGCAATTATTTTAAAGTGATAAAAATTTAGAAGTAATAGAAATTTTAAGAACTTTAAAATACAACTAAAATCACAGTTGAAAAACAGAGTACAAAATATTTTAAACACCCTCTGATACCAAATGTTGGTCGGAGTGGACACTCAAGAGGGGGGTGAATTGAGTTCCAATTAAAATTTATGTTTAAAAACTTTGTCTTAAAATCCCCCAAATAAAACACAGAATTAAACTATAGTGAATTTATATCAAAATAAAGGTTTTGTTAGGTTCTCAAAGGATTGATTATTTCCCAATTAATCAAATCAGAAGAATTGATTAACTTTTGAAACTAACTTACTGATTTACAACTAATATAAACACTTGAGAGTTTAATTATCAAAGTGACTTTAAAACAGTTTTGGTTTTAAATTAGTTTGCAGCGGAATAAAAATAACTTTGAAAACAAATAAGCACGGCAGGTTTAACCAAGAGGTTCAGTCTCAAGCTGAGACTTAGTCCTCTCAAAACTTTATATAAAAGTGATCCACACCCTGGATCGGGGATTAAAATAGTATGCAACTGTCCAGGTCCAAGACCTCTACCACTGTTATCCGTGGGAACAAAAACAACAGCAAACCAGTTGTCCAGGTCACGCATGACCTCTACCACTATCCCAGTGGGAAATAAAAGATGCAAGAGTTTGAGTGAGGATTTACAGATCCTCCAGTTAAAGTACAGGAGATAGTGTGTGTGTAAAATACAGTAGATAACACACACTGCTCAATATGTAAAAAGATAAATCACAGAGGCAAAGATTTAGAGTTTAGAAACGGCTCTAGTGATTGCAGTGCAGCTCTGGACTCCTTTGGATTGATCAGAATTGGTTCTAAGTCCTCTTCTAGTTTTTTCTGGAAAACAGAGTGTCGTCTTCTTCCTTGACTTCCAGGTTCAGAGATAGAGAAAAAGTAGTCGATGAAGTTCTTGTGTTATATTCTCATTCTCAGCTCTTCACTAGTATGCAGTGATGAATGAGTTCTTCGTGTAAGTTCAGTCGTCTCTTTGCATTCACACTCGGTTGTTCTTCCAGCACACCTTGTGGTATATATATCTCTGTGTATTCATCTATATCTGTCTCAATTTGCAGTAGCACATCCTTCCTTTATTTAAAGCACGAGCTCTGGAAAAAGATTATTTACTTTTTGCAGGTACGAGGTATGGTTCCCTGACAACCAACAACACACATTAAATAAATGTCAGTTTATTAAAATATACCTGATATGATCGTTGGTTAGATTAAATAATAATAAAGAAATTTAAAGCAGTGTCGGGTTCTGTCTCTAGAACGGTAGCTTTGGATATCGGTAGGTAGATGTCACGGTAGGGCTGAGTAACGGTAGACTTGATGTGTAATGGTAGCTGGTCTTGTATCGGTAGCTTTATATCGGTAGGCTTTGCATAACGGTGACCTTCGAGTATCGGTAGGCTTTGATGTAACGGTAACCTTCTTATATCGGTATCAGTAGCTCTTTCTTGTATCGGTAGATCTATATTGGTAAGTCTGTCTTGTATCACTAGACTTTGATATATCGCTAGACTTCCTTTGATAACAGTAGCTTCAACATATCGGTGGACTTGTGTGTATCGGTAGCTCTGTTCTGTAACGGTATCTATTATCTGTAATGGTGGACTTTAATGTAACGGTGACTAGTCTGTATCGGTAGCTCTCACATAGTGGTAGAATTAACTGTATCGGTAGCTCTGTTCTGTTTAAGCATTCTATTGGCAGAATAGGTTAAGTCAGAGTGTATAAACATCCAGTAACTGAAAGACTAATATTTAAACATAGAACAATAGAACAATACTTAAAGCAAATAAATATCTAGATTCCCAAATAAGTATTTAACCATTTATCAACTAGGGATTAACAAAATACAACTAATCATAATTGGGATTATCAAAATATAATAAAGCAACTAGATTCCCAGAGGGTTCAAAAGTATGAATATAGTTGACTTCAATTTTTGGATGAATAAAATAAACTTTTGGGTTGTGTAAAGTGTTTTCACATTAATTTGGTGTGAAAAAATTAATTTTGTGGTTGGAATAGTTATTTAAAAATCAAATCCTTAGAAGCAAGCATACACAAAGGAATAAAATATGTCAAGAAAAATATTGAAAAAGATATAGTAGTTATGAATTTAATATGTATGTTATGTATATTAAATTGGTAATATTTTAAAATAGGATAATATGATATAAAATGGTGAGATTAAATCCGAATTAAATACTAAATGTGATATTCCTTCCAAATTGGCACTTATCATGACCTTGATCATCCAACCAGGTAGTTGTGTGATAAATTCAGGTGCCCCTAGATTATCTTGAGTAAGTCAAGTAAGCAATGGGTAACTCTAGATTATACAATCGGGTAGTTTGAAGCTAAATTAGGATGCCCTTAGATTATCCTTTGTTATCCTATTCATGAATTTTATTTGGTTTTCCTTGTCTAGGAATCCCTAATGGTTAGGATACCATAGGAATAGATTTTAATGAATCCATATAATGTATTTAGATAAAGGGTTATCCACTCAACTATCCAAGAATCGTAACTATTATGATTGGGATGAATCCCCACCTAAATAACTAATTAGTGACATGAACTCTAAAGTGGACTTATTACTTAGCGAAATATGGATCTTGGCCCACTAATGGATATAATGAATTTTAAAATGGGTCTTAATTATAATGGGGCTATTTAATGAAATTACTTGTTAAATGGTTTATAAAAGCATGATACTCATCTGATAAAATCTTTTTATATATATAAATAGAATCCTGCTCATCTATCTTGACCTTGATATCTAAATTGTATAAGGAGAAACTAAATGGTAGAAACTTCCTTGACTGGTACCATAATATGAGAATAATTATCAAATAATAAGGAAATTTCTATGTGTTGGAACAACCTCTTCCTAAGAAACTAACTGGTGAAGTTGTTTGACAAAATTATTTAGAAGACTATGATAAGAGTGTAAGATATACATAATAAATCTCCACACTCATGCTAGTTATTGTGAAGTCTAAGCTATAAAAAAACATGAGACTTTGGATTCCTATCAAATGATAGATAACCTGAAAAGGATCTATCAAGAGAAAGCTAGGAATAAATGGTATAAAGTGTATAAGGATATTTTTTATGTAAGATGACATAAATAACCACAATATCCACTCATGTAATCAATATTATTGGATATTTCAATGAATTGGAGAGACTAGGTTCACCACATAAGCTTGATTAGCTACAGATTTTATTCTACAATCACTACTAGAAAGGTTCTGGAAGTTTGTTTTTAATTATAACATAAATAAATTTTTTAAACCTTTACTTGATCTCCTTAATATGTTAGGGTGTTTTGAGTATGACATGGTCATTCTAGTCTCAAGTACAATGTTGTTAGTGTAGAAAGATAAAGGTAGAGTTTTTTCAAAATGGGGAAGAAAAGAGGTCATGTAGAGTCCACACTATCAGCAAATCCAAAAAAGAAAAATGAAGGATAATGTTTTCAATGTGGAAAAAATGGTCATTCGATAAGAAGTTTTCCAAATTACCTAACAGGTTTCAAGAAGCCTATTAGAGAGTCCACATCAGGTATAAATGTTATAGGATTCAATTTTATTATACTGATAGATATATGATATCGACCACATGTTTTAAAAAATTTGTAAATATACAAGAAGTTAGAATATTAAAAGGAATTGAATATTGGAGCTTGAAGTTTGAAGTTTGAAGTTTTAAAGTAGTGGAGAAAATTTTTTGTTTCATTGAAGACTATGATACTTCAAATCTTATATGAACTTTTCCTAATATGTGTATTTTTATCTCATTTTATTCTTGAGAAGAGTATGTAAACAATAATTTTTAAAATAAAATGAGATTAGTGTTTTTTATAATCATGGTTTATGATTTTTTCACATTCTATAATATAATTTAAGGGAGACTAAAATGGATTTTTATGGTTAAGGAATTCATTTTAATATAATTTATGGAAATACTTTAACAAGATTAATGAATTCAAGAAAATTTTACCCAATATTCTCAAAGTGCTGATAATTGATGAAATAGGCATGTGATGTCTAAGTTTTGGTATTGTTTAAACAATACAAGTGAATAAAAGTTCAAAAAAAAGAAGAAAGTTAGAAATTATAACAATTTTTATTCAAACCAAAGTCATTGAAACATATGTCTATCTTTAGTAAGGAGTAATAATTCCATATGATGGGATTTTTCAAAATAGCTGAATGAGTTTTTTGAAACTCTATGGAATTTCAATGTCAGGTATTAATGTTATGAAAATGATTATTTAGTTTTAAAGGGTATATGATACTAAATGTGTACTTCACAAGTGTTGTGAATATACAGGAGTTCAAAATCAAATGAATAATTAATAGATCTTGTATCTTACATCTAATATATCAAGCAAGTATAATCTATATAAATAATTTTAATATAAAAGAATGTGTCAAGATTATATGAATCAAATTAAATGGTGTTTATCTTCATCTCATTTCTCTTATATGTTAAAATAATTTTTTGGTAACAAATATTCATTATGAACAAAATTGAGATGATTAATTATATACACATGGTTTGTGATTCATCAGATTCTATAATATATTTTTCAAAGTACACAAGGATAAAAATGTTTTATCTAGGATAAAGTGTTTATCTAGATGTTTGTTAAAATATAATGTAATATTTTCCTACCATCCATTAGTGGTATATTTTTACAAAGTATTATTTTCAAAAGAAAAATGCTCTAAATTCATAGAATAGGATACATGATATGGAATAAAAGTTTAATTGTTAAATATTCCTACTAAAATAAAGTATATTTTATTTCTTAATACATAAGATCTTGGGTATCTTAGCAAGATATTCTAAAAATAATATAGTATCTAAGAAGCTAGTGGGAGTATGTTTGGACTTAGAGAAGCTTAAAGTTAACAAATAAAGGTTTTTACCGGTCTAAGATTAAATTATTTTTCACTCAATATCCTAAAATATATTAGGATATATGATCAAAAAGAATAATTTAAATAGTTACATTTAGTTATCATGAATAATTGAAAATAACTATTACCTGGATGATTTTACCAATCAAATTTACTAACTGAATTTCATTTGATATCCTAAAATATTTTTAGGATATAGAGATAAAGTTAAATGTAAAGGGTTTCATTAGTTACTATAATGAAGTGAATATTACTTTATCCTAAATATTTTAGGAAATGTGATGATAAAAAAATGTAAAGAGTTCTATTTAGTTCTCATAAATAAGTGGATATCACATTATCCTAAAATATTTTAGGATGTGTTAGAAAATAAATGATTTAAATAGTTTCATTTATCAAAATATTTAAAGGTAAATTTTTATGTAAATAGTTCTAAGGATGATGATGAAATTATAAAGATTTATAAGTAGATAATAGAAGTTGAAATCATAAAATTTAATGTTGTGAAGTTAATTTTTTTGAATATGTTTATGTACTTGAACGTTAGGAATATTATTAATAAGTCTCTCAATTACTCAAACTTTCTTTCTTCATAGATGTTTCTCACTAAAAGATTTTAGTGGGAGGGTTTTATCAAATGGTCACATAGATATGTGATAGGGATTACAAATAAATGTAATAAGTTAACAAAATCACAGAAAGTGAAAAAAACATATGGTTGATCTAGAATTCTATTATATATGATATAATAGATAGGATATTATATTGGTATTTTTAAGTATTATTAAAAGAGACTAAGAATATTAAAATAAAAAGTCAATATCCATTTTATTATTCTTCCACGTTGGCTGCATAAATGTATATATAGATATATATTTTGTGAAGTGTAATGATAATTTACCTCTTAAAATATTACTTTGAGTTGTCCATAATTGATGTTCGTTATATAGTATTATAGATTATGATGAAATTTTAAGGTTATTGTGAGTAGTATTCTCATATAGAGATACATAATATGCTCATCAGGCACACAAAAATGTGTTTTGTGTATTGGATGACCCAAAAATTATACCACATGGAGTTTCAAATGTTATGTATTTGGTATAATAGGGGTGTATTTATCATATTTGGGTCTCCATTACATGAGGTTAGCGAGATACCTAGCATGAAAACCTTCATGCTTTAATACCCTACTTATGCAATTTTATATGTTGACTTAGCTAATATGGGGGTAGTGGGGTATGTTTTTGATCATGTTATTAGTTGTATCTTAACTAAGATAGGATTTATTATCTCATGTGATGAGTATGACATATCATTCCATGATTGAGATAGATCGGGGAGTGTTTTTCTCTACCTAAAAAGTACATATTATATGCTTATCTATTTTGGATGAGGGGAATGTGTTGTGTTCATCCATGAAGATTAATGACATGTGATGTATTCATCGACCAAGTTAGTATATGCTCTAAAATCAAGAATATATGAGTTGGCTACATGGGATTGACATGATCCATGTCTCATGGTCACTCGATGTGCTGGACAAAGGGAAAATATGAGAATTCACATTTGTATATGATGCATACTAATGGAAATAGGTATATAGATACATGTATTTGATGGAGATCATGCTAGATCCCTTTGCAAATTGAGTAGCATTGATTCCTAGATAGAGGATTATTTTTTCTTATAATTATAGATCTTGTGATATATATTTGTTTACAATGCTATAATTTCTCATGGGGTCACACTTTATAGTTTACTAAATGGGGATTGAGTTTAACTCGGAGAGCCACTCTAAAAATATTTTAGGGTTAATCCAAAATTGTTTTGTTTGATATTTAAAAAAGTATTACATATGATGTGATACAAGTTGAAATTTAATGATAACTTTCTGAAAGTGTTTTGTAAGATATCCAAAAGGAGTCTTAGATATGGTTTCACAAGTTATTATATATAATACAATGTGAGGTGAAATAGAATAGATTTTTTTAGCTTTAGTGTAAGTGGGAGATTAAAGGATATATTCTCTAAAGCCTTATTATATATATAAACTATATCATATTGCATAAAAATTATGATTTTAATATATAATTAGTATATTATTCCACACAACATATGCTTGAAACTTGAGAAATATTCTACCTAATATATCACTAAGGATTGATATATAAGCTGTAGTAGATAGGGAACACATTCATGCAATAATTTCATGAAGACAACTAGGGTATTTACTCATGTGTTATAATGCATGAGTAAATGATACAACCCAAGGAGTATCCTTGTGGATTTATAAATAAAAAAAATATGATGTCTGTGTGTGGGAAGATTCTTGTTTGATCCTCCCTAAAACCCAAAGTTCTCTTCTCCTTTAAACTTTTATTAGTGAGGTTCTAGCACATTATGGGGTTAAGGATAAACCAAACCGAACTTCGGGTGATTCATCTTAGCCCATGGATACCTCCGGAGGTGGGAGTCCTTTTGTATGCTACCTTTTTATCTTCTTCAAACTCATTAAGAAGAGTTTTTGAAGACATTTTAGTAGTATCTGTGGTGAAAAGGTACATGTTTTATGGAATTTATCCATTTACTTTTTATCTTGCATGGGTGATCTTGTTCAAGGGATTTAAACTACTCATAATTCTTCTAATAAGTGTTATTATACCCATAGAACCCCTAATAGAATGATCATTGAAAATATATATTAGGTGATGAGAACCGTGAGAGATTCTATTGTTAGCCTAGGAAGAGTATCACCCCCAATAGGTATAGGTCAACTTCAGGTATCTCTAACACCTCTCATAGAACCAAGTCACAAGCTCATACAAAAATATTATAGGCCAAAAAATTAGCCATGAATGATCATGAAAGAGGTAATATGATTATATATTATATAGTTAAAGTTATGACAAATTTATGTTAATCACTTACACTAGATACTATTTTTATTTTTGATATATCCATGTCGATGATACAGTCTTTATATGATGCACCAGGCAATAAAGATGGAGGACCTAATGGTAGTTGGGGTGACGAATTTCCCAATGGTGATTATGATGAAGATGTTTAAGTAAATGATGATAGGGAGGACATTCATGATGAGATTAATGACCATGATGGTGGTGGTGGTCATGATGGAGATATTGATCTCATACATTTATGACTTGACATTTACTAAATATAAAATTATGTGGATGGTGTATGATGACTGAAACTGATTATATGTGATGATTTTTTTTAAGTTATAAATTGATTAAATGTATTCACATGTTGTGATTTATTTTTTAAGTTAACAACTTATTTGGAGTTTTTTTGGGGGGAGGGGTGTAGGGTGAAAGTTGGGCAGAATTGGGGTGCAGGCTAGCAGAATGAAGGGTGTTATAGTAATGGTTATGTGAAACTGTTGGTATAACTATTAGAATTGGTACCCCAAAACCAAATATTAGTGTACTTTATGATTACATGTGTATTCAAGTTATGAATATTAATAATATATATATATATATATATATATATATATATATCTTATCACATTATGTTTGTTCTTCTATGTGGAATTGAATGTGATAATGACCTTACTGTACTTATCATATCAAAATGTCATAGCAGTTACTCACTATTATGTGGACCATGAGATACTATGATATATTTTTTAATTAAATTTTCAATGGATGGATGATGTTAGGTGATGAGACAAATGTCACGTCTCAACCCGAACATGCCCATCCAACTAGGCTTCAAACTAGACCACAACAAGACCCAAAGGTGTTCCCAATCCCCACAGGCTGGTGACTAGCACCTAGGCATCCAACAATAACTAGAAGGAACAATTTTCACAACCTAAAACAAGATACATGGAATATATATAGAAATAAAACCATAAAATAAATATGTTATAATAAAAAGAGTGACAATAATAGTGATACAACTAAAGGTAGTAAGATAAAACCATGGTACACATCCAAAAAACAACCAAAAAGACAACTAAAAAATACAAATGACTATTCCATGTGATACGTGAAAAACATCCCACTACCTCACCCCTATTTTATTGTACCCAACTAACATAAACCTCATCACTTCATTGCAGCGCCTTTCCCTTTCCTATATTAGATAAATCAAGTTCTACACATCCCAAGGGATTTTGTAGGGTGTGAGATAAATAGGCTTAGTAGGATCTCACCCAGTTTTTCTATAACGAGTCTCTATTAAATAATCACGGTATGTTAAATTTAAAAGAAAACATGGAATGATAAGAAGTTACACATTTTTATATCAAAACCATGGTAAATAATTACCCTTTTACATAGTTATGAAAAAAAAATCTAGGTATTACAATTTAAAAGTATAATTTCAATAAACCATTTACATTTATCAAATCATGTATCATATCATATCAAATACAAAATGGTACAGAGCCAAAACACAATGGTAAACAATCCTGGGATAACAAAGGTTTGGCTAGCTCAATAACTTGTACCCAAAATAAAAACAAAGACTAGTGCTCACTCTCGGGTCCCTATAGTCAATGCATCCATAAACTAGGGATGAAGGAATACCCTAAAAGTGAACCCCCTATATTTTTGGGATCAAGTTCCTAGATCCAATGTTTATATGATCTAGGAATGGAGGATAACCCTAGAAAGTGAACCCCCTTACAATTTCAATGGAAAAGTCCCAATACTAAACCCTCTACTTAAGTACCCAAGGCTCCCACGTGTGGTATATATCAAATCAGTTTTCAAAGGGATTTTAATATTGCACAAATAATTCTAAACAACCTTTTTTATCAAAAACATGATTTGAAAACTCATTTCATAATCCATTCACAATGCTTTGAAAACACTTTTATTTTACCAAAATGAGGGGGGAAACCATTTTTATCAAAAACCGTTTTAAGACACATATATCAATAAATTCAAGGATAATGATAATTCATTTAGAAAACCATATATAAAATAAAGAGAATTAATAGTTTATAGAACATAAGCTAGATACAAAACCACTTACCTCAAGTTCAGGTCACACACCACACACAACAAGATCCACACATGAGAAAGTAAAATAATTCAATATAATGAAATAGGAGGCCCTAAACAATGATTTCAATGAATTGGAACCATATTTCAAAAATCAAGAGGTTTGGAGGAGAATTTTGATCAACACATACCTCAAGAATCATGCATCACTCCACAACCAATAAGAGAACCAGCCTTCAGAAGATAATCACATGAGGGATCTATAAGATATGGGAGAAGAATCATAATATAATAAATAAATCCTAGAAATATACGATATAAAATATATTAATTCCTAGAATAATGGAATAGAGAAGCAAGAATAAGAGGTAATTAAAAAAACTTATTGATTCATTGATAACCAATCAAACCAAGATCAAAATTCCAAGTGGATATGTTTAAAGGAGCCTAAAACACTAAGTGAGAGCCTCTCTAGGAGAAATAGTTGAATTAGGATCAACAAAGAGGTATTAGATTAAGGGTTTTAGTGGATTTAATTTATAATTATACCCTCAATAATCTCACACAATCTGACGCCACTAGCTAGCCGGTGGCCACTACAACCATTTAATGGCTTCCGGTCAGCCTATTGGTTGGCCGGTGGTTCCCTGTAGCCACAGTTCAACCTAAGATATTTAGAAAAACCCTTGGATCACATTTTATGCCACTCAAACCCAAAAAAAAAATCACTTAAACATAAAAATATACATTCCTAGATCTATGATGTTATAATTCTCCCCACCATAGGACCTTTTGTCCTAAAAAAGTCACATAGAAGAATAATACTCTAGAAAGAGGTGAGTATATTGGTCCCTCATCAAAGATTAATGCCCCAAATTATTGGGATAATATGATACATGACACCACAACACTTTTACCAATGGAATATACTTCACACACATAACTTTCATCTAAGTATCAATAAACTCCACCAACCCCTCTACAACAAATTTTTTTGGATCTAACTCAATCTCCTCCCAACTTAGAACATGGGAAGGATTGGGATGGAACTTATTAAGTTGAGATATATGGAAAACATCATGAATACCTGAAAACTAAGCTGATAACACCAACTGATAAGAAACATGACCAAGCTACTTAGTGATCTCAAATAGTCCAACATATCTCTGAGTTGGCTTCCCCATTTTCAAAAGTTGATGGTGATCTAACCAAAGAGAAACCTTAAATAAGACCGAGTCTCTAATAGGAAATTCCAAAGGATAATTCCAATGATATTCATATGATTTATGTTGAATCTGAGCTATAACCAAGCATTGAATTATATCCTAGATCATCACAAACATATCTTTAATAATGATTGGTCCCACGAGTGAGGCCTCACCCACCTCCAAATAGCAAAGAGGTGATCTGCACGGGCAACCATAAAAAGATGAAAAGGGAGCCATTATAATATATGGCTAGTAACTATTATTATAAGAAAACTCAAATAATACTATATAGTTATCCCATAATCCACTAAAATCTAAGATGTGGGAATAGAGAATATACTCTAGAATCTATATAGCATGCTTTGACTATACATTTGTGGATGGTATGTTGTTCTCAATCTGACTTGATTCCCTATCACCTCTTAGAGACTCTTCCAAAACTGGGAGGTGAACCGAGGATCTATTTTAGAGACAATGGAAGAGGGGAACCCATGAAACCTCATAATATCTTTCATATATAGCTTGCCTAAATCTTCAAACTTGGTGGTGTCCCTGATTAGAATAAAATGAGAATATTTAATCAACCAATAAATCACCACCCATATAGAATTATTTCCTCTAGGATTCCATGGTAATATAATGATAAATTCCATGTACACCTTGTCCCACTTCCAAACTGGGACCAGAATAGGTTGGAGAATACTAAAAGTTTGTAGGTAATCTACCTTTATATACTGGAAGGTATAACAGTAAGACACATAATCAGTAATTTCAAACTTCATACTCAACCACCAGAAACATTGTCTCATGTCTTAATACATCTCTATAGTGTCAGGATGAACAAACCATGAAGAACTATGATAATCATACAACACTGAGTTCCAAAAAAATAATGGGATGAAAAACTGATTCTTTAAGTAAAAATTTTCATCAAAAGGGAGAGACTAACCAGAAATGGTCTCCCCGCCATATAAGGTTTCCTTGATTCCTTTGAACTTGTCACCCCACTACTGATCCTACATAATATAATTAAGGAGAGATGATAAAAAACATAACTTTGGTTAGAACCATACCTGAATCATTCTCCTACACATCTAGAAGTAAATGAGTGAACTATAAGGTTCCACTCCTCTTTAGATTCCAGAACATCCTGACATGGGTGCTTTCTACTAATAGAGTCCAAAACAACATTCCCCTTCCCTGAGGTGTAAGTAATGTCAAGTTCAAATGTATGGAAGTATTCCACCCATCCTCTTTGTTTTTGGTTTAGGTACTTCTAATAAAATATGTAACTCGGGATATTATGATTAGAAAATACCATGAACCTATCCCTAAATAGATAGTACTATGAACTCTTAAGTGCATGAAAAACAATGAAGAGATCCATGTCATGAGTGGGGTAATTATTATCATGTGTCTAATGCTAAAAAGACCCATACACAACCACATGATCATCCTGCATAAGCACACACCCCATATCAACACTAGAATCATCACAATATACCATGTAGCCTTTACTGGGTTCTGGAAAGATCGATATAGGATATGATGTTAGAATACATTTAAACTAATCAAAATAAGCCTAAAATTTAGTGTCTTAAGAAAATTTCACCCCTTTATTACTAATAGTAGTCAAAGATGATGTTGAATTTGAGAAATTATTAATGAACCATTGATAATATCCAACCATACCTAGGAATTTGTGTATCTTGAAGACATTCCATGGGTTTTCCTATAATAATACAACATTAATCTTATCAGGGTTAACTAGGAGACCATGTTCCAAAATCATGTTCCCCAAGAAATTCACCTCTTGGATCCAGAAATTTCATTCTAAAATATTCCCATAAAGGTGATAAATTTTAAATATTTACAAAACCAAATTTATATTGTGCTCATGATCATGCTCAAATCTCAAATAAACCAAGATATCATCCACAAATACTATAAAAAATTTATTAAGATATTAGTGTAATATCTATTCCATCATGGCCATAAATACTACAAGAGTGTTAGTTAGACCAAAAGTCATTATAAGATATTCATAATGGTCATACCTTCTATGAAGGTGGTCTTTAGGATATCTAAATCGTAAACTCTAAGCTGGTGATATTCCGAAGGATGAACGATTTTAAAAAACCACTTCACTCCATTTAACTAATCAAATGGCTTATCCACATGGGGAAAAGGGTATTTATTCCTAAATGTTACCCAATTCAGCTTTTAGTAGTTTATGAAAAGATGAATATGACCATTGAACTTCTTGGAAAAGAGCATAGGGTTGATCATACTAAAACACTGGTATGGATAAAGACCTTATCAAGTAGATAATAAAACTAAACCTTGAGGTATTCTAGATCCATAGGTGCCATATGATAAGAGGGTATAGAAATTGGCTAAGTACCTTGCACCGGATCAATAAATAACTCTATCTCCTTCTATGGATGAAGACCAGAGAAGTCATATGGGAGGACCTTAGGGGAAATCTTAAGAAACCAAGGGAATATCAACAAGAGTGAAAATATCATGGGTCTCAACACCAATAGCAGACAACGGTCTCCTGAACTATGTGTGAGGAGGCCTACATGACTAGATATCAAATCCCACTATCCATGGAACACTCAAGAGTTCCCATCAGTAGTAGAGAATGAAACAATTCAGTGATAAAAATAAATCCTATCTTGGTGATAAACTATAAAATTCATCCCAATTATTATTTTTAAAATATCCACATTAAGAACTAGGAAGTCCCATACTATCTTTGCATCAACTATCGAAATAGATCACGAAGTACAAAGACACCCCTACTCTTTCCTATTACCAAGAGGAATTTCCAGTTCAATGATAAGGGATACAAGCTCTGTTGAAAGTTTTAGCACATCAAAAAAATAGGAAGATAAAAAAGAGTGTGAGGAACCTATATCAAATAGAGTAGTTGTTATAAAAGATGAAAAAAAATGTTACCTCTCACTATAGTCAAGCCTTCATCAACCTCCATCGAAAACTCATCCATGAAGTGAAGGTGCTTCGCTCCTGGGTCTTGTGGTTAGATCCCTATTGACTTTGAAGATTCTTATTTCACCATAGTGGCCTTTGGATCTGAAGATCTATGACCATAACAGGGTGTAGACAAAGCCTGGTGAAACCTCTGAAGATGGAATTGGCGGCCACAAGAGCTAAAATTATTCACAGGTGTGGTACAAGACCATTAGGTGTTCCCTACCTTACAACAATTATAGAAATTTAGGGGAACACTATTGGCTATTTTTGAAGGTTCAAAAGAATCTCACTGCTAAAAACCACCTCCACTACCCTTACTATTATCATTCCATTTCCTCTTCTTTCCTTATGCACAACCAAAATGACCACTAGGTGGAAGAGAGGATCTAAACGAGCCAATATTCATAGTTATATCCATTTATGTGATCATATCTCTACTAATCATGTTATAATAAATGGTGATATTCAGTATATATACCTATGATAAAATTCTAGGTCATAGGCCTTGTGGGTATTTTTGATCCCTTAGTTAATCATTCATCACTACCTCTAAAGAAAAATGAACTACCTATTCAAAATAATTAGTGTACTCAGACACAAAATACTCTCTCTATTGCAAAGATAGGAACTCCAAAGGCTTCTCTATCATCAAATATTTTGGGTAGAACTACTAAAATAAAATTATCTTGAAGCCCTTCTACTCTAAACCCACATTCTGGTTTTCTTAAACTATGGAATCCCACCACTATTTTTTAAGACCCTTGAGGTTGAATGTTGTACACTTCACTTTAACGGACTCAGGTGTCTCTAAAAATTTGAACACCTAATCAATCTATTCCAGCTATTCCTCTTCATCTTGAGGTTCATTCATACCCATAAAGTATGGGGGATTCTTGTATAGAAACTCTTGTTCTCAATTATTGTCTCCTACAACTATTAGTTCTGCCCCCAACAACTTAGTTATGAACCTACAGTACAGTCTATTCCATGGAATGAACTACAAATACAATATCCTCTAAGAGATTCTAATCCAAAGGTGGATTCCCTTGAGGATCATATCCCACTACACCATCCTATGGAACCCTCGAAATACATCTTAGAGGCATGCTACTACACACCAAAAATAGAAGGAAATGTTCATACTATGAAACAATCCCATTTTAAACTAGAAGAATATAAGAAAAAACTAAAATCAAGGTCAAAACCTAACATGGGAGAAAAAACCCAACATCTCATGGTAAATTGAGGCTTGTCATGGAAAGATATGGGTAGAAACCCACTAAAACCTACGTCTCAAGTCCCAAAAATCCTATCTACTATCTACCAACTTCCCAAGACTGAGCATAACTATACTTTGATACCAAAATGTCATGTCTCATCCTGAAAAACCCATCCAAATAGGTTCTAAACCGAACTATGGTAGGACATGAAGGGCATTACCGATCCCCATAAGCTGATTACTAGCACTCAAGCATCCAATAAAAACTATAGGGAATGATTTTCCCTACCTGAGTCAAGATACATTAAATATATATAGAAAGAAAACCATAAAATAAATATTTCATAGTCAAAAGAGTGATAATGATAGCGATAAAACTAAAGGTATCAAGATAAAGCCATGACACATGTCAAAAAACAACCAAAAGTAGAACTAAAAACTTACAATGGATACTCCATGTGATATGTGGGGAATATCGTACGATCTCACCACCTAATACATGTACCTAGATAACATAAACATCGCCACCTCACTGCGGCACCTTACCCTTTCTTGAATTAGATAAATCAAAGTCTATACACCCCCAAGGGAGTGTTCAGGTTGTGATACAAAAAAGTTTAATAGGATCCCACCCATGTGTTCCATAAAAATTCAATTTCAAATAATTTCTGTATGCTTAATTTAAAATAAATCATGGAATTATAACCAGTTATACCGTTTTGTATTAAAATCATGGTAAATTACTATTTTTCATAGTTCTAAACAAAATCTAGGTAATACAATTTCGAAGAATAATTTCCATAAACCATTTACATTTATAAAATCATGTGTCATATCATATCAAATCCAAACTAGTACAAATCCAAAACACAATAGTAAACACCCCTAGGATAAGAAAGGTCGGGCTAACTAGATCAATTGTACAAAAATAAAAACAAAGTCTAGTGTTCACTCAAGTCCCTAGAGTTAATGAATCCATAAACTAGGGATGTAGGAACACCCTAGAAAGAGAACCCCTTAAAATTTCAATATCAAGTTCCTAGAGCCAATGTGTCTACAATCTTGGAGCATAAGAGCACCCTAGAAAGTGAATCCCCTTACAATTTCAATGGAAAAGGCCCAATACTAAACCCTCCACATAAGTAACCATGGATCCCATATATGACATATATAAAATCAATTTTCCAAGATCTTTTCATATTTTACAAAGAAATCTAAACAACATTTTTTATCAAAAACATGACTTGAAAACCCATTTCACAATGATTTGAAAAACACCGTTCTTTTACCAAAATGAGGGGGGACCTTTTTTATAAAAAACCCTTTTTACACAAACACATTAATTAATTCAAGGATATTTAAAATTAATTTATAAACCCATTTATAAAACAAATATCATTAAATGTTCATAGAATATAAGATAGAGACAGAACCACCTACCTCAAGTTCGGGACACACACCACCCACAACTGGATCCACACACTGGAAAGAAATGTAATTTAAGAGAAAGTGATAGGATTCCCTAAAAATCAATTCCAATAACATATAATCATGTTTCTAAAAGTAAGAGTGTCGGTGGATAAGTTTGATCAACATATACCTCAATAATCACACGGTGCACCACAACCGATGAGAGATCCGACCTCCAAAAGAAAATAACACATGGGATCTAGAAGAGATTGAAGAATAATCATAATGTGATCAATAGATACCAAAAATTTATCCTAGAACAACTATTAATTCCCAAAATAAAGGAATAAAGAAGCAAAATGAGAGGGAATTAACAAAACTTAATGATTCATTGACAACTAATCAAATCAAGATTGAAATGCTAAGAGGAGAGGTTAAAAGGAGCCTAGAACCCCAAGGGAGAGCCTCTCTAGAAATACTAGTTAAATTAGGTTAAATAAATATATATTATAGGTTTAATTAAGATTTTTAGGGGATTTACTTTACAATTAGTCTCTCACTCATTTGGCCTATCCCGACACCACCAGCTACCTACTATCTACCACCGGTTAGTTGGTGGCCACTGAAATCATGTAGTGTATGTAGGCTAATAGAATCCCATTGACTAGCCAATTGCACAAAAATACATACATGGATTTTTTCCAAATCCATCGGTTGGCCAGTGGCTCCTTATAGCACTGTTCAGCCCAAGATCTTTAGAAAAACCCTCAAATTTCCTTTGACTCCACTCAAACCTAAAAAAAATCACTTAAACATAAAAGGATATATACCTAGATATGGGATATTACACACAATTGAAACATTCCATTAGGGGTAGTAGTCTCAAAAGATATCGAGATACCTTCTCATGGTGTTTTCCTTTATGAACTCAAGAAATGAGATTATGATAACAAACCCACCATAGGAATTCAACATCTCATGTATCATAGGATATTCTTATCTATGAGAATGTGTAATGTTCCTTTGTCTCAAGATTATCATTAATGCATGTAATAATTTACATTATTTTATTTATTGAAAAAATCCATGATGAAATATTTTTTTAGTGAAGTAGGATATGTTGGGTGCGTCACGAGTGACATGGAATTATTGGATAAGTCAAGATAGAATTTTACCCTTATAATTTATAGAAGTTTATATCTCAAATATTTGATAGAAATATAATTTCCTAATAATTCCATGGTCATGGTAGTTATATCAGTGTGTATTTCTAGAAATTCAAAGAAATACATATCGAGAACATGGGTCGATTACATGGAAATGCAACATGACTAATGAGATATTGAGACAAAGGGATTATATTACACAATAATCATTCATAGGGAGGTTGTTTTCATTATTACATTAACTCCTTTCTCTTTAGGTGAATTGACCCATTGTTAGACAATAATCTTGGACTTTAGTCCCTCTCGTCTAATGCCATCAAGAAAGGGGCCTAGAGGGTCACTCGCTAAGTGTATCCATAAACCTTAGTTAAATTCAATTTGAATTTAATAGTAGAATAGAATATTATTTCAATTTTGGAAATAATATTTATTCAAGATATATATTGATCACAAGTATTCAATCACTAGTTATTCGAGAGAATATTTTGTGAGTTGAGTATTAAATAAATATTTATTAATGGTTTAGTTAATATAATATTTATTTATATTTATTGGTGAATAATGAAACTATATTTATTTATTAAAATAAATAGTCGTTATTTAGGGTTTGATAAATACTGAGGAGGATTGACAGGACTACGTAACGATCTGGATAGGAAATGATATATTAAATATCATTTAAATAAATATTAATTAATCAATTTAAGAAATGGTATATATTTATCTGCAGTGTATGTGCACATCAAGTAAAATAATATTATTTATTAATATTATTGGATGTGTGGTTCGTGATGTATTAAAATAATATTCAAGGGTCTGTATGAAAACATTATTTTAACCTATATCTATATATACTTGGTTATATAATTTTTCTAGAGATAGATGCTAGATATGTTTTTTGTGCACAAGAACTCTAGAGATAATTCTCCCAAGCCTTTTAGAGATAATTCCACCAAGAATGATCTCATGTTTTGAGAGTCAACCCTCCTCCTCCTCCTCTTTGGTTATAGGAGACTCAAATAATCCTTTAAGTGATGAAGGAGTTATTTATATGATCAAGGTGGATTTCACAAGCATGTTTTATAGGTTTTTCTATCACCCATGATCCATCAAAAATGTCCTGGGGTTTTAGAGAACATGTGGATCACTGCTAGAGAAGTTATACCTTGGACTATCATCATAATGACAGTGGTCCAAAAAGGTATATACTGGTTTCAAAAATGAAAATTAATTACAATTTAGGTAATTCTCTTTTTTCTATAAATTAATTATAAATAATATGTGAAAATATCCCCTCTCTGGAAGTTCTGGTGTGAATTCATCAAGTTCTTTTAATTATTTTGAAGGAATCAATGAAAATCTTGTCGAGAATGGATCTAACTCGTTCCTTATTTTCCTTCTAGAACATTTAAGTAATATCAAAGTAGTCACATATTTATTTATTATTATTTATATTTTTATTTTATATACATATTTGATGTTAGTTTAATTTCTGTTTTATTCTTTCTTAATTCAGATTTTGTATTGTGATTGTTCACCTTCATGTAACCAAGTGAGGGATAAATATCAATAAATAATGAGTTGATGGGATCCATCAGGAGGTGCTATAGATTCTGGACAGGTGAAATGGATTACATAGTGTGTAACTAAAAATTAAACATCATGTACTCACGTTCACTACATCGAGACAACTTGCAGGGTACAGAATTTACCTAATGGTAAACATGCATGGTGTCATTAATGAAAACTGTGTGTTGACCAGCCAATTTAATATGTGTCTTGTCGAATTACATGGTGTGTAACTATATTACACATTGTGTATTTTTAATGGTTTCTATGACATATATGCATAAACCTTATGGTTAAATATGCATCATATAATTACATGACATGTGAGACTGATAGTCATGCAATATGGGAAAATAAATGTCATGTAAGTCATATTGAATAATGTGGATTACACACCCAATCTAGGATATGACCATGTGATATTAATTACATAGACTGAAATTAATTACAACATTAAACCAAACTACACATCATGTAATTAATTACATTTAATGTGATGAGTTTTAGAATTATGAAATGCCTAATTAATTTACATGTAATTAAATATAATACATGTCATGCATGACATGTCATGTAATTCATGGGAATTAATAGAAGTAAATGTCGCATAATATTTACATGTTTTTGTGTGTCTTAAATACACTGATTGTTTGACTCATCTTGACGCACTACGCGTTGTGTAAAATGGTACACACTGTGTGTGTATTTAATTGTCAAGGTATGTGTCACAAAACTATACAAAACATCATGTAATGTGAAAAGGTACACATCATTTTTCTTAAAAGTGAATTTCATGTACTTATTAAAAATATATGGGATTCCAAAAGTAGTTCGAATAAACATTATGATAAATTAATTAATTAATTAATAAGATAATTAATTTAATTAATTTTGGTAATTTATATTAATAAATAAGAATGAATTGAAATGACTAATAGCTGGTTTTAAAATGTGTATAAATTGGATATTGTGGATGATCATGATATTAGACCAAAATATGCATGTTTTGTTTTTTTAATTTAATTTATTATATGGGGTTTTCAATTATTATTATTAAATTAAAATGATGGTTTGTATGGCACATGAGCCTTAGCCCGGTTGGTGAGGTATCCTTAAGTGCATCCACAAGACCTAGGTTCAAAACTAGGTAGAGGCATATTTTCAGGGGGACTGTGGTAGTACTGTAGTAGGTACTGTAGTAGTACTGTACACTGTGTGGTACTAGAGCAGAATTGTACACTGTGCGGTACTGTTGCAGGCACTGTAGTAGTTACTATAGAAGGTACTATTTGGTATTGTAGCAGATTGAACTATTCACCTTGGGCCACTGGTTTGGGCTTGGAGTCCTTAAGGCTTTTGGGCCACCCATCCTTCGGGTCAGTAGGGCTTTCAGGCCACCTTTAAGGTCTTCGGGCCACCTCAAGGCCTTCGGGCCACATGCAGTTTCCCCAAACACACTACAAAAAAAGGAGAAGCCCTGGAAGAGGATTCATAGCAGGTGATTCACTAGAGAAGAGCCAAATGGATTTTTCAGAATGAGAGGGTATGGCTATGCCATAGGGACCAGCCTGTGCTTGCATGGGAAGCCTTTCCAGGCGGTCATGCGAAGGTGGAGATCTACTATCATGATGCAGATGTTGGGGAGGGGCAGTTCCTTATAGATAGTCTGGTTTAATTCTCTAAGACCTTCGGGTCATGTAATCTCCTAAGCCTATGGGTCATGTAATCTCTGAGCCTACAGGACTTTTAAGGGTTCCCCCTCATCCCTTGAAAGGGGGGTTATCAAAAATCAATAAAAATGAAGGCCTTCGGGCCATTCGGTCAATGATGGTTTGTATGTTATCACCTCCTATTTATTATGTATGGACCTATGTGTATGTGGTTTATTTAATATACCCCCTTAAACCCATCCTTAGGTTTCATTCACTTGTGTGTGGGAAAGTGCATATGTAATAAAGGATAATCTCTTGGGTGAGTGGGGGAAATTCAAGTTTAAAGATGAGGTGAAACCTAAACAAGGAGGTACATAGGTGGATGAGTGGATTGTTGTAGCTTGAATCAGTAATTGTTTCATGGAGTTTTCCCCTTTATTTCTAGGGATCATTTATTGTTAACTAAATAAATTAACCATTAGATAAAATCTCATGATAATAACACTTTATTTATTTTATTTTGGTAGTTTCATGGTTATTTATTTATCTAGATGTATGTTTATACAGTCACATAAAATGAATTAAATAACAAGCATAAAAGTTAGAATTAAAATAAAACCAGATTATGCATAAATAGTTTTATCAAACATGGTTAATTACTTTTATAAAATTTATATAATATTAACAATCATGTGAAATATAAAATAAGTCATATTTACACATATAGATAAAGATTCCTCAATGAAAATATTAATTTTGTATATCCTTCCATTACTTGATTTTGAATAGAATAACTAGTTCAAAGTACCTATTCTGTCCCAAGTCAGGGTGCTTTCAACTAATAGGGAGTTCAAACTTAGGTTGTAGGTTGACTTTACTGAGTTCAAATCAAGGGTTGACTACCCAAGTAGGACTTGGTGTGACTTAGAGGCAAGTGTTAAGGAAATAAAAGTCTAGGATTTTAGTATTAGGGAGTCCCTCAATGGATCAATGGGTCATGTGATGATGTGGTTGGAAAGTTACACTTTCCTAAATACCATTGAACAACTTTTTAGGTTTAATCTTGGGTTATAGGAAGGGAAATATAAATCATTACTACTATAATATCCATGCGATAAGATATTCTGAGTTCAATGGTGAGGGTTATTGGTACTTGATAAAATAGTGTAAACTAAATAAAATAAAATTTATTATGTAACTTTTGTAATCTAGATTAAGTACCTAACTTGATCTTATTTTATTTTATAAATAGTAAGTAACACAAAAAATAAATTATCACTATGATCCATTCTTGAGAAGGATAACCTTATCACAAGTGTTAACTTCCACGAGTGGTACATCCACTTGCACATTGTACTATACTAAGAGCGGAAGTCATACATATTGGAATCCCCTATTCCTGAGGCACTTACTAAATGAGCTAGTGATTAGGATCCTAATATACATATTAAAAACTTGGATGATTCTCTAAATGTATATTTCTTGATGTTATTGTCAATTTTTAGTGAACTCCAAAAGGTTTAAGAGGACATGGATGTATATATGATGTTATCCCATCTCTAAAATCTCTATTGGGAGAAGGTAAAATAAGATTGTTATGAGAAATATAGGTTACTTTTCATATGCAAGATCAGTGATGGGTGTTATTTGGGACTCATGTATTCAAGATTATTGGTTGTATTGAGTTCTTAGACATCTTAGGCATTCAGTTTTCAGATGAGTTATGCACATATCTCATATTATTTTCACCGCCCTAGATATTCTCCATTTTCATCATGAATTATAATATAATCAATAGAGAGAAGAAGACTCTCATGGAACTCATCACTCTCATTCTCCAAGTATATAAGGACTTGGGGTGTGAATACCCCTTAGTTCTTATAGTGAAGAAACATAAAGGCAAGGAAAAGGGGAAGAATAATTCCTCTAAGTCTAAAGCTCCTGAGAACCCTCTTCCAAAATGAGGAAGATCTAGTGATAGGGTAAGGAAGAGAAATAAGTTTTCTTTTCATGTGGAAAAGTAGGACATTGGAAGAAGAATTGAAGTAGTAGGAGGCAATCTAAGCCTTTACATGTGTTCATTATTGATTGTAAAAATTGTATATCATCTAATTGGGTATTGGATACTACTTTTGGTGCTCACATATGTATTCAATTAAAGGAACCAAATATATTAAAGAATGTTACATGTGGTTAAGTGGAATTACATGTTGCTAATAAGGATAGACCAACACCTTCAAAAATTAGAGACTACCACCTCATGTTTCCAAAAGAGATGATCTTGGTTTTGAAAAACTGTCATTGCATTACAAATGTATCCAGGAACTTAATATTTGTGTCAATTTTGGATATAGATGACTTTGTATTCAAGTATGGAAATGAAAGCTGTTTTTTTATAAATATAATATTTTTTATGGTTCGACACATCTTAATAATGGTCTTTATGTATTATGAAGTGACCAGGAATGTGGAACCATTGAGAAAGGGGTTGAATTATTGGTAATATTTTTACAATTTCCATCACCTAGAAATAAACCTCTATATCTTGTTAGAGTTTTAATCCACTCAACTTTTTAAAACTAATCCTTGCACAAATAAGAAAGATAAAATTCAAGGTACATAGTTTTTACAAGGTTTGGTCCCAATTTTGGTACATAATCCTTGATGTATTTGGAATCACTTGAGACACATATTCTCCACTAATATATCCAGAGTGTCTTTGAAAATTAATGGAAAAGATAAAACTCAAAATATAAAATTCCCACTCAAACTTTTCATAGGTCAACCACCTTCAAAACTTCTAAAGTAATAAGAGTTAACATTATTTACAATTCCTTCCTTAAATCTTAGAAACAAAAAACATTTCAAAATTTCCTAAAATATAATCTAAATGTATGAATGTTTAAAGTCTAGTATAGCATCATCACAGCGTTTAGAGTGTATAAACCTGAAGCAAACTCCACCCAGTAATCCTGGTTTTTCTTTGTCCAGTGATATTTATAGAAATTCATCCATCTTATAACTCTCTATCTGGTGATGTTCACAAGTTTCCTACATCTTCTAGACTTTATAAAAGTTTATATGGTGATCTTTAGAGATTTTATCCACCCTATGGACTTTGAATTTCTCTATCTGATGATATTATAATACTCCATCTGATGACTTCATATTCCTCTGTTCAATGGAATCCCATTTTCTCTATATGATGACTTCTTAATACTATGTTTGATGGATTTTTATTCCTTTATATAATATAACTTTTTACATTTTCATCTACTAACATTCATAATTATTCATCCCATGAAACTTTGTAAAAGTACATTCGGTGGACTTTGTAAATTTCTCCATATGATGATCTTTGTAAGAGTCTCCATCCAATGGACTTTATAAATTTTTATCCAATGGACTTTGACTTTTGTTGTCTAGTGATATTTATAGAGTTTTTCTGATAGAAAAGGATTTCCTTTTCAGGTACAATTCATAGCTTTATATCCTCAAACATTATACAATCTTTATTAGCCCAAAAACATCATAGATTTATTCATCAAAACTCTTTCTCTGGTAAGGTTACAAATTCATTATTTGATCATTCTATGTTTGATGAACTCTTTCCAATAACTTCAAAATTCCACATCTAATAGACTCATTATGGTAAATTCCCAAACCTATATATGATGGACTCATTTTGGTAAACTTTATACTTCTTTGTCCAATCATTGGTTGTTACTTCACCACTTAATAGCTTTAACTTTGTATAACTGAAACTCTAACTTTGTAACTTAAACTTTTTACAATCTTCATTACTTGAACTTTTTATAACATCAAACTTTGAGAAAACTCATCTATAATCATGAATATATTTATTGTGTTAAAAACTTTTAGGATCAGTAAAGTATCATCTGAACTTTTATTCTAGAAAAATACTTTCTGGAAATGTTCTTTCAGAAATTTCCTTATGGAAATGTCGGCCTCAAAAAAATTATTTTGAAAAAAAAAAGATAACACCTTCAACAAAACGGTGGGTTCTTCATATTAAATTATGAAAACCAATTGTTATAAATAAATAACTAATTCAGTTCACAAGACTCATTTAACACCTAGTTTTGGCATCACCATCTTGGTCATGTAAATGAGAATCATGTGAAAAAACTTTATAAATATGGATATTTTGACTCTTTTGATCTAAAAACACATGATAGATGTATCACTTGTTTATAAGGTAAAATGATCAAGCCTCCTTTTGGTGAAAGGGATGAAAGGGTTGTATATCTTCTAAAATTGGTACACTCAGATGTTTTTGGACCTTTCTTAATAGAAATTAGAGGTCAATTCTCATACTTCATTACTTTTACTGATGATTTGAGTAGATACATCCTTGTCTACCTAATGAGGTACAAGTTGAAATCCTTTGATAAATTCAAATAGTTCAAGAATGATGTTGAGAATCAACATGGTAAGAATATGAATAAAATATACTTAGATCATGATAGAGATTATCTTAAATAATTTTTCATCAACTATCTAAAGGGGTGTGGGATTTTATTCCAACTCACTCCTCCTTATACACTGTAGCGGAATGGTGTTAGTGAAGGAAGGAATTATGACTTACTAGACATGGTAAGGTCAAGATGAGTCGTGAAAGTTTTCCATTATTATCCTTTTGGGGGTAATTCATTGAAAACTATGACATACACATTAAATTAAGTTCCATTTAAGGTTGAAATGGTATACTATCTGAGTTATGGAGTGGAAGGAAACCCATGTTGTCAAACATGCGGGTATGGGGTTACGAGGAATTTGGTAAGGCCTTGTTTGGTAACAAACTAACACGACATGGCACAAATTGTATATTTATAGTATTCTCAAAGGAAACAAGGGGTTATTGACTATATTACCCCTTATAAAATAAGGTTATTATAGTAATACAAGTCATATTACTTGATAGGGGCACATCTATACAAGAGATAGTGGAAGAAAGATTGACTTTGGTGAAGTTGATGCTCAAGGTACACAAGAGTTGGCACAAAAATAGATTCTATAAGCCCCTATGGAATAGTATGTTCTAGATACAAAACTACATCATATGATCTCTATAATGGTTAAAGAATCATAATGTTGTGGTTTTCTAGTTACTAAGGAAGGTGACTCTTTGTTATTTGAAATCAATGAACCTATTACCTACAAAGAAGAAGTTAAGAGATAAAACGTTATAATATATCAAGAATCCATGACTTATGAGATGGATTACATGTATCAGAACCAGTTTTGGGTTCCTTTAGATCCTCTAGAAGATGTAAAACCCATTGGTTGAAAATGGATATTCCAAAGAAAACTACACATGAAAGGTCATGTTAGTAACTATAAGGCATGTTTGGAAGATAAGTGGTTTGAACAGTGTCAAGGAATTGACTATGATGAAACATTCTCACTAGTAGTGATGCTTAAATCCATTATAATTTTATTTTACATAACATATTTCCATGACTGTGATATTTGGAAGATGAATTTCAAAACATATTTCCTTAACAAGAACCTAAAGGAAGATGTATATATAAAACAACTTGAAGAATTTGTGACTCCACATGGTACCAATAAGGTGTGAAAGCTATTGAGATGCATTTATTCATTGAAGAAGAAATCTATTTTATAGAAAATTTGTTTTGATTAATCCATAAGGAAATTTGGGTTCATTAGGAATTAATGTGAGCCATATGTTTACAATCAGTTTAGTGGAAGTGTGGTTGTTTTCCTAGAAGTATATGTTTTTTTAATTTGGGGTTGAATGGGGGATTGGTTCTAGTGTTTCATGGCATAAACCTATCCAATAAGATGTTTCCTCAAACACAAAATTAGATATAGAGGATGAAAATGATCTCATACGCATCTGTGATAGGTTCCATCATGTATTTCATGTAATGTATCAGACTTTATGTTTCTTATGCCTTATGTATGGTAATAAGATATTAAACAGGTCTAGGAGATTAACATTAGACAATGGTTAAGAATATCCTTAAGTATCTGAGGCGTACTGAAAATATGTTCTTGTTGTATGGAGGATATTAGGAGCTATTCATCATGGTATATATAAATGCTAGTTTCCAAACAAATTAAGATAATCAAGAGTCAACATCAGGATATGTCTTATTTCTCAATAGAGGAGCTGCGAGCTGGAAAAACTCAAAATAACCAATTACTGTCGATTCTACAGCAAAATAAAAGTATATTTTTGCCTATGATGTAGTAAAAGAGGTAGTGTAGATACGTAACTTCATCGAGGAGATTAATGTAGTGCCTAAAAGTAGAGACCATGTCATGGTGTATTGTGATAATATTGCAGTAGTGGATATAGCCAATGATCCAATGTTGCATCAACAGAAAAAGAATATACTCCAGAATTTTCATATCTTGAGGGATTTTTCTCAAAGAGGTGATGTCACAGTGATTAAAGTTTCTATGGATGAAAACTTGGTAGACCCCATGATTAAAAACTTATCTCATCAGAAGCATAAACATCATATGATAGGTAGTAAGTTGAGGATTGTTGGTAGTTGGCTCTAGTGCATGTGGGACTTTGTTGGAGTTGGTTCCCCAAAACCAACTATTGTATAATTTATGATTACCTATATATTAAAGTTATGAATATTAATAATATATATATATATATATATATCTTATCATATTGTGATTATTATTTTGCATGACATTGAATGTGATAATGTCCTTAGGGTACTTGTTGTATCAAAAGGTCATATGAATTACTTACTATGATGAGAACCTTGAGATACCATGACAATATTATTAAATATATGTTCTATGGATGAATGGATTCATGTGACAAGACTCGCATGAGATAGGCCATCAGGGTTATGATACTTATAAAACATTGAGACACATTCTCATGGTGTTCACTCCTAGTAATCTCAAGAAAGGATATTATGAGAACATGCCTACCATGGGAATTCAACATCTCATGTGTCATTATTCTTATATGTGAGTGTGTGTAATAGTACTTCAACTTGATATTATCATTAATGTGTTTCATGAGTAATATACTTTGAAATATGGATGAAAACAATTATGACATATGTTTTCGGTGTAGTATAATATGTTGGGTTCACCACGAGTAACGTAAAATTAATGGATAAGTCAAGATATGGTTTTTTCATTCCAAGTTATAGAATTAGATATCTCGTCCCTTTAATGGAAATGTAACTTCCTGATAAATCCATGTTTATGGAAGTTATATTGGTGTGTTTATTTCTGTAAATTCAAAAAAAGACGTATCAAGCACATAGATCGATGACACGAGAATGCGACCTGTGTGATGAGATATTGAAACAAAGAGATTATATTAAAAAATAGGTTTTTATAGTGAGTTTGTTGTCATTATGACATTAACACTTTTTTCTTTGGGTGCATTAACTCATTTCTATAAAGTAATCTTGGACTTTAGGTTAGCTTTCCTAATGTTATCGAAAAAGGGTCCTAGAGATTCACATACTAAGTGTATCCATAAACCTCGGTTATATTCTATATGAATTTAATATTATAATAGAATATTATTTCAAGTTTGGAAAATATATTTATTCTAGATATTTATTGACCACAATAATTCAATTACAGGTCATTCAAGAGAATATTTTTTGAGTTGAATATTAAATAAATATTTATTCATGGTTTAGTGAATATAATATTTATTTATATTTATCAATGAATAATATAGTTATATTTATTTATTAAAATAAATATTCATTATTCAGGGTTCAGTAAATACTGAGTAAGGTTAATGGGACTAAGTAATGGTCCATCTAGGAGATGATATATTAAATATAATTTTAATAAATAAATATTTATTTATTTAAGAAATGATATTTATTTATCCACGGGTTATGCACTCGTCAAGTAAAATAATATTATTTATTAATATTATTGGAGGTGGGGTTCGTGATGGATTAAAAGAATATTTAGGGGCCTACATGAAAACATTCTTCTAACCTATATATATATATATATGGTTATATCATTTGACTGGGGATAGATGCTAGGGATGTTTGATGAGTACAATAACTCTAGAGATAAATCTCCCAAGTCTTTGTGAGAGAAATACACCAAGAATGCTCTCAAGTTTTGAGATTCGATCCTCCTCCTCCTTTCTAGTTCTGATACCCAAAGAATCCTCCAAGTGATGAATAAGTTTTTTTTCAATCAAGGAAGACACTACAGGTATTTTGGATTGGTTGCATTAGCACCCAAAGATTCATCAATGATGTCTCGAGGTTTTAGAGCACGTATGGGTCGACACTAGAGGAGTTCTACCTTGGACTCTCATCATAATGACGATATTCCAAGAAAGGTTCTACCGGTTTCGATAATGAAAATGAATCAAAATTCAGGTAATTATTATTTTCTAAAAATTAAGTATAAATAATATGTGAAAAGATCCCCTATTTGGAAATTATAGCGTGCATTCATCATGTTATTTTGGTTATTCTGAAGGAATCGATGAAAATTACGTCGTTCATGGGCCCGACTAGATTCTATTGTTCCCACTATAACCTTCAATGGAAATATGTAGCAACGGTTCTTTGAGAACTATTGGTATATGGCCACCAAAGGTAGTATACCAATGATTATAATTAACCAATGTTATTTAAAGTTGTACCAATGATTTTAAAATCATCGGTATAGCCTTATCTTGACACTATATCACCCGATGGGTGGTGGAACCATGGATAAAAGATATACCAATGGTTTCATGGCTTATACCAATGGTTTTGAACATTTGGTATAGGTGAAGTTTCTAGTAGTGTAATAAAAAATAACTTGAGACTAAAGTAATACAAAAAATTAATAAATAATAAAATATGTACCCAAAAATAGCATTGTAGGTGTTGTGTTCATGGTTTGTGTCTTCTCATGGTTCTTGAAACCACATTGATATATTTTTTTTGGAATTAATTGAGATATCATTTGAATAATTCTCCTATGATGATTATCATATTCTTTCGGCTTATTGACATATAATGTGATGATGTGTAGGTATATTAATGATTGTTAAAGGAGTTTAATGATTGGAATACTTATAAGTTGTAATGATGGTGACTAGTGGTTGGTTGTTTCATAACATATGAAACACAAGAATAAAAAAGGATTCTCTATTCAATGAATGGGGCCTATAAATTGTTGTTCATTAACCTTGATCGAGTACAATGTAGCTCATACTTGAAGTTAAAACTGTAACGTCATGTGTTGTTATATATTGAAATCTTCAGGGGAAGTTTGAGACTTTAATTTACTAAGTGTTAATTTTTTATAATTAGTAATATTAACAAGTTTCTGAGTGTTTTATAATTCCAAAATGGTTTTTTGGCATAGAGTTCAGGGATTGGGTGATAAACTGGGGGTCTGAGAGGCCATCGGAGGAGTGATTAGGGGCCCCAAACTACTAAAACCTGATACAACAACCTATTCACATCATGAAATTGGTATTTATTATTATTTTTAGGTTCATGGGGTCGAAAAATGTGGTTTAGGATTTAAAAATGGGACCAAGAGGCACTACTCTAAAAATCATAGTGCGACACATGCTGGTCATGCTTAGTAAATGCCTTTTCCCTGAAAACTCACAATGTACAACCTCTCTTCACACTGTGAACTTTTATTATTAGGTTTTATGGAGGATTTAAAGTGTTAAAACCAATCTATAACCCTCAAAATCATTTCTCTAGAATCCATTATACAGAATGAGATAGGAATGGGAAGTTTTACCCTCTAGTAGCTCATTCGATCGCGTTCCTTCACTAATTGAAGTGTTGTTTGTTGCGATAGATCCCTTTTGGTGAGTCCTTTACCTTGAAATATATTGATGTATTTTTATATTTGATTCCATTTTGATCAAGGAATGATAAATAATATATAAATTGGATGTAAATTCCACTGAATATTGAAGGATTTGTTAGAGGATAATGAGACTTTGATCGACAAGGAAAGAGGATGTCACGTAGTGATGAACACCTGTCATTAATGGGTATTTTAGAGAAGGTATGTCTTTGGTTTAATTATTCTGAACTTATAATTTAATTATATTAAATTGGTTATTTTTTATTACTGCATGATAGGTATTTTTCCCGGTTTTGTGTTGGAAGAAGATAATGGACCTTCCATGGGTGGTTGGTCAAGGTTCTAGCTAGGTGATGAAATTCAGTGAGTCCTTCAGCAATTATTCATTTCTCTATTGTTGTGGTATTTTCTTTATTCATTTAATTAATTATAATTTAGTTATAAATAATTATTTTGAATGCTTTGGCATGTGTTAGAAACCATTGGCGGTTGAAGAAGTTCGAATGGAATTAGGAAACTCAGACAAATCTGTTGGGTTTTTATTGGATTGGATTCGACTCCATTTGAGGTAGGTGGTCCCGTGTACTCTACCCTTTGGTTTGTATATGTAACACCCCAAGAATTTAAAAATAGATTTAATAGTGAATCAATGAAACACTAAGTCTCTACAAAACACCACCTTGTTATAACCTAGGCCATAAATATAATTTTTCTACTTCTATAATTTGAATTTCGAAGAATTTACATACACGGTTGTGTTCAGTAAGATATTTAGATTCTGATAAGACAAACTTAATTTTTGGTGAATAATAACATACCCTTATGAATAGTAACATACCTTTATGAATAGTAATGAATAGTAAATTGGCCAAAAAAATAGACACTTTACCCAAGAATGTATAAATACAATATAGAAATCTTAAAAGTGAAAAAACAATCATAGTATAAATATTGGTATTTTTACATGTCATAAATATATTAATTACAATTTCATGATTAATTTAATAATTTAAAATGGAAATTTATTTTCATAAAATGTATTCATAAATTTTTACTTTATTTTCTTATGGTTATAAGATAATTTTATGGGACCTTGATTAATTTTGCAATGTGTTATAAAATGAGTTATAGTTTTAAAGTTGTTTTTTGGAATAAATTGTGATTTTATTTAAAAATTAAATTAAAAATATTTAGAAAATTATTTTCAAAAAAATTATTTCATTTTTTAATTATACACGTCAAAAAATAGTTTGGGTGAATTTTTGGTATTTTTCTAAAATACTTGAATTTTTCATGAATAGTAAAAATACAGTTTTGAGTTTTCAGCGTGTTTAATGACATCATAATGATGTAATAATTAATATAAAATTATGGTATACTTTTTTAAATTAAAATATGATGCGATGTGTCCCAAGTGGCTAATACCATGGGAAAATACCATGTGAAATCCCATGGTTTTTCAAAAACTACTAATGAGGTGTCCCTTTAAAATAATAAAAAACTCCCTCTCATTTATGATAAATACCCACTAATTCCTTCATTTTATTTCATTAAAAACTCATAATCCTAGAATATATGGTATTATTACATTTCTATTATTCCTCCCAAGTTGTTCTCAAGCCCCCAAGGTCCCAACCTTCAAGTCTTAGGAGTTACTCAACAAGGTAAGAGAATTCTCAACTTCTCTTTTCCATCCAAGTTCTCTTTTATGTGGTTTTTTATTTCAAGTTTTCATAAAATGATCTTATTTAAATATTATTATGTACCTATAATATTTTATGACTATTTTATTAATGTTTAACCCCTGTCCCCTCTATTTTTAATGTTTTCTAAAACCATGTTTCATAGTCGTTATGTTGCCGAATTTTCGTGAGTGATTTCTCAATTTTTCTTTTATTTCGAGTTCCTTTCTTTTATTTTTTCATCTCACCTCATACAAATTCTATGATAATTACATTACCTTAAATGAACTTTAATTTTATTATTATAATTTAATATTTCATCATCATATCTCTTTTCCCTTCCTCTTATACTAAAAATGAAAACATTGTCCGAGATGTGTTAATTTATCACATTCAAGGACGACGAGTTATCAATTTCTATTACCGTACTCAATTATGGTCATGAAACTATTATTATGGTTTAACCAAACTATAATATATGCATTATGTCTCATATATGGTTCTGTAATATTTTTCTACACATGGTTTTTATTTATAAAGCAAAATGAGTTCATTGTGTTAAAAACGGTCAATTAACCCAAACGATTTTCATTAAATAATTTATATAATGATTCATCTTCACTAAAAGTAATAAAATGAAATTTACAACCATTTAACCTTATGTATGTTAACTAATAAAATATAACTTCAATTATTTATAACCATCCTCATTTTACATGATTCTCTGTTCATGTATATAAGTATACCAATCATGAAGAAAACGCTCACAAACGATAAAATTGAACCTCTTAAACCCATCAAGAAGGCCATGAATGAACTTAATACGGTTATAATAAATAAATTACAAAAATAATAGGTTATTTAAATATTAATTAATTAATTTAATTTTTTTATCCAGGACACTAAGATCAAGTGAATAACACCATCAGACTTAAGGTAAGGGGTTTCTTCATCTCACTTCCATTTTTGTGTGATATTCGGTATTCAATACTACTACTTTTGAATGGTGTATATATACTACCCATTTATGTTTAAAATCATTAATATATTTATTTCATGATATTAAATGTATCGTTTAATTATTATTAATTTTTTGGCATATGATTCAATTGATTATAAAGTTGTAATTATTTTCTACCCGAACCTCCATTTTCATTCGAGTTGCTCTTATTCTCTACTCACCTAAATGAAATTCTTATTTATCCTTATTTACTACTCATAAATTATGTGCAAATATTCTATATATGTTTACTAATCATAATACTTCTTTATTTTATGTTTTTTTATATGTTTTAAAAGAATCTTTCAAAAATTCTTCTCAAATGGAAGCCCGATTCAAGGAACTTCTTGAATTCTTACCCATTTTGACGTTCACTCTATAATCTATTCTAATCCATATTTATCCTTAAAAAATCACACATTTTAAAGTGAAAAATATATTTTGTTTCATTTCTTATTTTATGAAAGAAAACATTCCTTTGTGCTTTAAAATCCCTTTAAAGAATTCCTTAAACCGCACTAAAATGTTCTATTTCTAAAGCTCCTTTAAAAACTCTTTTTAAATGATTTCAACTCAATAAGATTTTATTTAAGACTAAAATATAATTTCAATTACCTTCCATTTTATTTTATGGAATATACATGTTTAAAATCTGATTTCATGGAAATTAAAAATGATTTTCCAAAAAGAACTCTTCTTTGCAAAGTAAAAAGGATTTTTCTCATCCCACTTTATCTTTTCTGAGATATATTCCATGTTCACAACTTACTTATTACTTGTGGTGTGTGTACATACCTTTGGTATATCATAACAAGAGTCTCTTTATTCTCATGATATTCTAAGGTATTATGATTTGAATGTTTCAAGGTGGTATGGGACACTTTGGAATGTTTAAGGATTATTTCCTCAAGAATTTTTCAATGGTCTCATTTAAAAGTATCTTTATTTATATCAATATCCTTTGATGAATTTGTATCCTCTAATATATATGGGTATTGATAAGGAATATGTTACTTTTATTAGATTTATTTATAAATAATTTTTTGTACTTGCAGTGATGGGTGGGGCCCACTATAGCCCCTCGATGCATCGACAGGTCTCATGAGACAAATCAGTTGGAAAAAAAACCAATCGATTTTGTTTCCAAAAATCAGATGGGTTTTTACCCATAGACTTAAACCATTTTGATGGTATAGTGGTATCATGTGCCAGATACATGGCGTCCAATAAATAAACATTATCTTTATTTATTTTCAGTTATTACTATCCATAAGGTTTTCACTATGACAAAATCTATGGATGCAGTTTCATTCTTAGTTTATTAATGGTATTTGTTTTTCATTTATTAACCATGTCATATTGACTATTACAATTTGTTTATAATTTTAGTTATTTTTGATTCATGATTCCTCTATTTTTAACCCTTATTAAGTATTTGAGCTCACCTCTTTCATTTGTTTACCTTCAACAGGTTATGAGGAGACCATTTTTTGAGTTCTCATGGATGCAGTTTATTAGTTTTTTCTATGTATAATGTTTTGTTTTGTTTTTCCAATGTAAATATGGGTTTCATGTATGTATCTAGTTTCTTCAAGACTACTAAATTGATCGGTCTGTCGGGATTTGATTCCTTATAATCATGCCAATGTATTAAAATAATGCACCAGCTCTAGGCTTCTAGGGTCGGGGCATTACAGTATGCACCTTTATTGGCATGTGGTATGAGTTTCTTCACCTTGTGTGAATGACCCTAATTCTTCATAATGAGTTATGATAATAATGATGATGATGTGTAATTAATTAATTAGGCTTGATTATTAATTAATGAGGCTTGGGTGAATGATCTTGATTATCCATTTTAGTTAATTAGACCGTGTGTTCTTGCTTATTATATAGACACTGATGGTTGAGGATTGAATGGTTTTGTAGCCTATAAGACCTATGTTTGATGATTGATCATATGGTGTGTGTGTGTGTGAGTGTGTGTAGCTAGTGGAGCCCATGTTTTATGTTTGAACACCTTGGGGTGTGTTTTTATTCTACTTGAGACCTAAATCCTATAAGATAATATTGGGATATTTGATCACATGTGTATCTATTATGAGTATTAATGATATTTCTTGATATATTTTTGTATACACTCTTATTACCTTGAAGTATACCTTGTTGGAATAACATGGTAACCTTGATTGATAGTGATCATAGGTGGGATTACGTTTATAATCATGAGATTTGTTCTTGATATGTATTTGTATTCCTTACAATGAAATATATTAGTTATTGTGTTGCATGGAATGTGGAACTATGATTCTGGTAATAGGGTGACCAAGTTTTTTATCTTGGGTTTGAATATACCTTGGATTTGAAGTGTGATGGAATGACGTGGGTTACAGATTGTGACTGGCGAACTGATACCAGTGTGGTCTCCTACGGAGATGTATCATAGGTGGTTTAAAAGATAAATGACTAGGTATCGACAAGGTAGGAATGGATATCCCTATATAGGTATGTGATTAAGTGACTAGTTGGATAATACTGGTATGGGATCCTATGAACATAGGTCATGGGTGGTTTAAAAGATAGTTGATCAGGGATTGACAAAGTGGGCATGGATATCCCAGTGGAGGGATGTGCTTAAGTGACTTACTAGCTAATATTGGTATGGGATCCTACATACATGGGTTATAGGTGGTTTAAAAGATAGTTAACCGAGGATTGACATGGTTAGCATGGTTATCCCTGTAGAGAGATGTGTACAAGTGACTGGCTAGCTGATACCGGTATAGAATCCTATGGACTTGGGAAATAAGTTTTTTAAAAGATATCTTATCAGGTATCAACTAGGTGATGTTCAATGTTCTTGATAATGAACACTATCTGGGTGGGGCATACATTGTTATTGATAATGACAACCATCGGGGTAAGGAGTGTGATGTTTCCTTTTAAGGTGGAATTTGGATTCTTTGACTAACAAGTGTAGGGTACTAATTTATGTTGGGTTCATGTAACATGTCTCTTGACATGTGGTGATAGAATTTATTATTCTCTTTACATCCATATTGGCATTGAGTTGAAGTAGGTACTGATGGGAATTTGTGGCATCCTGGTAAACACATGACTGCTCGGTACATGGTTGTTTATTTCTTGTGTGTTCTTGGTGATATTATGCTATATTGTGTAGTTATATATTGTGTGTTTAATTTATAATGATCTTATTACATGAATATACACTATATATTACTGGTTGGATATTGGACCAGGTTGGTGGTTTCCTACTGTGTTGTACTCACACCCTACTCAGTGACCATGGAAATTGGGTACCCGAGTAGCCCTCACTTGTTTCCAGTACGGGTTAGTCTGGGTCCTAGTTTTGATCATTGAGTAGGATATCATTCTATGAGTCTGGATATTGAGATGATATGAAGATAGTAGTTTCAAAGTCTCTTGTATTATTTTCCTTTATTTATCTATGTATGTGATCGGTCTAGAGGATAATAGGTTATTGTAATTATTGAATGTTGAGTCTGTATACTAATTTTTCTACTTTCATTCATACAGTTGGTTGGTAGTTTTTTTCCTCTTGCTCTGATTATATACTATTTACCTATTTGGTTATTTATTTATTTTTTATTATGTACTCTAATTGAGGGTATAGTCTCCTCATAGTTCCATTTGAGACCCTTACTGTTAGTTAAAAACCTATGGCATATTGGGAGGCATGCCTAAGGTCACATGGAACTTTGTATTGGACTCGGTGATTCTGGTCGAGATGTAACAATATGGTATTAGAGCACAAGTTTTCTTGTTTTTCCTATTTTGGGTAGTTGGTTGATAGGTGGTGTAGGAATGTGTTAGATCTTGTGATGAAACTCGAACTTGTGCATTGTAAATACCTTTTTCAAGGGAAGTATAGGTTATTGGGGAATGGGATTGATGTTCTTGGTTTCTATTTTTATCATATGTTTTCACCTCATGTAATGCACATGGATTTGAGGTTGTGATTTCATATGGCTTTGATGCTTGTCCATGTCGACAAGAGGATTCATATGTATTATATTCAACAAGTAGTTTTCTCATGACATAAATGTTTTTTATGTGTGATTGTATTGAACCCTATGTGTGTATACTTATGATAGAAGGTCATGTGAGACTATAGTATGGTGCACCCAGGAAATTATGGCAATGGTGATGACTATGATGATGGGGATGCAGTTCCTATGTTCATAGATGGTATTGTGCACTTGTTTAGTCATCATCATATATTAAATACCTTAGTAAGAACCTTGTGTGAGTAGCCAATTGATAGATCTAGTTGATAAAGGTGCCTATTTTGGCCTATATGGAGTGATCCATATAGCACCTAGTGGCATGCTATTTAATCAAACTCAATATCTATGAACTATAAATGTGGTTGGTCTAAGGGATAATCCATTGTGGAATGTCTTTAGAGATGTTCCTAGATGATATTCCTTGGGTTGTAACCCCTGGTGAAACCTTTTTTGGATTGGTAAATACATTGTAGCATTATAAATGTGGCTTTGGTTACTGACAAGTCGTGCATTGTACAGTTTGGAACTAACCTGAGTGAGAATATTTCTTGTGAAGGAATAATCAAGTTTAATGTTTAAGGGTAGTTCTCATTGATGGAAATTCATTTTTTACATGTGATTAAACTTTGGAATTCTTAGAAGAAATTATTTGTAAGTTGTCTTGTAGTAGTGGAGTATTAAGCACCTTTATTACCAGTACTTGAGTTACAAGGTTGGGTTTTAGAGCGTGGTGAACACACAACATCTTGAGATGGAACCCATGTAATGGGTGGTGCATGCTCAAACCTGGTATAAAGGAGTTAACTTCTTTTAAAAGGAGTTATGTGAGTGCTCAAGTTAGGTAGAATTGGTGACTTGTGGTGCATGGACTGTTGAAGGTGAGTGAGTCTAACTTGGAGTACTGTGACTCATGGGGTAATCACACTATTGTAATAATGAGTGATTTTTTCTTACCTTTCTAGGAGATCCTTAATGTGTGAGAATTCATTCGGTAGTTGCATAGGAATGTTTGAACAGCTGGAAGTAGGTTCGTGAGCTGACTAATGAGAATGTTTCTAGTTCTGTAGATGAACCTGATGAAGCTAGTGATGGTAGGTCACTGATGAATTCACTTTAGGGTCACCCTTGGTGTTTTCAACCAGCGCATTTTGTCTAAATCTCCTAGGATTTAGCAGCCTAGTGATTAATACTCATATAGTTGTCTCTATGGAGAAAGATGACATCCACAATTGATCAGGGTACCATTGTGCAGTCAACCCAAGTTTTACATCAATAGGTATGTCATGGTTAGTGGAGAGTCTTGTGTGAGGGTATGAGACTTGTATTGATAGAGTTTATAACCCACACCAAGGCTACTGGAGGACATCACGTGTGTCATGAATGGATCATTGAATGTAGTGGACTACATTTTGGGCAATCCAGTTTTGTGTAGTGCTTGTTGTGTTTCTTAGATATTGGCAGAATGGATGGTTACACTTAGTCGTCGCATTCAATGATGAATTAGTTGGGGTTGGATAAACCAATTTAATCACTATGTGGTGATAATAAGGATAATTCTATGATGGGGAGCATCAACTTGTCATGTGTGAAATGGCCTCTCTTGTGGGAAGGGTCATGGTCTATGTAAGACTGGCCATAGGACGATCATGGTTACTCTAGAGACTAATGTGTAGTGTACCCAAGATTATATTTTTTTCATGTTTAATGTGTGATTTTTTATTCATATTTATTATTGAATGACACGATATGTGGGATTAAAACTCAATAAAAATTGGTGTTTATCAAGAGGGAGTTGGATCATTGGTGTATTGATTCATGGTTGAGAGCCTCATGGCTAGTGGAAGTGGTTGATTAATCAATTGTAGAAATCCCTTCAAAGTCAGTTTATAATTTGGTAAAGATATAAAACTAATTTTAATATGCATTTGTGTCTTAAGGTATTGTTATTAGTGGTTTCATGGAGCATCAGTTTCTTAGACCTGGAACCTTTGTGGGTAAATGATTGGAAATCACCAACTGGTGTATCTGTATGAACCAGAATGCGGTAGGTTGGAACCGCATCAAGCTCATTATATTAGTTACAAATGAGGTGTTTGAAATCAAATGGTACCTTTCAGGTAGGGTTAGATTTTTTAGGTTTATTTAGTATCTAGAGAGTTGTTTGATTGGTTTGGAATCAGGAATGAGGTGTTGATGTCAACTTACAACTTGTGTCAAGCATTGATCAAGCGTGATGGACTGAACCGCACCAGACATATCATTGGAATGCTATGGATATTTAATTGTATGGAGATTCCTATGGTGGGTAGCACCTGATGCTTCATGATGAATCAATTGAGGATATTGTGGTGTTTTGGGTTTTACATAAGTGGTAATTGTGTATCGGTGTTTGAGGACGGTGAGCTTTTGGCTCAGTTTCTGGTGTTCATCCTTGGATTCGTGTAACAGTGGCATGATGGGAATTCAATATTGAGTGAATACTTGAGGTATCATTTGGATTTCAATGATTGAATGTGAGATAAATCCTTGTGGGATATTATTTTGGCATATTAGCAGGTGTATTTCATGTGCTACCACAGCTTCTTGAGGATGAGAAGCATTGTGGTGGGAGATTGTAGTAGTCTGCATCATTATATATTGGAATATTTTGGTGAGGTTTGAGCCTTTCATTTTTTTAATGGTAATTTTTTAGAATTTGGAATTATAATGAGGTTCTATGTGTTTGAGAATTCAAAAATGGTGTTTTGGAATAGGGTTCAGGGATCAGGTGATTAGCCAGGGCTCTGGGAGGCCACTAGAGGAGTGATCAGGGGGCCAGACTACTAGAAGCTACTACAGTAACCTATTAATGTCATGAATAGGGTATTCATAACACGAGTTAGGTTCATGGGGTGTCTAGATGTTGTTTAGGATGTTAAAATGGGGTAGAGAGTCACCACCTAAAAAATCACGGCGTGACACATGTTGTCCAGACCCAGTAAATGCTTTTTCCCTAAAAACTAAAAATGTGAAACCTATTTTCAAACTATGAACTCCTCCAAGGAGTTTTGATAGAGGATTTAAAGTGAGTGAACCAATAAATACCCCTAAAAATACCTTCCCTTTAATCCCTTATGTAGAATGATATGGGAATGAGAGGTTTACCCTCTAGGAACTCCTCTGATCTTATTCCTTCACTGATTGAATTGTTGTTCATTGTGATGGATACCTCTTGGTGAGTCCTTTCCCTTGAAATCTCTTTATGTATTTTTCTATTCAATTCTATCTTGATCATGGATTTATTTCAATTAGAGAAATTGGATATAAATTCCACCGGATCTTAAAGGATTTGTCTAAGGATGAAAATACTTTGATCGGCATGGAAAAAGGATGTCACGTGGGGATGAACGCATGTCGTTGACATGAGTTTTAGTTAAGGTATGTCATCAGTTGAATTCTTTTAGAGTTAAAATTTAATTATATTAAATTGTTTGTTGTTGTGTTTTCATGTGATAGATATTTTTCCTGGTTTGGTGTTAGATGAACATAACAGACCTTCCATGGGTGGTTGGTCAAGGTTCTCGTTAAACAGTGACATCCGGCGAGTCCTTCGACAATTATTCCTTTCACACTTGTTGTGGTTTTTTCTTTTATTCATTTAATTAATTATAATTTATTTATAATTATTTATTTGGAATGTTTTGGCATGTGTTAGAAACCTATGCTGGTTGAGGAAGTTTGAATGGACTTGGGAAACTTTGACAAAGTCATTGGGTTTCACTTGGCTTGGATTCAACTCTGTTTGAAGTAAGTGGTCTCGTGTACTCTACCCTTCTTATTTTAAGAATGTTTATTTGAATGTGGTATAAGTTTCTCCACCTTTGGAGAGAAACCCTAATTCTTCACAATGAGTTATGATAATAATAATTCTTAATTAATTAATAAGGCTTGAGTCTTAATTAATTAAAGGAACATTCCTAATAAATTGATAAGGTTCCCAAGTCCATGTTGGACCTTGTGTGATTGATTGTTGTCTAGAAGATGATGGTCAAGGTTTGATTGGTTGTGTAGATTTTGATACCTATGTTTGATGATTGATCACATGTGTGAGTGTGTGTTTGTGTGTAGCTATTAGAGCTCATGTTTGATGTTTAGATGACTTGGGGTGTGTTGGTGTGATATTTGAGACCTAAAACCCATAAGACCATGTTTTATGTTTGATCACATGTGTAATTTTTATGACTCTTGATGATATACCATGCTCTATTTGTATGTATACCCTTGTTTCCTTGATGTTATACCTTGTTGTCATAACATGTTGACCTTTCTAGATAGCGATCTTAGGTGGGAGTATGTGTATCCTCGTGAGATTTTTTATTGATATGACTTGTTATTCCTTACTATGACATGTAGTTCTTATTGTGTTTCATAACCTATTGAATTATGATTATATTAATAGGATTAATTGGTTTTTTATCTTGGGTTAGATGACCACTTGGATGGGAAGTGTGATGACATGATGAGGGATACAGACTGTGATTGGTTGGATGATACTAGTATAGGCTCCTAAGGACATGGTTTATAGGTGGTTTATAAGATAGCTAACCTGGGATAAATAAGGTGGTCATGAATATCCCTATAGAGGGATGTTATTAAGTGGATGGTTGGCTGATACCGATATGGGATCCTATACAGACATGGGTTGTAGGTGGTTTAAAATATATTTGACTTGGGATCAACAAGGTGGGAATGGTTATCTCTATAGAAGGATGTGATTAAGTGACTAGATGGATAATATCAATATGGGATCCTAAAAACATGGGTTTTAGGTGGTTTAAAAGATATATGATTAGGGATCGACAAGGTGGGAATGACTATCCCTATAGAGGGATGTGCATAAGTGACTGGTTGGCTGATATCAGTATAGAAACCTATGAAATTGGGTCATAGGTGGTTTAAAAGATAGTTGATCGGGGATGAACAAGGTGACATGAAGTGTTATTAATAATGATCACCGTCAGGGTGGGGTATATAATGTTCTTGATAATAACCACCATTAGGATGGGTCATGTGATATTTCATTTAAGGTGGAATTGGATTATTGGACTAATAAGCATAGGGTGGTGATGGGTGTTGGGTTCATATGACATGTCTCATGATGTGTGGTGATAGAATTTCTTATTCCCTTTACATCTATACTGACATTAATCTAAATAAGTTACGTTAGAGGGTTATTAGTGGCCTAGTAAGCACATGATCATTTTGTATATAGTTATTTATTGATTTTGTGTGCTTAGTGATATTATGTTATGCCGTGCAGTTATGTATTTCCTATTTAATTTCTGATGATCTTATCACATGTACATACACTTCATATTACTGGTTGGATACTGGACCACATTGGTGGTGTCCTACTGAGTTATACACACACCCTTCTTTAGAATCCATAGCACTTGGGTACCTAAGTTGTCCTCACTTGTTTTAGGTATTGTTTAGGTTGTGGCCCGGGTTTGATCATTGGGAGGGATAGCTTGTTAGGATTCTGAAGATCGGGATGATATGAGGCTAGGAGTTTTAGAACCTCTTGTATTGTTTCCCTTTATTTATCTATGTATGTGATCATCCTAATGGTTGATTATCTGTTATAATTATTGATTGTTGAGTCTGTATACTATTCTCTTTACATTCATTTGTATAGTTGGTTGGTAGTTATTTTACACTTACTCTAATTGTATACTATTTACTTGTTTGGTTATTTATTTGTTTATTATTGTACACTTTTATTGAGGGTATAGTATCCCCATGGTTCCATTTGAGAATCTCACTACTAGTCAGTTGCCTCTGGCATATGAGGAGGCATGCCTAAGGTCATGTGCCACTCTGGCTCGAACCTAATGATTTGAGTTGGGATGTATTCTCTTCATTCACCTTTGTGAAGTAGGATTTGACACACTTTTGAAGAAGAAGTGACCATACTAAAGTGTATGGTGATTCTAGTGTGATAGATACCTTTTTGATGTGGGAAACCATCGATTTCTACTGAGGAAACTCAATCAGACCCATTTTCATAAAAGATTTAGCATGGATAGTGACATATTCTTATTTTAATGTTTTTTATTTCCTTTTGTTTATTCCTCTCCCAATAAATATTATATTTGGGTTTTATGTCTTTTAATATTACTTATGGGAATATATATGTACCAAAAACCCTCTATAAAGTTCAAATAATAAGTTGTTTGTGTAATGTGACGCACATATCACTCAATATTAAATTATACAGGCCCCTTAATCTTGTGTTTTAAATTGTAGCTATTTTTTTCACAAAGAAAAAATCATTATAAATAATGGTTTATGAATTTTAAATATTCTTAAAGCATGGATAACCCATTACTCAAAAGTATGGAATGATAAAAAATAGTGTTCCCCTTAATAGGAAATGATTATTTTTGAAATCAATAACAACACATCATTGTGTATAAATCACTCTCAAAGTAGTGAAAAAAATATAAAGAGTGATGTTAGTGTCGTAAAATGATAAAATATTTTTAACATGTAAAAATGGTAATGATTTCATATTTGAAAATATGAATGCTTCTATTATTGTAAATGGTTACATTTTCAAAACTCAGATTACTAAAAGGTGTCAACACTATATTGATTTATTAACATGAAAATAAGATCAAAAATAACCAATGTTCCCAGTGAAATCCAATAGTAAATTTTTTTAGAATATTCATTTACCTAGACACATGTCACTCCCTCCTTGAATGGTTTTCCTCCAAAAAAAATCTCCATGATTTCACTACCCTCTCCCCCCGACTCTCCCTCCCACCAGAGTTTCACTTCCCTGCATTACCTCTTATCACATCCCAACTCTAGTGGTTTCTATCTCCATCTTTGACAAACCCTCCTCCCTTAAAACCTCTCTACCTCCCCTCCATCGATCTCCCAACTTTCACATCCTCATATATCTATGCCTCATATTGGTTCTCTGATGCCTCTTCCTCCTCATGGTTCTTCCATCTGCACCACTCTCCCATATCTCACTTGTATTTTCCTCATAACACAACTCCCTGCTTCACCATATCTCTACATCACATATCCTAATTTATAGGCTAGGATTCCTTTTGAATACCAAATCTCCAAACTTCATTGATTCCTTATCCTCTCTTTATAGCCAACCTCCTCATTTACATTTTAGGGTTTTCATCATGAGTAGAAACCCACACCTCATCTTAAAAAATATTTTCTCTCCAAACACTCATAAACCTACTATATTTATGTTATTATTCCTCTAAGTGTTTAAATTTATACTATATTTTTGTAATAACTTATTAATTTTTTATTACTTCCCAATTTTTTTGGATTTGCAGTTGCTTATCTACCATTTTTTAGGATACCCACAATTTTAGATTTTTTAAAACCCTAGGTCTTTCAATATGCATTTTATTTTGAATATATGCAATGTTCATTCTATTTTTAATATACAATATAAATACTTTGTTAATATGTTATATGAATATATCTATATCTCATTATTTATATCTTATTATTTTTTGAACTTCCCTAGACATGTGTCACTCACTTCGTGCATGATTCCCTCCAAAAAAAATTCCCCACGATTTCACTACCCTCTCCCCCCAACTCTCCCTCCCACCAAAGTTTCTCCTCCCCACCCATCCTCCTCTCCCATCCCAACTCTGATGGTTTCTACCTCAATCTATGCCTATCCCACCTCTCTTCCATCTTCTCTATCTCCCCTCCACCTATCTCCCCACCTTCCCATCCTCACTCATTTTCCCATCCTCTAGATTATCTTCTACCTTCACCTCCTCATAGTTCTTCCATCTGCACAGTTCTCCCATATCCCTCTTATGTTTTCCTCATGATACAAATCCCTGCTTCACCATCCCTCGACAACACATCTACAAATTTCAAGACCAGGATTCCATTTAAATACCAACTCTCATGATTTTGTCGATGCCTACTCCTCTCTTCACAGTCTTCCTCCTCAATTACACTATAGGGTATCATTATTAGAAATCCATGTCTCTTCTTACATAATAGTTTCTCTCCAAATACTCATAAACCTATTTTATTTATGTTCTTATTCCTATAAATATTTATAATACTAATATATTTTTGTTATACATTATCCATTTTCGAGAAATTTCCATAAATTTTTTTGGATTTACAATTGCTTATCTACTGTTTTTAAAGATACTCATGATTCTGATTTTTTTAAAATCCTAGGGTTTTCAATAGGTATTCTATTTATTCTCAATATATGTAATGTTCATTATGTTTTTAATATTCAATATGAATACATGTAATATTCATTCTATTTATAATATATAATATAAAAAAATGTAATGTGTTATTTGTTAATATGCAATATGAATTATGATACAGTTCCCTTATAAGACTCAGATTGAACACTAACTCATTCTCATGAATTTATTTTATATATTATAATCTTCTAAAATGGAATCCCATTCAGATCACATTTTTTAGAGAAATTCAATATACATGTCAAAATTCAATTAAAAAAATCCCAAAAAACAACTATTGTGTACTCTAATAGTGTTCCAAAAAAATATTCTAAATGAATTAGAGTTTCATTATATGATATATTGTTGATTATTTATAGGTTGTATTCTAAAATGATATATAAAATCTTATCCTATTTTATTTTTTTACTTCTTTAATTTTCGTTATAGTTTTATTTCTTAGAATTTTTAATCAATAAATGACACCATCCAATAAATCCAATAGGAAATAGTTCCCATAGATTTTCCTCCCCATGGGTTTTCTACTTGAGTTGTATTTTTTTGCAGTTAGTATTTTTTATTACTTCGCAATATCTAAATTTCATATTTCTTCTAAATATTTTTATTTCATGTTTCTTTGCTCATATTATCAATATTCTCAAGATGTTAAGTGATTCGCCATCATGGTTTTCAATGGTGTGATATTTTAATTGGGAATGATAAAAAAGATAACTCCTTGCATTGTATATCCTAATATTTATTCATTTATTACTACTAATATTAATTTTTAATGTTGTATCTTCCATTTCAATTGAAATTATACTTCATGGTTTCAATAAATATTGGATTCAGATCATCTAAAGTTCCTTTTTTGGGTCAGGTGAATCTTTTAATAAATTAAATAGGTGGTAACATAGTTTAGAATTACTATGTCATAAATGTATGATGTTTCTATTATATATATAAATGGTGATGTTAAACCATTTATAAAAATCAATAAATTCAAATATGTTTATTACTCTAGTGTAATTTTTATTGCAGCATTATCTCATGCATCATTTTAACTAATTAATGTCTTGATCAAGCTCCATCAATGAGTAATATCTATTTTTATTTTATGGAATCAATGGAATTGATTGATCCATCATCTGTTTATTATAATAAATTTACCTTTTTTGCTTGATTATTTCCTCCATTTTTGTCTCCTCATTATTTTTTCCCTCTTTATTATGTTTTGTAAGTTTCTTTCCTGCTAATAAATTTTACTCTATATTTCATGGTAAAAACAATTATGAATAGTATGGATAAATTCAATCACCATTTATAATGTATATTTTGTGTTCAATGTAAACAGTTGCTGGGGATATCAAATAAGAGGGGTGTATGATTTGCTGGATTTTGAGAGTAAATATTTTGACTCTTCTAGAACATTTAACCTAATTTTTGTTGATTGGTATGTGTATCCCCACTATCTTCATTATCGTTTTTTCCATGAAATGACTTTTTAGCAGCATATTTTCTCAATTCATTATACACTTTTCTTTTTCATTACCCTTTTCTTGTACAAAATGTTGTTAACATCAGTTATAATCTATTAAAAATTATTCAAAATCTACATGAATTTTTAATAATCTATTATCTTATATAATCAGATTTGTTATATTTCATATATATGGTTTTTTATTTAACATAAACAACATAGATAATGAGAGTTTATTTAGGTGTAGGTATCACATTTTGGGGATTTAATAAGGTGTTGTCCTTATTTCAGGTGAAAATATTTTCCCAACTTGCCTACTAATGAATTTTTTTCTAATGGTAGTTGATGAAATTTAAATTAAATATTCAATAAATTTCAGTATTTTCATTACATTACATTACAAATATATATTCACTTTCTTTGAGGGAATGTATTAACAAGGGGAATACCACACATAATGAATTTTTTCAAAATGTATTTAATATTTCTGCAGTATTGGCATCTCACTATTTTTCATTCAATGTTTCTATAACATATTACTAATATTTTATATAATTCTATTATTTCAATAATAGTGATAAAATTTTCATTTAAAATTTGAAGGTAATCATATCCATAGAGACATCAAAGACTGTGACTGAATGGTGATAATTGATTATTTAATGTCAAAGAAAATAATTTAGGAGCAGAGAGTCTTATAGCCATGGATAATCCATGCACGAGGAGTATAAAATACACTTTTCATGATACTTTTTCAGATACAAATGATAATAAGTGAATAATTTAGTATATTGTATACATGTGGAGTTTTAGGTGTTATAGTATCTATACAGTGAGAATGTGTTGCACATGTCTATATTACCTACTTTTTAATTATTTTGGGAAATTGATTTATTTTTAACATTCTTTACATTTCATAAAAAACATTCATAAGTAGCTATAGATAATTTTTGTTTAAGTTACTTTTCTAATTTAGAAATTCTTTTGTATTTTACAGTATTTTAGGGGGTTTGTTCCATCAAGTGCCCATTGTTTGTGATCATGAGTTCACTAATTTTCTTGATTACTTTGTCTCTTATATTTAGTAAGAGACTTTACATGTTTCAAGGTTTAAAAACATAATGATAATTTCTTTTTATTATGCTTACCAGATGAAAAGAAGTTTAACTGTGACCATTCTATATATATTTTCTAGAAATATATGCATTTAAATTCTTTAAATATAAAATTTTCATATAACTTACATTACATTTGAAGGAAATTACTCTGAATATATTATAATTGTTTGTTTTATTGTTTTCAAACATCATCTAACAATTCTTTTTATATTATCATTTATCTATATCTCTTTTAATAATGTTTAGTTTAAGGTTCACAAATATTGTGTCATATCAACAATATTGAATATCTGGATTGATCTCACAAGTAGAATGAGAACCGACGTAGATCTATATTCCTCTGTTTTGATGTAATGTGTGCAATTTATTATGACTATTGTTACATATATGTTTAGCATTTTATTTTTATGGTGGTTTACATCCGTTTTATCTATTTTTAATATATATTATTAATATATATATATATATTGAATACATATTTTTTTAATATATATTTAGATACATGTATGTATTATGAATATATACTTTAATATATATATATATATATATATATTCATTAGTTACCAAATTTTCCAGTGTTTCACTATATTATCATGTCATAAATTGTTAAAATTTGTTTTTGATTTTCATTGGTAAATGCATTTTGTTCTCTCTTTCTCTTTGTTAGGTTTTAAAAAAAACATGATAATTATTTTCATTTTGTAATTCATCCTCAAGTGCAAACAGATTTTCAAAATATATTTATATCAACAACCATAAGATGTTATATAAAATTATTGATTTCCTATTTAACCATATGCTATTTTATTATCATTTTTTAATGTAAACGCATCAATTACACTATTACATTTTCCTTTGTCTCACATAATTTTTTATTTTAATGTACATTACTTAGTTGTGTTTTCTTAATACTTACTATTTACTAATTTTATTGAACACAAAGATTACTTATTTTATTAAACAAAAAGGTCAATAGGGTTGTGACTTTTGGATTCCTATTTTAAACATATAGTTTGATGTAAGGTTATTCTAAAAATTCATACAAACCATCTTATAGTTGAAATTTTAAGTGATTAGAACATGATATAACTATTTTGACCAAACATCTTAAAATTGAGTGTGTTATTAACATTTATTTACATAATGTTGGTGCTGATTAAAGCTATGTGTTTTCTAAATAGTGTTGGTGGTGAATAAATCTATATGTTTTCTTCTTATTTAAGGTTTTGAGCATAGTGGAAGCGTGTGATGGGAAGTGCCCAAATTTTATTTTTTCCATGATCGATGATTAATCCAAGATTTTACACAATGTTGAACATAGTAATCAACATAATTAAATAAAATAATAAGACAATAGAAATCGTATCAGAACCAAAGGGAGGATAATCACATATTATTTATAATTAATTTAATTAATTAAAGAATTACCTTTGTTAGATGTCTTTCTTCATTGATGAATCTGGAAATAGATCTGTATTGTAGTGTCGTTGTGTTGTTGGAATCAAGTGCAAACCCCTTATAGTGGTGATCTGCACATGTTCCAAAAATCTTCAGACATCGTTAAAAGAATATCCAGGTGCTAGCACGACAAATCCTTGTGCTTGAATCATCCACCTTTGATCACTAAGATAATTGCTTCCAAAGAGTTCTCCTTGATCTGGTGGAGGAATATTGCTCTCTGTTCTTGGGAGTGATCTTGGGGAAGAGAGATATCAAGGGATTGAGAGAATTATCCTATTCTATTGTGCATAACCCAAACAAATGAATTGTTGTATTGAGAAAATAACATAACTGGGTTTATATATCACTAGGTTTAAAATAAAATAATTGAAAAAGTTCCCTTAATTATTTATTTAATCCTAGATAAAATCCCATGTCAAATAATAATATTAATATTACTATTTCTCAACATACACTTAACTTGCGAATTAAAATTAAATATTATTTAATCAAATAATATTCAATATTTATTATTTCTAAAATAATCAGTGACAGAATAAATGCGATCAAGAAAACATGTTATTCAACTTGTTAAATAATAAATAATAATATATTATTTAACTAAGATTCTGGATATACTTAGTGTGTGACCCTCTAGGCCACTTTCTCAGTAGCATTAGGCGAAGCAGCCTAAAGTCCAAGGTTAGTGTCTAGCACCATGCCAAGGCATCCAAAGAGAAATAAGTTAATGTTACAATAGAATAATACCTCATACAGACACATACTGTGTAATATAATCTCTTTATCATGATATCTCAAGTCAAGCAGGTTGCATGTCAGTTCCATCAGCCTATGTGTCCGATGTCTCTTTCTTTGACTTTTTGGAAATACAAATGTCTTATAGAACACCACGACCATGGATTTATTTAGGATATATCATTTACATAAAAGGTCCTAAGATATTAACTTCAATTAAAGAACATATGGGATAAATCCTTTCTCTCATTATTCATTAATACAATATTACTCGTGACGCAACCAACATATACTACCTCACCGCGAACATCTGTCATCGTAGTTTTCATCAATACATCAAAGTAAATGATTCATAATACTCATTAATAAAAATATTAAAGTCTAAGTACCAATACACACATCCTTATATAGTAACATCCAATGACATATATAAATTTGGATTTCCTACTTGTGGGTCTCGTTCTCATAATATCCTACTGGATATTACCAAGAGCGTACACCATGAGAAGGTGCCTCAAAGTCCTATGAGTCTCCAACCCTGATAACCTGTATCATTTGTGTCCCTAAAATGATATCATCTATCTATAAAACATATATTTAAGAATAGTTTTTTAGAAATTTTGGGTTCTCATCATAGCGGACAACTGTTATGACATTTTAGTGCGACAGCTACTCTATGGACATTATCACATACTATGTTATGTAGAAGAACAATCATGATGTTATAAGAATTTTATTAATATTCAAAACTATTAATATAGGTTATCATAAAGTAAAAATAAGTTGGTTCTAGGGCACCAACTCCAACAAACTCCCACTTGCACTAGAGCCAACTGCTAACAATATTCAGTCTTCTAGATCTCACATGATACTCATGATTCTTCTAAGATGGGTCTTTAGTCAATGGGTCTACCACATTCTCTTCTTTGGGTACTCTGTTCACTACAACTTCACCCCTCTGATAAAAATTCCTCAATAGGTGATACTTTTGGAGTATGTTCTTTTTTTTTTGTGTGACCTTGTCTCTTTTGCAAGATCCACTGCTGTATTATTGTCACAATACAATGTGATAGGGTCTTTAATACTGGGTACCACATCAAGATCTTGGAAAAATGTTCTGAATCCAAATGGAATCCTTAGATGCATCAGAATATTCTATATACTCATAATCCATTATAGAATTAGCAAAAACTAGCTGCTTTGAACTTTTCTAGATTAAATCTCCTCCATTGAGACTGAAAACATATCCTAATTGTGAATTCAGATCATTATGATCTGTCTAAAAACTAGCATTGGTATGACCTCTGATTACTAGATCCTCAACTTCTCTATACACTAGGAACATATCCTTAGTTCTTCTCAGATACTTAAGGATATCCTTAACAATATACAAATGTTGTTCTCCTAGATCTACTTGATACTTACCTAACATGATCAGTGCATAGGCAAAATCAAGTCTAGTATATTTCATGGAATACATGATTGATCCTATTTTTGAAGAATATGAGATATTACTCATTCTCTCTTTATCATGATGTGTATGAGGATGCATTTTCTTAGAAATATGTAAACCATGTGATAGTGGAACCAATCCCATATTGGATTGTTTCATACTAAATCTCTTTAGTATCTGGACAACATATGTACTTTGACTTAGTCCAAGTATCTTCTTGTACCTATCACGAATGATCTTAATCCCTATAATATATGTTTCTTCACCTAATTCCTTCATGGAGAAACACTTTTTTAACCAAAACTTAATAGATTATAAGACTATTATGTTGTTTCCAATAAGTAATATTCCATCAATATATACTACTAGGATAATGACCACATTCCCACTAAACCTCTTGTAAATACACAGATCACATTCACTCTTAATGAAACCAAATTATTTTATGGATTCATAGAATCAAATGTTCCATGACCTGGATGCTTGCTTTAATCCATAAATAGATCTCTACAAATTAAAAATTATTTTAGCATCACCTGGAGTCACAAACCCTTATGGTTGTGTCATATAGACATCTTCCAAAAGGTTCCCATTAAGGAATGTAGTTTTGAAATCCATCTTCCAAATCTCATGGTCAAGGTAAGATGTTATATCAAGTAGAATTCTGATGGATTTAAACACAGAAATTGGTGAAAATGTTTCATCATAGTCATTTCCTTAATGTTGTTTGAACCCTTTAGCCACTAGAATTTCTTTATAGGTATTTAATTTACCTTCCATGTCTAGTTTCTTCTTGAATACCCATTTTCATCCAATAGGATTTACCTCAACTATCGCATCGACTAGAACCCAAACTTGGTTATGATACATGGAATCCATTTCAGAATTTATGGTTTCTTTCCATCTTGAATCTTTTGAGGTCTCTACATCCTCATTGTAGGATATAGGTTAATAATTGTTAACTAATAATTATTCACCATCATTGGTGACTAGATAACCATATATCTTTGGTTCTCTTACCTCTCTTACACCCCTATGTAATACTTGTGTTTCAGAAACTACTTATTCCATGATGACCTATGGAATCTATTTCTATACCAAATCTTGTGTATCTTGAGCATCAAATTCATCGAAGTCAATCTTTCTCCCACTATCCTTTTTTAGGATATGCTCTCTCTCAATAAATACACCTTGTCTAACGACAGTCACTTTCTTATCTAAGGGATTGTATAGGTAGTATCCCTTTGTTTCCTTGGGATACCCTATAAAGATACACTTTATACCACAAGGTGATAGTTTGTTGCCTAAGAAGGATTTAACAAATATCTTGCAACCTCATACACGTGTATGTGACAAAACGGGTTTCTTTCCACTCCATAACTCAAAGGGAATTCCATTTTCCACTTTATTTGGTACTCGGTTTAATCTATATGTCACAGTTTATAATTCATATTCCCAAAAGGATAATGAAAGACCTACATGACTCATCATCAACCTTAACATTTCTAAGAAGTTATGGTTCCTCCTTTCACTAACATCATTCTACTATATTGTATAAGGTATAGTGAGTCTAGATAAAATCCCAAACTCCCATAGAAAGTTGATGAACTCTTGGTTAAGATATTCACCACCTCGATCTGATCGAAACTTCTTTATCTTCTTACCAAGTTGATTCTCTACTTCATTCTTGAATTCCTTGAATTTATCAAAGGACTCAAACTTATACCTCATCAAGTAGAAATAATCATATCTACTCAGGTCATCAGTAAAAGTTATAAAGTAAGAATATCCACCTCTAGCTTCTACTATAAATGGTACACACACATCAGTGTGTACCAATCATAGAATATATATGGACCTTTCACCCTGTCCACTAAATGGTGGTTTGGTCATTTTTCCTTGTAAACAAGCATGACATATTTCAAGTGGTTTTATCTCATATGAATCTAAATAACCATATTGATAGATATTTTTCAAACACTTCTCATTTACATGACCAAGGTGGTGATTCCATAGCTGGGTGTTATATGAGTCATGTTAATATGATTCATTAATGATTACAAACACTTGGTATTCATAAGTTAATATATAAAGATCATTATTTAAATGTGTCATACCATAACATATTGTCCTTATAAAAGAAATAACTTTTATTTTCAAACTTGAAAATAAACCCATTTGTATATAGGAATAATACCAAAATTATGTTATTGGTAACCGTAGGTACATAATGACAATATTTTAAAATAAAAATAATTATTGTTGGCAATGAAAGGTTATAGTCACCAATGGGTAAGGTAGCCAGCCTCACTTCATTGGTAGCTCTTAGATCCACCAATCCTCAAGAAATCTTTTGAAATATACTTGGTTCCTATATTTGGGTACAAATGTGAGCACCACAAGCTGTATCTAATACCCAATGTGTAGAAATGGAAATATTTCACTCGATAACGAATTCACCTTTAGCTTTCCCTTACTTCTGGGTGAATTTCATCTTCCAGTGTCCTAACTTGCTACATGAAAAACATACTACCTCATTTTCTTTACCCTTCCTTTAGATATTTCTCTTCTTGGAAGGATGGTGCTCGAGAGATTTAGACTATTTATAGGTCTTGGGACCCTTTACCTTGTTCTTACTTTTCTTTTTCACCATAAGGACCATAGGTTTGTCACACACCATGTCCTTACACACTTGAAAAATCAAGGTTAGAAGTTCTAAAAGACTCTTCTAATTATTATGCATAGTATAATTAACAATAAAACTGGATAAGGTCTTGGGTAGTGATGAAAGTATGAGATCTGTACACAACTCATCTGGGAATTTAATCCCTAAGATTTATAAGTGTTCAATGTATACAATAATATTGAATACATGAGGTCTATTTGGAACAAACTCTCCAATCTTAGTTGTAAATAAAGAATTGGAGGTCTTGTGACTCTCTTGACACACCTTCTCTCGATAGAGATACCAAAGGTGAGACATCATTCTATATTAATCCATGTCCTCATGTTGATTCAAAAGATCATTGGACATGGATGATAGCATGAAGAACTGAACATCTGTAGCATCATTAAGATGTTTCTCATAGAGAGACAGCTCTTCATCACTTTCCTCATTACCAGGTGAAACTGGAAAAGGTTCTTCCAACGCATAAAATTTCCTTTCATAGCGAAGGACGACACATAGTCACCTTTTCCATTATTGGAAATTGGTGTCGGTAAGAAGGTTTTGCTTATCAAGTATGGATCAAAATGATATGTTTTATATCATTTTATTGATGTTTATACAAAATAAGATGAGTAGAATTTTATTACTTTATATGATAAAATTTAGAAAAATAAATAAAATTTATATTTATTAGTCTCCCACTATTTTATTGAAACCCAATAGCCCTCACCATTGGCTTCAGAATATCCTATTTCTTGGACATTTTAGTGGAAAGTATCCATATTTCTCTTCTAATTACCCCAAATTTGGTTGGTCAAGAAACTTGAATGGTTTTAGGAAGACATTCCAAATGCCAACTGTATTAAATCACAATTCCTTGATCTATTGAGTGGACTCCCCAGTCCTGAAATCATTGATTTAAATTTCCTCAACCCTTGTCTCCTAGTTACACCAATTCCTCCTTTGGCAATCAACCCTTGATGTAAACTAAGTTAATTAAACATAAAAAATCAAGTTATAATTCCCCGATAATTGTAAGAACCCCAACTTTGCCTGGTCAAACACTTTGAACTATGGTTTGATTTTAACTAAAGTAGTGGAAGGCTATACCGACTTAATATATATAATTGAGGGATTTTATCCTTTATATGTAAATTACCAATTATTATCTTTATCACATTCCTGTTAATATTAATTGGATTTACTTAAGTGATTAACCATGTCTTAGATAATATTTACACATAATCCAATTTATTTTATTTTTATCTTGCATGCTCATTAATTTCATTAATTTATGTGATCGTGAAAAACATACATAATGAAATAACCATGCCACTGATAGAAATAAAATAATAAAGTGGTATGATCATGAGATTTTACTAATTGTTAGTTTATCTATCAGTTGATAAACTAACATTTGACCTAGGGGAAAACACCTTGAACCAATTAAGGTTCACGTTACAGCTTTTCGCCTATACACCTATGTATCTTTCTTGGATTGGTTTCACCTAGACTCAAAACTTGAACTGCCTCCACTATCATGGGAGCTCTATCCATTAAATATGATTTTACTCACATTCAGGTGAGGGGGAAAGGGTTTACATTAAAGAAACTATGGGCACGCAGGCCCTTACATAATAAGAAGAGAGAAGGAACTCATGCAAACAATTTAGTTTAATAATAAATTAAATGAAACCAATCACATACAATGGTCTGATCTATGCTCATGATCATCCATATGCATGCAACGAATTACACATTTAATAAAACTAACATTCAATTATTAATCATTCTTATTTAATACAAATCAAAATCGAATCGATTAATTGTTATCTTTAATTAATCAATTATTTTATCTTAATTCTCATCCAAATTTACTTAAGATTTTCATCCATTATAATTTCTAAAAAAATAAATTTATTTGAAATTAACTATGTGCATAAATGTACCTTGGAGGAAATATGGTTAATACCCATATGATTCCACCCAAAATGTATTATACTCATATATTGTTTACTCTTGTGACATATGGTATACATGAATTATCACATACATTCATGATGTGTAGTATCAACTTAATGATTACACTAATTATATGATTTTTCAGTCATGTTTTATGCTTCAATGCACATAGAGTAACAATTGTAATATGACTCATACATGATATATAGATCTGAACATTATCTAGATATTAATTAAAAATGTAGATATAAAAATATTAAAACCCATCACATGGAATGTCCTATCAACTTAATGACCACATGCAAGAACATGTCTCAAGGTTTACATAATATAATAAATAAATTTTAAATCTATGTAATTTGGTATAAGTACACGGCATGTACAAGTGAGCTACATGGCGTGTAAATATCTCACTATTTATCCAAGGTACACTCCTAGGGACTCAGTGTGTAAATTGTACCTCAGAAAAATGGATTACATGAAGTTTCCAATGGGATACATGTCATGTGATCTCTGAATTATACAGTCACCAATCAATTAGGTCATGTATAGTAATACATGGGCCATTTATGACTCAAAGGGACTATACGTAGTGCACTTGGGCTACACAGCATGTACTCCAGTTGATCATGTTCTAATCAGTTCCAATCAACATGTGATGTAAGGTATTTAATGCACCATGTGTAATCAATGAACATGGTTTGAATTAATTTCCAAATTAATTATTGATGCACTAACCAAAAGTACACAACATGTAATTTTTATTACACAGTGTGTACTTTTGTGTTATCCGAAAAGAATCCTTGGCATATCTGGATGATTTCATCGATTTTATTTTATTTATAAAATTAATCATCTTAATTAGTTCTATAAGAAATGAAGGAGGAATTAGATCTCACGATTCAGATTAAAAGAAGGATTAAACTTGAATTGAAAACTAAATTAAAATGTGTAAATCACCAATGATCTTTAAATAATTATAAATAATTATGTGATTTCTCTAATACCACTTGAAGGTTCTGGGTGAAGCAGAAGTGTGTGATAGGAGGTTCCTAATGTTTCTTTTTTCCATGATCGATGATTAATATGAGATTTTACACAATGTTGAACATAGTGATCAACAGAATTAAATCAAAGAATCAAACAATAGAAATCATGTCAGGACCAGAGGGAGGATCATCACATATTATTTATAATTAATTTAATTAATTAAATAATTACCTTTTTTGGAATTCTTTCTTTTTCTAAGGAATCTGGCAATAGATCTGCATTGTTGCATCGTTGCATTGTAGGAATCAATTGAAAATTCCCTATAGTAGTGATCCACATGTGTTCCACAAATCTCCAGATGTTTCCAAAAGAATCTCCAGGTGCTAGCATGGTAGATATGTGTGCTTGCGTCATCCACCTTTGATCTCTATGAGAGTTACTTCCAAAGATTTCTCCTTGATCTGGTGGAGGAAGATTGTTTTCCGTTCTTGGGAGCGATCTTGGAGAAGAGAGATCTCAAGGTCTTGAGAGAATTCTCCAATTCCATTGTTCACAACCTAAACAAGTGAATTGTTTTATTGAGAAAATAACATAACTGAGTTTATATATCATTATGGTTAAAATAAAATGATTGAACAAGTGCCCTTAATTATTTATTTAATCTTAGAAAAAAACCCATGTCAAATAATAATAATATTATTATTATTTCTCAACATGTGCTTAACTTGTGAATTAAAATTAACTATTGTTAATCAATTAATATTTGATATTTATTATTTCTCATCAGGCCATTAAACTCAGTTCACCATTCCTCCACAATATTTATTGGACCTTGAATAACGTCTATTTATTTATTAAATAAATATCACTGCATTATTCTCCAATAAATAAATAGATATTATATTCACTAAATAGAAAATAAATATTTATTAAATATTCTTCTCATATTATATTCTCTCAAATAACTGGTGATGAAATAAATGCAATCAAGAAAACATGAATAATTATTAAATCACATGAGGGAATAATATTTAATCAACTTGTTAAATAATAAATAATAATATATTATTTAACTGAGATTCTAGATTGTAGAGACCCCATTTTTTCCTTGTAATACTTTGTAATATTTCTATATATATATTCATAGCTAGGCATTGAGACGACATGCGATTTTGAGGCTCGGTGTTCAAGGAATTAATTTTATAAAAATATTAAATATATTTTATATTGTGTGTGTGGTTAATTAAAGAAAATATGATAACTTTTAAATAGTTTATTAGATTATAAATCTGAGACTATGGTTGGGTCTGTAACATGGTGTTTTTTCTAGGTGTGATATAAAATAAGTCGACGTGGGACGTTCAAACCCCTCGCTCGTTGGCGGTGCGTTTAAGTGAATTAATTAATTAATTAATTAAACCTTGACCTAAAATAAAATCTATAAATTCATTGTTATTCAATTTTGTCCAGGGTTGGATCATAATTCACATTCACTAGAAAATCTCTCTTCCTCCTTCATTGGTGAATCCTTTCGACGAACAACAACAAACCTCTGGATCGAGATGAATCAAAGAATGACGAATGCATCAGATTCTTCTGATCATTCTGTGAGTGTGTTATTCACCAAAAATCAATCCAAAATAGAGGTAGGAATCATCTTTTGGTGGTTTATACTTATAGATTAAAATTTTTATTATATTGATAGTTGTTCTTCGATCTGTGCCCCCTCCCTACAGCCTTTGCATGTCCCAAAGTACTGAAATTAGTTTATTTTATTGGTTTATCTAACCCTGGATAATGTTATTGATTTTTTTCCAATAATTATTATACAAATATCATTTAAACCTTTGTTTCTTGTGGTTTTAACCCACGTTCTTTGCATTATTTGCCGATGGAATCCTTTGGTTCCCAGTTTGACAGTTTTCAGGTGACTCGAGCTTGATCGAGTACCCGGATTCATGGTGGATCGACAAAACAGTGATGATTTTGTGAGTGGAGAATAGATCTCGATTCATTGCAATGAAATTATTTTAAATGCGATGTATTGAGGATAGATCATCAAGGTTCAAATCCACAGGATCATGCGAAATCAACATGAAACCCTCATTAACCTTCAGCGACTGATTTCTGACAAAAGACAGCCAGAAACAATGAGCGGTGCTTAGATCCATGATTTTCATATCATTTAATGGTGGGATCTATGGGTTTGGAACCAGATTTGAAGCCTGAAGATCAGATGTTAATATATGAACTTTCTATAAAAATCACAACTACACGCCGTGTATAATCAAGAACACACGGCATATAGCCTCCCTTAGCAGTGACGTTAGGGTTTCAGGAAAATCAAGGGTCACACGACATGTAAACTTCCATCACATTCCATGTTCCCTCTTTTGGTTGAACAGTCCATGTGGCCAACCACATGGACATGGCCAGAAGACACAACCCTAGTCCCAGATAACCAGGACACGTCATTTATTCCACTTACACGGCATGTAATACTACATGGACAAGAAATTGTGTGCCGACCAGAGACACGGCTAGGCTTTGAAGTGGGGCCACATGTCATGTACTACTTGATCTCTTCTAAGTGAAATTTTAACATTTATATCTTCTTCATTTAAAATCATATTTTGACCTACGATTAGCCTATCCTAAGTGTTTTTTTTAGTACAACACAATGGTTCCCTCAGAGGCATCTTTTGAGAAATGATATGAAATGTTCTGGGTCGACACACACTAAGGAGACGCCTGATGATGGAAGAAATCATATAGAATCACCAGAGTTTTCCAGTTGTAACCCTCTAGCAGGGATAGGTAGTGGAGTTCTCTGATGATCTTTTTGATTGGGGCTAGGTAGTGGAGTTCCTTGATGTTCCAAGCATAACCCTCTAGCATTTTTGGGTAGTGGAGTTCCCCAATAACATCTTTCTAGGTGTAATCCTCCAGTGGGGCTGAGCAATGGAGTTCTCTGATGACATTCCTGAGAATAACCCTCCAGCCAGGCTGGGCAGTGGAGTTCCTTGGTGACTATCAGAGTAGGACCCTCCTTTTATACTAGGACATGGGATCCTTACCTAGAACACCTAACCCCTTGACTATGTGTAACAGTGATGAGATGTTATTTGATGTACCTTTGGACTCACGAGAAAGAGGGATTCTTTCCCCAAGGAGAAACGTTCTTGTGATCTGACCTAAAACTGTGTGGGTGAGTCAGTACCACCCAAAATGGATGGTATCAAGGTGTGGAGATTGAGTCCCTTAGGATTATGTGCTTAGGGAAAACACTTGAGATGTTGGGAATCATTGATGGGTTTTCTTTTGGAACTATTCTTATTAGGTTTAGTAGTTAAATGAAGATCACATACCTTCTTGTTTGGGTTTCTTTGACTAAGCATATATATATACTACTTCAGTACCCACTCCTTGGTTTTAGTTACTCTCCTTCCAGGAGAAGCGAATATGAACAGGGTATGTCATGTGCTTTTAATTTTTAGCTTCTCATGATTGGATGAGTCTACACTCTTGTTATAGGTAGTGAAGACTCGATGAGAAGTTTATCTTCTCACTATGTTGATGTAAGATCCCGACTTTTCTAGAGATCTATTAGGCTCATTTTTGGGTACTCTTTTTTTCCTCATTATGTGTAATTTTAGTTTAGGTTATTTATTTTAGACTGTTTGGGTGGAATTTTGAGAAAATTTATGGAAAAAGAAGTTGTACATGGTTGGCGCACTATTAGAGGAAATTGTTCGCCCCATCCCAGGAAACTATGCAACCTTGGACAGTGGGGGTTTTCATAGTTGGCACACAGTTTGTAAAACTATGTGCCATAAAAGGAGAAATGGTGCACCCCTTAAATAATAGGCACATAATTATAGAAAACCATGCACCCCTACCTAGGAAACTGTGCGCATGGTTTTAATTATCCATAAAATTAGAATTAAATTTCCTGAACCCCCTATTTTAACACCTATTCAACCATAACTCGCCCCAAGTTTATTTATATCATTCTTAGAGACTCTTGGAAGAATTCTTAAGGCTCCTAACCTCCATTCTTGGAGATTCGAATCCCAGTTCTCATATCTGCACCTCCCCAGGTATGTGGTTTCTTCTCGAATGATTTACCGTCTCACTTTAGTTATTCTCCCATTCCTTAAAGGAATTTATCCTATAAATTTATTAGATCTAAATCCATATTTGGGGGATTTAGATCTATGATTTTTTGGATCTGGATCTAGATATAAGATATTTTGATTTTTTTGATTTCGGATTTAGGTTTTGGATCTTAAATGTGTTCTTCACCATGTTCTTGATCCTTCCACTGAAATTGAGGTTTTTCCATTGGTTAGTGTTCTTCATTTCCATTCTTGAGGTAGGTGGTCTAAAATTCAAATCCCATAGTCATGATTTTTAATTATGTATATGCAAGTTGTAGAATTACAAGATCTGTTTAGCAATTAGATTTCCCAATAGAATTAATTAATTATGGAATTGTGAAATTTTGATATTTAGGGATTATTGAACAAGATAATTAATTGGAAAATTAATTATTAGATTTTGGGATTTGTGAATATGATAATTAATTGTGGGAATTAATTATGGAGTTATTGATATTATTGAACTTGATTAATTAACCATAGAATTAATTAATGAGAATGGTTGGGATTATAAAATTGTGATTTGGGATAATTAATTGTTGAATTAATTATGGTGATATAGAAATTGTTGGAACTGAATAATTAATTGATGAATTAATTATTGATATATTGAAGTTTTTGAATAGGAATAATTAATTGTAGAATTAATTATGTGATATTGAGTTGTTTCTTTGAGATAATTAATTATAGAATTAATTATTTGATATTGAATTGTGGTTTGAGATAATTAATTATGTGATATTGAGTTGTGATTTGAGATAATTAATAGTATAATTAATTATGGGATAATTATGTCTTGGTTTGAGATAATTAATGGTAGATTAATTATGAGATATTAACATCATAGATCAAGATAATTAATGGTATATTAATTATGAGATATGGAAATTGTGTGTGTGATTATTAAATTGTTAAATTAAATAATGGGATTAATTAATTGGTGAATTAATTAATGTGACCAATGATATTATTTAATTTTTTAATTAAATAAAGGGGTTAATTAATTGTCGAATTAATTAACGTGAGTAAAGTGATTATTTAATTGTTGAATTAAATAATGAGATTAATTCATTGATGAATTAATTAATGTGAGTTATGTGATCATTTAATTCGTGAATTAAATGAAGTTATTAATTAATTGATGAATTAATTAATGTGAGTAAAGAGATTATTTAAGTTTTGAATTAAATAATAAGATTAATTAATTGATAAATTAATTAATGTGAGAAAAGTGATTATTTAAATGTTGAATTAAATAAATGGGTTAATTAATTGACAAATTAATTAATGTGAGTAAAGTTATTATTTAATTATTGAATTAAATAAAGGGGTTAATTAATTGATGAATTAATTAATGTGAGTATTGAGATTATTTAATTGTTGAATTAAATAAAGGAATTAATTAATTGATGAATTAATTAATATTATCGATGTGATTAGTTAATTGTTGAATTAACTAGAGTAATTGATGTGATAGGTTAATTGTTGAATTAACTAGATAAATTGATGTGATTAATTAATGGTTGAATTAATTAATGTTATTGTTGTGATTAGTTAATTTTTGAGTTAACTAATGGAATTGTTGTGTTTAACTAATTGATGAATTAGTAATGACATTGGTGTGGATAATTAATTATTGAATTAATTATAAATTAAAGAATGGTAACATATTCATTCTGATGTGTGATGTATGAATGGTAATATGGTCATTCAGCATGAATTAAAGGATGGTAACATGGTCGTCCAAATTGTGTGATTAAATGAATGGTAACATGGTCATTCATTTGTGAAATAAGGATGGTAACAAGGTTATCAAAATTGTGTGATTAAATGAATTGTAACATGGTCATTAATTTATGAAATAAGGATAGTAACATAGTCATCCAAATTGTGTGATTAAATGAATGGTAACATGGTCATTCATTTGTGAAATAATTATGGTAGAATGGTCATCCAAATTGTGTGATTAAATGATTGGTAACATGGTCATTCATTTGTGAAATAAGGATGGTAACATGGTTATCCAAATTGTGTAGTTAAATGAATGGTAACATGGTCATTCATTTATGAAATAAGGATGGTAACATGGTCATCCAAATTGTGTGATTAAATGAATGGTAAAATGGTCATTCATTTGTGAAATAAGGATGGTAACATGGTCATCGAAATTGTGTGATTTAATGAATGGTAACATGGTCATTCATTGTGAAATAATAATGGTAATAAAGGTACTTTGAGATATGTCCTCACATGAGAATACTTTGAACTTCAGAATGAGTCAAATAGGGTACTGAGATATGATATCACCTTTTAACACTTTGAGATTTAGCATGAGTTAAAGCAAGTATTAAGATATGATATTTCCTAGGGAGCACTTCAGGATCTAGCATTAGTCGAAGCTAGTATTGAGGTACGGGTGTCCTCATGAACCCTAGAGTTAATGTGGTTAAATAAAGAATAAATGATAATGTGATAAATATTTATTTATGCATTGTACTTATTTCTATGTATAATTTTTTAGACACTATTGGTGGTGAACTACTGAGTATTACTCACACCATACTGAGGTTACCTAATCGGTACTTGAATATACTTTATTGTTGCAGGTTAAGGGCAAAGGCCCTGGTTTAGATGGCAGAGTTGGGATTGAGCATGGTTGATGGAACCAGATGTGGATCAGGACTTTCTTGGGAGTTTTCAATGTCTTTACTTTTGAGTTTTTATTTTTACACTTGGAACATACTTAGCATGGCATGTTTTTAGCTTTAGTTGGATATTGTATTTCTTGCTTTGGTTATCTCATGGCATTGGTATTGTTTATGATTATATATGATTTTACATTTGTTTATTTGTTTTCTACTGGTGTATTACTCTGATAAAATAGGGTATAGTCTCCCCATGATTGACTTACCAGACCCTCACTGCTATTCGGAAGCCTATATCATATGGGGAGGTGCGCTTGAGGTCATGTGACCGACCGGTTTGGGGCATCGTTGCATGGAACCTGGGTCGATGCGTTACAAAGTGGTATCAGATCCCAATTTTTTTTCTTCTTTTTTATTACTATTTGGGAAAGGTATAAAGGATACTAGGAATATTTGGGGCTTGGTTATGAGCTCATTCATGTGATTATTTACCCCATGTACTGGGGAGAACCCAAGTTCCCGGGGTGGGATTGTGGTTATTGCTGCTTTCTGTTACAGTTGAATGTTATTTCAACTTGGGTGATTCACTTATTGTGTGATGTGATTATTTTTTTGAGATTTTATTGGACTAACTCGTGGACCTGAATGGCATGAGAGTTGAGTCTTCATGTATCACTCTAGTCACTCAGGATTATTTTGTGAACATGCATCATTTTAGGCACGCATGGTAAAACGGGTTTTGTGTATGTTGTTGAACTTAAACAGTTTTTGTGGCTTGTGAAATTGAACTGAAAATGGTACCTAACATGAAATTAAGAAAGATTATAAAATTATGCAATATGTGAATAAATGGGTGTCTAAATGAGAATATTGAACAATGATAATGAGTTTACCCTTTATTTACCATGACCTTAGAGGTAGGATGTTTAAGGGTAGTGATAGTCCTCAGTTTTGATCGTGTGGTGGGAAAAAAGGGGGGGAAATACTTGTTATGGTTTTGTGTAAATCCATTTGTTAACTGAGTTAACGGTGTGAAATGAGAATCCTTTGTGTTATATATTTGACCCTTGAGGTGGGTAGTTTGGGTAGTGATAATGGACTAGTTTGAGAACTCAGTTGTGAGTTGTGTGATGGTTTTGGATCAGTGTAGAGAGATGTTGGCAGGCAGGGAAGCCAAAGACTTTTCCATAGGTTAATATGTTTCTGTAGTATGAGGTAACATTAGATATGAAGGATTTTTGGTGGTTTTCATTGATGAATTCTTAGTGTACTTTTAATTAGTGACGATCATGTCCCCTACCTTGACATCATCCCAAGTACACTGAGAAATCTTTGTCTTTACACCTAACTATCTAAATGTTCTTTAGGTAGACATGGGGCCCCTTGGAGGTTGTGTGTATGAAAAAGTATATATGGAGATGGATGGTGGAATATAAACCATTGATAGTTTATGGATGAGGTTTTCAGGATGGACCGGAGGTCGATAAAAACTGTGGTGGTTGAGTTGCTTGAAAAAGCAGTGTTAAAGATTCTCCTATGGTGGGGAGTGATATGTCAGTAGAATGTGTGTGGAGAAAGACCATGGGTTGGAAGTGGTGGAATATAAATGTCAATGATGAACCTATAAGGTGCATGTTTAAATTCCTCGAAGAAAGGTTGGGTGAGCCTTAGAGGTGGTGGATGTATATCTTTTTCAGGTGGTCTTTGATGGTAAGGCTTAGAGCTAATGTTGGATGGTATTCTTGTGATTGTTTGGAACGATGAGTTGGTAAACATGTCAGGTTTGTTGGTTATGTTGATCTTGAGATCTATGAATCCTTTTAGGGTCATCCAATACATGTTTTGTACAGTAGTGAGAAGGTTTTGTGGGAAATAGTGTGTTGATAGTTCCTGTATTGTGGAAACTTGAATGGGTTCGAAAGGAAAATTGGGAGAGAGAAGTGGATAAAAGGGCATAGTGGCCTGAATTTATTTGACTTCAAATCTTAGAGATGTTTGGGGGTACAACTTGAGGATGAGATATTATAATGTGGGGAGATTGTAATATCCTGACTTTTATAGAGATCTATCAGGATCACTTACAGGTACTCTTTTTTCCTTATTGTGAGTTATTTTAGTTTGGTTTATTTATTGGGAATTTTTTGGGTGGAATTTTGAGAAAATTTAAGGAAAGAGTGGTTGTGCACAGCTAGAGAAAACCATGCACCCCTGCGTAGAAAATCATGCACATTGTTTTATTTAGCCTGAAATTGGAATTAAATTTCCCAAACCCCATATTTTAACCCCTATTTGACCCCACCTCACCTTAAATTGATTTATCTCATTCTTGGAGACTCCAAGATGAATTTATAAGGATCCTGACCTCTATTCTTGGAGATTTGAAGCCTAGTTCTTAGATTTGCACCTCCCTGGGTATGTGGTTTCTTCTCGAATGATTTATTGTCTCACTTTCGTTCTTCTCCCATTATTATCTCATTCCATAAGGGAAGTTATCATGTATTTTATTAGATCTAGATCCATATTTGGGGGATCTAGATCTAGGATTTTTTGGATAAAGATTTAGAGATAAGAAATCTTGATTCATTTGATTTTGGATTTAGGTTTCATATCTAAATCATGTTCTTAGATGTGTTCTTAATCGTTCCACTGAAATTGAGGTTTTTCCATTAGCGAGCGTTCTTCATCACCATCCTTGAGGTAGGTGGTCTAAAATTCAAATCCCATAGTCATGATTTTTAATTGCATATATGCAAGTTATAGAATTGCTAGATCTATTTAGCAATTGGATTTACAAAGAGAATTAATTAATTTGGTGAATTAATTAATTATAGAATTGTGAAACTATGAGATTTAGGGATTGTTGAATGAGATAATTAATTATAGAATTAATTATTTGATTTTGGGATTTTTGAATATGATAATTAATTGTGGGAATTAATTATGGAGTTATTAATATTGTTGAACTTGATTAATTAATCGTAGAATTAATTAATGTGAGTGGTTGGGATTGTGAAATTGTGATTTGGGATAATTAATTGTTGAATTAATTATGGTGAGATAGGGATTGTTGGAATTAAATAGTTAATTGATGAATTAATTATTGATATATTGAAGTTATTGAATATGGATAATTAATTGTAAAATTAATTATTTGATATTGAATTATTTCTTTAAGATAATTAATTTTAGAATTAATTATGTGATATTGAATTTTAATTTGAGATAATTAATTGTATAATTAATTATGTGATATTGAGTTGTGATTTGAGACAATTAATTGTAGAATTAATTATGGGATAATGATGTCTTGAATTGAGATAATTAATGGTCGATTAATTATGAGATATTAACATCATGGATCGAGATAATTAATGGTATATTAATTATGAGATATAAAAATTATGGGTGTCATTATTTAATTGTTAAATTAAATAATGGGATTAATTAATTGGAGAATTAATTAATGTGACCAATGAGATTATTTAATTGTTAAATTAAATAAAGGGGTTAATTAATTACATAATTACTTGATGTGAGTAAAGTGATTATTTAATTGTTGAATTAAATAATGAGATTAATTAATTTATGAATTAATTAATGTGAGTTATGTGATCATTTAATTATTGAATTAAATAAAGGTATTAATTAATTGAAAAATTAATTAATTTGAGTAAATAGATTATTTAATAATTGAATTAAATAATGATATTAATTAATTTATAAATTAATTAATGTGAGTAGAGTGATTTTTTAATTGTTGAATTAAATAAATGGATTAATTAATTGATGAATTAATTAATGTGGTTAAAGTGATTGTTTAATTGTTGAATTAAATAAATGGGGTAATTAATTGATGAATTAATTAATGTGAGTATTGATATTATTTAATTATTGAATTAAATAAAGGGATTAATTAATTGATGAATTAATTAATATTGTCAATGTGATTAGTTAATTATTGAATTAACTAGATTAATTGGTGTGATTATTTAATTTTTGAATTAACTAGAGTAACTGATGTGATTGTTTAATTGTTGAATTAACTAGAGAAATTGATGTGATTAATTAATGGTTGAATTAATTAATGTTATTGTTGTGATTAGTTAATTGTTGATTTTACTAATAGAATTATTGTGTTTAACTAATTGTTGAATTAGTAATGGAATTGGTGTGGATAATTAATTTTTGAATTAATTATAAATTAAATAATGGTAACATGTTCATTATAATATGTGATGTGTCAATGTTAACATGGTCATTCATAATGAATTAAAGGATGGTAACATGGTCATCCAAATTGTGTGATTAAATGAATGGTAACATGGCCATTCATTTGTGAAATAAGGATGGTAACGTGGTCATCCAAATTGTGTGATTAAATGAATGGTAACATGGTCATTAATTTATGAAATAAGGATGGTAACATGGTCATTCAAATTGTGTAATTAAATGAATGGTAACATGGTCATTATTTTTTGAAATAGGGATGGTAACATGGTCATCCAAATTGTGTGATTAAATGAATGGTAACATGGTCATTCATTTGTGAAATAAGGATGGTAACATGGTCATCCATTGTGAAATAATGATGGTAACATGGTCATACAAATTGTGTGATTTCATGAATGGTGAAATGGTCATTCATTGTGAAATAAGAATGGTAATAAAGGTACTCTGGGATATGGCCTCATATAAGAATACTTCGAACTCTGACATGATTCGAATCAGGTATTGAGATATGATATCACCTTTGAACACTTAGAGCTCTTGTATGAATCAAAGCACGTATTTAGATATGATATTACCTAGGGAACACTTCAATATCTGGCATGAGTCGAAGCTAGTATTGAGGTACGGGTGTCCTCGGGAACCCTGGATTTAATGTGGTTAAATAAAGAATAAATGATAATGTGATAACTATTTATTTATACATTTTAATTATTTATTTATAGAATTGCATACATTATTATCTGACTGGATATTATTTTAGACACCGTTGGTGGTGGCCTACTAAGTCGTACACACACCCTACTTGGGCTGCCTAATCGGTACCCGAATAAACTTTATTATTCTGGGATAGGTTAAGAGTAAAGGCCCTGATTTAGATGTCAAAGTTGGGATTGATCATGGTTTATGGAACCGGATGTGGTTCGGGACCCTCTTGGGAGTTTTCAGTTTCTTTACTTTTGAGTTTGTATTTTGACACTTGGCATGTTTTTAACTTTAGTTGGATATTGTATTTCCTACTTTGGTTATCTTGTGACATTGGTACTGTTTATGATTATATATTCTTCTAAATTTTTTTATTTATTTTTTACTGGTGTATTACTCTGATAAAAGAGGGTATAGACTCCCCATGATTGACTTTCCAGACCCTCGCTGCTATTCGAAAGCCTCTAGCATACGGGGAGGTGTGCTTGAGGTTGTGTTACTGACCGATTCGGGGTGCCATTGCGTGGCACCCATGTCAGGATGTTACAGTCGAGATCCTTATGTTTGGATGAGTTTACTTTCACTCTCTTGTTTGGTTGAGCTGTACTCTTTTATTGTACCTTGTTCTATCTACTATTTTCCTCTTTAGTTGTATCTCTTATTGCTCCTACTTCACCCTTTTGGGGTGTTCTACTGGGTATGTTTATACTAACACCTACATGAGTTTTTCTCACACGTGTCGTGTCTTATACAGATGATAGATAGGTTGATCATGACTTTAGAGGAGCTTAGGGAAATAGGGTGCTTGGACTACGTACGGTGGTCATAACTTGGGATCCAAGAGTTGGGCTCTCTCAGATATTTTACTTTTCTAGTTTTTTATCAAGTTGGGACACATTTCTGGTTGGGGGTGTATTTTTTCCCTTTTATTTTCAGTCTACACTACTGTACTTTATACTGTTTAGAGTTCCATGCATGTTTGGTTTACTTACAGTAGTGTTTCATCTTTTATTTCTTTCCCTCTTTACTTTTTCATTGATTTGAATTTATGCATGTGTATAAGTACTTAGGAAAAGTCCTCCCTAAGTTATTTATGCCTCTGGTGCTTGTCGTCACCCTCTAACCTATAGATTTGGGCTTGGGGTAGTTGCATCTCGAGACCCGGCTTGGGTTGGGTTGTGACAGGATACACTTAGTGTGTGACCTCCTATGCCTCTTTCTCAGTGGAATTAGGAGAATTAGCCTAAAGGCCAAGTTTAGCATCTAGAAACACGCCGAGGCACCCATAGATAATGAATTTAACACTACAATGACATAATACCTCATATGCAAGCTTACTGTGTAATATAATCTCTTTATCATGATATCTCAAATCAAGTAGGTTGCATGTCGGTGCCATCAACATATGTGTTCAATGTATCTTTCTTTGACTTTCCATAAATATAAATTTCCTATAGAACACCATGTCTATGGATTTATTTAGGCTATAGCATTTCCATCAAAGGGCCTGGGATATTAACTTCTGTTAAAGAATAGAATGGATAAATCCTTTCTCGCATTATTCATTAATGCAATATTACTCGTGACACACCCATTGTATCATACCTCATCATGAACATATGTCATCACAGTTTTCATCAATGCAACAAAGTATATGTCTCATAATACTCATTAATAATAATATTGAAGTCTAAGGACCAATACACACATCCGTAGATAGGAACATCCAATGACACATATAAATTTGGATTTCCAACTGGTAAGTCTCATTATCATAATATCCTAATAGATATTACCAAGGGTGTACACCATGAGAAGGTGCCCTAAAGTCCTATGAGTCTCCTCACCTAATAGATTGTATCATTTGTGTCCCTTAAATGATATCATCTAACTATAGAACTTATATTTAAGAATAGTGTTGTAACACTTATGGGTTCTCATCATAGCGAGGAATTGTTATGACCTTTTAGTGTGACAACTACTCTAGGGACATTATCACATACTATTTTACACATAAGAACAATCATGATGTGATAATAAGTTTATTAATATTCAAAACTATGAATATAGGTTATCATAAAGTACACATAAGTTGGTTCTAGGGCAAAAACTCTAGCATTTATGATATAAAGACGATTGTTTATGTGTTTAGATGAAAAACAACTAGTCGTGAAAGAAAAAAATTCATGAAAATATAATGATTTATCAAAACACAAAAATCTGGTATACCTATAAAATAGTGCACATAATCAATACATGAAAGTAAATTGAGGATAGTGAAAAATAATTTTTTTCTATTTGCTTTCAAATTACCAGACCCTAACATGGCCAATAGTCTATTATACCTCTGTATGTATGATGCTTCAATTGAGTCCTTTCATGCATATATTTCTTCCTTAGATCCCATATCTACCTTTACTTTGAACTTATACACCTTCCATTCAAAAAAATTAATGGTTTATTTATATTAGTTTATATGAATGGTAGACCAATATCAATATCTTTATGTGATATTCTTTTGAAAATATTTCTATTGAAATATTGCATGTGTAGTAAGCCTTTAGCGGTGCGCAGGTTTAACTGTTTGAATTATGGTAGTTTCTATGCATACAAGGATTTGAAATTAAAATGTTACATTTTTTATAAATGTGTGAAATAGGGTAGTTGGTTTTCTTATCAAAGAATTGACATTCTTCTTTAATCTTTAAGCAATGGAATTATTTTTATTTATCCTTTTTTCATGTAGAAAAATTTCTTTTACATTTCAAATTAGAAGATGATATTAATGTGTTTAATAACACATTTCATTCACATTCAACACTTTCCAATAAAAGCATCATCCCACAAATAATTTCCTCACCCTCAAAATAGGAAAAAATAGAATAAAAATAGAGTAAAGTTATAACTTTAAAACTTAAAATTATAATATCAAAAAATTTATTGTACAATCATAATTTATATTGTATTTTTTTGTGGCTTTATCCAGATTGTTCCCATTTTTTTGTTCTTATAATATTAGTTTTTTTATATTTTTAGTAGATTATATTCATTGATGAGAGCCTATTTGTTCTGCGAATTCTAGTTTATAAGTTCAGTGGGTGTTCGATTCCTCTATTTCAGTGGGTTTTTGGTGTCCTCTATTTAATTTCTTTGCAGTGGGTGTTCGGTGTACTATATTGCTATAATTTGAATTTATGTGGATGTTAGGTGATGTTTGATGGCTCCATTTGTGGTGGTTCTCCTCTATTTCTATAATTTTATCATTTTTCAGATGTTTTATGACTACATATTTTTGGTTCTATTTGTGATGTTTGATGTCTACACATTTTCATTCTGGTTCCATTTTTGTGTTTTTTGGTGCTCATTATATTAATTCATTTAAATTCCAACAAAAAAATATACAAATATATATTCACATAGGTAGAATACTGATATATATATATATATATATATTCACACAATATGAGTTTTTTCATATTTTTGGTATTTGATATTCATCGATGAGAGTCTATTCGTGTTGTGGATTCTAGGTGATAAGTGTGATGGGTGTTCAGTTCCTCTATTGTAGTGGGTGTTCGGTGTCCTTTATTTGCATTTATGTAGATTTTAGGTGATGTTTGATGAATCCATTTGTGGTGGTCCTCCTCTATTGCTAGAATTTTCTTGTTTTTTAGATGTTTGATTACTACATATTTTTTGTTCCATTTGTGATGTTTGATGACTACGCATTTTCTTTCTGGTTCCATTTTTTGTTTTTTGGTGTTCATTATATTAATTAATTTTAATTCCAACAAAAAAACACATGAATTTATATCCGCACAAGAATAATATGGATATATATATATATATATATATATATATATTCACACACAATGCAATATAATAAAGTTGTCTGGGACTCGACCCCAGATTAATATCATCATAGGTTCATCCCCTAGACCTAACCCTCAGGTTGACCATTGGATAACATCCATGTAAGTTCATTTTATCCTGATCATTGAAATAGAGGGGAATAAAAATTAATATCTTCATCCAAAATAATAAAAAGGTGGTCTAGATTTGGTTCCCACCAAACAAAGGCTGAAAGGTTTCTTTGTCGGGCAAGAGGGCGATGATACCGGAGTAGCGACCTTCATGATTCTTCCAGAAATCGAAATATGTAATGACCAAATCTTTCCCAATGTGAGAAACAAATGGATAGGTAAGATGAGAAAGTAATTTTTTGTTAATGATTAGTTTTGAGACCTTGTAATAAGTTTCTAATATATTTCATTAACAAATGGAATATCATACAAGATTTTTAGTGGGCGTTTTCAGGGAATGTTTTGAAAAAAAGAATCATTTATCATTAAATTTATAATCTTGACCTCAAGGTCATTCTACTAGAAATTTGACTGTGAATTTCCACTAATAATTTCCACTGGTAATTTCCACTGATAATATCTCCTACCAATCTTGAATACAAAATTCTAAAAGGAATTCCAAGATGACAACTCTACTATAAATTCTCACTGTAAATTCATAGTTTGATTTCCTAGTTGAAATTTTTAATCATTTCAGAATAAATGATCTATGATTTCAAATTTATTTAAAGTGGAAATTTCATATTCTCTTTCTACTATGTATTTTCATAAGAAATTCCCATATGACATATTTACTAGATATTAACACTATGAATTTTCAGTTGGGATTCAAACTTGATATTTTCAAAAGATTTTGAGGAACTGATTTGTGATATTTAATTGATTTAAAGTGGAAATTTCAACTTGTATTTTGATGGTGTGATTTAAAATTGAATCTAAGTGGAAATTTCCACTATTAGGTTCCATTCGGACTTTCCAGTGGAAATTTCCAATGGAAATTTTCAAATGATTCAAAAGAAATCACCCCATCCAATAACATTTATAAAGAAAGGTGATCTGAAAGTTTGTGCTCCCGCATTGACAATGTTAGAATGGATGTGATTGAGCTGAATTTGGATGGAGTAAATGATTAAAAACATATACATTCAATATATTTGAATATTGTGCAGTATTTTTCTGAATCTTACGTGAGGGATCATAACATTGATGAAATTACAAAATCAAATTGCATTGTAGAAAGTTTCATCGATAGAGATGAAGTTCAAGATTCAGAAGAAAACACCCCATCAAATAGAAATTATTAACAAATCACTACATGGAGATTGTGCATTGGGATGGTTTTTTAATTAGAGTTTGAAGCCTATTCATTTTATATTGCTTATGGAGGCATTGCTAGTTTCAGTGTACAGAAGAAGTATATTAACAAACATAAAAAGGATAAAAGTTTAGTAACATCAACATTGTGTGCATGTAGAAAATAAGAATGTCAAAGATCGGAAAAATGTGATGTCAATGTCAAAAATCCATGTTCCGAAAAAGGAGAAATTGTTCAGTGTGAATGGGATTTGTATACATGTAAAATAAGTAATATGAGTGTAGGAAACTAATTGAGGAGCATAACTAATCTTTACATTCCTCAGTGACTATACATTGGATGAGGTCAGAATGACACATCAGGGATGCATAAGGTTCAGAATTGTATATATATGATAAAGCTAGTCTTAATCCTGGTGATTCATTTTCACTTATAATAGCCATTGTTGGTGGGCCCGACAATATTGGATATACACGAGTAGACCAACATAATTTTTTATGGTCCAAAATATAGAAATAGTTGAACCTAGGTGATGTTGATGGTACATTACAATAACTAGAGAACCAATTAAGAGATAACACGTCATTCTTGTACTTAGTGAAAATTGACATGTGCGGTCAAATTAACAACATATTTTGGGTTGATCCCAAAATTAATGTGCATTATGAGAATTTTGGAGATGTTGTCGTGTTTGACACTAACTTTAACCAAAAAAAAGGAGTGTAGGCCTTTGGGAGTGTTTTTAATCATAAAACATGATAATGAGATAATAATTTTTGGTGCAACATTGTTATTTAACGAGACAATGGACTCATTTGGTCGGTTGTTTAGTATATTTTTTTATTTTCATGGTAGGAATAATCCTGACACAATTTTCATGGATCAAGACGCAACTATGTTTAAATCCATTTCTTTATCCCTACCTAAAACAAGTCACTCCCTATGCACTTGGAACTTAATGAAAATGGCATTAAACACTTAAGACCTGTAATGAAATATGGGATGACTTTGTTGGATAAATTAAAAAAAATCATGTATGGGGTTGATGACACTTCAAAATTTGAGGCTTTATGACAATAAATCCAAGTAGAATATGGTGATACAAATTCAACATGGTTAGAAGATATGTACAAATTAAGGGGAAAATGGGATTATTATTTCATGAAGAACACGTTGACATTGGGCATTAGAAGCACGCACTACTATAACACTGGTTGTTGCTAGAAATAGCCTTTATCCTCCAAATCCTTTTTTTCATTTTCAAAAATAAACCACTTTTTCGGAGATTGGGAACCTTACAAACACCTCAAACAAGATTCAAACACATCCATATAGAAATAAAAGATCATGAAAAGGAACATTCAAAATTGAAAATTCAAATTCAAAAATGAAAACTCAAACCGCGGGCAAAACATGCCGCCCGAAAAACCCAAAATGAGAGAAGCCATGTCACCATCATCGCCATCATCACCTCTCCGACCTTATTGATTCGTCACCATCACTGCCTTCACATCGGATCATCACCATCAAAATGTCATCAGTGGCTCATCACCATCGGTTACACTTCGTCACCGCCAGCACCGAACCCCATCTTCATCACCGACTGATCGTCGTCGAGGATCTGATGACCGGAATGAACACAGATGATTCATCATCGTCAACGTCCTGGAGCTGTATGCTCTAACTCACATCCCAAGGAACTGAGAAGACCGCCGCCCACATCTTCCGTAGAGAGGGTGGTGATGTCCTGGATCAAGAGCAGAGAAACGAGCAGACAGTGCCAGGACAGAATACCGGTGAGACCCACTGGAATCCATCGTCGTTGAGACATCGTCCATCAGACATCTTGTCCCATCACAACCCCATGTTAAAAGCCCAAGACTTTTATCAATGCTGAAAAAGCACTGATAAAGGGTCCATTTAACATCGCTAAAAAATCACTTATAAATATCTCATTTATCAGCGCCTTAATTTAGCACTGCTAAAGGATTTATTTATCAGTGCTTTTATAAGCCCTGATAAAGTAGACCTTTATCAGTGATTTTGGAAGCACTGATAAAGGGACATACTACAATGTGATATTACAGCACACTGCAGAACCAGAAAAACATATTGTCACACCCCAACCTGGTTATTTAATCATTTTAAATTATTTAAACTATTATTTTGTATTTCAAGACCTTTTTCACCATTTCACGGTTATCCCACACCATTAAGGGTAACTGTGCGGTGCCAGCATAGATTCCTGAGTGGATCTGATTCATGGCATGTGAATTTCACACATATTATAAACACCACGCGACAAGCATGCAAATTGACCCCGTAAGCGAGCAATACCGGGTGGCACGGGTCGAGCGCAGTTTACTCAACTGCGTGTTTGACTACAGGAAAACCGCGCAACTACTTGGTATTCAGAAAAAATTAATTAATTAATTAATTAATGGTAAATGAAATAAAAATAAAAATAAAGTGAGTTAAATTAGATAAAATAGAATTTTATAAAATGTTTAATGATGATAATAACAATTATATGATTTTTAATGATATTATTGTTATTATTAATATGATCATTATATTATTATTAATTTTGTTATATTATATTATTATTATTATTATTATAAAACAATTAATGAAAAAAACCCTAGGGGAGCCCCCCCCCCTTCTCCCTGCTCCCGTGTGTGGTGCGGACCAGGCCCCTCGCACCCCCTCCTCCTGGCCAACCGGCTCCCGGTGGCTAGCCTCCTCCCGTCGCGCCATCTCCATCCCATGCCGCCTGATCGCTGCCATGCTGTATGATCGCTACCACGTCATCCACTTACTTCTGTCCCATAGCACCAACCTCCTTCTGAACTAACCACCCGCAGCACCACCCCCCTTCCACTCGCTGGCCACCAACCCTCTTGTCACCCACCTCCCTGTGCTGGAAGCTGCATCCGGTTAGGCCATCTCCCACTGATTGTGCTCCATCCAGGCCTCCCCCTCCCATTCGACCAGCACTGCATGACCCTCCTCCAGCATTGTTCTACTCTGCTCGGTGCACGACCGGCCAATCTGAACACCAGCCTGCACCCTGTTTCGGCGCGGCCCAAACCCTATTACAAAGCGCCTCTGCCCTTCTCTGGCATGGTTGCAGTTCCCCTCGTCATCAAACCATGGTTTGTATCTCATTCCAATTTTGGTGTTTTCTTCAATTTAACCAAACTTTGACATCTCGGTTTTTGTTTCATGCTTTTTGCACAATGTTTAGCGTATGTGATTGATGTATCGAGACCCGTTGGTTCATGGTCTCGCATCCACCACCAAGGGCGAGGCGGATGGACACTTTGTTATGCTGCTAATTTTTTGGGTAAGGTTAATGCACCTGCTATTTTTTCGCGTCATCTAGTTCAGGATCTTTTGGTTTATGTGAGTCCCTAATACTTCTTTGGTCATGTGTTGGTCCATGTCGCACTAAAATTTGGGTGTCGGGAATTGTTGCAGGGTGTTGAGATCAATTCCAAGTGCGTGCACGCATTTTTTCCAGGTATGAATATATATATATATATATATATATCTTCTAAGTGTGTGTTCCCTCATGGCATGGGGAACACATGATTCGATTTAAAGGTGTATATATATAGATATATGGAAGTGTGTTCCTGCGAGCGGGTTGTTTCTTGACTTAGAAAGCTTTAGTTTTTCCATTCTTTGATGTAAGTGTTTTCATGCCCTTTACTCCTAATTTAAATTCATGTGGTGCTTGAGTTTTGTTATTAAATTTCTAAAACATGTTTCGAACTTTTATTACATGCTTAGTTAGTTTGTAATAGTGATTTAGTGTTGGTTTAATTGATCACAGTTAGGTTTCTGTATGCTTTTATTTTATGCACATGTAAATGACTTTCCTTTTGGTTTTAAATAATTGTCATATGCTTTGAAATGGTCTTGTTGGATATCATGGGTGGTGTTCATTGGTAGAAATGTTTTTATGGAAAATTGTTTGTTCATAATGGGTGGCTTTATGAAAATCGGCACTTGGTGGAATGTTTTAATGCTTTAGTAGATGATGTGTGTGTCTAGTCACTTCAAAATGGTTAGAAATGGTCTCTTGTCATTTGGATATGTCCTTTCCTCCAACTTGGCTTTCTAAAAATAATTATTTCCTCTCACATTCCTCCCTTCTTTTGATAAATGGTTTCATTTTTTTCAAAGTTACTTAAGGTGATTTCAAAAGTGTGTAAATTTTTGACATGTTTGGTGTTGATTAAAAGGATATTGTTTCTTCAAAGGTTTGAAGTCCTTTTTGGAACCTTCGAGTATCTTTTCCATGGTTTCAACTTAGTTTGGTAAATCATATTTGAAATAAAGGCATGTTTGGCAACTGTAATGTGTTGGGTTGTGTGTTTGAAACTTAAAGGCCGAATGGCAAGGGCATAGTGAATATGGGATCTCAATTTGTTGGAAATGTTTTTCTTAAAGTGTTTTGGTAAATTTACCTTAGATGGTTAAATCTAAGGGTCCGGTTGGCACTTTTGGTATGGTTAATTGGAAAGGGTTAGATGTGTGAAAACTGGATGAGGCATGTTTTTCATCCTTGAAATGTTTTTTTAACCCATCTTGAGTTAGGTATTTTGCCTCATTGGTTGATCGTGAGATAAAAGGGTCCTTGGTATGGGACTTCTTTGAATGGTAATTATTTTGAGGTAAGAGACTAACCCTTGAGGTGGTCGGGGTGGTGTTGGTTTGTGTGGTGTGTTTTATTATATGTATGAGAATTGTTGTGTGAATTTCATGGAACCCCCCCTATGAAATATACATGGTAACCTATCATAGAAAATAAGATTATTGATAACTATTGTTGCCCTAGTTTAGATTACGCACTGGCTAGTGGCCCATAAAAAAGAGATGTTTTGTTATTATTGCTATGGGATTGGGCCCCTCGACTAGGCCAGGTAGGGAAATGGTCAGGCATTAGGGATTTATGATGTCATTGAGTAGGGCATTCATTCAGGATGAGTCAGATGTATAGTACATTCTGGTCTTCCTCTAAGTTCCTAGGATTTCTCATGTTTCCCCATTACGGGTATTACTAGTGTTGTTTCCCTTGTTGTGTAGAATTTTATTCCTTGTACCTAGTTTTGGTTTTTCTTTTGAACACTATGAATATGTGGCTATTTTAAAAGGGATTTATAAGAATATGTTTTGGAAGAAAAAGCACAACCTCCTTGTTCCATTTTTTTATTTGGTTTTAAAATTATGACAGCGACAGATCATGTTGTTTTAAATTTCTAACATGTACGAAAATCTATTGTTTTATAAATGTATTTTAAACTGGTACCAATAGAATGTTTTTGGGAATAGAATGGCATGGAATCTGTGTGATTCCCTACTGAGGATTTTGGTGCTCACCCCTACTTTATCATTTTAGTTTCAGGTTCTGTTGGTGTTGGATCGCTCTTGGAGCGAGCTTGGTTCTGAGTTGGATGGTGACCTAGTAGGTCACAAGGAGGTATGTATAGTTTTATTTTCTTTATGTTGCTAGTTTTTATTTTTAATGTTAGTATTTATTTATTTAATTTTCTTTTATTTATGGGACAAATCATTTACACGTGTTAATTTTGATGCCTGACACTAGTTGTCATCCCAAGAGGATCGGGAACGCCCCTCAGGATATGTCGCGGACCGGCTTGGGTGACCGGTTCAGGGTTGACCCGAGCTGGTTAGTGACAAAATGGTATCAGAGCATGCCCTTGATATTTGGGGTGTCTGGTAGAAGGAGATTAGGATTTTTGGGGATCAGGAGGTAGGTTACGGGTTGGTGCTTAATCGCCACCGCTCATGATGATACTTGAGTTACTAGGGGTAGTCTACATTTTAAGTCTTTTGTCTTTGGTTGTTTTGGATTAGGGATGACAATGGAGGTGAATTGGTTCATATTGCGGCCTCACATGGGGTGGTGACCCATGTGAAGTCCAAGTTCCCAGCTCAAGGTCCCCTTAGTGTTATGCCTTACATGGGACATGGCTCACCACCATGTCGTTGGGTTAGGCATATGCACTAGTTCCTCATTCCAGTGGGTTTTTGTTGGTTGTGTTTCGTTTTGATCTCATTTGATGTGAGTGTGTATTAAAAATGAAATTGATTTTTGAAATGGAAAATTGTTTCTTTTAAATTGTTTTGAAACTGGTGAAGTGGTTTTTTTTAAAGAGCAAGTGTTTTGATTTGGAAAATTTTGGTGTGTGTTTGGATTTGATAAGGTAAAGAAGTGTTCAAACCTTGGTATTCTTTATGGAGGGTCACATTTGTGTGTGTATGTATAGAGAGTGTTTGGGGGGCACTTTTTCATAGATGATGTAAGCGGGATTGAATGAATGCACATGTGACAACTCATAAGGTGCCATAGGTGAGTTTTAAAAATTTAAAAGAAATGGTGGTTTTTGGAAAAGAAAATTTTACTTGTGTTTTTGTATGTTTGGCCTATGTGCCTATTACACTTGGCTTGGGCTGCTGCTTTGATTGAGCTTTGGATTGATGTCGATTGCAGTTTTGTTTTTCATGTTATTTTGAGTATGCCGTCCAGAAAGGTCACTGAGGTTGCCAATGAGTCATGCCCAATTTTCAGTTCTTTTCATGTGTTGCCTATTTATCAAGGTAATTAAAGTCTGTTAGAGGCAGTTGTGTGGATTGTGGAATTTGAGTGGCCCTTCAGGTTGTTGGGAACTCCTGAGGGTGTTAAAGTTCATCCCATCCCAGAGTTATTTGAGGGTTCAGTTCTGGAATAGTAAAGGTGGGATATCTCATTGTCGTTAGAGTTTTGGTTGTGGTTAATGGTGGTCAGCTTTTGAAAAGGTTCCCCATGTGGAAAGAAGTGCATTCTGGTAGAATTTGTCTCCAAGAAACCATCTTCGTCAGTGCTAGAACCCAATTTGTCAGATCGTTCTCTTATGTGCCACCAGTATGGCCAGTTCTGGATTCTAATTCATCATGTTGCATCCTTTTGAAAATGTTCGTTTAAATCAACAAGAGGAAGAAGAAGTCAGGTACTGGAGGATGCAAATGCCTAACTATGAGGCAGGAGATGCTTCAACCATCAGGGCCCCCACCACAGGTCTCGGGGTGAATCTCGCGCACAGTCAGGAGTTGTTGAGGGTGTGTCAAACCTTATCATGGGTCATGTTTTAAAATTCAGATGGAAATATCCAAGGTTTTCTTGTTTGATTATTTTCACCTTCTTAAGCTCATCCTCATTGTGGTGGGGTGATGAGCTCATTCGACCGCAATCCAAGCAGCCTTATCTGTTCTTAGCATGGTTCCTAGATCATTATGATTCCTTAAAGGGTATTGGGACCATGAATAAATGGACCTATTCTAATTTTGATTTGGGTCTGAGTTGTGTTTGTTAGGGAGATGTTTGATGAAATTAATGGGTGTTGTTTCTGGGCTCTTTCTTAGTTCGGGAGCCTCCTTGGGTTTTTCACTAGTTTGTTTCAGTTTTGTGGGGGGGTTCCTCTATTCTAGTGTCTCAGTGTATCAGATGGCTTCATAATGATTTCAGATCCTAGTTCGGATGGTGGAATTTTTTTTATTGGGTTGTAGAAGTTGGATTGGATCAGTTGGAAGTCCTGCGTTCCCCCCCCCCTTTGAGCTGGTTTGTTTGATTTTTGATTTTTGTTCTAGTGGATCCTTGTGGTGGGGAGAACCCCTCGTGTTCTCCCCTTGTTGTGAGTTTAGTTTCGTCTTGGTTAGTCAGGTGTGACTTGGGGAATAAATAGTCACATCTAAACTCCTTGTTTCTTTTGGCAATGTTCGGTCATGGACTAAATTCTTGGGTATCTTTGGGCTTAGTGACTTTTTGGGGACAGAAAGTGTCAGTGGTGGGGAGAATTATCACACCCCGACCCTGTTATTTAAGCATTTTAAATTATTTTAACTATTATTTTGTGTTTTTGGACCTTTTTCACCATTTCATGGTCATCCCACACCGTTAAGGGTAACTGTGTGGTGCCTGCATGGATTCCCAAGTGGATATGAGTCATGGAACGCAAATTTCACACGGTTTATAAACACCACGTGACAAGTGAGAAACTTTACCCAGTAACTGAGCAGTACTGGGTGGCACGATTCGGGCACAGTTTACTCAAATACGTGTTTGACTACAAGCAAACCGTGTATCTACCTAGTATTCAAAATAAATAAATAAATAAAATAAATGGTAAATGAAAAAAAAAAGTTAAATAAAATAAAATAGAATTTTATAAAATTTATAATGATGATAATAACAATTATATGATTTTTAATAATATTATTGTTATTATTAATATTATCATTATATAATTATTAAGTTTGTTATATTACATTATTATTATTATTATAAAATTAATAATGATAAAAAAACCTAGGGGAGGGGTGCCCCCTTCTCCCTGCTCTCATGTGAGGTGCGGACTAGGCCCCCTGCACCCCCTCCTCCTGGCTGACCGGCTCCCGGCGGCCAGCCTCCACCCATCATGTTGCCACCATCCCACATTGCACACTCGTCGTTGCACCGTCCACTTGCTGCCACACCATCCGCTCATTGTCGTCTTACGACGTCGTCCTCCTTCTATGTTGGTCAACCGCAACACCGCCCCCCTTCTGCTCATCGACCACCATCCCGCTCGCCACCCGCCTCCCTACGCCAGCATCCACATCCTGCTAGGCCACCTCCAGCCAACTGTGCTCTATCCAGGCCTCCCCCTGTCATTCAACCAGGACCGCATGGCCCTCCTCCAGCTTTGTTCTGCCCTGCTCGGTGCACGACTGACCAACCCGAACCCCGGCCCGCACCCTGTTTCAGCACGGCCTGAACCCTATTGCGCGGTGCCTCCACCCTGCTCCGGTGTGGCCGTGATTCCCCTCACTTTCAAACCATGGTTTTAATCTCATTCCAATTTTGGTGTTTTCTTTGATTTAACCAAACTTTGACGTCTCAGTTTGTGTTTCATTCTTTTTCATAATGTTTAGAGTATGCGGTTGATGTATCGAGACCCATTGGTTCAGGTTCCGGCATCCACCGCCAAGGACGAGGTGGATGGACACTTTTTGTTGTGTTGCTGATGTTTTGGGTAAGGTTAATTCACCTGCTATTTTGTTTCGCATCATCCAATTTAGGGTCTTTTGGTTTATGCGAGTCCCTGGTACTTTTTTGGTTGTGTGTTTGTCCTTATCGCGCTAAAATTTGGGTGTCGGAAATTGTTGTAGGGTGTTGAGATCAATTCCAAGTGAACACATGCATTTTTTCCAGGTATGCATATATATATATATATATATATATATATATATATATTCTGAGTGCGTGTTCCCTTATAGTGTGGGGAATGCATGCTTCAGTTTAAAGGTGCATATATATATATATGGAAGTGTGTGCGCGTGAGTGGGTTGTTGATTGAGTTAGAAATATTTGGATTGTCCATTCTTTAAGGTAGGTGTTTCCATTCCCTTTACTCATAATTTCAATTCATGTGGTGCTTGAGTTTTGTTATTCAATTTCTAAAACATGCTTTTCACTCTTATTACATGCTTAGTTAATTTGTATTAGTGATTTAGTGTTGGTTGGATTGATCACAATTAGGTTTCTGGATGCTTTTCTTTTATGCACATATAAATTCCTTGCCTTTTGGTTTTGAATAATCTTCATCTACTTTCAAATGGTCTTGTTGGATATCTTGGGTGGTGTTCATCGGTAAAAATGTTTTTATAGAAAATCTTTTGTTCTTAATGGGTGGCTTTATGAAAATCGGTACTTGGTGGAATGTTTTAATGCTTTAGTGTATGGTGTGTGTGTGTGTATTCCCTTCAAAATGGTTGGAAAGGGTCTCTTGTCATTTGGAGAGGTCCTTTCTTCAAACATGGTTTTCTAAAAAAAATCTTTCCTCTCCCCTTCCTCCCTTCTTTTGATAAATGGTTTCATTGTTTTCAAAGTGAATTAAGGTGATTTCAAAAGTGTGGAAAGTTCTGACATGTTTGGTGTTGATTAAAATGATATTGTTTCTTCAAAGGATTGAAGGATCATTTGTCACCTTTGAGTATCTTTTCCATGGTTTCCACTTAGTTTGGTAAATCAGATTTGAAATAAAGGCCTATTTGGAAAGTTTGACGTGTTGGGGTGTGTGTTTGAAACTTAAAGGCTAAATGGAAAGGTCATAATGAATATGAGATCTATATTTGTTGTAAATGTTTTTCTTAAAGTGTTTTGTTAAATGTACCTTGGATGGTTAAAGATAAGGGTCCATTTGGAACTTTTGGTATGGTTACTTGGAAAGGGTTTGATGTGTGAAAACTGGATGAGGCCCGTTTGGCATATTTGAAATGATTTTTTGAAAAACCCTCTTGAGTTAGGTATTTTACCTCATTGGTTGATTGTGATATAAAAGGGTCCTTGTTATGGGACTTCTTTGAATGGTAATTATTTTGAGGCAAGAGATGAACCCCTAAGGTGGCTGGGGTGATGCAGATTTGTGTGGTATGTTTGGTTATATGTATAAGGATTGTTATTTTAATTACATGTCACCCCCCCCCCATAAAATATAAATGGGAACCTAGTATAGTAAAGAGGCTTACTGAGAACGATTGTTGCACTAGTTTAGATTACGCACTAGCTAGTGACCTATAGAAAAGAGTTGCTTTGTTATTATTGTTATGGTATTGGTCCCCTCAACTAGTATAGGTAGGGAGACCGTTAGACGTTAGGGCGTTATTAAGTCATTGAGTAGGGCTTTCCTTCAGGTTGAGTCACATATATAGTATGTTCTGGTCTTCCTCTGATTTCCTAGGATTTATCATGTTTCCCCGTTATGCGTATTACTAGTGTTGTTGCCCTCGTCGTGTAGAATTTTATTCCTTATACCTAGTTTTTGTTTTTTTAGAACACTGTGAATGTGTGGCTATTTTAAAAGGATTTATAAGAATATGTTTTTGAAGAAAAATCACAACCTCCTTGTTCCCTTTTTGGTATTTGTTTTTAAAATTATGAGGGAAACAGATCATGTTGTTTTAAATTACTAACATGTATGAAAATATATTTTTTTATAAATGTATTTCAAACCGGTACCAATGGAATGTTTTTGGGAATAGAATGGCATGGACTCTGTGATGATTCCCTACTAAGAATTTTAGTGCTCACCCCTACTTTATCATTTCAGTTTCAGGTTCTGTTGGTGTTGGATCGCTCTTGGAGCGAGCTTGGTTATGAGTTGGGTGGTGACCTAGTAGGTCACAAGGAGGTATGTGTGGTTTTATTTTCTTTCTACTGCTAGTTTTTATTTTTACTATTAGTCTTTATTTATTTACTTGTCCTTTATTTATGGTCCAAATCATTCCCACGTGTTAATTTTGATGCCCAACACTAGTTGTTATCCCAGGGGGATTGGGAACGCCCCTCGGGACATGTCGCGGACCATCTCAGGTGACCGGTTCAGGGTTGAACCAGGATGATTCATGAAAAAATGGTATTAGAGTAGTCCCTTGATATTTGGGGTGTCTGGTAGAAGGAGATTAGGATTTTTGGTCTCAAGAGGTAGGTTACGGGTTGGTTCCTGATCACCATCGCTCGTGACGTGACATGAGTTACCAGGGGAAGTCTAGGTTTTGGGTCTTTTTTCATTGGTTGTTTTGGATTAAGGGATGACAATGGAGGTGAATCGGTTCATGTTGCGGCCTCACATGGGGTGGTGACCCATGTGAAGTCCAAGTTCCAGGCTCAAGGTCCTCTTAGTGTTATGCCTTACTTGGGGCATGGCTCGCCACCATGTCGCTAGGTTAGGCATATGCACTAGTTCCTCATTCCAGTGGGTTGTTGTTGGTTGTGTTTCATTTTGATCTCGGTTGATGTGAGTGTGTGTTAAAAATGAAATTGATTTTTGAAATGGAAAAGTGTTTCTTTTAAATTGTTTTGAAACTCGTGAAGTGGTTTTTTTAAGAGTAAGTGTTTCGATTTAGAAAATTTTGGTGTGTGTTTGGATTTGATAATGGAAAGAAGTGTTCGAACCTTGGTATTCTTTATGGATGGTCACATGTGTGTGCATATGTATGGAGAGTGCATGGGGGCACTTGTCCGCGGATGATGTAAGTGGGATTGAATGAACTCACATGTGATGACTCATAAGGTTCCATAGGTGTGTTTTAAAAATTTAAAAGAAATAGCGGTTTTCAGAAAAGAAAATTTTACTTGTGTTTTTTTATGTTTGGCCTATGTGTCTATTGTCCTTGGATTAGTCTTATTCTTTGATTAAGCTTTGTCTTGATGTCAATTGAAATTGTTTTTTTGTGTTATTCTGAGTATGCTGCCCAGAAAGGTTGTTGAGATTGCTAATGATTCATGCCCAGTTTTCATTTATTTGTGTGTGTTTCCTATTTATCAAGGTAATAAAAGTCCATTAGTGGAATTTGTGTGGTTTGTGGAATTTGAGTGGGCCTTCGGATTGTTGGGAACTCCCAAGGGTGTTAAAGTTCATACCGTACCAAAGTTATTTGAGGGTTCAGTTCTAGACTAGTAAAGGTGGGATATCTCATCGTCATTAGAGTTTTGGGTGTGGTTAATGGTGGTCAGCTTTTGAAAAGGTTTTCCATCTGGAAAGTAGTGCATGCCAGTGAAATCTGTCTCCAAGAAACCATCTTCGTCAGTGATAGCACCCAGTTTTTCAAACCGTTCTCTTGTGTGCCACCAGTATGACCAGTTCTGGAATTCTAAGTTGTCATGTTGCATCCTTTTGAAAACGATCATTTGAATCAATAGGAGGAAGAAGAAGTCGGGGACCGGAGGATGAAAATGCTTGACTGTGAGATAGGAGACGCTTCATCCATCAGGTCCCCTGCCACAGGTCTTGGGGTGAAGCTCGCGCATAGTCAGGAGTTGTCAGGGGTGTGTGGAACCTCATCCCGAATCATGTTTTCAACTTAGGATGGAAATATCCAAGGTTTTTTTGTTAAATTCTTTCCATCTTCGTAAGTTCATCCTCATTGTGGTGGGTTGATGACCTTTTTCGACCGCAATCTAAACAGCTTTATCTATTCTTGGCATGGTTCCTAGATCATTCAGATTCCTTGAAGGGTATTGGGCCCATGAATAAATGTACATGTTCTAATTTTAAGTTGGGTCTCATTTGTGTTTGTTAGGGAGATTTTTGGTGAAATTAATGGGTGTTTTTTTGGGGATCTTACTTAGTTTGGGAACCTCCTTGGGTTTTCCACTAGTGTGTTTTGGTTCTATGGGGGGATTCCTCTGTTCTAGTGTCTTGGTGTATTGGTTGGCTTTGTAATGGTTTCAGGTCCTAGTTTTGATGGTGGAATTGTTTCAATTGTGCTATATAAGTTATATTGGATCAGTTGGAAGTCCCACGTGCCTCCACCCCCTCTAGGCTAGTTCATTTGGATTTTGATTTTCATGCTAGTGGATCCTTATGGTGGGGAGAACCCCTCATGTTCTCCCCTTTTTTTGAGTGTAGTTTCATCTAGGTTGTTTGGGTGTGACTTGGGGAATAAATAGTCCCCTCAAAACTTCTTGTTCCTTATGGATGCATTTGAGCATGGACTAAATTCTTGGATATCTTTGAGCTTGGTGACTTTATGAGGGAAGAAAGTGTCTGTGGTGGGGAGAATTATCACACCCCGACCCTGTTAGTTAATCATTTTAAATTATTTTAACTATTATTTTGTGTTTCGGACTCTTTTTCACCATTGCACGGTCATCCTGTACCATTAAGGGTAATTGTGTGGTGCTCGCATAGATTCCCAAGTGGATCTGAGTCATGGAACACCAATTTCACATGGTTTATAAACATCGCGTGACAAGCGCGCAACTTAACCCAGTAAGCGAGCAGTGTTGGGTGGCACGGGTCAGGCACAGTTTCCTCAACTGCGTGTTTGACTGCAGGCAAACCGCGCATCTACCTAGTATTCAGAATAAATTAATTAATTAATTAATTAAATGGTAAATTAAATAAAAATAAAAATAAGTAAGTTAAAATAAATAAAATATAATTTTATAAAATGTTTAATGATGATAATAACAATCATGTGATTTTTAATTATATTATTGTTATTATTAATATTATCATTATATTATTATTAAGTTTGTTATATTATATCATCATCATCATCATCATTATTATTATTATTATAAAATGAATAATGAAAAAAACTCTAGGGGAGGGGTGTCGCCCTTTCTCCCTACTCCTGTGTGAGGCGCGGACCAGGCCCCCCGCACCCCCTCTTTCTAGCCAATTGGCTCCCGACGGCCAGCCTCCTCCCATCGTGCAGCTGTCATCCCGCACCGACTACTCGTCACTACACCATCCACTCACTATCGCGTCGTCCGCTCACCGTCGTCCCGCAGCGCCTCCCTCCTCGGTCACCCACAACACCACCCCCCTTCCGCTCATCGCCCGACTCCCTACGCCGGCAGCCGCATCTGGCTAGGCTGCCTTCGGCCAGCCTTACTCTATCCAATCCTCCCCCTCTCATTCGACAAGCATCACACAACCCTCCTCCAGCTTTGTTCCACCCTTTTAGGCGCGTGACCGGCCAACCCAAACCCTAGCCCGCACCCTGTTTCGGCGCGGCCTGAACCCTATTGTGCAGCACCTATGCCCTACTTTGGTGTGGCCTCAGTTCCCCTCACTGTCAAACCATGGTTGGTATCTCATTCCAATTTTTGTGTTTTCTTCAATTTAACCAAACTTTGACGTCTTATTTTGTGTTTGGTGCTTTTTTACAATGTCTAGATTATGCGATTGATGTATCGAGACCCGTTGGTTCATGGTCCAGCATCCACCACCAAGGGCAAGGCGGATAGACACTTTTTTCTATGCCACCGATGTTTCGGGTATGGTTAATGCACCTGTTGTTTTGTTTCATGTCATCCAATTCTGGGTCTTTTGGTTTATGCGAGTCCCTGATACTTTTTTGGTCATGCGTTGGTCCTTGTCGCGCTAAAATTTGGGTGTCGGGAATTATTGCAGGGTGTTGAGATCAATTCCAAGTGCGCACATTCATTTTTCCCAGGTATAAATATAAATATATATATATATATATATCTCTTCTGAGTGCATGTTCCCTTATGGCGTAGGGAACACGTGCTTTAGTTTAAAGATGTATATATATATATATGGAAGTGTGTGCGTGTGAGTGGGATGTTTCTTGAGTTAGAAAGCTTTGGCTTGGCCATTCTTTGAGGTAGGTGTTTCCATTCCCTTTACTCCTAATTTCAATTTATGTGGTGCTTGAGTTTTGTTATTAAATTTCTAAAACATGTTTCACACTTTTATTACACACTTAGTTAATTTATAGTAGTGATTTAGTGTTGGTTGAATTGATCACAATTAGGTTTCTAGATGCTTTTCTTTTATGTACATGTAAATGCCTTGCCTTTTGGTTTTGAATAATCTTCATCTTCTTTCAAATGGTATTGTTGGATATCTTGGGTTGTGTTCATGGGTAGAAATGTTTTTATGGAAAATTTTTTGTTCGTAATGGGTGGCTTTATGAAAATTGGAACTTCATGGAATGTTTTAATGATTTAGTGGATGATGTGTGTGTGTAGTCCCTTCAAAATGGTTGGAAAGGGTCTCTTGTCATTTAGAGAGGTCCTTTCCTCAAACTTGGGTTTCTAAAAATAATTCTTTCCTCTCCCCTTCCTTCCTTCTTTTGATAAATGGTTTCATTGTTTTCAAAGTGACTTAAGGTGATTTCAAGAGTGTGTAAAGCCATGACATGTTTGGTGTTTATTAAAGGGATATTGTTTATTCAAAGGGTTGAAGGCCCGTTTGGCACCTTTGAGTATCTTGTCCATGGTTTCAACTTAGTTTGGTAAAGAAAATTTTAAATAAAGGCCCATTTGGAAAGTGTAATGTGTTTGGGTGTGTGTTTGAAACTTAAAGGATGAATGTAAAGGGAATAGTGAATATGGGATCTCTATTTGTTGTAAATGTTTTTCTTAAAGTGTTTTGGTAAATATAACTTGGATGGTTAAAGCTAAGGGCCCAGTTAGAACTTTTGGTATGGTTACATGAAAAGGGTTTGATGTGTGAAAACTGGATGAGGCCCGTTTGGCATCGTTGAGATGTTTTTTTGAAAACCCCTCTTGAGTTAGGTATTTTACCTCATTGGTTGATCATGATATGAAAGGGTCCTTGGTATAGTACTTCTTTGAATGGTAGTTATTTTTAGGTAAGAGACGAACCCTTGAGGTGACCGAGGCGGTGCCAGTTTGTGTGGTGTTTTTGATTATATGTATGAGGATTGTTGTTTGAATTGCATGGCACACCTCCCCCCCCCCCCCCGTATGAAATATACATGGTAACATAGCATAGAAAAGAGGCTTACTAAGAATGATTGATGCACTAGTTTAGATTATGCACTGGATAATGGCCTAAAGAGATGTTTTATAATTATTTTTATGGGATTGGGCCCCTTGACCAGGACAAGTAGAGAGACGGTCAGGCATTAGGGCGTTATGAAGTCATGGAGTAGGGAATGCCTTCAGGATGAGTCACATGTATAGTACTTTATGGTCTTCCTCTGAGTTCCTAGTATTTCCCGTGTTTCCCCATTACGAGTATTACTAGTGTTGTTTCCCTCATCGTGTAGAATTCTATTCCTTGTACCTGGTTTTGGTTTTTTTTGGAACACTATGGATGTGTGGTTGTTTTAAAAAGGATTTCTAAGAAGATGTTTTCGAATAAAAAGCACACCCTCCTTGTTCCCTTTTTGGTATTTGGTTTTAAAATTATGAGGGCAACAAATCATGTTGTTTTAAATTTCTAACATGTATAAAAATATATTTTTTTATAAATGTATTTCAAACTAGTACCAATGGAATGTTTTTGGGAATATAATGGCATAGATTCTATGATGATTCCCTAGTAATAATTTTAGTTCTCACCCCTACTTTATCATTTCAGTTTTAGGTTATGTTGGTGTTGGATTGCTCTTGGAGAGAGCTTGGTTCTGAGTTGGGTGGTGACCTAGTAGGTCACAAGGAGGTATGTGGAGTTTTATTTTCTTTTTGCTGCTAGTTTTTATTTTTACTGTCAGTATTTATTTATTTACTTTTCTTTTATTTATGGTCCAAATTGTTACCACATGTTAATTTTGATGTTGGCACTAGTTTCCATCTCAGGGGGATTGGGAACGCCCATCAGGACATGTCGCGGACCGGCTCGGGTGACTAGTTTAGGGTTGACCTGGGCTGGTTCATGACACATATAATATCAACAAAAACAAGTCCCAATACATAATTTAAATGAAATTAAATTTACAACACAAATACCAGAAAAAATACTATATTGTAGAAATTTCAAACATTGGTTTATACAATTACATAAATACAAATTATTACATACATTAAAAAACATCAATGTTCCTTTGTCTTTTAATCCTGAACTGAATCATGCTATTGCCAAACAAACCACCCCCTACTCGAGCAAAAGAACACACCTATATAAGAAAACTATTCTTATGTTAGTAATAATATAAATGAACTTTGTAAGTAATAATGAAAATGAAATCAACATTCCATTATATAATTTTTCTGTTAAATAGAGAAATTATATTATAACATTAACTTTACATATTTCCAAAGGGTTTCCTTCATTATCATTTGTTCTTCCAAGGGATTGGTAACATCATCATGTGCAGAAGACATTTTCTACATGAGTATTCAAACATTTAATTTATATTATGTTAATGCAGTAGAGAACATATGATATTATTAGGGAAAATATAATATATTAAAAAACACTTACCTTCTCATTGAACTCTCTTATTTTAAAGGTTTCAAGGATTTAGTTCCTCTTTCTATAATCCAAATCCCCTCTTTGTGGTCCCCTATAACATACAATACATTTTCTATATTGGGACTAGCATGAACTGATTTTTATTTCCCAATGAAAGGGTCATCCTCGATTGAATTTTCATCTGACACAACATTTGTTTTAGTCACCAGCAGGACAATCGACCAATTCCTATTTGTTGGATCGGAGACATAAAATACTTTCACTTCTTGTGATTCCATTATTAACGGATTGTCTTTTTCCCTTTCTACATTGAAATTCACCTTCACAAATACCATTTCATCAACTTTCACTCCATTGATATTGTCAACCCATTTGCAACGGAAAATCAGCACTTGAAATATTGTATAATCCAACTCGTATATATATTCAATAATGCCAAAATATGACATATTTGTACAAATTTTATTTATATAATTTGAACCATATATGTGCATCACTTCAACCACAAGTGTAACACCACTATTTTTCATCGTACTAAATTAATCATGTTCTTTTTTATAGAATGTATAACCATTGATTAAAAACTCAGTGTAAGATATAATATTTTAATTCGGTCCTCGGGCTAGCCATTGAAGTCATTCGGTAATTGAATTTGGATTTTCAGATAACTCCATATAAATTTTATCTTTGAACCTTCCTATAAATTTTTTATTGTGTGTATCTGATATCCATCTTTTAGCTCTTGATGGATTCAAATCTCTAAGAATTTCTTTGTGCATTTCAATGTATGGATAAAAATATTCACTATTATGTAATATGTAAATATGTTTTTTCTCTCACTCTGTCAAGGTAATTGTAACAACATCTCTTTCGAAAATCCCTTCGCCCATAAGGCATTCGTTGTAACAAGACTTTGGGAGACCGATGCTTTCAAAATCTGATAGGTAATCGGTATAGAATTCAATATCTTCTTCAACAATATAGTTTTCTTCAATAAAACCTTCTGGACAACTTTGATTCTTAACATACCCTTTCAAAATCTTCATATACCATTCAGTGGGTTACATCCATATATAATGGATAGGAGCACATAGTTGAACCTATCTGACTAAGTGAACCATCAGGTGGACCATTATATCAAATAATGATGGTGGTAATAACATTTCTAATTCACATAATATGATTGAAATATCATTATTCATTATGGGAAACATCGTCGGGTCTAAAACTTTACTGCATATGGCTTTGAAAAAGAAGCAGAGTTTGGTTAATGTATGTTGTACATTTCAAGGCAGAATGCAATGGAAAGCAACATGCATTAAATCTTGCATCAAAACATGACAGTCATGTGATTTTATTTCTTGTAACTTCAAATTAGTCATTGACACGATATTCTTAATATTTGATAAATACCCCTGTGGAACTTTTACACCCATAAGGAAAATGTAAAATTGAAATTTTTCCTATCTGGATAGAGTGTAAGATACTGGAGGAAGAAAAGTCCACCTTTTACCCTTCACTGGTGCCAAATATTCCCTTGTCCCCATTTCAATCAAGTCCAACCTAGCCTTGATTCCATATTTTGTTTTTTCAAGAAGATTTAGTAATGTTCCAATAACACTATCAAATACATTTTTTCTACATACATGTCATCAAGAAAATTTCTGACATACAAACATTTCCAATATGGTAATTCAAAGAAAATTGATCACTTATTCCAACCTTATTTTGTAAGGTTTTTCAAATATGGTTTATCAAAAATAGTGTCAATATTTTTTACTTTTTTGTATAGTTGATCACCCGTTGCTGGAAACGGTGTTGTACCTTGTTTGATATTCCCATTGAATGTTGTCGTCCAAGATTGGTATTTATGTCATCGAGGTAAAAAAATTAATTTCCTAAAAACACAGTATTTAAGGAATATTTCAATAGAAATTATGTGTGTTTTTCACAAATGGGGAACCCCAGCATGCCTTTAATACTATAGTTTGATAAATTTCCATAAGTGGGGAATTTATTTATCATTCTGTACAACATAGCCCTCAATTTGAATTATTCAATTATATGAGAATTATACATTATAACACATGTATCCCACATCAATTTCAAATATTCGATCATTGGATCCAAATAGATAGCAATATCATTACCAGGTTGCTTTAGTTCAGATATAAGTAGAGGAAACATAATGTATTTGTGCTTCATGCATAACCATAGTGGCAAGTTATAATTTACCAACATGATGGTCCATGTATTGTGAATACTAATCTATACACCAAAAGGATTTATTCTATATGTAGATAACACAAGATTAAAGTTTCTCAGCTCATCTCCAACTTCAGGAAACTCGTAATCAATTTTCTTCCATTGAGGAGAATCTATTGGATGACGTAGCTTCCCATATTTAATTATTATATTTACATGCCATGTTAATTGTCTTGCGGTTTCCTGACATCCATATAGTCTTTTAAACTATGTAATGGTGGGAAAGTTCCATACATATTTCAAAGGATTTGATTCATTTTGTTTGTATCTATCTGCACCACACTTAGGACATTTAATGAGTGATTCATGGTCCTTGAGAAATAATATGCAATCATTTAGATGAGCATGTATTTTTTTGAGATATCATTCCCATTGAATGTAGAATTCATTTATCTTCATATGTTTAGCATGATATTTCATTTTCTTCTAGTAGAATATATTTCAAAAGACTAAGTAGTTCTGTAAATCTAGTGTCACTCCATCTGTTTCCATCTTTCACATTATATAACTTCAATACAGCTGACAATATTGTGTATTTAGTACAAACGGTATACAATGGTTTCTTATAAAAACTATTTAACTCCTCAAACAACTTTGTACAACCATGAAGGTCATCTTCAATTTCCATTTTCATTTCTTCCATGCGATCTCCATCATATTTTACAAAGGTATTCATATCAAATTATTCATAAATCGTAGTATCATCCCAATCGATGCCCACATTTAGTTTTCCCTGTATTTAGTCCAACATTTATAGTTTTGATCTATTCCCTAACAAATAAAATGTTCTTACAACTCTTACGAACTAATTTGTATTGAATAAAAGCAATGTAAACACGAACAGAGGATTTTAGAAGGGTCATCTGCATACTCTTTTGAAAAATTGATGAACTCTTTAACTCCATCTTCATATTCATTTGTCAAATGATTAGCATGTATCCATTTTTGGTTCTAATCCATACTATTGGGTTCATAAATAGATATTTATAAGTTCTAAGTAAAATTTAAAATAGATTATATGTTTTAAATACACTCAATATGACCTGTATGAAAAGTAAGGACAACCAGATGAGCTATATAGGAAGGTAAAAATACCTGTGATTTTATTTTGGATTGCAGGGGTATTTTTCTAGTTTTCCCTTAATTATTTAGAATATATTCACTATTGTGAAGTTAAAGTAATATTTATAAAATAAAGTTACCAATTATACTAATGAAGTTATGGATATTATTCAAATAATTATTTCCATGTTAACTATGTCTCTAGTGGATGCATCAGGTGATATTTAACTAGAATAGAAGTAGGGAAACAATGTGAAATCAATGAAAAGTATATTCCTCTGAGAAATATATTTCATGGGATAGTTAGAGAAGATCACTAGGCTGAAATTGGTTTCAATAAGAGGTCTAAAAGATGAAAATTGCATCAAAAGATGAAAATTCTTATTAATACATACTATGAAGTTATAAATGATGATTGTAAGTAGTGAATTTTTTTTGAGAAATATTGAGAATGAGTTGGTTGCCCAACCCACACCCCCTAAAAATAATTAAAGAATAATATAAATAGGATGCACGAGGTGTAATTTTCTTTCACCATCAATGAGTTTAAAGAAAAAACATGAGAAGATTAAAAGTGCAGGAAGCATCAAAAGAGGATAACAAGCCATCATGCTGCAAAACAAAGTTGATGCAAAGCTTGATCCTTACCTTCCTCCATATATACATAAAAGATCAGTAGTGGGTTCACACAGAAAAATCACCCTTTATCTTTCCTCCATCCCAGTCAACAAACGATCAGTATCATTGGATACAAGTATCATTGGAACAATGCCAACGAATAAAACAACTAGCAGCCCGCATGATATGGACAAATATATTAAACCCTATATCTTATTTGCTGATAGGAGTACACTAATTTCAAGTAGTGAATGATATGTCTTACTATATCTAAAATTTCATGTGCATGAGTGCAATAAGAGACATCATAACAACAAAAAGTAGTGTCTTATTTTTCATGAAGATCCAATTGATGGGTTGGTATAAACAACAAATCATACATCGGTAGTCAATACAAACAACGGATCGCAAATCGTTCCCTAAACAATGGATCACAAACAAATTCTAAATAATGGATCATAAATAATAGATCATAAAAAATCATAGAAGAAGAAATCAAAAATGAAACAAAAAATACAAAAAGAAAATCGGAAGGCCTACCTCACTAGGTTGAAGAAAATCGGAGACCCTCTTCGAATGTCGGATGAGATATTCGGAGGCAGTCGATTGGTATGATTAGGCCTTTGATTCACTGAGGAGGAGCACCAACAGCGGGTGGATTCCATGGAAAGCTCTATATCACTACGGGTTTGTAAATGGTTAGGGTTTTTAAAATAGATTGGGACACTTTATAACATAAACACTGATAAAAGGACTATTTATCAGCGCTTTTTTAGCACTGATAAAGACCTATCTTTATCATCGCTAAAAAAGCACTGATAAAACCAATATTTATCAATGCTAAAATTAGATCATTGATAAATATTTATTTTATCAGTGCCTTATTTAGCACTGATAAATCCTCCTCTTTATCAGCGTGGAAAAAGCACTGATAAAGATTCTTTTATCAGCGTTTATTACTCAAGCTTTGTTAAAGGATTTATAATTATAAATATAAATAAAAAAATTTAAAACTTTATAAATAATTAATAAATATATATATAAATATAAATATAGTAAATATATTTCTTTTAAAATATATTTATTATAATTTTATAATTATTTATTTCTAATTATAGAATTATTTTTAAAAAATATCACTTATATCATTATATATATTTATATAATTATATATATTTATATATATTTATATAATTATACATATGTATTTAATAAATATATATAAATATAAATATAGTAAATATATTCATTATTTAAGTAAATTTATTATAAATTTAATAATTATTTAAATATACATAATTATTTATTTATAATTATATGAATACTTTTAAAAAAATATTTATTTATTTATAATTATAAATATATAATTGTATAAATATAGTGATTGTACATTTATAAATATTTTTATTTATAAATATTTTTTTACAAATATATTTTTAACATTATTAATGAATATCTAATTCTGAGTGCATGCATATATGTTAAAAATGGGTGGAATTGAATAAATTAAGAATGTAGGTACACTTTAACAATATTGAAAAAATGGATAAGTTTAGTGTGTATGAATATTGTATATAAAAATGCATTAATTACATATATGTGAAATCAATATAACACACATTTGGTCTATATTAAATTGAAAAATCGAACAACATTCAATTATATGTCGAGTACTACGCAATTAGTCAATATTTTTAATTTATATTAATTTTAAATTATATACCATTATTCAATAAATATATGACTATTTAATGTAAAAAACATAAATATTTTGTAATATATAAATCGTATTTATATACATTAATATATATTTATATATTTAATATATACAATTTAATAACATTAATTATCATGTGTATCTAATTAATAAATTTTTTAATATTTAATAATGTATAATCAATCAATTCATTTTTATCAATAATTTAATTAATAAAATTTATAATAAACGCATTTTTATTTTTTATTTATTTAATTATTTCATTTTATCAGCATTAAAAATGCATTGATGAAAGAAATATTTATCAACTCTAAGCATAAAGCGCTGAGTAAGTGTACCCTTTATCAGTGTTAAAACTTAAGTACTGACAAAAGATACCCTTTATCAGCACTAAAAATAAAGCGCTGATAAAGGATACCCTTTATCAGTGCTAAAAATAAAGTACTGATAAAGTTTTCCTTTATTAGTACTAAAAATAAATGTGTTGATAAAAGGTTAAATGTATCAGCATTTTCTTCTAGCGCTGATAAATAAAAACACTATTAAAGGCTAGTTTTGTAGTAGTGACACAGTTGAGTGAGAGTTTTAATGGAGTATTAAAATATTACTTGAATTCTGAGCTTAATGTCTTGGAATTATTCCACCAGTTTGACCATGTGTTAGAGAAGAACTGGTATCAGGAAATGATGGCTGAATTTGATGGAAGGGAATAACTCCCGTGAAATCATTTTCCATATCATTTGATCACGGTTCGAGCCAGTCATTTTTACACACACAAAAGTTTCAATCTTTTTTAGCATGAAAACCAACTATGTGGTACTTTTTACCTTAAGTCTTCTAATGAAATTTTTGCCCCAAAAAGGTTTGTCATTGGAATGAAAGGTTCCTCAAATGAGTTTTTAGTTGTAGTGTACAAATAATCATATGTGATAATTGGTTGTACCTGTATGAAATTTGAGAGTTATAGGTATTTTTGTTTTCATGCACTCAAAATATTAGAGAGGTTGGATATACAGTGCTTTCCAAAGTTATATATCCATAAGAGATAGACAATAAATTCTCGTGACATCCACATAGAAGAGATGACAGTTAATTATGTTGAATAATATTTGGTAGAAAGAAAATTTAAATGTTACCAACAGTTGGCATGAATGAAAATAAATCTTATAATGGGATCTTGTGAGTTTGAACAAGGATATATGATTGGGATGTCAAATCTGAACAATTATGTGAGGGAATTGTAGGAAGCTAGAAATAATTTACCTTAAAAACACAGTCAAGAAGAATCTAACATGGAACATCAACAACAACATAAAACACCATTCAAGAAGAAAGATAAAAGAAAAGGAGGTGACAAGTTCAACAGTTGTCTAGAGTGGAAAATTCATAAACAACAGGCATAATATCACAAATCAAGATACCAAAAAACTTGTATGTAATTGGAATTTTATACTTATGTTAATGAACCACTGCAGGTTGTGATATCATGGATAAATAATGTTATATTATTATTGCAGGTGAGTGCTAAAGATTTATCAAATGTTTGCTACCATGGTGCTCCTTTCATGGTTCTTAATGTATGTAATAGTTGCATCATAGGTTAAAAATCATATTTAAATACGCTTTATAAGACATATTATATTATAATCTTTGAATTCAGCATAAACTACTATTATACAAAAAAAAATATTGTTTCTCTTTTTAGTTATTAATATAAAAATATAACTGGAATTATGAGGCAGTGAAGACCACTTTTCATTTATTCAGAGTGGAAAATTCATCAACCAAGGACTCCTTTCTTGGATTCACCAAAATCGATAATAATGTTCTTCATGGTCAGATTCTTTATTAAAAAATCATAAACTAAAAGTAATGAAGACAACATTTTATATAAAAATTTAGGGGGAAATGGTGTAAGTAGTCACTCTGACAGAAAAATTTCGAAAGCATGCACCACAAATCCGAATGGTATCATAAGTTTAAGGACCAAAAATTCAATGCAAACATCCCAACATTCAATTTATCTATGGATTCAACTGCAGATGTCATCACAATGTTCAAATGTTTATGAAAACCAGTTTTTATAAATAATGATGTGGGTGTCTACACTAGATGCTTGCTACAATTGGTTTCTTTATTATTAAGTTAATAATGTTAATGTAAAAATACAAATTTTGGAATGTAGCCTACATTTCCAGTAATTACAAGCATGGGAAATTCCAATTTTTCTCCTTTGAATGTTAACTACCCATTTATAGTGTGATGCAACCACTAGGACCTTCCCATGGTCATTTCCACTTGGAATTTATAATTCATTTGTAGTGTAAATTTCTACTTCCATTTTTTAGTGTGAAGTTGCAATACTGGCAATTTCCATTGGCAATTTGCACATAATCAAAGTATAAATTTCCAGTCATGATTTATAGTGGGAATTTCTAATGAAAATTTGCAATGAGAATTACCAATAGGAAATCTATGTAGTACATGTTTCCAATTGATTCCTATAATTGACATTAGAGGCTATAAATTCATATTACAGTTTAACAACTATCATATAGTAACATATTACATCAATATCATCTATATTAATATGTTCATCCAAATCACTAAATAATCATTTGTACCCCCTATCTACCACCCATCCAAATTATCTAAATCAAAGTGGAAATTTCCTATCATGGTTTACAGTGGGAGTTTCCAGTAGAAATTTTCAATGATAATTCCCAGTGGGAAATCTATGCAGTACATGTTTCCAATTGATTCCAAGAATAGACATTGGAGACTACAAATTCTTATTATAGTTTAATATCTATCATACATCCACATATTACATCAATATCAGTTATCTAAATGAAAGTGGAAACTTCCATTCATGGTTTATAGTGGGAGTTTTCAGTGGAAATTTCCAATGAAAATTCCCAGTGGGAAATTCTACACACTGAAAGTTTCCAATTGATTCCAAGAATATACAATAGAAACTAAAAAGTAAACTAACAATATAATAGATATCATGCAGTCACATATTACATCATAACCATTTTCACCTTCAATATGTTTCCCACCCAAATCATCAGAACAAATCAGATTAGTTATGTTTTTTAGATGACATCAAAATTTAAGTTTTTGTGAATGAACAATTCAATTATCTTCAAAGTCTCTTTTCACAACCAGATACTTTCTGCTCTTAGATTTAATCTCCAAGGTTGTCCTCCCAGAATCATTAAGGAAATAATAAACCATAAACAACCAATGCTCATAAGATTCCTTTTCACTCAATCGATTTGGCGCTACAACACCTATTGCCAAACATTCAATTACACAACAAATGATGACACCACAATCCAAAGTGGCATCTCCCTGCTGTGGAGTATTCTCAATTATCATGTACCATTTGCATTACTTCACATTGTAAACAAAATTATATTTGAAATTTTTTTCCAAATATGATTTATGCAAAAAAAAAAAATGAACAGTCCATATTGTAATTTATTGAAAATTTAGTCAAACATTATATAACTTCTTACCACATTAACTATATCTTTAATAAAAGGGTTACTGCTTCTTATTCCATGAAGAGGTTTCATGGAATTAAAATATATAAACACCCTTTTTTAATATCTATGACTAAAAAGTCTAATCGATATTGTTTGAATTTACTGGGTAGAATAAATGTGTGTTGGACCTCATACTAGAAACTACGGGCCTATTTAAAAAGCTCTCATTTTAATTCTCATTTTCTAAATAAAGAACACCCTAGAAGATAATAACAAATTAAAATAAAATAATGTAGTCAGCGTTAACTTAAAACATCCTTTGAAGTAATAGAAAACATAAAAAAAATAAGATAATTATGTAAAAAATGAACTTTAGTCATACTGTAAAGGTGTTGGGAATAAAGGAAAGTCTTTCCATTTTGGTAATGTCAGTCATAGTACGTAGCCAACATCTTTCTTCAATTATCACATTGTACGCATTGATGACCTATTTCCAAAAAAATAGCTAATAAAAGACAAAACAACAGTGTTGGTCACATAAACTAATATGACACATATTGTACTCGATGTGGACCTCTTGTTTAACAAATCGATAATGTCCTTTATATTGATCTGATATGATTTCTCAGTGAATTCCTAGACTACACTGATGTTTTCGTGGAGGTAATATATTATTTTAGTATAGAGTACAATATATTAAAATTAATTATAACTACATAAATTCAGTTACATTACCTCTCCTCGTCAGTATCATTAAGAAACATTTTCAATAGCCTTGTATCACGTCTCTTCACTATTCTCTGCTACTTCATCCACTGAGAAAGTAACTAGGATAGCTTATGGGGCATTGCATGTCTCTTCTTTGTAGTCACCTTAAGATATATATAAGGAGATTGATGCTTTGATTTCCTCACCCTACTCTTGAAACCTCTAATCAATGATTGTTTTTAGGCAGAAGAGGTTGTAGATGAAGTTGTGTTTTTTTATTTATGAATTAATGCAATCCTAGTATCCTCTGAAACAACACCTGTATCCTCACCAGGAACTAGTTTCACCTCTTCCTTCTTCTCCAAACTTTCTCTCAAATGTATAATTTGTAAATTATTTTACTTTAATTATGCCTTTAGTCTCATAATATTTTTAATAAGTTTCACATTATCTATATAACACCCAACAGTTTCCTCAGTTGAAACTTCTCTCGCATTTCCTTTGATAAGAATTGTGGATTTTTTCAGAAACAACCACTAGAAACAGGTTATTTTGTTTTCTCACCAATAGAAGGTTGACCATCTCTTTTGGGTGGCACATTGTCAGACTTCTTAGAATACCAATACTATAACAATTAATATTTTTAGGAATAGATCAAGTAACTTAGAAAAAATAAACACAGTTGAAAAACCTCTAAGACCTTACAAATAAACTGTCAATAGAACCTGTAACTTTTAAAGGAGTGGTGAATTTTTTTTTCATCGATGTAATCATCTGGTGATAAATACCAAAAACCCAAGAATATCTCTTTATTTTTAATATTTATTCAAAATATTTGATGATATTCCAATGCACATAGGAACTAGAAGTGGGGAAAAATAATGTCGCACATGCAAAAAGGAAAACCAAACATGCCACATCAAAAAAATATTGCTCTTCATTACCTTCAATAGTTTCAATTATGGCTCTCCATAACATTCCCTATGATAATAGCCAGCCAACATGTCCAAACCTCCTCCTCAATAATGCTAAGCTATTTGGATATAATGTATAGGAAGCTGAAAATGGTATGTTACCATCCTCAATCCCATATATATGATAGATGTTAGTAGCTGTTAACTCCATCATCCTTCCTGTTATGTTAAACATTAGTAAATTGTCATTGTAGCTCTATAGAAAAAATAAAACAGAGCTATCCATTTTTTTACAATCATCGAATAATAATGTGTTATCAAGAAACACCTTAAACAATTGTCAAAATGGAATCATTTGAAGAAATCTTATGTGATTATCAGTAATCTTCAGCCTGATCTCATTAAATATTTTCCACATCTCAGTCATTGAAGACCTATAATTGTCGATAGTTGATGTAGAGGCTTTTTTTCATTAAAAAACAATACCCCTAACAAATTAGCATCTCATACAGAAAAAATTGAAATCAGGAAATAGGTGGTGGAAATTCCAACTAGAAAAATGCAAAACTATTCTATAAATTGTTATTCACTAGTTGAGAATTCCCATGGGGAATTTTTAGTGGAAATCAGCAAATGATTTTTTCAAATTTTTCTCTAGTTGGAAATTAAAATTGAATTCCTTTGGGGATTTGCAGTGGAAATTTCCACCGGAACTTTCCACTGAAATGCCACTAGGAATTTCCATAGTGAATTTATAGTGGGGGTTTCCATTGTGAATGTCTAGTGGGAATTTCTATTGGGAAAGACCACTAGGGATTCGCAGTGGGGGGTTCCACTATGAATTTCTAGTGGTAATTTCCACTAGGAATGACCACTAAGAATTCCCAGTGGGATTTCCATAGGGAAATTTCCACATGGAAATTTCCACTAGCAATTCTCATTAGAAATTTTCAACTCATTGAAGTATAATTTATTATATAGTAGGAAATTATAATTGAATTTAATTGGGAATGAACACTAGGGAGTACACTAAGAATTAAAAATATGTAACTGTGAGTGGAACTTTCCACTATGGAATTTCCAGTAGGGAATGACAGTGATACTTTCAACTAGAAAAATATCCAATGGAAATCTGACTTCTGAAATTTCAAATTAGAGTGCATTGATAAGATCATCTGGATGTGGGAAGATGAACATCACTCAATTTAAAATTAAAAATATTTTTTGGAATCATTTTCAAATCCTTAATAGAAATTTTCAGTTGTAATCATGGTTGGAAACTTATTATATACTAATGGTTTTAAACTGTTGTAAAGGCTGGACAACTGTTGGTATAACCTATACCAATGGTTGTCCAAAACGTTGGCTACTGAAGCATGAGGATAGACATATACCAATGGTTATTGGATAACCATTGGTATATAGCACTGGAAATCACATTATACCAATGGTTTATAATAACTGTTGTATAAATTTTTACCAATTATTTGATGTTGTTGCAATAGTCTAATTTTTAGGTCTACCCCAATGGTTTTCAAACCATTGGAATAAAATTTTACCAATGGTTTTATGTAAACCATTGGTAAAGATTGAGTTCACAGGTCTATACCAATGGTTTACAAACTGTTGGTATAGAGTTTTACCAACGATTTACATGAAACCATTGGTATAGAGTCGGTTTTCACATATACACCAATGGTTTTTAAATTGTTGGCATAGACTTCCTACAATTCCAACAGCAGGCATTATCCTCCCCCCCCCCCCTGTGCAATTACCCACAAGTATAACACATACAGAATTCAGAATTCAGAAGTTAATTACCTGCAATTACCTATGCAATTTCAATAAACTATATATAATTCAGTGGTGCATGTTAGTGTTACTCATTACCACTATAATAGGTGGGTGGATTTGATCAATTTCATGTGCTTGTCGAAGAACAATTTTATGGCATTGAGAACTAGTAAAATACATTAGGATTGGACTAGGATTCATGATTCTTAGTTTCCCAATAGCATAGAGTTGTCTCATTGAAATTCATTGGGATGAGATTATATATTGTTTTCAATCTCAATGGGATAGGTGGAAATGTGTAAAAATGTGAATTTGGGAAGGTCTTACCCTCAAGTGAGGAATAGGAAATCAAGGGAATTACAAGACATCCTATGGGGTATTGTGGTTCCATAGTTGGGAGTGGTATGGGGACTGGGTGATGAAATTTTGATAGTATGGGGTAGAAGAAGCTTGGGATATCATGAATTTTAGACCCAATTATAAAGTTTGGCATTAATCTATGAGTATGAAATTAGAATATTCAATGGGTTAAAACGATTGGGTAATGATAGACATCTATACTGGTTGGTGCTCAAGGATATTTGGTGAGTGTAGTCAAATTGTGGGGATCACACCATAAACTGATAAAGTGTATGACCCATGGTTTAGAATATATGTGGTGAACATTGATTTAATCATGGTTAATATATAAAACCAAATAATTATTGTATTTTTATGTTATTTCCTGAGTCATCATAGGTGATTCATGCCAGGTTAATAAATTTAGAATCATACTAGATGCATATGCTAGAAATTTGATAGGGATTGTGAACCATACCAATGGGGAATGCGATGAGGATAATCATAGATTGATCTGTATTAGTAAATGAAAAGTATTGTATTTATACCTTAGAGTAAGTTTTTTAGGATAGTTATCATAAGATACTTCAGGCATGTGCATGGAATGCTAATTTTTATGGGTTATCAGATATTTGAGTATGACCCTAATGTCAGATAAGTGGTGATAAATGTGTATATTGACCTGTATAGCTAACCTAGATAGTGAGTGATTGGATTTTTGATGTTGGGGATGGATGTGGAAAGGATGGGTCATATCTAATACATTGAAAATACTAAATTTTGTGATTCATATATAGTAATTGGATATGATTTGTGTTCTAGGGTGACTAGTGAGGTATATATTTTAATGAATGGATCAAGTACGGATCAATATTTAGATATACATGTTCCAAAAATAATCATATAAAAACATGTTCATTAATAGAGGTATTATATAGATGTTAAAATGAATCATAATAACCCCTATATAAGGAAATCAGGTTTCAGGTTTTGAATATGGCATTGTTGTTCATAGGCTTGGGTGATTTTAGATGAATTTAGTGTGATTGAAGATTGACTAATACTTTTCACATGTAATTGTATATGGAAATGTATAAATGACTTCAAAATTTTCATTTTCAAAAATGGTTGATTCATAATGGGGATTGAATCTAGAATTTCATTGAAAAATTAGTTTAATGGGATTGATTTTTCTAATAGACCAATTATCCCTCATTTACAATCATGAGAAAATGATGATATTGGATTTTAGTAGATGAGATAGAGATTGAGATATTATTATACATGCTCCTAAAGTATTAGATATTGTATGGTTAATATTTTGTTACTACTCACATTATTATAGGTTAGTATAACTGAAGAAACATTTTATTTTTAAGATTCATAACCATAGTCTGTTTGAATTTCAGATTCTAATGTAATCCATACTTATTTTACATGAAAATGAGGATTCTTTTTTCATGATCATGGGTTCAAGAGGATTTTTATAAATTTAACTAGGGTTTGGATTAGGGTGGTGTTTATTCCAAGTGCAACAGACACCACCGAGTACCTAGAGTTAATAGACCCGGTACCTAGTGAGGTCTAGGTGGTCCTAAATTTCCTTCATCTTACGTTTAGAATATAATGGTGGGGTATCAAGTAATTGATATTTTAGACCATTTGGTGACCTTTCATGGATGGACATTAGGCACTCTAGGGCAGTATAAATGGTACCCAATGTGGTTTAAGAATTTTTTTTATAAATAGTAGCATGGACAAAATTTCATATTTATCCCACCTTTAATTTTATGAAGTTATGGGATAACATGGAAGTCCATTTGGATAGCTCCTCATATCCCTATTTCTCCATTAAATCCTCCATGATTAAGGGTGATTTTATTGGTGTGTATATGGAATTTTTAGGTATGATTCCTCCTCACCTCCCTCAATTTCACTCTCCTCCAACTTCCCTTTGATTCAGTGGTTGTGGAGTTAGGAACTATATGAACATTCCACCACAACATAGTGCAATCAATAAAAGAGGATGGGTTTTTTTTGGACATTGATAGTGTAAGCATGATAATGATGAATAATCAAGGTTTATTAATTATTTAGATATAGAAAATACCTCAAGTTACATATAGAGGGTTGATAGTGATGGTATCATTACTCTATGGGTAGATTCAAAGGATTTTATAAGGTAATTTATAAACATATGAATATATTTTCAAGTGAATAGACTTGGGAATAAGGGCATAGTGGTGAGTAAGGATCCTGGTGTGACCTTCTAGACCTTGGTAATATTTTACCATGAAGTAAGATATGGGATTATCTCAGTGGATGGGATTCCTTGATTCCAATGTAAAACATTGATTTAAGAAAACCTATGGGTTACAGAATCTAACCTAAAGGGGTTAAAATTATTGTGAGGTGAAATGATATATATTTAAATCTATTGATATAATCATGGGTGAGGTATTTTAGTGATGTGACCTACATGAAGGTGACATATAAAAAATATAATTGGTGAATAAGGTCTTAGGAGGACAATATAGATTCATGTGGGGTGGTTTTCCTTGAGGGAAATTTGATAGTTAATAGGTTTAAATTTTATGATTGATAAATAAGTGTTGGGGTTTTACAAAGATTCCTAGAGTGGGGTGCTGAGTGATGGGGTTAAGATTTAAATAGAAATTTTTATGGTAGCAATTACTAGATCTAGTTATGTGATATATTTGGATACATGAAATTCCTATGTACTGGAAATTCTTACATGAATCTGGAAAATTACAAATTTCACTCAAATTCACTCATATACTCTCCATATGACTTCCATCTGACCTCAAAAACACCTTATAGGATCATGAAACATTATACCATGATGTGTCCATACAAACCAGATCAAGAATATTTATAATTTTCCAGTAAATCAAAATATTTTTTGTAACAAATAAAACAACATGAAGTATCAAGTACAACGTGATCTATGAATGATACTAGATCAAAAATGGTGTCCCATAATGTAAAGCATAAAAATACAATGAATTAGAACTAATAAGTGGTGTAATGAAAATGAATAAGCTCAAGTTCTTCAGCCAAGAGTTTGAGTGTATGTAAAAAAGAGAATTGTGAAATATCTTTGATACCATGTAAAAAAAGAGAATTCATAGAATCCATATCACTATGTCAAGTCAAGTTTTATTATTTATAGATAAGGAAATGAAGATAATGTGACCTACCTAATAACACATATATTTAGTCACAAAAAATCATTAAACATCAAATCTCAAAAATATCAGTCAAAAATGTAACGGATCAATATGCCCCTCATCACCATCACTATCATCATTGTCATCATCAACCTCATCCTCGTCCTCATCCCTGTCCCCATCATCGTTCTCACCCTCATCCCCATACTCATCCTCATCCTCATCCCTATCCTTATCCTCGTCCTCCTCCTCGGCCTCCTCCTCACCCTCGGCCTCCTCCTCGCCCTCATCCTTGGCATCATCCTCGCCCTTAACCACTTCCTCACCATCGCCATCACCATCGCCATCACCATCACCATCGCCAGTAACCACATTATCTCAACCACCATTAAAAATATCACTTGGTTCACTATATAATGAACACATCGACAACATATATGCATCATAAGCCGTGTTGGTCTCTGGTGTAAGTGATGGACATAAAATTTGCATCAATTTCATAAATTCAGCATTTTGCATTTCAACTCGTTCTTCCACCAATGTGAATTTTTTTCAACCTATTTTGTTTGTGACTTAACCTTTTCCAACTTTTTGTAAGTAAAAATGGTACCTGAATAGGGCTAATACCTCGTCAGGACTGTACTCTTCCCAGGTCGGCAGCGTACTCTCCAGGGTGCTCATCTCCCAACACCTGATGTAAGTGATCATTTGGCCCAAAATTATCAGGTTCCTTGGCATCAAAGGTCTCCAAATCATCCTGTTACAAATTTAAATAGATTATTAAGTAATAAAATAAATATGAAAATTTGAAATCATCAAATTAAAACTTACAATATGCTATTGTGTCACTCCGTTAACAACACTTCCATCTTTTTTCTTTCTACTCGAGCAAAACAGTTTTGCTCAAGGCACACGTCCTTAAATATTAAATACCTACCTCTGCAATGAAATTGAATGTAGGAAACCATAATTGAAAATAAGTTACCAATAATGAATTTCATAACTAAATTTATATCAAAACTTTATAAATTGAATAAATTATGGAGGAATCAATATAAAGTGAAAGTCCTGAGAAAAGTTATAAAAAAATATCGTACTTTCTTCCTCTCATGGTCTAAAATCATAGTATTCCACAAGGTTTGAAGGTATTTTTTAGCATCAATGTTTTGTTTATTTTTTATGGATGATTCCTAAATAAAATTCAACAATACAAAAGATAATATTAATGCAAATCATGAAAATTCTCATGTAAAAACCTCAAATGTGATTAATACATTAAGCTTGGTAGTCATCCAATGAGTAATCATTTGTCGATACTATTCTATCGGGAAATAATCCATGACAGGTACCGCCTCTAACTCTGTGTCAACTTTAGAATGCCATCCAATATACAACTCGTGTTTGTAGCCTCTCCAAATCTCACCTAATTCCTATAGACATGTTGACCATGCACCCTCACCATCAGGAAAATTAAACTGAAGATGACACAAAAATATTAATTTATATAAATACAAAAAAAAATATTACATTAAATCTAACATATTTGTTACCCATATCTGTTCCCAAGCATTATCCGTGACTTTGTTTGGCAACTGTATCCATGAGAACGGGCAGACAAGAATGATAAAGGAGTATTTGGAAAACGTCGCCAAAAAACTCCAACATTGCTGCCCTATTTTTTTGATCATTTGATTATCTTCGTTGTATTCCACCATCAACTTCATGTAGCGGTTCCACACCGCACGCATGTGTGTATGCCCCCACCCCTGCCTCCTATCAGTAGATGTACCTGTTATGAAATAAAAACAAATATTATATCAATACATGTTATAATGAAAATAAATTATGGTATAAAAATTTGTTAGGGTTCTATAAATATACCTATGGAAGTCTAATCAATGGTCACCATTGGATCCACATAAACTAAAGGAACACCCTGTTCAGGTGGAGTGGGTCCCAGTGTATGCTCCGTAGGCACAGATTCTGGCTAATCAGAAGTCGAAGAAGATGGAATATAGAAGCTTGGAGAGAAGGAATTAGAAGTAAAAGAAAATGGCATGGATGGCTGGCCAAATGCATGATATGGATGAGGATTGGGAATCATCATCGGATATGGTAAAGATGAGTGGGGAGGATCAGATGTAAAGTGTGGTGAAAACATGGAAGGCCTAAATATCCTGCATGTCTCTAATGACACACTGGGGTCGGAATGTGGGATAGATGGTACGTCAATGGGAGGGGCAAGGTCTAATCAGGTATGCTGACTAGATAGCCTAGCTCTCGTACCACCCTCCCTCATACCACCGGCCTAAGTATTGGGACCACTACTAGGCTTCCCGTCAAATAATTGTTTCCTAAGTGTTGGATCCTAAAAAAAGGTTTAAAACAAAATTAATCACATGATATTATATGTTATTTAAATATATATATATATATATATATATATATTTGAAATCAAATACTCACAACTGACACTAGTAGAGGAACGCCCTTCTCATCTATGTGACGATTGTTTCTTGTCATCCTTTTTCATTGCATCTCTTCAATGGGTTTCATTTCCTGCATTTGAAAACAAATATGGAAGCAATTAGAAAGGGATAACTAATGTGTAACCTAAAAAACAAAATATATGAGAGGGGATAGGGGGATTCATGGGTTATGGGGTCAAGCAGCCATGGTTAATAAACCATTGAAATATTAAAGGGGGTTCTTAGAGTTATACTAATTTTATACATGGTCAATAAAGCATTGAAATTTTCACCAAGTTAGAAATTTTGGTTTCGTAGGTTTGAATATAGTTCAATTCCAAATTAGAAAATGCAACTCAAATAAAATTGTAACCAATAAATATTGAAAATTCACATTAAGGTCAATTTGGATACAACATATTTGTAATCAATATTAAATCAATTTGAATAGTACCAACCTTAACAATCCAAGTCGAGTTAAACCAAAATAATTGAGAACATGGATAGATGATTCTATATATTTCCCACAACAACTTCGGTTTCACAATAAACTCTAAAAATTGATCTATTGGAGTCATCATAAGTAATAAATGGATTGGTTATAATGGTAGTAGAGATGACGTCAATTCCATCATCACCATCATCAAAAACATGTCTTGAAATTACTTCAATAATGACACCAAATTTAGGTCAATGATGATATTTGACATAAAAAACCTATTTCATCATTGATGTCAATACATATGGTTCATCGGTAGTAAGAGTGTGAGTCATGTCAATAACTCAAAATTCAAAATCATAAATAAAGGTACCCTGCCTCATCATCGAATCAAACCAATGGTATTTCATCATCGTGACTCGAACATGAGAGTAATAATCTAATATTATTATTTTCTCAACGACTCCATAATAAGATACATTTTCAAAATGAGGTCTAATATTTGATGCACTGGCATAATAGTCTATTGTGGCAGTTAGCATAACACCATCATATTGTGTTCTCATGTTCTTTTCTTGTTCAGTGATAATAAATTTGTACCCATTGATCACAATTGATTTACATTCACGAACCACAGTATTAGGACCAAAATCTAAAGCTCTTATTTCCTCACAAATAGAGTCTGTAGGAAAACTTGATACCTGAAATATAAAAAAATATTGAATTTAATTAAATATTGATTTTATTTATTAATTACAACAATATTTCTACCTTCAATTTCAACCGACTAGAAAACTGTTTGTTATGAAAAGTATCTCTATTTCTCAAAGATAAAGAATGATGCTTTCTATTTATCATTTCTTTATGTTCCATGTAGATAAAAATAGAAATAGTTTAATAGATATGTATAATTACAAGAGAGGATATAAGATATACATGTTCAATTTACTTACTTGATGTAGTCATCGAACAAATCACAGTTGAACAACATTGTGCGGTGTGCCATCTCCCTCTCTTCAAGGCTTAATGTCATCAATGTATATGATCTGGGAATTCATCATGTTTGAGGAAGTGATGGATAAATGGGTTCAATTTTCTCATATTGTTCTTATTCATTTCTCATTGGTATGTTCGTTCTTATACTAATATTAGACAAATAAATTGAGCATAAATCTGTACATTCTTGAGTCAAGTATCCATTCATGATATAACCTTGGGGAGGATTCCTCTTCTGGATATAAGATTTCAATGTGTACATATTTCTTTCAATTGGAAACATCCAACGGAAAGCAGCAGGTCCTCCAAGAAGTATTTTGGTTGGAAGATGGATAGTTAAATGCAACATGCATGTGAAAAATGATGGAGTAAATATTTTCTCTAACTCATACAAAATTAATGGTGTCTCTGCCAGTATTTTTTGCAAGAAATACTTGGAAAAATTCTTAGCACAAAGATCTCTAAACAAATGGAAAAACTAAATAACTAAAAACCTTACATTATTGGAAAAAAGATTATGGATTGATATTGGAATCAACTCATGTAGAAGGACATGATAATCATGAGTCTTCAAAGATTTCAGCTTCAACTCTCTTCTTTTGACCCGTTTTGATATATTGCTTGAATATCCACTAGGAACTTTAATTGTCTTTAGTACTTCCAAAAATTGATTTTTTTTTCTGTAGGTGTCATCACATAAGAAACATATGGAAATTTCCATCTATTTTTACTAATACACACAGGATGAAATTCTGGTCTGATGCCCCAATCCACCAAGTCACGCCGAGATCATAAATCATATTTTGTCTTTCCCTTGAAATTTAGAAGAATCGAAAACAACATTTCACATATACTCTTTTCAATGTGCATTATGTCTAAGAAATGATGTAACAAATTGGTTGACCAATACGATAACTCAAAGAAGACACTCCTCTTATTCCAATTGTAACAGGTACCATTGGAAACATTCTTTCTCTTTATAGATTTCATTTGATCCTTCCTGGATGAAAAATTGAAATCTTTCAATTCATTGAGCACATCAGTTCCAGACATATACTGAGGTGGATCATCGGTCTCCATGGTATTGTAAAATCTTCGTCAATTGTTTCTATATGGATGGTCCATTTTCAAGAATAATCAATGTCCCATAAAACTAAAACTATGATGATATTTCAATCTTCTGGATTGAGTATTCTTTATAAAAATAGTACATGATAGTTTTCCTTCATGATCCATCCAAAAATCATTGCATAAGTAGGAAAATCATTGATCATCCACATAAGCACAGCACGCATATAAAATATGTCTTTCGAACATACATCGTATGTGTGCACACCCACATCCCAAATAAGTTTCAACTCTTTTATTAAAGGTTTCATGTATACATCTATATCATTTCCAGGATCAGAAGGTCCAAATATAAGTATACTCATGAAAGTAAAAGGTTTTTCATACACAACCATGGGGGAAGGTTATAAATGTGTATGAAAACTGGCCATGTGCTGGTGAAGTAAGAATTTTCACAAATGGATTAAAACCATCACATGAAAGACCCAACCTCGCATTACGTATGTTAGCTACAAAATTGGGATATAGATCATCAAATCTCTACCATGAAAATCCATATTCATGGTGAACCAACTCTTCATTATTCTTCTTTCTCTCGGTATCATGTCATCACATTTTTATTGATATTTCATTAGACATGAAAATACTATAGATTCTGGGGATCAATGGAAAGTGACACATTAATTTCTATGGCACATAGGATGGTGTTACATCAGATTTTGGATTCTATCGGGATGTTCCATATTTTATACAATCATTTCTTTCAGCAGTTTCCTCCCATAATAAGCTGCAATATTTCAGGCAGGCATGAATTTTGTTTTTTGAAAATCCAAGCTCTTCTACTAACTTCCATGCCATATAGTGGTTTGAGGGAATATCTATATCATCTAGAAGTAAGTCCTTCAAGAAGGTAAGAATGTAATCAATGACATTATTAGAAATCTCATACATGGTTTTTCCATGAAACAATCAAATTAAAAATTCTAACTTTTTCATTTTACCACATTATCGATATATTAGAGTCGTCATAGCATCATTAAATTTTTTCACTTTGTCAACATCATCATTTTCACTGGACGCATCATGTGTGCCTATATCGAAGTCTTCTTAGGTCAACATCCTTTACTTCTCATGATGAAGAATAAATGGAAACTGATCATATATCAAATTCTCCAATCCAATCCTCTCATTTGGATCATCATCATTTTGAAATTCCATTTTCTCCCTATTGTGATACCACACATAATAGTTTGTTTGAAAACCATATTTGGTAGGTATTCCAACACAATTATAACATGGGAAGTGTATGTGACCACTACCTAAAGCATTGTCAAATGCGAAATCTAAAAATCTCTCCAAATTGTTTTAAAAATTGCTTGAGATCTGATCAGATTCATACATCCAACTTATATCCATTCTATAAAAAAAATTAATTAGTAATTTTGTGAAATCAATTTAATAAGATTTAATTTCAATTGAAAATATATTTAAGAAAATGAGAATTATTCACTTTATATAAAACCATAACTGACACAATATGTAGATACATGTTGAAACATAGAATTAGAAATTATAGTATTGTATCAACATCAATTTTAGACTATTTAATAGGAAAAAAATGACACATAGTGGAATTAAAACAAAAACAGGAGGTTGGTTCCAATATAGAACATAGTCCTCTCCACATAATAATAGCTCACTACTAAGCACATTTATTTAAAAAAATAAAATGAAACATAACATGGATTAGGTTTTACATGCAATAACTACACACTAGGAAGTCCAAGATACAACCAGCCTCTATTGTAGTTATTCATATGAAAAATATGTAAAAAGAAGGAACAAGGAGTATCAGAGTAAACCCTTTTAAAGAATAAGATAAGTGATAAGTAAATATACATTAAACATAGTCAAAACTCATATGTAAAATGAAACATAGAGGGTGAATAGTGTATTGAGTTTTTGATTCAACTCAGTATTAGATCAATTTTGGTTGATGAATTATATTTAAATATATACCTCATATAAGATTAAATGATCCAATGAATATTTCTCTTAGGTGTGGTAATAAACCTTAGAAAAAAAAGTGTTATGTGGAGAAGTAAGTAACATAGTACCCTCATATGTTCCATACACCCATTTCATTTGAGGCTTTATCAAATTTATACTCAACTACTAAAAAATTATCCACTGAGGAACAATCATAATTAATTAATCATATTTATAATCTTTTTTGAAAGTATTAAATGGTAAGATATTCATTATTCATATTAACACTATACATAGTGTAAGTTGATAAATTTTCCAAAAATAAAATTTTCTATAAAAAATAGAATCCATTGGTAATAAAATAAACATGATTTCAAATCATTAAAATAAAAATTAATTAGGTTGTAGTTTAATGCACCAACATGGTTGTTGTTGTGTCTAAAATCACCTCATCTTTTTGGTCTTAAAATAAATTCTCCCAGATTAAAAACCTATATCACTATATTTTGAGTGTATTAGTGAAGGTATAAATTCATTATATCATAAAGAAAATAATTTACCTACAAGATAAATGTAGGGATAAATACATGAATGTTAAAGGTCCTCCCCAAGATAATAAATACAAATTTAATAGAGGTCCACCACATTGTAATAAAGAAACCAATGACCATAGATGTCCTCCACATGGTGAAAGATGAAAATGCTCCCTAATTTTAAGTGGGTTCTTGGAGAAAAGAGAAGGGGTGTGAACATTTTTCTATTAGTAACAACTTTTTTGTCTTAGGTGGGGTAAAGTTTTCCTTCTCCCGAGGTTCTCTCTATTTTATTAGTTTACTTGTTTTTTCAATTTTACATCCAAATGTAAAGGTTATCACACCATACTCAAATATACTCCAACATATGTTTGTATTTACCTTAGAGACCTAACAATTTTTCACCTACTTTAATGGGGAATCCACTATCTCCCAATCTATCATCATCATCCTGAAAGTAAAATATGATTAATTTATCCAAAAAATAAAGGTTTATATTTATCCAATTTATCCAAAATTGGGTGTAGAAATATATATACCTACAATATATGAATATATATACAAAAAATATATACGGAGAACATGTATAATTATGATCCCACAGGTTTGACCAAAAAAAATTGACAAAACATATGGGTAAAATAAAATAGAGTTTGCATGATAAAATCCTTACTCAACCAAAGGATCCCGTAGGTGTGAGGAAAAAATAATATAGAGCATCAGATGAGTTAAAACATGTTACCTAAAGTACCATGGATTATATAATAGAGGGGTGCAGGCCAAGATAAAATCTTACAAAACATATGGGTAGATAGAATGAATATGCATGATCTAAAACAGGAAAACACATTGATCATTCCTCTATCTATAAAATATTATGACATTGGAATAGGTAATAAGTGGGAAAAAAACATATCCATAATCGATAAATCTTATCACCAGAAAAAACTCAATGGTCTGACTCCACCTTGAAGCACAACAACCAATAACATATAATAATAAGTTATAGTGGTAAAACTCTCTAGTTGATTATATATGAATGGGGAAATCCAATACTAAACATTACAGTTGTTATTTAATTAATATGTAAACATAAATAATAGGTTGATATGTGATAACCTATAAAGGTTTTAAAACATAATTGCAATGACACCACTAAAATAGGTCCATGAAAGGATTATACAGTGTAGGTAATAAAGGAGATGTATTCAGTAAATATAAAAATATTCATACTGTTAGTGGTAACTCCCAAAACTGGGTGGAAAGGTCAAAATCCATCCCCTCTTATAGATAATAGTATATATATTTTAATTTAAAGAAGTGACATTTGACATATCCACAAAATCTTATGGGAACCTATTTTCAATGTCACATTTATGTTAGAGGAAGGATCTCTGATCATCTAGGCTATGTAGTCTCTGGGTTGGCACTGAGGGTGGGTATCCAAAATTTAAGAAGTATGAGTAACAGAGGTGTTTGGGAAATTTTACACTAGGCACAAGCTAACTAATTTTTTTTAGTACATAAAGTGATGAATGGAAAGATCATGTCACATACAGTCTAGAAGTCTGTATAAATATTAATAGATGAATATGATCCCTAATTTTAAGTCAAACAAGGGATTATATCATTGAAAAGATAGATGTCTACATTATATAATGGAAACCCTTCTACTAAGAGTTACTCCCAAATCCAAGACTAGTATTACCCGATGTTATGTAATTAAATTATAACATATTTTATCCAACTAATGAATTAAGAAAATAATCCCTTTATTGAAAAATTTAATCTTGTTGAAGATAAATATTACAAAGGAGGTAAAAGAATATGATGAATTTCCACACAGAGCTCTCGTTTAGGCCAAATAAAAACACAAAACAAAAAAAAATAGATGCAGAACATTAAAACTAAGGTAGAAATTATAGATTTGAAGTGGTATAATTTATGGATATAATTTAGAGTGATTTTCATAGATAAATGTCAGATCTTCGTATATTTATTCAACATATGAAACACTTGGGTGAGCCTAAAAGATGGAATTATGATTTCAAGAATATTAATCCAGTTCAATATATATAGAATAATCATTTGAATAGATATTAAATTTTGGGAATCATGTGTTATGTTAGGGGAAGTATGCTACATTGTTTTATCAGCAGGTGGTGTGTTCAGTGGAAAGAGATGGACAGGTTCAATCTGAAAGATTCAAACAGGAAGGATGAGTTCATTTGGTGGATAAAAGTGGAGTATAAGTGTTTGAATTATGAAGAGGGACTTTTTATACATGTAATGGTGGATTTAGTACTGATCTGGATAATTCATTGAGGGTTTTGGTAGGGGAATATTCCAATATCTATACCAATGTCCAAAGTAGATTAAGGAATTTATAAGGTTCATGAAATTCATAATTTCACTGATGGAAATTCATATTATCCTTCCATACAAATACTATCTCACCACATGATATCATTTTTAGATTTGTTGACACCCAATGGAAATCATAAAGACATGTGTAAGAGTAAAAAAAACAGATGTTATATAGAGGTAATCTAGTCGTTTTAAGGTTTCCTTTTTGAGATATTTAAGGTCCGACATGAGGATATTTCAAGGTTACCTTTTTTATTCTATAGATATTTTATTGTCTAAACCGGTTAGAAGACATCACCCTCTCAAATCTGGTGAAATCCAAGGGTGAAAGAGTTTTAATTTCCAATCATAATATTTCTATAATTAAATAATAATTTCAAATAACAATTGTTGATAAAGAAGAGATTATGTTTTTTTTGTATACGTACTCCATGAATTGAAGGATATATACTATTTGATTTAGAGTGTCAAGCATGAATAGCTAGATGTGAATACAAAAAGAGAGAAAGAGATTGATAGTTCACTACAAGAGGTTAACATGACACATGATGAATGAAAGCACGACTGATTGTCACCTATCAACCAGTCAAAGTTCCAATGCTCTGCTAATGTGTATAGCAGCACTAGGGTTGAATCCTCGGTGATGATACTTTTCTTAATAGTTGATTGTTTTTAGTTGATTTTTTTTAGTTGATTGTTTTTTTTATTGGGGGGTTTGTTTGTAGAGCTTATGAAATAATTTATGGATGATGTTTGATTTAAAAAATTGATAAATATTGGGGTGAGTTAATTATTAGGGATTTAATCTTATGATATCCTTGAGCTTTACTTTATATTGCATTTAAATTAACACTCACTTCACAAGATAACATTGATTGGAATTACTAAGAGTTAACGCTTTAATCCAAGCCTTAACTTATCTTAGGGTTCTAATATAAATCATATTTTGTTGATGGTAGTGTATTTAAGGTTCCAATAATCCATGGAAACCACATGTTAAACAAAATATTTCATTAATCCATGACATGTTAAGCCCAACATACACAATGTTAAATTAAAGAATACTCATCGAGCAAATACTCTCAATCACTTAACATCCCTAAATTTTGACTCACAAAAATAGTAGATTTACATAGACATTAATATGATTAGAAATTTGTATTATAATTATTATGATGATAAATTAATAAGATAAGAAAAAGAAAGGGATAAGAAAAGAGTGGTGTGTTGAACACACACACAAACGATGATGATAATTAAAAATAGAATTTTGATTGAATGAGGAAGAAAAATAAGGGAGGAGGATTCAACTATATTTAAACTATTTTAAGAATATTAATATTAAACTACATAAGGTGGATGAGAATAAGAGATATTTAAGAATAAACTTTCATTAAAACAGAATTACAAAAGAAAGACTTACAAGATTACAACAAAGAAGAATACAAAAGTAAATGTAAACAAAGAGAGGAGGAAAGGTATATCAAGTGAAAACTTGAGTATGGAAGGTCCTAACAAGCCTTTGGCAAGGATTTGTTCATGAAAATATGTGATCCTATCTTCTGAAATTCCAACTCTTTGCAAGGAGAGGGGGGATGTATTTATAGCCCAATGTTGTGGGTTGTTTGCATTCCAAAACTGACCCTCCACTTGCATCGCCAATTTGATAAATTAGACAGAAAAATATCGAGATATGATATTCTTACAAGTTTTATATAAATATCTCATATGTATAATCTGAAATTTTTTTATCCATTTGACTTAAGGAGCCAAAGTTATGGTCAGTTGATTAAACAAAGTTAATCTGTCCATTTCAATCCAAACTTTTTGAAGTCCAAAATGTGAATGGGTTTTTGAATATGAAGATGCCTTCAAATACAAATGATTTCTTAAACAAAGTCTGCCGATTATATCTCCTATTTCACACTATAAAATATCAGCTTGATTTGATGATTACATCATGAGATATGTTATAAATAGTGTTCAGATTTTAATTCTCATCCAGAATGGTGGGTTGGACTTCAAAGCATTAGTTGGGCCCCTTTTTTCTTGGAGTTGGGCCCTAAAATTTTTATCCATTACTCCTTGAATTTTTATAATAACTTTTTAAGAGAATTAATGAATTTTTACTTCTAGATTGATACCAGTAATTCAATCTTCATGGATGGTCCAGTTTCCTCATAGATTTTGTGGGTCTTCTTGTGTGGTTCATATGAGCCTTCAAATAGAATAATTGGATCATGATCCCTTCTAATGAAATGTTGGATATTGAATTAGGAATCCTAAAAAATAATAACCACACAATTTGGATTAGTAAAGAGATAGTTATAAATAAAATAGTAAAGTGATTCAATTGGACTACTTCTAAAAATTCTCAAAAATTATACTTAATATTAAAACATTAATATTTTACATAAATTATGCACATTTAATATAAAATAAGTAAAGGGAGTGTATAATAAGTAATGAAAATATTAATCACATCAACCCCCCACACTTAGTCTTGTGCATGTCCTCATGTGCAACAAATATAAAAACATGACAAAAATCATTTTCACTCACCATTAAATATTAAAAAAAATCCCCAATTAGGGAGGTTTAGACAATATCATTCATCCATATTGAATTCCACCATAAGTTTTTATAGAAATAATGTTCGAAAAACAATTAATTTTTTCATGCTCAAATTTATAAATGGAAAATGGTGGCACACAAAACTTACTCCTCTCAAGATGATAAAATTAATTTATGGAGCTTCACTCATTCACCAACCAAAAGTAAAAATCTTAGAGTTTGTAAGATCTCTCAGCTTCCACTATCAATCCTAAAGTGATCAAAAATCAAGAGGTCTTTTTAGGGGTTTTTCTGTGTCTATGGGACGGTAGGAAGATGATATCCAAAAGATAGGAAAAGGGGGGTAAAACACCAACATAGAAAAAGAAATGCACATTTTTTTTTTGAAATAAAACATGAAAGGAAATGGAAACACATATTTATGAGGGAATAAAAATGTGAAATAAGTCACAAAAGTGGAAATAAATATGAAGGGAATGAGAAGATGGAATATTTACAAAACACAAAACTTCTCCCAATGACATAAGAATATAATGCAAGTGTTATTTTTTTATTTTTTTCAAAAGTTGACACTACTGGAAAATGGGTCTATACCCACGGTTTTGCACAAAACCGTGGGTATAGGACACCCATATACCCACAGTTTCCCAAAACCGTGGGTATAGGGTTAGTATAGGAACCTATACCCACGGTTTTGGAAAACCGTGGGTATAGGTTATTTTTGAAGACCTATACCCACGGTTTTGGTAAAACCGTGGGTATAGGGGTTGTTATAGAGACCAATGCCCACGGTTCTGAAAAACCGTAGGGATAGGGGTTTTTTTTTACAAGACCTATACCCACGGTTTTCCAAAACCGTGGGTATAGCTTTTCCTTGTTATGGCGGGGGGGGAAATTCCCGCGGGAGTGGATTTTGTTTTGGCGGGAACATGATTTCAAATTAATATAATTATATGGAGTGAAGATTTTAGTTCAATAATTTCGCTGGGTTAGTTGGTTCAGGTCTCTGTCTCATATATGACAGACCGGTGTTCGAATCTCGGTATCTTTTTATTTTTTAGATATTCGATTATTTTTAATATAGGTAAAAAACCAGATTGAAACGTTAATAAAATTCAATTAGCTGTGTTGGTCACGAGTTCCGTATTCCGCTGCAAATGCCGCGTGAGACGTGGGTTCAAATCCTCTCAGGTGCGTTTTTTGAATTTATTTCTTGTCGTTTGAAATCCGTGGATTATATTAATATATATTTGTAGATATATGCATATATAACAAATAGAAATTATAGGTGCGTTAGTCTTGTGGTGAGGCGCGGCAGTGAGGCGTGGCTGGGTTGCAGGTTCGAATTCCAGCGGCGCCCCATTTCCGATTTTTAATACCCCACGATTTGGAAACCGTGGGGATTGGTGTGTGCCACGCTGAAGCAGTGTGGTCCTCCATTTGAAAAGGATATACCCACGGTTCTGCTAAACCGTGGGTATAGGGTGAGACCCCTATACCGACGCCACTCAGCCCCACGGTTCCCCAAACCGTGGGTATAGCCTATACCCACGGTTTTGGGGGCTATACCCACGGTTTTGAACCGTGGGTATAGGTCGTTTTTCCAGTAGTGTGAACTTGGAAAAGATATCACACTCACATCCCAACCCATGATTCATCTCCTCATGACACTAATTATAATAGTTATAACAAGATAAAAGGTTGAGGAAGAGTGATTTTTGACATACCCAAGACACAACCCAATTTCTTTTTTTTTTGATTTTTTTGATTTTTTTTAATTTTTTTTGATTTTTTTTAATTAAATTTTTTTGAACACTTGTCATTAAAATTTGAACAATATGTCATAATCATATATACATTCCCAAAAACACATTGAATGACAATATATCCCCAAACTTAAATGGATGTTTTCCCTCAAGCATATGATAACATGGTGAAATCAACAAAGGGTACCCAAAATGAAATCCATTCCCCCCACACTTAAATTTCAAAAAGAATATGCAATGAAAAATCCATGTTGATATTGGGTGGGATAAGGTATTGGGATTGAAATGTGGTTAACAAAGAAAAGGTTTTAATAGGCTTTAAGGGGCTTTCAAAAGGAGAATTATTGTAAGGGAAATGGGAGGCTATTTGGCCATTTGGATTCTCATGTGGTTCAGAAAATGCCTCTATCATATTAATTCACACTAAAGTAGGAAATTCAGCTCAAAGGTCCACAAACTCAAGACTCACAAATGTGAGTAAAAAATACACATTTTGAAAATATGGTCATAGGTATCCTTGGCATGAAAGCAAATGGTTTTCCTCACGGGTGGGGAAAATCATTTTCAAATCAAAAAGTGATCATTAAAAATTTATTGGTTTTGATACAATATTCTTTATCCAAATATATGATGAAAACACAAAAAAATTTAGATGAAACCATGTCTTTTAACTCCCCAAAATGGTTGGGCAAAATTTGAAAATTATAAGGTGAGTAATCATGAATCTTGTTTTTCCATATTTTTAAGTGATTTTTTTTGTTTTTTTTTTTGTTTTTTAGGTTTTTGTTTTAGTTTTTTATAAAGACACACCCACACAAAAGATAAAGAGAAAAAGAAAGGGTTTGAAAAATAAAGTGGTAAAAAAATGAAAGACAAAGGAAGAAGAAGAAAGAGGTAGATGGAGGAAGAGAGACATAGAGAGTTAAAGGGAAAGAGGTGCCCCCCGATTTGGATTTGGTAGGTTTCCATCTCCATCTAGTGGTGGGTCGAATACATAAGTTGGGGATTTGATGGAAGTTGATGTGGTTCTAGGATTGTGTGTCCTATCATGGTTATGCTTTAATCGATGTCCATTAACCGTGAATGTCCTTTTGGAAGAGGGTTCTTGGACTTGCACTGCACCAAATGGGTAAATATTAGTAATAACAAAAGGACATTCCCAATGAGAATTAAGCTTACCTGGGTGAAGCCGAAATCGATAATTAAAGATCATTACCTTTTCACCTTCATGGAATACCTTTCTTAGGATGTTTTTGTCATGGATCACCTTAGCCTTTTCTTTGTATAGATTAGAATTCTCATAAGAATCAAGTTGAATTTCTTCCAGTTCATCCAATTGAAATAATCTTTCTTCACCAGATTTTTCACAATCAAGATTATATTTTTTAACAACCCAAAAAGGCTTATATTTGATTTCAACTGGTAAATGACATGCTTTACCAAAAACTATCCTAAAAGGATACACCCCAATGGGTGTTTTATAGGCAGTTTGATAAGCCCAAAGTGATTCACCAAGTCTTTCAGGCCAGTATTTTCTGGTGGGTTTTACAATTCTCTCAAGCACTCTTTTCACTTATCTATTAGAAAGTTCAGCCATGCCATTTGTTTCAGGGTGATATGCAGTTGAAGTTTTATGTACAACCCCATTCTTTTTTCAAAATATATTTCATGGTTCTATTACAAAAATGGGTTCCTAAGTCACTTATCAAGGCACGCAGTGTGCCAAATCGGTGGAAGATGTGTGTCTTTAGAAACTCACTAACAGTATGTGAATCATCCTTTCTAGTGGGTTTGGCCTAGACCCACCTAGAAACATAATCAACCGTAAGAATAATGTATGAGAATCCATTGGAAGGGGGAAATGGTCCCATGAAATCAATACCCCAAACATCGAAGATCTCACAGAAAATTAAAGGCTTTGGGGGAATTTCATTTCTCTTTGAAATTGTGCCAAACTTTTGGCAAGTGGGACATGATTGACAGAACTAATGTGAGTCCTTGAAGAGTGAAGGCCAGAATAATCCAAAGTCTAGGACCTTTCGGGAGGTCCTTTGTGGTCCAAAGTGGCCACCACCAGGCATTGAGTGACATAATTCTAAGATGGAAGAATGTTCATTTTCATCAACACATCTCTTTATTACCATGTTAGCTCCAGTTTTCCAAAGTTTATTTTCTTCCAAAAAATAGTATTTTGAATCACTTTTCAACTTCATTTTTTGTTCTTTTGAAAAAAAATTAGGAAAAAACACCAGAAAACAAGTAATTTACAATTAGGGAATACCATGGTATTTTTGGAGTGAGAGATAAAGGTGATCAGTGGGGAATTTAGGATCGATGATTTCATAATGAGAAGAATTAGAAATTCTACTCAAGTGATCAGCCATAGGGTTTTATTTTCCTAGTCTATCTTTGATTTCAAGGTCAAACTCTTGTAGCATTAGGATCCACCTTATTAGTCTTGGTTTGGAATCACTTTTCTTGAGTAAGAACTTTATAGCAGAATGGTCTGTGGAGATAATGATTTTGGCACCTAAGAGATAGGGCCAGAATTTATCTATGGAAAAAACAACTGCTAAAAGTTCTTTTTCAGTGATAGTGTAGTGAGATTGAGTTTCATCCAATGTTTTTGAGGCATAATAGATGACATGAGGAATTTTTTCTCTTATTTGACCAAGAACATCCCCAACGGCTCTATCAGAAGCATCACACATCAACTCAAAGGGTAAGGACCAATCTGGGGGTTGGATTATCGGGGAAGATGTAAGAACAGTTTTGAGTTCAACGAAGCCTCTCTTGAAAACCTCAATGAAATGTAAAGTGACATCATTTTGGAGCAACTGATTGAGTGGGAGGGAAATTTTACTGAAGTTATGGATGAATCGCTGATGAAAACCAGCATGACCAAGGAATAAATGGATGTCTCAAACAGAGTTTGGTTCAGGAAGTGATTGGATCACTTTAATTTTGGTAGGATCAACTTCAATACCCTCTTTTTAAACCATGTTCCCTAGAACAATCCCATTTGCAACTATGAAGTGACATTTTTCAAAATTTAACACAAGGTTACATTGAAACACTTTTGAAGGACTAGAGAGAGTGAATCCAGGCAAGATTCAAATAACTCACCATAAATGGTAAATTCATCCATGAAGACTTCCATGCAGTGTTCAATGAATTTAGAAAAGATACTCATCATACACCTCTGAAATGTTGCAGGAGCATTGCAAAGGCCAAAAGGCATTCTCCTATATTCATATGTTCTAAAGGGGTAAGTGAAAGTAGTCTTTTCTTGGTCCTGATGTGCGATTGGGATTTGGAAGTAGCCAGTGTATCCATCAAGAAAGAAATAGTGTGACTTTCTGGCTAATCATTATAGAATTTGATCAAGGAATGGAAGAGGGTAGTGATCTTTTCTTGTTTCAATATTCAATTTCCTATATTCGATGCACACATGCCATTTGTTCTTCACTCGAGTTGTGAATACCTCTCCATGATCATTTGTGACAATAGTTATCCCACCCTTCTTAGGTACAACTTGAATTGGACTAACCCATTCACTATCAAAAATTGGGTAGATAATACCATATTAAAAAAGATTGGTGATCTCTTCCCTAACTATCTCAAGGATGAGTGGATTGAGTCTTTGTTGTGGTTTTATAATTGTTTTGGATGATTCCTCAAGATGGATGTGATGCATGAAAAGGTCAGGGTTGATTCCTGGTATGTCATTTAGGGTCCACCCTAATTCCTTTTTGTTTTCCTCTAACACTTGAACAAGTTTGGACTCCTCAATTTTGGTAAGTAAGGAAGATATAATTACAGGATAAGAGTGATCATGGAAAAGGAATACATATTTCAGGTGTTCAGGAAGAGGTTTCAGATCAGTATCATCTTTCATCTGTGGGTTAGAAAACTCAGGAATGGAAGAAGGGACTTCAGTTGCTTCAGATTCATTCTCCTTAATAATGTCCAAGGTGGAGCAGTAGAGATCAGAGTTGATGGGGATTCAAGAGAGTTTTCAAGTTCCTCTAGATTTATGGAGTCTATGAATGAGAGGTCCACATCAACTTCACCATTTATGACTTGGTTAATCATGGTGCAGATTTCACAAGATCCTTTATCATCAGAATAGGATGAACATGATATAATGGGGTTCAATTGACTCTTAGAAGTGTCCTCGGAATCATGGATTGAGAATGCAGAGTGATCCTCATATGGGTATCTCATGGCTTGGAAAATGTTAAATTTGACTAGTTGGTCACAAAATTCCATGGATAAGATGCCTGAATGGACATCAATCTTAGTTCCAGAAGTCATGAGGAATGGTCTTCCTAGAATTAGGGGAGATCGAGAAGAGTTCGTCTCACCTTCCATGTCAAGGACATAAAAATCGGCTGGGAAGATAAGATCATTGACACGAACAAGGACATCCTCAATTATTCCCTTAGGACTAGTAGTGCTTTGATTGGCCAATTGAATGACAACACCCATTGGATGTAAGGGACCTAGACCAAGGTTAGAGAAGATAGATTTTGTAATGACATTAATTGAGGCTCCTAGGTCTATGAGTTCATCATCAAAGTTGGAACTTCCAATTTGGCATGGAACTGTAAAGGTCCCTGGATCTTTTCACTTTATGGGAATAGACTGTTGGGTGGAAACATTTTCAAAGGTCCTAAGTTCCCTCTTGTGGGTGCACAATTCATTAAGAAACTTGGCATACTTAGGGATTTGTTTAATGGCATCTAAGAGGGGAATGTTCACTTCAACATGTCTAAACATGTCGAGCATTCCAAGATCAGCTTCAAAAGACTTCTTTGGCTTAGAAACGGCTTGAGGAAAAGGAATTGATTTCCTAAGTGGAATGAAAGGAGTTGAGGTAATGACTTCTAATTACTTTTCAATTTTCTTTTTCTTTTCATTTTCTAGGTCAAAATTTAAAGGGGGGTTGGAGGACTTATCTTGAGGCATAGCAATTTGCTTTCCCGATCTAAATGCAATTGCATTTACATTACCCTTGGGGTTGGGTAATGGTTGAGTTGGGAATTAGGAAGAATTTTATTGTTGTTGTTATCTTAGGTGGGATGCAATTTGACCAATTTGGGTTTCAATGTTTTTGAGGTTGGAACGGGTGAAGGAGGCAAGATCTTCCACTACACTTTCCCATGGTTGCTTGGAAGAAGAGGCTTGTCTCGGATTGGGTTTTCCTTGATTTTGGTTCTTGGGAAAGCGATTGTATTGGTTTTGGAATTGGGAAGGCTCACTAGGATATTGGAATCCAGGAGGAGGATTGTTCCTTTGTTGTTGAGGAACAAAATGATAAGTTTGTTGGAAGTTACCAACACCTTGACCATATTGAAACTGGTTTGGGTTTTGATGAGGGAATTGAGGGGGATGAGAGACAGAATTACCATACCTCAGGCCTTGGTTATAGGAAGAAGAGAAGGGCTCATAGTGAGGCTGGTTGAAGTTTCTAATGAACTTACCTGATTATTGAGGGTTGGTGTTCATCTAAGCATATGCTGCATTGAGCTCCATTGGTCCAGATGAATCAGATTGATCCTCTTGAATTTGTGGAAAGGTGTTTGTTGGATGAGCTGGTGAGTTACAGATTCCACAATTTTTTACAGGTCCAGGAAACATTGATTGTGGAGAAGATGAGGTTGGGGCTTTGGATGCCACAGCTAGTTGTTGCACAAGACCTGTAAGTTCACTCATCCACTCGGTCATCTTGTTTGGCTCTATGGATTGATTATATTGGACTTGTTTTACTTGAGTATGTGCTCTATTATGGAATTGTTGTGTGTTTTCATCCATGTTTCTTATAATATCTCTTGCAGTTGTAGGAGTTTTATCAACAAGAGCACTACCACTTGCGGCATCAATGAGAGTTCTCTCTATAGTCATTAACCCCTCATAGAAGTATTGGATCAAGATTTGGTCACGAATTTGGTGGTGTGGGTAGGTTGCAACAATATTTTTGAACCTCTCTCAGTACTCATGGAGCGATTCACTTGGGAATTGACGAATACCACTTATTTCCTTTCGGATAGAAGTGGTACGAGAAGTAGGAAAGAATTTCTCTAAGAAGAGTCACTTCATATCATTCCATGTGGTTATGGAACCAGGAGGAATTTAGTAGAGCCATGACTTAGCAGTGTCAGCTATGGAGAAAGGGAATGCTCGGAGTTTTATTTGTTCCTCAAAAACCCCATGAGGCTTCATGGTAGAGCACACCACTTGAACTCTTTAAGATGAATATGTGGATCCTCACTGGCTAGCCAGTGGAAATGAGGAAGAAGATGAATCAAACCCGATTTGAGTTCAAAGTCAGCCTATATGTTTGGATATTGAATACCAAGAGGTTGGTAATTCATATCAGGGACAGTGAGTTCTTTAAGTGTTTGTTCCCTAGGATTGGCCATATCTAATTCAATTGGTTGGACAATGGGTTCTTGAATTATTTTATTATATCTTATGTTACTCCTAAGTTGGTGAAGAATTCACTCAATTTCAGGGTCAAACAAATCCTAGGGATTGTTTGGGAGGCTATGGGGCATTCATAATGATTTTATAAGAAATAGGAAGATGGTTTTTTCTTTATGTTTTTTTTCATTTATGATTTTTATGAGAAGACGAGTTTTTTGTGTTTTTTTCATTTTTTTTTAATTTTGTTTTTTTTTTGTTTTTTTACAATAACAAGAAACTAAAGACTATTTAATTGAACCATCCCCAGCAACAACACCATTTGAAATCATGACCAATTATCTCCTATCAACCGGTCAAAGTTCCGATGCTCTGATAATGTGTATAGCAGCACTCGGATCGAATCATCGGTGATGGTACTTTTCTTAATAGTCGATTGTTTTTAGTTGATTGTTTTTTTGATTGGGGGGTTTGTTTGAAGAGATTATGAAATAATTTATGGATGATGTTTGATTTAATAAATTGATAAATATTGGGGTGAGTTCATTATTAGGGAGTTAAGCTTGTGATATCCTTGAGCTTTGCTTTATATTGCATTTAAATTAACACCCACTTCACAAGATAACAGTGATTGGAATTCCTAAGCGTTAAGGATTTAATCCAAGCCTTAAATTATCTTAGGGTTCTAATATCAATCATATATTGTTGATGGTAGTGTAGTTATGGTTCAAATAATCCATGGAAACCACATGTTAAACAAAATATGTCATTAATCCATGACATGTTAAGTCCAACATACACAATGTTAAATTAAAGAATACTCATCGTGCAAATACTCTCAATCACTTAACATCCCTAAATTTTGAATCACCCCAATGGTAGATTTACATATCCATTAATATGATTAGAAATTTGGATTATAATTATTATGATGATAAATTAATAAGATAATAAAAAGAAAGGGATAATAAAGGAGTGGTGCGTCGAACACACACACAAACGATGATGATAATTAAAAATAGAATTTCGATTGAATGAGGAAGAAAAATAAGGGATTAGGATTCAACTGTATTTAAACTATTTTAAGAACATTAATATTAAACTACAGAAGGTGGATGATAATAAGAGATATTGAAGAAGAAACTTGCATTAAAACATAATTACAAAAGAAAGACTTATAATATTACAACAAAGAAGAATACAAAAGTAAATGAAAACAAAGAGAGGAGGAAAGGTCTCTCAAGTGAAAAATTGAGTATGGAATGTCCTCCCAAGCCTTTGGAAAAGATTTGGTCATGCCAATATGTGCTCCTTTCTTCTGAAATGACAACTCTTTGCAAGGAGAGTAGGGGGTGTATTTATAGCCCAATGTTGTGGGTTGTTTGCATTCCAAAACTGCCTCTCCACTTGCATCACCAATTTGATAAATTAGAAAGCCGAATATCGAGATATGATATTATTAAAATTTGTAGATAAATATCTCCTATGTCTACTCTGAAAATTTGGAGGTCATTGGACTTAAGGAGCCAAAGTTATGGCTGGTTGATTAAACAAAGTTAATCTGTCCATTTCAATCCAAACTTTTTGAAGTCCAAAATGTGAATGGGTTTTTGAATAGGAAGATGACTTCAAATCCGAATGATTTCTTCAAAAAAGTCGGCCGACTATATATACTCTTTCACACTGAAAAATTTCATCTTTATTTGATAATTAAATCATGAGATATGTCATGAATAGTGTCTGGATATTAATTCTCAGCCAGAATGGTGGGTTGGACTTCAAAGTATTAGTTGGCCCCCTTTTTCTTGGAGTTGGGCCCTGAAATTTTTATCCATTACTCCTTGAATTGTTATCCAAATTTTTTAGGAGAATTAATGAATTTTTACTTCTGGATTGAGCCCAGTAATTCAATCTTCATGGATGGTCCAGTTTCCTCACAGATTCTGTGAGCCTTCTTGTGTGGTCCATATGAGCCTTCAAATGACAGAATTGGCCCATGATCCCTTCTAATGAAATGTTGGATATTGAATTAGGAATCCTAAAAAATAATAACCACAAAATTTGGATCAGTAGGGTGATGGTTATAAATAAAATAGTAAATTGACTCAATTGGACTACTTCTAAAAATGCTCAAAAATTATACTTAGTATTAAAACATTAATATTTCACACAATTTATGCACATTTCATATATCAATGAACCAGTTCATAAGATTTATAGTAATCGGTAAGAGACATTGATGTCAGTTAAATATTTTCTTAATATAAAGTTCTTGGGAGTTTAAAGATAAGTAAAAAAATATGGAATCCACTTAAAGTAGACCTTCCTAAATAACTTAGAAGAGATGTACTTCCACTCCAGTTTTAGAGATGATTTCTCCTCAAAAGGTACTCATTTTGGGGACGGGAACCCTCTATGAGTTCTAATTCCAATTATAGGCATCCCCCATAGATTAACATAATTATGGAACACAACTAGAATAAATATTTATCAGAACTGGCTTATATTTTATGTTTCTAAGGAGTCTCACTTACTCATACTTGAACTCTGATGCCATATTGACTCAATTGATTATCACACAAACCCACATTTCCTATATGACCATCATACCAAGAATAAAAATGAATATAAGTTTAGAGAAAAATTAAGGGATCATCCACCATAAAAAATCTAGAGAAAACCCTCCCATTATGATGGGATGAATCTCCTTCGATATCCTAGGATAATAAGAGAAGATTAGAACCCACAAACATTTGGGATTTGAAAGGATAAAAAAAATGACATGAGAAACTATAACAAAATGGATATCCATGGTAAGAATTACATCTAGGAGACTCAGTCTATAGATAGATTAACAAAAAACAAGATTCAAGAGAGGTATAAAAAAAGAAGAATAAGGGTATATGGATACTTGTGTGACTCCTATGTTTGACAGGACTAAAAAGAGAGTAGGAGGATGAGGTATTTCTTAAAACAGAATTTTTTCTTTCAATTTTTTTTAAATATCATCGAGATACCATATACATAATACACCTCCATTGGGTACATAATGGCTTACTTGGGAGAACCCCTCCATTAGACCCCTCATTGAGTTCCTAGTGACCCAATACCTTTTTTTCACTACACACGTGACATGGGTCTAATATTTTCCTATACTTCTAAATAAATTTTGAGATAACTAAGATATTATAAACACACCTCCAAATAAATCATCACGAACCAAAATTATTGATTAAAACACTAAACAAAAAACAACCCTATCTTTAAATCAATTCAAATGAAAAAAGGTAAAAAAAATCTAGGTGGAACATATAAATCAGTTAGAAATTACCAATTTGAAGTGGAAGAACAAACAACGACTTGAATAAATGATGGATCGCAGGTTGGGAAGAAGGGTTCAGAAATAAGAGGGGAGCTGTCGTTTAGGGAAAATAAAAAAAAACCTTGTCTTTAAATAAATCCAAATGAAAAAAGGAAAAAAATGGAGGTAGCACATAAAAATCAGTTATAACTTATAGATTTGAAGTAGAAGAATGAAAAAATGGTTGTTGGGAAGAAGGGTTCGCACACTGGGAAGAATGGGGGCTCTCGTTTAGGGAACAATGTGGTGGATCAGGATCTTGGTATTTGTGGTATTTTATCCCAAAGGTTTTAAAAAACCATTGGGAACTTTGATCGGAATGAACCCTATCCCAACGGTTTCATAAAACTATTGGGAAAAGTGGGGGTAAACCCAACGGTTTCATAAAACCGTTGGGAAAAGTGGGTTAAGCATGTCTTATCCCAACGATTTTTAAAACCGTTGGGAAAAAAATCTCTAAAAATTCATATACCAATGGTTTTCATCAAACTATTGGTATAAGTACCCTATCCCAACAGTTTATCTAAACCGTTGGGATATGGGCATTGGTATATGATGGATTTCCAATAGTGAATCAATTTGGAATTCCAAAGGGGATTCTCAATCAAAACATGAAATAGAAATTACTAGTGTATAAAAATGCCAAGTAAGAATGTCCACTGGGAATTTCCACTAGGAATGTTCACTGGGAATTTCCACTAAGAATTGTCACTAAAAATGTCCACTGAGAATTATCACTGAGAATTGCCAATGAGAATTTCCACTGAAAGTGTCCACTAGGAATGTCCACTGGGAATTACTATTGGTAATTGCCACTGGAAATTGCCGCAGGGAATTGCGACTAGAAAATGCCACTAAGAATTACCACTGGGAATGTCCATTGAGAATTGCCATTAAGAATGTCCACTGGGAATTGTCATTGGGAATGTCCACCAAATTTTCCACTGGAATTTCCAGTAGGGAATAACAACGGGAATTTCAATTAGAAAAATCTCCAGTGGAAAAGTCGACTGCTGAAATGTCCAATTGTAGTGCATTGAATATGTCATCTGGAAGTTGAAAGCTGAAAACTAATCAATTCGAAATTAAAAAAAGGTTATAGAATAATTTGAAAATCATTGCTGGAAATTTCCAGCTGTAATCAATTTTAATTCTAGTGAGGATTTACAGTGAAAATATGAAATATAAATAACTAGTGCATAAAAAATCTGACTAAAAATGTCTACTTGGAAATTTAACTGGGTTACACCGATGGGAAATTCTAAGTGTGAATTCTCAGTCATAATTCCCACTACAAATTCCCAGCAGGAAATATTAGTGAATATAAATTCCTAATTGCAACACTTATACTAAATTCTCATTGGCATTCCACAGTGCAAAGTGTTAGACAAAAATTCAAATTGCATTCAACTTGTAAATCAAACTGCAAATTGCTAGATGAAATTTATAATTCCAATCAATTAGCAATTACAATTCAATTATATCAAATAAAATCCAAATTATTAGTGGAAACTGACAATGGAAATTTATATTGCAAATAGCAGCTGAAAATTCCCGGTGGCAACTCAAAATAAATATTATAAGACGCATTCACAGTGGAAATTTCCGTTGAGAAACGTGAGTACAAAATCACTATAAAAATTCTAAACAAATACTTTCCAAGTAATCCAAAAGGACAATTGTCACTTACAAATTTAACATTTTCAACTAATTGGAAACACCTAATAGAATCTGCCAGTTATTTAAAGTAAACTGAAAAAATCAGTGCTAAATATAAATGGACAATTATGACTGTAAATGCAAATAATTAGTGGGGATTGACCCCAAACAATGGAAGTGGAAATCCACACTACAAAGGAAACTTAAAACTAAAAATTTCTAGTTGAACATCCTACTAGAAAAATCCAAATCATCACAGTCTTAGTGTTTTATTTACTGAGATGCGTGATAAAAGAAACCTATATTTCGTAAAGATATCCACACACAGAACACACGAACATCCCTACAGAAACTCAGACACACCAATACGAACTGAAACAATATTAAGCTCTCTATCTCCATAGCTCCAAACATTTATAAATAAACAACCAAATATAAGTCTATCTCAGTGACTACAATTAATTATAAACAACCCGAAGAACAAAAATCACATAAACTGTTGGGGATAAGATCTCGACGCCGCAGTGGAAGCAGTCGCACAAACACACAAGAGAAGATTCACCCGAAAACCTTTTATCACCCGAAGACATTTTATCACCCGAAAGAATTTTACATCACCTGAAGGATTTTTAACAACACCCAAAGGCCTTTACAACGCACTCGAAGGATTTCTCTCTCGACACACTGACACCCATGAACGTACCATTTTTGTTGTACCGTCGATCATCACAATCGGGCACACCGCTTGATCTCTGCAACCAAAAAGACTTTCGATACATGGCGCCATCGTCATCACACGCCATTTTGAACGCTTTCAATCATCGCCACCAACACACCATCGTTGACGTAATCACCATCTTCGCTTCGCACCAGTTACCGCAAATACAACACCCCCTTCCTCATTATCTCTTAGCGGCTTCATCTTTGTCATTCCATCTTCACGGTTCTCTCTCGGTGTCTACATCTTTGCTGACCCACCTTCCAAAACATGCTACCATATCCTCTTATAGACACTCAGTCCATATTTCCAATTAATGCAGTTAACAATTATTATTCCATCAATTAATATTGATAATAATTATCCATTAATGTTGAGACAAAATCATCCATTAATGTTGAGACAAATCTATCCATTAATAATTTTATCTCTTCTCAATATTCAAATTTTAAATCAGAAATCCCAACATAAACCTTATGTTATTTTATGTTTTTTCTATTTTTGGTGAAAGGTTTGACTGAGAGATTTTTGAAGAGGGGTTCGTCCATGGATTCACCAAGCGAGTTGTTGATAGAATCATCCAGAGTTTGCGAATGAGTTCGCTGACCCAATCGCAGAGGGGTTCGACGGACGGCTAATATTTTCGATACCCAATTTGATTTTGAAACCCCACCAATCGATGGTCCATAAAACATAATACCCACGTGACACCTTGAGCCCCGGACGTGAGATGATATTTTTCCACCCCGCACGCACGCGGGGGTCAATTTCACTCCGCCATTCGTCACTATACATCTATATGCATACAGGGCATCCGTCAAGCAAGTAGGCTTGTCGGATTCCCAGCGAGGTGGATTTGGGGCAACTGGGGCATACCTTATAAAACCAATTACTGATTCAAATTCATCGGAGGATGATGCTTTGAGAGCCTGCCATTTATCATATTTCCGGTGATTCTACCTCGAGGCTGCCGAGGGACGGACCACCAGTCATGAATTACTTCAGCGTTAAGGTATGCTACTATATCATGGAATAAAAAAGTTTCGTAGTAAATAAATTTCATACGCAGGGAAGTTGGGCAGATGGCGCGGAGTGGCTTATACACTCCGCTGCAACCATAAAATGGTTATGGACGCATGCACCAACTATCGAAACCAAGCTAGTTGATTCCATGGAATCTGTTTTTAGAGTTTCTTTGTTGATTAATTTCGTTACCCTAACATGTGAAAGCCTCGAGGGACTCCTGAACTTTTGACATTCACAACATTTATGGGTCGTAGGTCCGCTTTTAAGTCATCATCTGGTTCACCAACGCGTTGGACCATTCAGTGAAACTCCTCATTGATATCCTTGATCTTTGTACTGGCCCAGCGAGTGGATACTTTCAGCCCCAGTGATGTAAAATTTGTTCCTGCCTTCTGTCAGTAGCGAATTGGAAGGACAGATGGTGTTGTTCATTTAGATTTTGTTTTCTCGTTTGTTAATATCAAACTGAAAACCACCACCTCACTCAACTGACCTCTTATCTGGTTAGAAAAAACGAGCCAGTAATATTTTCCTTCCTGAAAAACAGAAACTGGCCTCATAGAACGGAAAAAAAGATGCCAGCTGCGCCTTGTAAGATGACACTGATTACTGAAATCAACTCCCCTATCAAAATAACCTCATTCTTAAGGGTTCATTTTTTTAATTTTTTCCTTTCCCTCACAGTTTGATTCTGATACTGCTTACAGTTCTCATACAAATGAAGTAAGGCGAAAAGAAATGGGATCACCTTTGAATGTTTTTCAAGGGACCTGCTTTCTAAACAGTGTGAATTTCTACCATTGCCCTAGCAATTCTTTTATATTGCTTCGGAAAAAAACTTTTTCGCACAGTGGAATGCAAAGCTGCGATCAATCTCACTGTCGAGGTATATTTTTTAAAACCAGTCGAAGCCTTTGATCATCACACGATTCTTCCATGTTAGTTGATCTACTCTGAATTCAATTCATCATAGGTGCCTTTAAGGTTGCAGACCATGCTGGGAAGGGCTCACACGGGCCTAAGGTACTACAATTTCTTGCCTGTCTTTTGTAGTCTTCTTTTTTATTTAATTCTGACATTCCTTAAGGTTGCTTCTAATGCCTGAATTCCTTCAGAGTTTGAAATCTAGTGTTTGGGGTGACACTGCGACATTTATTGGAAAAATTTGCACAAAGATAGGATATCAATCTGTTTCCTCACTTGAAGCTAGGCACTTGCAGAGGTTTTTCTTGCCATGTAAATTGGATATGAAACAGTCAAGAGGTTAGGCAAGGAAGTGCAAATCGTTAAGTTTCATCTCTAGTTTTTTAATATAAAATTTATGTTTTAAGTTATTTTATTTTTGACTTTTGTATTTTTTTATAGGTTGAACTTGAATGTTTCTTATTTCTTTAGGTCAACATTGTTGCAATCCCCTTTACCGCGATGTGCATCCTATGTCAATGATGTCTATCCAATTTTTTTCCTACACAAACTTTTCTTTAATTTTAAAATAATTTATTATTTTTTTTGCTTACATGGTACCGTCTTTCATTTTATATTTTAACCTGTGCTTGTATGCTAGGCTTTTTGTTTTAGTGGAAGAGGTGCAAATGCTTTCCCCCACCTACAAACTCTGAAGAGATATCCCAAGGCTGACCTTTTTGCGAAAGTAGTTATGGTTAGATTTGATTCTACCATTCTACTGCAGGAAGGTCTGAACCCCACATCTTCATCCATCGCGAACGCGGTTTTCACTATAAAATATTTACATGAAGTTGGTGCCAAAGTAATCCTAGTGAGTGATTGGAGCAAAAGATTGGATGCAAAACATTTTAGAGGAGAATCTGTTGCAGGTATGCGATGTTAAATGAATCCTTTCTTTTCATGTCATTGTAAAATTTGTAACAAAATATTGACCTTGTTATCCGGGAAAAGTAAAATATCATTCTCAATACAGATAATTAGCCAATTATTTTATTTGTTTTTTAGTTACCCTTGTTACTGGGGAAAGTAAAATATCATTATCAATACAGATAATTAGCTCGATTATTTTATTTGTTTTTTAGTTGCGGCGCCAGTGTTGTCAAAGGCGCGCGCCTCAGCGCGCCTTGGCGTGAGGCGAGGTGAGGCACACCTGGTGCGCCTCACCATTGGTGAGGCAAGGCGACCTCACCGAGGTGCGCCAAAGGTGCGCGCCTCGTGCGCCAACCCCTGAGGCGGTGAAGCGCAATGCGCCGTAGAAGCGCACCAATTGATTTTGCTGTGGAAATCGGGGGAAACCAATTGTTGCTGCTGCGGAAATCGAGCGAAACAGAGGAGGGAAATCGTGGGGTGAAAATCGCGGGTGACTAGATGGAAATCGGGGTGGCGATGGAAATCTGGGGTGTAGTGCAACAGTGAGGGAGATCGCGAAAATCGTGGGTAAGAGGGAAGGATGGAAATTGGAGGTGTAGCAGAGGGCGATCGCGTAAATCATGGGTAGGATGGACGGAAATCGGGGTGCAGCGGTGAGGGTGCTAGCGGAAATCCTAAGTATACTCGAAATCAGGTATATTTTTTTTCTGAAAAATGAGCAGGTATAATATAGCATTAAATATATTATTTAATATATTAATAAAATAATTGAACCAAAATCTATAAAATTAGAATCATCACGTCCAAAATACACAGCGTCCAAAATACAAATCATGCTGCATCAGCAGCAGGCATCCGACGACGCGTAGCAGCAGGCATCCGACGACACGCTGTGTTGATGAAGCTTTTCATTAATGATGAAACTTCCATTGATGATGTTTTTTATGTTTAGGTTCTCATGGATTGATTATGATTTGGTTAAAAATTATTGGTATGTATTTTAATTTTTATTGTTTTGATTGAATTTAAGTTTTTTTTAATTTAAAATATGGTTGAAAACTTTACATATTTAATTATGTGCGCGTGCGCCTTAATTGCACCTCGTGCCGCGCCTTGCACTGCATCCCCAAGCGGCCTTTGCGCCTTATTGCGCCGCGCGCTTTTGACAACATTGTGCGGCGCTGATTACTTTTGATAGGATCGTAGTTGCAAGAGTGAGGAAAAATAGAGGGTTCTATTAGTAGTAACGTACTAGGTTATAGCAGAAACAGAAGAAGACCAAGACCAAAGTCTCCACAACAATCAAAGCTGAAGCGAGCAAAAAAATCTCCCCCTAACTACTCTCAACAACCCACATTTTCTTATCCCCAACTTGCTACCACCAACCCCAACAATCAAATAAAAGGTATAAAGACTCAGCCTTAAACATTACATAATCTTGAATTAAATGGATAATTCACATTGATGATCTTTTCAGGTTTAGAGTTTTAGATAATTAGGTCATAACATATACATAACAACTTGAATATTACATGTAGACACTTCTAACTCAGTTTCCATTTAAAAAAATAAATAAAAACTCTTGGAAAAAAGAGTCATGTCTAGTTCCATGTTTTAGACAACATGACTTTTCCTTGATCCCATTCTTGACCCTATTCATCTTTAAGTCTTGTGAAAAACATTTCAAAATTTGGGATGAGCATAAAAAGCTCAGTAAGGGTTATAAAACAAAGAAAGAAAACATTAGTTCATCAATACATACATAACATAAACTCTTTAACATACCTCATGAAATCATAAGATTTATGAACAACACATAGTAATCAAAAATCATAAAGGTAATTTGTGGCATCTATATCATACTTACATTGTAGCTGTCACAGCTACATAGGGAGTTACGTTTGGAATACTCATCACAGTATATTCTCTAAATCTTTTAGGAGAAACATTCACGTTTACCTCCGTCACGTTACCCAATGCATTAGAGAGCTATCTCGGGCTCACCCGCCTTAGGTTTATCACGGAACCACCCGTATACGTAAACAATGCCCAAGAACTATAACATATTCATAACACATAAAACAAACATACTGGAAAAATAACATTTTCACATATAAATCACAATATATCATTTAAATATATTGACAAAACAAATCCATTATCAAAACAATTTTCAATACCAAAATACGTAAAAGAGTATATGGTATTTATTTTCCTTTTAAAAACATTTCGGCTTGTTAAGTAAGCCAAAGATCAAATAATACTCGCGACGGCGCAAAGGTCGTTGTCACCGCTTACGTTAAAAAAGAACATTCTTTTTTGTCGTTTAGTAAAACGCCTCGTAGAAAAAGATTCTCTTTGAATGAAATGAAATGTCAAAAGTGTTTATACAACATATAAAAGAAAGTCGTATAAAACAAAATATGCCTCAATGAAAGGAGACCGAGACGAAGTCCCTTACCTCGTGTCCGACTTGACCCGTTCGTTCTTTAATCTCCTGAATAATAAATTAAAGTTAATTTTTACTTGCTTAAGAACCCTTTTCAAGTTTATTATTTCTTTTATCACTTATTACTATGTTATAAACATTATGTAACCATTTAAGTTAATAATGGTCGTTTTGTCGATATTTGGTACTTGAGTCAAAAATAAACTCCTTATAATTACAAGTTGTCCATGCGGTCAAAAATTCATTATCTTCAGAATGATATTAATGATTTAGATATCATATACATCATATATATCCAGTATATATATGTATTTATAATATTACATAACATTTGGAGGTAAGAAATGAAATGCACTGTTCATGGAGACGGTAAGCCGTACGTACGTATGAACGCTACTTTCATTTCTATTTCATATTTAATAGAATGAAAACTTAATGATACATAGGTATATTATAATTCTAGTATAATATCATATATAATCTCAGTAACTCCATCATTTATACGTTCCACGTATGGCATGAACGAGTCATATCACTTTGAGGGGGCGGTAGTCCGCACTTCCACAAATAAAATTATCATATTTACCCACTATGGAAACCATAAAGGTATTCTATAAATAAAAAATGTAGAAGCACAAAAACAATATAAATATAATATATATCACATATAAATACAGTGCTATCTTAATGACCACCATAAGAGTTGGTAGGAGAAGATTGAACAATCATCGTTTCGTGAGACAGTAGTTCGCCGTCCACAGAAACAGTATGTTCTTTACTCATTAGATGGAGGTGTGTGTAAGTGTAGTTCAAATCCTTCTCATAACAACAACCTAGTATATTGAGGATACTGATGTTGTTATAAAAGAAAGGAATAAAAAGAGTTTATGGGGTTGGAGAAGTAAAATAAAAGAAAAGAACTTAAGAGAAGACGTTACCTTTAAATTGGGTATCTCCCTTTGGTTTGAACCAAAATGTTTACTTGAAGTGCCTTCTGCCTAAGGTAAGATTTCTAGGAGGAAGAGAGGGATGTAAACACTGCATCATTATTGTGTTATAAATAATTTTATTTATTTGATGTCTAAAAATTATAAAAAAAATACCACGATGTAGGAAATCTTTTTAGCTTTCAAATGAATATTTATAGTTGAAGAGATAACTTATATAACCCCATGTAAAAATTGATTTACTAAAAGATACATGTTTAAGTCATTTTTGTCTTTACTTTAAATTATTTAATATAAAATGTCATCATCACTCTTAAGTGGCTCCATGGGGTTCCAAAATCGACCCAAGGATGCCCATGTATGTCGGATTTTCAAAATTCAATTCACAGAAGCGGTAAAATTTCATTTAAATGAAAAAGTTGGTTTTTAACTACTATTCAGTGTTTTCACTATTCATCAAAAATTGAAGGTTTTCAGAAAAATACTAAAAATTCAGCCTAAGCTATATTTGATATTTTGAATTCAAAAATGATGTCTATTTTACCAAATTCAAAATATAGAAGTTGGATTAATTAATTTAAAATTAATTCCCGTTGTCAAAACAAAAAACATGTTTTTAAGAAATAATAACTATCAAAAGATTGACACTTGTTTATATCAAATTTTAAGGTGAAATTACTTCCAATGACCAACATTTGATTAAATGGTAAAAATACAATCTAAATACACTTTAAAACCAATTAAAAAGATAATCTAACCATATAAATAAATTAGATTAAAATATAGTTTTGAATTAAAATACATTATTTTCACTATTCATTAAAAAATGAATTTTATCAGAAAAATACCAAAAATTTACCCAAAGTAAATTTTGATATCCCGATTCTAAAGAAGAATTTTATTTTGTCAAATAGAACATATAAAAGTGACCAAAACTAGGTTTAAAGAGGGTTCTTCATCAAAAGGTGGTAAATCGACCTTTTAAAGAATATTAGAGTATTTGTGTTTAAAATTAGATTCATTCACATTTTAAGCCTCTTAACTTTTATTGGATAAATGTAAAAACATTTAAAAAACATGTATAATCATATTGTAGTTAGTTCTGTTCATTCCCGTCAATACAAAGGTTAGGCGTTAACTACCATTTAAAATAATATTATATTATTATTTTTCAGTATGACCCAACGTTATGTGTAATGTAAGATTTCAAAGAAACCCGTTGTTGCGTATCAGGTACGCCATCGAACATAGAATACTCTTTAAAGTAAAATTAATATTTAATTCACAAATATTAATAAATATGAAATTGTTATATTCTTTATTTGTCTGGGATGTTACAAAAGGAAATGACAATACTGCCCCTAGCAGTAAACATCCCTTACCCCCCACATATCCAGCCCTACCTTCATATCCCCTGCCACTTGTTGCTTCGGCTGATTCTCCTTTCTGTCTTTTTTTTCTTTGACCAGGAAAACTGGCCTGAATTTATGGTTCCCATGCAATCCTGTAAACATTTGTTTGATTGATTATATAGCTACAACTTGTATTCACAGCCCTGGATAACAGGGTTCTCAATATCCCAGTTGCTTGCTCCATTAGTTGCTCAAATCGGTCCGCATAAATTGTGTTTGCGCAAACACCCCGGCACCCTCATTTGATCGAAAGCCAAGTTTGTGCCAAGCAAACTGTAACGCTTTTGAGGATGATCCTTTATCCATTTCTCAGCCCAAGTAGTCTTGCCAAAAGCAGGCAATCCATCCAGCATCATTACTTCACAGTCATTCGGGTCACAAAAACAGGTCCCATAATTGCTTTCCTATCCTCAAAAATGGAAGCCCAAGGTTTATAGCCCTCTTCAGGAGCCAGCCTATCTTCCACACAAATCTGCAGCCTGAACCACAACATATTTAAGCATAGCATAAAGAAACAATGCAGATTCCCATTAGAGCTTTTTCACTGGAGAATCAGCCACTCCAAGTCCAGTAGGACCAGCATTAAACGACTTGGCAGTTCCCAAAATAGCATCACCTCATGAGAAGCCAAGACGATGGACATGTTGCTGATCATGGGGTGTATCTTCCATGACAACAGGTTGAGGGACGATAATTTTGCAACCAAAACGATACTTCCCTCCTGTTATTCCGACATTTGCTCGAGCACCAAACCAACAATAAGCAAACCTCTGCTCCTAAAGGGCATGACCTAGGAGACCATTTCCTTCAATATTGAAATCCATCACCAAGATAGCCTGTGCAGCCAATGGAGCAACATTTGAATTAGAGTCACATTGAACAGATGCTGGAAACTTCAATCAATCATTTGTGCACGCCAAAAATTTTAACTGTCGAGTCTCCATCCATTTCATTATAGCTGTCTGACTAGCCTCAATCACGGTTTGGAACTTCCCTGCTTTGTTTGCATCAAGCATGAAAATTGCATGAGTTTTGACTCCCATGTTGGATGGTACACGCTGCCCTTTAGCTGATGACCTTCCAACATTTGAACCAGCAAATGAAATCGCTCTGATATCTTCATTATCACAGATGGTATTATCTATATCTTTGGTGCCATGAACTATATTAAAGGCGCTCTTCGGCAAACCAACTCCAAAAGCCAGTACTGCAAGTATCACAGTAGTAGCTCTTTGTATCATTGGACTCACTGTAGCCATGAAACGGTGAACATCTCAGCACCTTCACCAAAATGCTATTGGCCATGGACATCGTGATAATGCAATTTCAGCAAGTCTGTAACCAATTTTGTATGAGCATGTAGACGGTCTCCACATAACAATCCGCACATTCTTTATTATCCCTGTAGTTCCACTTCTTAGGTTAACAATGACATCCTCGAGAGAAGTCAAAGTAGTACAGGACAATTCTTTATGTGTGGCATAAGCCGAACCAGTTGGCCTAGACTCCTTATCACTGCCAGAGCGCAGAGCATCCCGTCAACTCCGCAAAAGACATATCCATGGTGGAGGCCCTAGCGACGGCTTTGGCAACAGTTCTCCTTCCGCTAAAAGAATCCCTCCTTCGGACTACTTGTGAACACTCGATGCACCTTTGTTATCACAAGAAACTTCTTTTAACTGAAGACTCAGCCATAAACTTCTTTTCCTTTGTTCCGCATGTCTGAACTAAAGCTAGGATCGAAAATTATCTCAGCTGGCTGAACAGGATCAGAATCATTCTGCTCCTGCCAAACCACTGCAGTCCGCACCTCCGAGTTTGCAAACTAACATTACTATCTTTTGCATGCAATGTTTGCCTGAGAAAAAATGGACGTAAGGAAAACTCTGCAAACGCCTTTTCTATTGCGGCATCGCCAGCTGTTGCTCTCGTTGCTCCCGTGGCTTATCGCAGTGAGCAGAGAAGGAAGTGATCTTGGCTGGTTCTTGCCAATCCCGTGCAGGTACTGGAATTTGCAGATGTGGTACGTCCGCAACCAGATGACTCGAAAAACCAGGAGGAGGCTGTTGATTGGAAATTTCAGTCATCGCTTGCATTCGTGCCTACATTGACTGCTGCGACCAACACTCCCATTGCTCACTCTCATCAGGCCGAACTGCGATTGAACCAAACTTCACTGCTTCCTTCCAAACACGTTCACCTCACTGTTCATCCTGCCACGTGTTCGCCTGTGCTTGCATCGTCCGTTTTGGAACAGCCTGCCGGATTGAGAGAGTTCACCGAACGCCTTTGTGTGTTCCTGCAGTACTAACCGAAATTCATGTTGCTACTTTAGGAGATCTGCCATGGTCACTTGAAACTCTTGCATGCGTCCTTTCGAACTTTGTTGCCTCTTCCCCTGAGCTTGCAACAATGTCTCCATCAAAGCGGCTCTAGTTTCCATCCTAGATGGCATTCACGAACGATCCTCAATCTACCTCCTCCGGCTGTGATCCTCTCAATGAAAGCACCCGTTCATAGGATCGTAGTTGTAAGAGAGGGGAAAAATAGAGGTTTATATGAACAGTAGCGTACTAGGTTACAACAGAAACAAAAGAAGGAAAAAAGAGAAAATGGAGAAGAAGATGGAAGAACTTCCCTAAGAAGACACTCCCGATGACCAAGACCGAAGTGTCCACAACAGCCAAAGTTGAAGCCAGAAAAACAACTCCCCCTCTAACTACTCCCAACAACCCACATTTAATATCCCCAACCTGCTATCACCAGCCCCAACACACAAATAAAAGGAAAAGGACAATATTGCCCCTGGCAGTAAACATCCCATACCCCCCACACGTTCAGCCTTACTGCCGCATTCCTATCAACTTTCCTGTTATCCTACAAGTCATTCTAAAGATTGATACATGAAAATTTGGGAACAAACTTTCTAGAGTTTAATCTTAAGCTGAGAGATGGTTCCATCTAAGGAGGCATCAGAGGGCATCAGAGGAAGTGAAACCTGAGCTCGAACATTTGATGCATGAACCCATTGACGTGAGAGTTGTTTGAGACCATGCAATGCCAAACACTAGAGATACTCAAACCAGGGTGGTATGACCATTGATGTCTTCTAATAATTTTGAAATTAAGTAGAGTATTATTCAAATTATATGGTTAATGAGTCTGATAGCAAAGTTACATAATATCCAAATGTACACCTTTGCTTGATTTCTTATCAGCCACAACACATTTCAGACGAATAAAGTGGTCACACACGAAATATGAGTTAGGTTGCTCCCTTTTTTTGAGTTATAGAGGACATTTGTGGCTTACGTCTCCCCTTAATCGTGATTCCATAGCCAATTGGAATGTGTTAGTACATGCATTTTTATCAAAGTATTTTTCATCAGGGAAGACAACTAAAGTGAGAAACATCACGAATTTTGTGCAACTAGGTTATGAATCCTCGCTAGATGTGTCCTCGCTAGATGTGTGATGGTCGAGCCTCATCAATTAGCATATACACCCGTGTTGTAACAACTGGGCCCCGCTGACACCCCAATTGCCCCGCAGTCACGTGTTGTCCCCTCCTCAGGGCCCCACCCATGTACCCGAACGGGTCATCAGACTAATGACTGTCCTTACATGTCAACACATGTTCTTTCAATGTGTTTTGTCCTTATTCACACACTCTGAGAAACTTCTCCGGAGGTTACCCATCCTGATCACTACTTTAGACCAAATCTCTTTAACTATGAAGTTCTAATTAGGCAGGCTCTTGAAAAGAAAGACGCACCTTGTTGACATGGGTAGTAACATTTAGCCTTTTAACCCTTTAACATTCTGAGGTGTTACATTCACCTCCCTTTTAGAGCACAACTTACTCGTTGTGGACCCTATATCTCAACCTAGACATTGCCACTGCACTTCCTGCTGAGTTTCTCTTTGATACCAATGTAACAACTGGGCTTGGCAGACACCCCACTTGCCCCACATACACGTGTTGTCCCCTCCCTGGGGCCCACTCACGTGCCTAAATGGGTCATCAGACTAATGATTGTCCCCACAGGTCCAGACATGTTCTTTTAGTGTGTTTTGTCCTCACCCACACACACCCTGAGAAACTTCCTAGGATGTCACCATCCTGAACACTACTTCAGACCAAACCTCTTTAATTGTGGAGTTCTAATCAGGTAGACTCTCGAAAAGAAATGTGCATTTTGTTGACATTGGCTTTAACTCTTTAACATTTTGGGGTGTTACACATGCTATCCCATATGATCCTCAGGCTCTAACTTGTCAGACACCACCAGTTGTCCGTAAACACGTGTTGTCTCATTTATTGTCTCGTCTACATGCGCGAAAGTAAAATGGGGGGGGGGGGGCTGCCCTTGCCTCTAGGGCCACTTATGAGACCAACAACCCACACCTGCACATACCCACATTCCTAACAATTCTCACAAACCAACAATGTTCTTTTAGCGTGCTTTGTCCCCACTCACACATTCTGAAATTTTTTTGTAGGAGGTTACCCATTAGGCTAACCACGCTTGACTGTGGAGTTATCATCAAATAAGTTTTTGAAAAGAGCACTGTATCTTGTTGACATGGAGTCTAAATTAATCTTTCAAGTCTTTCTTTTACCGGAGTGTTACATTCTTGAGGTTCCGGGGTGCGCAATGTAAGTGGGCAGGCCCATACCTGACAAAATTTTTGCTGGTTCCTTTGGATAATTCTTTCGGACTTAGAGAGAGGATCCTTTCGCATATTATTAATAATTAATAAATGAGAGTTACCTTGGTCTTATAATTCTTTTTTTTTGTTATTGAATTGAATGACCACTTCTTGGTGTACCGTTATTGCAATGAAGGATCGAACATAGAATCCCTCTAGCGATGATACACACATGCTCCAAAACCTCAGGATTCTGTCGTAGAATCGCCGGGTGCTAGCGCAACCGACCATGATCGCTTGCGTCGTCTGTCGTTGATCGCACCAAAATCTTTTCCGAACTTGAAGGATTCTTCTTGGTTCTCTCAGTGACTTGAGAGACGGAGGAGGATCAATGCTCTCAGATCTTGAAAGTGTTCTTGAGAACGTACTCTCTTGGTCTTGAGAGAAATTCTCTAGGGAGAGTTGTTATGCACAACGGATGGCTTAGAGTTAGAAATGATATAATCGAGTTTATATGATGTCAGGTTAAAAGAATAATTCCACATAGGCCCTTTATTAGTCTTTAAATCCTTAGCGACCTCAATGTCAAATAATAATATAAATAATAATATTATTTCCTTGACGTGCACATAACTTGTGGATAAATAAATTTCATTTCTTAAATAAATAAATAAATATTTATTTAAATATATCATTTCCACTAGGCCCTTAACTCAGTTCTTCAATCATTATCGGCATTTACCGAACCGTAAATAATGATTATTTATTTAATAAATAAATATAACTACATTATTCATTGATAAATAACGTGTGCGATCAATGCTACCTGAATAATATTATTTTTCCAAACTTGAGAATAATATCTATTTTGATATTAAATTCATTTAGAATTCAATCGAGGTTTGGATACACTTAGTGTGTGACCCTTGATCTCTTTCTTAGTGTCATTAGGTCGAATTTGCCTAAAATTATAGATTAACATCAAACAACATGTTTATACGCCCATAAAGAAAAACGTTAATGTCGCAAGGACAACAACTTCCTACAAACGCTCACGGTATAATATAATCTCTTTGTCTTGATATCTCATCAAGCAGGTTGCATTATGTAACGTCCCCGACCTGGAACCCACTAATTCGGTGCCCCGAGCCGGGTCGCCACATGACCTCAAGCGCGCCTCCCTGTACGCCAAAGGTTGCCGACTAGCAACGAGGGTCTAATAGGCCACGTTGGGAGACTATACCCTCATTACCAGAGTAAGCCACACCAAATAATAATTTAAATATCAGAAACAATAGGCAACAATCAGTAACAAATTCCCAAAACTGGGTACAACCATATACAATCGTAAATATGTCATGCTATGCTATAGTGCCAAGTGAACAAAACCCAAAAGAAAGGAAAATAGCAGGATCCCCAAAATAGTTCGGACTCCAAGTTTGGGACCTCACCCATACATGTCCCACGTCCAACTCAACTCCCTAGCATAGGGCCCTTGCCCTTGTCTTGACCTGCAAGCATGAAATCTGCTCGAGTACCCAATGGCGGCCCGAGTAGGGTGTGAGTATGACTCAGTAGGCCACCACCAACGGTGTATACAAAATATCAACAAAAGTAGATGGTGCATGCAAGTGATAAATAATGACAAGTAAAAGTAAACAGTTCAATAGACTATTCTAGACTATGCTCCTTTAAATTATACTACCATTGAATCCAGGTTCACTACTTAGACATTTCATGGTTTAATCTACCCTTTTTCATGTGTTTAATGGATTAGGCATATTCAATGTTCTCAAGCATATGAGAATAAAATCAAGCCTTATCTCACTAGGCATCACATTATAACAATCTCATAATCCTCACCTCGAAGCCTCAGTCCGGGTGGAATGCAACCGTTAGGGGAATAGAACTCCGTCCCCTTCCCTAACCCGTGCATTTGGGGGTGGAGCTAGAACCTCGGTCCAACTCGACTCGTGGGCGTAGAACCTCAAGTCTATACCCCACTCTACCAAGCTACGTGCACATACTTATTTATCATTCACCACAATTAACCACATCACAACAAGCCTAACCAATATCTTTTACAACATCACAACAATATCAATAAATGAGAAATTAACATTATGCCTCAATCCATTAACACATTCACCAGTTATAATACTTAACCCTTTAGTCCCATTTCCCATTTCTCATTTCCCATGCCTAACTCACTAAGCATATTCAAGTGTGAATATAATTCCTTATCATAATCCCATTATTCCCTTTTAACCCATTTAAATGCGAACCAAACAATCCCTTAGCTTTTAATCACATTAGACCCAACCATCCACAACCCTTTTAACCTATTACATAACCCAATTAACACATTCATTAAGGCTCTATATCAACATGAATCCATTTCACACCTTATGTTTCCGTTAGCCATTCGGGAGGTTCGGTGCACCCCATGGGTGGCTCTAAAATAGGTCACATCATCCTCCATGCATCCCACGAGGATCATGAGGGTTTCATTAGGTTGTTTAGGCACCCAATACATCATATCATGTCAAAGGCACCAAGAACTCATCAAAAGAGGGGAAGAATAAAAACCCTACATGCACAAATCTACACAAAAACCAAGGGATATAACTTGTAGACCATCTACTTTGAATCCGTTGGCGAACACACTCTCAACCGAAGCCTTAGATCCTGATTCAATCAACCCTTGAAGCCTCAACCTAAACCTCACCGAAAAAGAAGGGTTTGAGAGCTTCAGAAGAAGATAAGAGAGAGATACCAACCCAAATCAAGAAAAAAAAGTAGAGGGGTTTAGCCTTACCCGGATCTTCAATCCACAACTGACGACGCTCCAAATGGCCCTAAGATGAAGGAGATTGATCCTTGAAGCTCTTGGAGGTATTGGTTCGTTCCTAGGGTCCAAAGGAGGAAGAAAGGAGGAAATTCCGAGTTGGGTATAAAAATCCTGTAATGACATTTTTGTAATTTTTTAAAACTTTCTGGTCCGCATGGTTTACTTGTACGGTTTGCCAAAGCGTGCGCAAAGGGTGCGCAAACCGTGCAGATGCTACTGTCCAAAAATAGCCTCCTCGCACGGTTTCCCTGCACGGTTTACCAAACCGTGCGCAAACCGTGCAGAGGCTACTGTCCGAAAATCTTTCTTCTGCACGGTTTACTTGGGCTGTCCGCATGGTCGGGACTAACCATGCGCAGACCGTGTGGCTTGCCCAGAAAACCCCCCTTTTCCCCTTTTTTGTGTCCCGAACCTCCAGAACACCCCCGAGCCTTTTTAAGGACTTGGGAAAACACATATTTGACCAAAATGAAGGAATTAAACTGAAACGTGGGCAAAACATACCTTAACGGAGATTCGAGATCTTACACATTACTTGTCATCAACCTTTATGCTGGATGTCTTTTTTTTTGACTTTTTGAAAATGAACTTGCTGATAAAACCGCCATGGTCACGAACTTAATCAGATAGTATCATTCCTATCAAAAGATCGGGATATCAACTTTCATTAAACTCGGAAGTGACAAATTCAATCTTAACTTTTTCATTAATGCTATTGTAGAATGATAAAATGAAAGACCCGAACCCCCAAGGTGTTCTCTCTAAAGGAGTCATTGGGGTTATTTTATAATGAATAATATAAACCACACCGGACCATAAGTCCGATGTGAGATGCAGACTCCAACACTCCCCCTCAAGCTAGGTGTACCTAGCTTGGACAGATAAAGAAAAAACAAAGCAAACAACAGGCTGCAAACACTCCCCCTCAAACTGGACATGCCCAGCTTGATTACAAAACGAGAAGAAATAAAAGAAACAAACGACGAGCATAACTCCCCCTCAGGATGATGGATGGATGATGTCGCGGGCGCAGCAGAAGAACCACATAGATTGGGCTGATCGACGAAGCGCCAGGAATGCCGCACTAGTGGGGCCGATCGATGAGACGCCGAGAAATCTATACTAGCACCGGAAAAACCGCACTTGCGGGGCCGATGATGGGAGGCGGGGATTCCGCAGAATTGTTGTGGGATCTGGCGGCGCCAAAGGGCCCGAACCCGAGGCGTTCGAAGTGCTGCACCACGGTGAAGGAAGTGCGAGGGCGTGCCGGCGGATAGCGAGATAGTGCGCTTGGTCTGGAGGGAGTGCGCTTAAATTGTTCCGCTGGGAAAGAGAGGCGACTGTCGGAAGAGCAGTGCAGGAGGAGGGGGTTGACAGAGGGAGGCGCGTCGGGAGCTGGGAGAGCCGTTGGAAAGCGGGAGCCGGGAGTATCGCTGGGACTATCGCAGAGGAGCCGCAGGAGGACAAAACTTGGGGAGAAGGCCGGCAGAGACCAAGCCGGCGGGGAAGGAGCTGAGGCACGGGAGAGAAGGAGATCCAGCAGGGGGGCCGACGCACACAGAGGAGGCAGCGGGAGGGAGCCGTCGGAGGAGGTCGCCTGGACGAGGGCGTCGGGAACCTGCGCTGGATCGCGAGCGGGAGAGGCCGAGAAATCTGCCGTCGGGGAGCCGGGAGGGCCAGAGTCGTCTGGAAGCCGCGCAGAACCGCGACGGATGTGCGGCGTCGGGATCGAGAGACGACGACGACAACGACGTCAGGACCGGGCGACAACGGCGGGATCGGGATGTGCTGCGTCGGGCGACAACGTCTGAGTGGGGCCGGTCTTCGCACGCAGGGAGCAGCAGGGAAGAGGGAAATTGGTTTCCAAATTATGTTTGCTAGTTATGGAATGGGAATTGGAAATGGTGTTAATAAAAAAATATATAATAACAAAAAAAAATCAAATGATAGTTTTGCCCTGATGTTTTGGCTTCTCCCTCATCGGCTGGATCTGTCATCTTCCACAACAACGCAACCCTGCAATACTGGACTATGGGCGATGCTAACAGTGACAATGGGAATTTAGTTTGATGATGACATATCTGGTTTGACTGGGTGGGGTGGTTGGGGGGACGATGCCGACAACGATAGGTTCAACAATGTGGGGCGATGCCAGTGGTGATAGGCCGGGCAGGGGGCGATGCCAGTGGCGATAGGTCGGCCAGGGGGCGATGCCAACGACGATAGGCTTGGCCAGGTGGGTGATACTGGAGACGATAGATCCAGTTCATCTGGAATTAGGCAAGAGGGGTGATGTCGACAACGATCTGACGATGGGATAATGCAGGGGACAACATGATGATGATCGTGGACGTGGATGGAATTCAAAAAAAATGTAAGGGATATTTTTGTCTAAAGACCCATTTCCGCTTCCAGACCCTCCTTTCCACCCAATTTTGGATGGAATTCGTTTTCCTTCATATCATGGAAATGCTCTTTCCATTCCATTGTACCAAACACCTTATTTTCAATTTTCCATTTCCGTTTCCATTTTTGTTTCCATTTTTGTTTCCATTTTTGTTTCCATTTCCTAGACCCTCTTTCCACCTTACCAAACAGGGCTTTAACGATAGTCTTGACGACCATCAAATGGCGGTCTCTTGGATCTGCTTGATATATGCCTGCCACGCTCAAGGTGTAGGCAACATCAAGCTTAGTACATAACATGACATACATGATGGATCTTATCGTAGATGCGTATGAAACTCTTTCCATCCCCTATCTCTCCTCTTGTGTCCAAGGACACATTTTTTTGGAGAGGTGTATGCCATTTAACACTGGAATCAATCCCCTCTTGGATTGTTCCATATTGAATCTTTTTAGTATCTGGTCAATGTATGTACACTGATTTCATCCAAGTAGCCTCTTGGATCTATCACGAATGATCTTGATCCCAAAAATATAAGCTGCTTCACCTAAGTCTTTAATGGAGAAATATGAGTTCAAATATGTCTCAATCAACTGTAAAACTAGTACCTCATTTCCGATAAGTAATATGTCACCGACATATACTACTTGAAAAATGACCACACTCCCACTAAACCGCGTGCAGACACATAACTAACATTTGTTTTTGATGAAACCAAATTTCTTTATAGCTTCATCAAAGCAAATGTTCCATGATCGAGATACTTGCTTCAACCCGCAAATGGATATCTGCAACTTGCATACCTTTTTGGCATTCTTTGGAACAAACCCTTCTGGTTGTGCCATATAGACATCTTTTATTAGGTTCCCGTTAAGGAAAACTGTTTTGACATCCATTTGTCAAATCTCATAGTCATTGCAAGTTTCCTTGACAAATAGAATTCTGATAGATTTCAACATCGCAACTAGTGAAAAAGTTTTGTTATAGTTAATGACTTGACGTTGTTTAAACCTTTTAGCCACCAACTATGCCTTATAGTAAATAACTTTATCTTCCATTTCCAGTTTTCTCTTGAATACCCATTTGCACCCAACGAGCTTTACATCCACTGACAGATCAATCAGAACCAAGACTTGATTTTGATACATGGAATCCATCTCAAAATTCACGGTCTCTTGTCATTTTGCAATTTTTGAGCTGCTTACTGCCTCCTTATAGGAGAGAGGTTCATCGTTATCAACTAATAACAAGTCATCATCCTCACCGACTAGAAAACCATATCGCTCTGGTTCTCTAACCTCTCTGATGTCTCTGGAACATCCTGTTCCATGGGATCTTGTGAATTCTGTTCCTATGTCAGCTCCTTTGTATCTTGAGCATCAACTTGATCGAATTCAATCTTGCTCCCACCATCTCTTTTGGAGATGTACTCCCTCTCAAGGAATATTATTTGTCTTGCTACTATTACCTTTTTGTTTAAGGAGTCATATAGATAATATTTCCCTGTTTCCTTGGGGCGTCCTATAAAGATATACTTCGTGCTCGAGGTTCTAGTTCGTTGCTAAAAGTGAACCCGACACATGACAAACCCCAACTCGATGATCGATTGAGCACATAATATGAATGCCAATACATATCTTCAACCGACGTCTTTGCTCTTTGTGCACACTGTGTCAGACAAGACAAAGCCCCAAGCCCACACCGAGTCGTCCCACTCAGATGACATTGTCTGTAGGTGATTGCTTAACAAACGCCTCGCAACCCCACACACGAGTACGTGACATTTTTTTTCCTTTCATACATTAACTCGTATGGTATTTTGTTTGCCGCTGTAGTTGACGCTCGGTTTAGTACGTGTGCTGCAGTTTGTAATGCACATCTCCAAAATGATAATTAAAGATCTGCATGACTCATCATCAACCTTACTACGTGCAACAATGTGCGGTTGCTCTTTTTACTAATATCATTCCACTGTGGTATATAAGAATGAGTGAGTTGGGATAGGATCCCTAACTCCCGTAGATAGTTAACAAACTTTTGGTTAAGATACTCTCCACCTCGATTGGATTAAAACTTCTTTATTTTCTTACCAAGTTGATTCTCTTCTTCATTCTTGAATTCCTTAAATTTCTCAAAGGATTATGACTTACACCTCATTAAGTAGACAAATCCGCGTTTACTCAAGTCATCGGTAAAAGTAACGAAGTGCAAGAATCCACCTCCAAATTCTACTGGAAAAGGCCTGCACACATCAGTGTGTATCAAATCTAGAAGCTTTGTGACCCTTCACCCTTTCCACCAGAATATAGCTTGTTCATTTTACCTCTTAACAAGCATAACATTTGTCAAGTGGTTTTAGTTGAAAAGAATCTAAATACGTATTTTGATAAAGCTTTGTCAAGCGCTTCTCATTTACATGATCAAGACGGTGATGCCATAACTGAGTTTGATATGAGTCATGCGAACTTGATTCATTATTTATTTGGAACTCTTGGTTTTCGCAATCCAATATATAAAGACCGTTATTGGGGCGTGCCATACCATAACATATGCTATCTTTGTAAAAAGAAAAACAACTTTTATTTCTTAACTTGAATACAAAGCCATTCAGGTCTAATCTCGACATGGATATGATGTTCTTGGTAACACTAAGCACATAATAACAATTCTTTAAAATCAAGATCAAGTTTGTCGCCAATGTGAGGTGGTAGTCATCAATGGCTAGGGCATCCAACCTCGCCCCATTGGCAGCTTGTAAATCCACCTCTCCTCGTGCAACCTTCCAGAATCTATTTGGTTTCTGTATTTGAATACATATGTAAGCACCACGACCTGTATCTAATATCTAATTAAATGAAATGGAAAGGTTACCCTCGATAATGAACGCACTTGAAGCTTCCCCTTGCTTCTTCATATTGGTGCAGTTCTTCTAGTGGCCTTTTTTGCCACATGCATAACTTTCTGCATCTTGTTCCGTTGCCTGAATTTGGATCTTCCTCTTTTTAGAAGGGTGGTGCTCAATAGCCTTAAACTTAGAAGTAGTCTTATGGCTGTTTGCCTTGCCATTCTTCTTATTCACAAGGATTGCAGATTTTTCATGACTCATGTCCTTGTATGGTTGGCGAATTAACGCGAGAAGTTCCGGGAGTGATTTCTCTATATTTCATATTATAATTCACAATAAAACTTGAGAAGCTTTGAGGAAGTCAGTAAAGAACGAGATCGGCGCGCAACTCATCTGGAAGCTTAAAGCCCAAGATGTCTAAGCGCTCAATTTGGCTAATCATCTTGACCACATGAGGCCCAGCTACACTCTCTCTTTAAGCTTGTACGTAAATAGTGCCTTGGAAATCTCATCTCTCTCTTGCCCAACCTTCTCCCAATAAAAATCATGGAGATAAGACAACATTGAGTATGCATCCATTTCCTCATGAAGCTTTGGGAGCTCACTGGCCATGGATGATATCGTCAAACACCGGACATTTAGCGCTTCATCCAGGTGTCTCAGGTAGAGAGATAGTTCTTCCTCACTTGCTTCCTTGGCAGGTGCTTTGGGAACAGGGGACTCAAACATATAAAGCTTCCACTCTTGTTTCCTTGAGACGTTCTATAAAGATATACTTCGTGCCTGGAGTTCTAGTTCGTTGCTAAAAGTTGGCTTAACAAACGCCTTGCAACCCCACACACGAGTATGTGACAAAACATATTTCCTTTCATACATTAACTCGTATGGTATTTCATTTGCCGTTGTAGTTGACATTCAGTTTAGTATGTTTGATGCAGTTTGTAATGCACATCTACAAAAGGATAATGAAAGATCTGCATGACTCATTATCGACTTCACTATGTCCAACAATGTGTGGTTGCTCTTTTCACTAACACCATTCCACTGTGATATATAAGGATGAGTGAGTTGGGATAGAATCCTTAACTCCCGTAGATAGTCAATAAACTCTTGGTTAAGATACTCTCCACCTTAATTGGATCAAAGCTTCTTTTTCTTCTTACCAAGTTGGTTCCCTACATCACTCTTGAATTCCTTAAATTTCTCAAAAGATTGACTTATATCTCGTTAAGTAGACAAATCTGAGTCTACTTAAGTCATCGGTAAAAGTAATGAAGTGCGAGAATCTACTGAAAAAGGTCTGCACACATCAATGTGTATTAATTCTGGAAGCTATGTGACCCTTCACCCTTTCCACCAAAATATAGCTTGGTCATTTTACCTCTTAACAAGCGTGACATCTGACAAGTGGTTTTAGTTCAAAAGAATATAAATGCCTATTTTGATAGAGCTTTGTCAAGCGCTTTTCGTTTAAATAACCAAGACAGTGATGCCATAATTGAGTTTGATACAAGTCATGTGAACTTGATTCGTTATCTATTTGTCAACTTTTGGTTTTCGTAATCCAATACATAAAGACCGTTATTGAGGCGTGCCATACCATAACATATGCCATCTTTGTAGAAAGAAAAACAATTTTTATTTCCAAACTTGAATACAAAGCCATTCGTGTCTAATCCCGACATGGATATGATGTTCTCGGTAACAATAGACACATAATAACAATTCTTTAAAACTGAGATCAAGTCCGTCGTCAATGTGAGGTGGTAGTCATCAATGGCCAGAGCAACCAACCTCACCCCATTAGTAGCCCGTAAATCCACCTCTCATCACGCAACCTTCCAGAATCTATTTGGTTTCTGTATTTGGATACATATGTAAGCACCACAAGCTTGTATCTAATACCTAATTAAATGAAATGGAAAGGTTACACTCGATAACGAAGGTACCTGAAGCTTCCCCTTGCTTTTTCATATCGGTGCAGTTCTTCCAGTGACCTTTCTTGCCCCAAGCAAAACATTCTTTATATCGGCGCAGTTCTTCTAGTACCCTTTGGATTTCTATTCCTCTTATTCACCATTATGATCACAAATTTTTCATGCGTCGTGTCCTTATGTGCTTGGCGAATTAATGCAAGAAGTTCCGGGCGAGACTTCTCTATATTGTTCATATTATAATTCACAATAAAACTTGAGAAGCTTTGAGGGAGTGAGGAAAGAACAAGATTGGTGCGCAACTCATCTGGAAGCTTAATGCCCAAGATGTCTAAGTGCTCAATTTAGCTAAATCATCTTGACCACATGAGGCTCAGTTGACGCTTCCTCTCTAAGCTTGCACGTAAATAGTGCCTTGGAAATCTCATCTCTCTCTTGCCCAACCTTCTCCTGATAAAAATCACGATGATAAGATAACATTGAGGATGCATCCATTTCCTCACGAAGCTTTTGGAGCTCACTAGTCATGGATGATTGCATCAAACACCAGACATTTAGCGCTTCATCCAGGTGTCTCAGGTAGAGAGAGTTCTTCCTCACCTGCTTCCTTGGCTGATGCTTTAAGAACAGAGGACTCCAACACGCAAAGCTTCCACTCTTGGAGTAGTACAATGCGTAAGCGTCTGTACCACTCTTAGAAGTTACCATCAGTCAAGAGATCATCTCTCAAGAATGGATTGAAATGATAATGTCGATGTCGTGTTACTTTTTTTTTCAACAAATGTAAACAAGTTTAGTACTTTATCTTGATTACCAAATGCGACATAATAAAATTTAATTTATTAGTCTCATTATTTTGTCAAATCCCACATAGCCCTCATCAATAGATTTAAAATGTCCCGTTGTGTGGATATTCTTGTGGCAAAGTTCCATATTTCTCTTCTCATAACCTAGATGAAGGTCTGTTCAACTATTCAAAGGCATTTAGGTAGACGGATTTTTCCAATTGCATTAATTTTCAACTCCTTAATTTGTTGAGTGGATTCCCCGATCTTGAAATTATGGACTCAGATTTTTTCAACTTCTGCCTCCCAGTCGCATAGTCCCGCGGAGGCGATCAACTCTTTATGCGAACTAGATTAAGCAAGTCAATCCAAAATTTAAGCCAAAACTCCCTGATAATTGAAAGCACTCTGACAGAGGTTAGATAAGTACTTTGAACTATGGTTTCATACTTAAGTAATGGAAGACGATACCGACTTAATATTTTATTTTAGGGATTTTTTGTTGTACCTCTCTCTCATGGTGTTTTCATGATCACAAACACTCTTGTGTATCTAACGATTTCTTTTAAGTGATTTCAGTTTCTCTTCAATAGACTTGAAGTATCTTTGATAAAACAATTGAAGTCTTTGAAGAGGCCATGATGATCTTGTTAGACTTGAACATGTCTTATTTCATGTTTTAAGAATATGGAAAAAGTTGGAAGATCTTTTGAAGGACATTGAAAGAAGTGGAGGAAGCACTAATGGAGTGTTGGAGTGCAGCAGGCAGCACCGGCTAGCTGGTGCAGCGCCACCGAGTAGCCGATGGTATGGACAATAGCTTCTTAGCAGTAAAGAAGCCTATAAATTAGAGGTCTTGGGTGCTTGGATCTTTATCCTCGAACAACCACCGAAGGTGTGCAACAACTCCGTTTGAATCAAGATGCCAAATCTCTAGGATTTTCCAAGCTTTCTCTCAAAGTGCCAAAGTTCATTTCCAAATCTTAAAGGCTCTCACCTTTGTCTCTCTTTCTCTCTCATTTTGTATCTATCCTTCAAGAGAGATAGGAGATCAGAATTGTAACGGATTTCCACCAAGCAAATCATCTGTTCTCACCTACCTTCTACCTTTGATATTTTTCCATCTTCGTCAAAAAGTAAGGGGAGTTGGTTTCTTGCTATCTTCGTCAAAAAGCAAGGGAAGTGGGTTTATTGTTATCTCTGTCGGCCCACTCCTAATGTCGCCGCCCCTCTGTCGGCCGCGACAACCCTCGACACCCCCTCCTAACGTCGCCCCTCTTGCGCGACGGACTTCCCCGACCACCCTGCTGGCGACGACATCCCTGCACGTCCGCCTCTATTGCGTGACGACATCCCTACGCGACGGCCCCCACTTCCGCCCCTGAGCCCCTACATGCCGACCCTCTTCCACCCAGCATCCCTGCGCAACACATCCCTGCGACGACCCTTTGCACGTCGCCCCTCTAGATGCATGGCCCTCCGCCTGTTGGGGCGTCTTCGGCCCGTGACCCTTGCGCCCCTGTTGTGCCCTCTTGAGCATGCCACTTCGTCCAGGTTTTCACAACCTCAAAAAAAAAAAGAAAGAAATAATTAAAGTGTTGGTACATGGGGCTGCTGTCTCTGCGTTACCAAAATCAAGGGCTTCTTCACCAATGCTCAGATCACTGTCGAGATGTCCGGATCACCGTTAGACTTATTCATCACTGCTTGGATTACCGTCGGGCTACCCGGATCACCGTCAGACTCTCGGATCACCGTTGAGCTTCTTTGATGTTTTGTTTTTCTGTTATTTGTTTGTTTTTTGGATTTGTATTCCAAGATCACTGTCGAGATGTGTCTAGGCCATAAGACATATGTTTAAGATTATTGTCATAGTATTTCAAAGTTTTCATTATAGCTAAGAACTGCTATAACCTTTTGATACGACAAGTAATCCAAGGTCATTATCATGTAAATAGTGTATGTAGAAATAATAACACTATTATGGTAAAAATACATCATGCATAACTTTCTGTATATATGATTTGACGATAAAAAAGTACCACTCAAGTTGAGTTTAGGGAACCCATTTTTACAATACCATGCTGGTGGGGAAGTTAGGAATAATAACCACGAAGCATCAATATTCATACCGATTTCAATAGTTAAACGATCATGGAGAGGTGAAGGTCATCAAACAGGTGAAAGTTTTGTTTAGCATTGGTAAGTACAAAGACAAGATATTGTGCGATGTTGTACTGATGAAGACGCGTTGTTTGCTGTTAGGTCGACCCTGATAGCATGATCAACGTCACTCATGATGGTTTTATAAATTGTCACTCTATTGTGCTCTGAGGTGAACCTTTAACCCTCATTTATCTCTTCTAAACAACTTTTGGAAGATCAAATCTTGAGGGAAAAGAAAAGATTGAGTGATCAAAAAAAGATGAGTGAAAAAGAAAAAGGATGAGAGAGAAGGGAAGAAAGTGAGAAGAAAAAAAGAGCTGAAAGAAAGATTAAGATGGAAAAAAGAAGTGATTGAGCATAAAAGTGTGACGATGACAAAAAAGTGCGAGGTTAAGAAAACTTTGATTTCGTGGCAAAATCTCATAGTAGTTATGTGCAGAGAGGTGATGCCAAACAGTTATAGCCTAACATCTCATACCTAATGTTATTGATCCTTATTGCAGGAGTATGGTGATGACTTTTCAGTAGAGGTGCCACCAGGTTTGCCATCCATTCGAGGTATTGAATATCAAATGATCTCATACCCAAAATATCCCTTCTGAATATATGCGTATCGCACAAACCCGAAAGGGACTAAGGAGATTCGAAGGCAAGGCCAAGAGCCATTGGAGATGGGATATGTCAAAGAAAATCACCGCTCATGCACTGTGCTAATGCTACCAGAGCCTCAAAAGGATGAAAATTAGAGAATATGCATGGATTGCAAAGTCATCAACAACATCATCGCGAGACATCATCATCCTATCCTTACGTTAGATGACATGCTCGACGAGTTAAATGATTTTACCATTTTTTCTAAAATTGATTAAAGAAGTGACTGTCACCTGATTAGAATGAAAGAAGAAAATGAGTGAAATATTGCTTTTAAAACGAAGGAAACATCCTAATATCCCATTCAAGCTGGACCTGCTGTACTAATTCAAAAGGCTAAAGATATAAAGACATGACAGTTAAGAGGCCCAACTGTGATTCAGCCAGTAACAAAGAGGCCTTATGGTAATCCGGGCAGTAACAAAGAGGCCTTATGGTAATCCGGGTAGCCCAACTGTGATCCGAATAGCAGCAAAGTGGCTCAATGGTGATCCGGGCAGCCCAATAATGATCCGAACAACAACAAAGAGCCTTGACAGTGGTCTGGGTAGTTGGACATGCTCTTCTTGTTATACTAATTCAAATGGATAAAGATATAAAGACATGACAATTAAGAGGTCTGACGGCGATTCGGGCAGTAGCAAAGAGGCTTGATGGTAATCTGGGTAGTTTGATAGTGATCCGAACAACAACAAAGAGGTTTGATGATGATCCGGGCAGCCCGATAGTGATCCGAATAACAACAGAGGCTCAACAGTGATCCGGGTAGCCTGATAGTGATTCGGGCAATGATAAAGATGCCTAACAGTGATTCAGGCAGCTCGACAGTGATCCTGATAGTGACGAAGAAGCTCGACAAAGATTCAAGTAGCAGTAATTAGACCCAACGATGATCTGAGCAATGATGAAGAAGCCCAACAGAGGTTTGGGTAGCCTGACGGTGATCCAGACAGTGACAAAGAAGCTCAATGAATCTTCGAGCAACTCGATGGTGATTTGGGTAGTAGGTTTATTGGTTGCTTGTCGCTCGGTCTCCCATGAGGTGTGTCTAGTGGTCATGTATTAAAGCTGGGGGGGGTGGGACCCTTGTTCGGGATAGTGGTGCGCTGGGATGGCTTTTTGTATGGCAAGGGCATGCGTAGTCTGTGCATGCACGTGCAGAGAAGGTGGGCCCTTTGTTGGGAAAGAGGTGTGCTTGGTTGGCATTGTGTGGTAAGGGCATGCGTAGTCTGTGCATGCACGTGCAGAGAAGGTGGCAATTGTCTGGATCATATGGCGCAATAGGTTAGGGATGCATTGTAGGGGACAATGTGGCAGGGAGGCGGCGCTCTAAGGAGGGTGACATGCAATCAGCGGAGGCGCAGAGGTGGCAGGGGGTGGTGCAATTGTTATGATGGCCTTTGGCCAGGGAACCACCACCCTCCTTTTGGGGGAATGTCTTGATGTTCTCTCTAGGGTTGGAGAACCCACTCTGAAACGATGTAAAATGAGAAAATCTAGAATTCGTACCTCTTAAATGAAGCTGGGTTGTTATGTATATAGATGAAGATAAAGATGCAAGGTAAAACATCAATACAAGTCAACCCATTGGCCTAGTCAAATTTTTGACCATTGTCTCACATTATAAATATCTAAATACCCTAAATGCCTAAATACTACAAATAATATTAATAAATGTGAATTTTGCATGGATAAACTTGTTTTCTTTGGATATGTTGTTAGTGGTGATGGAGTTTAAGTGGACAATGAGAAGATCATAAATAACCAAGAGTGGTGGATTCTAACCTTTGTTGGACAGGTAAGAAACTTTCATGGACTTTGTTTTTACTGTTGATTTGTGAAAGACTTTAACACATTAACAACACCATTGAATGAGTTGATGAAGAAGAACGTTCATTTCAAATGAGGAATGGATCAGGAGAATTTCCATGCACTCAAAGAGAGACTCACGCTTCTATACGTCTACTCCCCGATTTTGGTAAGACTTTTGAAATTGAATGTGATTTGAACGAAGTTGACATTGGTGGAGTACTCATGCAAGAAGGTAGTGTTAGGAATGTGGGGGTGTGGGGTGTTAGTGATAGCAATGTGTGCGGCGGGTGTCCATGTGTGAGCATATGTATTAGCTGCCAGGGGGTAGTATTGTCTTCTTTTAATTAGTTTGTTTTGCTAGCTGGGTAGGTAGTTGGTATAAAATAGGGGTTGTTGGTAGTAGTAGGTGAGGGGATTACGTATACTTTTGGGTCATAGCTCGACTGGCTGGAGGGTTTGGACCTTGGGAGGTCTCAGCCTGGCTCCAGGGAGTGGCCTTCCATGGAGAGCTCTTCTTCTTCATCCCCTTTTTCTACTGTAATCTTCTGTTAGTGTCTTTACAACTACTAACAATACAATGATATAGTTGCTTCTTCTTCATTTTCCCCTCTCTCGCACTTGTAGTTCTAACAATTTGTTGCTTCCATTGAGAGCAATGATCATTGAGAGAAAAATCATTGGGTGGTACAATTGTTGAGGAAGATCATTGAGAGAAATCCACAACTTATGGTGATAGTTTGAGGATCGCCGAGAGACCCCTAGCTGTTTGTGTGAGAGGATCGCCGTTTGATTGAGAGTCAATGAGGTTGTTGTTGATGATCACGATGGAGTTGTTGGAGCGGTTGGAGCTGGAGCATGCGGTTGTTTTTTGGAAATGGTCTGACAAGACGCAAAACTATGATAGACACATGCAGGAAGTTCCGTCTTCCGACAAAATTCTCGATTGGGGAGAGACGAAGCACAGGAGGCAGCTGCGTGAGCGACAAGCGATGTTGCAGGAGCAGTTGGAGCTTTTCAGGTAGCAGCATGAGGAGCAGCTGTTCACGTAGACTTTGGTTGACGACATGGGGAGTGTTTCAGAGAGAGTATAGCTGTCTTCATTTTCAGGGGAGGATCCTTTGGGTTGGATCACTAAAATAGAAACTTTATTCAAGATTGGTCGGACGTCGGAATATATGTAGATTTGTATGGTGGACACAACTCTATACGGGTTCCTGTCGTAGCTGAGTGCTAATCCTGGTTCGACATAAGAGCGACTGAAGCCAGCGCTTATGGAGAGGTATGAGAACGCTATGGAGGAGCAGCTTGTTCCTAGTCTGTGCTCAAAGCCTCTTATTGGGGAAGTGACGAGTCCATGCGTACCGCCAACTGCTCCAGAATGGAAAAAAACACCTCACCTTGTTCTCTCTGCGATAAGGAAAATCAACTCACCTTTCCTAGTTTGAGTCGTGAAGAGCGTAGTGTGGCGGGAGACATTTTTTTAGGATATTTGACTTCTAGGAGTTCGCAACAAGGCGAGAGTAGGGAGTGATGCCCACAACACAAGTAAAGGAAGTTTAACAAACAATTCATACTGTGTTGCTGTACACATGTTGGAGCCTGCTATCTCTCTGATTCATTTGAAGGTCCTTGGCGAGGTGGCAATGAAACGCGAGCCTAGTTGGGCAATGCAAGGGCTTCTTCAACAGGCTGTGCGGACATTGGGAGAGCAGCCCATGGTTTTTGAGACGATAGAGAAAGGCGGCAACGAGGGTGCTGATGCAACCGGGTTACCAAGGACGTGTGGATTACCTGCAGGATGTGTGTTTAATACATGCAACAATAGTAATGACTCAACATACATAGCAGTGCATCTTTCCCGTACCAGCTCGAGGTTGAGGAAATCATCATTGTTTGGGGAGCTGCACGCTACATATAAGGTAGGTTTGAATGAGAATGAGTCGAACCTGAGGTGAGCGGGCATATTGTGTTGCTGTTTCCCTATGAATAAATCCAATGGCCTCATTTGAGGAGTTTGGGTTCTGATACTTAGCTTCTACAGTCACATAAATCATTGCTATTTCTAGGGTTATAAATCCAAGTTTCTTATTCCCTGAATTATATCTCCAAATTTGTTTCTCGACATAATTTGGAATTCTCAAAGTACACAATTATTGGCATGACAATTGCATATCATTCAGTGCAAAGGGTAACAGATTGAAGAAAATTCAATAAAATTCAATAGTAATCCAATTGTCTCAGATAAAGACCTCAACCACATCTCCATATCTCCTGAGATAGGGTTTAGTACATCATCGGCCTAGACAAGCAAGTGGATTCGACCAAATACATGAGATGGGGAGGATGGGAGAAGAGATGAAAACTCTTTAAAGACTTCGTCTTTGATCTCCTGTTTTTCTTCTATTTTCATCACAGAATCTTCTCTCTCAAGTGTATGGCACCTCCTCATAGGGCTTTAGGCCATCTCATGGCCTTTTAAACCATCCCCCAACCTGGCTGCGGGACCCACCCACCAAGTTGCTACCTGACTCCTGGAAATCCCAGCCAAAACCACAATCCCATGGGGTGGCCATGGGATGCACTCCCTCAAAATTTTCATCCCTCTTCTTGGCTACACAACACACTGGTAAAAGAGGATTCCCATGGGGTGGGTAACAGGGTGTACTAGTTTTTAGGTCCTTTTCCTTGCTTCCCGCTCTTTTCATTTTTTGAACAATTTCCTATTAGACGCAATAACTCTATGTGAAGATCATATAATAAATGTTAAAGTTATGGAGAATCGTGAGAATGTGGATTACAAACTTCATGCATATCTGTTGCCATTGGTTTTTTCAAATGATTCTATAACGTGCTTGAATGCAACTTCATATTTTTATTTATATCAGAAAGTTTGTTTCTGCTGGTAGCACTCAATTGATTTTTAAATGTTGGTTTATGCTTACAATCTGTACGGTGACTTCTTACCCTCCAATATCAGATTTCCTGTCATTGGTTCTGCAGCATAAAGTTTCGAAGGCAAGATGGGTTTTTGCTTCAATGCTGTCTAAGATGAAGGAGCTTCAGAAGGGTCATATTCTTCTTCTTGAGAATCTTTCAGATTTTAAGGAGGAATCCGCCAACTCTTCAAACTTTTCTGAGAAGTTATCGCATGGAGTTGATATTTTTGTCAATGATGCCTTCTCCAAATCTCATAGGATTCTTGCGTCAACTGTTGGTGTTGCTAGCTTTTGCAATGCTTGTCTGGCTGGGTTTCACTTTGAGGAGAGCCTAAATCAACTAAAGAAAGTTACAGAACAAAATAAGAAGCCATATGTAGCCATTGTATGCCTCTGCTGTTAGTTTAATGACTGATAAATTTTCTGACTTATTTGATGTGGATATTTTTGTTTCTTCATCTTGGCTTCTATAAATGCAGATTGGTGGGGGTAATTTCCTAGACAAAGCTGGTGCATTGCAATTTTTGGCTTCTATTTGTGATGGGCTAGTATTTGTTGGAATGATGTCATTCCAAATAATGCATGCCTTAGGAGTGCCAGTTCCTTCTGATTTGCTAGAGCACGGAGCACTTCATGAAGTATCAAGGACAATTCAGTTTGCACAATATAGGAAGATACCTCTTTTATACCCAAAAGAATTTTTGTGCATCAACACTCATCTCCCCAAGCAATTGAAAAGATTCCCTGCTCATGGTATTATGCATGGTGAGATCTACTTGATCAATCATTAAACATTACGATCTTAGGTTTTTTATATCATACATGATTATAGCTTGGTTGTCCTTTATTGAAAGATTAGTTTCTGGTGGGGTAATCTATTTTGTTTTTTGATTTTTTTGTGAAACTATAATAATTTAAATTGTTGAAATGTATTGTCACACAACTCGATTTTTCAGCTAGTGTTGTACATAAAAACATGGTACTTGGTAATTAAATGGAACCACCGTTACCTTTTTTTTTAATTGATTTTTTTATCCATTGAGTTTTTTTATCAATTGAATTCAATAGCAAGTGCCATTGTGTATTTCACTCATGATCTGATGTACATTAATATCTGATGTACATTTTTCTTTTGTATCAAAGAGAATACAAATAATTGTTATGTAGTTCTTATAAGCATGCCCTGTAAAGTTTTTCGGGAAAATGTCTTGTGAATGTGTCATATCATAATGTGATCTTGAATTCATTGCACTAATTTTGATAGGATGGGTTCCGGTTGATCTTGGGCCAAATTCACTGGATGAAATAGAGCCCTTGCTTCTGAACTGTAAAGTAAGCTGATGCTCTTGCATTTTTCTTAGTCATAAATCAATGCTAGTTCATCTGAATTGCATTTAAAAAAATAAATAAATTTTTTTATCTAACCTGTTTGTATTTAGAGAATACTATCCGACGACATATATGTGAGAGTTGTAGTGACCCTTCAACTACTGCTTTAGTCTGGATTCTGGATATTGTGTGACTACCATGGATTTGTGTAAATATATGGTGGTTTTTCCATGGCATTACAGGGGCTTTGGCCTTTTGTCTTCTCAAACCTTAGTTTGCCTTTGGTTTAGAAAAACATTTTCAGTTTTCATTTTCCAAAAATTTATTAAAAATTATGTTAGAAAATGCTTTAGAGATAGAAGAAAAATCAATAAGTACTGAAGTTACCTATCCAAATGTTTCAATTTTTCATTTTCATTTTCTAAGAGATGTTTTCTATTTGCATAATCTACAATACATTTTCTAATACATATTTGGAAAATAAAACAAAAAATATTTTCCAAAACAGAATGCTACCTTAAATTTTGCTCACCACTCCAGCATTTTTTTAGAGTTTTCAATCTAAGCTCATTCCCACTCCAGCTGATAATTACATTTTGTTGTCTGGTTCCTCAGTTTCATGTACATTTTTTTAATATTTATTTTTTCAGTTTCATGTGGCTGTCAAGTGTCAACTGTTTCGTTATTGATCAGAATTATTTGGTGTATTTATTTTCTTCGCTCCTCATTTTCTTGTACCTTTTGTTCCTAATCATTTACATTTTTTTAATATTTATTTTCTCAGTTTCATTTATTTGTCTGAAGTAATTGTGGCTGTTATTAAATTCATCAAAATTATCATATCCATTTTTAATACTTTTTAGAAAGTTTTATGGGTTGGCCCGGTGAAATTTGGGTCACACAATCAGAAAGTTAATGGAGCGTGCAATGTAGATCTAATGCTGGGCAAACTAAGCCGGGGTAATTGCGATGTAACCATTCTCGGGAATATGGCATTCGAATTGATAATAAGGGAATCAAGTCTCATGTCAAATTATAGTATTGTTCAGAGTGCTTGTGTGACGTGGGAGTTTCTTAAAGGAAGAATGCTTCCAGGGGTGATGGCTTTGGATAGGGTATGTTTGATTTCATTTCTAATTAGTTTACGTCTTTAACTGGGAAATTTGTGGGGCATTTAATTGATTTTTTTTCCAGAATTATGAAAAATTCTAGAAAATCCTTTTTTATTATGTTATTTTATGCCCTAAAATTATTCCCAACTGGTGGTTTTTTGACTTTGCATCATTATTTTTCTGGTGCAGGGGTTCCCGTTTGAGATCGACTGGAATGCCACTTATTGCAATCCTACAAACCCTTTGGTAGTTGATATTGGAAGTGGTACATTTTATACTTAATTTGATACTTTGCTTTTGTGTACTGGGAAGATAAAAATTAAGAAACACTTGTTGAATGCAAGCTGGACATAATTACTGGGGATGTCACAACTCGTCCCTGTTAGAACCCCCTGTAACACCTCAATTTTTTTATGAAATATTTTTCTTTAAATAATTTGATTTATTCGATAGTTTGTGTTATAATAAGTACGAGTTTAAATGAATTGTGTAACATTATTAAAATATTATGTGTCAGTCATCGCATAACTATTGTATTGACGGATATGATTGGTGTTGAACTCCATTTTATTATAATGGGTATTTCCGAGTCCCACATCGGAATATCCCGCTTTGTAATTTATATTACCCATCTATAAAAGAATATCTCCTCCTCACATTGAGGTAAGGGGAATTCGCCATCTACATGGTATTAGAGGGTGCTCTCTAACCCGAACCCTCGCTCCTTTTTTCTTCTCTCCCGTCTAGGGTTGCGAGAAAATCTTGCGACCTCCCAGCTACGGCTGCCCCGCCTCCTTCCCTGTGCAGCGCGTTCCGGCCCACCTCTCTCCAGCCGGAACCTCCCGGCGTCACTCGGCCCCACCTCCCTCAGCCCTGGCAGAACTTCCCGAACCCGACGCGGCTCCCGCCTCTTTGCGCGGCTCCCTGCGTGCGGCTCTCGCTCGCTGACGCTCTTCCCAGCGGATTCCCGGCGCCCTTCGGCTCCCGGCCCTCCCGCCTAGGTCGCGGCTCCCGGCCCTGCCGCACCTCCCGATCCCGACGACGCCTCCTGGCCGTGCCTACCCGATCCCGATGGGATCCAACCGCGACTCTCGGCCCGCCTCCTCCCCCAGCATCCCGGCGCACCTCCCACTTTCCGCCGCGACTCGCGGCTCCCGCCCTACACAGCTCCCCTCCCGGCTCCCGCCCGACGCAGCTCCCACAGCACATCCCGCTCAGCTTCCGGCTCCCGCGGCCCTCCAGCGTTGTCCCTCCCCGTGGCGCACTCCCAGCCTTCCGACTCGCGGCCTTCCGGAACCGCCTCTTGCGGAGCTTCCCGGCCCGCCTCTTGTGGCATTCCCCGACGCCCCTCCCTGCAGCCCGACTCCCCAGTGCCCCTCCTGTCCCGCTTCCCGGCACGGCTTCCGGCACCCCCCTTGGTCTCTCGGCTTCCCAACGTTGATCGCCGCCTTCCTCCTGCTGCACTCCCACCCAGCGGCTCTTCGGCACTCCTGCCCTCTGGTGACTCGGTTCTGCTCTCTTCGACACGTCCCGGACCTGCTCATCCAATGACAGAATCTGTCCTGCCTCTGCTTATCACCGCCTCCACCCGCCTGGTTGATGAGCGGCTCGACTCCACCAATTTCTCGGTCTGGATGAAGACCGTGCTGATGTCACTTACCGACATGGACCTCGATTCCCACCTCGAGGCTCCTCCACCCCCACCTACCGATCTCAAATATCGCCTGTGGAAGCTTGCGGACAGCAAGATCTTTGCCTTGCTGGTCAATTCTATGAACCACTCTTTCAAAGACGTCACTCGGACAACCAACACAATTAAGGAACTCTAGGATTCCTTGAATCTCATGTACTTCGAGACCAATAATTTGACTCGGGTTTCCGATCTACTTCAGCGGCTGCCCCTCCTCTGCCAGCAAACTCATCCATTTCCGGCCTACTTCATGGAATGGAAGGGTTTACGGGATGAATTGCTTGAGCTTTGACCCATTCCACAGACACCTGTGGACGCCTCAGCCTGGAGGGACCAATTATGCCTATTCAACCTCCTCCATGGCCTCGACCCAGAATATGCGACGATGGCTACAGAGATGCTCGTCAGCCCCTCTTTGCTAGTGATTCCACAGTTGTATCATCGCCTTGGGAAGGCTCATCGGGCCCTTGCCCCACTCCCCCTAGCCTTGATCACACTGGCCTCCTGGGCCGTGGCAGTGGCCGCTCCTTAGACACTCGTGGCTGTGGATGTGGAGAGAGCCGATCTCGTCCCCTCTGTCAGCACTGTGGCAAGCTCGGCCACCTGATCGACCGTTGTTGGGTCCTTCATGGCTGCTGATCTCAGCAACAGCGACATGGTCAGACTGCAGTCCAGGATGCTTCCCCGTCCGCTGCTGCTCTTCCTTCATCTCTGGATCTCTCCTTGGTTGAGCTCCAGTTGATTCACGATCATCGGGCCACCTTCCTATCGGGCCCTTCTTCGGCATCTCTTGCCCACTCTGGTGGCTCTACTGCATTAGTCAGTTATCGCTCCCCTGCCTGGATGCTTGACTTAGGTGCGTCCGATCATCTTACCGGTGATGCAGGTTTGCTCTCCAACTACCGTCCCTATACTAGTTCCTCATCCATCACTGTCGCTAATGGTTCCACTATTCGCATTGCGGGCTTTGGTGCATGCTCCCTGACCTCATCTATTCACCTGGCATCTGTGGCCCATGTACCATGCGGTCTTCTCCATTAGTAAGCTGACAAAGGATTTCAACTATAATGCTATCTTTACATCGTTTGCTGTTGTGTTTTAGGAATGGACGACGAACCAGGAATTTGGTAGAGGCCAGCTTTGGGACGGGGTGTACATGTTCGATGGGCTGACCTTGGTCGCCTGCACGTCTGTCTTTGCTCGTGCCTTGGGCCTCCACTCTCGGTTGGGACACCCAGCCTCCGCCCTTCATCAGTGTATAGTCTTGCTCGATGTCGTCTTTCTTTTTGTGTGACTCTTGGTCCAAGCTGAGCATGTCCAGCTTGAGGGGGAGTGTTGAACCCTATTTTATTATAATGGGTATTTTCGAGTCCCAAATCAGAATATCCCGCGTTGTAATTTATATTACCTATCTATAAAAGAAGATCTCCACCTCACATTGAGGTAAGGGGAATTTGCCATCTACAATTAGTAATAACTAAATTATGAAAAATATACGGTCTGCACATTTTTAAAATGAATTCATTAGTTATTAAATGATTATAATTAAAAAGAAAAATTATTTGAAAATTAGTGATGTTTTTTCTGATTTTTTTATGCATGCAATGTATTTTATATTAACAAATTAAATTAATACCTACTGGTGAATGATTTTAATGAAATGTATATTATTTACTTGATCAAATGTTTTAAACATTCAACAAATATTTTTCTAGGCATAGAATAAAAATAAATTCAGTTTTATGCTTAAAAGTGTATTTTTTCTAAGCATTTTTTGCCGCATTTTGCACACTTTAAAATTAATTTCTGCCATTTATAAGTATTGAATTAGATAAAATGAATTATATATTTAGAATCAGGCGGTTGAAATGTGGTAAATATGTCTATTTTTGATCAATATGAATAGTAACCGTGTTAAAATTTATCACCTCGGTAAATGGTAAATCAGGTTAATCTAGATTAAAAATAAGTGATATGACCATAATTATTCATCCTAATTTTTATTGGATGAAGTGAATTCGACCCTTAACACCTTAGACTCGAAATTGAGTTGTTTAATGGACACTTGTTCATGAAAATGAATTATATATTATTTAAATCAAAGAAAGTTACAAAATGTCACTCTTTTAGTTTTAAATATTCTTATGTGTTCACATAGGGACAAAAACTAGTTATGAACAAATCTTAATAGTCATTTTGTGCATAATGAAATTATTTTCATGATGGTAAATTATTAATGGAAAAATAAAATAAATGATTTTGAAAATATTAAAAGTGATAATTTGAGTACCTATAACATTCCACGAATTTTATAGGTGAATATGACATATTAGTGTTGCGTTAAAAGATTATATTCGAATTTCAACTTTTTTAAGTCAAATTAAACGAAGTGTTAAAATCGACATTAATGATATTTTATCAATGTAGAACCATATTCCTTACCTCAATGAGAGGCGGAGCCCTTTATTTATTGATTGAGGAAAACACAACACAAGACAGAGCAAACCAATGTGAGACTCCAAAATACACATAATTGGGTCCAACACTCCCCCTCAAGCTAGAACAAGTATAACTTGGAAGAAGAGTCTCACAAATAAAAAACTAAGAGAGAAGAAATCATAAAGACCGAACACACTCCCCCTCAAGCTGGGTCGTGAATATTGTGGATGCCCAACTTAGTGCATAGAGAATCTAGTCGAGCTCCCGATAAACCTTTGTGAAGATGTCGACAAGCTAATGATATGTTGGAATGTAGCTAAAACTGATATGTTTTTGCTCTAGGTGACGGCGGAGAAAGTGACGATGAATCTCAATATGCTTCATTCGTTCATGGAAAACTGGATTAGAAGCAATCTTCTTGGCCGCCTGATTATCACACCAAATATGAGCAGAATTCTGTTGCGGGAAACCAATTTCATGAAGAAGGTGATGAAGCCATAAAATTTTAGAAGTGACCGTGGCCATCGCACGATGTTCAGATTCAACACTGGATCTGGAGATGACATTTTGTTTCTTGCTTCGCCAGGAGATTAAGTCACCGGTTAGAAAAACCGCGGTCCCAGAAGTAGACTTTCAAGTAGATAAGCAGCCAACGTAGTTGGCATCACAGAAGGGCTCAATGTCCAGATGATCATGATGTAAATATCGAAGAACAAGGGCAGAGTCTTTCTTAAGGTATCTGACAACGCGAAGGACAACGTCCCATTGAGATTTTATCGGATGTTCTATGGATTGATTGACCTTGCTGACACCGCAGACAATATCCGGACGAGTCATGGTAAGGTAATTGAGTAACAAAACGACGATACCTATCCGAATGAGAATATGGGTTAGTGGCAGCATGGAGAGACCGTTCCCCTGGTTCAAGAGGAGTGTCAACGATAGTTGTCTGAGACAATCCAGTATCCCGCGAGATATCCAATGCATATTTTTGTTATGAAATGAAGATGCTGGTCGGAGAACGGAAGACTTCAACGCCAAAAAAATATGTCAAAGGACCTAGGTCTTTGGTATGAAACTGTTGTTGAAAATAAGTTTTGAGATGGGTAATGCCATGTGAGTCGCTACCAGTAATAATGATATCCTCAACATACACAACCAACATGATGCAACCAGACGATATTTTTCGATAGAAAATGATGTGATCCTTCATACTCTGAGATAGACCAAAGGTAGTGATGACGGTGCAAAATCTGCCAAACCACGCACGAGGAGACTGCTTGAGCCCATAAAGAGATCGACGAAGCCGACAAACATGAGAATCGGTCCTTTAGGCAAGGAAGCTAGGAAGTTGCAGATATATTTCTTTAAGAAAATCACAGAGAAACGGATTCTTGACATCAAGTTGATGAATAGGCCAATTATGAGCAGCTGTAAGAGATAGATAATCGAACAAAGGCTTTTTTAGCAACCAGAGAGAATGTATCAAAATAATCAACACCATATGTCTGAGCAAAGGCTTTTGCCACGAGATGGGCTTTAAGGCGATGAAGAGTACTATTTGTATTTAGACGGACTGTATAAATCCATCTGCTGCCAACAACCCGTTTACCTGCCGGAAGGGGGTCCAGATCCCAGGTGTGATTGTCGTCCAAGACTTGTAATTCACCCCGCATTGCTTGGAGCAAACCGGGGTGAGATTTAGGCTTAACAACCGTACAAGGAACATATATCGTCTTCAGAGCGGAGAAACCTTTGTATGAAGTTGTGTACAGAGGATTATTTTGGCAAGAGGGAATACCTTTCCACATTGCAATCGACAAGTCATCGGTGCCCGTAGTAGGAGTGACATACGAAGTCGAGGAAATGGTGTCCTTAGTATGGACAGGGGGCATGTGATGAACGACGAGAGTAAACAGAGCCAAAGCGAAGATTATCAGATCGGGACAACAAAGACAAAAGTGGGTGGATAGTGAGAGGAAGACAGTCATCGATGACGGTGTTGGGGTGGAGAGAAGGTGGAGAGGATAACAATGGGGTGTTCTCAATGAATGAGATATTTGTGAAGATGATATAACGACACAAGTCAAGTGAGAAACGACGGTAGCCATGACGGGTACAAGAGTAGCCCAGAAAGATGTAACGAAGGGCCTTTGGGGAAAATTTAGAGAAACAGGGACGAGTGCCACAAACATAGCAAAAACACCAAAACACACGAGTGAAAGAGGGTGAAAATGAAGAGATGAGAATAGATCCGAAAACAGACTCCCCCCTAAAGAATAGAAGGAAGACAATTGATAAGATATGTGACAATAAGAATAGCATCCTCAAAAAGGAAGAGGAACCTGCATGTGAAATAATAAGGCCTGAGCAGTTTTCAGAATATGACGATGTTTACGCTCGACCACACCGCTCTGCTGAGCGGTATTGGGGCATGATGTTTGATGGAGGACACCGTGATCTTTGAGAAACCGCCGAAGGGAAGAAGATAAATATTCTCAGCCATTGTCCGAGCGGAGACATTTAATAGGTTTGGAGAATTGAGTGTGAATTTCATGGTAAAAAGTTTTGAAAATATAACATACCTCTGAACAATCACGAAAGAGATATAGCCATGTTATTCGAGAGAAGTCATCAGTAAAGGATACATAATAATGACACCTTAACTGACTGGGGACCCTGCAGGGACCCCATTCAGCGAAATGAATTAAGTCGAAAGGGTTAAAAGGGCTGTGATGAACATGAGCCACTGAAGCCAGAGGAATAAATGGAATTAAGGAGCATGTACCAAATCCTGCAATAGAGATTATTGATCCATTGACAACAATAATTGCAGCGGCACCAATATACGGATGATGGGTAGTAAGCATACCCGCATCACCTCTGCATCACCTCTAAGATGATTAGAAGCACTAGAATCTAGCATCAAAGCCTGTCGATGAGATACACAAGCGGGAAGGCCACCAATCTGAGCAATAGAGGTTGGAGAGGAGGCAGGTGGCAAAGCAGCCCAATGAGAGTGTATAAGCGCAATTTCAGCTATAGAGAGTTCCGGGTTGTGATGAATATTGTATGGTGGCGAGGATGCTGCCATGTCCGGAGGGAGATGGGGAAGATGCTACAAGAAACCACTCGGTAGGAATAACCAGGTCAGTAGCAACAAGGTGTGCAGGAACAACATACAACCGGACACAAATCGGATGTCTGCCAGTTACACCTGGAATAGTACTGCGAGACAACAGTAGGGGCGGTGCGAGGAATCCTACAGGAATAGCTGGAGATGGGAAATCTAGCCTCAGCGGGAAAGGCAGGGCTGCACCAATGGTAGGAGGAAACCATGAGTGCGGTCTGATGATGTCTTGATACCGAAGAGAGACGCCATAGGTGAGCAGGGGCGCTGGGAGGCCGTGACTTGGAGCGCTATATGCGTTCAGCAGGAGGCCAAGGTTGAGGTGCGCCTGGAGGAGCCGCCTGGTGATGTGTTATGGCCGGAAGTCTACAAAGCCACCAGAAGCACGAAAACAGGGGAGGCGGGCCCAATCTATGGAAGATGAACTGATCTGGGTTGAAACTCTGCAGATCTGATCTGCGAACCCAACCTGATGATGGCCCTGAAGACACTGTGCCGCCAGCACAAAATCGGCACTGACACGTTGCTAACACCACCGACAAAAGACGAGGCCCTACATAGCAGCAAAGCTTAGCCAGATCTTCAACGCTGCAAAACGCATCCATGGAGAGGGAGGGGGAAGCAACCACCATGGAAACCACATGGGTGGCAGTGCGTGTTTGGGAGAAACGTGTGCTTAGGGAGGAGTTGACGGATGGTAGGTTGTCACAACAACAACGGACCCGATGGACGACAAGTGACGACGGCGAGGTAGGTGCGACAACGCGGGGTGAACGGGCCTGGCAGCGGGACACGACAAGGAGGCGCGAAGGGCGGAGGAAGGGAGCAGAGGCACGCGCAGGGGGGGGGGGGGGGTCGTGCAGGGTGGGGCGACGTGCAAGGCGACGTTGGGGTTGGGGGGGGGGGGGCGTCGTACAAGCAGTGTTTGGGCGGAGAGGAAAAAAACATGGGTAGGGAAGGGTTAGGTTACACTCCCTCTGTCCTTACCCCAATGAGGGGTGAAACTCTTTATTTATAGATAGAGGAAAAGGAATACAAGATAGAACAAATCAATTTGGGACTCCAAAATAAACATAATCTGGTCCAACACCCCCCCTCAAGCTAGAATAGGTATAGCTTGGAAGAAGAGTCCAATAAACAAAAAACAAAAACAAAGAGAGAAGAAATTACAGACCGAACACAATCAGAATAATATTATATTAAATTACTTTAAAATCATAAAAATCTTGAAATAAGATAAGGTGGATATGATATGGTCGACAATGTCATAACTTGGCCATTTATGGGCCAATTGTCACCTTATAAGTAAAAATTACAACCCTTTAATATTGAAAAAATTGTTTCCGTAGTTAAAATTAAAATTGGTTAACTAAAGGTTGATCAAAAGGATAAAGTTTAAAATGATATCAAAACTTATCTAAATATTATTAGTTGATGAGATCACGACCCTCTCCTACCTTGCTTCGAATCCTTGACTATTTGGAGGCATTTGACTTGAGAGTGAATTTATTATAATTTAATCTTTTGAGAAATTCCAAAAATGTCTTCACCTCAATTATAAAATGGCACCTCCTCCCTCACTTTGCACCACATTGAGCCTTTTAGCCCGACCAACCTCTGCCAATTTCTCTTCTCAACTTCCCTAGCCACATTTTAGAGGCTTTGGTCTTCCCAAAAACACCCTAGTGACTTTTAGAGCAGATATAAAGAAGTCCTTTCAAAGAAGAGGTAATCGCCTTACCCGATCACTTTATTTTCTATTCTTTACCTCCTCTAAATCTATGGTATTTATCATAGAATAATATAACTTTAGTATCCTCAATATGTCGAAATGTTATTATGATTATGGAAACACTATTATACACCCTCTTTTCCATCAAACAAGAATTGAAAGTATCGCCCGTGCGTACGTACGACTTACCCTCTCCACGTAGCGATACAATTTATGTTTCATCACCATCTTTTATGGATGAGTGTTATGATGAGTTTAATGTTTATATATGATATTTATGACATAACTATACTTCTGAAATTATAATATCACAGCTACTTACTTACCATCGAATCCTTTGGGAAACGATAACGTCGTTTCTGCGTACGTGTGGATTAGCACCTTCACGAAGTGATCTGATTCGTTTTTCATTTATATTTTACTTAGATGATAACGAGATAGACATTGATGAATATATATGATATTTATGATATAATAATTCTAGAAAGGTGAATTAATATTTACCTTTTTTTCATTTCATCTGTCGAAAAATAAAAACAACGTTCATGCATACGTACGACCTACGTCTGCATGAATGGTGTAATTCATTTTTCTATCTCCAATTTTTATGGATGACTCTAAATACGTATATAATAAATATATATGATATTTATATTATGATTAATATTGCGGAGATGATGGAACCAAGATAAATGTACAAGGACCGAAACCACTGAACTGAAATACTCATGATAAACGAAACAATTGACACTTGGAAATGACAATTTTAGTAAGGAATTATTGATAAAAGGGGATGTTAAATGTTATAAAGGAATCATATATGATATTATGAATATGAACACGTCTCTGGTAATAGAAGTATAGTAAATTTAAAATTTATTATATAGGAGGTGTCAAGATGCTGATGACTTTTCTCCTCTAGTTATTTCTTTAAAATACATGTCTTCCTTTCATTTTCCTCAACTTATGTACTAAAGAGACCGAAAATATGTTTTTATGGAAAATCATAATGATTTCTCTTCGGTTGGAAAACATTTTTCTTCCATATCCATGTTTTTTAAAAATGTTTTAACGAAGGTTTTTACTGTTATCCTATGATTGTTTAAAGCCATTTTTTTCCATGTTTGATTTTTTATAAAAACGGTTTGAAAGTCTTCTTGTCGTTTTTCAAACAAGGTTTTTTGTGACTTCCGACAAAAAGTATGAAAGAAATGTTTTTTAACTTATAAGGTATGGACGACTTTTTCCGTCGTCATGACCATTTTTTGTTTTGAAGCTTTCTTTACAAGTTTACAAGGTTCTTTTCAAAGCAAACATTTTCCTTTATACTTGCGCAGTGTTTTTTAATAAGTGATTTTAAAATGGAAAGATTATTTTCCTAATGTTTTAATGATCCTTTAATGGTATTTCCATTCCATCAAAGACAACAACCCTTGATTTCACTTATACTTACTGAGGATATGATCTAATGACACTATCCTTATTTATTCTCTGGATGATTTATATTTATGATGACAAGATGTTTATGAAACCCGTTTCTTTTTCATGGGTTATACTATAATGAAATAATGAAATGTTTATGAAACTCATTTATTTTCCATTGATTATGCTATGATGAAATGTTTATGAAACCCGTTTTTTTTCATGGATTCTGATATGATGAATGCTTTATGATCTTGTGGCGCATGTATGTATGATTTTTATTATAAGATGTGTGAGATCCATATCTCTCTACAATGCATTGGGTAAAGATTGATATCCGATGAGGTAAATATGACTGAAATGGAGAGTGAATCCAGTTCAGCAAGGGACTATATCCACTATGATAGTCTTGAGAGTAAATTTTGATTACTAAAATGATTTGTGGAGCGAACCAATTCCACTATGATAGCTTTGACAATGAGCCTTGATGAGCCGTGATTACTAATGGAATGATTTTCTTTGCTTACGTGTATGCCTCAGATTAATGTCTTATGGCTATGTTAAGCTTTCATGGTTCATGTTTTTTGATTTTCTTATGATTCTTATCTTATGAATTGTCAAGATTTATGCCATGACTCAAGATTATGATATATGATATGCAGGGTATGCTTTTCAAATGTTAAGCTCGTGTTCTCAAACCTTTTTTCTCATATTATGCTTATATGATCATTGATATCTTCCTTGTTTACCCTTACTGAGTATCAGAGCTCATCATTTCTTATGTTTAATTTCCTCAGGTTATGAAAAAGTATGATATGTCTAAGAATGATGCTAGTTATGAAGAAATAAGCGGGTGACGATGTAGATATTTTATGAACCAGTTGTTTATGTTTCCAAGTTTCCAAAGATACTGGACCTAAACGATTCTGACGTGGATCGAAATGTTATGTAATGAATATTCATCTATTAAGATGTAATATCTATGTATGAAAAGTATGAGTCCCTATACCTCCGAGCCGGTAGTGAAGTCGAGTGTAACCTTGAAGTTCGTCTTTAATAGGGCATGGATTGACGACCAGCGGTGAGGGTATAAAACACACATATGTGAGTCATTATCTCTCCCCATAATTCCTAGGAACATAAGGTAGAAACCACCAATCAACTCCATGTAATATAAAATAAAATCGATCCCATAATGTATGTAATGTCATATATAAATTTGTGGTGCCTCTCGATAATTCCACATTTATCAGAAAGTAAAGAGTTTGAGGTTCTGATATGTAACACCCCGACCGAATTACCCGATCCGGGCTAGAGGGTCACATGACCTCATGCGCCCCTCCTCTAATGCAAGAAGCTGCCGACTGAGGACCAAGCCGCTGTGGTCCTGTATAAGGCGCATATGCAGCAGGTGCACGCCACACAATCTCCCAAACGCGCCGTTCTTTTTCATGGATCAATTTTGGATAAACGAAGTTGAGAATGTCTCCTTACGTAATGCTTTCCCTCCTTCAATTGCGAAGGCCCCCTATGTGCTTCTATGAACTGAGCTGCAAGTGTGGCTGTCACCAATCCACTTTTTGCTTGTAAAAACTGGATGAGTGTACTTGATAAACCCGGGGACCCCACCTCGTCATCGCGGGTTGAACCGGTGCAGCTGGTGGTAAAATAACAAGAGCCCATGGTTTAGCCGACTCATGTGGTTGCAACTCGTGCTTCATCGCTACGGATCTCTAAGTGTTCGGCTCCTCCTTGTGTGGTAGCTCTAACATACACTGGTTGGAGGTACCATCGTCATGAATTTTGGCTAGCCCTGTGCTTCAGCTTTGTGTCCCATGTGTGGCATGCTCCCCTAAGTGCGACGAAAATAACCGTGTTACTAGCGATGGAAATTCAGACATGGTTGTAGGGGCTTCCCCGACGGAGCTTCCATAATCCTCAAGGAGTGCTTCTTTGAGTTGCGCCCAAGTGAACGTAGTTGTAGGTCCCTTGGTTAGAAAAAACCAAAGTTCATACATACCCGACATGTAGAGTCGTGCCATTGGTATTTTCATCGCTTTCGGAGTTTCTCGACATGAGAAATGAGCCTCGAATTTCTGTATCCATGTTTTCGGATCTCGTCCAAAAAAATTTTGGTATCATGAGTTGGCCAGAGCGCTTGTCCAAACATCTGTCCAGACTGGCGACCCAAAGCTCCTGCATTTGATTCGCCATACCCAAAAAATGAAGACTTCCTAGTACATCAACTGTGAGTTTTTTTTTGTTTTTTTTTGTTTTTCTTTTTTTGTATACAGAAAGTCACGTACTCCCCTCCCGTACAGTGCTGACGGTGCTTCCTCTGCAAGTCGGCCGGGTGGGCCTCCGCTGAATGAAAGCTCATCGCCTCAGGTCGCGAGCTGTTAGCACGCGCCTCCTCCGAAAAAATCTGTCCAGAAGTCCGTGCGAGAAGAAAACGGGCGTCTGGCACGGTGCATGTCCAGCCTGTCCGAGTGTGCCGTCTCAAAACATGCGACGACGGTGAGCGTCTCCTCCAGTCGAAGTATCGTTAGGGGGCGTGTCGTCCAAGCAAGACGAGAACCGGCGAAGCCTCGTCGGTCAAACAAGATGAGACTTGGCAGATTGCAGTAGGGCGAACCTGGAGGAATTTTAACAATCGTGTGTGCGACGCCTGGATGCGCCTGTCGTGCGTGTGCCTGCCGCTGCGGAAGGCGCCGACAGAGCGCAACTGTGCTGATGATGGCGAAAGTGAGGAAGACGGCGACAGTGGATGTGGCTCTGAAAGACGGGAAGCAGTAGAGGAAGAACGAAGTGGAAATGGGCGGCAGGTCAGACCAATTTATAGAACCAGAGGAAACGACTTCTTTGTATTAAGAGAAAAATGAACTACTGCCGAAATACAGAGAGGAAGAAGAAGAAAACACCTCGGGAGAGACCTAGTCTCGAACCCGCCCAAGACCTTCGGTCGATTTCCAAGCCAGAAAGGCCGATTCCAGATATTCTGTTCTGTGCCACTTGTCTCCCCCATGCATTATTATTTATAACAGATCCCATCTCCATGTGGCCCCCCCTCTAACAACTAATATTCCCCCATAACAGTCTCCAAATTCCCCCAACAAACTAAGCTCAAACAAAGACAAATATACCCCTCAACAGAAAAGACCCTCCGGTTTGGGTCCTAACATCACTGCCGAATCCAAGGGGGATTGCCCCATGGCATTCTACATAGACTAACCGACCGAATCCAAGGGATTGTCGAAGACATTCCATATCAGATAGGCAATCGCAGAATCCCGAGACGTCTCTACGCATTCCGCACACATAAGCCTTTATTTTTAAAAGAAATTCGAGGGCAATACGTCCCTTCCACAATCTCATGAAACACAATACATGTAAAATAAACAAGGGTGACCATCCCGTCACGCATAATCAAGGTCGACCTCCCAAGAGCACGACCTATCCTCATCACGATAGCCATAACAGGTTTACTTCATCGATTAGGGTTCTAAGGTGAAACACACAATCATCTATAATCATTACAACACACACCCTCTTAGGGGTCAACACATTACGGGACACCCACCATGGTTCCCTTGGTCTCATCCTACATCGGCACCTTACATAGGTCGTCTATCCCATTCCCAAATGCTCTGGCCGATCCCATCACTCCGGGCCACACGTCCCTAGACATGTTCCAGATCACATCACGGCCGCTACGACCTCCCAAGTTTCACTGGTCCATCCTTGGGTTCTATGGTGACACCCAAGGCTGACAGTATCCAACTCGTCACTAGCAACCCAAGGGAAACTAAGGGAATCTATATCTAGGTCCTCTATATCTCACTCATCCCATTCCATTCAATTCTCACCCCTCCGGGGTCTATGTCTTGCAAGTCACATGATACATCAAGCCCTTGGCCATCGATGACTGAGACATCACAAGCGTTTGAGGGACCATCGCGGGCCTCGACACTTCTTCCTACCTGTAAAATGATAGAAAGGTGAAACCCAATACCCAAGATGCCTCTCTAAGGGAGGCCTTGATGTCTATTTATAATGAATAATAAAGATGACAAAAACACTCACGTTCGATGTGGGACACATACTCCAACACTCCCCCTCAAGCTAGGTATACCTAGCTTGGACACATAAAGAAAACAGACCAAAGCAAAGAAAAAACAAAGTAAACAAAAAACATTGCAAACACCCCCTCAAGGTGGATATATCCAGCTTGATTACAAAACAAGACGAAACAAAGAAGAAATCATTTGCGATCACTGCTCACCTCGAGATGAAAATGATGGATGATGGAAGATGTCGCTGAAAAGGATGGGTCGCTAAGCCGCACAAGCGGGGTCGGTCGACGTAGCGCTGGGAAAGGCACACTGGCAGGGTCGGTCGATGGAGTGTCGGGAAAGCCGCACAGGCGGTGTTAGACGATTGATCTCCGGGAAACCCGTATAGGCGGGGCCAAATGATGGAGCGCCGAGAAATCCGCACAGGTGGGGCCGGGCGATGGAGCGTCGGGAAAGCAGCACAGGCGGGGCCGGACGATGGTGCGCCGGGAAATCCGCACAGGCGGGGTCGGATGATGGAGCGTTGGGAAATCTGCACAGGCGGGGTCGGATGACGGAGCGCTGAGAAATCTGCATAGGTGGGGCTGGACGATGGAGCGCTAGGAAAGCCGCAGTGGCGGGGCCGGTCGATGAGAAGTAATCTGGACAGACGTAACATTACAGGGCCGCCAATGGGGAGCTGCGTCCAGAATAGGTATGAACGGAGCAGTCGCAGATGGATCTACGGAACAGAGATCCAAGCAGCATATCTGGGTCGTCGGGGTAGCAGGGGGATGGAACGGGGATGCCTCAGTGCCGAAGAGGACGCTACGCAGGGATGAAGGGATGGCGCGCAAGGAGGGGGAGCATAACACCGGGACGCAGAGGCTCTTCAACGAGTCTCTGCATTTCATGAAGAGAATCGCCCATGACGGGACCACCGGTGTTCGACGTCGAAGAAGGGAACGGTGAGGAGGGGCGCACCGGGTGGGGCCGTCACACGGGTGCGATAGAGGAGCAGGGGACGGCTGGCCGGGTGACGGGGCGCCGCAAAGGAGATGCTGTCGCTGCCGTTTGAGATGGCGTCTCACGGGAGGGGCCATTTAATGGGAGCTGTCGCACAGGGAGGTGCTGACGCGGTGCTGTGACGGTGGACGACGGGGGAAGCAGAGGTCCTCACACGGGAGGGGCGACAGTAGGGGAGACCGTCGCGTTGGGGCTCATCTCGTAGGGTGTGGTTGGCGACGGAGGTGGGGCGTCCGTGGGAGGAGGCCGGTGATGGAGGTGGGGATTTCGCAAGAGGAGGCCGACGATGGATTAGCCGTCACGCAGGGAGGCGCCGTTGCACGGGAGGGAGGAGTGGCCTGTAGCAGCTGAAGTTTCAGCCTCCGGATCACCCGACCCTTCTCCGATGTTCACTCGGGCAACCGTACCACCGATCGGGCCTTGTTCCACATCTAGAAACAACTTCCCGGAGTAGAGGCCGAGGCACTGCACCCTCAGCCAACCCCATTCATGACGTGAACCACCATTCACGCCGTGAATGGCTACAGTAGCTGAAATTTCATCCTTTGGGTCTTCCGACCCTTCTCCGATGTTCAACCGAGCACCTCTACTACCGACCGGGCCTCGTTCGACGCCCAACAACAATTCCCCGGAGCATTCAAACTCTCGGAATTCCAATCCGAATCCGAATTCTCAAGACGACCCGAGCTCCGGAACAAAAAATTCAAATTCCCTATGATTATCACAACCCGTAAAGATGCGGGTGTTTACATAAGCATATGTTCCAACTAGTATATATAGTTTTGATGACTTGATTTTGGGTCAAAAGAATCATTAATATGATTTTGGATGATCAGCAGTACTTCAAGCTTATTAAACTAACCTGGTTGCCGATGTAAATGCCTGTTAAGTTAACCTGGTTGTTGATGTAATAGCAATAACCTATATTTGCTTTGTGTTAACTTGTTTGATGCATTTGAAATTAGTGCCTTAGGTTGTGTTTGTTTTTGCCAAATGTTTCTCGCTTTCATTTTTAAAAATATATTAGAAATGTATTGGATAATGTAAAGGAGACACATTTTTTAGAGGATGAAAAAAAAGTGTTTTTTTTTGGAAAATAAAAAATACTTGCTTTTGTGTTTTCTTGAGTTTGAAGATGAAAGAAAAAGTAAATCACATACTTTGTTGTTTTCCCTAACTATTTTTTAACACATTTTTAATACATATTTGGAAAATGAAAACAGCAAACGTTTTCCAAAACCAAACGCAGCATTTGTTTCTCTTCATGCAGCCATCTAGCAACCGACTATATTTATATTCTCGTTGTGTTTTTGCTTATTTAGTGGTTAATTTTGCTTTTGTGTTTCCGCCATTTACATGCATATTTAATTTGTGGTTCCATAGCTGATTTTTTTTATTTTAAAAATTCATTTCTTGCTGAAATTCTGGGATCCGGCTGGCATCTTGCACTGATTTATACTTGAAAGGAAAACCTTTCTTTTTCTTCTTCTTAGATCTTCTAAACATTATGTTTTTTCTTTTTCTTTCTTTAGTTCAGTCCCTGAGTAAAAACTGCATTCCCCAGGAAACCGGTAAAGACATCTTCAACTGTTTGCTGATATTTTGATTGGCAGGCAACGGATTGTTTATTCTGGAAATGGCTCGTAGAAGGAAAGATTTGAATTTTCTTGGCTTGGAGATCAATGCGCAGGTTACTGTGAATGTTTTTTTTTTCACGCTCTTTTTCTCAGGGTGTCATTTTCCAGTTTCTATCACACACTTTCTCGATGCTTCCAGCTGGTAGAACGTTGCATCAGCTCTGTGTCTCAATCTGGCATAAGAAATGGGTAATTACATGCTCGTTGTAGCGTTGGAAGCCATCTGTATTCTCATTTGTCTTTCCATCATATTTACCATGTTATGTTTGATATGAGAGAAGTCTTTTTGATGGAAATGAAAAAGACCCGAGAGGCAATGTAAAAGAGATGAGTGACTCAATAACTTGTTTGGTATGATTGGAAAATGCGTGATGAGATATGTTAAATGATATGAATATAATATAACAAAAAATATAATATTATTTTCTCCATTGTTTGAGGGGTATTTTTGTCAATAAAAGGGCAATTATGTCTACAAATTTATTTTCTAAGAGAAATTCTATTCAAATTGGAAAGAATCCTGTCTCTCTTAAACGATGGAATTTGCACTCCTTCAACCTCTCCCCTAGCATCGTGCCAAACATGAATTTTATCAGTTTTTTGCATCTTGCACATACGAGATATTAGGGCACATTCAATGGCATAAAGAGTTGGTTTTTAGTCATCTTTGTCATCTCTGTATGCATCTCAATCTTTGCAATTCCAACTACTACATTTCCAGTGCCGATTTCTTTGTTTGAAGGTCAACAACATTATATGTTTTTGGAAAGTCATTTGCAAATATGAGAATCATGAATGATTTGTGCTTGGTTTCTTCATCTAAAAGGTGTTGTGAATTTTTCTAGTAGGCACTCCACAATTGAGTCTGAAATTAAGAAGTTGAAAAAATAAATTTATTTATGTTTAGATTTTAGTTTGTAAAATTGTTGCTTTAAACACACAAGTTTTACTTAAATTGATTCCTCTTGTTATGGGTATGGCTTGTTTGTTAACAAGTTTTGGGAGTTTCGCTTCGTCTTATGTTTTTTGATTAAACTATCTATATATTTATTTTACAAGATACGGTAAATATAAATAAATGGATTAAATTATGTAAGATGTATTCTATAAGTTAGAAGACATATCATTTCTTGTGCATCCTTTTTTGTATTTGTCATGTCTGCCGTTTTCACTTGGCTTTAGAGAGTTGTAGGAAGAAACAATTCCTTCTGGTGTGTCAAAAAAATACATAATGATCGATGTTTGAATTAATTAGAAAGAATAAAAATTTGGTATTTTTTTTCTTTTTTTTACTAATGACTTCAACTATTGTTTCTTGCATTTCCTTGATTTTAATCTTTGTTATTTGATGCAAAAGAAATTGAAATAGTGGTATCGTATTATTCATACAGTAACACAATAAGTGATTATAAAATAACATTATTATATCTTACACAAATTTTAACAGAACGTATGTAACGGCCTGAAATTTCCCAGCCCGATACTTTGCGTGTTGGAGGTGTCAGAAGGTGGCTTGAGGAAGTGGTGAGGAGCTGATGTTCTGGCTGGAATAGGTTCATCGTGGCATGGTGGTGTGTGGCGGCGTGAGATGACGGCTGGGAAGTTGTGTTGTGAAACAGAGATACGTCGCGGCTTGGGTGAGAAGACTGGGATTTAAGTGCCGCACTGTTTTGAGAGGGAAGAATGGGTTGCGGCGTGACCTTTAGCATTGCGTTGTGATGGGCTGGCTGGGAGAAAGGAGTGATTCTGTAGTTGGGTTTGCCACACTTAGAATGCTTGAGTTGCAGTGTGGTTATAGTGTCGCGGTTGGAGTTTGTGCTGTTTTGGGGGAGGAAGTTTGGTCGCGACATAGTGGAGTTTGTCGCGACATGAAGGACTAGAACGCCTGGAATCATGACTCATGTAAGGGTCATTCGTGGCGCAAGGGTTGCAGGTCGTGCCGTGATTTTGTTCTGAGTCCCTTCGCGAAATTCAGGGATTTTGGAAGTCGCAACATGGCTATATAGCCGCAGTGTGAATCTTGTGAGGCCGGTTTGGTGAAATCTGCCTGCTGGGAGTTGCCGCGCCGTGAAGCTTTAGTCACAACGTGACTCTTCGGTTTTATCAGATCAGGTGGTGAACTGTGGCTTAAATGGAGGTGATACGTGGCGTGATTTTTGGAGGCCGCTCAGACTACGCCAGTTGTGACATGACGATGGTTTGTCACGCTGTGACGCAGTGTTTTTCCAGCCTGGGTATAAATTCAAGGGCCCCTCTGAATTCAATTCTACTTTGTTTCCCTTAACCTTGGGTGACCCTGGTGCGTTTTTGGGAAAACTTTCAATGCCCCTTTGCTTGGCTTTGATCCTCGACTTCAGAAGATCCCTTGTTTGCGATCCGAGACGAGTTTCTTCTCTCTTTATTGGTGAATATCTTATTATTCCTTCTTGGGAGTTGAAGCAGTGGTGTTGGCCTTAGCTCTTTTGGGTTGTGGCTGTGATTTTGATGTGAATGGCTGTGCTCTGGGTTGGTTGGGAGTTCCCTTTTGCAGGTTCAGTCTTGCCATCATCTTTTCTTCTCGTTCTTGCTCAATAGCCTGTGAAGCTTCGGTTGAGTAGGGGATTCGAGATTTCTCCCTTTTAACTGTGTGTGTGTTGTGGGAGTTGCATTCTTTTGTTTTCCCTGGATAAATGGCATGGATTGACTTAATAAAGATAATGAAATGGATGTGATGAAATTGAGGGGGGTGGGGTGGTTCCCATGTGATTATGTGCTTTCTTGTTAATGCTTATGATTGATGGATGTTGTTGCTGCTTTTGTATGTTGTGGTGTTGTCATATATCTATGTATTTTGCCATGATTTTTTTGCTGAAACCACTATTCATGTAAGGATAAAAGATAGTAATGAACCGGTTGTGTGAAACCTAGAATCATATTGAATTTATATGAAGCATGCTGAAAGGGGGGACGTGGGGATGTCTTGTTAATGTTATTGGCTGTTTGTTTGTTGTCAATATGCTTGTTTGTATTGTTGTGGTTGATGTGGAATTGGCGGTTGTTTTCGGTGGCTGGTTTTGGGGCATGGTATAGTTTGGCAACAGGAGCTGCGGCAGATGCCATGATCAACATAGGGTGATGTGGTTGACGGAAATGGTAGTGAGGCTGGATATGTTGAAAGGATATGGTATTGTGGCAGATGCGGTGGCTGTCGGCTTGTGTTATGATGTGGTTGTGTGGTGGTGGGTTGCTGTGTGGATGTGATATAGTTGCATGGTCGCAAGGAATATGATTCTTAAAGACGATTATGGTAATTGGCATGGGTTAGGACTGAAATATATGATGACATGGAATAAATGGTTAGAGGCTGGAATGGTTAACGGCTGGAATAAATGTGGGAAATGATTAGAGAGTGCTTGTGCATTACATGTGAATAAATGAATGACATAATGAATGTAATGTGGCTGGTAAAATGGAATTTTTGGAAACGACTAAATTGTGTGAACGAATGAGAAGTAATGTACTCTAGGGTGTGTATGTGTTACTGATAGGACCCGAACAACAAACTGCTTGAATTAATGGCGTAACCCAGAGAATTACAATCAACGGAGAAGGAGAACAACACTTCGAGAGAGCAGAAGCTCCTCGCCCAAACCCACAGGCCGCTATCCAAGCTAAATGGCCGAACTCACCATATTCTTCCCTCCCCCTCTCACTTCCTTTGTTGCTTATTTATAACCAAACCTCTTTCCACCATGTGGCCCTCTTAAACAATATTATTCCCCCCATAACAAACTCTAACAAACTCACCCCACTCCCTTATAACAAACTACCCCTCATACAAAGACAATAATACCCTCAAACTAAATTGACAGCAGGTCTCTATCACTGCCACCGTCCCGAAAAACCCCCTTGTCCTCAAGGTGGTGAATCTCGCAGACACGCCACGCGATCTCCCACACTAGTCGTGGGCCAAGGAACAGAGGACAAAGGGTGTTGGCTCCCCCCACTCTCCAGGCAATCTCCCAGATGGTCCTCGCACTGAGGACCGACCTTGTGTGATTGTGCCCACTATGCGGCAAGGTTGGCCTCCGAGTGCTCGCAGCTTGCATGAAATATTTGTGTGCGCCTCCTTCAGGACCCTTGCCGCAAATCACTATGTAGGACTCATCATGTTGCTCCTGCGGCAATAACTGAATGACCGAGCTTCCTTGGCCTCCACAAGTTTGTGGCAAATCTCCTCCTAGAAAGGCGACAACTAGGTTCACCATGTGTGGCCCCGTGGTATCGTCAATGGCCCCAAGCATTGTGCCAGTGTAATGATGTGCCAACAAATCCTCATGTCGTCCTTGCGGCGGCCCAAGCACGATAGTGGCAGCACGTCCCGACGACGTTGTTTTATCCTCAGTGTCGCCAACTCCAGAAGCGGCGGAGTCTGCCTCTGATTCCTCCATGAGAAAAGATTGTCGGTCATCGTTCGGGTACGGTTGTGTTTCAGGACGAAACATAGCTCCAACTAAGAGCCTACAAAATCCAGATGATTGTTTGCCCTTCTGCAATGATTGCATCACCGTGCTTCCCCTGCCTCCACATGACCCTGACAAATCCCCTCCCAGGAAGTAGGCAGTGTATTCAACAGTAGTTGCGTTCTCCTTGTGCGGCCCTTTGGCGACTTCAGTATCCAAAAGCATGTCACCATTTTTTTGGTTTGCCATCAAATCCATGGGCTGCCTGAGCGACGGCCCTAGCACCACGGCGTCGTCGCGGCCCGACAACCCTATTTCACCCTCGGCGTTGCTAGCTTCAATTATTGCGGAGTTCGCCTCTTGCGGCGAAAGTGGAAGTGCTGCCAGTTGCAGCAACCTCGTGACTGGTTTTTGCGCATCGTTGTTATCGTACAATAGCGCACGAAATTTCCTCTGCTCTTGTGCGTTCTGTTCCCAGTGTCGTTGCTGCTCCTTGAGGGCCTCCATCTGCAAGGTGATTTTATCGACAGAAGCTTTCAATGCTGCCAGCGTTGTGTCGATGGGGTCCAAACGGCGCTCCGCTCTATCGAGACGAGCGTCGAAGCGTGTTTCCGTCACCAGAGCACCCATCCTCTCGGTGATAAAAATCTGCAATGTAGACGTGCAGCTGGGCCTCCTCGTGTGCGGGAACAATACGGAACAACTCGCCACCCTCTTTTTTTTTTCTCTACAGAGTCGAACACGCGCCCCTTTTTTTCTCTTTGTTCCGGTGGTTTCCTCCCGAGTCAGAAAACCGAGCCGCACCGAACTCTTTCTTTTCTTTTTTTTCTTTTTTTTTTGTCTCGTTGCTTTGAGGCTACGCTACTGTACCTGAAGGAAAAGAAATTAGAGGCCGCCTCCTCCCGTGTTTCCCTGCCCCGACAGAAAAAAGTGGCTTGCCGTAATGCAGGAGTAGCGCCTTGTCGTACGGCGCGCCTTGTCCCCGACTGCGCGCCTCCTCAAAACGCGAACGGGGACCGTTCGTCAGTGGACTGGGAGAAAAGAAAAAAAAACGAGCCGACGGTGCGCGACTCAGAGGAGAGCCGGCGGTGCGCGCTTCCGCTAAACGCGGGTCGGCATATGACCCCGTCGCCAGGCGAAGCCTCGACACAGCAGCAATGGATGGACACCGCCCAAGCGCAGTGAGAATAGTCGTGCGGGCCTGTTGCAGGAGAGGCAAACCGATAGTGAGCGTTCTCCTCTTTGTGCAGATCGGGGACGGCTCCGAACAGCAGGTCGACGCCGAAATGTGCGAGTTGTGAAATGGAAGAGGAGGACCAATTGATAGGACCCGAACAACAAACTGCTTGAATTAATGGCGTAACCCAGAGAATTACAATCAACGGAGAAGGAGAACAACACTTCGAGAGAGCAGAAGCTCCTCGCCCAAACCCGCAGGCCGCTATCCAAGCCAAATGGCCGAACTCACCATATTCTTCCCTCCCCCTCTCACTTCCTTTGTTGCTTATTTATAACCAAACCTCTTTCCACCACGTGGCCCTCTTAAACAATATTATTCCCCCCATAACAAACTCTAACAAACTCACCCCACTCCCTTATAACAAACTACCCCCATACAAAGACAATAATACCCTCAAACTAAATTGACAGCAGGTCTCTATCAGGTCTCTATCAGTTACCTAGGGCTGGTTTGCATCATTGTGATGGCAACGGTTGTTGGTGCGTGGCTGGGGTATTGTGATGGCTGTTTTGGGCTTTGGTAGAGGTGTTTAGTGTGAACCCATAGGTTAGGCTTGTGTGTGGTTGTTGTACTATACTTGTATTTGTATGCCATTGACATGCACTGTGGGATGATGATTTCATTTTTATATATGGAGATTGGCGTTTCTTCTTAGATTTCTTGGGTGGACAGTGAGTTGGGATGGGATATAACTTAAAAAGTTATGTGTTTTTTAAATAGGTGTGGTTCGGTTTAACAGGTGTGGTTTGGTTTGGCACCTGAACCAAACCGCAAACCATTAGGTTCTATTCAATCCGCACCACAAACCAAACAACAAGAAAAAAAAGCACTTTCAGTTTGGTTTGGTTCGAGTGGTTTTTTTGCCCTCTCCTAACATTTGGAAACTGTTCGAGAGGCAACGTGAAAGGTTTTAGTGAAGTTAATATTTCTAATTCTGTTACCATTAATAAAGTTTTATATGGTGATGGTTTAAAACGTAATCTAATTAGTATTTCTTAATTATGTGATGATAACACGTTTGTTAAATTTCAAAATAATAAATGCCTTGTTTTTAAAAATAATTCTATATTATTTTATGCTAACCGCAAGGAAAATATTTATTCTTTTGATCTTGGTGAACTAGCAGTTCAACATGTGAAGTGTTTAAATACTCTGAAGACAAATGATATTTTATAACATAGAAGGCTCGGTCATGTGAATTTCAGGATGCTGCACAAGCTTTCAAAACATCAACAAGTACTGAAGTTACCCAATCTTCAAGTGGGCAGGAATCACGTATGTGATTTATCCATGAAACACAAGCAGCGCAAAGAAACTTTTAGATTGATCAAGGATGTGAATACTATTAGACCATTTGGACTTATTTGGACCCGTTTAAACACCAAGTCTTGGTGGTAAGAAGTACGTTTTTGTTATTGTTGATGATTTCAATAGATTTACGTGAGTTTATTTTATTGCTCATAAAAGTTAAACTTCCGCTTACTACAATATAGTTCAGAATAAGAAATAATATTTGATTGTTTCTATTTGTAGTGATAAAAGAGGCGAATTTCAGAACATAGAGTTTGAAAGTTTATGTGATAAGAATGGTTATTCTCTATTGATCATAAAGTTTTTAGAGGAATGGTTGGAAGTCTACTTTATTTAACTACTAGTAGACCTGACTTAATGTTAAGTGTTTGCATGCATGTGAGATTTAAAGCTGACCCGAAAAGAGTCATTTAACTGCTGTAAAGAGAATTATAAAGCATGTTAAGGGTTTCGTGAATCTCGGTTTATTTTACCCAGGAGAAATTTCTTTTGATTTAAAGAGTTATTCCGATTCTAATTTTGAAGGATGTAAGATATATGTAGAACTGTACCCTGTACCTCAATGAGAGGCAAAGTCCTTTCTTTATAGATAGAGGAAAATGATGACAAGACCCAACAAACCAATGTGAGACTCTAATATACATATAATTAGGTCCAATACTCCCCCTCAAACTAGAACATGTTAGCTTGGAAGAAGGGTCCCACAGAAAACAAGAGAGGAAAAACACAAAGACCGAACACCCTCCCTCTAAAGCTGGGCCGTGAATGCCGTGGATGTCCAATTTGGTGCACAAAAAATCCAGATGAGCTTCCAAAAAACCTTTTGTGAAGATGTCGGCACGCTGATGAGTTGTTGGAATGTAGCTTAAATTGATTTGTTTCTGCTTCAGGTGATGATGAAGAAAGTGACAGACAATCTCAATATGTTTTGTACGTTCATGGAACACTGGATTTGAAGCAATCTTCATGGTCGTCTGATTATGACACCAAATATGAGCAGAATTCTGTGGCGGGAAACCAATTTTATGAAAAAGTTAACGAAGCCATAGAATTTCAGGAGTGACTGTGGCCATCGCACGATATTCAGATTCGACACTGGATCTGGAGATGACAGATTGTTTCTTGATTCGCCAGAAGATTAAGTTACTAGCTAGAAAAACCGCAAACCTAGAAGTAGACTTCTGGGTAGATACACAGCTAGTGTAGTCGGTATCACTGAAGATCTCAATGACCAGATGATCGAGATGTGAATATCGAAGACCACAGATAGAGTTTTTCTTAATGTATTTGACTATGCGAAGGACAACGTCCCATTGAGATTTTGCCGAATGTTCCATGAATTAATTGACCTTGCTGACACCGCAAGACAATATCTGGATGAGTCATGGTAAGATAATTGAGTTTGCCCACAAGACGATGATACCTATCTGGATGAGAGTATGAGTCAGTTGTATTATGGAGAGATCGTTCCTCTGGTTCAAGAGGAGTGCCAATATCCTGGAAGATATCCAATGCATATTTTCGTTGTGAAAAGAAGATGCTAGTTGGAGAACGAGATACTTCAATGCCAAGAAAATATGTCAAAGGACCTAGGTCTTTGGTATGAAACTGTTGTTGAAGATAAGCCCTGAGATGAGTAAAGCCATGTGAATCACTCCCAGTAATAATGATATCATCAACATACACAACTAACATGATGCAGCTCGAGGACGTTTGCCAATAGAAAATAGTGTGATCCTTTATACTCTAAGATAATCCAAAGGTAGGGACAACGGTGCAAAATCTGTCAAACCACGCACGAGAAGACTGTTTGATTCCAGAGAGAGACCGACGAAGCCGACAAAAATGCGACAAGGAAGCCAGGAGGTTGTTGCAGATATATCTATTCTTCAAAAAAACCATAGAGAAAAGCATTCTTGACATCAAGTTGACGAAGATGCCAATTATGAGCAGTTGCAAGAGATGAATAATCGAACTGATGTCATTTTAGCTACTAGAGAGAAGGTATCTGAATAATCCAACACCATGTTTGGGTGGAGCCTTTTGCCATGAGACGGGCTTTAAGGTGATGAAGAGTGTCATATGCATTTAGACGGACCGGATAAATCTATTTATTGCCAACAACTTGTTTACTTGCCAGAAAGGAGACTATATCCCAGGTGTGATTGCCGTCCAAGGCTCGTAATTCATCCCACATTGCTTGAAGCCAACCAAGGTGAGATTTAGCCTCAGCAACCATACGGGGAACATATATTGTCTCCATAGCGGAGAAGTCTTTGTATGAAGTTGTGTATAAATGATTATTCTGGCAATAACGAACACATTTCCACAATACAATCGGTAAGTCATTGGTGTTCGTAGCAGAAGCGGCGGACGAAGTTTGGGAAATGGTGTCTTCGGTCGGGACATGGGGCACGTTCGATGGACGATGAGAGTAGACAAAGCCAAAGCGAAGACCATCTGAATGGGTCAACGGAGGCAGGGGTGAGTGGATGGTAAGAGGGAGACAATCATCGATGGTGGTATTAGGATGGGGAGTGGGTGGAGAGGATAATAATGAAGAGTTTTCAATGAATGAGACATTAACAGAGATGATATACCGTCCCAAATCAGGAGAGAAACAACAATAACCGTGTTGAGTACCAGAGTATCTCAGAATGATGCAACAGAGGGCCTTTGGGGAAAATTTAGAGAGATAGGGACGAATGTCACCAACATAACAAAGACACCCAAACACGTGAAGTGAATGATGGTGAGGATGAAGAGAGGGGAATAGAGTTGAAAACGGACTCTCCCCCTGAATGATAGAACAAGGAAGACGATTGATAAGGTACGTGACAGTAAGAATAACATCCCCTCAAAAAGGAAGAGGCACCGCAAGTGAAATAATAGGGTCCTAACTGTAACAACCCGAGATTTTATGAAAAATATTCTTTTAATTTCATTGATGTTTTGTGTTGTACGCTACACCAAAATTAGCTTGTGCTATACGCAACACCGTATTAGCTTGTATTATACGCAAACACTATTTTTGGCTTGTGTTGCACGCAAGAGCAACCTTCCTCAATAGCGTGTGTTTTACGCAATACTGAGTTTTACTAAACAACGATATATTGTTACAATATTATTATGAACTAGCCGTTATGAATAGTAGTAACTACGTTTTGAATTTTATGACATTATAATTCATCTTACACATTTTATAGAACATGGTGTGAGAACAAAATAAAATTTTCAGGTAAAATAATTAATTTTCAAAAAATACAGTTTTGTCGCCTTTTGATGGCGCACCCACATTAAATTTAGTTTTTGACATGTTTATAATTTCAATTTGACAAAATAAAATTCTTCTTTTGAATCAGGATATAAAAATTTGCTTTGGATAAATTTTTGATATTTTTCTGATAAGTTTCTTATTTTGATGAATAGTAAAAATACGCTAAATTTTAATTAAAAACTTTTTTCATCGAGATAATTTATATGGTTAAATTATAATATCGAATGGTTTTAAAGTATAAATATAATATATTTTTACCATTTAATATAATGTAAGTTATTATCATTAATTTTACACTGAATTCATAAGTAAAAACATTTCAATCTTTTGCAACCTGTTTTCTCAACAACGGGATTAATTTTAAATTAAATACTGCGACTTTTGTGTTTTGAATTTGGAAAAATGGATTCCATATTTGGAATCAGTAGGTCCAAACTATGTTAATAAGATACTTTTTATTTTTAGGCATTATGAATAGTAACTACAGTAAATTTTATTTATCATAGTTAAAGGTAAATCGGGTAATTAAGGGTAAATATAATATTATAAAATTATCCTAACATTTGTCTTAATATAATTGGATGATTATATTTTGCCCTAAATCATACTTGGGTCGAAATGGAATCTAATAAAACCCACTTGTATTTGATTAAGACCTTTTATTTATTTTATTTAAAGGAAAGTGAAATATGTCTCACTCAAACTTTAATAATTAGATTATTTTTAATATAAGGTTATACAGAATATAAATTCGATTATAAATACTCATTTGAAAGCTAAAATATTTTTCTTTATCATGGTAATTTATTTGTAATTTTTAAGAAATATTTAATTACCTTAATAGCTTATACATTAATGATGTAGAAATTATTTATTTAGTGAAAAATCAATAATATAGTTTTTATTAAAATAACAATACCTATCAGGACCAGAAACTTGACCAAACATTATTGGTCGAGTATATCTATACCCTAAGCATCAAGGGTCTATTTGTGGACCATTTGGAGCCTTATAAAACCGATTAGGACATTTATATTATTTTATTTTAAATGATGTCAAATATGTCACCTTCATAATTTAATAAATATAACAATTTAAATGTTGTGATTTTAAGATAATAAATTCGAGTAAAAATATTATTATGAAAGGTATTATATTTATCTTCATCATAGGATTTTATTTTTAATTTTTATGCAACTAATAAGTATATTAAATGATTATACAAAAATGATGTAGTGATTGTTTTATTAAGAGAAATATCAAATAAATGGTTTTATAAATATTAAAATAAACATTATGTGAACTAATTAATATTCTACACAAATTTTCTAGATGAATATGACATGTTAGGAATCTATTAAACATTTTGGTTCGAATATATATTCTCTGGATTTTATTTAAATTCAAATAAATGAATAGTGTCAAAATTAACACTAGTTATTTTATAAAAATAACATATTATTAAATTGTTTAAAAATCACATAAATATTTAAAAATTATAAATTGAAATTTATATGGTCTAAAATGTCATAAAGTACCCAATTATGGATAATTCACAACACATAAGTAATTATTTATAACAATTTAAAATTTAGAATATTATTACCACAAATAAGATTAAATAAATTAAATAAGGATAAATCAAATTGATGAGGTTTAAAATAATTTCCCAACATGTCTAAATTTGATTGGTTGATGAGATTACAACCCTATCTTACCTCATATCTGAATTTGAGTCACTTTGGAAGTTTTTAGGTGGGGTTTGAGTTTATTATAAATTAATATTTTTGAGGTTTCCAAAAGTGCCCCTCTCCTCTTATAAAAGGGCACCTCATTCCTTTCCTCTTCACAACACTTTGAGCCTTCAAGCTCGGTCAACCCCTGCCCATTTCTCTTCTCCACTTCCCTAGCAACATTTTGGAGGTTCTGGTCTTCTCAAAAGACCAACTCTAGTCCCTTAAGAGGAAACTTAAAGTAGGTGCGTCGAAGAAGAGGTAATCTCTTCTACCGATTCTTTCAAGTTTCTTCTTCAACTTCCTCTTCTTTAGTTGTTTCATTGTAAAGTAATACAATCAGTATCACTAATATACTGATATGATATTATAAATATGAAACAACCCCATTTCACCTTCTACCCATCCTACGAAAAACAAAATCACCGCGCGTGCGTACGTACGGAATACCGTCTCCACGCCGTGGTGTAATATGTTTTTCCACCACCACCTTACTTGGATGAGTATAATGATGTAATGAATAACTATATATGGTTATTATAACATCATACTGATTCTGAGATATTATATCATCCACTCCAATTCTATTCAATGATTATGGGAACGATATAATCGCTCGTGCGTACGTACGGACTACCGTTTCCAGGAACGCGATGAGATTAATTTTCCATGATTAACCATTCAAGTATGATTATAAAGTATATATAATAAATAATCATGAAATATATTACATAATAATGATACTGGATTTATGTACATATATGTTTCATTTACTTAATTCCATTCAATTAAATAAGGAAATGAAAACAACGTTCATGCGTACGTACGGTCTACCGTCTCCATGAACGGTGTATTTCATTCCATTTATCGATCTATCATATATATTTATATGCTTAATATATATTATATATAAATCATGTTTTACATTCTGGAATTAAGTAAATCAGGATATAAGTAATAATATCAAGAACAACAAGTCGAAACACGTATGATAAATGAAACGATTTTACCCAAAACGCTGCTTTAACATGAAATTTACAAAAGAACTGGTAATATAAAGTCATAAGTGAACCATATATGATATCATAACAATGAATATGATTCTGTAATAAGTCAATGACATTATTTAAATCATTATACAGGAGGTTCAGATACGTACGAAACATATCGGATCTAAGGTAAGGGATAACTTTTTCAATCTCGTTTTTATCCGAGATTGTTTATTCGTAAGTATTTACTGGGGTTATATTTATCATCCATGTCCCTGTTTTCTAAAATGATTTCATTATGTTTAAAGTCCTTTTTACCCATTTTTGACGTTTACTACATGGTATGTAAGGAATCTTTCTTTTGTTTATCATAAGAGGTACTTTTTGACTTTTCCTGCAAAAGTACGAGAAGAATGTTTTTTTTATAACTTATACGGCATGAACGGATTTCTACGGTTTCATAATGCCTAATTTTCATGAAGATTCCTCTACAAGATTTCATGACTATTTTCAACAAAATCCTTTTTTTTAAAATTGCATGACATTTTGTGAAAAGAAAATGATTTTGAAGAAGAAAAAATATTTTCCTCAAGAATTCATTTCAAGTGTTTTATCAAAACCATTTTCCATCTAAGATGACATTATTTCATATGTGTATAATGTCTTTATAATTTACATGGTCTCACTTTTCTTATGATGAAATGATATCCATTTGTTTTATATGGATTATGTTATGATGAGATGATGTTTATGAAACCCATTTTATTCTTTGGGTTATGATGAATGATTTATGTTTATGTTGTGGCACACGTAAGAATGATTTCATTATGAGATGGGTGAGACTTATATCTCCCTCCAAAGCATTGGGTAAAGATTTATATCTCATGAGATAGACATGACTGGAACGGTAAGTTAATCCGGTTCAGTGATACAGGACTGGAACAAGAAGTGAACTCGATTCAGAAAGGGACTTTGTCCACTAAGATGGTCTTGACAGCAATGCCTTGGCTACTATGGAAATCATATCACGTGCTTAATGGTTTGCCACAATTAAATGTTTTATTCCTATTCTATTTTATCATGATTGATGTTCATTTATGATTTATGCCTTACGTACTGCCAAGATTTATTTCACAACTCAAGATTTTGATGTTTAAACTTTATGTTCATGTTTTGAAGTTCAAATGTATATGGTTTGTTTTATTTTCTCCATGCTTACCCTTACTGAGCATTTGAGCTCACCCTTTATATGTTTTCTTTTTCCCAGGATATAAAGAAAGGTTTTAGGTAAGAAAAAAAAGGGAAGATTTTTATGGGAGATGTTGAAGATCTTTCACCAAGATTAGAAGATTATATTTCAAGTTTCCAAAGACACTAAACTATTACGGTCCTTTGGTGTCTGTTTTTGTTATGTATTAGGTATTCCGCAAAAGTAATGTAATGTTCATGTATGCCAAGATTGGGTCTCTACACTAACAGTTTTCAGAATATGATGATATTTACGCTCGGCCAGACCATTCTGTTGAGGGGTATCGGGGCAGGATGTTTGGTGGACACCATGATCTTTGAGAAATTGCTGAAGTGAAGAAGATAAATATTCTTGACCATTGTCTGAATGGAGACATTTAATAGGCTTGCTGAATTGATTGTGAATTTCATGGTAAAAGGTTTTGAAAATATCACACACCTCTGAACGATCACGAAGGAGATATAGCCATGTTATCTGAGAAAAGTCCTCAATAAAGGATACATAGTAATGGTACCCTAACTGACTGAGAACCCTGCAGGGACCCCATACATCGAAATGAACTAAGTCGAAATGGTTAGCTGCACGTGTCACCCAATGAGGAACTGATGTGAGACGCACGGGTGGCCCGATCTTCACGGCGTAGGGCGGCGGTTGAAGGATGCAGTTCGGGGCTAAGTGGCAGATGATGGGTAGGGATAGTGGATGTAAGTAATCAATCAACGCTATAAGGAGCGCGACCTATTACTTAGACAACACACTCAAGAGAGGGATGTGATAGCCAATCCACACAACAACGCACTTGGGTTGAGGCACGAAATTGGGGGCTTTGTGATCTTTGATCACCAATCTAACTTGTAGATTGACAAGGCAAGAATGCACAAGAGCAACGGAGAAATTCGGAACAATCTCCACACAACGAAGAGAAACAAAGCATAAGCTCTCAATTAATTCTTGGATGAAAAATACAATGCCATGGGGTGACTATTTATAGCCAAGGGGGTGGTACAATAGTCAAGGGTCTAATACCCTAAAGTCATAAAGGCTAAACTACTTTGTTTCCTTAAATTCAAAAAGATAAAGTCTACCAAAGACTTTTGGAAAAGTGACACACAACTTTCCAACATAGCCCACCAGACTTGACTTTGAGTGCATAGTCCACCGGATTTGACTTTGGTGTCCAAAGATGCCATTTCTAGAATCCTCCATGCGGGCAAGGCATTCAAATTCGTGCAACCATGTGGGCCAAACTTTAAACATCATGTTTGAGCTTGAATAAGTGAGATAATAGACCCATTTGCTCCATCCATGCAAGGTAAGATCCATTGGGCCTTTAATGAAGCGAGATGGACACCCATTGTGGCATTCAACCTCTTTAATCTCCCACGCGTCATCGGGCTATGCAAATCCAACTTCTCCACTCGGGTAATCGGCTCGGTGCCTTCAACATGGTTCGCATCATCCTCCCCCTCTTGAAAAGGAGTCGTCCTCGACTCTTCATCCTCTACGCCCAAAAAAGGAGAAAGATCAGAAACATTGAAAGTGGCACTTACACCATACTCACCTGGCAAAGCTATCTTGTAAGCATCGTTGTTAACCTTCTCAAGAACTCGAAAAGGTCCATCTCTTCGTGGCATGAGTTTTGATTTCCGCTTGTCGGGAAATCTCTCCTTTCGCATATGAATCCAGACTAGGTCCCCAGGCTCGAACAACACTTGTTTGCGACCCTTGTTTGCACGATCAATATATTTTTGGGTCATCCGTTCGATAATTTTCCTTGCCTTCTCATGGAGTTGTTTGATGAATTCTGCGCGCCCTTTTGCATCTATATTAGTTGCTTCCTGTAAAGGCAAAGGAACTAGATCAATAGGGGCAAGAGGGTTAAAATCGTAAACAATTTCGAATGGAGAATATTGAGTAATTGAGTACTTTGCCCTATTATATGCGAATTCCACATGTGGCAGACACTCCTCCCAATTCTTGATATTCTGCTTGACAATTGTTCGCAGAAGGGATGATAATGTTCGATTCACCACCTCCGTTTGCCCATCGGTTTGCGGATGACAAGTAGTGGAAAATAGTAACTTTGTACTCAGTTTGCTCCACAAGGTCTTCCAAAAGTAACTAAGAAATTTTGTGTCTCGATCCGACACAATGGTCCTTGGCATTACATGGAGTTTGACTACTTCCTGAAAGAAAAGTGTTGCAATGTTAGTGACATCATCAGTTTTGTGACAAGGAATAAAATGTGCCATTTTTGAAAACCGATGCACCACAACAAAAATGTAATCTCTCCCCCTCTCGCCCCTCCATCGGCCTCCCTGCGCCCCTTCGGCGAGTCACGACTGCCCTCCCTCGCGACGCAACCCCGACCTCTTCGCACTGCTCCGCTCCTCCGTCGACGTCGTCCCCTGCCAGTTCCTCCTTCCGTCGCGGCTTCCCTGCGCTCTCCCGTCGCGCAGCAAACCCTGGCCGCCTCCAGATCCCGTCGCGCAAAATATCCCGACGGTCTCCCTCTCTCCCAGCAGTCCCGCGATGAATCGTCCCGCTGCGTCCGGCCGTTCCGGCTCCCGCAACTACCCGCTTCTCCAGGCGAGAGATACGGCCGGTTCCGCCTCTCCCGCAACTGCTCCGACTCTCCCGCTACGCACAACCGCGCCTCCCAAGCGGTTCTCCTGTGACAGCGCTGCCTCCTCGCCGGCCCCTCCTGCGGAATCCCCGCCTCCCGTCGCCGGCATCTCCCGATGACTCCCGGCAGCCGCTTTCTGTCCGATCTCGGCGAACTCCTCCGCCTCCTGTGCGAGTCTCCCGCTGGCTCTGTTGCTGTCTATCGGCTCCACCTTGCATGACGCCCTCCAGTGCGCTGCTCTGCAAGGCAGCCCTCCCGCCGTTTTCATCCGCCCCAGTTCGGCGAATCTCATCGTCGACACTTCCTCCGGCGAACCGCTGCCTCCTGTCGCCGGCCTCCTCCTGCTAGGCAGCCCCCGCCTCCTGCGGTTTCCCGGCGCTCCGACGACTGGCCCGACCAGTGCGGTTTCCCGGTGCTCCGACGACCGGCCCGCCCGTGCGGTTTCCCGGCGCTTCGAAGTCCGGCCCTGCCAGTGCGGACTTTCCGGCGCTCTGTCGTTCGGCCCCGCCTCTGCGGATTTCTCGACGCATCGTTGGCGCATCCTTTTCAGCATCATCCATCCATCATCCTGAGGGGGAGCTTCGATCGTGAGGGGGAGCAGCAGCCTTGCAGCTTTATCTTTTATTCTGATTTGTCTTGTTTTGTCATCAAGCTGGGTATGTCCAACTTGAGGGGGAGTGTTTGCAGTCTGTTGATTTGCTTTGTCTTCATTTGTTTGACTTGTTTTTTCTTTATGTGTCCAAGCTAGGTTCACCTAGCTTGTGGGGGAGTGTTGGAGCCTGCATCCCACATCGGACTTGAGGTCCGGTGTGGTCTTAATTATTTGTTATAAAATAACCCCAAGGGACTCCTTTAGAGGGTACACCTTAGGGGTTCCGGTTTCTCTCATTTTATCATTCTACAAGATCAAATTTTCTCCAACAGACACTGCAAAACCAAACGTAAATCTCTTAGAAGAGAGACATCCAACATAATCTACATCACAAAATGCCTCAATATTTATATGCCCATGATTAGAATATAGAAGACCCAAACCTGGTTCCTTTTTCACATATCTAACAATGCGAAGAACAACCTCCCACTGCGTCTTTGTTGGAGACTTCATAAACTGACTCAATTTGCTCAACGCACAATCAATATCAGGTCGAGTCATCATCAAGTAGTTAAGCTTCCCAACAAGTTGTTTGTATCTGTCGGGTGGAGAAATCATCTCAATGTCAGAATGAAGTGACTTTTCTCCAAGTTCGAGGTTTGAGTCAACTGAGTCGGCTTGAGTCATTCCATTCTATTGCAGAAAATCAAGAACATACTTTCTTTGAGATAGAAAAATTCTTTTGGTACATCTGGAGACCTCAATCCCCAAGAAATATCGTAATGGACCCAAATCCTCTGTATGAAAATGTTGATGAAGGATTTGAGTCGATCAATGCCGTTAGTATCACTGTTAGTAATGACAATGTCATCCACATAGACAATCAAGAGAATGTTGCCTGTTGTAGATCGATGATAGAAAACAGAAGAATCTTTTACGGTTTGACACCTGTCAAACCTAAGCACAACGGTGCAAAAGCACCCGAACCAGGCATGAGGTGACTGCTTGAGGCCCTACAACGATTGATGAAGGCGACAAACCTTGGAAGACTCCCCCTGAGCAACAAGCCTCGGTGGTTGCTCCATATAAACTTCTTCACCAAGAAACCAATGAAGAAAAACATTTTTCACATCTAGCTGATGGAGAGGCCAGTGATAAGAGGCGACAGGAGAGATAAATAAGTGGATCGATGCCATCTTGGGTGCGGGAGAGAAGGTGTCGAAGTAATCAATGTCATACGCCTGCGCATAACCCTTGACAACAAGCCGCGCTTTGTGACGATTTAGAGAACCATCGGCGTTGACGCGCATGTTATATATCCACTTGCACCCAACTACCTGTTTATCCGTAGGGAGATGGACAAGATCCCAAGTATGGTTGGTTTTCAAGGACTGAAGTTCAACCTGCATGGCCTTTAACCATCCAAGATGAGATTTTGCCTCAACAATAGTGCGCGGAGTTGAATGAGCAGCTAGTGCTACAATAGCGCAAGAGGTAGCGATAGATAATCCCTGATAAGAAGTTGATGAATTGAGATTTTGTTGACATGAGCGTTTACCTTTGTGAAGGGCAATGGGTAACTCCGACAATGGATGACCAGGAGTCGGTGAGTCGTTTGGTGCGATAGTAGCATCAAGCTTTGGGGTGGTAGGTATGCATGGTCGGCAAGAGTAAACTTGGCCAAAACGGGATCCAACGACATCAGTAGAAAGACATGATGGTGGTGGAGGATGAAGAGAATAGGGTAAAGTTATGGCGGAATCCGGAATATCTGGTGATGGTGGCGAATCGAGAACAGAAAAGATGGAGGATTCGACAAAGGAAACATCACCGGATGTGATGTAATGACACAAGTCCGAGGAAAAACAAGGATAACCACACTGAGTTCACGAATAACCAAGAAAGATACATTTGATGCACGTGCATCAAACCTGGAAAGAGAGAGGCGAGTATTCTATACATAACAGATACAACCAAAGATATGAAGAAACAGTGAATGTAGTGATGAGGTTGGAAATAAAGAATGGAAAAGAGTGTCTCTTCAAGAAAGGATGAGGGAAGTCTGTTAATGAGATATGTAGCGGTGAGAATTACATCGCCCCAAAAAATGGTATGAACTTTCATTTGAAATAAAAGAGCACTGGCAACTTCCAACAAATTGCGATTCTTGCATTTTGCAACATCATTTTTGTTGAGGTGTGTCAGGACAAGAAGTTTGATAGAGAACGCTGTGGAAAGGGGCGAGTATCCCATACATAATAGACACAACCAAAGATGCGAAGAGGCAGTGAATGTAGCGATGATGTTGGAAATAAAGAATGGAAATGAGTGTTCCCCTCAAGAACAGATGAGGGAAGTCTGTTAATGAGATATGTAGCGGTGAGAATAACATCGCCCAAAAAAAATGGTCTGAGCTTTCATTTGAAATAAAAGAGCACGGGCAATTTCCAACAAATTGTGATTCTTGCGTTCTGCAACACCGTTTTATTGAGGTGTGTCAGGACAAGAAGTCTGATGGGCCGTGGTCATCCCGAAAGGGCTGGAACGGGCCAGAAAAATATTCACAGCCATTGTTAGAGTGCAAACAACGAATTTTAGTGGAAAATTGAGTTTGGATTTCATTATAATAAGAGTGCAACATAGTAAAATTTTCCGAACGAGCTTTCAACAAAGACCCATGTCATTCTCGAAAAATCATCGATTAAGGTGACAAAATAACAACAACCTAGTTTACAAGGATGAGGATCGGGGCCCCATACATCAGAATAAACTAAATGAAAAGGACTAGATGCATGAGGAATCGCCCGGGGGACACAGGTGACCCGATGATGCTTGGCATAATGACAGGATTCACAATCAAAAGCAGAACCATGACCCGGATCCGGACAAAGTTACTGAAGAATGGGTGTAGGTGGATGACCAAGGCGATAATGAAGCTGAATGAGACGGTCAGAGAAGGCAGGACATGCGAGAGATGGGGCTGAGTCAAGCACGTACAAACCACCCTGAAGTCGTCCACTACCAAGCACCCGAGTAATCAAAGGCTCGTGAAAGACAACCGAAGTAGATGAGAAGATGACGCGACACTGTAAGTAAGCTGTAAGTTTACTAATAGATAATAAATTAAAAGGACAGTGTAGAACAAGAGCAACTGCTGAGAGCGTCAAGCTAGGTGTAATCGAGCAACTCTTGTAACCAGCAATTTGTACCGTCTTACCGCGGCCACGGTAATATTACCTCCAGCTGAAGTCGAGCTAGAGGACTGAAGAATACCTGCATGGTCAGTGATATGCTCTGAGGCGCCAGAGTCAAGAACTTAGGAGGTGGATTGCTGAGATAAATAAGCAGCAGGTGCATCGCCATAAGCAATAATGACACTGGATGAAGTACCACCACATTGAGATAGAAGAGACCGATTCTCATCGTCAGAGAGATCAACAGTATGACGAGTGTCATCAGGAGGCACTGGGGCAGGTATGACAGCTTGTGCAGATTGAGAGCGACACATAATTGGAGAACCATCCGGACGTCCCTGCAAATGCCAACACGTATCAATCGCGTGATAGTTTCTGCTGCAATGCGTGCAGAGTTTTTGGGTAGTAGGTCGGCCACGACTTCCGAAACGGCCACCGCCTCTGTTGGGGCTGCGAGAGACCACAACAGCATGATCAGAGTGGTTAGTGCTGAGTGCCGGCAGAGGACGACTTGCACAACAAGGCGACTATAAACCAAGGAGGGATGTAATTTGGTGGGGCTGTCTAACATGTCGGTAACGGTGGTAGAGAACTCGACATTGAGCCCATGCAGGAGGGAGAAAAAGAACAACTGATCTCATTGAGTGCGAGCGTTATCAGGAGTCTGTGGAATAGTCCACAAGTCATTGATCTCATCTATAATAGACTTCCACTCGTTGTAGTAAGAGGGAATCAAGCGATTGCCCTGTTGAAGAGCAAAGAGCTGCTGAAAAAGAGCAGAGATACGGATGAGATTGTTTGTCTCAGAAAATACAAGCAATAACAGATCTCCTAAGTCCTTGCAAGTATTAGCAGTTTTGGCAACATGTTTATCCAAGCGATTCATGGAGTTAAGTAGCATTGAAAAGATCTTGTTGTCCTGTTATTCCCATTTTCTGAATGTGACATCTTTTGAATAAGGAGAAGATGCAATAAGATGAGAATAATACCCCATGCCCTTCAAGGCGACAATAACAGTCTTTTTTCACATGATGAAATTGGTGGAATTGAGACGTTCATCCACAAGACGTGTGGAAGCGGTGATAGCATCTGACCAGAGTGACGACGTTACCATAGATGGAGCCGAAGATTAGAAGAGTGCTGAAAGTACACGATATGTAAGGACAAGGCACTGAAATTGCGCGGAAATTAGGTGCTGAAAGTGCACAACTGAACATCCAGTATTTATTAGGTCATAAAAGGAAGAGTCTCAGGGATGACGGCAGGGTGTGGCTGTGCAGGGTGGGGTGTCGCATATGGATAATCGACTGGTCGTGGGGTTGGCGCACAGAGAGAAGCGAGCGGCTGAAGGGGTTGCAAAAGGGGGGCTGGGGAGGGGTGACACGCATAGGGGCGATGGGAGGGAGGCGTGGCGCAGGAAGGGGTCGCACAGGCTGGCAGCGGCAAGGGGCTGTCGCTGTGGAAGGGAGACGAGAATGGGGTCATCGCAGGGAGGTGTTGCGAAGGCAGGCAACGGGAGGGGGCTATGGGAATGGGTGACAGGAGGGGGCTACGAGAATGGGTGATGAGAGGGAATGGGTGACGGGTTAAAATCCCTCTGATACCATGTTGAAATGGAAACCTTACCTCACAACAGGGTAGGATACTTTATTTATAGATAAGCAAAGGAGTACAATGGAGGTGTGAAACCGATGTGGGACAAGAATATTAAAAATATCTGAAAAACATCTATTACTTTTAACAGTTTTCTATGATACACCAGAATATTATGATTCTTTGGGAAGGTTCTTATCTTTCAAGCCTTCCATTCCTCAGAGTTTGTTTCAAAATGGGGGGGGGGCATAATGTCGAATCACACTCATTAATTATCCAATAAAGCAAATATGGACAACGCTTGCAGTTGCTGCACTGTGGAATCGTACACTGGTCATGCCTACCATATGGTGCAGGTTGGATAAGCTTTGGTTCCCACATCCTGGAGATCTGGTGGGTTCTATGAGGCAACCTACTCTTTGCCCTATGGCTCATGAGTTTGAGATGGATGTCAAGATAAAAAACTTCCAGAAGACGAATCTAGCTCAGAATCTTGCAGCTCCTACAAAGGTGAAAGACTTCTTGGATTAGCTACGCCAAGAAGGAACCTGAGATTGTCACATTGCCAACACTGCGTTTCCTGGTTTCTCCATCAAGGGGTGGAAGAGGAAATTCCGAAATCAGGCAAAGCTTTATATGGACACTGGTGATGGGGCTGCTGATGCAGTGAGTGCGGAAGACTCAAGACTAACAGAGCTGACTCATGTGAGCAAGTTGAGAAGCAGTTACCACTGAAAATTGAAAGAGGGGAAGTGTTGAGCCATTCTTCAATAGTAATCACTTTCTTTTCCTCAGTTTTTAGGACAAGATTGATTTTCAAGGTGGGGAAAGTGATATATACCAGCTGTAGCGCCTGGAAAGCGAGGGGCAAAAGAGTCTGTGATGGTGGGCAGATGGCTGTGGGCCATGGGGAGTGGGAAGAGGTGGTTACGAGAGAGAGAGAGAGAGAATAAGGGAATATTTAGGTAAGGGTTTTTGCAGGTGGATCTGTTTCATCTGATGCAATTTCTGCAGTTGATCAGGTCTAGTGTATGGGTGAAATTATGGTGGTGGACTAACCAGCAGTTGGTGTTTCAATTCAGACCAGTGATGGGCAGGTCTCTAAAAAGCAATGCGAAAGGGGGATTGTGGCTGAAGTTAGTCAGAATCATTCAAAAGAGGAGGTGGCTATGCAGAACCTTTAGTGATTTCAGATAAAGAATTTGCAGTTGAAGTTTGTAAGGGCCCAGTTTTTCCGGACCCTTCATTTGTGTTTTTCAGGCTTGGGAGGGGTCGAAAGGGAGTTTTGAGGTGTTCTGGAGGTGGAGTTGAGTTTGGGCGCCATGGGGGCCAAAACACCCGTGGTGTACCCCGTGGCGGAGGCCGTTTCGGGGTTGTGGCCGTGGAGGTTGGGCGTTTTGGTGCTTGGTGAACCCGGGGTTTGAAAATGTCCGTGATTCTGGCCATGGTGTAGGCTGTTTTGGTGTTGTGGCCGTGGGAGCTGGCCGTTTCGGTGTTTGGCGAACCTAGGGTGCGAAACGCCTGTTTTAGAGGGCATGGTGCGTTGTGGTTTTCCCTGTGCAACTCGTGGAGAGGCAAAACACCTGTTTCCTGGGCGTGGTGCTTGGAGAGTTTCCCTGTGGGAAATTGGGAGGCTAAAACACCTGTGTTAGTGGGCATGGTTGATAGGACAGGGGACTAACACTTGTATTTGAGTAGCTCCGCGGACTTCTTGCTATTGGTTGCTGTAGCAGCTTGGACTTGGGTGACCGCAACAGTGTAGCAATGCGAATTTCCAGCCACCGTTCACTATAGCACAATGCATTTATTGTGCGGTTGGTGACAGTGTTTCGTCTTTTTTATTAACCCATTCAAGGTAGGGTTTGTGTGCGGTGTGAAACTCTGATCTCCCTATAATTGTGCTCCCAAATTTTAGTGAAGTGATTATGATTCTCCATGGACGTAGGGATTATTCCAGAACCACGTAGATCGCCGTGTTCGTGTTCTTCTTTTTTTGTTTCTGTCTTTTCTTCATCTGCACACCTCTGTCATGTGACTCCCGGCGTTTTCGCAACAATGCGGACGCCTTGTTGTGCGCACCTCTTGTTGTAGCCCTTCCCTAGATGATCCACACAAGGCGCAACCTTCGTTAACGCAACCTCGTTGCAGCATTGCACCTTCAGGCGTCCCAACCTCCATTCTCTTTTTGTCCCGACAACACATGCTCACGCAACCGCCTTCTACAGGCGCACTTTCTTCCAGCCAGGCCGTGCCTCCCTGCGTGCAACCCCCTCCTCTAGGGGCGATCTAGGCAACCCGGGCGACTCTCCCGATGCTGCCTCTCCAGGCTGTTCTACCGACGCTACTCCAATAAGTGCGTCCTCTTGTGCTCTTTACCTCTCTCACAGCCGCACTGCCCCCACCAGCCCTGTTCTTCTGCTGTGCAACCCTCACCAGCCCTAGATCTCCGCCGAACTTCTCCGCCTCTACCAAGATCTTTGTTGGGCCTCTTCACTACTTTGCGTATCTCCGTTGGGCCTGTTTGCTATTGCGGGGATCTCCGTCAAGTCTCATTGTTGCTACACCATGATAAGAAATGCTTGCGTTTGGGTCCGCTAATTGGGCATTGTGTAACACCCCAAAAATGATAAAGGATTAAATGACTAAATGATGTGACTCATGTCAACAAGGTGCACTTTCCTTTTCGGGAGCCCATCTGATTAGAACTCCACAGTTAAGCATGCTTGGCCTGGAGTAGTGATTAGGATGGGTGACCTTCTGGGAAGTTTTCCAGGGTGTGTGTGAGTGAGGATAAAACACACTAGAAAGAACATGTGTTGCCCTGTGGGGACTGTCATTAGTCAGATGACCCGTTCAGGCACATGGGTGAGCCCCAGGGTGGGGACCACGAGTCTGCGGGGCAACTGGTGGTACCTGACGGGCCAGAACCCGACGACCATGTTAAGACGGGGTGTCTGTGCTGTCAACGGGGCACAATTGTCACATTTGGTATCAGAGGTGGTACCCAGCCTTAAGTGCAGGCAGTGCGTTGAGATGTAGGGCCCACAACGATGACGCTGTGCTCTAAAGGGGGTGATTGTAACACCCAAAAAATGATAAAGGGTTAAATGGCTAAATGACGTGACTCATGTCAATAAGGTGCACCTTCTTTTTCGGGAGCTTATCTGATGACTAAATGATGTGACTCATGTCAACAAGGTGTACCTTCCTTTTCGGGAGCCCATCTGATTAGAACTCCACAGTTAAGCATGCTTGGCCTGGAGTAGTGATCGGGATGAGTGATCTTCTGGGAAGTTTTCCAGGGTGTGTGTGAGTGAGGATAAAACACATTAGAAATGACATGTGTTGGTCTGTGGGGACTGTCATTAGTCAGATGACCCGTTCGGGTACGTGGGTGGGCCCTAAGGTGGGGACCACGAGTCTGCGGGGCAACTGGTGGTACCTGGCGGGCCAGAACTTGACGACCATGTTAAGGCGGGGTGTCTGTGCTGTTACCAGGGCACAGTTGTCACACACTGTTTCACCCAGCCTTTTGGATTCAGTATTCGAGTACCGTTTCACTCGGTCATTTGGGTTCATTATCCGGGCGTTGCTTTACTTTGTCTTTTGAGTTGGTTATTCGGGTGTCCTTTCACCCGGCCTTTTGGGTCTGCTATTCGGGTGGCGTTTTACTCGGCTTTTTAGGTGAGTTATTCTAGCGTCGTTTTACCCGGCTTTTTGGGTCCGCTATTTGTGCGTCGTTTCACTTGGTCATTTGGGTCCATTATTCAGGTTTGCTTTCACTTAGCCTTTTGTGTCTGCTATTCGGGTGCCATTTTACCTGATCTTTTGAGTCCTGTTATTCGGGTGTTGTTTCACTTGGGTGTTTTGAGACTACTTGTCGGTCGCCGTTTCATCCGGTATCTTCAAGCAATGATTGTCAGCAGCATATGAGAGTTCTATGGTGGTCAATGCATACGGGGATGTTCTTTATTTTAGACTTTTTATTGAGTTGGGTATGTCCTGCTTGAGGGGGAGTATTACGAGTTATTTTTTTTTTCTTTTATTATGTGTCCACCCCCCGGTAAACCTAGTTTAAATATTTAGATATTTAGGTTAGGTTTGAATGAGTTGACTTTATCCCTTGTCTTTTAAATTTCAAATCTCCCTCCTATCTTTTGTATTGGTTTCCCTTCCCTATAAAGCACCCAACTTCATTTTGAGGTATGGTATTTGGGTCTCTCTTTCTACAAAAAATGATATATTTTTGAAAAGCAAAATAAAAAAATGTTTACATATTTCCATGAAAATAAAAATGCTTGGATTGGTAACTCACATGCTTCCTTGCAGGTGACCCACATTTTAAAATATTTTCTGATGTATTTTCTGATGCATTTTTCTAAAAATGTCAGATACTTCTTTGCTACAAATGCAACATCCACTTTTCGATCCATCATTACCAGCTACCCAGGATATTTGATTATTGTCTCAGTGCAGGTAATATCCTAATGGTGTATAATTTTTGTTTATGTTCATTTGAATCTACTTTTGAAATTCAGCTACCTTGTTTAGTTGACAAAGTTTGCTTGAAAAGCATCTGTATATATGTTTTCAGATTGCTTATGTATATATGGGAAAAAGTTTTTTCTGTTATTTAAGTGGTTTTCTTTAGAAATATAAGTTTGGGGCTCCAATTGACAAACTGTTGAAAAAAATAAACGTTTGTTCTGTTTCGACAAAAAACACTTGCGCTTAAATTTCTGAAAAAACGCTCATAAATATGTGGCTAGAAATCACCTTTTTCAGTAATCAAATTGGAAGCACTCATACATAATCGATCATCGTAAGTGATACGTGTTGTCAAACAGAGTGCAAGTGTTTTTTCAGAAACAGAACAAACTCAGCAGCTGTACTCATACCAAATGGAAAGTGATTCATTGTTTTTCGGTCATCATGACAATGATGCTGGTTTAATTGCCAACCCTTTCAAGTTATTAGAAGCAATAGAATTTATTGTTTTACTGAGACACACCATAATGATGCACCAAGACATATATTCATGGTATATATGAAATTCCCAAATTTTCCCTAATCTATGATCAATTTGAACACCCGCCCACTTGCTGGAGAGAGTGTCAAATGGTGATAAGAATATGGGTGGAATAATGTGGGGTGGGGTCATTTAGTTGCCAGGGGAAAATATGTAAATGCTCTTAGTTTTTAGGAAGTGGTTGGGCTGCTATTTAGGTGGGTCTAGCAGTCAGGAGGGGTGCATACTTTTGTTAGAACTGATTTCAGCAGCTGCTGTGAGGGGTGGGTTAGGCCATCGCCCAGGTGCAGCAGCGCCTCCTGGGAATTTCTCCCTCCTTTTTCTCTTTTTTATTTCTTCTTCACCTTCTCCATCTATGGCCGAAACTATAGTAATTCATCCATGTTGTTATAGCTAAAATTGATAGAATGCTTTGGTTTCTCTCTCTCTCTCTCTCTCTCTCTCACACACACACACACACACACCTATCATTTGGTGCTTTCGTTGAGAGAATTCTTGCGAGAGAGTCATGCTGCGGAGACAAACACTGGAGAGCGACGCAGGAGATCTTAGCTCGAGTGGATGCGGATGAGGCAGATGCCCACACAGCTTGACGCGGACCACTCACAACATATGACCACGAGAATGGATAACAAAATTGTCAAATTAGAGTCAACAGTAGAGGACATATAGTTCGTAATCCTGCATCATGTGGTGGGACAACAGTGTCAGGAAGCAGCTTTTTAGGGACTGGAAATCCAAATGCGAGACGTGTTGACAGCACTGTCTTAGCTTGAAACAAATTTAACGGAGCATAGGAGATGAGGAGACGACAAGGTGAAATATGTGATTATCGAGGAAGGCGGGAGTAGTTTGAGGATAGAGGTTGAGGAAAGAAAACAACATCGCGTACATGGTGAATGATGACAAAGGTATGCGTGAAGCGGAATTGGCAGCACTACGTTCGTTTTCCAAACCAATGGAGATGTTGAATTTTTCTGGTGCGGATCCAGTGCTGTGGATCGTTCGAGCAGAAACATATTTCTCAATTTCAACGTATTTGAGAAGAGTTGAAAGTTTTTTTGACACAATTGAGTATGGAAGGGATGGTGCAGTATTGGATCGTCTCTTTGAGATCAATTAAACCGGATCTCACTTGGACGCAGCTTAACGAGGAGTTGTTAGGATGATATGGTAGTACTGCTGAGGAAGGTCCACTCATGTACTTCAAGGAGTTGCAGCAAATAGAATATGTGGATGAATACATTAATGAATTTGAATGCGTGGCCCTGCGATTACCGGACCTAACTAAAATGTGGTATGTGAGCTTGTTTATAGGAGGTTTAGAGCCTAAAATTGGGTCATTGTTGACATTCAAACCACGGAGTAAATCACAGCTATTAACTTTGGTTGGGAGAGTGGAGAGGGGATTGGTGGTACAGGGAATTGTCAAGCAACCAGAGCAGTGGAACACGAGGAATATTCCTTGTGGTCTAGAAAGGTGTTGGTGACCGGAATTGATCAGTCTCATCCCACCCGTTGATGGGAACGAAAGAGAGAGGACATCTGAAGATGTACCACGCTGTAAAGGTGTACGAAATTTGCCCAAAGGGGAGTTTGAGGAGAGATAAGCCAAAGGTTTTTGCTATGTTTGGGGACAGAAATTCAATCTGGGACATAGATGTCCAGAGGAGGGATTCAAACCGACGGTATGAGAGTGTTTCAAGTCGTGAAGTGAGGAAGAGGAACCGGTAGAGAGATAGAAAGAAGGATCGTAGACAACCTGGAAGACCTCCACCTCGTGGACAAAGTGGTTTTCATGGGGTGGGTATTGATAGGAATATGATGGAATGAGGGCTGTGTTTTGGGCTGGGGGGGGTGGTTCTGTATGCAGGGAGCTGTTTGTATAGGAGGGATTCTACCAGGGGCAGAGTGAGAATTTGTGGGGTCCAACTGGAGTGGTTAGAGTGGTGGACAGATGGGGGGAACAAAAGGGAAATATGCTATAGGCTACAGGGAATATTATGTGAGGCCAAAGTAGCTAAAGAGGGATTGGAAAGAGGTTATAATGGGAAGAAAGGGGACTGCACAACAGGGAAGATTTTAGTATCAGTTTCGGCGGACTTGGGGGAAGTTCCTGTGTGATCCCCCCCCCCCCCCCCCCCCCCGCCCCCCCCCCCCCCCGGCCGCTGTAACTCTGTTGTTTGTTTTTGTTTTCTCTGGAATACGAGAAGTTTATTCTCTGGTCTTTATCACTTGGTCCAACTTGTCGGAAATTTTCCGGGGGAGGAGTGCTGCTGCAGACTTCCAAGGAGGAGAATGCTGCCGGATCCAGCAGTAGACACGAAACCGCAAAGGAGGAACACTGTCAGATTGGCGCACATACCCAGAAGATGCTCAACTCTACATCCCCACTGCTGCCATTCTTCATCAATTATTGTTTCCCAACTCTTCTCGAACTGAGGAGGCGCGCACTGCTGATGCTCTTTATCCTATCATGTTCAAGGGTGGCGCGTAGGGTCGGACTACGTCAAACAAGGCAGGGGTAACTCACGTAGGCGCACTGCCGGAACCACCATCGTGGGAAGAACTCGCTGCCGGTGACGCCGCTGAGTCTGAAGTTGCTTTTGATTCTGATTTTCACACACATGGAGTTTCACATGTAGGAAATGTGGATCTCGCTGGCCAAGCTAGACAGATACTTGGACAAGCGCTTTGGGCAACTGATAATGCCGGAATTTTCTGGGAAAGATCCTAAAACGTTAATATTGATTGCCAAAGCTTATTTTTTGATCCATCAAACTCCGGAAAAAAAGATGAAGGTGCAAATGGTACGACTAATGGTACGACTATGCATGCCAGGTATACTTGAATTTTGGTTTTTATTGGCAAAGGCATCAAGGCAGAATTCACCTAGGCGCAATTCAAAAAAAGATGCTCCAGGATTTTGGTAGTGCAGTAGTGGACGAAACTTCCCAAGCTGGGATTAATTCCTCAATTCAAGAGGCCTGTCTGGAAAGCTCAACAGACGGAAATGGAAGTTGAAGTTAGCTTGGAAGTTCAGCATCCATGTGCAGAGCTGACAGCCCTGCAACCGACAGGGTCAGCCCTGGATTACACTGAACCATTGAGTATAGGGAAGCAGGACCAGTAAGGCGTTTGCAGGATTCTCCATGCCTCAGCCATTTCCCAGGTTGCTGGTGCAAACGCACCTGGGGACCCTTAAGTCGAACGGAGGAGGAATAACTGGAGTGACGACTACTATCAACACATCTGATTCCATGCTAGATGACGTTGAAAAAGATGTCCAGAATCAGGGATTCAGCAGGCTGGATGTTCACCATCAGTACAAAAAATACCTGCTCTTCAGCTAGAGGAGGCTCCTCAGGAATATGTTAAGCAATTTGATCATCTAGCCTCAACAGAGGAGTCGCTGCTGACGCTAGCTCAGGTTTCTGCAGTACCTGAGGACATAGGAATTGTAGGAGCATTACAGGCCATTTTCCTAGGCAACACTGAAGGTGTGCATATAGTGGAAGAATTTTTGGTAGGGGCTGAATGCCTGAAGCTGGAATTTCAGTGCAAATTGCCGGGCTCACCAAGTAGACTAAGGTAGACTCGCGAGTTTGATAACCTTGATGCTGGGAGCTGTCTGTATATGAGGGATTCTGCCAGGGGCAGAGTGGGGATTTGTGGGGTCCATCTGGAGTGGTTAGAGGGGCGGACAGCTGGGGGGAACAAAAGGGGAATATGCTATGGGCTAGGGGGGATATTATGTGGGGCCCAAGTAAGGGATTGGAAAGAAGTTATAAAATGGGGAGAAAGGGGACTGCGCAGGGAAGAGTTTGGTATTAGTTTCGGGCTTGGGGAAGTTCTCAACTCCTGTGATTTCTCTCCTCTCCTCCCTCCCCCGCTGTAACTCCGCTGTTTGCTTTTTTTTCTCTCTCTGGAATATGAGAAGTCTATTCTCCGGTTTTTATCAGAATATGGGTGGAATAACTTGGGGTAGGGTCTTTTAATTGTCAGGGGCAAATATGTAAATGCAATTAGTTGTCAGGAAGTGGTTGGGCTGCTATATAGGTGGGTCCAGCAGTCAGGAGGGGTACGTACTTTTGTTAGAACTGATTTGAACAGCGGCTGAGAGGGGTGGGTTAGTCTATCGGCCAAGGTGCAGCGCCTTCTGGGAATTTCTCCCTCTTTCTTTTTCATTTCTTCTTCACCTTCTTCTCCATCTATGGCCAAAACTATTGTAATTCATCCATTTTGTTTTAGCTAAAATTGATTGGATACTTTGGTTTATCTCTCTGGCACCTATCAAATGGGCTCAACTTGTTACACAGCACTTTAATCCTAACATAAATAACATCGTTAAAATATTTGCATGCTAATCCTATTGATATCATTAGGGTTTTTTCTCTATCGTAATTACAGAGAAAAATAATAGCATTTCTCGCCATCTTAAATTATCAGATTTACAATATAATTTAATTAATTTCAATTCTGTAACCATTTTTTTTGGTGCACTCAGTGCCCAAACCCTGATTTCACTAACCCAGAGCACAGATGGAGGATGGTGCAAAGATCGTTGGTTGAGGCTGTTGCAGATTTGCTTGCTTGTGATGGAAAGGTACTGCCACTTGCTTGCTTTGTGGATTTTCTTTCCAAAATATGATACCCACAGCAGTTGAATTGGAAAAGAAACCGGGAGAAGATGATTAAGATGACCAGGAAGGTCTTCTGTCCTGGCCTGATGGGCCCGGAAATCCCAAGTGGGATTGGGGGGCCCAAGCCTGGCCGGGTTTTCATCCTGGGCATGGGCCTGTTTCCATGGGATTTCAAGCCAAGCGGGTCTGGTCTAATATTTTCATATGGTCATTTTTTTTAATTAAACAATTATTATTTTATTTTTTAATTAAAAACCATTTTATAAAAGCGGGATCCCACTTGGCTCAATGTAGGTTCTGGCCTGACCAGGCCCGGCGGGCCATTCTTACACCCCCAATCGGTAATAAGGAGTGGGGAGGGAAAAAAGGTGGACTATATAGCAAATGCCCTCATCTTGACACATTGAGATTTTAGTTACTTTTGAGGGCTGTTTGGTACTGCGATTTTAATTACCCTGCAGTATATTTTTATAGAATTCGATTACAGTATTTGCCATGAAAACTGCGATTGCAAAATAATACTAACTATGAAGTGATTCAGTCAAGTTCTTCAATCTGATTTTGAATTTTGATTCTCAGTCCCCACATCCATCTTTATGTAATAATTATCTTTTTAACTAATTTATTTAGTTTTATTAAAGGATAATTTTGAAATTTGATTCTCAATCTCCCAAATAATTTTGTGTGCGTTGGTATTAAACATTATTGATTCCAGGTGTTTCTGCAATCGGATGTGAAGGGCGTTGCTGTGAGAATGAAAGAAGAGTTTTTGAAGTATGGCAAGAGCAGGTTGGTCGTCCTAGGGGATGAAGAAGGGTGGCTCAAAGACAACCCTTTTGAGGTATGGTCGGATTGGGAACGATATGCCATTGACCGCGGTGCACTGATGTACCGGCTGATGCTCTCTAAATCATCAAACACAATTCGTTCAAGAACTCCCACAATTTAGGTCACCGGCTTCATGACAATCAGGCTTAGGTCAGGTGTGTCAATTTCAACTCTTAGATTTTAGTTCAAACTATATTTGAGTTGTTGTTTGCCTCCCGTGGTCGGTTGAGATGGTGCGGATGGGTTGGGGTTTGGGGCGTGGTCACAGGATCGAGTCCCCGGACCAGCGGTTTATTTGCAGTTTTCTTTGTAGTGTGCTGCACTTGCGGTTGTACTGAACCTATATATTTGAGTTGTTATCAGACAATTCTATGAACAAGATAAATTTTTGGAGGATATAACCTTTAAGAATAAGTATGTTCCATATTCTATATGAAGGGGGATCTCTAAATTCAGGGATCGTTCCAATATATCAGATCATCCAAAAAAGCCTCTTGTTTTCTGAACTTTGCATTTTATTACAAGCATCCAATGTTTCTGCACGACACAATATTTTGAAACTTTATCAGTTGTTTTCTGCATCTTCTGTTGATTATCCTCAAATAAGTAACTGTAGGATATGTGGTTTTGTTTTCTGAACTTTTCCATTTTATTACAAGCATCGAATTATAAACTTCACCAGTCTCGTTTTCTGCAATTTCAATGGATTATCCTGAGTAAAACTGTAGGATAAGAGGTTTTGTTTTCTGAACTTTCCAATTTATTACATGCATCAAATGTTTCCACACATAACAATATTTAGAAACTTTATCACTGTTGTTTTCTGCATTTTCATTGGATTATCCTCAGATAAGTAAAACTGTAGGATAAGAGGTTTTGTTTTCTGAACTTTCCAATTTATTACATGCATCAAATGTTTCTAAATATTGTTATGATATAATATATAAAAAAAAACTATATTTGTAGAAAAAATGCTTAACCATTATGTGTTCTTTAATCTTATTTAATATTGATCACCAATTGAATCAGTGTTAATATAGTTTTATATAGGTTTACACAGTATATTAGAGACATAATTTAAATTAGATCAATTTGATTAATTAAATAAATAATACACGATTTTAATAAAACAATTCTTTTAAAAAACAGTTTTACCATTATCGTGGTAATTACACTAGTGCAGAAAACGCTTTTTACAGTGGTTATTATTTAGTTTTTACATCAGTTTTTGGTCGACGTTATTATAGAAGATGTAATAAATATTGTTTTTTACGTCGGTTATTTTAAAACCAACGTTAAAATACAAAAAACCGAAGCATTTTTCAAGTCGGTTACTCAAAAACCGACATGGAAAACGCTTCGGAGTCGTGATGTATTACGTCGGTTATTTAAAAACTGACGTATATACTTTATCACGTCGGTTATTATATAACCGTTGTCCTAAATCACACCTCCGAAGCATTTATCACGTTGGTTATGAAAATAACCGACGTGATAAAGCAGTCTGCCAAGCGGTTTTCCACGTCGGTTAAATAATAACCGATGTGAGAACATATCTTCTACGTCGGTTATAAAATATCCGACGTAAAAAACTATTACTTTCCATTTATTACATCGGTTATGAAATAACCGACGTAAAAACCATTTTTTTAATTAAACTGTTCAACCACAATTATGCCCGACCAAAAGAATACTTGAAACATAATAAAAATAGACCAACCCCCCACCCCACTTGGACAGCCCCCCACACCCCTGGAAACCCCCCACCCCACTGGACACCCCCCACACCCCTAGACTACCCCCACCCTCCTAAATAGCCCCCCCACACCCCTGGACACCCCCCACAACTATGCCCCGCCAAAAGAATACCTGAAATAGAATAAAAACATACCAAACTCCCCACCCCACCTGGACAGCCCCCCCACACCCCTAGAAACCCCCCACCCCACTGGACACCCCCACACCCCTGGACTGCCCCCACCCTTTTAAACAACCCCCACACCCTTGGACACCCCCACAACTATGCCCAACGAAAAGAATTCCTGAAACAGAACAAAAACATACCAAACCCCCCCACCCCACCTGGACAGCCCCCCACACACACCTGGAAATCCCCCCACCCCACTGGACACCCCCCATACCCCTGGACTGCCCCTCCACCCTCCTAGACATACCCCACACCCCTGGACACCCCCACAACTATGCTCAGCCAAAAGAATACCTGAAACAGAACAAAAACAGACCCCCACCCCACTTGACAACCCTCCCCCACCCCCTGGACAGCCCTCCCACACCCCTGGAAACCCCTACCCCACTAAACACCCTGCCCACAACCCTAGACACCCCCACCCTCCTGGACATCCCCCCACCCCCTGGACAGCCCTCCCACCCTCCTGGACACCCCACCCCATGGACACCCTAGACACCCCCACACCCCTGGACACCCCTCCCACACCCCTAGAAACCCCCCACACCCCTGGACACCCCCTGGATTGCCCCCACCCTCATGGAAACCCTGGACACCCCCACCCCACTGGACAACCCTCCCACACCCCTGGAAAGCCCCCACCCCACTGTACAACCTTCCTCACACCCCTGGATATCCCTCCCACACCCCTAGAACCCCCCGCACCCCTGGACACCCCCCAGACAGCCCTCCCACCCTTCTGGACACCCCCACCCCACTGGACAGCCCACCCCACCCCCTAAACAGCCCTCCCACACCCCTAGAAACCCCCCACCCCAATAAACAGCCTGCCCACAACCCTGGACACCCCCACCCTCTTCGACATCCCCCACCCCCTGGACAACCCTCCCACCCTCCTGGACACCCCCACCTCCATGGACACCCCACACCCTTGAACACCCCTCCCACACCCCTAGAAACCCTCCCACACCCTTGGACACCCCCTGAACTGCCCCCCACCCTCATGGACACCCTGGACACCCCACCCCACTGGACAACCCTCCCACACCCCTAGAAAGCCCCCACCCCACTGGACAACCCTCCCCACACCCCTGGACAGCCCTCCCACACACCTATAAACCCCCACACCCCTGGACACCCCCTGGACAACCCTCCCACCCTCCTGGACACCCCCACTCCACTGGACAACCCTCCCCCACCCCCTAGACAGCCCTCCAACACCCCTGGAACCCCCACCCCACTAAACAGCCTGCTCACAACCCTGGACACCCCCACCCTCCTGGACAGCCCCCACCCCCCTGGACAGCCCTCCCACCCACCTGGACACCCCCACCCCCATGGACACCCTGGACACCCCCACACCTTTGGACACCCCTCCCACAACCCTAGAAACCCCCCACACCCCTGGACACCAATGGACTACCCCCACCCTCATGGAAACCCTAGACACCCCCACCCCACTAGACAACCCTCCCTACACCCCTGGACAGCCCTCCCACACCCCTAGAAACCCCCCACACCCCTGGACACCCCCTGGACAACCCTCCCACCCTCTTGGACACCCCCACCCCACTGGACAACTCTCCCCCATCCCCTGGACAGCCCTCCCACACCCCTAGAAATCCCCCACCCCACTAAACAGCCTGCCCACAACCCTGGACACCCCCACCCTCCTGGACAGCCCCCACCCCCCTAGACAACCCTCCCACCCTCCTGGACACCCCCACCCCCATGGACACCCTGGACACCCCCCACATCCCTGGACCCCCTCCCACACCCCTAGAAACCCCCCACACCCCTGGACACCCCCTGGACTTCCCCCCACCCTCATGGACACCCTGGACACCCCCACCCCACTGGACAACCCTCGCACACCCTTGGAAATCCCCCACCCCATTGGGCAGCCCTCCCCACACCCCTAGAAACCCCCCCACACCCCTAGACACCCCCTGGACTGCCCCCACCCTCATGGACACCCTGAACACCCCCACCCCCCTGTACAGCCCTCCCACACCCCTAGAAAGCCCCCTGACCCCACTGGTCACCCCCCACACCCCTGGACAGCCCTCCCACCCTCCTGGACACCCCCCACTAAACTGGAAAACCCTCCCACACCCCTGGAAACCCCCTAGACCAGAATCCATACCAGAAAAACCATCAGAACTAGACCAAAACAAGAAGTAGCACAAAATTAAACAGTCACATATATAACATTCATAACTTACAATGTCCACAAAAAAACCCTAAATCCAACCTAAACGACTACAAAATACACAATTATAATGAAAATATTCAAAATTACATTTTACACTACAAACAAACTAAAATCCAATCAAACCTGTAAAATAATTTGACCATTCCACTTGTAAGTGTTTGACCTCTTAAGCACTATAGGGTTGAAGGTCATCAAATAGCTACAAATTAAAAGGATAGTAGTTAACATGTACAATGAATAAATCAAATGAAATATTATGGAAAAGTTTAAAAGGAAATCTTACAATGTCAAAGTTTAAAAGGTAATCTTACCACGTCAAAGTTCACAAGTGTTCCAGTTGTAATTATTTCATACATAAATCTTAACATATAATATCCGCATTCGACGACGCCGTGTTGTTCATGACAATTCTGTTTGAACGAGTGTAAATTCAAAATATTATTTTTATGCAATACATCAAAAGTAAAAATTATAAATGGATATTTACCTTTACTTCTACATATTTGATATTGGCACTCCTTTTCTTTGTGTTTTTTCGAAAGTAGACCCATCCCCTGTTAAAAAATAATACGAATAAAATAAATTTATAATTCATTATAGTATATACAACTATTAAGAAATTGAAACTTACTTTTCCAACATATTCTTAAAACTTTCCCGCACATCTCCATGTACAGAGCATATCCAATAAAGTGTTTTCTCCCTTAGGCAAAAAACACCTAACATCCAATGATCATTGATAAAAGAAAATTTAATGTTAGTGTTTTTTTATGTTAAATGATAATGAACTCTTTGCCAGAGATATGTTTCATACCTCTCACAAAAAGGCATCACCCAACACTGTGTGATTATATTCTGTTCAAATCTTCCAGCAATATAAATAATTCTTTGTTCCTCATCCAATGCATGTGCTTCAGGGGAAATCAAATGTGGGTCCATGAATCCATATACATCTGTCCGCTCATTCTTCTCACACATTTTATAAAGATACCTAATACAAAACAGATATAAGTATACATTTTTAATAAATATAATGCAGGGAAAAGGTGTTAAGACTTACATGGAAATTTTTTTCACCATGTTGATGCCCAACAAATTTGAATATCTTGACAATCTTTCAAGACTACTAGAATCTGTATCTGATGTCATAGCTATTTGTCTTTGTTGTTGTCTATACAATATTTTTTTACCTTTGAAGTATTCCTGTAAAAATAAATAGAAAAATATATTAGTTTTCAAATGTTAAAACAACTTTAATAAAAAAATAAAATAGAAGATATAACATACACCTCTATGGTAATGAGTCGCAGAAGTCTGGATGACCAAATTAAAAAATGGCTGATACTATGTCCAACTGTCATCACCTCATCTGTAGGTAATGGTACTCGAGCTGATCTATTTATAATATCCTGTACAGTGACCCTATGATGCTCTACCTCTAACTGTTGATGATGAACTGTATCTCTTATACAATATACCAGCCCATATGCAACTATATGATGTTGAAAATCATCAACATACAACTCGGAATAAGTAAGAAGCTGCGGCAGAGGAGTAGGATAAGAAATGAGGTCCGTAGGCTGAGGTGGGGGAGTGGAAGCTACTGGCGGAGGTGAAGGATAAATAATGGGGTCTGCAGGGGGAGGTGGAGGAGTGAGAGCTGCAGACTGAAATTGTCTTTGATGTTTGCAAACATAGACTGTACCGACGCTCTAATCTTTTCCTCCATTGTCGCATTAATATTATGAACTTCAGCCTCCAAGGATTCTATTTTTTTATAAACACCCTCAACGGAAGAAGTAGAAGAACGTGGTAACACTTTTCTTACCGATACACCCGTCAGATATCCTCGTACACGACCAGGATGTTCGGGCTTTCCCAATGCTGCAAATAAAATATCTTGACTCCCAGCAGCTGTAAATACACCCTGTGATCTCTGCTCCTCAAGATAATCCTGTATTAATTAATTGAACATTTCTGTAATGATTCAAATTATATGAAGAATATAGTTAACTTAAATAAATAAAATAAATATCTTACAATCCTCTCAGCTACGATTCTCAAATCGTTTGAAAGATATTGCCCTTTTTTTCCCATCCAAGCTCTCTTCCATTTTTCATGTCTAGATGGAGGGGATGGAGGGGCAAACTCTCCAGTGCTTGAAGATTCATCTCTCAGTTTTTGTAATTTTTCTACCATCATTTGTTCTTCCAATAATGTATACCCTCCCTGAGATAAACTATGAGGGTATACATTTTTAGATTGGATCTCCTGATGAGATTTCCTTGTTTGCTGTAAATTCAGAATAAGAAATCATTAACAAAACATTAATAAGATCATTTATATAAGAAAGCTTATAAAAGTTTACATTGCCCTTACCAAAAATGAATATTTTCTTCTACTTTCAACAAAATGTCTTCATGTGTCTTCATCTATGAAAGGATATATATGACATGGATTGTCATGACTCCTATGACCAAAAATGAAATCAGATGTGAGGGTTGATTTGAAATCCCTCCATCTCCTAGAAGCCATCGATAAACATTTCTTCCTGACTTCTCCAGTGTTAGGAATATCAAATGTCATCTAATAACGAAGAGGTAAAACATATTATACTAGAAACATTTAAAGAATAGGCACGCAATAGAAAAAGAACTTACCAAAATCATCTCCCAAAACTGAGATATTATCGCTTTGTTCACACTTCTCCAATCATCATACAAAATGCTTACTTTGCTCTTACCTTGAGTTGATACAAAACTCTTAAAATCTTTTTCATTTGGACCTCTAGGAATATCATTCTCATCAAACTCAATGAGTATCCTTCGGTCCTGCGTACGGGCAAGTGATAATTTTGGTAAACGTGTGCACCCACGTTTACCAACTCTTGAACTCTTTGTCATTATGGGAGTACATGAGGAAGATTGGGGAACATCAAGAGGAGCATGTGAATGTTCCTCCCCAGAGGTATGATCATTATGCTCATCTCCAGAATCATGTGGTTGATCAACTGTTTGATCTTTCATTATCCTTCAAATAAAAAAAAACATTCGTTCACAAATATACAAATTCAAATATTACAATACTAATGTAAACAGAAAATGGAAAATTGAACTAAGTTATGTAATAGTAAACATGGTTAATATGGTAAGCATGTTAAACAACGGTAAATATGGTAAATTTGGTAAACATGGTAGTGTAATTTTTATTCAACAAAATCGATAAATATATAAATTATGTAAAGGTAAACTATGGTAAACAACGGTAAACTATGGTAAACATGGTAAACTACACTAAACAAAATTAAAATAAACAAAAACTTCTACTTATTTATTTTAATACGCGTTTTAGTAAAGAAAAAAATTACAATATCTAACATTTTATGAAAATAATAAATGTAAACAAGAAATAAACATATGTTACCTGTAATATTAGGAATGTACAAATGGATTGTTTTATCAAATTCCTTCGTCATGATCATTTCTTTTGGCACAAACCATCTTTTGTCTTTCCTTTAATATCTAACAATGTTCCAATCAAACTATCATAGATATTATTCTCTACATGCATGACATCAATATTATGTTTAACTTCATGGTATCTCCAATATGGTAGCTCAAAAAATATTGACATTTTCTTCTAAATATGTCTATCATTACCAGATTTCTGTGTCTTTACCAATGTCACATCAAGGTTTTCCACCCTCTCACAATACACATCAGGGGATAAAGGTTTTGGAGAAATATAAAATTCTTGTGATCCATTGAATGTCTTTTTTAGTATTCTATAAGAGTGATCCATAGGCAAAAAATTTCGATGACCCATGTACACTGTTTTCCTCCCACGATGCAATTGGAAATATGAAGTCTGTTTTTTGCAAATTGGACATGATTATGACCCTTAACACTGTATCCAGACAAATTTCCATATGCTGGGAAGTCATTTATAGTGAACATAAGCACTGCATGTAGCTGAAAATATTCCATTTTATAAGAATCATACACCCTAATACCATCCTCCCATAAAAGTTTCAAATCATCAATAAATGGTGACAAGAAAACATCAATATCATTTCTGGGTTGCTTCGGACCAGAGATCATTATACTCAACATGACATATTTGTGCTTCATACAAACTTCATAAGAGAGGTTGTAAATTACCAATAAAACAGGCCATGAACTAAGTGTGCTACTGAGGGTTTGGTATGAATTCATTCCATCTGTGCACAACCCTAGTCTGAGATTTCTAATTTCATTTCCAAATGTAGGATACTGCTTATCAATTTTCTTCCATTGTGGACAATCTTTTGGATGAAGTATTTTTCCATCACATATCCGCTCATTAGCATGCCATCTTAACCTTTTTGCATCATGTGAATTAGCAAATAAACATTTCAAATAATGAATTATTGGAAGATACCAAAATAACTTGGAAGGGATCTTTGTAATCTCTACATCAGCTTGTGATTTTTATTTCAACTTATACCGTGATGTACCACATTTTGGACACTCTGATAGAAATTTATATTCCTTCCTATATATCATACAATCATTCAGACAGACATGCATTTTCTTGTATCCCAATCCCATCAGGCATAATATTTTCTTGGCCTTATAATGTGAATCTGGAAGATTGTTATCTTTTGGAAGAATGTCTTTCATCAATTGTAGCAGCTTTGTAAAACTTATGTCATTCCATCCATGTTTCACCTTCAGGTTAATCAATCTTAACACCACCGAAAAAACCGTAAAATCCATACAACCAGGATATAATGGTTTTTAAGCATCACCATATAGACGCGCAACTGTCGGTTCTATCTCAATTTCTTCTGCTGCAATATCACGAATCATTTCTTCAATTCCATCGGAGTTACCATCTTGCAAATCATCATCATCAGTAGATCTGACATTCTGTCTAGTTTCACCATGCCAAATCCAAGGGCTGTAATTCGGATTAAAACCATGACAAATCATATGATCTTTGATCTCTCTACTTTTCAACTTCTTTATATTCAAACATTTCAGGCATGGACAGAAAAAAATGTCACTGCTTGGAACATTTCATTTAGAAAATTCCAAAAAGGCATCAACACCATCCTCATATTCATTACTCATTCGATGTGCCGTAATCCAACTTCGACGCATTATTAACCTATAAAAAATATCAAAATTATACATCTTGTTAAGATAAGAAAAATATATATTTATATGAAAAATATCATAATTTGAATGTAAAAACAATTTTGAAATATAAAACAAATCTATGCGTATTTGAAAAAAATATACATGAAAATAATTTTAAAAAGAAAATATAGTTAGATATAACAGTTTTAAATTCATCTTGGATCCTTTATTCTTATGGTACACAAAGAATACATCTTGGTGCAACTGGATACCAAATTCACCCTTCTGTAAAAAAAGAAATATGAAGTATAAATATTAAAATATGTATACATTCACTATTAAAAATTACACAGATCCCAACGATTTGAAACCATTAGTATAACCCCTGAAACCATTGGGTTACCCAACAGTTTCACACACCGTCGGCATGATGGTCATTGCAATAGCCCTATACCAATGATTCTATAGGAACCGTTGGTATAGACTACCTGAAGTTAAAATATTCCAACAGTTTTAATGAAACCATTGGGACACACACACACACACACACACACACACCAAGAGGGTGTCCAAGGGGGTTGGGGGCTGTCTAGGGGGGGCTGTCCACGGGGGTAGGGGGCTGTCCAGGGTGTCCAGGGGGTGGGGGCCTGTCTAGAGGGTGGGGTGGCTGTCCATGGGGATGGGTGGTGTACAAGGGGGTGGGGGAGTGGTGTCCAGTGGGTGAGGGGGATGTCCAACCCCTACCCCATTGGACACCACCCCCACCCCCTTGGACACTCCCTGGACACCACCACCCCCTAGACAACCCCCACCCCCTAAACAGCACCCCAACCTTTTGGATAGCCCCCACCCTATGGAAAGACCCCCCTACCCCCTTGGACAACCCACTCACCCTCCTTGACCCCCACCCCCATCGACACCCTTACCCCCTTGGATATCCCCCTCACCCCCTGGACACCACCCCCACCCCCTTGTACACCCCAACCCCCTTGGACACCCCAACCCCCTTGGACAGCCCCCGCACCCCCCTGGACACCACCCCCACCCCCTTTGACACCCCCTAAACACCCCACCCCTCTAGACATCCCCCACCCCCCTGGACAGCCCACACCCCTATAGACAGCCCCCACCCCCTTGGAAAGCCCCCACACCCCCTGGACACCACCCCCACTCCCTTTGACACCCCTTGGACACCCCACCCCTCTAGACAGCCCCCCCACCCCCTGGAAAACCCCCACCCCTCTAGACAACCCCCACCCCTAGACACCCCCACCCACTGGACACCCCTACCCTGTTGGACAGCCCACTCACCCCCTGGACACCACCCCCACCCCCTAGACACCCCTACCCCCTTGGACAACCCCCTCACCCCCCTAGACACCCCCACCCCCTTAGACACCCCAACCCCCTTGGACAGCCCCCACACCCCCTGGACACCACCCCCACCCCCTTTGACACCCCCTGGACACCCCCACCCCTCTGGACAACCCCCACCCCCTGGACAACCCCCCATCCCCTAGACACCCCACCCCCTGGACACCCCACCCCCTGAACACCCCACCCCCTGAACACCCCCACCCCCTTGGACACCCCCACCCCCTGAACACCCCACCCCCTGGACACCCCACCCCCTGGACACCCCTACCCCCTTGGACAACCCACTCACCCCCTACAGCCCCCACCCCCTGGACACCCCCACCCCCTGGACACCCCCTACCCCCTACCCCCTTGGACAACCCACTCACTCCCAGGACACCACCCCCACCCCCTGGACACCCCACCCCCTGGACACCCCTACCCCCTTGGACAACCCACTCACCCCCTACAGCCCCCACCCCCTGGACACCCCCACCCCCTGGACACCCCCTACCCCCTACCCCCTTGGACAACCCACTCACTCCCAGGACACCACCCCCACCCCCTATACACCCCTACCCCCATGGACAACCCCCTCACCCCCTGGACACCACCCCACCCCCTTGGACACCCCAACCCCCTTGGACAACCCCCACACCCCCCTGGACACCACCCCACCCCCTTAGACACCCCCTGGACACCCCCACCCCTCTGGATAGCCCCCACCCTCTGGACAACCCCCACCCCTCTAGACAGCCCCCACCCCCTGGACACCCCCACCCCTGGACGCCCCCACCCCTGGACGCCCCTACCCCCTTGGACAACCCACTCACCCCCTGGAAACCACCCCCACCCCCTAGACACCCCTACCCCCTTGGATAGCCCCCTCACCCCCTGGACACCACCCCACCCCCTTGGGCACCCCAACCCCCTTGGATAGCCCCCTCACCCCCCAAGACACCACCCCCACCCCCTTCGACACCCCCTGTACGTGCACACACACATGATGGAACACAAAAAAAGCATAAAGTTGCATGATATCACTTTCATGGTTTCTTTTACCAGAAAATAATTTAGCACAGTATAAATGAACACTATGAAACTTACCATGATAGCAAGAACAAAGATAAAAAAATAACATCTCAAAAAATTAGTTTAGGGCATCGTGACAAATAAAAACTGAAACCGAGCCGTGTGAAGCTTACTTGAGTGTTGTGAGTCGACCTGATAGGTCTGGTGACAATAAAGACGATGAATGATGTTGGAAAAACAAGGTTGGAGGTCACGACTTTGAAGAATCCTTTCTAGGTTTTCCGCATGGGAGAGACGAGTCACAAGTCGTCTGATCGAAGAAAATAGAATGATTGAATACGGGGCGTGATAAATCAATTAAAAGTTTTATCAAGTCGGTTATTTTATAACCAACTTGATAAACTATTTTTTTTTATGTTTATAATGTTAGTTATTTAATAACTGACGTAGAAAAGAATTTATCACGTCGGTTATTTTATAACCGACGTGATAAATGGTGCTTTATCACGTCGGTTCTTTTGATAACCAACGTGATAAATTGCTGATATTTCCTTTATCATGTCAGTTATTTTATAACCGATGTGATAAAGCACCCATATTGGATTTTCACGACGGTTATAAAATAACCGACGTGATAAATCTAATCTCAGTATTTTTTACGTCAGTTATTTTATAACCGCTGTAAAAAATGGATTCCTATCGATTTATCATGTCAGTTATAAAATAACTGACGTGATAAATCTATTTTTACAGCTTTTCACGTCAGTTATATATAACCGACGTGTTAAACATTTTTTCCACTTTTGTTAACACTAATTTTACTAATATTATCTTTATGCCTAAAAATGAAATTGAACTTATTATCTAATATTGACATGTTGAACTCAAATATGAAATAATTTTTTTTAAATTTAATTTCTAAAAGTGGTGGTTTATTTTTCATTTTAAGCACGTAAAAATAGTTTTTAGTGTGAAATATTACACTACTACAAAATAGGCGTTTAACAGCGCTAGAAAAAAGTGCTCATAAATGAAATTTTTATCAGTACTAAAGAAAGCACTGATAAATTTAACCCTTTATCAGTGTTATATTTTTAGCGCTCATAAAAAAATCCTTTATCTGTACTTTTTTAGCGCTGATAAAGGTCGAAATGAATAAAATGAAATAATTAAATAAATAAAAAATAAAAATGAGTTTATTAAAAAAAATACTGCAAATTTTATTAATCAAATAATTATTGATAAAAATGAATAAATTGATTATACTATATATAAATTATAAATACTAGTAAATAGTATGTATTAAATATATAAATATATGAAAAATGAAAATTAAACAAATTAAAATTAAAAATAAGTAAATTGAGAAAAATATTAATCATTTTATTATTTTAATGATTATTGATAATGTTAATAAATAGTATATATTAAATATATAGATATATATTAATGTATATAAATATGATTTATATTTTACGAAATATTTATGCATTTTACATTAGTCATATATTTAGTGAATAATGTTTTATAATTAAAAATTAATATGAATTAAAAATACTGACTAATTGCATAGAGTAATGGACATATAATTTAATGTTTTTTGATTTTTCAATTTAACATAGATCAATTATGTGTTATATTGATTTCACATATACGCAATTAATGCATTTTTATATACAATGCACACACAAAACTTATCCATTTTTCAATATTTTGAGTGTACTTATTTTTAATTTATTAAATTTCATTCATTTTTAACATGCATGCACATAAAATTAGATATTCATTAATAATGTTAAAAAAATATTTATAAATAAAAATATTTATAAATAAAAATATTTATAAATGTACATACTATATTTATAATATTATATATTTATAATTATAAATAAATAAATATTTTTTAAAAGTATTTATATAATTATAAATAAATAACTATATATATTTAAATAGTTATTAAATTTATAATAAATTTACTTAAATAATGAATATATTTACTATATTTATATTTATATATATTTATTATATATATATAATTATATAAATATATATAAATATATAAATATTATTTTTTAAAAACATTTATATAATTATAAATAAATAATTATATTTTTAAATAATTATAAAATTATAATAAATATATTTAAATAAGGAATAAATTTACTATATATATATATATTTAGAAGGTTGGGGCCGAAGCCTCATTTATTATTAAAGCAAAGCAAATACCTCTTTTAACTGGGTAGAGGGAGACCCATTACATAACCCGAAGGCCCAGTGGGCATTTAGCCCATTACATGGCCCATATGCCCTTTTATATTTATATATATTTATTAAGTATATATATATATATATAATTTTTTTATTTATAATTATAATTATAAATCCTTTATCAGCGCTTAAGTAATAAGCGCTGATAACGACTTACCTTTATTGACGCTAAAAAACATTGATAAATATGCCTTTTATCAGCGCTTATTATTTAAGTGCTGATAAATAGACTCTTTATCAATGATTTTTTAAAAGTACTGATAAAAGTGTCCTGATCTATTTAAAAAAACCTAACTAGTTGCGAATCCATCACGATATTAGAAGCTTTCTGTGGAAGCCACCCACTGTCGGTGCTCCTCCTCAGTGAATCAAAGCTCGAATCACACAAACCCACTACCTCAAACATCGTCTGACATCCGGTGTTCGCTTGCAGTTTGGGTTTCCGAAGAAAACATCAAAATTTGGATATGAGGGTCTCAGATTTTCTTCAATCTAGTGAGGTAGGATTGTGTTTTCCTTTGTAGGTTTTGATTTTCATTCTGTATTTGTCATTTCATTTTTGATTTCTTCTTTGACGATGTCATCAGTTATTGCTCTGGTCATTGTATAATGTTTTTCTTTTGTTTATGATCCATTGTTTGCTTAACTACTGATTTTGATATCATGTTTTGGTCTTTTTAAATGGTTGTTTTTAATCAATTTGCTTTGTTGTCTACATCTATACCCCATTTTGCCCCGCAAGCTTAATTTTGTCGCTGTTTTGAAATCTTAGAGAATCACCTCTAATCTGCAGATAAACCAATTAAATAAATATTTATGCCACTATATAAACAGTGGAGGTTTTTTATATAAAAACCTTAAACGAATGAGAAAAATTTAGAAAACCAATTCTCAGTCTGGTGATGGTGCGAAGTAACAACAAAAGCTGATTTTATACAATTCATGTAAGAGAATTTATTTATTTAAATTTTGTTTTAATATTCTCATGTAAGGGTTTTTCCTTAAAAATTTATTTGCTCAAAATTGTGTTGTTTTATTTTTATAGAAATCTTAGTAAGGGCGATACAATATTTATTTATAATTTAAGGGTCATTTTATAATTATTTATTCACAAATTATGGTTCTGGATTTCCAAATTAAAAAGGGATTATATTTATTTTCATTAAAAATCATGTTTAAATGTGAATTTGTTTTTCAATTATGTGTATTAAAAATTTTATGTTATATATATGTGTGTGTGAGAGAGAGAGAGAGAGAGAGATAAATTGCAAGGGTTGGTGTGTTTTTCACCCTTATTTGTGTTATATCCTGTTGATGTGTATTATTTCTTTATGCCAACTTCTTTATGGACCTCCCTAGAATATCAAGGATGGGTCAATGTGTATTAGACAACCTCCCCATAACCCTTAAAATGGGTAGATATGATGTGATGACCTCCCTAGAATCTTTGGGATGGGTTAGTATGGTGATATAACATCCCAAGAGTCTTGAGATGTTTTCAAATATTTGATATACCATTAATTTTAAATGTAATAATTCCTTAGGTTACTACATCACTTGTTCCAAAAAATATAATGAAAGTTATCAAATTCTATATATTAGAAATTATTTTTAGGTATTCATCATTTTAGGTCTACATGTATTGGTTCCACCCCTAAGAATATCTGATTACTATCCATGTATATGAAATAACTCTTTATTTATTAAAATATTTTATCAATACATTTTTATATCTTCTAGTTGATTGAACGATAGTTTATTATTATTGTTTATCATATTTGGGTTTCTTATTACTCCTTAATTGCCTATATTATATTTTCATTTGTTTAGGGGATTTAAGAAAGGCTTGATATGTGTCAAACAACAGTTATTATTTCAATTTGTTGATTGAGACTCACCCCCATCTCTTTTATAGACAACCATCATCCTCATCACCTTCATCTCCTGAATATTCATTATTGAAATTTGTTGCTTGAAATTCTCCCCCATCTCTTTTATGTTACTTGTACTACTATGAGTATTAGTCATCCCATGGATGACTAATGGTTAGAGTATTTCAAGCAACATAGGTGCATGTTTATAAGATATGAAGGATGTGTCAAAAAACGAAATGCAATGATAAATGTTCGAGAGATGAGTTGATGGGGATGAGTTGTCTATAACTTTTACCTTTGAATGAATTCATAAAATAACACATTCCATAGTGGAGTAATTTTTTTCTTAAATTCAATTACCCATTTTCTTCAACATACTGAAATTATTTGAAATAATCAAATCATGAATTTCCCTTATTATAATTGTTTATAACTTTCACCTTTGATAATGAATATCTTATGTGTTTATTTATTTATTATACAAAATTAATCTTTTATGAATCCAATAGGATGGATATGAATCTAAAATGAATTCACACTAATCATTTGACAAAAGAGTATGAATATGGAGTTAAAGAGTTCATCAAGTTTTCAAGAGAGCATGCATACGACTCTTCTCAAATCCTCTATTTGTGTTTGCGTTGTTGTTATTCAAGAAAAATTAGTTTGGAAGAGTTTGAAGAACATTTGATTTGTCATGGAGTAGATCAAAGCTATAAATGTTGGACTAAACATGGGAAAAAACTGAATGTGGACACCGATTAGGATGATACTGCAGTTTATGGGTCATTTGATATGAATATCAGTGTAAATGACGATGGAGATCACATGAAAGAAATGAAAATGACAATTGAAGATGACCTTCGTGATTGTCCAAAGTTGATTGAGGACTTGAATAGTTGTGCCAAGAAACCATTGTATACCAGTTGTACTAAATACACAATATTGCTGTATTGAAGTTATATAATTTGAAATGTGGTAGCAGATGGAGTGACACCAGCTTTATAGAACTACTTGGTCTCCTGAATGATACACTACTATAATAAAATGAAATACCATGCCAAACATATGATGTTAAATGAATGTTACGTTCAATGGGCCTGATCTCTAAAAAAATTCATGCTTGTCCAAATGATTGAATATTGTTTTTCAAGGACCACGAATCACTCATAAAATTCCCTAAGTGTGGCATAAATCAATACAAGAAAAACGAATCAAGTCCTTTGAAATCTGTATGGTACTTTCCTATCATTCCATGGTTTAGAGGACTATATGGATTTCAGAAAATCATGAGACAATTGACATGGCATGAAAATAGAAGAATTAAATATGGGAACCTATGTCATCCACAAGATTCTCCTTAGTGGAAGAAAATTGATTACGAGTATCTTGAATTTGGAAACGAGCTGAGAAACTTTCATCTTATATTATCTACATATGGAATAAATCTTTTTGGTGTATAGAGTATTACTCATAGTACATGGCCCGTAATGTTGGTAAATTATAACTTTTCTCTATGGTTATGCATAAAGCATAAATACATTATGTTGTATCTACCTATATCTGGACCAAAGAAACCTAGTAATGATATTGATGTCTATTTGTCTCTATTGTTCAAAGATCTGAAATTAATGTGGGATACAAGTGTTAAAATGTATGATGCTCATAAAAGTGATGAATTCACATTGAGGGCCATATTATATGAAATGATAAATGACTTCCCCTCTTATGGAAATTTATTAGGGTATATAATTAAAGGAATGTTGGGGTGTCCCATTTGTGAAAAATGCACATACTTAGTTTGGTTGAAAAATTCCTTGAAGAATATGTTTTTAGGACATCAGAAATTTTTACCTCGACGACATAAATACCGATCCTGGACGACATCATTCGATGAGAATATCAAATAAGGTACAACACTGTCTCTAATAATGAGCGATCAACTATACAATAAAGTAAAAGATATTAACACTATTTTCGGTAAACCATTTTCAAAGAACCTTACAAAATCAGGTTAGAAGAAGATATCAATTTTCTTCGAATTATCGTATTAGAATTGTTTGTGAGTCAGAAATTTTCTTGATGTCATGCATGTAGAAAAAATGTATTTTATAGTTTTATTGGAAAATTGCTAACTGTTCGTGGAAAAATGAAAGATGGCATCAAGACTAGGTTGGAATTGATTGAAATGAGGATATGGGAAGAGTTGGAACCAGTGAAGGGTAAAAGGAGGAATTTTCTTCCTCTAGTAGCTTACACTCTATCCAGATAGGAAAAAATGCAATTTTACTTTTTCTTAATAGTGTAAAATTTCCATAGGGGTATTCATCAAATATCAAGAATTTCATTTCAATGAATAATTTGAAGTTACAAGGACTAAAATCACATGACTGCCATTTTTTAATGAAAGATTTAATGCATGTTTCTTTCCATTTCATTCTACCTCAAAATGTATGACATACATTAACCAGACTCTACTTCTTTTTCAAATCAATATGCAGTAAAGTTATAGACCCAAAAAAGTTTTCCATCATGAATAAGGAGGTTTTAGACATATTATGTGAATTAGATATGTTCTTCCCACCATCATTATTTGATATAATGGTCCACCTGATGGTTTACTTGGTTAGAGAGTTTCACCTATGTGGTCCTATCCATTACAGATGGATGTACCCCACTGAATGGTATATGAAGATTTTAAAAGGGTATGTTGAGAATCGAAGTTGACCAGAAGGTTTTATTTTAGAAAGATATATTTTTGAAGAAGATGTTAAATTTTGTACCGATTACCTATCAGATGTTGACAACATCAGTCCCCGAAAGTCTTGTTACAACGAACGCCTTATGGGAGAAGAGATTTTAGGAAGAGATGTTGTTACAATTACCTTGATAGTGAAGGAGCAAGCGCACCATTACACATTACATAATAGTGAAGATGTTGATCCATACATTGAATCCCACAAACAAATTATTAGAGATTTGAATCCATCAAGGGCTGAATGATGGATATCAAATACACATAATCAACAATTTATAGGATGGTTTTGAGATTAAATTTATAAGGAGTTATCTGAAAATCTGAATTCATTTACTGAATAACTTCAATGGATAGCCATAGGACCAAATGCAAATGTTATATATTACATTGGTTTTGTAATAAATGGTTATACATTCTATACAAAAGAACACGATGAATGAAGTACGATGAAAAATAATGGTGTTACGCTTGTGGCTGATGCGGCACACATATTTGGTTCCAAAGATAGAAATCCAATTTTTTAAAATATATCATATTTTGGCATTATCGAACAAATATATGAGTTGGATAATAAAATATATCAAATGATTATTTTTTGTTGCAAATGGGTTGAAAATATCATTGCAGTGAAATTTGATGAAATGGGCTTCGTGAAGGTGAATTTCAGCATGAAATGGGAAAAAGACAAGCCGTTCATAATGGAATTACAAGTAGTGTAAGTATTTTATATCTATGATCCAACAAACAATGTAACGTCCAGACCCCAGAAGCCCGGAGCCGGTGCATTATTTTAATATATTAGCATGATTACAAGGAATCAAGTCCTAAAGGACCAATTAGTTTAGCAGTCTTGGAAAATAGATTATATATATGAATGTTACATTACACTTTCTAATATATAACAAAACATAAATAATCCTTTGAGAATGACATTATTCCCTTAGCATAACCCTGAAAATCAATCATAATACACTTCTTGGAATCCTGGGAAAATAAAACATAAGAAAGAGGTAAGCTCAGATGCTCAATAAGGGTAAATAATTTAGCAGAAGCTATAAAATTTTAAGGAAAGATGTGTAATAAAAACAACATCCTTTTTAAACATAAAATTGAACATAATTTGGAAAAAATAAATCAAATATTACCATATAAACATGCACATGGATATTCTACTAGTCGAATAATCACATGTAATAACTAATTTCATAATGAGGGAATGCATAATGTCGGACATCATAACCATAGAGTCAAGTCCTCGTGCCAAGAATACAAATAAAATTTTTGTCAAAGCCTTATGACAAGACACTAATTTGTCTCATGAGACCCACCGATGCATCGAGGGGATACAGTGGGCCCCACCTGTCACTTACTAAGTCCAATTCATCCCTCATATGAAATGGGTGAAACGTAACATAAACATTCGTATTAAAACTAGCATACGAAATGTCAATACTTTAACGATAAACTATAAATAGTATAAAAATAGCACATCCACATTCAAACATATCATAACTCATTCAATACAATATAGAAGATTTTATTTTAATAAATCAACCTCAATCAAGAATAATATACAGTAAAGGATGTTGACATAGTTGAAAATGACCAGTAAAACCCCTTTGAGAGAAATATCTATTTTTCATGAAATAATTTAAAAGTTACATAATTTATAAAGGAAGTAATTTAAAAGAGATTTTTGAATAAAAGTGTCCCATACCAATTTGTGTAAAGACCCATAAATTTCAAGAATTTTTTTTCTTAATTTTTTTGGAATTTTACGAGTCCGCAGTTTCTGACGGTACCTGATTCCGAGGCCCGGTGTGCCCGGAATCAATTTATGAAGTTTAGCTCAGGTACGTTCAGTGAACGAACGAGCGAGTTATTATAACTTTTAAACCGGTGCTTGGAATTGAAATCTGAGGGCACCGATGAAACCACAACGCCGATAATTGCTCAAGAGCACCTTTTCCGAAGGTGCGTTTGCTCAGGAGGAGTTGTTAAAAATGTGGTTTTAGCGAGGAATAAAATAAAATTGTAATACAATTTTATTTCTTTTTCTCTAAGTAGTTATATCCTAAGGGAGTTGGGGGTGGGACCCACTTGTTGTTAACTAACCTTGAGAGGATAAAGGTGGGGTGGGTCCCACACGAGCCCAACCCCTCACATTCCTAACTCCTCAAACCCCCCACTAAAGTTGTATAACTCATGAACTCCCCCTTTATTGGGTGAATTTCCCTCTCCTTGCATTTAATTATACCAACATACTAATTATTTTAATTGATTTGAGTTTTTGAATTTTGAAAAGATTTGTATGTGTTAATAAAATAAGGGAAGACCTTATTTTATTTTGGTTAGAGGTTGTGTGAGGAGATTTAAGGAGAGAACTCTAAGTCTGAAGAACTTTTACTTCCTCGTTGAAGAACATGAAGAACGCCAAGACTTCGACGAAGAACGTCGTCACCGCAAGGAGAGATCGACATGCCATCTCTTCTCCTCTCTGCAGCCGGTGTGTGACGCCATCCCCTTCTTGGACGCACGCCGACACGCCGTTCCATCTTCTCTCCACGTTAAAGGAAGGGAGACGCCGCTTCCTCCTCGGACGTTCTTCATCGACGTATACAGAGCCTCTTTCCACGATGCTAGCTTCTGCAAATTTCACGAGGTAGGGGAAATTTTGTTTAATTCTATTTTGAGTGATTTTATCTCACGTGCTTGAGCATTTATTAGTATGATGTTAGTATAATTTATATTTGAATAAATTATACCCTCGTCAATATTAAAAGCATGTTTTTTAATGACTGCCAATTGATAACACCTAACGCGGAGGGCGCGGGCTGAACCAACACGGCCCGAAAACCCTCCGCAGATTGTTGTTGGTGCGCAGATTGAAGGCGATGATGAAACAGGACCGCAATAGTGTTTTGAAGTTCCTGTAGTGAAGTTCGGGTCCCGTAAAGACCTCAGGCGCAGACGGCGGGTGAAACGGACCACCTGTGCGCGTCCGGTGGTCCACAGAGAGCGACGGTGGTGCGCCACCCCGGCGCGGCGGCATGTCGCTGGAGAAGACCGCCGCGGCGGACTGGAATGACTAAGTCGTTCCGGGTTTGGGGGGGGGGGCGACATTAAAGCCGCGCCGTTTCTGTCAACTGGGGGGGAACACCCCCCCCTCCGCGTCCAGCTCGTCCTCGAGCCGAGCCGCAGCCCGCGCCAGGCCGGGCCGCCCGAGTCGGGCCGGACCCGGACCTGGGTCGGGTTGAACCGGTTCGGGCCAACCCAGGGGGGAGTGGGCCGGGTCGGATTGGGCCAAAACCCCCTAAATTCGGTCAGAATCGTTCAAAGGCCCATAACTTGGGCTACAGACCTCCGATCAATGCACCGTCAGTTGCGATGCAATCCTTGGATCGAGATGGTCATTTAGGTATATTAAACTCAAGGTTTTGGATAACTTTGGGTACGGCCGGGTTGGTTCGAACACGAAACCAACCGGGCTCTCGGAGCAGAAACGCTTATATCATGAGCTCCGGACGTCCGATTGATGTGCCGTCGACTTTGTTGGATTCCTCTTGTTGATACAGTTCTTTTGGTATACTTCACCAGAGGTTTGGACGCAGTTGGATTATGGACGGGTTGGATTGTACCCGAAATCCAACCGGGCCCCTGGAACGGAAAAGCCGATAACTTTCAGACCGAACGTCCGTTTGACGAACCGTCAGTAGCGTAGGTAAACATGTTGAGAAAAGGTCCCTATGAGTAGAACCTATGAGAGTTTGGGGTACAGTTGAGATACAGTCGGGTTGGTTCGTACACGAAACCAACCGGGTCCCCGGGACGAAAAGGCTAATAACACACAGATCGGGCGTCCGATTGACGCGCCGTCTGTTTTGTTGAGATTCCTTTGATGTGGAAGACCTTTGTGATACTTCTTCATGGGAATTTGTGATACTAGGAGTATCGACCATTAGCTCGTGGAGAGGACCCTCCCGGCGACGAGCGAGCAGAGTGGAGAGACCTAGTAGCTGGCTGAGACTTGACGACTGCTGATCGATCGACTCGGAGTGATTCAGATATCCCAGTGGGGAGCGCTTGGTTGTAGCGGAAGAACCATGGCGGATGAGCGCTTGGTTGCAGCGGTAGAACCACGGTACTTAATAGAAGAAGTACCTCTACAGGCTATGAGGGGGAGCGTTTGGTTGTAGCGGTAGACCCATGGTGGGAAGCGCTTAGTTGTAGCAGCAGACCCATAGTACTCGACAGGTGGAGTACTACAACAGTACAAGGTTAGTGGGAAGTGCTTGGTTGTAGCGGCAAGCCCACTGTACTCGATAGAGGAGGAGTTCTCCAACAGCTGTGGTTTCGACATCATAAATAAAATCCTATTTTGAGCTTAGTCTTGACTTTCAATCATTATCTTTGATGTGACTGACTTGATATCCTATGTGGATTGGATCATGCTTTCCTGTGTGGATTAAGTTATACTTTCCTAAGTGTACTAGGTTGTACTTGAGCTCGTGAGTTGGAGCTGAACTGGATTTGATGACTTAGGTATATGTATGGGCATATACCTAAATAGAGTTGGTTGTTACTTCGTGTTTGTATCTTTTCTTTGTGGTTTACCCTTTGTGGATTCAGGGAGACCTTCGGCGGTCTCGGGGTCCCTACTGAGTAGCGTATACTCACCCCTGCACGGGATATGCCCGCACTATGTTGTGTTGGATGCAGACGACGGACAGCGCTGACCGAGGTAGGAGCTCGTGGAGTTGGACGGTACCTGTAGGTGGATCACTGGACGAGATGTACACGGAGAGGAAAGATGGAGCCGAGGAGCTAAGGAGACTATATTTACCCACCCTTCAGGTGAGATTTCCAGAGGATGGATCGGTGTTGCTGCTTTACTTTTCTGCTACTGTACTCTCTTTTCAGTTGTACTTTACTTTTAGTTGGGTTTGTATTCTGGCCCATTTACTTTCCAGCACTTACCTTTGTACTCAGTTTACTTAGTGTTTACTTCTGCTTGCATACTCTGTGGTGTTTGTTTTCTTACTTAAAGTCAATTCCTTCCCTGATATCGGGATTTATGCCTTTGGTGCTAGTCACCAGCCCCTGGCCTATGGAAAGCGGGCTTGGGGTAGTTACGGCAGGGGTCCCGAGGACGGGTCGTGACAAATTGGTATCAGAGGAGTTCGATTCTACCGTAGAACCCATGACTCTGATCTTTCTTCTATGTGAAACAATAGTGTTAAGGGTATTGAGTGTGGTTATCAGTCCAGGGAGTCCCATGTTGGTGCGGCGACCGACGTATCCATACACCAGGACCCTGACCTTTGATTTCCGACTCAGTGCACGAAAACATTGATTTCATGTGTGTTTCAAAGTTTTCTTTGTGATTACTTTGTGTCAGCTCACCAGGTATACTGTATTGACCATGGCACACATGTTTCTTTTCAGGATGGCCCCACGATTGCAGCCAGCTAGGGTTCCGAGCGTTGTACAAGATGGCATCCCACCGAGCGATGAGGCCTCAGTGCAGGGCCCCATTACAGCAGTGGCACCGGCGGTACTTATACCCGCCGAGCCACCGATGCCACCTGCCCCAGAAGCTGAGAGTGCATGTCTCCTTAGTGCACTGCACGAGTTTCAGTGTCAGAGACCGCCCAGGTTTCGCGGTGAGATAAACCCTCAGGCAGCCGAGGATTGGATGAAGGCTGTTGTTAGAGTTTTCAGATTGGTAGGGACGCCAGCAAACTTCATGGTGATCCTTGCTGCCAGCCTCCTTCAGGCAACAACAGGCAGATGGTGGAGCCTGATTCTCTAGGTGCACGACGAGGCATCAATTCTGTGGGCAGACTTCGAGAGCCTGTTCCGGGCAGAGTTTTTACCAGCCACCCTTCGAGTGGTGCGTATACAAGAGCTACTTCATCTTCAGCAGGGTACTATGGCAGTGGTGCAGTATTCAGCGAGGTTCACCGATCTCTCGTACTACTCCACAGATATGGTACGGGACCCATTTTTTCAGGGCTCGAACCTTCGAGCAGGGGATTAGGCGAGAGATTAAAGCTTCAGTTGTATCTCACAACATTCTGATGTAGACAGGGGTGTTGGAGTGAGCCCTCTTAGTGGAGAGTTTCCTTGTTGAGAAGTCTCGAGCAGCAGGACCCACCACTAGCCGGCATGCAGTAGAGTCTTCTGCAGTGGGCAGTAGACAGATGACGCAGAGGTCCAAGAGGACCAGACCTACATGTGGTTGACCGCATGACACAGGATCGTGTGTGCGAGGCACCTGGGGTTGAGAACGACTTACCAGGAGCGGACAATGTTACTCCTGCAGTGGGGTTGGTCACATGGCACGTTACTGTCCGACCCGCCATACAGATGACCAGCAAATAAATGAAGGACCTCCCAGGCAGAGACAGAGGTTCGATCGAGGCAGACCTCAAGGAGCAAGAGACCGAGGTAGGGGAGCTGGCCGTACAACTGGAGGTGGACGACGCTTTGAGGTGTTTCCACCACTACCACCAGGAGGTCCACCCCGACCGCAGGGAACAGGTGGACATGGGAGAGCTCCTCTTCAGGCAGCTGAAGCATACGACTATGGAGCTCCGGAAGTAGGAAGACAAGAGTGAGACTAGTTCCAAGCATGGGACCTTTGATCTTGGAGCTTCTAGTTTCCTTGTTGTCTTTGTTTTTGTTTGTGGTTGTTGTGTGTCTTTGTACTTGAGCTGCAATAATAAAAGACACTTTTCCTTGTGACGTTTGCTTCCTCTCTTTTTGTGTACTAAGATGTTCCGATTTAAATTGTTGACTTGACCCTCACTTTTGAGATTCCTACTGGAGGAGACCCAGTGACCACACATTGATGCCGAAAATGTTACTCAATCCTTGGAGGTGAGAGTAATGGTTGGATCTCTTGGTAGTAGCGTCGAGTCCTTTCGACGTCATCCATGGCATGGATTAGTATCATTCATGTCAGGATTGACTATATTAGGAAAATAATGTGGTTCATCCAGGGGATGAAATCAGATTTATCTTATCAGAAAAGAAGAAATATTAGTAGCTCTTGTAGGACCAGAGATGGTTTAGACTTCGACGGAGAAAGCGCAGTTTGTTCAGGAGCATATGAAGACTGCATAATACAGATAGAAGTTCTAAGCTGATAGGAGACATAGACCACTAGAGTTCGAGGATGGCGACCACATTTTCTTACGGGTCTCACCTCGATATGGTTTATGGAGAATTGGCTCGGGTAGCAAGTTATCTTCGAGGTTCATCAGAACTTTTTTTGGGTCCTCAACAGGGTAGGTGAGGTGGTTTACCGCTTGACCCATCCACCTCAGTTGCACCAGGTGCATGACGTCTCCCACGTATCTCAGCTAAAGAGATACGTGTTCGACCCGACCCATACCATCGATCACAGGGAGATGGACATCGATGACGGGTCTACTTTTGCAGAGGTTCCAGTGGAGATCGAGGATCGACAGGAGCGGGTCCTACGTGGACGGTCGATTCTTCAGGTTCACTTTCACTGGAAGCTCGAGAACCTCCAGGAGAGCACATGAGAGCGGAAGACTCAGATGCGTGCTTAGTACCACTTTTTTTTTCTTAGTGTGTGTTGAAGCTTTATGGGGACGTAAAGCCCTGAGGTGGGAGTAATGTAAAGACCCGGAAATTTCAAGATTTTTTTTTCTTAATTTCTTTGGAATTTTACGAGTCCGCAGTTTCTGATGGAACCTGATTCCGAGGCCCGGTGTGCCTGAAATCAATTTCCAAATTTTAGCTTGGGTATGTTCAGTGAACGAACAAGCGAGTTTTTCTAACTTTTAAACCGGTGCTCGGAATTGAAATCTGAGGGCACCGATGAAACTGCAACATCGGCAATCGCTCAAGAGAACCTTTTTCAAAGGTGAATTTTCTTAGGAGGAGTTGTTAAAAATGTGGTTTTAGTGAGGAATAAAATAAAATTGTATTAAAATTGTTATTTCTTTTTCTCTAAGTAGTTATATCCTAAGAAAGGGAGTTGGGGGTGGGACCCACTTGTTGTTAACTAACCTTGAGAGGATAAAGGTGGGGTGGGGACCACACGAGCCCAACCCCTCACATTCCTAACTCCTCAAAAACCCCCACTAAAGTTGTATAACTCATGAAATCCCCCTTTATTGGGTTAATTTCCCTCTCCTTGCATTTAATTATGCCAACACACTAATTCTTTCAATTGATTTGAGTTTTTGAATTTTGAAAAGCTTTGTATGTGTTAATAAAATAAGGGAAGACCTTATTTTATTTTGGTTAGAGGTTGTGTGAGGAGATTTGAGGAGAGAACTCTAAGTCTGAATAACTTCTACTTCCTCGTAGAAGAACACGAAGAACGCCAAGACTTCGACGAAGAACGCCGTCACCGCAAGGAGAGATCGACGTGCCATCTCTTCTCCTCTCTGCAGCCGGTGTGTGACGCCATCCCCTTCTTGGACGCACGCCGACACGCCGTTCCATCTTCTCTCCATGTCAAAGGAAGGGAGATGCCACTTCCTCCTCGACCGTTCTTCATCGATGTATACGGAGCCTCTTTTCGCGATGCTAGCCTCTGTGATTTTCACGAGGTAGGGGAAATTTTGTTTAATTCTATTTTTGAGTGATTTTATCTCACGTGCTTGAGCGTTTATTTGTATGATGTTAGTACAATTTATATTTGAATAAATTATACCCTCGTCAATATTAAAAGCATGTGTTTTAATGACTTCCAATTGATAACACCTAACGTGGAGGGCGTGGGCCGAACAAACACAGCCTGACAACCCTCCGCAGATTGTTGTTGGTGCACGGATTGCAGGCGATGATGAAATGGGACCATGACAGTGTTTTGAAGTTCCCGCAGTGAATTTCGGGTCCCGTAAAGACCTCAGGCGCAGACAACAGGTGAAACGGACCACCGGTGCGCGTTCGGTGGTCCACGGAGAGCGGCGGCGGCGGCGGCGACCGGCGGCGGCGACGCGCCACTGGAGAAGACCGTGGTGGACTGGAACGGCTAAGCCGTTCTGGGTTTAGGGGGGGGGGCATTAAAGCCACGCCCTTTCAGTCAACTGGCGGGAAACAACACCCCCCCCCCCCTCCGCGTCCAGCTCGACCTCGAGCCGAGCCGCAGCCCGCGCTGGGCCGGCCCGCCCGCGCCGGGCCGGGCCGCCCGCGCCGGGCCAGCTGCCCGCGCCAGGCCGGACCCCCGTGCCAGGCCGCGCCAGCCGGGCCGGGCTGCGCCCAACTGGGCTGAACCTGGACCTGGGTTGGGTCGACCCGGTTCGGGCCGACCCAGGGGGTATTGGGCCGGGTCGGACCGGGCCCAAACCCCCGAAATTCGGTTAGAATTGTTCAAAGGCCCATAACTTGGGATACGGACCTCCGATCGATGCACCGTTAGTTGAGATGTGATCCTTGGACCGAGACAGTCGTTTCGGTATATTACACTCAAGGTTTCGGAGAACTTTGTGTACGACCGAGTTGGTTCGAACACGAAACTAACCGGGATCTCGGAGCGGAAACACTTATATCATGAGCTCCGGATGTCCGATTGATGTGCTGTCAACTTTGTTGGATTCATCTTATTGAGACTGTTCTTTTGGTATACTTTACCTGTGGTTTGGATGCAGTTGGATTATGGATGGGTTGGATTATACCCAAAATCCAACCGGGCCCCTGGAACGGAAAAGCCGATAACTTTCAGACCGGGCGTTCGTTTGACAAACCGTCAGCGGCATAGGTAAACATGTTGAGAAACGGTCCCTATGAGTAGACCCTATAAGATTTCGGGGTACAGTTGAGATACGGTCAGGTTGGTTCGTACACGAAACCAACCGGGTCCCCGAGATGAAAAGGCTAATAACACACAGACCGGGCGTCCGATTGACACGCCGTATATTGTATTGAGATTCCTTTGATGTGGCAGACCTTTGGGATACTTCTTCGTGGGACTTTGTGATACTAGGAGTATCAACCACTAGCTCGTGGAGCGGACCCTCCCAGTGACAAGCAAGCGGAGTGCAGAGACCTAGTAGCTGGCTGAGACTTGACGACTGCTGATCGATCGCCTCGAAGTGATTTAGATAGCCCAGTGGGGAGCGCTTGGTTGTAGCGGCAGAACCACGGCGGAGGAGCGCTTGGTTATAGCGGCAGACCCGCGGTACTCAACAGAATGAGTACCTATGTAGGCTATGAGGGGGAGCGCTTGGTTGTAGTGGCAGACCCATAGTGGGAAGCGCTTGGTTTTAGCAGCAGACCCACAGTACTCGACAGGTGGAGTACTACAACAGTCCAAGGTTAGTGGGAAGCGCTTGGTTGTAGCGGAAGACCCACTGTACTCGATAGAGGAGGAGTTCTCCGGCAGCTGTGGTTTCAACACCATGAATAAAATCCTAGTTTGAGCTGAGTCTTGACTTTCAATCAATTTCTTTGATGTGATTGACTTTATATCCTATGTGGATTGGATTATGCTTTCCTGTGTGGATTAAGTTATACTTTCCTGAGTGGACTGGGTTGTACAAGAGCTTGTGAGTTGGAGCTGAACTGGATTTGATGACTTAGGTATATGTATGGGAATATACCTAAGTAGAGTTGGTTGTTACTTCATGTTTGTATCTTTTCTTTGTGGTTTATCCTTTGTGGATTCATGTAGACCTTCGGGGGTCTCGGGGTCCCTACTGAGTAGCGTATACTCACCCCTGCACGGGCTATGCCCGCACTACGTTGTGTTGGATGCAGACGACAGACAACGCTGACCGAGGTAGGATCTCGTGGAGCTGGAAAGTACATGGAGGTGGATCACTGGACGAGACGTACACGGAGCGGATGGCTAGAGCCATGGAGCTAAGGAGACTATCTGTACCCACCCTTCAGGTGGGATTTCCAGAGGACGGCTCGGTGTTGCTGCTTTACTTTTCTACTGCTGTACTCTCTTTTCAGTTGTACTTTACTTTCAGTTGGGTTTGTATTCTGGCCCATTTACTTTCCAACACTTACCTTTGTACTCAGTTTACTTAGTGTTTACTTATGCTTGCATACTCTGTGGTGTTTGTTTTCTTACTTAAAGGCAATGCCTTCCCTGATATCGGGATTTATGCCTTTGGTGCTAGTCACCAGCCCCTGGCCTATGGAAGGCGGGCTTGAGGTAGTTACAGCATGGGTCATGAGGATGGGTCATGAAACTTTGAATCTTTTGAAAGTAATTAACATTTTAAAACAATCATGTCCATATAAATAAATCCTTAAAATCATTTTGAAAACATGGACATTAATTAAATAGATTTAGAAAAATAAATCTTTAAAACATTTAAAATGATGATCTAGTTAAAGGGTAACTTCCATAAAACCTTAAAATATTCCTTTTGAAAACATTTTTATGAAACATGGACATGAATTATAAATATGACCCAATAGATACTTATAGATAAACAATCTCAGATAATAATGAGATTGATGAAATAACCCTTACCTTGTACTTTCCTTTGGTCGAGGGTACGTTTAACCTCCTGTGTAATTACCATAGTATGTTATTAAATTATTATGGAACCATATTCATATTTATGATATCATTATTGATTAATTTATGACTTTATACTACCCATTTAATAATAATTTCCATGTTAAAGTAACATTTCGGGTAATAATCGCTTTCTTTATCGTACGTGTTTTAACTTATTATTCTTGATCATATCACTTAGATCATGATTTAAATACTTACAGAATATAAAACATGATTTATATATCATATATATTCATAATATAAATATTTATAACAGATAGATATATTAAATGGAAACATTGTTCATGGAGACGGTAGTCTGTACGTACGCATGAACGTTGTTTCAGTTTTCTTATTGTATGGTATGGAAGTAAGTAAACAAAATATATTTATATATATATATATATATATATTATAGTAGAAATATTATTTCATATATATCATAATTAATCAATATATATATTTTTATAAAAATCCTTGAATGGTGATCGTTGAAGATGAATCTCATCGCGTCGTGGAGATGATAAGCCGTACGTACGCACGAGCGACAATATCATTCTATCGATGGTAAAATGATATTTAATTGGATGGTATATTATATATACAGAATCATTACCATTTTATATTCATTACTATACCCATAAAAATAATGTAGTGTTGAATAACAAACTACACCATGATGTGGAGACGGTATGCCGTACGTACGCACATATAGTGACTTTGTCATCCATAGGGTGGATAGAATAATGAATATGATTTTACCATATTTATAATAACATCTAAATATTTATAAAGTAATGGAGTTATTATTTTAGTATGGAAATAACAAACAAATATGAAGTGGAAGAAGAAAAGAACTTTAAAAGAGGTGATGAAATAATTTCCTCTTCTTCGGGTGCTTCATTTTGATTTGAACAAAAGGGCTCCTTAGGTTGAATTTATGATCAAAGTAAGGCCTCTAGGATTAATTGAGGATAGTTTGGAGGATATTTGAGTAGGGTTTGGCTGAGCCAAATGGCTTTAGAGGCGTGAAGTTAAGATAAGGTGAAGTATCCTTTTATAAGAGAGGTGATGGACACTTTAGGAAAAGCTTGAGATATTAATTTATTATAAAATCATTTTCGGTTTCTAATATCTTCAAATGGATTTATTTAGATACTAAGGTTTGGATGGTCGAATCCTTCTCAACCAATAGGTTTTAGACAAGTTTAGGTCACCATATTAACCTTATCTTTTAGATTTAACTCTTAGTTAAATAGTTTAACTTTTACCATGTCTTCTTCTATTTTTATATTACATGGTTAATAAACTTACTATAAAATTCCAAGAGAACCTCAAGTGGTTCATTAATTACATATCTATAATTATATAAGTCCTTTGTATGAATATTATATTTTTAGGAATATTATATCATTTAATAAAATAGTATTTGTTTTAAAAACTCATTTATGTTAATTTTGACACTATTTAGTATTTGGTTTTTGTGAAAGTCATCACAACTTGATTACTTCGAAAAAAATACATTTAATAAACCCTAACATTTAATATTAACCTAGAAAATTCATGGATGGAATAAAAACTTTCAAATGATTTTTATTTTAATATTTATAATACCATCTATTTGATTCTTTTATTAATAAGGTAATTACTGCGTCATCATTGTGTCATAAATAAATTTAATTATTTAATGTATAAAAATTGTAAATAAAATACCATGATGTAGGAAATATTTTTATATTTATAATTAATATTTATAGTCGAATTTATCTTATGTATGATCCTATATTAAAAATGGTTTAGTTATTAAAATTGGAATTTAACACTTTTAACTCTTCTTTAAATAAAACATAATAAATGTCCTAATCTAACCCAAGTGAATAAAAAAGGATCATATTTTTATACTAAGTTTTATTTTTGTCTACAAACACTTATCCAATAAAATTAGGACATGTGTTGGGGTAATTTTATATTATTATAATATTATTTTTACCTTTAATTACCCTATTTACTTTTAACCGTGGTAAATAAAATTCAAAATTTACTATTAAACAAAAATTATTTTCATCATATTGAACCAAATTTTACTTATTGATGTTAACCGTGTCTCTCGGATTTTTGAAATTCAATTCACAGAAGCGGTAAAATTACGTTTTATACAAATTTGCAAATGTGCCTAGAAGGTGGGTAAAAGACTTTAAAAAAGTTCAATAAAATTTTATATGTCTAATCTTATTATAAAATGACTTCAATGAATTAAATTGTACTATATATGTATTATGTATCTATTTTTACTTTAAGATAAATCTTTAATTAAAATAATTATTTAAATGAAAAAGTCGGTTTTTATCTACAATGCAGTGATTTTTCACTATTCATCAAAAACTGAATGTTTTCAGAAAAATATCAAAAATTCACCCCAAGATAATTTAGATATTAAAAAAATTAAAAAATGATGTCTATTTTACAAAATTTAAAACATACTAGTTGCATTAATTAATTTAAAATTAGTTTCCGTTGTCAAAACCAGAAAGAGAGTTTTTAAGAAGTAAAAAGTATCAAAATATTGACATGTGTTTATATCCAATTTAAATGTGAAATTACTTAAAATGACCTACATTATATTAAATTATAAAAAATATAATCTAATTATACTTTAAAACCACTCAAATGCATAATTTAACACTATAAATTATTTTGATTAAAAAAGTGGTTTTTAATTAAAATTTAGTATTTTCACTATTTATCAAAATATAAAAGTTATCAGAAAAGTACCAAAAATTTATCCAAAATAAATTTTTATGTACCTCTTCTAAAGAATAATTTAATTTCATTAAATTGAATATATAACAGTATCATATATTGTATTTAAAAAGGGTTCGCCATTAAAAGGCATAAAAACAACATTTTTAAAAAAATACTTCTTTTATTTGAAAAATTGAATTTGTCCTTATATTATGTCTAAGAAAAACAAAATATGAATGTTAAAATTATATAGGATATATATAAAATTCAAAATGTGGTTAATACTTTTCATAACTGCTTTTTAAACGGCTAGTTTGATAGGTCGTGATGTGCTTGAACTCGGTGTTGGGTGTAGCGCAAGCTATTGAATTAATTTAAAGAGATAATGTAATATGAAATCTTGTGGTGTTAAATTCTCCCTTCCTTCAATAAATTGAATCCTCTCAATTTGATTTTTTTTTTCAAAAATAAAAGGTTAAAAATAGAAAATACTTTTATGGAAAACCCACATTGGAAATAGGGTTAATAAAATTTAGTCTTATTAAGTGTGAAAGGGAAATGAACAATTCACCATCAAATTATGATCTCGAATTGGAGAACATTGGTGGAAATTAGAGACACATAATTGGAGGAAAAATGTAAATATTTATTGGGAGTGATTGAGGTCATCTATCACAAACAAGTGAACAATAAATGAAATATTAAGGGCTTCAAAGCCATAAATCTATGATGATTTAAATATCACCAGTTCAAAAAAACATAAGGTATTAGGATAACAAATTTTTGGTTTTAAGATCCCTTCCTTCAATTTTAAGAATTAATTTCTTCATAGAATAAGATAAAAAAAATACTTGACAAGTAGAGTTCCATCCTTCAACTAACTTCTACCACAAACTCATCTTTCACTCCAAAAGATAATAAAATTCAAAAATATTCTATTTATCCTAATAGTATAGGGTTCCAAAAATAATGAATTTATAATTCATCTATCAGAACATTTTAAAAAAAACTACATTATACAAACCAGAACATCACGTAGTCCAGTGGTAGGTGATGCACCCTTGTCACCCTTCAATTACGGGTTCAAGTATGGAGGCCTTGCCAAACGTGACGGGTTGTCACCCAACCTCCGGGTTATCCTTTTTATAGAAATACAAAAATAATATTAAGAAATATTTTAACCTTAAACAATAGTATCCAATGTCCAACTTAATCCATTCCAACCTTTAGACTTATCGAAAATACTTCTGTCCAAACTCACAGTCCAAAATTTATAAGGAAGGTAAACATAATGAAGATCTCTTTTTCCACGTAATAATATGTGAATAACTTCATCATGTATTCTCTTAAAACATGAAAACACCCTGAATTACCATAAAACCTTACTGATTACATTCATGCTCCCTTATTCCTTATATAATACTAGATATACTCCTTATATCCGAAAATGTTGTAAACTCCAACAATGATGGAATAAAAAAAATAATTAGTTTCAAGGTAGTCAAGAATATAGAATATAATTTATCCAAACCAACCATATATAATTCCTAAATTATTATCTTAGTTTTAGAAACATATTAAGGGTTTCATTTCTCCCAACCATATATTTTCCAAAATGTTTAACTTGAAACTGTGTCACTTTACATGGTACCATACAATCTCAAATCCTTAATGAAATAGTACTATAGTACAATCCTTATATACTCTATAATTCTTATAACTTGTACATCATTAATAAAATACTCAAATGAAACAATTCTTTTATAACTTCTTAAGAACACTAATCATTCCTCTTCATCTGCAGTAGTATCATAACTTGATTATTATCCAATAGCATCATTTGGGGTATACTATGATGATTGAGATATTGATTAGCGTAGTGTCCCAAATCCTTGCAGATGAAGCATTGTACATTTGAAACCTTTTTCTTACCCTTGAAGTCATGTAATTGGTGTTATTTTTCTCCACACTTATAACAAAGTCCCATTCCCTTCAAGCATTTACCAAGGTGATTCTTTCCACAGTTATCACATGTGGGAAAATCCTTCTTTCCCTTCTTCCCTTTATTCATATTTTTCTCTGCCATCCTACTCTTCTCTGGCATCCCTTCAAAGCCATATGACTTAGAGAATTATTTACTTATCTTATTAACACATGATACTATTTCTTTATATGATGAGAATACATGAGATACTATTTCCCTTCTAAATATTGGCTTAAGACCATGAAAGATATGATCCTTCTTACTCTTTGGATCCTGCATATTGCTATAGTTCACATTCCTTCTACTAGGAAATATTTCTAAATGACGACATACACTAGGTTAGATCATATCATAATGTATAATCCAAAAACTATAAAAATTATCAGCATTAATTGAATATTTACACACATCTAGTCTCATAATCATAACATTGGTTTCTTTGCCGACATATTTAGTCATAAATCCTTCATAATGGTTTATAAAGAAAATGTGAATTATCCTAATAATATCCCTCGGGAGTGTCAAACCAGGTGTGCAGTAAGGCCCATTGTCGTGTACCAGGATACCCTATATAAGAACCCGGATCTTCGTTCAGGTATGTTTTTCCTTTTTTTTGGAGTTTTTAAGAAAAATAAATTTTCTGAAAATTTTCAAAGTACACGCCGTGTACTTTCTGAGTACACGCCGTGTACTCTGATCCGGCTCGAAGCCATGTGCTGGCCATACCCGGGCCACACACACGGTGTGTAGGGGTGATGTGGAGGATGATTTTGGCGGAGTACGTAAGGGACCCAGTGCACGCCGTGTACTCTAAAAGTACACACAGTGTACTTTCTTTTTTCTTTTTCATTAAACAGACCGGGGTCGCGTCTAACCCCTGTTTTCACCTTCTTCTCCAGTTTTCGTCCGTCCGAAGCGACCTGTACGACCGAATCTTCTCCGAGATTCTGTCTCGCCGTCCATTCTCTGATTCGAGCACGATTGATTACGTTGGAAGCACAACAGTGAGTTTTTCCTTCTGCTTGAGCCTTGTTTCTTGATTCCTCCTTGTTTTCAAGATATCATAGGTTGAGCATTTTGTGCGTTTTCTCATATCTGCATCATTCTAAGGGGAATCTGTCATCGTGGTTCACGTATATCGATCACCTAGGATCGAGGTAGTTGGTTTGTGACTTTCTGTAGAAATTTGATGAATATTTTGTGAAAATTCCACCAATACCCTTGAACGGGGTATTGCGTGTTCCTATTTTTCCCTTTTTGTATTGCCTGCTTTGCTTGATTTCTAGAGTAGATGTTTTTCCTGTGACTATGGTAGCTTTACTATACCTTGAATGTTTGTTATGCTTGTTCTTCCTATTTGGTGTTTTTCCAGTTTCCATGCCTAGTTGTAGGATTGTGGACTGCTGCCTTGTTTTGCTGCTGAGCCTTAGTTGATATCCAAGTAGTTCTTGTGGTTTACTTGGATGATTCAGGTTCACTGAGCATGTTTAGTTTCACTCAGGACTGTGAGAACCTAGAGTAGTAGACCAAAGGGAGAATTGATGGAAGGGCTTCTCCAGAGTGTCTTTTAATTACAATACGATAACACATGGGGAATTGACGTTGAGTGCTTCCTCAGAGAGTCTGTAGTTCCTCGACGCAGGCCATAGGGGGAATAGATGTTGAGTGCTTCCCCAGAGAGCCTTTATCACGATATGAGACTATAGGGGGAATTTACAGTGAGTGCTTCCCCAGAGATTCTGCTTAATTTCATAACTGAACCAGAGGGGTGAGACTGTGTGTGCCACCTAGAGGGTTGCTAGTACTTATAGGTTGAACCATAGGGGTTAGGCTATGAGATATACCTAGAGGGTTACTTTTTTCCTTTTTTACTGGTTGTTTACTTGTGCTCTTATTTTGTTAGAACTGTAGATTGTAGCTGCTTGTGTTTCTGTTTACTGCCTCTTGCTTTATCACTTGCCTTGTATTCATTGACTGTTAGGCACAAATCTTTGGGTGATTGCCTACTGGTATTGTATCTCACACCCTGTTTGGGCCATGATTTTGGGACCAATAAGACTATGTTTCTGCAGGTATAGATAAGGGAAATCACCCTTCTACTTCAGGATCTTGATTGCGCTGGAGCTGGAGAGCATGGGACCGAGCTGGGGCTCGCGATGCTGAGGAGTTTATTTTGTTTTTCTTTTGAACTTGTTTCCAGTTGTATTCTAGCATGTTGTTGTGTTTGATTCTTTCCATAGATACTTGTACCTGCTGCATCATTTTCATCATTGCTATATATATTCATTACTTCCGCTGTTTGGTTTCTGCTGTTATGCATGTTGTTACTGCTTCCATTGTTTATTGTTGTTTTTTTACCTTGTATACCTTACCGAATGAGGGAATAGTTTCCTCAATAACTTACCAAGGGCCTTACTGCTAGTTGACAACCTCTGGCATTTGGGGAAACACGCTTGAGGTCATGTGGTGAGCTGGGTATGGGGCACCAGTGGAGGGGCTCCAGATTCGGGTTGTTACAAAGTGGTATCAGAGGGTTTCTTTTCTCTTTCTTTACTTTTTGGAGACTTTATCCAGGGATAGGACGAATTTGGTACTTGGTATTAAGCTATGCTCAGGAGTAGCTAACCCGTGTACAGGGAAAATCCATACTACCTCGTTAATTGCAGTTTGCTGGTTTTGAGTTTGATGGTTGATATGTTTTCACCTAGAGAGATTCACAGGACTTGTGCTATTATTGTTTTTATATTTCACTTCTATTTCTATCGCAACCTGATGAGATGAGGGTATTCCATCTCATGCATCATATAGACACTTGTAGAATCACATGCCATCTAGGGTGCATTAGCGATTGCATGCTGTTGTGATAGACTTTGTGTAGATTATGCATGCTGTTGTGATAGATGCTTGATAGAATCCCTATTGTTATATTAGAGAGCTATTTGTTTTCCCTTGTATGTGACTGTGGGATATGAAATTATTTGATTCTTGGGGAGTATGGGCCCTCACAGATCGGAATTTGGAACCTCTTTTCCTTGTTTTTAGTGGTTCTGGGTGTCTGAGCAGTTTCTGAGCTACTGCCCAGAAAAACCCAGAATACATAGCGTGTACTTTTTGGATACACGCTGTGTAGTTTTCAGGCTGTTTCACTGACCGTGTGAGCGGAACATTGTGTCGTGAAAGTAACTTCAGGAACACGCCGTGTACGGTTGGTACACGCTGTGTAGTTCGGAGCTGTGTACTCGACCGTGTCACTAACAACATGGGCTGGGGAAGCTCGGGTAGAACACGCAATGTCCTTAGGGAACACACCGTGTAGTCCTGTCCAAGTACTCGGCCGTGTCACTAACAACACGGGCCGGCGTTACCTTCTTTCCCGCACGCTGTGTTTGTTCGGAACACGCCGTGTAGTCTTGTCCAGGTACCCGGCCGTGTCACGAACAACACGGGACGGGGTCACCTTGCCTATACATGCCGTGTTTGTTCGGAACACGCTGTGTAAGGTTCATCCGTGTAGACGGCCGTGTGTTTAACAACACGGGCTGCCGAAGCCTTGTCCACTACATGCCGTTTCCATAGTAAACACACCGTGTAGTCTCAGTCTAAGAAAAACCGTGTGGGTTAACCGTGTAAGGAGACTCGGGTAGGGGAACAGTTTTCAAGTACACGCCGTGTGTGGGTTCAACATGCCGTGTAGTTTGAAGTGTACATGACTTTTAGGGGAGGATTACATTCCCATGTCAGTGGGTTAAGAAGACACACCGTTTAGTTTTATACATGCCGTGTAGTCAAGTTTTGTAAACTTGTGTGTTTTTCTTCCCCTGTTTCCATTTTGTACTCTTGTGTTCTCTGTCCTTGTTTTCCTGATCTAAAGTGTGATTTTGATATTTCATAGTTATGCCTCCGAGATGTCCTCTGGTCATGCGTCTATCATCAGGCAGTGATTAGACGCCAGATAGGGCTGATCAGGGACTTCCTACCGATCCTCCAGTCAGGCCAGCATTGGCACCGGCTGTTATACCAATTGCAAGTGATGATGTGTAGTTCAGGGAAGGTTTCATGAGGATGATGCAGGCCTTCCAGGGAGTTCTGACTCCTGCCACATCTATGGAAGACTTGACGTGGGTTTTCCAGTAGCATCATCCTTCTACTTTCTTGGGGGAAGGAGGACCTCAGGCTGCAGAGTCATGGTTGGAAGCCATGCTGACTATCTTCAAGCATCTGGAGATGCCTCTAGAGAGGTGGGTCAATCTCGCCACCTACATGCTCCGAGACTTCTCCAAGAGGTGGTGGGACGTGATCTCACAGGCAGGTCAGCAACAGGCTATGGGTTGGGAGGAGTTCCAGCACGTGTTCTATGACTACTTCTACCCGGAGACCCTGAGGGCCGACCGAGCCCAGGAGTTCATGAGCTTAGAGCAGGGTACTCTTTCTGTCATGGAGTATTCTGCTTGTTTCACCGAGCTTTAGTGCTTCATGCCCCTCCAGGATGGGAGTGGGGTGTTCCTAGCAAGGAAGTTCGAGGATGGTCTCAGGCAGGAGATCTGCTCACAGGTGAACATCTTCTAACTGACTTCCATTACTTGCATCGTCAACCAGGCACTGATTGTGGAGCGCAATCTGAGAGACTCTGGAGCTGCGAGCCAGGGCGGTTCTGCTTCCAGAGCTAGTCTTCCTCTAGATGACAGCAAGAAGTGCCGTAGAGAGCCTACACGCGGTGATCCAAGGAAGATAGATGCATCGTCAGGCAGCCAGGTGACATGCTACCAGTGTGGCCGGTCATGGAACATGAGATCGCAGTGCCAGAGGAACCCCATGGAGTGCCGATATTGCGGAAAGATGGGTCACCTTCATCATTTCTGCCAGGTCTTCTCACCAGCAGCTGGTGACCGGGGTTTTTCCATGACTCCTTGTTCAGGAGAAGCACCACCAGTTTATCTCCAGTTGGGGAACTAGAGTTCTTTCAGCCATTCGGGCCAAGGTGGGGGTTGAGGCCATGGCGGTCAACCACCAGTTCCTCAGCACCGGTAGGGAGGTTCAGCTCAGAGTGGTCAGACAGGGGTGCAGGGCCGCGGTACAGGCTAGTCCTTCTCCATGGAGTAGACTTATCAAAAGTAGGATCCCATCCCTTTTACCGTTCGAGGTACGATTTTATTAGCCTCATTTTTATCTTCATCCCTTTTTGATACTGGTGCCATTCATAGCTTTATCTCTATTGCTGTTGTGGAGAGCCTTGGACTCTGCGTCTTTTCTTCTTCCGACTCGTTGACATTAGACACACATTTGGGGACGAGGACATCTAGTGTGCACCAGTGCAGAGAGTGCCCTCTTGAGGTTGCAGGGTATCGTTTCTTATGGGATCTTTATGTCATAGAGATGACAGACTATGATGTCATCCTCAGGATGGACTGGTTGGTTCCCTTATAGGTAGTCATCGACTGTTATCGCCACAGAGTGAGTTTCGTTTCACCAGAGGGTGAATCCTTTCTTCATAGAGGCGAATGGGATGTTTAGGTGAGTCGAGCAGGACTCGAGCATCATGGTCTAGGAAGGGAGACAACCCAGATTTCTAGTCTTTATCTGGATGATCAGGGTACTCCATAGTTAGACTTTCCTCTAGTAGTGGATCGCTTTAGGGATGTATTTCTAGAGGACTTTTCAGGTTTGCCTCCGGAGCGTGAGGTAGAATTCTCTATTGAGATCATGCCAGGAGCGGCACCGGTGTCCATTCCTCCCTATAGGATGGCCACACCTGAGTTGCAGGAGCTCAAGAAGCAGTTGGAGGAGCTACAGGATAAGGGTTTTATCTGACCTAGTACTTCTTCTTGGGGTTCGCCTGTTCTGTCTGCAAAGAAGACAGATAGTACCCTTCGGCTTTCTGTGGATTATCGGAAGCTAAACTAGTTGACGGTCAAGAACCGATATCCTTTGCCGAGAATTGACGACATTTTCAATCAGCTTAGAGGATCCCGGGTGTTCTCGAAGATCAACTTGAGGTCCGGTTATCATCAGTTGTGCGTTAGACCATCAGATATACCTCTGACAGCCTTCTGGAGCAGGTATGGTCTATACAAGTATCAGTCATGCCGTTCAGTCTCACGAACGCGCCTGCAGTTTTCATGGCACTGATGAACCGAGTGTTCCATCCTTACTTGGAATCCTTTGTCGTGGTCTTCGTGGATGATATCTTGGTGTACTCTCACACTCGAAACGACCATGCCACACATCTTGAGATCATTCTGAGTACACTAAGAGAGCATCGAATTTATGCTAAACTCTCGAAGTTCCACTTCTGGATGGATCAGATTCACTTCTTGGGTCACGTCATCTTAGAGGCAGGAGTATCAGTGGACCCAAAGAAAGTGAGAGTTGTAGTTTCCTGGGAGTAGCTGAAGAACGTCTTTGAGGTACGAAGTTTCCTAGGGTTGGATGGGTACTACAGATGCTTCATTCAAGACTTTTCTCATCTAGAATCACCTTTGACAGGTCTGACCAAGAAGGGGGTGAAGTTCTTATGGTCAGATTCTTGTGATTCAGCCTTCCAGGAGCTGAAAGGGAGGTTGATGTCAGCACCGACACTAGTCTTGCCGGAGCCAGGAAAGAACTACACTGTTTACTGTGATGCTTTAGGTATCGGGTTGGGAGCTGTGCTTATGAAGGGGGATGGAGTCGTTGCGTATGGGTCTCAGCAGTTGAGGCCACATGAGAGGAACTACCCTACGCACGATCTGAAGTTGGCAGCTGTTGTTCATGCCTTATGCTGTTGGAGACACTATCTGCTGGGAGAGCACTTTGTGGTCTTCACCGACCATAAGAGTCTCAAGTATATCTTCACTCAGCATGATCTGAATCTGAGGTAGCGCAGGTGGGTCGAGTATCTTCAGTATTTTGATTTCGAGCTTTCCTATACGCCGGGGAAAGGCAACAAAGTGGCAGATGCGTTGAGCAGGAGAACTCAGATTCAGGCAGTTCAGGAGGCCAACAGTGAATGGAAACTGATGGCTCTATTCTCTGAGATGTATTTAGAGGTGCACGACAGATAGGGACAGACTTACCTTTCTTCTGTAGCTGTTACCTCTACACTTCTTGATCGGGTACGAATGAGGCAGCTATCAGACTCTGAAGGCTTAGTCCTGTGGGAGAGTGTGTCAGGAGAGGACCCTCTTTCCGGATGGGCAGTGGGCGAGGATGAAATCTTGCATTTCCAGGGATGCGTATGGGTGCCATCAGACATATGCGAGGAGCTGATGCGGGATTTTCATTCCTCAGTTTGGGCAGTTCATCCTGATGTCACCAAGATGTATCAGGATCTTCATCACCAGTACTGGTGGCCAGGTATGAAGAAGGATGTTTCTGGTTTCGTCATGAGATGTTCTACTTGTCAGCAGGTGAAGGCAGAGCATCAACGACCAGCAGGCCTGTTACAGTAGTTACCCATTACGAAGTGGAAGTGGAACGATGTCGCAATGGACTTCATGACTGGGTTGCCGAGGATGCCTCTAGGGAATGATTCCATTTAGTTTGTCATCGACAGGCTTACGAAGGTTGCGCACTTCTTGCAGATTAAGGAGACCTTCAATATTGATGATCTGGGGTGACTTTACATCCAAGAGATCATTCGTCTACATGGAGTTCCATGCTCCATTGTTTCAGATAGGGATGCGCACTTTACCTCTTGGTTCTAGTAGGGACTTTAGAAGGCCTTGGGTACACAGGTACTTTTGAGTACAACATACCATCCCCAGACTGATGGCCAGTCCGAGCGCACGATCCAGGTGCTTGAGGATATGCTCCGTGCTTGTATCCTAGAATTTGGAAGTTCTTGGGAGAAGCATATCACTCTGGTGGAGTTCGCCTACAACAATAGTTTCCAGGAGACCATTCATATGGCACCATACGAGGCTTTGTATGGTAGGCCATGCCAATCACCCTTATGGTAGCTAGAGGCAGGAGAGGCAGCTTTGCTGGGACCTCGTCTCATTCAGGAGACCTCAGAATAGATAGAGCTGATTCAGAAGAGGATGGCTTCAGCACAGTCTCGACAGAAGTCTTATGCTGATCAGCGGAGATGACCTCTGGAGTTCAAGGTTAGGGATCAGGTTTTCCTGCGTGTCACACCAAGATTGGGACACAAGAGGATTCAGAGATAGGGTAAGCTTTCACCGCGGTACGTCGGACCATTTGAGGTCGTGGAGAGAGTGTGACCGTTCGCTTATCAGTTGCAGCTACCTCAGAGGTATCAGACCATGCATGATGTCTTCCACGCCTCTCAGCTCCGACGTTACTTTTTAGACCCGTCTCACGCTTTTCAGCCTGAGGAAGTTGAGCTTGAAGCAGATGCATCATTCGAGGAGCATCCTATCCGGATTGTCGATCACAGTACAAAGGTTATCCATGGGCGGTCTGTTCCTTTGGTATGAGTGCTATGGCAGCACGGGCGAGTATAGGATGAGACCTGGGAGAGGGAGGCCGATGTACGATCGCAGTGGCCGGAACTGTTCGGGGATTCTTCTTCTACGCCCCGTTAGGGAAATTTGGGGACAAATTTCTTTAAGGGGGGAAGTTTGTAAGAACCCGGATCTTCGTTCAGGTATGTTTTTCCTTTTTTCTGGAGTTTTTAAGAAAAATGAATTTTCTGTAAATTTTCAAAGTACACGCTATGTACTTTCTGAGTACACACCGTGTACTCTGATCCAGCTCGACGCCGTGTGCTGGCCGTACCCGGGCCACACACACGGTGTGTAGGGGTGACGTGGAGGCCGATTTTGGCGGAGTACGGAAGGGACCCAGTACACGCCATGTACTCTAAAAGTACACACCGTGTACTTTTTTTCATTAAACGGACCGGGGTCGCGTCTAACCCCCGTTTTCACCTTCTTCTCCAGTTTTCGTCCGTCCAAAGCGACCCGTATGGCTGAATCTTCCCCGAGCTTTTGCCTCGCCATCCGTTCTCCGATTCGAGCACGGTCGATTGCGTTGGAAGCGCAGCTGTGAGTTATTACTTCTACTTGAGTCTTGTTTCTTGATTCCTCCTTGTTTTCAAGATATCGTAGGTTGAGCGTTTTGTGCGTTTTCTCAGATCTGCATCGTTTTAAGGGGAATCTATCATCGTGGTTCACGTATATCGATCAACTAGGATCGAGGTAGGTGGATTGTAACTTTCCGAAGAAAGTTGATGAATATTCTGTGAAAATTCCACCAATACCCTTGAACGGGGTATTGCGTGTTCATGTTTTGCCCTTGTTGTATTACTTGATTTGCTTGATTGCTAGAGTACATGTTTTTCCTATGACTATGGTAGATTTATTGTATCTTGAATGTTTGTTATGCTTGTTCTGCCTGTTTGGTATTTTTCCAGTTGCCATGCCTAGTTGTAGGATTTTGGACTGCTGCCTTGTTTTGCTACTGAGCCTTAGTTGATAGCCAAGTAGTTCTTGAGGTTTACTTGGATGGTGCATGCACACTGAGCATGTTTAGTTTCACTCAAGACTGTGAGAAACTAGAGTAGTAGACCAAAGGGAGAATTGACGGAAGGGGTTCTCCAGAGTGTCTTTTAATTACGATACGAGACCACAGGGGGAATTGACGTTGAGTGCTTCCTCAGAGAGTCTGTAGTTCCTCGACGCGGGCCACAGGGGGAATAGATGTCGAGTGCTTCCCCAGAGAGCCTTTAGCACGATACGAGACTATAGGGGGAATTGACGGTGAGTGCTTCCCCATAGAGTCTGCTTAATTTCATAACTGAACTAGAGGGGTGAGACTGTGTGTGCCACCTAGAGGGTTGGTAGTACTTATAGGTTGAACCATAGGGGTTAGGCTATGAGAGATACCTATAGGGTTACCTTTTTTCTTTTGTTACTGGTTGTTTACTTGTGCTCTTCTTTTGTTAGAACTGTAGATTGTAGCTGCTTGTGTTTCTGTTTACTGCCTCTTGCTTTATCACTTGCCTTGTATTCATTGACTGTTAGGCACAAATATTTGGGTGATTTCCTACTGGGATTGTATCTCGCACACTGTTTGGTCCATGCTTCTGGGCCCAAGCAGACTATTTTGCTGCAGTTATAGATAAGGGCAAGCACCCTTCTACTTCAGGATCTTGATTGCGCTGGAGCTGGAGAGAATGGGACCGAGCGGGGGCTCGCGATGCTGAGGAGTTTATTTTGTTTTTATTTTGCACTTGTTTCCAGTTGTATTCTAGCACGTTGTTGTGTTTGCTGCTTTCCATATATACTTGTACCTAATGCATCATTGTCATCATTTCTATATATATTCATTGCTTCCGCTGTTTGGTTTCTTCTATTATGCATGTTGTTACTACTTTCGCTGTTTATTGTTGTTTTTATTACCTTGTATACCTTACTGAATGAGGGAATAGTTTCCCCAATAACTTACCAAGTCCCTCACTACTAGTCGGCATCCTCTGTCATTTGGGGAAATGCGCTTGAGGTCATGTGACGAGATGGGTATGGGGCACCAGTGGAGGGGCTCCGGATTCGGGTCGTTACACCCTAGGTTAAGCCCAAAACTCCTTGTTAGAGTTTTCAATCCTAGGTACATCTGTGCTAGAATCTCGTCCACTTGTAGCATCCAGACAGGGATGTATTGCTTGGAAAACCCACATAATATCTAAATTACTAATTTTTTTTGATGTTCTGATATACTAATCCTCAAAGTCTATCTTAGGGTGATGATTCTTAATAATAGTTTATCTAAATATAATTTCCAAGGTTATTGATAAACTTCCTTCGATACCAAATGTAACGCCCCGACCCTAGAAGCCCAGAGCTGGTGCATTATTTTAATACATTGGCATGATTACAAGGAATCAAGTCTTGAAGGACCGATTAGTTTAGCAGTCTTGGAAAATATATTATATACATGAATGTTACATTACACTTTCTAACATAAAATACAACATAAATAATCCTTTGATAATGCCATTATTACCTTAGAATAACCCTATATATCAATCATAATAAACTTCTTGGAATCCTGGGAAAATAAAACAAAAGAAAGGGGTGAGCTCAGATGCTCAGTAAAGGTAAATAATTTAGCGGAAACTATAAACTTTTAAGTCAAGACATGTAATAAAAACAAAATCCTTTTTAAACTTAAACATGAACATAATTTTCCAAAAATAAATCAAACATTACCATATAAACATGCACATGGATATTCTACTAGTCGAATAATCACATGTAATAACTAATTTCATAAGGGAATAAATAATACCGGACATCATAACCACATAGCCAAGGCCTCGTGCCAAGACTGAAAATAAATTTTTTGTCAAGGCCTTATTCCAAGACACTAATTTGTCTCATGAGACCTACCGATTCATCAAGGGGCTATAGCAAGCCCCAACAATCACTTACTAAGTCAAATATATTCCTCATATAAAATGGGTGAAACATAACATAAACATTCGTATTAAAACTGACACACGAAATGTCAATACTTTAACCAAAAAATATGAATGGTATAAAAATAACAATCCAAATTCAAACATATCATAACTCATTCAATACAATATGAAAGATTTTATTTTAATAAATCAACCTCAATCAAGAATAATATCCAGTAAAGGATGTTGACATAGTTGAAAATGATCAGTAAAACCCCTCTGAGAGAAATATCCCTTTTTCATGAAATCATTTAAAAGTTACATAATTTATAAAGGAATTAATTTAAAAAATATTTTTGAATAAAAGTGTCCCATACCACTTTGAAACTTTTAAAAGGAATTAATATTTTATAACAATCATGTCCATATAAATAAATCCTTAAAATCATTTTGAAAACATGGACTATAATTAAATAGATTTAGAAAAATAATTCTTTAAAACATTTAAAATGATGATCAAGTTAAAGGGTAACTTCCATAAAACCTTAAAATATTCATTTTGAAAACATTTTTATGAAACATGGACATGGATGATAAATATTTCCCAGTAGATACTTATAAATAAACAATCTCGGATGAAAATGAGATTGAGGAAATAACCCTTACCTTGTACTTTCCTTTGGTCGAGGGTACGTTTAACCTCCCGTGTAATGACCATAGTATGTTATTAAATTATATCAGAACCATATTAATATTTATTATATCATATTTTATTCATTTATGACTTTATACTACCCATTTAATAATAATTTCCATGTTAAAGTAACATTTCTGGTAATAATCGCTTTCTTTATCGTACCTGTTTTAACTTGTTATTCTTGACCGTATCACTTATATCATGATTTACATAGTTCCAGAATATAAAACATGATTTATATATCATATATATTCAGAATATAAATATTTATAATAGATAGATATATGAAATGGAAACATCATTCATGGATATGGTAGTCCATACGTACGCATGAACGTTGTTTATGTTTTCTTATTGTATAGTATGGAAGTAAGTAAATGAAATATATTTATATACCCAAATATATAATATTCCAGTAGAAATATTATTTCATATATCTCATAATTAATAAATATATATATTTTTATAAAAATTCTTGAATGGTGATCGTTGAAGATGAATCTCATCGCGTCGTGGAGATGGTAAGCCGTACCTACACACGAGTGACAATATCATTCTATCGATAGTAAAACAGTGTTTATTTGGATGGTATATTATATATAAAAAATAATTACCATGTTATATTCATTATTTAAATTAATTATACTCATTATTATATCCATCCAAATAATGTAGTGTTGAATAACAAACTACACCACGACGTGGAGACGGTAAGCCGTACGTACGCACGTATGGTAACTTTGTCATTCATAGGATGGATAGAATAATGAATATGTTTTTACCATATTTATAATAACATCTCAATATGTATAAGGTAATGGAGTTATTATTTTAGTATTGAAATAACAAAGAAATAGGAAGTGGAAGAATAAAATAACTTTAAAAGAGGTGATGAATTAATTACCTCTTCTTTGGGTGCTTCCTTTTGATTTGAACAAAAGGGATCCTTAGGTTGGATTTAAGATCAAAGAAAGAACTCTAGGATGAAGTGAGGGTAGTTGGGAGGATATTTGTATAGGGTTTAGCCGAGCCAAATGTTGGGACCACTTTGCGTATAAGGTTGTATTTGTTGTCAATAGTTGTCAATGAAGATCAAAATGAAGGAGATAAAGGAGAACTCTAATGAAATGGAGGAATGGTGAGGTATTATCCATATGAGGATTTAAATAAGACCATGCAATTATTTATGATTTCATGATAACCATGAAATATCTTACTTGAATAATAGAATCATATGATTTGCATGAAGTAGAGAATAATGTTTGAAGAAGAAGAGAGAGTGAAAGGGTTTGGCATTCTGAGATGGCCATGCATTTCACATTGTAGAAAAACCAGACGATGATTTTATGATTTTTATTTCCCAAATATCATATGTTTGGAGAAATTTTGATGCAATCCCTATAAAGGAAATGGGGATTAAAGATGATGTCAATCATATTCAGTTTTGATTGGAAAGAATGATGCTGCTAGAAGATAGGGAAGTTGCAATACTTCCTGTTGAATCTCTGATGATTCTAAAGATGTTCAATCAAAGGATACATATCATGATAGTGGATTTCATGATAGAAGATGAAGAATGGTTATGGAATTTAGTAAAGATAATCATGAAAAAGGAATAGATGATCTGAAGGCAACATAAAAGAATGTTTTTAAGGACACGTTTTTCTCCAGTGTTTGCCAAATGTTTGTGGCTAAAAATCAGAAAATGGAGAAACATGTTTTTGGAAAAGGAAGGTGTGAAAAAGATTTGAAGTGTGCGCAAAATATTGGTTTTTGTGTGCAATCTTGAAGTTATTTTTGGAACTTGTGTGCAAGACATGTTTCAAGACCAGGACATCAAAAAATGGAAAAGGCATGAAGTGCGCGAAAGATTTGGAAATGGGCGCGAAAGATGAAGTTGCACACAAGATTGAAGATGGTATAGAAACTTATGTGAAAGACATGTTTCAGGACTAGAACATCAAAAAATGGAAAAGGCATGAAGTGAACAAAAGAATAAAAAGTGAACAAAAGATGAGGTTGGCGCAAATGAGAATTAGGGGCCAAATGCGATGTCAAATGAGGTTTTTCGCGACGCGTCATGGTTTTTGTGCGCAGGGGTCAATGAGGCCTATAAATAAGAGGTGAACCACTCTCATCAAAATAGATCAACACTTAGAGAAATCCCAAGCATTGAGGTGAAAAAGAATATTAAGAAAAGGGTAGTGTATGAAATAAATAAAGTTGCATGCAAGAAGGATAAGTTGCATGCAAGAAGAAAGTTGTACGCAATATTGAAGTTGCACGCAAGAGGTGTTTTGCGAAAAAAGTAAAATATTGCGCCCGTGGTATAAAAGTTGCACGCAAGACACATAAAAGGGTGCATGAAAAATTTGGGGGTCTTGCAGGCCTTCGACAGGTGATTATCACTCTCGAAGCAGCTTTCCAAAGAAGGAAGAACCGTGAACCATTCGGTTCTACGAAGAGAATTAGTACCTCACACACAGGAAGAGTGTTTAACACCCTCATTGTGATTTGAAAAGAGAAGAAGAACAATACGTGCAACTAAAATCAGATCTGCACTGAAAGAAGGAAGTATACCGATACACATAGGTGTTGGTATTAAGAATTAAAGGAAAAGAATAAGGATAAGAACATATCATACCCAATTGAAGATTTTGAATTATTTAGGGTAGTACAATTGTGATGATTCTTTGAGTATCCAGTTTGTGTGTTTAGTGATTTCAAGTGAATCAATCCAGGACTTTGATGCAAGCAGTGTCTCATGATGAATAGAGACAAAAACTTCAATGCAAATATATTGAGGAGACCTTCACATCTATAAACTGAGTAGGACTTCACCCCAAGGCAGTGATCTATAGGGAGTTAATGGGAGTGACCCGAGGGACGCAATGAGTTATCCCTGAACCTTTGTAAAGGAAGTGATCCTAGGAAAGAGTGACTGTTCCCGAACCTTTTTAATCTAAAGCTAGTGAAGATTAGTGGAATTTGGTACGTCTGAAAACCTGTCAGCATATGCTCCTTGGATGTAGCCCTTAGTGGTTAACCAAGTAAAAAGTGTCATGTTATTCTTTTTCATGTTTTAAATACTATACGTATCCATCATATAGGTTTAAATGAGTTCCTACCAACATGGGAACAAGATCCAGAAAATAAGAGAAAAAGTTGACACCCTGATTCACCCACCTCTCAGGGTGGTACAAGGTCCTTCAATTGGTATTAGAGGGAGGTTTATGTATGTTGGATAATCCATAGTATTTCTATTTAGAAGAGTATTTGATTTTTCTTTCCTAAGTAAACAATTAAGTGTAGTCTTGATGAAGTATCAGTTATCTATGATCAAAAGTCTACATCCAACATGACCATGAAAAATAGGAAAAAGAAAGAGAAGTGACAATTGAAAAAGTACCTCATGTCCAATGAAGATTCAGTGTATGGTTCTCCATGCCCTTCCAATGATGAAGAAATATTAGGCTTGGAAAGTAAAGAGTAGGTGGATCAGGTTTCTACCAGAGGAAAGGAAGACACATCTATCTCATTTTCAAGCGATTAGGAGAAATTAAGAACTTATCTGCATTATATACCTGAAGAAAGATTTGATGCTGTTTGTAGAATATTTCAATGTATGCAGGATGAGATCACCCGACTAGAAAGAGAAGCTGATAATATAGAGGAAGGATTGGTAAAGAAAATTTCAGAATGTTATAAGCTCTCCAGACAGATTAAAGCCTTTGAAGAAAAAGAGGGAGTCAATAAGACTCTAGAAGAAAAGATCCATGCGCTTGAAGTTGAGCTGAATAATAGCACTGAAGTCAAGATTTTTTTTTTGGAAGAAACTTCCAAGATATTCAAGGAGCTTGACTCTGTTAAAAAACAAAGTTAAGATGCATGAATATGAGGTTGAAATATTGAAAAATACTTGTGAAGAGAATATGATTATGATTTAAGATCAGAAGATCATCCTAAATATTGAAAGTCAAAAATTGGAAGCCTAGTTGAACAATCTTGAGAAGAAACTTATTGAGACTTCAAAAAAGAATGAAACAATTGATGCTAGTACTCAATGCTCATTGATTACCTCTAACATGTGACAAGAAGATTATGAAAACTCTTGATTATCCATCACAAGAAATAGTATATGTTTCTATTCAATGCACACTGGAGGATTCTAAAGCCAAAATACCTCCAACACATGATAAGAAGATCACGAATTCACTCATTGATCTATCACAAGAATCTGATAAAGTGAAGGTACCATCCACACCAACTTGTACTATTGTTTCTAAATATGTTTCTACAAAAAGTGAAGATTAGAAGAAAAATTCTAAACAAGTATGGATGAGGAAAGGTTAGGAGAAGAAAACTACCACCATGGATATGGTGGATAGGAAGAAGAAGCTGGAAGATAGTTCCCTAGATAGAGAACATCACATTAAGAAGAATCCCAAACAACTTTATATAGAAGATATCAAGAAGACAAGATTTGTGGTTCAATGTTGGTGCTGAAACTAATTTGGGAATTGTGCACTGGATTGTTGGTACAATCCATTAAATTAAAAAGGAAAGAGAAAGCCTATATCAAAGGGAAGAAATCCAGAGAAGAAGAAGCAAAATCTGCAGGTCCAGAAGCATCTGTTTACAAAAAATAGATTTGAAATTCTTGATAACATCTGTGATGTATACAACGACAGTGGTCACAAGGTAGGTACATGCCCATCTTAACATGCATTCACTATTGATAAGAAAAGAAGACCTTTGATGTCGGCTATGTATGAAGCAACTACCTTGGGAAGAAATCAGAAGAATATTGTGAACACACACTTCCCCAAGAAGATCTCAATTAGGAAAGATGAGAAGTCCCTGGATTTTAGATCCATGAAATTGAAGGTAAATTCATCCAAAATAGAAACTAAGAGGGATGACACTTAGATGAACCCATGCAGAAGATCCAAACCTGCTACAACAATTCCAAATGACATGTTGTTCATTTGGCCATAATATTTGGAAAGAATAAGGAAAATTGAAAATGAATATTCCAAGGATAGTGGTAAAGGAAAAGGAAAACTTTCAAATGATGAAGACAAAGTACATGAGGGATTTCAAACCAAGTGAAACATAAGTGTCAAAGAAGTTCTTTGTGAGAGATGTAAGAAATATGGTCACATTGAAAAAGGTTGTATAACCTTAATACCAGAGCAAGAAACAATCCTTAAAAGGAGCATGAATTTATCATTCCTGATGGATGTTAAGAAGAACAACTCACCATGTAAATCAGAAGATAATACGAAGAGAGACATTCCACATAAACACAGATCAGAACACATGTTCAAATGTGCAGGCATGAAGACTGGATTAAATGGAGGAACTTGGTTGAGAAAATCATCTCAACCATGAAACTCATATTTATAAAGCAAGAAGGAACCACCTTCTTCCCTTAATCATTTGTGTATTGTATTTGTGCTAATAATATAGAGAATTTAAGGTGAAACATGCTCTCAGAGGGAGAACCTAAGACGTAGTGAATGCTGTCAACTCTTGATAGCTAAGGTAAATAAGTTTCCATCCTTGGAAGATTCTTCAATTGATATTCAAATATTAAAATGATGAAGGATCACCCTTAATGAATATGATGAGGAGTGTTTCCCTTGAGGTGGAGACAAATGAAGAAGATTCCAGAATTAATGTTTTAATCAGTATCAACTTTAGTTGGTATCAAATGAAATTACTCTAGAAATTTATTGAATAACATGTCATTGGAAAAGGTATGTCATTTCTCAATCTCTCATCCTTGGTTACTCAGAACTAATATCATTTTACAAAGGGGGAGTAACTGAATTAACCAGTGACATAAGAAGAATGGAAGTTCCCCAAGGCCACTTATCCTACAAATTGCACTTGAATGTTTTTGATCTATTTATTGAAGTGAGTGAAGGAGTTTTAGGATGATTATTCCCTATCACATTCAATTTCATTATCCTAGAATTAAAGTGGAAAAACCTTTAATACAAAGTACATGAGTTCTCATCTCATGTGGTATCATGACCAGTGAATAATGGACAACCTTGTTGTCTAAATCAAATCCTCTTGTTTTCTACAAGAATCATTTCTCAAGTAGACTTAAGGTGAAATTATTGATGGAACATTGCTTAATTATAGATTGATACCATATCTACCATGAAATTTTTATTTCTTGTCAATAAGGGGGATATAAAGTGAAATGAAAGTTTTCAAAGTAAATAAGAGAGAAGAATATCATTTTGACATTGGCATATTCATTTTAGGATACTTTTAAGGTATTGAAAACAAAATACAAAGGAAGGGATTTTTGGGACCACTTTGTGTATAAGGTTGTATTTGTTGTCAATAGTTGTCCATGAAGATCAAAATGAAGGATATCAAGAAGAACTCCAATGAAATGGAGGAATGGTGAGGTATCATCCATATGAGGATTTGAAGAAGACCATGAAATTCTTGATGATTACATGAGAATCATGAAAGAGATTAATTTAAGAATATAATCGTAAGATTTTCATGAAGTAGAGAATGATGGTTGAAGAAGAAGAGAGAGTATGAAAGGGATTGGCATTCTGAGATGGCCATGAATTTCACATTGTAGAAAAACCAGATGATGCTTTGCTGATTTGTATTTCCCAAATATCATATGTTTGGAGAAATTGTGATGCAATCCCTATGAAGGAAAGGGGGATTAAAGATTACACCAATCATATTCAGTTTTGATTGGAAAGAATGATGCTGCTGGAAGATAGGGAAGTTGTAGTACTTCCTATTGAATCTCTGATGATGCTAAAGATTTTTGATCAAAGGATACATATCATGATAGTGGATTTTGTAATGGAAGTTGAAGAATGGTTATGGAATGTAGTGAAGAGAATCATTACAAAGGAATGGATGATCCAGAGGCAGCATAAAATAATGCTTTTAAGGAAGCACTGTTCTCCAGTGTTTGCCAAATTTTTGGGGATGAAAATCGGAAAATGGAGAAATGTATTTTTTGGAAAATGAAGGTGCGTGAAAGATTTGAAGTGTGCACAGAAGATTTTTTTTTCATGAAATATTGAAGGTGTTTTTGGAACTTGCATGCAAGACATGTTTCAGGACCAGAACATCAAAAAATGGAAAAGGCATGAAGTGCACGAAAGATTTGGAAATGGGCACGAAAGTTGAAGTTGTGCGCAAGATTGAAGATGGTGTGTAAACTTGCACACAAGATATGTTTCAAGACTAGAATATCAAAAAATGGAAAAGTCATGAAATGCGTGAATGACTAAAAAGTGCGCAAAATATGAGGTTGGTGCAAAAGAGACTTACGCACCCAATGCAACGTCAAATGGGGTTTTGCAAGACGCGTCCGGGTTTTTGCGTGTAGGGGTCAATGAGGCCTATAAATAATCGGTGACCCCATCTCATCCAAATAGCTTAACACTTAGAGAAATCCTGAGCTCTGAGGTGCAAAAAAATATTAAGAAAAGGGTAGTGCGTGAAAGAAAAAGAGTTGCACGTAAGAAGGATAAGTTGCATGCAAGAAGAAAGTTGCACGCAAGATTGAAGTTGCATGCAAGAGGTGTTTCATGACATAAGTCAAATATTGCACACATGGTATAAAATTTGCATGCAAGACACATAAAAGGGTGTGAGAAGAATTTGGGGGTCCCGTAGGCCTTAGACAGGTGCTTAACACTCTCGAAGTGGCTTTGTGAATAAAAAAGAACCGTGAACCATTCGGTTCTATGAAGAGAAGTAGTACCGCACACACACGACTAGTGTTTAACACCCTCATTGTGCTTTGAAAATAGAAAAAGAACAATACGTGCAACTAAACTCAGATCTGCACTGAAAGAAGGAAGTATAACGATACACATAGGTGTTGGTATTGGGAATTAAAGGAAAATAAGAAGGAGAAGAGCATATCATGCCCAAATGAATATTGTGAATTATTCAGGGTAGTACAATTGTGATGATGCTTTGAGTATCTGGTTTTTGTGTTCAGTGGTTTCAGGTGCATCAATCCAGGACTTTGATGTAATAAGTGTCTCATGTTGAATAGAGACAAAGTCTTCAATGTAAATCTATTGAGGAGACCTTCACGTCTATAAACTGAGTGAGACTTCACCTAAGGCAGTGAGACAGAGGAAGTCAATGGGAGTGACCCGAGGGACGCAGTGATATATCCATGAACCTTTGTAAAGGCAGTGAGCCTAGGACATATTGAATGTTCCTGAACCTTTATAATCCAAATCTAGTGAAGATTAGTGGAATTTGGTACAACTGACAACCTGTCGGCGTATGCTCCTTGGACATAACCCTTAGTGGTTAACCAAGTAAAAAGTGTTGTTTTGTCCTTCTACATATTTTAATTACTCCACATATCCATCATACAGGTTTAAACGAGTTCCTACCAATGTGGGAACAAGATCTCGAAAAGTAGAGAAAAAATTGACACCCTAATTCACCCCCCTCTCAGGGTGGTCTAGTGTCCTTCAATTGGTACTAGAGGGAGGTTTACGTATGTTGGATACTCCACAGTAATTCTATTTAGAAGAGGATTTGAGTTTTCTTTCCTAAGTCAAAAATGAAATGTAGTCTTGATGAAGACTCATTTATCTATGAGCAAAAGTCTACATCCAAGAAGACCATTAAAAATAAGAAAAAGAAAGATAAGAGACAATTGAAAAAGTCCCTCATGTCCAATGAAGATGCAGTGTCTGGTTCTCCATGACCTTCTAATAATGAAGAAATATTAGTCTTTTAAAGAAAAGAGAAGGTGGCTCAGGTTTCTACCAGAGGAAAGAAAGACACTTCTATCTCATTTTCAAGTGATCAAGAGAAATTAAGAACTTATCTACATGATATTCTTGAAGAAAGAGTTGCGAATGTTTGTAGAATATTTCAATTTATGCAGGATGAGATCAACTGATTAGGAAGAGAAACTGATAATATGGAGGAAGTCTTGGTAAAGAAAATGTCATAATGTTATAAGATCTCCAGACAAATTAAAGACTTTGAAGAAAAAGAGGGAGTCAATAAGACTCTAGAAGAAATAATCCATGCTCTTGAAGCTGAGCTAAAGAAGAGCACTGAAGTAAAGAGTTTTTGTTTGGAAGAAACTTCCAAGAGATTCAGGGAACTTGACTCTTTATTACAAAACAAAGTTAAGATGCATGAAGATGAGGTTGAAATATTGAAGAAGACTTGTGAAGAGAATATGATCATGATTGAAGATCAGAAGATCATCCTCAATATTGAAATTAAAAAATTGGAAGCCTAGTTGACCAATCTTGTGAAGACACATATTGAGACTTCACAAATGAATGAAACAATTGATGCTAGTACTAGATGCTCATTGGAGGATTCTAAAGATGAATTACCTCCAACATGTGACAAGAAGACTATAACAACTCTTGATTATCCATCTCAAGAAACAATATTTGTTGCTATTCAATGCACATTGGAGGATTATAATGAAAAAAGACATCCAACATGTGATAAGAAGATCATGAATTCACTCATTGATCTATCACAAGTAGCTGGGAAAGTGAAGGTACCACCCATACCAACTTGTACTATTGTTTCTAAATATGTTTCTACAAAAATTGCAGATTGGAAGAAAAATTATAAAAAAGTATGGATGAGAAAAGTTGAGGAGAAGAAACCTACCACCATGGATATGGTGGATAGGAAGAAGAAGCTGGAAGATGGTTCTCCAGAGAGAGCACATCGCATTAAGAAGAATCCCCAACAAATTTATACAGAATATATCAAGAAGAAAAGATTTTTGGGTCAATGTTGGTGCTGCAACAGATTTGGGAATTGTGCACTGGATTGTTGGTACAATCCCTTAAATGAAAAAGGACAGAGAAAGCCTATATCAAAGGGAAGAAATCCAGATAACAAGAAGAAACACCTGCAGGTCTAGAAGCATCTATTTACTGAAAATAGATTTTGAATTCTTTATAACATCTGTGATGTATACAATGGCAGTGGTCACAAGGTAGGTACATGCCCATCTCAACATGCATTCACTATTGATAAGAAAAGAAGACCTCTGATGCCGTCTACGTATGAAGCATCTACCTTGGGAAGAAATCCGAAGAATATTGTGAACACACACTTCCCCAAGAATATCTCAAGTAGGGAAGCTGATAAGTCCCTAGATTTTAGATCCATGAAATTGAATGTAAATTCATCCAAAATAGAAACTAAGAGGGATGACACTCAGATGAACCCAGGCAGAAGATCCAAACCTGCTACAACAGTTCCAAATGACATGTTGGTCATCTATCCAGAAGATTTGGAAAGAATAAGGAAACTTAAAAATGAAAATTACAAGGCTAGTGGTAAAGGAAAAGGAAAACTTACATGTGATGAAGACAAAGTACATGGGATATTTCAAACCAAGAGAAACACAAGTGTCAAATAATTTCTGTGTGAGAGATGTAAGAAATCTGGTCACATTGCAAAAGGTTGTATAACCTTAATACCAGAGTAAGAAGTAGTCTTTAAAAGGTGTATGAATGTATCATTCATGATGGATGTTAAGAATAAAAACTCACCACGTAAAGCAGAAGATAATGTGAAGAGAGACATGACACATCAATGTAGATCAGAACATATGTTCAAATGTGAAGGCATGAATACTGGAGTAAATGGAGGAACTTGGTTGAGAAAAGAATCTCAACCATGAAGCTCATATTGGTGAAGCAAGAAAGAACCACCTTATTCCCTTAATCATTTGTGTATTGTATTTGTGATAATAATACAGGGAATTGAAGGTGAAGCATGCTCTCAGGGGGAGAACCTGAGATGTATTGAATGCTGTCAACTCTTGATAGCTAAGCTGAAGAAGTTTCAATCCTTGGAAGATTCTTAAATTGATATTAAAATATTAAAATGATGAAGGATAACCCTTAATGAAGATGATTATGAGTGTTTCCCTTGAGGGGGATACAAATAAAGAAGCTTCCATAATTAGTGTTTCAATCAGTATCAACTTCTGTTAGTATCAAATGCAATTACTCTGGCAATTTTGTGAAGAACATGTCATAGGAAAAGGTATGTAATTTCTCAATCTATCGTCCTTGGTTACTCAAAAAGAAGATCATTTTACAAAGGGGGGTAACTGAATTAATCAGTGACATAAGAAGAATAGAAGTACCCTAAGGCCACCTATCCTTCCAATTGCACTTGAATGTTTTTGATCTGTTTATTGAAGTGAGTGCAAGAGTTTCAGGATGATTATTCTCTATCACATTCAATTTCATCAGCCTAGAATGAAATTGGAAAAACATTTAAGACAAAGTACATGAGTTTTTATCTCATGTGGTATCATTATCAGTAAATAATGGACAAACTTGTTGTCTAAATCAAATCCTATTGTTTTCTACAACAAACATTGATCAAGTACACGGTGAAATGATTGATGGCACATTGCTTAAGTATAAATTAATACCCTCTCTACCATGAACTTTTTATTTCTTGTCAATAAGGGGGAGATAAAGTGAAATGAAAGTTTGAAAAGTAAAGAATAGAGAAGATTCTGATTTTGACATTGACGTATTCATTTCAGGAGACTTTTAAGTTATTGACAAAAAAATAAAAAGGGGGATATTTTTGGGACCACTTTGTGTATAAGGTTTTACTTGTTTTCAATAGTTGTTAATGAAGATCAAAATAAAGGAGATCAAGAAGAACTCCAATGAAATGGAGGAATAGTGAGGTATCATCCATACGAGGATTTGAAGAAGACCATGAAATTATTGATGATTGCATGAGAACCATGAAAGATATTACTTTAAGAATATAATCATATGATTTGAATGAAGTAGAGAATGAAAGTTGAAGAAGAAGAGAGAGTGTGAAAGGTCTTGACATTCTTAGATGGCCATGCATTTCACATTGTAGCAAAACCAGACGATGATTTACTGATTTGATTTCCCAAATATCATATGTTTGGAGAACTTGTGATGCAAGACCTATGAAGGAAAGGGGGATTAAAGATTATGACAGTCATATTTAGTTTTGATTTGAAAGAATGATGTTGTTGGAAGATAGGGAAGTTACAGTACTTACTATTGAATCTCTAATGATGCTAAAGATGTTTGATCAAAGGATACATATCATAATAGTGGATTTCATGATGGAAGATGAAGAATGGTTGTGGAATTGTTGACGCTTAGTTCCATCACTGAGTCCAAATATTGACTAAGGGGAATACCTTGAGCTAAGAAGAGAGAAGATTCATAAAATATTGCATAGGCATTAAGGCGCGCAAGTATAACTGCACGCTAGCCTTGGGCGTGCAAGTCACTTACGCGCCAGATACAAGGCGCGCAGGTCACTTGCGCACCCTAATTGAAATTTCACTCAAACCTCAAGTGGCCTATAAATACCCCCTATAGGCCCCCCATTTGAAGGTTGAATTTTCCAAAACTCATATTCAAGATCTGGTCACGTAAGTCTTTTCCTGATGTCTTCTGAACACTTCTAAGGTAATTCATTGCCTAGAATGGAAGCTCTAAAGAGAAATAATAAGGCCTAAGTATTAGAAATCATCAATACTTGTGTGCCTAAGTGTCTAGCCCTTAAGGTAAGTGAAGTCACTTGCACGCCGCCTTGTCCTCTCATGGAAACTTGTGCGCCGCCCTTCTGAAAGCATCTAGGGATAATACTAAGGGCTTGAGCCAAGTCTAGCCCAAGTATTACCCTACGGGTTCTCCGTCGCCCAAGTGAACTTGGGGATTACTCTTTTTGGGCTATTAACTATGCATAAGCCCCATATTTCTTCCCCTAACTATATGGAATTTAATATATACCTTTAAAGTAGAGTACATAGGAAGCCTTTATAAGGTCCAAGACCATATTTCATTAATTCTTTTTCCATCCCATATGACGTTAAACTACATCCTTCCTATCAAACTATGTGGGTTTTGATTCCTTTCTTTTTAACAAGGATACGTAGGTATCCCATCTACGGGTATGATCCCAACTCTGATATAATCCCTGTCTTTCTGAATGACAATAAAATTCAATGGCCCACTGAGTAGATTTAAAACCAGTATGGTTATCATAATGACTAAGATATTTCTATATAATGTGTTTAAGGATACCATTGACTAAGAATCTATAATAAATAAGGATGATTCTCTATTGATTAAGAACCTCAAATACATATAAAAGATTCTCTAAATCTCATACATATCAATCATTGATTTCCAAATCTAAAGGAAAACTCATTTTCATACTTGGTGAATTAATAAGGATTCGTGAACATAACTTAAATCTATAACAGAGTCCTGGAGTAGGTAATAATTTCCCTAAAAAAGGTGTGATGAGCCTGATCTCCCATCCTCTCGACCAATGAAAATTCTTAAGCCTCATCAGTCTAGAACTAATGAGCACCTACCTTTGGAAAGTAGGTCCAAATGGATATATAATCATTGGATGTTTTCAGTTCTACGAATAAAACCGTTAGAAACTGATTGGAAAGTTTGAACCTTAAACAAACAAGGTCATCCCCATTTCCAGAAGAAACAAAAATGGTGAACCCAATATGAATACTTAACTAAGTTAAATGATGTTTTACTTATTTGTCAGGCCCCTATTTAACTTAATGTGAGGGCCAAAAAAGCAATAAATAACATATGTGCTCATCCAAAAGATATAGTCTGGCCAAACTAATATTGATTATGTATGTTATATCAAAAAGGCACTCTTTTCCAAGATCTCTTTGCATCACGAAATGGCTTCTTTAAAATTCACACCTGTGAATGCCTCGACCAATACTCCTGCTAGATCCTCATACGCTCTGAGAACGACATCACCTACTAAACATATTCAATGATGGGTCTAAAATTCATTGTTTAAGGAATACCATCAACATGGTACCATTCCAACTCTGGAGGCCGCTTGACAAGCCCTCCAAGTTAACAATTCAATCTGGTTGTCCGAACAATGACGACCAGTGGTCAAGAAGTAGGTGGTTCCAACCACCGTTTCCAACCATTTCAGGTCTTTATCCCCAGAATGCAACAACCAGTCCCTCCCATATTATAGGGAGGTGAATGAAGAGGTCAATCAAGGCCTCAGTTCAAGAAGGCAGGAGTCCCTTCTAAGGACTCCCACCAATAATCACCGCCAGACTCATGTGGTAGTGCACTCTCAATATAATGAGGGTATCACCTCTAGATGTTCGGCTCAGGTCCTTCAGACCCAAGCATGAAAGATGAATTGTCAGAGGTAAAATTTGGATAATAGGTAGTAGGTTCTTACCTCTTGCCCCTCCGAAGAAGTCCATCAACCTAACTTGATGGAAAGCAACGTGCGGGCATATACACCCGTCCATCCTGATTTTACTGCCCAACAGACTCATCTGGAAGTAACACTTCAATACCGCCATGAAATTCTGGTGGAGTACTATAGGCAAACACATACACCTGTTTATAATTCATTAGCCAGTCAGCAGGCTCATCTGACTGTATCCAAAGAAGCTCGCCAATATAATATGGTGGCAACTGATAAGTAGGAACATACACCTGTTTACAATCACCAATTCTATCAGCAGTCTCGTCTGCTAGTATTAAAGGAAATTCGTCAACCATACTTGATGAATAATACACATTAGGAACATACACCTTCCAATGTTCACCAATCCTACCAACAGTCTCGTTTGGTAGCACCCGAAGAAGTCAGTCAGAAATCTCCGATGAAAAATTTGGAGCATAATCAACTCTTTGCCCCCACACATGAGTACTGTCAGAATTCACTGATAGGAAAAGGAGGACAGGATCAGGAATACACACCTACTCCAAGCACGAAATGGATTTATATTCCCGTTCCGGCAGTTGAAGTCACCAAGAACATTCTGAAAATGGTGAAAGAGCAGAAGCAAATCCCTGCCCATATTTTGGATGCCTGTCAGAATATTATAACAACTTCAGCAACATCATAGGGAAGGAATCATAAATATATACCTATCAGTGGAGTGACTCATCAACATATCACTCCGGAATAGATACACACCTCTATCCCAGTCCAGGAGGGTTGTGGGGTATACTCCCCCATGTCATACGGACAATCAAGTCAGACACATACACCCGATTTGAATAGAGATAATCAGCATAACCTAACCATTTCTCTTGAGCATGCACATACACCTACCCATAATAACCACTTTTTTCAACAATTTGTTTCCAAAGTGAGTAAGAAGACGTCTAAGAAAAAGACCCATCCAACACAGTCGAGAAATCAAGAGCCAATCTGTAATAAGGACTTGATCGATGCTAGAGTTCTTGAAGCCCTCAGAAAATTATCTATTGCAAATAAAGATTCTAATATTTAATTTTGAAATTCCAGAAATAAAAATAATAATTCCGAAGGTCTTCATCAGACACTTCCTCATGAAGGCTTGCTTCATGACAGTTCGGTCGATCTCGAAGTATCATCTTCAGATGAGAGCCACGATAACCCTATACATGGCCAGAAGATCAAGGAGTAAAAGGTTTCATCTTTTGCTATAACCCACCATGGTGGTCCTCCCCATGATGATGAATTCAACTGCGAAATTCCTCTCTGTAGTAGTAATTTGCATTTCCTAGAAAATTCTTCAAAGGACAATGCAGTGATGAGAAATCCCTCTTATCTTGAGGCACTTGAAAATGTGAAGCCAGTCATTTCTGATGCTTTAACGCTAACAGGTAAAATAATTTCTCAATCAGAAGATATCCTGAGGTGTAGGTAATTCTACAAATCACCCTTGGGTCATTCATATTCTAATTTGATAAATTAATTCTCTACCAATCTTGTTGAATCTGATGAAGAAACAAAGAAGCATCAGCTTTGGTCTAATCAAGTAGAATAATCTTCATCGAATGATAAGGAGGAAGTGCTAAATATGAGAAAACAACTGGTGAAAGGTGAAGTACCAGTCATGTTTTGGCCTTTGGCTGACTCTCAGTATGATATTCCAGAAATGTTTATAGAAGATTTTATTCATGATATTCGTCTCAACATGTGGAAAAATATTTGTCACTTAAAAAAGAAAATATTATCTTATGATGAATATGAAAATAATGTTAAGATAATATAAGGGTTACAATGCTAAATTGATTTGGCATCTCTCTCAGTTTCCCGATATCCAAAGGTTGAAAAGCAGTAGAGAGCCCTTCAGCATGCATGCTTTAGTGCACAAAAAAGGTTGCGCCAGTTAATTACTAATGCCCCATCTGGTATTCATATCAGGGGATGAGGTGTTCATGGAGCACTACATTTCACTGTACTCTCCAGTCAACAAAGCCCTCCAAAAGTGGTCTCATGCAATGTTATTGCCCATGGACAACCACAACCAATTGGTTTTATATGTAATCAAAGTCTTATTTAGGAACATGCCTCAAATAGTTCTTCCCAAAGTCAGGAATAAAAAGAAAAAGTTGTCGAATTACTCTTGCATCAAGAAAATGAGAATACCAAACATGCTTCTTTTTTAGAGCATGCACATAATCATGTGATAGAGGTGTCAGAAATCATTCAACAGTCATTTGAGCCAGGTGATTTGAGTGAATGTCGGATGATGCATCCGACTAATTTCCGGACTAAAATACACAAAATCAGGAGAGATTTTAAGAAAGTATCAGATGTAGCAGCTCAAGAACCACCTAAACTTTCCAGGATGGGGACTCTTTTAGCCCAACCCTTGGGATCAACAGATGGGATTCAAGGAGTTGAGCAGGGAAAGCAGGAACATCCCCAGTCCACCGGACTGGGGAATTTTTTAAATCCTCAATCTCTTCCTCAGTGAAAGTCAGTTTTCTCTCAGTTAGGGAAGAAACCACAAGAGGAACGCAGAGCCGAATTATCAGGATATTCCCTAAAAATTACGATTCATCAAGAAGTTCCTGAGGGATCAACTCAATAAAAGGAAATGTATCATAAAGGACATGGAAGAAGATGGTATCGCAAAAATGCCAATAGAAGGAATTAAATGCATTATGAATTGATAAATGTCATCAATGACGTTGTTACTGATCCCCCAGAATATGAGGTTCACTCAGAGGAATAAGATGAAGAAGTTCATATTCAAGAAATTGTACACACAGAAATAAATGAAGAAGGTGTGCGTACCCGAAGCCAGAGGGCTGCCCAGAGGCAAGATATTCCTTCGGGAAATGACATTCCATACTCCAGAAAGGAACATGCCAAGGAAAAGGGTAAAAGTCAGGTTACGTCCCACCCTACCTCTGGAGAAGTCTAATCACTCTCATTATAGGAAAGGTTCGCACAATAAGAGGGAGAAATAAAGGAGTTAAGGAGGTTGAATGCAGAAATACTTCAAGGTAGACTTCCTACTAAGTGTACTGGAGTCAGTCAGTCAAGGAAATTCATTGCAGTTACTAGGATGTATCAAGAATATCATCCTTTACAAGTACACCCTCACAGGTCCAATCCTATGGGTCAGGCGCAATAACAACCGGTAGTGCTACCATCAGTTGAAATACCAGTCACCACACCTGCCCAAACTCCAGTTATTGCACCTACTCAGGTCCAAGATCAACCATATGTTTCTCAAATGTTAATAAATACCATTGAGTCATTAAAAACTCATTTAGAATCTATGGTGGGAAAACGTGAACAAGTTCAACCGAAAAACAAATCTTACCCTGAATGGGTTGATGTAATTCCTCCCCAATAAAATTTTGCGAATACCACATTCCCAATTTTTAATGGTTTGGGAGACCCATAACAAAACTTAAAAATTTTGTTTCTCATTGTGATCCTATGATGGGAACTCCTCAACAACAAGAAGTATTTAAGATCAAATGTTTTGTGAAGTCATTACAAGGGCCTAATTTTGTTTGGTATACAAGTTTGTAGTCTTGGTCAATTAACGGGTGGGAAGATCTCCGTCAATGATTCCTTCTTCAATTTAGCTCAACATTACCAAAGATGAAAGTTTTTGATCTTAAAAATTGTAAGTAAAGGGAAAATAAAAGATTTTCGTATTTCATTTCTCACTGGAAGGGATTAACAGATTCCTTAATCTTATCACTCCCTCAAGATGAATTGTTTTAAATATTTGTGGCACATTTGCATGATGAATTACACACACCATGGATTCCTGTGAAATACACAGGAGGGTTTCGAGACCTTACTTCATTCGATCAATAGATCTAAGATTCTCTTATAGAGACTAAGGCTAAAACTCGTGTAATTCCATCAGTTCCAGGAAGGAGAATAGGGAGAGCAGAGACTACTACAATTACACTTAAATAAGCATCTGTACCTGCTTCCACTTCAAAACCTTCATCTTATCAAAGGGATCTACCTCCTGAGCATCAAAAACAGAGGTCGTATCATCAAGGTGATCAAAGAGATCAAAGACGGAAACAATTTGGGGAGTTAAAGAACAAAGTTTATTCTTTCTGAAATTAACAAGTTCCTAGTTACTTCATTTCGGCTTTGGAAAATAATTTGGTTCAGTTTTCAAGGCCTAAAAGGAAGAATAAGGACGGAGATGAAGACCTTCCCAACTATTTCCCATTTCATTAGATGTTGGGGCATCCCATTCAGGAGTGTTTTGTCTTCAAAGACCTTCTAAAAAAGATGTTGGACTCTGGAAAAGTAAAACTGAAAGGTTCTTTAGCTCAGGTAGCATGTGTTATTGCTACAGATCCAGAGGAAGAAGGCGAGTGAAATGAAGTCAAAAGAAAAAATGCATAGAAATATGATGATTGGATGGTCAGGAAAACGATCAACCAAACTCATGACATTTTATGGACGCAATTTAAGAAACCAATGGCGCCTTCTGCTATTTCTTCCACAGAAAAACTCCCTTCGTCAGAAGAAAAATCCTCAAAGAGGTGGCATAATTTGAAGAAAGAAGAGCAGTCAGAAGAAGATGAGATCGTGTCAAAGCCTAAGTTGTCTTTGAATCTGGTAGATTTTATGTCATCTACTTCAAAAGCACAGGCACCGTCCCACCAAATGGAACAACCTGAACTGGCTAATCAGGTAGAATCTTCATCAGATGAAGAATTGATCTTTGGTTCTGTTAACATGATTAATTTAACAGATCCTTATGCCAGTCACAGTTTCGATCTTGATGAGCCTGAGTTCCCTGTATCAAACAGAGGAATTATATGGAGTTCCATATGTCTATGATATAGGGGAAGACATGGATATTTTAGAAGCCACTATTCCAATCCTACCCATGTTATAACTGTATATGCAACAGAAACTCATGACAAATCCCTTCAGTGGGCTCAACAAGAACAAGAAAGTTCTTCCACACATGGCAGTTTCAGTCCTGGAATAGTTATTTTGGAAGATCGGTTAGAGGTCACACCTTCTTCCTCTCAGAAAATAAATAGACCTAGTCGGTCTAATCTGGAAAAGCCATGAGTATTTTCAATTCCTACCCCGATACAAGATGCATCTACTTCCAAAGCATCAACTTCTAAGGCACCTGCAAAACCACATTTTCATGATGGGAAACACAAATTTTTGGATCAAAAGTATGATGTCTTGAAACATTTGTCCCAAGTACCAGCCAAGTTATCAATTCTAGATGCCTTGAATCTATCAAAGGATCTTCAGGAGGCACTCATTGAGGCCTTTTCAAGTCCTCAGGAATTCGAAACTGAAATTGCTATGGCTAAAGTCTATCATATAGAGAATGATCCTGCAGAATGCCATGCAGTGATATCTTTTACAGATGAAGATAAAGATGATGTTGTGCATGGACATATTAGACCTTTGTATTTATCTGGCAAGGTCAATGATGTATAAATCCAACGATCTTTCATTGATAATGGTTCAGGAGTCAACCTCATCCCTATTCATACACATCGTCGATTGGGCCTCACCGAATCTGATTTATCTCCTTCTAATTTGATGTTGCAAGGATACGATAAAAATGAACAAGAACCTTTGGGCAAGATTACACTCAGAACTCAGTTTGGAGACCTTGTATCCAATTCATATTTCATGGTTGTTATTCATGACAAAACCTTCAGCATTTTTCTTGGAAGACCTTGACTACATCAACATGCGACTATACCTTCATCATACCATAAATGTCTCAAATATTTTTTCAATGGTCAAATTGGGACATTTTATGGTGATAAAGCCCCATTCAAAACATGTGAATCTCAATACATTGAGGCAGAATTCTATCACATGGAGGGAAAAGAGATATCCACAAAAAAGGAGGTTACCAAAATTAATGCTCCATATGGTTTGGAAAAGATTCCAGTAAACCCATTCATACATGTGAGTACAGATTATGTGTTGCCTATCAGTCAAATTTATTGGATAGAACCAAATCCAAATACTCTTATGGAAGCTTCCATAATGTCAATTACGACAACTAAGCCAAACATCATAGTAGAAATTTTTGATTCACCAGGAAATGATGAAAGCTCAAATGGAGATGTCTTCATTTCATATGCTGAAATCTATCAATTATATACTTCATCAACCAGGCCAGAAGAAGTTATAACAATGATAGAGATGAATGATGATGTTGATTCTCAATCCATCATCTTCTCTTTATTACACAAGGAAGACCCTTCATCATCAATAGGGTCAGAAATGGTAGACTTTTCTTTAAGATGTTAAAATTCTAACTTCTTCCTTGATTATGGAAATTCTGATTCATCATCTACTATGAAAGTAAAAACAAAAGAAGTAACACATATTGAAGAAGAAGAGGAATATCTCAGGGATGCTCCTCTAGAATTTGAAGAAGGTATCTCTACCACTGTGGATGAACTCCGAGAAATAAATCTAGGTATAAAAGAAGACCCACACCCCACTTTAATTAGTGCGGCCATGAATCTTGAAGAGAAAGAAATGTATATTTCATTTTTAAAGAAAAATCGAGATATATTTTCTTGGAATTATACAGAAATACTAGGGCTTGATCCTGATGTTGCTACTCATAATTTGGGTTTTCTAGAAGAACATCAAGGATTCAAGCAAGCCACAAGAAGAACACACCCAACTTATGCCTCCAAAATTGAAGCTGAAGTGGATAAGATTATAAAGGCTAACTTCTTTAGAGAAGTTCAATATCCCAAATGGATGGATAACATTGTCCCTGTGAAAAAGAAGAATGGAAAAATTATATTTTGCATTGATTTCAGAGATCTTAATCGGAATTGTCCCAAGGATAATTTTCCAGTTCCGATCACAGAACTCTTAATTGATGCAATATATGGCTATGAAGCACTTTCATTCATGGATGGATATTTTGGGTATAATCAAATCCAAATGGATCTAGAAGATAAAGAATCTACAGCTTTCAGAACCCCTCAAGGTGTGTTTTGCTATCGGGTAATGCCCTTTGGCCTGAAGAATGCAGGTGCAACACATCAACGTGCCATGCACCGTATCTTCAAACCCTTTTAGGTAAATTTGTTGAGTTTTATGTGGATTATTTGGTGGTTAAATTCAGACAACATTCTAATCACTTGGATTATTTGGAAATAATATTCCACAAACTTCGACAACAAAATTTGAAGATGAACCCCTTGAAATGTGATTTTGGGGTAACCTCAGGAAAATTTCTTAGCTTTGTTATACGCCATCTTGGTATCAAAGTTGATCCTGAGAAGAAAAAAAAAATCCTTGGTATGTCACCTCCTCAAAATTTGAAGGAATTGAGAGGACTTCAAGGACACTTGGCCTATATTCGGTGTTTCATCGCCAATCTGGTAGGAAAATGTTTACCCTTCACCAAATTAATGAAGAAATGAGTCACTTACTAGGGGACTGAAGAATGTCAAGAAGCATTCAATATTATCAAGAAATATATCTTGTGTCCACCGGTATTAATTCCACATATTGAAGGAAGAACACTTATTCTTTATATAACAGCTTTAGAGAGATCATTGGGTGCCTTCCTTGCCCAAAAGAATGATGCTGGGAATGAAAACAACCTTTATTATCTTAGTCAGACTATTCTTGAGGCAGAAACTCAATATTCAAGTATTGAAAAGTGCTGCCTAGCGTTAATCTTTTCAGTTCAAAAATTGAGACATTACATGCAACATAATGAGGTCCAATTGATATATCGCAATAAACCGCTCAAATTTATCCTTAGTCATTCAATGATTACAGGACGTCTGGTAAGGTGGACAGTTATTTTTGCAGTAGTTTGATATCTAGTATGTGTCTCAAAAGGCAGTAAAGGGCCAAGCTCTGGATGATTTCCTTTCTGAACACCCTTCAGTAGAAGATACATCTTTAGATATTAAACTTCTCGATGAGGAAGTATTCTTTATTCAAGATAATATTCAAACATGGGAAATGTACTTTGATGGTGCTTCTATAAGTCCAACAGGGAAAAAAATGGAAGATCCTAAATTAAACAAAGTTGGGTTAGGAATTGTACTTATTTCCCTAGAAAAGGTAGTGCTACCCTATTCCTTCTTATTGTTGGAAGGCGGTACAAACAATGAAGAATAATATCAAGCTCTTATCATACGATTAGAGTTGGCACTTTAGGCACAGGTGAATCACTTAAAGGTAAAAGGTGATTCAGATTTGGTAATCAAACAAGTCAATGGGGAATATGCCATCAGAAAAGAAGATTTAATCCCTTTGTATGATTACATCAGAGAGTTAATGGTGGAATTTCCTTCGGAACCGACATTTTCTTATGTCCTGCGATCACAAAATGCTCAAGCTGATGCACTGGCTAACATAGCCATAGCTCTAGCAAATCCAAATCAGGACGAAAAAATCATCATTATTGCCCACCGTCGTGTATTTTCACCTTTTTTTTCAAATCAGAACAGAGTAAATCAATGAAATCAGTCCCATTTATGAACCATATGGTCATACTATTAGATGGATGACACCTATCAGGGAATACCTTCAAAATGGAACACTCCCACTTGATAGAGCTGGGAAAGAACAAGTCTGGTGACGTGTGGTCAATTTTACTCTTTTTGATAGCCCATATCACCAAAAAATTCTCTACAAGCAAGGTTTTGATGGAATTATCTTCAGATGTATTGATGGTTAAGAGACAATGACTATCATGAAAGAAGTACATGCAGGAGTCTGTGGTGCCCACCAGTCTAGACATAAACTGTCTGATCAAATTCAAAGACTTGGATACTTTTGGCCTTCAATGATACATTATTGTGTTGATTTCACTAAGAAGTGTCATTCTTGCCAAGTATATGCCAATTTCATTCATCAACCCCCAGAGTTACTCCATACAGCTAAATACTCATGGCCATTTTCCACACTGGGAATGAATGTAGTAGGACCTTACCCTTTGGCTAAATCCAAGCAGTTTAAGTATATTATTATTGATATTGAATTCTTTTCCAAATGGGCATAGGCAATACCTCTCAAAGAAGATAGTTCTAAAAGCATTGTTAGCTTCATCAAGTATAACATCATTACCATATTTGGTGTCTCTCATACCATATTGACAGAAAATGGCACCAACTTCTGTTCATCTGAGGTAAGTAAGTTGTATCAAGAATACAACATCAAATCCAACCATTCATCTCGGTATCATGCAGCAGCCAATGGAAAAATAGAAAAATTTAATAAGACTCTTTCAAACATACTGAAAAAGATGGTGGATAAAGATAAGAAATCATGTCCTGATAAAATTTTTCATGCTTTATGGGCTTATCAGACCACCACCCACATTGCTACGCTGTCAACTCCATATTCATTGGTATATGGAACAGAAGCAGTCTTTCCCATTGAGGTTCAATTACCTTTGCTCAAAGTAGAAATTTGTGATCATTTATCTACAGACAAACAATCTCAAAAGATATTGGATGAATTAGAATGATTAGATGAAAAAATATTGTGCACCCTTCACTACTTGGAAGTCTATCAGAATTGAATAACACATGATTTCAACAAAAAAGTTTGTCTTCATTAATTAATTCAAGGAGAATTGGTATTGGTCCTCAGAACTCCAATGATACTAGGAAATAAACCTCTAAAGCTTGAGTCAAAGTGGGAAGGACCTTACTAAATACATAAGGTCTACTCTAATGGAGCTTATTCTTTAATCTCAATGGATGGAGAACTCATCACAACTCCAACCAATTCCAGATTTTTGAATAAGTATTTTGTGTAACACAAATACATATTTAGTCCTTACTACAAGACTTTAAACTGCATAGTCCCTCTATTTTCCAACATGACGTTAAACTATTTCCAGTCCCTTATATGTCCTACATGACATTAAACTGTGCATTGTTAGGGTTGTTTCTACCTCTTGTTTCTCACACCGAGTATGACTCATGTGAGCTTAGAGTAAACTTCAACCATAATACCTATAACGACCCATATTTTACATACATGGTTATTACTTCAGAATTGAAGCATACTTATTACAACATATAACAAAACCATGATAGGACCGTATAGGTATAGTGTCTTTAGAAACTAGGAAACATAAACAACTGGTTCATAAATCATCTACATTGTCTCCCATTTATTTCATCATATCTAGAGTCCCTTTTGGAATATCCTACTTAATACCTTTCTTCCTGACTTGGGGAAAAGAAAACATACAAAAGGGTGAGTTAAAATTCTCAATAAGGGTAAACAAATGAAATATCAATCATATCATATTCATAAGAACATAACATTTTTAAAATCTTAACCTTCAAAAGAGATCATAATATCATAACATGGGATAAATCATAGTAGTGAAATGTAATCCCAATAATCATAACTTAAAACATGAAACTTTGTGGCATACACACATAATCATAGAAAATCATTTCATATTAGTCAAGGCTCATTTCCAAGATCATCATAGCGGACAAAGTCCATTACTGAACCGAGTTCACTCCTCGTTCCATTCCTATATCACTGAACCAGATTAACTTTCCATTCCAGCCATGTCTATCTAATGAGATATAAATATTTACCCAATGAATTGGAGGGAGATATAGGTACCACCCATCTCATAATGAAACCATTATTATGTGTGCCACAAAATCATAAATCATAGCATAACCCATGTAATAAAAATGGGATTCTTAAACATCATTCCATCATAACATAATACATATAAGATAAAAGGACATCATAAAATTAATTCCATCATAAAATAATCAAATAAATGTAAAAATAGGGATATAAATAGAACCCTATATTATCTTATATGGAAAATAATTTTGATAAAACACTTGAACTCCATTCTTGAGGAAAATATCCTTTATACGTCAAAAACATTTTACCTTTCTTATCATGTCATACAATTTTAAACTAAAAGAAGTTGATTAAAAATAAACTTGAAAAATTGTAAATTAAGATTCATGGAAATAATGTTCTATGAAATCATAATAATCCATTCATGCCGTATAAGTTAAAAAAAATATTCTTCTCATACTTTGGTCAGAAAAGTCAAAAAGTACCTCTTACTAAAAATAAAAAAAGATTCCTTTCATATCTTTTACTCACCAAAGGGTAAAATTAGATTTAAAAAATTTTAGGAGGATAGAAATAATATTACATATTGAGAAAACATGGATGTGGATGATAAATATTCCCTAGTAAATTCTGAAGTATAAACAATTTCGGATAAAAATGAGATTGTGAGATTTTCCCTTACCTTAGGTCCGATTTACTTCGTACGTATCCGAACCTCCTGTATAATGGTTTAAATAATATCATTGACTTATTACAGAATAATATTAATTGTTATGATATCATATATGGTAATATTCTTATCTTCTTATTAGTAATATTTCATTGTTACTTGTTATTCGGGTGTTCATTGCTTTATGTTCTTATAAATATTTTGTCGAATAAATTCTTATTCTTATTTTTAGGTTATAGATATCTCATTTACAGAATGGTATTAGTGTAATATATATCATATTTATTCATTCAATTCATTTATATAATCATTATTAAATTAAGATCATGTAGAACGAGTCACATCACATCGTGAAGATGGTAGGCCGTACGTTCGCACGAGCGATGATATCGTTCCCATGATCGTGGAATTGTGTTGAAGTATATGTATACTATTTCAGAATAAATATCACTTTACAATAATCATATATAGTTATTCTTTACACCATTATACCCATCCAAGTAAGGTGGTGGTGGAAAACAGATTACACCACGACATGAAGATGGTATTCCGTACGTACGCACGCACGATGATTTCATTTTCCGTAGGATGGATAGAAGGTGAAATATGTTTGTTTCATATTTATAATAACATATCAGTATATGAGTGATACTGATGTTATTAATTCATATTGAAATAACTAAATAAGAGGAAGTATAAGAAGAAATAAATTTGAAAGAATCGGTAACAGATATTACCTCTTCTTCGACACGCCTCTTTGAAACCTCCTCTTAGGGCACTAATGTTGGTCTTTGAAGAAGACCAGAACCTCTAGAATATTACTAGGGGATTTGAGAAGAGTAATGGGTAGGGGTTGTCCGAGATTGAAGGCTCAAATTTTTGTAAAGAGGAGAGGGAGGAGGTTCCCTTTTATAAGGGAGGAGAGGGGCACCTTTGGAAAGTGTGAAAATATTATTTTATTATAAACTTATCTTCAGTTTCAAAAGGTCCAAAAATCATTAAAGATAAAGATAATATGACTACTAGTCGAAATAAAATCATCCAATCATAATTGGACATGTTTTGGATAATATTTTAATCATTATAATCTTATTTATTTAAATCATTTATTAATGAGGTAAATACTGCATCATTATTGTGTCATAGATAATTTAATTTACTTGATGTCTAAAAATTATAAAAAAACACCACAATGTAGGAAATCCTTTTATCTTTCCAATGAATATTTATAATCGAAAATATAATTTATATAACCCCTTATAAAAATTAATTACCAAAAGATTTTTGTTAATGTCAATTTTGTCTTTACATTAAATTAATTAATCCAAATTGTCATTATCACTACCAAGTGGCTCAATGGGGTCCCAAAATAGACCCAAAGATGCCCATGGTCGGGCACTACTCATAAAATAAGTTTAGGACAAGTGTTAAGGTAATTTTTAATTATTATAATATTCTTTTAACCTTGAATTACCCTATTTACCTTTAACCGCAGTAAATAAAAGTCAAAAGTTACTATTCACCAAAAATTATTTTCATCATATTAGACCATATTTTACTTCTTGATAACAACCATGTATGTCGTATTTTTGAAATTCAATTCACAAAATTGGTAAAATTTCATTTAAATGAAAGAGTCAGTTTTTTTAACTACCACTAAGTGGTTTCACTATTCATCAAAAATTGAAGTTTTTCAGAAAAATTCCAAAAATTCAGCCTAAGCTATATTTGATATTCCGAATTCAAAAATGATGTCTATTTTTCCAAATTCAAAACATATAAGTGGAATTAATTAATTTTAAAAGTAATTCCCGTTATCAAAATAAATAGCGTGTTTTTAAGAAACAATAACTATCAAAAGATCGACACTTGTTTATGTCCAAATTCAAAGTGAAATTAATTCCAATGACCAAAATTGGATTAAATGGTAAAAATAAATTATAATTAAACTTTAAAACCAATTAAAAAGGTAATCTAACCATATAAATTATTGCAATGAACAAAGTTGTTTTTAATTAAAATATAGCGTGTTTTTACTATTCATTAAAATATGAAAGTTATCAGAATAATATGAAAAATTTATCCAAATTAAATTTTTATATCCTTATTCCAAGGAATAATTTTATTTTGTAAAATTGAACTTATAAACATGTCAAAAACTAGATTTAAAGTGGGTGCACCATCAAAAGGCGGCAAAACTGCATTTTTTGAAAAATACTTATTTTACCCAAAAAATATATTTTGTTCTCATACCATGTTATAGAAAATATGTAAGATGAATAATAATGTTATAAAATTAAAAATGTAGTTAATACTATTCATAATGTCTAGTCCATAATAATATTATAACAATATATCGTTGTTTAGTGAAACCCAGTATTGCGTACTACACACGCTATCGAGGAAGGTCACGATTGCGTGTAACGCAATCCAAGTTAGTGTTGTGTATAGTGAAAGATTACTTTGATGTTGCGTATAACATAAGACATAAAAAATATACTTCTCATAAAATATCAGGGTGTTACAATACCCACTCTGGGCTGCTAACCATGCATAAGTCCCAACACCATTTTTAGGTCATTGTCCTCAAGTACAACTTGATCACCAATTCATTTTCAATTGAACTATACGGACTTTGATCCTTGCCTTCTAGGCTGGGTATGTAGGAAAACTCCTGAGGTTCAAGCCCAAAACCAATATCTTCACATTGGTTCACCATCGTCCTTGCTATATGACGTTAAACTATATAGTCCCCCATTGTCCTCACTGCAAGAAATTAAACTGCATAGCAATACGTCTTAGCTACATGATGCTAAACTATGCAGCACCAGTCCATGCATATGACCCTAAAATATTCGTACTTTTGTCCTGTATGACAATAAAATACCACAATATTTGACACCCTCACCTGATAGGGAATCATTATTGACATTGATCTCCAACCATGTCATATTCCAAGGACTACGTGCATACATGGAAATGCTCGAACCTTTAATCTTGGGTCAAACCATCATTGCACTAAAGTCCCCTTTCATCCTTCACTTGTATGAACCAAATCTGTACAGAGGGTGTTTCAAGAACTACGTATGGATTGATTCCCATCCTTATGGGATACTTAGGAATGTTTGAGTGTCCCTCGGACCCAGCCCCAAGTCTTTGGGCCTAACCCCAAACTCCACTATCAGTCACTTGACTGAGAAGTCCCCCTGTGAGCACATGAATGTGGTATGAAAATACTGGTCTTTATTGACATCAGGTTTATAACAAATACACAAGGTGTCTCCCTCATTATGGTCCGAACTCTACGAACCTAAACTAAGATCTCCTACATTCTCATCCCACATGACGTTAAACTGTATTTCAAGAACTACATTTGGCTTGATTCTCATTCTAATGAGATATGTAGTGAAGTCTAGCATCTCAATTCAGGACCCATCCACAACATGATTATGGTCAGTATTAGTCTATGTATCGCTATCATGCATTGGACAATACCCATTTTCATGTTTTATACTCCTAACCTTAAATACTTCCAAATCTCCATAACCATTTTCTTGACTTCTGGTCACAAAATGTCTGATACCTGGGAATACTTTTGCCTGACTATGCCGCACATGCCCTTAGGTGGCCTTGAATAAGTAGTATACATAATAGACCTTTCAACTAAAAAATGATATTATTTGACTATGCATCCAATGCCCTTAAGTGGCCCTATATAATTCAACCCCATAAGGGGTTTGTTAAATAGTGGTAATTTCATTCTTGGGGGGAAAACCTCTTTTGTCCTTATTGGTCTTAACGACGATATGTAGAGATCCACAAAAAAAACAGCCATCCTTAACATATTTGTCCCATATTCTTTTTCATGATCTGAAATTATTCAAGTCTATGGTTTATATTTCCCTTCCCTACGTTTGGGTCAGACCTTCGTAGGAGTGACATTCATCCAATTCTTTGAAAATATTGATTGGTAATATCCTCTCCATATTCAAGTACCCCTCTCCATATAGAAAACTCTATGCTTTGGAAAATTTGAATCTCCATAAACTTCCACTGGATTTTTAGCAATAGAAAAGTAAAATTTCTGAGAATTCTTTTTCCTGACTATGCAGCACGTGCCCCTAGTGGCCTTGCATAAGTAGTATACATAACGGACCTATCAGCCAAAAGATGCTATTATTTGACTATGTAGCCAATTCCCTTAAGTGGGCCTACATAATTCAAACCCCTAATGGGTTTGTAAAATACTAGTAACTTCAATATTAGTAAATACTTCCTCTAATGAATTTTAGCCTTTTTTTCATATCATCCCTCAGATTCAAAATTTGTTAGGTTATAGTTTACATGTTTTCCCCCCATACTTGAATGTGGTAATATGTTTTAAAACAAATTATCAAGGAATTGAGTCAATTTTAATCCAATCGGTCAAAGTTATTAGACCTTTAAACATTAGCCTTTTTTATGTCTTACATGCAAGAATTTAAACTGCCAAAAAAAGACAGGGTACTCATTAAATTGGGAACCTGTAAAAGGAACTCTGAACAAAAGTCGAGTCCCATCTTGCTAAACGTACATATTGTATGATTTAGAAAATATTGAGCAAAAAAATATGAAAACTTTGTGGGGTTGTTTGTATCACCCTAGAAAAAATCAAACTATGCTTACTAGGCCCATTGGCTTAGGTAAAATTAATTAAAGAAAGTAGCAAGAGAATGCAGGCAAAAATGATTGAAGATGAAAGTGTTTTTCATTAATACACAAGATTTAGAAGGACATCCACAGATTGGAGTCTCTTCTCTTTTTCAAGAATTACAAGAGGCTTTCAACATAACTCTTCATTTGATTTACAGCATAACGAGCTTCATTAGCATCCACCTGGAGTTCATTCATTCAACTGGATACAATAAGAGACGCAGTGATACGAGCTCTTCTTGGAACAATTTTAAAAGAATGTTCTTGAGTGAGGTTTGAGAAAATTTTCTGCTGATCAAACAGTGACTCTGTTTCTATCCAAGAGACTTAGAAGATGGATACATGGATTTGAGAATGGAGCATTGGAAGTAAAGACCCATTTGGAGAGAGTACTCTTTTCAGATATTGTTCCAATGTCATGATAGTCTTCTCTCCAACAACCGGCAGTGGAAAACATATCAGCCCATGAGTTTTCCATTTTCATATCTACAACGAAATGGCATGGAGAAAAAATTTGAAAGTTCATACCATTGTTTATACTCTTAATTCACAACATAACCAAAATATAGGGATAAAAATGCGGCTGCAGCTCCGGATTGTGAGGTTTTAGATATGGGGCACAAGGACTATGATGCATTATGTAGGACTTCTCCACTGTTCCATAATTAACAAATGATCCTGAAACTGAAAAATTTTCTGAAGAAAAGTTGGTGTAAGTTTGAAACCAAGAATGTGGGAGATAGTTCTTTGGCTCTGGAATGTTGACTCCTTGCAGATGACCATGGCCATATAAAGGCAAGTAAATGCTCTGTGGGAAATTAACATGATACTTCTTCAAGTACTTGGCCAAATCTGGGAGAGTGCTGTCGTAGATATCATAATAGTCACGGCCAACGATGTTCATCATATCATCAATTCTCTTGCTATCCAATTCATCAGCTGATCCAATTCTTCTGGGAGCCATTGAATCTGCACAGGGATCAAACGGTTAAATTTTAAGTAAGGTTAGTTTTTTATGAAATACTTATGAAGAAAAAAAATGGATAAGGAATTAAGGCATGAAAGTGTGGTCGCGCAAGTGTGACCGCGCAAGTATGGGCACACAAGTATTGTCGCGCAAGTAAAAATACATCTACAGAAGCGCGACACAATTTAGAAGAAACAATAAATCGTGAACAGCAGCACCTGCGCGACGAGAGCTCACTTGCGCGATGAGATCTAGAAGCTTTGGAAGCCAGGTGCTTTGTGCGAGAGTGGCACCCATATTTATAGGCGAGGCTGTACCCCTGCGTGCTGTAACCTACGCATCATAACCTATGCACCTCTGGACCCTGGTTTCTCTTTTACCTCAGAGTTAAACCCTCTTTCCTTTTTTTTCGGATCCAACTATGAGGGGGGACTTTTGTTGATGCTCCATTCCATCACAAAGTCCAAAGATTGACTAAGGGGAATACCTCGAGCAAAGAAGAGGGAAGATTCATCAAATATTGCAAAGGCATTAAGGTGCTCAAGTATACCTGCGCACCAGACTTGGGCACGAAAGTCACTTGCGCGTCAGATACGAGGTGTGCAGGTCACTTGTGTGCCCTAAGTGAAATTTCTCCCAAACCTCAAGTGGCCTATAAATACCCCCTGTGGGCCCCCCATTTGAAGGAAAATTTTTCCAAAACTAAGATTCAAGATTTGGTCGCCCAAGTCTTTTCCTGACGTCTTCTGAACACTTCTAAGGTAATTATTTACCTATAATGGAAGCTCTAAAGAGAAATAATAAGGCCTAAGTATTAGAACCCATCAATACTTGAGCGCCTAAGTGTCCATCCCTTAAGGGAAGTGAAGACACTTGCGTGCAGCCTTATCCTCTCATGGAAACTTGCGCGCCGCCCTTCTGGAAGCATCTAGGGATAATACTAAGGGCTTGAGCCAAGTCTTGCCCAAGTATTACCCTACAGGTTCTCCTTCGCCCAAGTGAATTCATGTCGCACAAGTATACTTGCACGACCAGGATTTGCGCGCCAAACCAGGACTTGCGCGCCTATTTCCAATTCACTTCCTTTCCTCAAATTCATCTCTCCTCTTCAAGATTTAGTCTTCAAAACCCTCTTTAAATCCATTTACAGCATGGTTTCTTTGTTGGATTCCTTATCTGAAAGGAATTCTATGGAACATCACTCAAAACCTCATGATTTACATAACTTTATGTCATTAAGGTTAGATATTTCCTTTATTCAACATAATCCTTTTATATTAAAAGATCTTTACTCTAGGAATCCTCCTTAGGAGTAAGCCCCAAGTTTCTTAATCTAGGCATCCTCCTTCTCAGGATTAATTCCCAATCATAATTTCCTTTAACTTTGGGCATCCTCCTTAGGGGTAAGCCCTAGTATTAATTTCTTATGATTTGGGCTTCTTTTTCAGAAATAAAACCCAATCATAAGTTCCTCTTAATTTGGGCCTCCTTCTCAGGAGTAAGTCCCAAGTTAAAATTCCAAATCTCCATAAAGTACAAATACCTTTATGGACCCTGATCCTGGGCTTCTTTCCTGAACTAAGTCCTAATCTTCATTTACTTGGGCTGTCATACATACGTAATCCCCACATCATTTCTTATGACTGTATCTTTCATGGCACAATCGTCAGATTTACTGATACCTCTTTTTTATCACACTGAGTATGACTCACATGTGCTTAGAGTGTAAAAGTAATCACGACATCTCTTTTTGGGATATTAACCATGCATAAGCCCCATATTTCTTCCCTGAACTACATGGAATTTGATCTCTTCCTTTAAATTAGAGTACATAGGAAGCCTTTATAATGTCCAAGCCCATATTTCATTAATTATTTTTCTATCCCATATGACGTTAAAATACATCCTTCCTATCAAACTACGTGGGTTCTGATTCATTTCTTTTTAACAAGGATATGTAGGTAGCCCATCTGTGGGTACGATCCCAACTCTGAAATAATCCCTATATTTTTGAACAACAATAAAATTCAAGTGCCCCACTGAGTGGATTTAAAACCAGCATGGTTATCATAATGACCAAGAGATATTTATATAATGTGTTGAAGGATACCATTGACTAAGAATCTCTAATAAATACAGATGATTCTCTATCGATGAAGAACCTCAAATACATATAAAAGATTCTCTAAATCTCAAACATATCAATCATTAATTTCCAAATCTAAAGGAAAACTCATTTTAATACTTGGTGAATTAATAAGGGTTCGTAAACATAACTTAAATCTATAAAAGAGTCCTGAAGTAGGTAATAATTACCCTAAAAAAGGTGCGATGAGCCTGACCTCCCATCCTCTCGACCAATGAAAATTCTTAAGCCTCCTTGGTCCACAACTAATGAGAAACTACCTTTGGAAAGTAGGTCCAAATGGATATAGAATCATTGAATTTTTCAAGTTCTATGAATAAACCCGCTAGAAACCAATTGGAAAGTTTGAACCTTAAACAAACAAGGTTATCCCCATTTCCAGAAGAAACAGGAATGTAGTGAAGAGAATCATAACAAAGGAATAGATGATCCATAGGCAGCATAAAATAATGTTTTTAAGGATGCGTTGTTATCCAGTGTTTGCCAAATTTTTGGGGCTGAAAATCGAAAAATGGAGAAACATGTTTTTGGAAAAGGAAGGTGTGTGAAAGATTTGAAGTGTACGTGAAAGATTGATTTTTTCACGCAAGATTGAAGGTGTTTTTGGAACTTGGGTGAAAGACATGTTTTAGGAACCAAACATCGAAAAATGTAAAAGGAATGGAGTGCGTGAAAGATTTGGAAATGGGCACAAAAGATGAAGTTGCATGCAATATTGAAGATGATATGGAAAATTTCATGCAAGACACGTTTCAGGACCATAACATCAAAAAAATGGAAAAGGCATGAAGTGCGCAAAAGAATAAAAAGTGCACGAAAGATGAGGTTGGTGTGAAATTGACTTATGCGCCCAATGTGACATCAAATGGGGTTTTTCACGATGCATCTGGGTTTTTGTGCACAGGGGTCAACGAGGCCTATAAATAAGAGGCGAACCCCTCTCATCCAAACAGCTCAACACTTAGAGAAATCCTGAGCTCTGAGGTTCAAAATAATATTAAGAAAAGGGTAGTGTGTGAAATAAATAGATTTTCACGCAATAAGGATAATTTGAGAACAAGAAGAATGTTGCACGCAAGATTGAAGTTGTGTGCAAGAGGTGTTTCACGACAAAAGTCAAATCTGGCACATGTGGCATAAAAGTTGCACGCAAGAAAAATAAAGGGGTTTGTGAAAAATTTAGGGGTCCCGTAGGCCTTTGGTAGGTGATTAGCACTCTCTAAGTGGCTTTGTGAAGAAGGAAAAACCGTGAACCATTCGGTTCTACGAAGATAAGTAGTACCACACACACATGATTGGTGTTTAACACCCTCATTGTGCTTTTCAAAGAGAAGAAGAACAATACGTTCAACTAAACTCAGATCTACACTAAAATAAGTAAGTATACCGATACACATAGGTGTTGGTATTGGGAATTAAAGGAAAAGAAGAAAGAGAAGAATAGAGCATGCCCAACTGAAGATTGTGAATTATTAAGGGTAGTACAATTTTGATGATGCTTTGAGTATCCAGTTTGTGTGTTCAATGCTTTCAAGTGCATCAATCTAGGACTTTGATGCAAGAAGTGTCTCATGCTGAACAGAGAAAAAGACTTTAATGAAAATATATTGAGAATACCTTCACATATATAAACTGAGTGAGACTTCACCCAAGGCAGTGAGCAAGAGGGAGTCAATGGGAGTGACCCGAGGGTCGTAGTGAGCTACCCCTGAACCTTTATAAAGGCAGTGATCTAGGGACAGGGTGACTATTCCTGAACCTTTTTAATCCAAAACTAGTGAATATTAGTGGAATTTGGTATGATGGAAAACCTGTCGGTGTATGCTCCTTGGACATAGCCCTTAGTGGTGAACCAAGTAAAAAGTGTTGTGTTGTCCTTCTACAAGTTTTAATTACTACACATATCCATCATACTGGTTTAAACGAGTTCATACCAACATGGGAACAAGATCCAAAAAAGAAGAGAAAAATTTGACACCCTAATTCACCCCCTCTCAGGGTGGTCTAGGGTTCTTCTCCAAATGGATTTGGAGGTGTGAAGTTAAGAGAAGGGGAATTACCCTTTTATAAGAGAGGTGAGGAGAACTTTAGGAAAATCTTGAGATATTAATTTATTATAAAATCATTTTCGGTTTCTAAAAGCTCCAAATATATTTATTTAGAGCCTAAGGTGGGGATGGGTCGAAACCTTCTGAAATAATAGGTTTTAGACAAGTTTAGGTCACCATATTAACCTTATCTTTTAGATTTAACTCTTAGTTAAATATTTTAACTTTTACCATGTCTTCTTGTATTTTTATATTACATGGTTAATAAACTTACTATAAAATGCCAAACAAACCTCAAGTGGTTCATTAATGACATACCTATCATTATATAAGTCCTTTGGCCGAATCTTAGATTTTTAGGAATATTATATCATTTAATAAAATAGCATTTGTTTTAAAAACACATTTATGTCAATTTTGACACTATTTAGTATTTGGTTTTTTTGAAAGTCATCAAAACTTGATTACTTTGAAAAAAATACATTTATTCAACTCTAACATGTCATATTCACCTAGAAAATTCATGTATGGCACAAAAATTTCAAATTATATTTATTTTAATATTTATAATACCATTTATTTGATTCTTTTATTAATAAGGTAATTACTGAATCATTATTATTTTATAAATAAATTTAACTATTTAATGTCTAAAAATTATAAATAAAATACCATGATGTATGAAATATTTTTATATTTCTAATTAATATTTATATTCAAATTTATCTTATGTATAACCTTATATTAAAAATGATTTAGTTATTAAAATTTGAATTTAACACTTTTAACTCTCCTTTAAATAAAATATAATAAATGTCCTAATCTAATCCAAGTGAATAAAAAAGGATCATATTTTTTTACTAAGGTTGATTTTGGTTGAAAAAAACTTATCCAATAGAATTAGGACATGTGTTGGGGTAATTTTATATTATTATAATATTATTTTTACCTTTAATTACCCTATTTACTTTTAACCGTGGTAAATAAACTTCAAAAGTTACTATTCACCAAAAATTATTTTCATCCTATTGAACCAAATTTTATTTACTTATTTTAACCATTTCTCTAGGATTTTTGAAATTAAATTTACAGAAGTAGTAAAATTACGTTTTATGCAAATTTGCAAATGTACTTAGAAGGTGGGTAAAAGATGTTAAAAAAGTTCAATAAAATTTTATATGTCTAATCTTATTATAAAATGACTCCAATGAATTAAATTGGACTAATATATATATATATATATTATATCTATTTTTACTTTAAGATAAATATTTAATTAAAATAATTATTTAAATGAAAAAGTCGGTTTTTATCTACAACAGTGTTTTTTCACTATTCATCAAAAAATGAATTTTTTCAGAAAAATACCAAAAATTCACCCCAAAATAATTTTGATATTAAAAATTCAAAAATGATGTCTATTTTTCAAAATTTAAAATATAGAATTTGTATTAATTAATTTAATATTAGTTCCCGTTGTCAAAACCAGCAAGCGAGTTTTTAAGAAGTGACAACTATCAAAAGATTGACATGTGTTTATATCCAATTTAAATATAAAATTAATTAAAATGATCTAAATTATATTAAATGATAAAAATATAATCTAATTATACTTTAAAACCACTCAAATTCATAATTTAACACTATAAATTATTTCGATTAAAAAAGTTGTTTTTAATTAAAATTTAGTATTTTCACTATTCATCAAAATATGAAAGCTATCAGAAAAGTACCAAAAATTTATCCAAACTATATTTTTATGTCCCTATTATAAATAATAATTTAATTTCATTAAATTTAATATATAAAAGTTTCAAATATTGGATTTAAAAAGGGTTCTCCATTAAAAGGCGGAAAAACAACATTTTTTGAAAAATACTTATCAGAAAAATTGAATTTGTCCTTATATTATGTCTAAGAAAGACAAAATATGAATGTTAAAATTATATAAGATATATATAACATTAAAAATGTGGTTAATACTATTCATAATATCTTTTTATATGACTAGTATGACAGGTCTTGATGCGCTTGAACTCGGTGTTACGTGTAGCGCAAGCTATTGAATTACTTTTAAGATATAACACACTATGAAATCTTGGGGTGTTACAAACAAGAATTGGTTGATTGTACTGCTAGTGACTTAGAATAATTATCAGGTCAGATGAAAATTCAATCAAGGATGAAATTTTTATTAGGATATCACAATCACTTCATGCTATTCCCAATGTATACAATGTCTTGTACATTAGTGGGGACCACAAAGATGAGATTTGGATTCTCGATAGAGGAACCAAATCCCTGAAACCTTAAAAAAATTGAGTTCAATGAGAAACTAATTTTTTTTTTAATATACTATGTTTTTCCTCATAATATTATATGTTCTATACTACATTGACATAATCTAAATAAAATGTTTGACTAATCATGCTGATAATGTATTCTACACATGATGTCACAAATCCCTAAAAAGAACAAAATATAATGAAGGAAACCCTTTGGAAAGATGTAAAGGAAATGTTATGATATAATTTTTCTATTTTACTGAAAAAATATATAATGGAACATTGATTTAATTTTCATTATTCCTTTCATAGTTCATTTATTTTAGAAGATTCCTAACCATATGTCATGCATTTTCAAGAAGAGAAAAAATGCTGTTTTTTCTCAATCATAGTGGTATTATTGATATTTTCATAGTAAAATCATTGCCCATATAATTAATGTATTGTTTCATATTTATGTTTAAGTGATTTATTTTTAGTATTACACACATAATAATTTTTTCTTATATATGTGGATTCTTTTGTTTGATTTGGGGTGGCATGCCTATCTTTTATTCCTTTCTTTACTAAAAACTTCCACAAAATTTTTCTCCCTCAAAACCTTTTCACCCCTACAGTGTTTCATTTATCACTTTATTTCAATTTCCCTTCACTGACTTTGTGGGAAGAGCAACGATGTTTCCTCTAGTCAATCATAGAGGTAATCTTGATATTTTCATAGTAAAATAATTGTCCATAGAATTAATGTATTTTTTTTCATATTTATGTTTAATTTATTTCTTTTTAGTATTACTCACATAATAATTTTTTTACATAGTTGGATTCTTTTTTTCAAGTTGGGGTGGTCTGTCCATCTTTCATGCCTTTCTACACCAAAACTTCCATAGACTTCTTCTACCTCAAAACCTTTTCACCCCCGCAGTATTGTATTTATCAATTTGCTTCAAGTCTCTCCACTACCTTTGTAGGAAGGGCAATGATGTTGCCTATGATCAATCACAAAGGTAGTCTTGATATTTTCACAGTAAAATATTTGTCCATAGAAATAATGTATTGTTTCATATTTATGTTAATTTATTTCCTTTTAATATTATTCACATAATAATTGTTTTCTTATGCAGTTGATTTTTTTTGAGTTGGGGTGATATGTCTGTCTTTCATACCTTTATGAACCAAAACTTATACAGGCTTCTTCTCCCTAAAAAACTTTTACCCCTAAAATGTTAACATTTATCAATTTCCTTCAAGTTCCCTCCACTGATCAATCACATAGGTAATATTGATGTTTCCATAGTAAAATTATTATCCACATAATTAATTTATTATTTCATATTTATGTTTAATTTATTTATTTTTAATATTACTCATATAATAATTGGTTTCTTATTTAGGTGAATTATTTTTTTCGAGTAGGGGTGGTTTAGTCAAAGATTCACATGTAGTGTTGAAAGTTAGAAAAATAAAGTTAATGTATATCATGGTAACATTGATATTTATGATTTTTTGAGACTTTGGGATTTATAGGAATCAGACTCACCTCAATTTGACACATGGTGTGACCGGTATGACTCAAAGTACTTATTTCTATTTAAAGTTGACATTTATTTTAGTAAAATAAACAACTGACATACTCAAAACCAAGAAAAAATATTCAAATTATTTTGATAATTTAATATAACGATCCACAAGTCATTTATGAAATTTAGGAATCACTCGCACCTCAATCTAATACATGATATGCCTGATATGACTCAATGTTTCCATTAATAGTTTAAAATCGATATTTTAGTTCAAAAAGCATCACTCACTGAAAACCGATCAAACATGCTTTTATTTTCTTTAAAATTTAGTAAAATGATTCATAAGTAATTTGTGATGTGTAGAAATTGATTTCACATCAAAATGATACACGATGTGATCAAAATGGGTCAAAAGTGCGTGTTTCCAGTTTAAAATTTCATTTTAGTAAAAAAGACAAATGACACCCTCAAAACTGAGAAAAAGCATTAATATTTTTTTGATACTTAATTAAAAAAAATCCACAATTCATTTGAGACATTTAGGAATCAGCCTCAACTTAATCTGATGCACGATGTGACCGATATGACTCCAAGTGCATCTTTTTATTTAAAATTGTCATCAATTTTAGTAAAATGGACAATTGACCTACTCAAAACTAAGAAAATGCATTTTTATTATTTTATACTTTATAAAAATGATCCATAAGTCATTTTTGATGAGTAGGGATCAACCACACCTCAATCCAATACATGATGTGCCCAGTATGACTCAAAGTATTCGTTATCAATTTAAAATTAACATTTAGTTCAAAAAGTGTCACTCACTAAAAACCAATCAAACTCACTTAGGTTTTATTTATAATTTTGTAAAATGATTCCTAAGTCATTTTTGATGTATAGAAATTGGTTTTATGTCAAACTGATACACGATATGATCGAAATGATTCAAAATGTGTGTTTCTAGTTTAAAATGACATTTTAGTAAAAAAGGACAACTGACATAATCAAAACTAAGAAAAAACATTCAGATTGTTTAGATAATTTTGTAAAATGAAATATAAGTCATTTTAGATGTGTAAGAATTATCCACACCTAAATCTGACCCATGGTGTGATTGGTATGACTCAAAGTGCATATTTTTATTTAAAATTGACATCAATTTTAGTAAAATGGACAACTAACCAACTCCAAACCAATAAAAAACATTCGGATTATCTTGATACTGTAAATAAAAATCCACAAGTAATTTTTGATGTGTAGGGATCAATCATACCTAAATATGATACACGATGTGCTCGGTATGACTCAAAGTATCCATTATCAGTTTAAAATCAACATTTTAGTCAAAAAGCGTCAATCACTAAAAACTGATCAAACAGGATTGGGTTTTCTTGATAATTTAGGAAAACAATTCATAAATCATTTGTGACATGTAGGAATTGGTCTTATTTCAAACTGATACATGATGTAATCAGAATAATTCAAAGTACGTGTTTTTAATTTAAAATGATATTTTTGTAAAAACGAAAACTGGCATACTCAAAACTGAGAAAAAACATTCGGTTTGTTTTGATACTTTATAAAAATGATACATAAGTAATTTGAAACATATAGGAATTATAAAAACCTCAATAAAACCCATGGTGTGACCAGTATGACTCAACGTGCGTATTTTTATTTAAAATTGACATCAGTTTTAGTAAAATGAACAACTGACCTACTCAAAACCAAGCAAACACATTCAGATTATTTTGATACTAATTTAAAAAAATGATCCATAACTCATTTGTGATGTTTAGAAATTATACACACCTCAATCCATTACATGATATATCTGTTATGACTTAAAGTGTCCATTATCAGTTTAAAATTGACATTTTAGTTAAGAAATTACAACTCATTAAAAACTGATCAAATGCACTCAGATTTTCTTGATAATTTAGGACAATGATTCATAAGTCATTTTTGATGTGTAGGAATTAGTTTCACATTAAACCAATACATAATGTGACCAGAATGAGTCAAAAGTGTGTGTTTCCAGCTTAAAATGACATTTTAGTAAAAATGACAATTTACGTACTCAAAATAGAGAAAACACATTCATATTGTTTTTATACTTTAGTAAAATGATCGAAAAGTCATTTGAGACATGTTGGAATGAGATTCACCACAATCTGATGCATGGTGTGATCGGTATGACTCTAAGTCCATTTTTTTTATTTAAAATTGCAATCAATTTTAATAAAATTAATATCAATTTTAGTAAAATTAACACTTTATGTTAATTTATTTCTTTATATAATTTCTAATATAAGAATTGTTTTCTTATACATGTGTGTTTTTTTCTCGAAAAGGGGTGGTTTGTTCTACAATAGTATGAGTCAAGGTCAGGATTAAAAGACAAAGGAACACTTATATTTTTGAATGTATGTAATAATTTTTATTTATGTAATTGTATAAACCAATGTTTGAAATGTGTATAATATAATGTTTTTTATTTTATTTGTGTTGTAAATTTCATTACATTTAAATTATGTATTGGGGCTTGTTTTTGTTAATATTTGAAGCGTTTCTGGTGCTGCGGTGTGCTGTTATAGCACATTGCACTGGTATTGCAATGTGCTATTGTAGAACACTACAGTATGACCCTTTATCAATGATTTTAAAAGCACTGATAAAGGACACATTTTCAGTGCTTTTAAAAGATCTTATAAAGGTACACTTTATCAGTGTTTCTATAAGAACAAATAAAAGTCCCTTTATCAGTTCTTTTATAAGCGCTGATAAATGGGGTCTTTAGTGTCGATAAAGGACCCCTTTTTCAGAAATTTTTTAGTACTGATAAAAGAATAGTACTTTTAATCTTTCTCAAGTAGTCAATGCTTTTCTGGCACTGATAAAGGCCATTTCTAGCGCTGTTAAAGACCTATTTTGCAGTGGTGTTACTTGACTTTTAAAAATGTTAAACACGTGTTTTATAAATTCAATATTGTATTTTTAAATGATTTATATTACTTATTAAATATATAATTTTCATATCAAAAGGATTTTTTAAACTTTTAAGTTATTCTTGTATTATAAAAGTGATAATTTTTAGTAAAGTCGGTATTTTTATTATTCACCTAAAAACCGATTATTTCCGAAAAAACTCAAAAATTCATCTTTGGCTAACATTGATATAATGAATTCAAATACTAAGTTTATTTTATAAAATTAAAATTCTAAAATATATATATTTAGCATAAAAAAGATATAAATTATAAATAAAATTGTTTTTATAGGAAAATGGCATTTTAAGAATTATTTTTTCTTAAAGTTATTTCTTATCAATTTATAATTTATGTCATGTAAATATATAGGTCCCATATAATAATATTTTAAGGCATCAATTATGTTTATCAGGAAAAAATATACAATACTTAATAAAATCAGTTCTTTGAAAATAAATATTACTTTTATACTAAATTCATTTTAACATATACCATTAATTAATTATTTATATTCTAAAATTTAATTTTTACTACTCCATTGATAATGAAATATTTATTTGAATTTTATATATACAAAATATCATATTTTAATAATAATAATAATATTTATACATAACACATAAATAAATAAATAAATAAATAAAATAAAATATATTAATAACATATTTTTATTTCATTGTGAGTTATATTATTTTAAATTTACTACTTAATATCGACCCCAATATACCTATAAGATATATGACCAACAACCATAATTGTAATGATCAAATTTTCAATGACCATATTTCATTCCTATACATAGACTTACTAAATCATTCATTTATTTCACTCTCACTTCACATGACACAGTTCTCATTTCATATTTTTCATAATTCTTTCTCCTTTCATGGTTCTCTTCCTTATTATAGGTTTTTTGACTATTGGTGATCCTCAAGGTTGAAGATGATCCATGATATTTCTTAGTCATGGAGATTTTTTTCTTTTTTATTCATTGTCCCCTATTGATTTTTTCTCTTTTAGTGGATTTACTTCATCTACAGTGAGTAATAACCCATGGCATTGAATACTTATTTTTATGTACATTTGATGAAATATACCACTTTTTAATGAATTAAGTGTATTTGGTTTGGTTCATATCTTGTAGGGCATATTTTCTAATCATGTTTCAAACCATTTGAAATAATAGCACAATGTTATTTAAAATTAGTGACAAAATTAATAATAATAATAATAACAAAAAAAATAGTAATAATGGATCCTAAAACCTAGGGTGTTACACTAATTATCTTCAAATTTATGAGGAATATAAAACATGTGTTATCTAACAATGCATCATGGCCCCTAATGAGACAAGCACTAGTATAATACTAACCTATACCAACGGTTTGGAACCGTTGGTATAGGCCTCCAAACCGTTGGTATAGCCTATACCAACGGTTTGGAGAACCGTTGCGAAGTAAGCCGTTGGGATAGGTCTATACCAACGGTTTTCCCAAAACCGTTGGTATAGACCTATCCCAATGGTTTACAAAACTGTTGGTATAAGTAATATGAAAATCTATTCCAACGGATATAAAACCGTTGGTAAATGTATTTCAAAAAAAAACATGTGCTGGGATTTGATCCCACGACCCCTTGTTTATAATCGAACGACTTAACCACTAAGCTAACATCACTTTTGTAAACATAATTTCATAAATATATATATGTATTATCATAATTATTTAAAATTTAGATTTATATAATGTTCTCGGGTAGCAGACCGGGAAGAAATGAAAGAATCTATCCCAACGGTTCTCAAAACCGTTGGGATAGACCTATCCCAATGGTTCTCAAAACTGTTGGGATAGGTGGAAATTTCCAGGGGAGAATGTTGAATTTGGGGCTGAGTTTTCCCAACGGTTCTCCCAAACCGTTGGGAAAGGGGGGGTCTTTCCCAACGGTTTGAGAGAACTGTTGGGAAAGGGGTGTTTTGAGGCCCCTTTCCCAACGGTTCTCCCAAACCGTTGGGAAAGACCCCCCCTTTCCCAACGGTTTGGGAGAACCGTTGGGAAAGGGTGTATATAAGTGTTGGGAAAGATCTGATTTCCAGTAGTGAAGAAGTCATAGCTATGACTACATTCTCTGAATTCTTACCATGTAATACAATCCCTTTGTCTCAATATCTCATCAAACAGGTTGCATCGCTTGTGTCATCAACCTATATGATTGATATATCTTTCTTTGATTTCCTGAAATGAACACATTGATGTACTACCATGGCTATGGATTTATCAGACTGTTCCATTTCAATTAAAGGTTCATAGATATTTGATTCTATTGTGAAAGTACCTAGAATCAATATGAATAATAATTTTTGATTTCCATATCATGTATACAATTAATAATTCATAATCTATTCTTACCATAATAGTGTTTATATTTCTACATCTACTATTTACATGGTAATGTCTATAGATTATTTTTCATATCAACTGGTTATAACAGTCCCCAACTATAATGAGAAGCTCAAGATACCATGACAGTAATCTTAAACATATATTCTATGGTCAAGATACATCATACTAACTAGACATAGGTGATGTCTGGCTATCAGGTGTTGGGGCCTCATACTCATTGAGACTTATTCCCATGAAGTTTTCACTTGGTGATCTCAAGTAGAGGAGATCATGTGGACTAAACCGCTAATAGGAACACTACATGTTATGGGTGTCATTGGTTGTTCCTATCTATGATCATGTGTATTGGTCTCTTGTCTTGAGATCATTATTAATGTATACCATTTTATTGTGTACTTTTATTCAAGATGAAAACCATGACATTTATGTCATGGTGATGTAACTTTTGTTGGGTGAGTTATTAGTGGTATGACATCAATTGAATAATCAAGATAGAATTTTTCACTTATGAAAGGAAGAGATATTTTGGACCCAGTTGATTAGGATGATAGTACCTTTGCTAAATCTATGACCATGGTAGAATAAGGTAAGTCCGTCTAGTAAGGTAAATGGAACATAAAGTAAGAAAGGATGATGGATTGAAATGAGCATCCTAATTTATGTGATACCATGAGATAAAAAGATTATATTACATAATGTGTGTTTGTATAAGATTGTCATTTCCATGACTATATCTGATATTCTTAGGGGACATGATGGGTTTCTAGACTCTACTCCTAGTTTGTGAGTATCATTCATTTCCATCGAGTTAAGGACCTAGAGGGTCACACATAAAGAATATTTAGAAGCTTGTCCAATTCTATTGAATTGGAGTTTTAGGACACTACGAGTCTCTTGTTGGGGGTCGAGTAATGTCCAAGTTTAAACGATTTCATGGAATAAATAAAGTAAATATTATCTAAGTTTTGAATAATATATATTGAATTTATTTACTTACTATATTCAAAAGTTATTTAGTGAATATTAAGAAATATATTTTTTAAATAAATATTTAATATTTAATATTTGAGGTTCTTTAAATATTTATGTTGGAGAAATGAGTCAAGTTAATGACTCATATTTTATCATGTAATATGATTTAGATGTTACAATTAAGTTATAAAATATTTATAATTTTTATGTCACATTAAATATGTCATACACGGTGAATGTGGTTTCATTTAAATGGTTTCATTTAAAAAAGGGATAAAGTGGAAATTTAGTAAATGAAACCCCCTTATTTGAGGAATTTGAAGTCACTATTCTCATAAAATATTACTCCAAAAAATTTGAGATCATTTTTATCCACCCTCTCAAGTTCTATAGAGAGGGAAAAAGATTTGGGGAATCTCGATCCAAGTTATCCCACTAGGATTTAAGAGTTAATGATGTTATGATCATTTTGGCTTTGAAAGAACCTTCGATTATCCATGCTATCACTTATAGATCGAATAATAATGATCAAGAAATTTTTTTGAGCATTATTGAATGATCGTGAGGGTTCCAAGTTTGGTTTCTTCGAGCGATGATCTCTAATGATGAGTGTAACACGTTTCCAATCAAAATCAGAAGATGTAAGATTTAGATTTAATTTTTGTGCTTAATTTAAATTATAATAGATCCTTAGGTTGAAATTAGGATGTGATTATGATAGAGATGACATGATGACATCGATCATAGCATAAAAATTTTAAACTCATAATTTTTTGAGTTTCCATTATGGGCCCAATACCAAAAAATGGTATCAAAATTATTAAATATCTATTTAAACCTATCAAATTTAAATTTTCATTAAATTAGAAGGGGAATTAATTATGGTATCAATGTCGCATATAGTGATTCAATTTGATATCGAATGACCAATATATGAACATTTGAAGATCGATATATGGAATGATTTTTGAAGAAAAAAAATTTATTTTAACCTAGAATCGATAAAAGCAAATGTTTCTAGAAATTCTCGATGTTTTGTCCAAGTTCAGGTGGCTAGAATAGTTTTTTAGGGAAGTCTCTTAATTCCACATTTTTTTTGAATTAAAAAAAATAATTTTTTTTGGTCAAAAGGATTTGTAAAAAAATAAAAAAAAGTGGACGGAGGGCTATCACACAAAAAGGAAAGAAAAAAATAACAATTTAAGATGGGGGGGGGGATGTTGAAAAAGCATCCCATCTATGGAAGACAATTTTTTTAATACATGGGGGTGGATGTGTTTCACCCCCTCCCCCCTCCACCGTCCAACCCCATGAACTCCACACAGGTCACTACTACTAACCAACCCATGATGGGCTGGGTTGGACCTTGCCTGACCCACCCATCCTTATCCAGAATTGGAAATGGAATGGAACCCACTTTTATAGGGTTTCTTGGATACCCATATAATGTATCTGAAATTTATGCACAAAAATTTGTAAAATTTTAATAAATATTACTAGAGCTGGGTGCAGAGTTAGCATAGAATTCTGGGGCCTAAAGAGTTTCAATTTTGATATATTAAAATTATAAAATATATATATCACACACATGTAGTTTTTATGAAATAATTTAGTATCTCCCAAATTATGTATTCGATGAGAAATCTAAGAAAACCATTAAATCTAGAAAGTGAAATTTAATCTAGGCGTGACATAAGTCTTGATAGTGTTGGACACTTGGATAAAAGATTTAATGGGAGAATTAAATGAATTAATTATTTTAATTTTCATTTATTTGAGAAACCCTAATGATGCCTTTATATAAAACCTATTATGAATAATTCCCTAGGGTTATATGCATAACCTTAAAGGGAATGATAGGATGGGGAGTTTGAGTGTAGAGATCGAGTGGAGAGCATGTTGGTGGATGATCACGAGATCAAGGATCGGGTACCATGAGGATCATCTTCAATGAAGAATCTCTTAGATTTCAATAAAAAACAATGGTTCATAAGAATTCTTCATCAGTGATCGATCCAAAATCGAGGTAGGGAATTTGTTTTTTTTGCTTTAATCCCTTATTTGTTTATTCCATGTTGAACATGAATCAATCCTTCCAACAACTTATTCGTGGGTGAATGTTGATCTACAATTGATGAATTTATCTTTCTAGAATTAGGAATTGATATTATTTTATTAGCCTTGTTAATTCCTCTTCATTTATCACTTTGAATAAAGTGAATCAAGGCCAAACCAAACAATGGTTGAGGTTCATTCCTCACATTTATGTTTTGTGACTTCTACCCATATTCTTTGCACAATCATAATTGGTATTCCATTTGGATGAAAATTCAATTAATACCCGATGGATGATCATTGCACAATCAACCTTTGGAACAACATATCATTACCGCATGATCTGATTTAGGATTGACACCATGATTAAGGTGCAATGATGATGATAAAGGATAAAGGATGGATATAAGGTCCTTATTTTCTTGAGTCTTGTCATTTTGGTGATGCGATGTGATGATAGATGATTCTCGAGTGAAAGGGTTGGTTGAAATCCAGCCACTGATGATGTCCAGGCTCATTCAAGCCCAGATCCGTATTTTAGGGGAGTGATTTGTGGCTAGAGTGAACAAGGAGGCAACACAAATAGAACCTTGTGTGGACTAGTAGGTTCTCTATCACAACCTAACCCATCAGGGCCTACCTATATGATAGTAAGTCGATTGTGACACCCTAATGATGCCTCCAATAATCCAGGAGCTAACAACCAACACTGAGAATACATACCGCACACATGGGAGGCCTTAACCTAAGGTATTTATAAACATAAAAACATCTCCAAATACCAATAAAATGCCAAAAGGAAAAGTAAAAATGTTACCAAATGCATGCATTCATTTATATCCCATAGTCAGAGTATAAAAAAAGTATTAGAAATCATAAGGGCAAAATAAAACCCCACTAAAAATTGTAAAAGAGTCCAACCTACTAAGGAGGGGACTGCTATCAAACAAAACACTAGGTGTGAACCATAGTCTGACTAGATCACTATGCTCCACCTACTCTTGGTCCTTCCAAGACTCCTTAGATGGGTATTTCATCTACATAAGACACGATATGTCCTGGTAGAGCCTATGTAGGGGCAGGTATTACAATATCTAGAAGGACACCCCAAAATAACCAAACATAATCATTGAGAGAGTATTCATATCATCATCACAAAGGTATGCCAATTAGGATATGAGACATAAAAATAGTAAAAACCCATATTTACTCATAGAAGACACAAAATCTCAAAAAGGTCTCAACCATACTTCCAGCCATATGATTATGCTTGAGGATTCAAGGCAATGAACATCCAGGAGAACTCACTCCATAAGCCATGCTATCACTGATGGGGCCCATTCAAGCGATCGTGCTCATTATGCCTCACCATGAATAAGTACTCATTAGAACTTTGAATATCTTGATACATTGATAGGTGATCTCACCTAGGGCCTCTGGGGTATACCAGACCCTACCTGGAATAACCCACTAAGTAGGGGATCATATTCCTGCATAAATTGTTCATGATGATTCATCAAACCCCACCTAGGGAAGGTGAAAAAATGATATAGGATACCACCCTGATCATAAAAATGTATTATTGAAACTCTATACAATAAAAAACATGTGTAGGGGATCAAAATTATATGCTCAGGACATAATTCCATACCATACTCTTGTAGGGATGGACTAAGGCAATATACCCAACTAAATATGGTCTAAAATGAAGAGACATGGGGTCTCAAATTTCCCTGAAAAAATTTAATGGCGTGTACTGGTCATATACAGTGTCTTTCCCACCTTGAGCTTGCTCGTGTCTCATTGTCTCACATGTAATTCCTTTTTTCATATATATGACATGTTCTTTTATAATACATGACATGTAGAAGTAATACAACACTCAATGTGTGTTTCCTACCTAAGTTTTTGTACCCTAGGTCATGCATGTGTACTTTGGGATGTGCCCATGTACTATGGTCATGCCCACGTACCTTCCTGTGTTCGATTACCGGCCCGTGCCTATGTACTCTGGCCATGCCTGTGTGCTTGTCCATGTACATGCCCATGTACCCATAGGTTACATGCCACGCCACCATGAAATGTGATAGGTGTCACATTATGTGTGATATTTTTCTTTTCATGTAAACCCTAGTGCCATAGGAGGGGACTACACAACATGTGTTCTTTTAGTGTATATGTCGTTTAATGTGGAATTCTACAAAAATTTAAAAATGCTCATGCATTTCCTCCCATGACACCACCTCTTCGATCCAGCCACTCATCACACCTGAAAATCATGGATATGTGGTTGACAAAACATTCCATCATCAGTGGCCTAATTTAAACTACACCCTTTTCTCAGCAATCACCTCCTTTTGAACTATGCCATTGCTGCATGCCAAATCACAAACAGGGTCTCCAAAATCAGATCACAAGCCACCTCTAATCATCTTTTGTCATCCTCACACCTTGATATCTCTGTCGATCATGAACCCGAACCCATAGTGATGATCTATTGCACTAAATAATGATAATGTAATGATCTTCCATTGAGTATTGGTCGAATCATTATCCAAAGAGAATGCTAGTGATTAATGTGTGAAGAAAGGGGGAAGAAATAAAAAAAACAAGAGGAATGAACCTCAACCATTGTTTGGTTTGTCCTTTATTCATTTCTATTAGAATGACTAAAAAATAAGAAAAATCAAATAATATCAATTCCAAAAAATCCTAATAAGATAATCCCAATCCCAAAAACATGAATGAATAATGAATCAATATGTTGGTGAATTTGATTTGTGCTCATCCTGGGATAATAAAACATGAAATAAAATAGTGAAGAAAACACCCAATATTGGTTTTAGATCAATCACTGATGAAGAAAGATTCTCCTTCTTTGTTGTTGGTGAGATCCATGAACTCTACTGGCGTAGATGATCCTAGTTGCATTGATCCATGGGACCACGATCTGTTGATGCCATAATGCAGTCCTCCACTGATTCTCTCAATTCCCAACAGTTATGCATCCAACCATATGATTTTCCCATAACTAAATTTAAATTGGAGGAGGATATGTATAGAAAAATAAATAAATAAATAAATAAATTAACTAATCTACCCATGACCTCTTTTTAACCAAAAAACCGATGCCAGAAAAGGTTATATCAAACCTAGGGTAAAAACCACAATCCATATTTAGCGACAGTCTCGATTCTCCCATCTGATACTCCATTCAGAATTTATTCCATTATTTATGAAAAACTATGCATGCATGATATAATATATCTAATATTTTTATTATATCAATACCGAGCCTAATCGAGCCTTGAAGTCTCACGCAAACTAAGCACCTAGCTCTGAATATAATATTTAAAATTTTCAAAAGCTTAAAAAGGGAAAAAAGTGTTGTTACATTCTCCCCACCTCAGGGATCTTCATCATGAAAAGTAAAAAATCCTAATAAAAAAGATGAGGGTACTAAGATCACATCTAGGTTTCCCGCTCCCAGGTGATCTCCTAAAGATTCCCATACTACCACCAGATACACACTAAGGGAATATCTCACCCATAGAGGATCTTCTTCTACTAATCCTTGATATTTATCAGGTATTTAGGTAGATCCATCATCAATTTCTAGTTCACCCTAGTCGATAATATGCGACAATTCATGCACATACCTCCTCAACTGCGATACGTGGAAGATGTCATGTACCTGGTCTAACTATGGAAGTAAGTCCAAAAGGTATTCCAACTCACCAACCCTACATAGTATATAAAATTTACCAATGAATCTTGGATATAACTTATTTCCCTGACCAAATATCCACAATCCATGTTGAGGTGAGACCTTTATAAACTGATGGCCTCCCTCATTGAACTCCAAAGGACTCTATTGTCAGTCCACATAAGATTTATGATAGCTTTGGTCAGTCCTCATCTGATTCTAGATGATATTCACCTTTTCTATCATTGCTCACACCAACTATAATCCCATGAGTGATAACTCACATGGATCAATCCAATACAGTGGTGACCTGCATGGTCTCACATACAAGGCCTCGAATGGTGTCATACCGATGGTGGAATGGTAACAGTGGTTGTATGAAAAATCAACCAAGGGTAGGCGATCCTCCCAACTATAACCAAAATCCAACATGAAAGATCACAAAATGTACTCTAGAATATAGATGATCCACTTAGTCTGGATGTCATTCTGGGAGTGAAACATCATGATCAATCACAATAGAGTCCCAAAGGCCTCCTGAAATACTCTCCATAATCATTATGTGAAGTGAGAATCATGTTCTGAAAAGATCATTGATGGAACTCCCTGAAGCCATACCCAGACTATTTCCTACATGTAAAGGCATTCTAAGCTCTTTACTAAACTCTTATCTCAGATATCTAGGAAGTGGGATGACTTGTTGAGTCGGTCTATAATCACCCAAATGACATCATGTCCTCTAGAAGTTCATGGGTGCCCCATCATGAATTCCATAAATATACCATATCACTTCTACTCTAGAACCTCAAGGGGTTGATCCAAACCCAATGGAACCTGGTGCTTTCCTTCACCTACTAACAAGTGACGTGTCAAGAGACAAACTCCACTACACACTTATTTATCCCTGACCACCAGAATTGAAACTGAAGTTATTGGTACATCTTCACCACAACAAGATGTACCAACAAAGAATATGTATAAAAATACCTAAAAACTCCCTCACAAAACATTACTGGTACTATCATCTATCCTCTGAAAAGGATGACGTGATCCACACCTTCAGAGAATCCATCAGGAGCATATCTAGTTGATATATGAATATGTAAGGTCTCACAGTCGGTATCTCTAATATGAGCCTCCCTAACATGTTGTATAAGTTATGGGGTAACATACATAGACTAGAAGTAAAATTCACCATCCTTGTCCAATAATGGAAACTACAATGAGGCTAACTACTTTGACATTGATGTTAACAACTATGAACAATATCTTATACCTAGAGCACCTGCTACCATGTTTCCATTCCCAAGAGTATAGACTATCTCTAATTCATAATCCTAGAGTAAATCTAGTAATATCCTATGTCTCAAGTTAATATACTTTTATGTAAATATATACTTGAAACTCTTATGGTCAAAATAGATGATAAACCACCCACTCATAAGGTAATTCTGCCACATATTTAGGGAAAAGCCTACTACTTACAACTCCAGATCACAGGTTGTGTGGTTCTAATCACAAGGAATAAAATTTAGGGACACATAAGATATCATTTACAACCTCTACATTAGGAAAAAACCAAGAACAATACTTAAGGAATCACAAAAGACCATGTACTCAACACCCTCCTCTGGTAGTCTCAAGATGGGTGCACTCATCAACCTCTTCCGGAACTCTTGAAAAGCCTCCTAGAAATTCTCCATCCATATGGAAGGATTCCCCTTTTAGGCCAAGGAAGTAAAAGGTTCTGATATCCTATAGAAATTGGTAATGAATCTTTAATTGTATTCTACCAACCCAAGGAATCTCTACACCTCCATCACACTTTTGGGTGGCTCCAAAGCTATCACTACCTCAACCTTCTTCGAGTCCACTGCTACACCCTCTACTGAGATGACATATCCCATAAAGTGGATCTCTTGAATCTATAACTAACACTTTGAGAAATTATTATAAAGTGGGTGTTCTCAGAGTATGTACAAGACTATCCTAAAGTGTCTCACATGTTCCTCCTCAGACACCAAGTACACTAGGATATCATCGGTAACTACCATTAACCGATCTAAGAAAGGATGAGAGATCTGATTCATGAGTCCCATGAACATTGATGGGGTGTTATTAATTTTGATAAGTATCACCAAGTACTCATAATGGCTGTAGGGACATTTGAATACTATCTTCAGTATATCCACATATCATACTCGAAGTTGGTGAAAACCCAATCTGCAGTCAATCTTTGAGAACCATCTCACCCCACTCAACTGGTTGAAGAGGTCATAGATCCTTGGAAATGGATATTTATTCTTCATGATCACCCGGTTAAATTGATGATAATCCACACACAACCTCAAGATAACATCTATCATCATGGAAAACAACACTGGTGTTTCCCAAGGGGAAACATTGATCCTGAAAAAACCCTTTCTCTATAAGTCCTCCAACTGCACCTTCATCTCACAAAGCTCTATAAGAGCTATCCTATATGCTAACATAGATATCGAGGTGGTACCTGAGTGAAATTATATGCATAATTCTATCTCTTGGTGGAGATTTAATCTAGACAAATCCTTAGGAAAGGCATCCTCATACTCCTACACCACTGTAGGAAGCCAAAAGACCATAACATATATTTCTACAAGGGTAATACTAGACAACTGATGAGTAATCAAATGCATCCTCCTATTTATGAGAACATCCATATTTTCCTATGTTTTATTCTCACTGATGGAGGAAAATTTCATCCCATCACCACAGACACACCACATCCTCCACCTAAAATAGTTAATCTAGGCATGAACTGTGGATATATAGGCCATACCTAAGATGAAGTCATAAGGCCTCAATGCTACAATAACAAGATACCACAAGAAGATATATCCTCCAAGAGTTAGGTCAAATTATCAATAGAAGTGTGTGATTTATAATTGTACCTATAATCATCCTTAGAGCCTCTGGGTAATAGGCCTTCATGACCTGCAACTATCATCATCCTTGTCCACCAACTCCTTGAGTCTGGCGTGGACCTGGGGGTGGTAGTGGAAATAGTTCAAAATATATTCCACCTACATTTTCCATCCCTTATCCTCTTACATGTCCACTATCTCTTTGATCTTGGAATGGACCTGAGGGTGGTGGTGGAAACAGGTAAAACTTTATGCCACCTCTAGTTTCCCTTCATACTCCTCTTTTATGTCCTCCGCCCTACAGAGCTCCTTGAACCTACTACTATCTCTAACTGGGTGGTCATAAACCATATCTCTATCAACTGCAAGGTGGGTTGGACAACCCCCCATGATATTTACCCAATCATCATAATAGAAACACCAAATCTCTCTAGAAAAAATTGAACCATCCCGTGAGCCCTAAATTGTAGACCCTCTATCCTAAGATCGTCTCCTGAAGCATCTCACACACCTAGATCCCTGTGTATTTTGTCAAATACCCACTAACAAAGTCTTAGAATTTTTGTGCCCACTACCAGCACCAACTTTTGGTCACTTCTTTCCTAGAAAGCTATCTACTACCAAATCTTGCTCAAGCACTCCAGCATAGGTGGGAATTCAAATAGATATCACTCCAGCCTTGATATCTAGGAATATGCCCCACTCAAAAGTCCATTCTCAGAATAAAAAATCTCAATCCATATTTATAGAGTATCATGAGTGGTTGGTGAACCTTGATGAATACTCCACCATGGTAATGCTAAGCTGTAGAATCTCATGGATGTGAACCGATCACAACATAGCTTGATAGAAATCCTCCTTCAAGAGATGATCAAACTATGCCCAAGATAGAGTTGTATCATCATGTGTATAAGTCACCAGACTCCACCATCGCCCAATGGATCTTGGAAGAAGATTCTCTGCTAAGACCCCCGTATGATCTGGAAGTTTTTTTTACAAGGTGGAAAAACTCAGGTAACTGCCCATAGATAGTCCTTAGATTCCTGGGGGCTTATCTTGCCTTAAAACTTGATAGGTCATTGCCTTTGAAACTCATGGATCATGATCAACCTATACACATCACCATATTGTATTATCAGTGAAACATACTACTCAAAAGATGGTGGAAAAAATTATAAAACCACCCAAAGGTACCACCTCCTGTACATAACCCTGTAATGAAGCCTCATTACTAAGCAAATCATCACTGCAATCCCATTATGGAATCCTTCCTAGATGTCATCACAGACACATCCTGAAATAAAATCAAGACATACCAGGATCGAGATTATATATGGGAAGGTGAATAATGAAGTAAGTGAAAACCACAACCCATTCCTATATGATGCGTGTACCAATTTTTTTCATACAACCAATGTCTATATGTACTGATTCAAGAAGAAGGTTTTCAGAGTCATGGTGAATGGATACATCAGCCATGACACTAACACCAGAGTCTTTGTTCTAAGATCCAAACTCAAAACACTTTAACTGTAACACCCCAAGAATTTAAAAATAGATTTAATATAGAATGAATGAAACACTAAGTCTATACAAAACAACACTTTATTAAAATCTAACTAATAAATATAAGTTTTCCACTTTTGTAATTTAAATTTATAAAAACTGACATACACAGTTGTTTTCAGTAGGATATTTAGAGTATGACATAATCAACTTATTTTTTAAATGAATAGTAACATACTCTTATGAATAGAAACATACCCTTATGAATACTACTATTACTATTATGAATAGTAATTAATAGTAAATTGGCCAAAAAATAGAAACTTCACCCATGAATGTATAAATACAATTTTGACATCTTTTAAGTAACAAATTGATCATAATATACGTATTGGTATTTTTGTAAGTCATAAATATTTTAAAAAAAAATTAATGATTAATTTAATAATTTAAAATGGAAATTTATTTTCATAAAATGTAACCATAAATTTTTATTTTATTGTTTTATGGTTATAAGATAATTTTATGAGACCTTGATTAAATTTTCAAGGTGTTATAAAATGAGTTATAGTTTTAATGTTTTTTTTGAATAAATTATGATTTTATTTAAAAATTAAATTAAAAATATTTAGAAAATTAATTAAAAAAAATTGATATCATTTTTTAATTCTACATGTAAAAAAATTGATGGGGTGAATTTTTAGGATTTTTCTAAAATACTTGTATTTTTTGTGAATATTAAAAATACATTTTTGAGTTTTCGGTATGTTTAATGACATCATAATGAAGTAATAACTAAAATAAAATTATGGTCAACTTTTTTACATTAAAATATGATATTAGGTGTCCCAAGTTGATAATAACATGGGAAAATACCATGGGAAAGACCATGGTTTTGAAAAACCACTAATGTGGTGTCCTTTGAAATTAATAAAAAACTCCCTCTCTTTTACTATAAATACCCACCCATTCCTTCAATTTATTTCATTAAAAATTCATCATCCTCAAAGATATGGTAGTTTTACCTCCCTAGGAGTCCTCCCAAGGTGTTCCCAAGCCTCAAAGGTCCCAACCTTCAAGTTTTAGGAGTTACTCTACAAGGTAAGGGAATCTACCACCCTTCTCTTTTTCAAGCTTTCCTTTTATGTTATTATTTTTAATTTCAATTGGATTATGTTGGGATATAATATTAAATATCCCCCTTACTATCCATATTATGTAAGAATGGTGAGATACCCCTTTTTATCTCATAAAAATATTTAATTAATTTTTTAGCGATACTGTTAGGCTACCGAATTTTCGTAAGGGATTTCTCAACCTTTCTTTTATTTCAAGTTCCTTTCTTTTCTTTCTTCTTTATTCATCTAATTTCTTCAAAAAATTTATGATAACTATAGTAACTTACATGTAGTAGAATTTTTTTTTGATAATTTAATAAATCCTCATCATCTCTCTTTTCCCCTTCTTTTATACTAGAAATGAAAACACAATCTGAGATGTGTTAATTTATCACATTCAAGGACAACAAGTTTTCAATTTCTATTACCGTCTTCAATTATGGTCATGAAACCGTTTTGATGGTTGAAAAAAACTATATAATATGTATTATAACTTATGTAAGGTTATAGAATATTTTTTTACACATGATATTAATTTCTAAATCAAAATGAGTTCATTGTGATAAAAAAACGCCAATTAACCCAAACAATTATCATTAATGTTTCATATAATGATTCATCTTCACTCCCAATAACAAAATTAATTTTATAACCATGTAATATTTTTGATGTTAACAAATAAAATAAAACTTATATTCTATACAACCACTCTCATCTTAAATGTTTATGCTTACATGTATATAAGTAAACCGGTCATGAATACCAAGGAAGAAAACACTTCCAAACAATAAAATTGAACCTCTTAAACACATCAAGAAGGCCATGAATGAACTTAATAAGGCTATAATAAATCAATTACATAAAGAATTGGTTCTGGATATATTAATTAATGAATTTAATTTGGTTATCCAGGACACTAAGATCAAGTGAAGAACACCACCAGACTTAAGGTAAGGGTTTTATCTTCTCCCATTTTTTTGAGATATTCTTTATTCACCACTATTTCTTATGTATGAAGTATGTATACTGCCCATTGAGTATCAGATCATGAATATATTTATTTTAATGGTATTCAATGTATCATTTTATTACTATTAATTTTGGGGCATAAAAATTGATTGGTTACAAAGTGGTAAGGATTTTCTACCCGAACCTCCATTTTCATTCGGGTTGATCTTATTCTCTACTCACCTTAATGAAAATCTTATTTATTATTTTGTACACCTCATAAATTCTGTGTGAATGTTATATATATGTTTACCAATCATAATCTTTCTTTATTGTATGGGTCGTTACATGGTTTAAAATAATCTTTCAAAAATTCGTCCGAAATGCAAGCCCGATTCAAAGAACTTCTCGAATTCTTACCTATTTTGAAGTCCACACTATATAATCTATTTTAAGCCAAATTTATCTTTCTAAAATCACACATTTTAACATGAAAAACCTATTTTGGTGAATTTTTGGTTCTATAAAAGAAATCATGCCTTTTCTCTTTAAAATCTCTTTAATGAATTCCTTAAACCACACTAAAATGTTTTAATTCTAAAGATTCCTTAAAAACACTTTTTACATGATTTCACTTCAGTGGGACACCATTTATGCCTAAAATGTAATCTCAATGTACTTACCTTTTCTTTTCTGGGATATACATGTTTAAAACCAGATTTATGACAAAGAAAAATGATTTTCCAAAAGAACTCTTCTTTCCAAAGTAAAAGAGATTTTCTCACCCCACTTTAACTTTTACGAGATATATGCCTTGTTCATCACTTATTTCTTGCATGTGGTGTATGTAATTCCTCTTAGTATATCATATCCAGAGTCTACTTATTCTCATGTTATTCTAAGGGATTATGATTTGAATGTTTCAAGGTGGCATGAGACACTTTGGAATGTTTAAGGATTATTTCCTCAATAATTTCTCAATGGTCTCATTTAAAAGTATATTTATTTATGTCAACATCCTTTAAAGAATCTTGTATTTAATAGAGGTTTATATATTATGATATCATCTAAAATATGTTGTTGAAGGGTTTCTAATTAGTTTGACTATGGATGTGCTATCTTGATACCCTTCACCATATTAATATGAATGGTTAGTGTTTATACACTACAGGAAAAATAGCCTTTTGCGATGGACTATTTGAGACGGGATTAATTCCCGTCGCAAATAGTCCATCCCAACGGTTATTTGCGACGGGGGGTTCGACCAGTCACAAATAACTGTTTTTTTGCGATGGGATTTGGGGTCCCATCGCAAAAAGTAAAGCGCAGTTTGGCGCGGACGGTGCGTGAAAGCGCGAGAAGGTTATTTGTGACGGGACCGATCGCAAATACCGGCGGCGGTAAATATGTTTTTTGCGACGGGATGTTGTCTGTCGCAAAAAGTGTGTCGGCAAGAAACTTTTTGCGACGGGTCCCATCACAAATACCCTTTTAACCACCGACAATAATTAATGTGGGAAAAGGTATTTGCGACGGGTATCCCGTCGCAAATAGTCTCGTCACAACTAATCTAACCTATATATATCCCCGTTCCGTTTTTCGTTTTCTTCCTCTCAATTCTCACTTCCTCTCTCTCTCTAAACTCTATTTTTAGAGTAAAAAATTCTCTGAGTTAGTTTTTTTATGAAGAAGTTGTAAAGTCATCTAGATCAATAGGAGATCAAGTTTAAAAGTATTTATATTTTATATAATTTAGTATTTATTTCATTTTTTTTTATTATTTTTTTAATTATTGTTGATTAGTTGTAATTAAATTAGATTTAAATTGTTTTGTTATCAGTATTTATTTGTAATAATAAATTTGAAATTATTAGTATTAATTCATAATAATTAATAATAATTAATAATTATTAACAAAAATTAGTATTGTATATAAATAATTAGTGGTAATTATTAATTAGTAGTTGTAAATTGTAGTTATTAATAGCAATTAACGCTAGTTAGTAATAGTTATGGGTAATTAGTAATAATTACGGGTAATTAGTAATAATTACGGGTAATTAGTAATAATTACGGGTAATTAGTAGTAATTACAAGTAATTAGTAATAATTGGGAGCAATTAGTAATAATTGGGGGTAATTAGTAATAATTACAGGTAATTAGTAATAATTATGGGTAATTAGTAATAATTACGGGTAATTAGTAATAATTACGGGTAATTAGTAATAATTACCGGTAATTAGTAATAATTACGGGTAATTAGTAATAATTACAGGCAATTAGTAATAATTACAGGTAATTAGTAATAATTAGGACTAAATAGGAATAATTAGTAATAATTAGTAATAATTAGGAATAATTAGTAATAATTAGGAATAATTAGTAATAATTAGTAATAATTAGGAATAATTAGTAATAATTAGGAATAATTAGTAATAATTACTAATAAATATGAATAATTAGTAATAAATAGGAATAATTAGTAATAATTAGGAATACTTTGTAATAATTAGGAATAATTATTAATAAATAAGAATAATTCGTAATAAATAGGAATAATTAGTAATAAATAGGAATAATTAGTAATAAATAGGAATAATTAGTAATAAATAGGAATAATTAGTAATAAATAGGAATAATTAGTAATAAATACCAATAATTAGTAATAAATAGGAATAATTAGTAATAATTAGTAATAATTAGTAATAATTACTAATAATTAGTAATAATTAGTAATAAATTGTAATAAATAGTAACAATTAGTAATAATTAGTAATAAATATTAATAAATAGTAATAAATAGTAATAAATAGTAATAAATAGTAATAAATAGTAATAAATAGTAATAAATAGTAATAAATAGTAATAAATAGTAATAAATAGTAATAAATAGTAATAATTCATAATAAATAGTAATAATTCGTAAAAAATAGTAATAATTTGTAATAAATAGTAAAAATTCGTAATAAATAGTAATAAATAGTAATAATTTGTAATTGTTCATAATAATTCGTAATAATTCGTAATAATTAATAATAATTTGTACTAATTTGTAATAATTTGTAATAATTCATAATAAATCATAATAATTAGTAATAATTAGTAATAATTAGTAATAAATAGTAATAAATAGTAATAATTTGTAATAATTAGTAATAATTAGTAATAAATTGTAATAAATAGTAAAAAATTTTAATAAACAATAATAAATAGTAATAAATAGTAATAAATAGTTATAAATTGTAATAAATTGTAATAAATTGTGTCGCCCATAAGTAATGGTAATTATTAAGAATTAGTTGTAATTATTTATCTTTTTTTTTTCAGATAGTGTTTTTATAATTTTAAATTATTCAAAAACAGTAATGATTTTATATTTTGTAGAAAAATATGGAACAAAGAAGTCGACAAAAATCATTATTAGATGATCGTGTTTGGATAAATAGTAACAAATAGTAAAAAATAGTAATAAATATTAGTAATTAGTAATAATTAGTAATAAATAGTAATAAATAGTAATAAATAGTAATAATTAGTAATAATTAGTAATAATTAGTAATAATTAGTAATAATAAGTAATAAATAGTAATAAATAGTAATAAATAGTAAGAAATAGTAAGAAATAGTAATAAATAGTAATAAATAGTAATAAATAGTAATAAATAGTAATAAATAGTAATAAATAGTAATAATTCGTAATAAATAGAAATAATTCGTAATAAATAGTAATAATTTTTTAGTAAATAGTAATAATTCGTAATAAATAGTATTAAATCGTAATAATTTGTAATAATTTGTAATAATTCGTAATAATTCGTAATAATTCATAATAATTCGTAATAATTCGTAACAATTCATAATAATTCATAATAAGTGGTAATAATTTATAATAAATCATAATAAATCATAATAAATGGTAATAAATCGTTATAAATCGTAATAAATCGTAATAAATGGTAATAAATCATAATAAATAGTAATAAATCGTAATAAATAGTAATAAATAGTAATAAATATTAATAAATAGTAATAAATAGTAATAAATAGTAATAAATAGTAATAAATAGTAATAAATAGTAATAAATAGTAATAATTAGTAATAAATATTAATAAATAGTAATAAATAGTAAAAATTAGTAATAAATAGTAATAAATAGTAATAAATAGTAATAATTAGTAATAAATAGTAATAAATTGTAATAAATTGTACTAAATTGTAATAAATTGTAATAAATTGTAATAAATTGTAATCGATTATAATAAATTTTCATAATTTGTGTCACCTATAAGTAATGGTAATTATTAAGAAGTAGTTGTAATTATTTATCTTTTTTTTTCCAGATAGTGTTTTTATATTTTCAAATTATTCAAAAATAGTAATGATTTTATATTTTGTAGAAAAATATAGAACAAGGAAGTTGACAACAATCATTATTAGATGATCGCGTTTGGATAAATTAGCATAGCAATCCAAATGGTTCTGGCTTAAATCCTGTATATATTGAGGGTGTTGAAGCTTTCTTATAATTTGCATCATCAAAACCAGAATATGTTTCAGAAGTCACAATAAAGTGTCCTTGTAAAAAATGTGCTCTGAGAACGTTTGACACATTTGACAAGGTTGGGGGACATATCTTGCAGTTTGGTTTTCAACTAGATTATGTTTTTTGGTATCAACATGATAAACGTAGTTCCAGAGAAGATACTAATAACTTGATTCCAGATCCATCACAATTTCAAAATTTCGTACATGATGTTGCAGGTCCATCTGTTCAACAAACTGAAACTCAAGATGATATTGATTTAACTCTTGAGTTGGCACCATCTAAATTTTATGAGTTGTTGAGGTCGGCTGAGGATGCATTATATCCTGGTTGCAAGATAAGAAAATTAGAAGCGGTTGCAAAATTTTTGGCTATTAAATCAGATAATGCAATTTCAAACAACTATTTTGATCAGATATTTTCTTTGGTTAAAACATTATTACCTAAAGGAAATGTGTTTCCTACAAATTACTATTAGAGCAAGAGGCTGGTTCGTAATCTAGGCCTTAGTTATCAGAATATTTATGCTTGTCCAAATGATTGCATCTTATATTCTGGTGAAAATGAGTTGTTGGATAGTTGTCCCACATGTGGAAAATTGAGGTATAAAGAAGCTCAACCAGGGAAGTCTGGATCGATTCCAGTAAAACAGTTGAGATATTTCCCCCTTACACCCAGGTTGCAACATTTATTTATGTCTCAGAACACAATGTTAATGATTTTATGGAATAAAACCAAGATTTCAACTGATAAAAGCTTGAATCATCCATCTAATGGTGATTCATAGAAACATTTTAACCGTCTGCATCCGTATTTTTCTTTAGAAGCCCAAAACGTGTGATTGGGTCTTTCTACTGATGGTTTTTGTCTATTTGGTTCTTATGGTAGTCAGTATTCATGTTGTCCTGTCTTTAAAACTCTGTATAATTTACCTCTATGGATGTTGATGAAGGAGCCCTATATTTTTTGACCTTATTAATCCTAGGAAATCCGAAAAAGAATATTGATGTTTATTTGAAACCATTGATTGATGAGTTAAATGCATTGTGGAGAAATGTTGTTAGTATATATGATGTTGTTGCGAAACAAAATTTCATATTCAAAGCTGCATTGATGTGGACGATTAGTGACTTTCCGACATATGGCATGTTATCTGGCTAGATTACACATGGTCTGAAATCATATACTTATTGTATGGAAGACAACAAAGCCTTTATACTCATCAATGGAAAAAAACTTTCTATTTTGACTGTCATCACAGATTTCTTCCAACTAATCATCCTTTTCGGAGGAAAAAATCTCATTTCAGAAAAGGTACAATTGAAAGTGATGAACCTCCAAAAATGAAATCAGGTGTAGAGTTAAAATTAGTTATATTTCATTACCTCCCATCACATTTGGGCCAACAGTAAACTAACATAAAATTCATGGCTTTGGAAAAGAACATAATTGGATAAAATGAAGCATTTTTAGGGATATTCCATGCTGGTCTAATTTGTTGGTCCGTCACATGTTGGATGTCATGCATATTAAGAACTATTTTGATAATTTATTTCATATAGTTTTGGATACACTAGGTAAGACCAAAGATACTGTAAAGGCACGATTAGATCTTTCCCAAATTTACAGGCGAGTAGAACTTAAACTATTTGAAAATGTCAGATCAGAGAGGTTAATGAAGCCAAAAGCAGCTTATACACTGTCCAAAGAGAGTCACTTATTATTTTGTTAGTGGATTGCAGATTTGATACTTCTAGATGGATATGCTTCCAATTTGGGTAGATATGTTAAGAATGGTTATATTACCAGATTAAAAAGTCATGATTGTCATATTATAATGGAAAGACTTATGCTAATTAGATTCAGAGGTTTATTGAATTCTATGATTTGGGATTCGATAACAGACATATCATATTTTTTTGAGACATTTGTGCAGAAACAACATACTATGATGTGTTAAGAAAACTGGAAGACGATGTTGTTGTAATTATATGTAAACTGGAAAAAATATTTCTGTCAAATTTCTTTGACTCAATGGAATATATGATATTACATTTTCCACATGAATCTAAATGTGGAGGTCCCGTATAGTTTCGATGGATGTACCCATTCGAGAGATGCATGAAAAAATTGAAGAAAAAAGTACATAATAAAGCATCAGTTGAAGGCTCAATTGCTGAAGCTTATTTGCAATAGAAAATTTATTTTTCTACTCTCATTATTTTGAATATGAATATCCCTCAAAACAAAACTGCATGGGATAGAACAAGGGGAATGTTAATGATGATATGGAAAATCAATTATCAGGTTTTAATTAGCCAAATATTGGCTTCGGTGGAGTTCATGAATGATGGATTTCAAATGATGAACATCACAGAGCTCATACATATGTTCTGATCAAATATGAAGAAATAACATCATTTGTACTGTGAGTGCTTCTATCACTTATTCTATAATTTATGTTATATTATGTAAACTTATTTTATTTTTAGGTTATATAATAATCATATCAGGAAAAAAATTCCACAAATTACAGTAGCTGCTCTTGAAGAACACAGACACAAATTTTTTTCTCAATGGTTTCAAAAACTAGTAACATAAATCATTGATGGTTTAATATCAATTCCTTTTATTATTTATTATATTGATAATTGTTCTAAAAATTTTCAGGTGTCTCAACATGATGATAAAATTGATAAGTGACTGTGTATATTGAGTAACCCACTATCTAAAATGGTTAAATCTTATAATTCATATGTGTTGAATGGTTTTCGATTTCATACACGTGCATATGGGGAATAAAAAAACAATGAATAATGGAGTTTTCTTGAGAGGATCGCATCACATAGAAACTGAAGTTGACTTTTATGGCATTCTGAATGAAATTATTGAGCTGTGTTATCTAGGACAGAATTACATAATGATGTTTAAATGTCGGTGGTTGGATAATAAGAGATGATTGTGTGTTTATACGACTCATGGAATCATCGATATTAAATATAAAATTCTTCTTGCAGTAACTGAACCATTTTTACTGGATCAACAGGAACATCAAATTTATTACGCAAAGTACTGTGATACTTCAAGAGACTTGATTGATTGGTGTAGCATAATAAAAATGAAATCTCGGGAAAATCAGTTTACTCAGACTGAATGCGGTTCCACTGAAGTGGAAGGAATTAAAATTTGTCAAGAGATTGCTCAAAATCCATCTTTTTCACAAAGAGACATGAATATCAATGATAACACCCCACAATTAAGGATCGATGGTGATGAAGATGTTAATGATGTTACAAATGAATTTGAAATGATAAGAGATGATGAAACTAAAACTCATATGGATATTGATGATGCTGAAGAGGAATATGAAGACTTTGACATCATTAGATATGAAGATGATGATGAAGGTGAACATTGACATAGTTAAATGATGGTTATAATCACAACTAATATATATCTATATATAATATTTATTTTCAACTATCTGCTAACAACAATCATTTTGTGTTTCAGATGGACCCTGATCTATTTCACGAGTTGTAGGAGGCTGAGCTACCTTTGGATGAGGGGGATTTTGAATCATATGACCCTTAGCCTATTGGCGGTTCAGGGGGTACACAGAGGGGGAATGGTCTTGCACGACTGATGATTCCTAACCCTATCCCCGAGCGACATCCATGTCTTGGCTTTGATCCACACACACGGAGGTATGATAACCTGTATATTTTAGTTATCTTTCATTAATTTATTTATATATATTCTAATTGTTTGATTATTTATTCCTTTTTCATAGTTTTGAGCAAGTATCTATTGGACATGGGAGTGATATCTTGGACAATTATTTTTCTCAGCCATGGATCAAATGAGAACAAATTCCCATTGATGTGCTGCTTGGAATGTTCAATCATTGGTTGGTACGTAAATAAGTAATATTTATTTTGAAATTTATTTTATTAATAACTTGATATTATAAATTATTTTTAGGGTTTATGGTATCCCATCGATGATAGCATGTATGACGCTATCTATACAGCATGGAAGGTGTCTATGTGTGGCCATTTCTGTCAGTTTTTGCACAATTTGAGAAGGAAGAGCATTAAGAAAGTAGAAGTGATAGAATTTAATGAGTCATGTAGATCCCACCAACCAGAGTACATTTCATCTCACGTTTGGGATGGATTATGTTTACACTAGTTGGGTGGTGGATTTTAGAGGAGATCTTCAGTGGGTCGGTAGAACTAGGGGAGACAGGAGGTGATGCATCGAGCTGGTAGCCATACATTCAGTACGCATAAAGAGCATCTAGTAAGTATATTCTTTAAATATTTTATATAACTTTAAATATAAATAGTTTATTTTATATTTCTATAGGCAGTCGAGCATCCCCATATTATGGAGTATGACGTTTATCAGAGGATGTACAGTGATCCAGCCACTGGAGAGATTAGAGGTGATCGCCAACGTTAGATTGTGGTTAGTATTTTTTTTCAATTTGATAATTAACTGTATATAATATTTTCATAATTTTAATTTCAAATTGGAATTGAAGGAGTCATATGAGGCTGAGACCTCTCAGACACAGGCTGAGAGTAAGGATGAGACGACTGATCAGGCTAGTTCTGACTATTTTGATGAGGCGGCATGGATGCAGACACCTCTGTATGGCTTTGAGAAGGGCTGAGTAGTTGGTATTGGCTCTTATTTTATTCCCAGTACTTATTATGGTACTGCTATGATGTCAGCGTCCAGCTCGAGAGGAGATCATAGCGAGACATCATCTTTCACCTCACAGTATCAGGAGAAGTTGTGAACTCAGACTAAGCTTATAGATAGTTTGCAGAAGTAGCATGAAGAGATGTGTCAACAGCAGCAGCAACAGCAACAACAGCACGAGGAGGATATGCGTCGATGACAGCAACAACAGCCTCATGAGAAGATGGAGTACATGCGCCGTCTGACTCGTAGTTTAGGGATAGAGCTTCCTCCACCATCTCTTACAGCTCCTCCACCTCCTCTAGAAGACGACCCCCAATGTTTTTTATGTTAAAAACATTTGAATTCAAGATTTGTTGTAATATGAACTATTTACAATTACTGTCTTTTATATTGGTGCGAATATTGTATAATTTAATTTTTTTTTTATTTCTAATATTTTATTATTTATTATTAGTAATATATTTTTTAATATTTGTTTATTTTAATAATAATAATAATAATATTTTATGAATTTTTTATATATTTTTTGTAAATATTGAGAATTTTAATAATTTTTATTTTTTTATTATTTTAATAATATTAATATTAATTTGTCATTAATCATAATTTTATTAAATATATATTTTTTAGTATTATATTTTTTAATATTTTTTTATTTTAATAATAATAATAATAATAATATTTGATGATTTTTTTTATATTTTTTTGAGAATATTGAGAATTTAAATTTTTTTATTTTTTTATTATTTTAATAATATTAATATTATTTTTTCATTAATCATAATTTTATTATATATATATATATATATATATATTTACTTTGTTTAGTATTTGCGACGAGACCTTTTGTGATGGGAGCCCGTCGCAAATAGTTTAAATATATATTTTTAAAAAATATATTTGCGAAGGGCCCATCACAAAAGGTTTTTATATATAATGTATATAATCAGAGACTTATTTGTGATGGTCCCATCATAAAATATTTATTTATATATAATTTATATAATTAGTGGCTTATTTGTGACAGGAAAGTTTCACGTCGCAATAAATAGTATTTGTGATGGGCCCGTCGCAAAAAATAATATTTGTGACGCTGTTTTCTACAATGAGCTATTTACGACGGGACCCCGTCGCTAAATTTTATTTGCGACGAGATCCCGTCACAAATAGACCATTGCAAATACCTCTGATTCCAGTAGTGATATTAAATGATTGGGGAAAGTTATTTACATTTCATATGTTAGTTTTAAAATGAATGTATATGTTGACTATGTTAACCCCTTTCATATTAGAAATGAATTGGACTTAGTAAGTGATGGGTGGGGCCCACTTTAGTCTCTTGATGCATCATTTGGTCTCATGAGACAAATAGATATGGACCTGGCTGAGGCCTTTCCCATTTTTAGATATAGTTTTGGCCAATGCCTAATCATTTTTAGATGTATTGGCTGAGGTCTTGATGGTATGTTTCAGAATATCCAACATATGCATTTCCCTCATTATGAAACTAGTAATTGAAAGTCCATGTAGTTATTCTACTAGTAGAATATCCATTATTATTATTTATTATGGAATTATTTATTCATCTCTTATTCCTACCATAATGTGTCCAAGTTTAATTTTAAAGGAATGTGTTTTTAGTTATTCACCATGCCTAATGTTTATGTTTATGATATCTTCCACTGTATTGCTTACCCTTACTGAGCATTTGAGCTCACCCATTTCTTATGATTCTTTCCACAGGTTACGAAGAAGAAAATTTTCAATAATCATTCAAGGATGAATTTTACTTCATTTTATATTGTATCTTGTTATATTTTATTTTCCTAATGTATTATGGGTATCTTGAATGTAATCTGGTCTTCCAAGACAGTTAAACTGATTGGTCCTTTGTGATTTTATTCCTTTTAATCATGCTAATGTAATAGAATAATGCACCTTTTTCAGGATTTTGGGGTTGAGATGTTACATTAACACTATCACCCTAGTTCCCAAACCAAACTCACAACTAGTCAATCTCCAAACGCCGGTCCTAAGATGAACCTCCCCTAACACCACTCTATCAGAACTTGACCCATCAGGGCCCACCTGGCCAATGGTAAGTTGAGTGTAACACCCCAAGACAACCTAAAATAGGCCATGGGCTGGAAAATTACACCAAGAAGGATTATCCCACTCATGGGAAGGATTAACTAATTGCACTTGTACACACACATATATATACAAATACCCATACAATGCTGAAAGGTGGAGTACAACTAATACCAAATTCATTCATACATAGATATCCCATAATCAGAGTACGAAAGAAGTAATTAAAATCATGAATGATTAATACAATCCCACCAAAAAATACAAAAGATCCAAACCTTCTAAGAAGGAGGGGACTGATGTCAAATAAAACACCTAGTATGAACTAAGTTCGTCCTAGATCACTATGGTCCGCCTATTCTTGGTCCTCCTCGGACTCTGTCAAAGGTCCTATCATCTTCATAAGACATGACATGTACAGGAAGAACAAATTCAACTGTGAGTATAAAAATACCCATTAGGACACCCTGAAATAACCAAAAATTGGCATCAAGAGAGTAGTCATCACATCATCACAAAGGCATATCAATCAATATATGAGACATAATAATAGTGAAAACCTAGAAATACTCATAGAAAACAGAAATTATCAAAGAGGTCTCAACCGTACTGCTAGCCATAGGATTATGATTGAGTCTTCAAGGCAATACTCATCTAGGAGAACTCACTCCATGAGCCATGATATCATTGACGTCACTCATTTGAGTGGTCATGCTCGTAGGGAATCTCCATAAAGAAGTAATAAATGGAATTATGAAGATACTGATATACCGATAGAGGATATCATCTAGGGCCTATGGGGTATACCAAACTCTACTTGAATAACCCACTATGTAGGGGATTGTATGCTCATGTAAGTTAGTCATGAAGATTCCTCAAACCAAACTTAGGGAAAGTGATGAAATGATAGATGATACCACCTTGGTCACATGGTGGGATTATTAAAACTCTATCCAAGAAAAAACCTATGATGGGGATCAAAATCCTATGCTCGGGACATAATGACTTATTGTTCCCACATAGGGATAGACCAAGGGAATGTAACCAATTGAAAATAGTCTAAAATAAATAGGTGGAGGGCCTCAACCTACCCTAAAAAAAGTACATGGTGTGCACTGGTCATACACAACTTGTATTGCCTAAACCGGGCCTACCTGTGTCTCACTGTCTCACACAAAATGCCTTTATCCATATACACGATGTGTTATTTTATAATAAATAACATGTAGAGGTTGGTAGACACTTGATGTTTGTTGCCTTCCCATGTCCATGTACCCTGGCCTGTGACCATGTGCTTCGGTCCATGACCATATAATATGGTCATTCCCATGTCCCTAGCCATGTCTGAGTACTGGGTCATGCCCATGTACTCTGGCCATGCCCATGTGCCTGGCTATGTCATTGTTCATGTACCCCTAGGGTACGCACCGAGTCATTATCCATTGGTTATACGGTGTGTGATAGGTGTCACATAACAAGTGATATTTTTCTATGTGTGTAAACACTAGTACTGTAGGAGGGGACTAAATGATGTATATTCTTAAGGAGTACATTCCATGTAGTGTATAATTTTACAAAAACGTTCAGAATGATTATGCACTTCTACCCGTGTCGCTGTAGCTTCGATCAACTAACAATCACACCTAAAAATCATGATTATTGGGTTGAACTAACTTTCTGTCACTGGTGGATGTATCTTAGCTGCATCCTATAATCTAGAATCACCAACCATTAAACTGTTCTATCTTCAAATTCAAAATCACAAATGGGGTCTCCCAAATCCATTCACAAGCCATCTTTGATCATCTTCCATTGTCCTCACACCTCAATTGGTCAGATGATCACGAACCCAAACCAGTGGTGATGATCCATTGCACTAAATAATGATCATGTAATGACCATCCACTGGGTATTTTTTTAATCACCAGTCAAAGATAATGCTGATGATGAACATGAGGAGAATGGGGGAAGAAATTTACAACACAAAACAAGCAGAACAAACCTCAACCATCATTCGAGAGGACCTCAATTAGTTTCTATTAGAACAAAAAATGAAGAACCAAAATTAAATAATACAAACTCCCAAAATACCAGGTAGATAAACCCAAAACCAAAAGTACGAATAACCCATGAATCAATATATTTTTGGATTTGATTTACATTCATCAAGGGATAATCAAATGAGAAATAAACTAATGAAAAAAAATTCCCTACCCTAGTCTTAGATCAATATCTAATGAAGAATTAATCTCGTTTGTTTTCATTGATGAGATCCATGAACTCCATTGTTATGAATTATCCTTGTGGTACCGATCCATTGGACTATGATCTGCTAATGCCACAATGCACTCCTCCACTAATCCTCTCAAATCCCAAGGGTTATGTGGGTGACCATATGATTTTCCCATAATTGGGTTTAAATTGGAGGCTAGGTCTGAAGAAATAAATAAATAAATAAATAAATAAATAAATAAATAGATAAATAAATAAATAAATATACTAATCTTCCCATGAATACTTTTTAACCAAACACCCAATGCCAATAAATGTTATTTCATGCCTAGTGTAAAACCCACAATATGTATTCAACGAAGACCTCGATTTTCCTATCCAAGACTCTATTTGGGAGTTATTAGATTATTTTAAAATAACTACATGCACATGATATAATATATTTAATATTTTTATTATATCAATACCAAACCTCCTCAAGTCCTAGAATCTCATGTGAACTTAGTGCCTAACTCCAAATATATTATTTAAAATATTTGAAATCTTAATAAGGGAAAAAAAGAGTTGTTATATTCGGGAAATTTTTAAACTATATGTCATGTAGTCTAGAGGAAAAAAAACCATGTAGTTCCCTCTATGTGGTTTCTATAGTTTATGCATTGAGTTAAATATCATGAACTATATGATTTAATCACATACCATGTGACCCTTAGTCTGTCGACTCGACACGTACAAGGAGTATATGCCCAGGAATCCATGTAACAATATATGCCATGTAACCCTTGGAGAACGACTTGGCGTGTATAGGGGGTATACACCCAGGAGTCCATGTGACTCCACGCGTTGTGTAATTTAGAGAATATATGGGATTGGGCTAAAAACATATACCAAGTGCCAAACTAGCCCCTATATGTTGGCTCAGAGAACACCCTATGTACTTTAGAAAGTACTCAGGCATAACAAGTGTACAAAGACATTCCCTGAGTGCACGAGCATGATCCATAGTACATGTTCTAGACCAAAAATCATGCCAAGTGCTAGAAATACCTCTACATGCCATGTTCCCTTAGTGGAAATGTCATGTATTTAGAGAAAAAAATTCCATTTGATACTGTGAGGCATAGTTAGTTCCATTCTTAGTGAGATACATTGTGCACCCCTACGTACACTCCATGTACCTATTCAAGGGAAATTGAGATCCCTTATTCTTTTTAGTTCAGTTTTAGTGTGAGATTGGGTGTGTTCCCTTAATATATATATGTGTGGGTGTGTTCCCTCCTTTTTTTGTTCTAGAGTGAGTTTTCTTAGTCCACATCCATGAGAGTTCAATGTAGAATTTTGTTCATAGAATTGGACAAAATCCCCCTGACAGACTTGTATAGGAATCCCTCCTTGAAGCCCAAGGGTTGTATCCTCATTCCCATTATCTTGTTCCCTAGGTAGGGTTTCAGGAATCATGTGACCAATATATGTAGGAATGATCTCCCAATTAGTGAGTTATTCCAGTTAGGGTTTATAGCATCCCGCCATTTTATAACATAAACTTTCATTACATTACACAAAACTGAGGATCGTTAAGGTTTAGTGTCTTGGAAACAAGGATCATAATACAAAAAAAAACATAAAAACATTCTTCTTAAACACTTGAAAGGCTTCTCCTTTAGTTCATCCTATTTTCATTATGCATCTCATAACCTGGGGACATACATCAAAAGAAAGGGTGAGCAGAAGGCCCAGTAAGGGAAACAAGAGTAACATTTTACATGTGAACTTGAGATACTTCAATAAGGACATGAAAAGAACTTTAAGGCATGAGAAAGAAATAATGAGGCATTTCATAATAAAAATAACATTTTTCATAACTTGAAGATGTGGCTACATCACTAAACATAGACAATCATGAACATATCACCAAGGTCCATCCCCAAGGTGTCATTTGAAAATTACCAAGGTTATTCACCAAGGTATCATGAAAATTGTAATCTCTAGTGGTTACATCATTACCCAATGCATTGGAGCGCTATCAGGGCACACCCTTAAATTTGCCTTTATTATCATGTGAGCCACATATATCATCATCAAACATTTCATAAATAACCCACATAGCATAAAATAAATGGGTTTCATTTCATAATCATAACGTTTTAAAAACTGCTTTAAAGACATGATCTTTACGTCACTTTAAACCCACGGAAAGGGAAAGCGGGTCTCATGTATGTAAATCCCAGAATTTAAAATGGAAAATTTTGATATATATGTGAATACCCTTGTAGAAATAAGAGCTTTGAGTATTCACTTTATAACATAAAATAATTTTTGAGAAAAGAGAGAGGCATTTTGAGGGGAAAATTCTGCAGCATAACGGCTAAGTTTCGGGGTTTTAGAAAACGTTGAAATGAGAGGGGACATGGGTCACCCACTCATAAATGATCCATAAAACAGTAGGGTGAAAGAATAAGAAGGACATATGGACATGGTAACTAAATTTTAGGGACATACCATTTGAAATGAAAAAACATGGAAGGAAAAAGATTAGATTTCTCTTATGAAAATTCGGCAGCCTTACGGCGTCACTTAACTTCAAAAGAAAATGATTCGACAAGATAAAAAAGGGTCCCTCATCATATGATCATAAGAGATCAGTATGATTGATATAGAGATCATACCCCAACATAATAAAAAGGAACTTGAAAGACTTGACATGAAAATTGAACTTGAAAAATGAGAAGGGTGAAAGAATCCCTTAAAAATTCGGCAGCCTAACGGCGTCACTTAAACTTTCATAAAACGAAATTATGAGAGTAAGAGGGGATCTCTAATCATATAAACATGAAAGGGAAGTAAGAGGAATATAAAAGAACATCCTCTCACATAAAAACATGGAGCATAATAGGAATGACATAAAAGAGATTTCATGAAAAGAAAGAGAGGGGTCGGATCCCTTACCTTAAAACGTGACTCTTGAAACTCAAAGGATTGGACCTTGAGGGCTTGGGGGCACCTTGGGAGGACTCCTTGGAAGGTAAGAAGACCAGAACTTCGTTGGGGGAGAGTTGGGAGTGAAAACTAAAGGAGGAAAGGGTGGGTATTTATAGGGAAAGTGAGGGGACAAAGCATTAAAGGCCAAGGGACACCTCACTAGTGGTTTTGGCAAAACCATGGGCTTGCCCATGGTATTTGCCCATGGTATTGGCCACTTGGGACACCTCACACCTTATCTTACTATTCATAATTCGACCATATTGAATATATACTTAATACATCATTTAATGATGTCATTAAACACCCGTAACTTAAAAACTATACTTTCACTATTCACCGAAAATTCAACCTTCTCAGAATAATCCCAAAATTTCACCTTAACCAAATATTAGTGCTACGATTTCAAAAATGAACTCCATTTTATAAAGATAATTTTCTAAATATTTTTAATTTAATTTTTAAATAAAAACACTATTCATCAAAAATTCATTTTTTTCAGAAAAATCCCCAAAAATTACCATAACATAATATCGATGCTCTGAGTTCAAAAATAAAGTCATTTTTATAAAAATAATTTTCTAATTATTTTTAATTAAATTTTTAATTAAAAAACACTATTCATCCGAAAAAACTAATACTTGAATAATAATTTATGAAACCGTTATTTACCCATTTTATTGAATCACATTACTTAATCAAGGTGCCTAGATTATATTAAAACATTCTTTGAGTGAAAATTACTAATCCATTTGGTCACATTACTAATCCTAAGCGTAAAATCACTATTCATAATTTACTATTCATCAAAAATTAAGTTGATCTTATTAGACTCCAAATTCCTTACTGAACACTTTTGTAGAAGACCATTTTTTGAAAATCATTACACATCATTAGTTATTTAGGGTTTACATAAATATTTCAAAATATCCCATTTTCAAAATTCATCAATAAAATACATTCTAAAATTATCTAGACATTTGAAATTTCACAAACATCACTAAAGGAAGAAATCTCAATTTATTCACCCGAAAGGATTACACAAGGAAACTAGGGTCTCATCACATAGCCCCTTATAACACTGGCATAAGACCTAAGTGTAAGGTGTGCTATGGTGAGAGAATCTGAGGGAGTCTCAGATAACATTGCCCTAGTAGCAATCTCCACTAACTTGAACTTCTCCTGCAAGTGTTTTCGTTCAAGCTTGACACGCTAGAGCTCGGCTTGGGCTTGGTCCAAAGCGAAGCCCACAGATGCTACCTCCTTCCCAAGCTCTGATAAGTGGGATTCGTAAGGGTTGAGTCTACTGGATGAAGCCATCAACTCCTCTTTCTGCATTAACCATTAACATCTTAATAAATCAATAAGAGTAAGTTAATATACTACTCAAAAAGATTGGGTCGTTACATTCTTCCCCCCTTAAGAAATTTCGTCCCCGAAATTTATACTTGAGGCCTAGTTGAAAAGGTGAGGGTACTTTTGCTTCATCGTTTCCTCAGGCTCCCAAGTCACTTCTTCATATTTATGATTCCTCCACAACACTTTCACAATGTGGGTAGTCTTGTTTCGTAGGACCTTGTCTCTACGGTCCAAGATCTCCACTGGCTGCTCCTCATAAGAGAGGTCATGTTCAAGTTGTACCACCTCTGGGTTCAGTACATGCGAAGGGTCGGGTATGTACTTCCTCAAGAGAGATACATGGAAGACATCATGAACTTGAGCTAGGTTCGGTGGAAGTGCTAGACGATAGGCCACTGCTCCTATGCGATCAAGGATTTCATAGGGGCCGATGTACCTAGGGCTGAGCTTCCCTTTCTTCCCAAACCGCATGACTCTCTTCCATGGAGAAATTCGAAGGAAGACTTTGTCACCAACACCAAACTCCAAGTCCCTTCGACGATTGTCAGCATAGCTCTTCTACCGACTCTGAGCAGCCTTTATGTGTTGTTGGATGGCATGAACCTGTTCTGTCATCTCTTGCACAAGATCAGGCCCAAGAAGCTTCCTCTCACCAGTTTCATCCCAACAAGTAGGAGTTCTACACCGCTTTCCATACAGAGCTTCATAGGGTGCCATCTGAATACTCGCATGGAAGCTGTTGTTATAGGAGAACTCCACTAATGGGAGGTGTTGATCCCATCCACCCTTAAATTCCATTGAGCATAATCTCAACATGTCTTCGAGTGTCTGAATAGTCCTTTCAGATTGGCCATCAGTTTGAGGATGATAGGCCGTACTAAAATTCAATTCAGTATTCAGAGCATGCTGAAGACTTCTCCAGAATTTTGATGTGAATCTTGGGTCACGATCAGATACGATGGATAGTGGTACCCCATGCAGCCTTACCACTTCCTTCACGTATATCTTGGCAAGATGATCTAGAGAGAAATCTTCCCGAATAGGGATAAAATGGGCTGTCTTGGTGAGACGGTCCACAATAACCCATATCGCATTGTTCCCTTTGGATGTTTTCGGGAGACCAGTTACAAAGTCCATAGTGATATTATCCCACTTCCATACTGGTATGGGTAGCGGTTGTAATACCCCCTTAGGAAGTTGTCTTTCTGCCTTTACTTGCTGACACACCAGGCACCTTGTAGTGTAATCGGCAATCTCCCTCTTCATGTTATCCCACCAATAATGATCACGAAGGTCTCTATACATCTTACTGCTTCCCGGATGTATAGAGAAAGTAGAGCTATGAGCTTCATCCATCAGTTCTTTCTTTATCTCCGGAATAGATGGAACACATAGTCTTGTACGAAATTTCAATACACCTTCTTGATCAATATTGAAATCAGGGAACTTCCCATCCTTTACAGCCTCGAACTTCTCCTGCAGCAAAGGATCTTCTTTTTGAGCCTTCTTGATCTTCTCTAGTAATGAAGGTTGAGAAATCATTTGGGATAGGGTTGATGATGTCCCTTTCCTTATAATTCCCATGTCCAGTTTTACTAGATCTTTAATCAAGGGATCTCCCAGGATCCTCATTGTTGCCAGAACAACAGGATCTTTCCTGCTTAACGCATCCGCGACTTTGTTTGCTCTTCCAGGGTGATAATGAATTGAACAATCATAGTCTTTAATAAGCTCCAACCATCTCCTTTGTCTCATGTTCAATTCTTTCTGAGTGAAAATATACTTTAGACTTTGGTGGTCAGTGTATATATCACATTTCTCCCCATAAAGATAGTGCCTCCATATCTTTAGAGCAAAAACAACTGCCGCCAGCTCTAGATCATGCGTAGGATAATTATGCTCATGAATCTTCAACTGTCGAGATGCATAAGCAATTACTTTGTCATTTTGCATGAGGACGCACCCAAGCCCTTTGAGAGATGCATCGCTAAAAATAACGAATCCTTCTCCGATAGAGGGTAGTGTTAACACAGGTGCAGTAACCAATCTTTTCTTCAGCTCTTGGAAACATTCCTCGCATTCCTTTGTCCAGATGAACTTAACCCCTTTTCGAGTCAACTTGGTTAGTGGATTAGAAAGCCGTGAAAAGTTTTTCACAAACCTCATATAATATCCCACTAAACCAAGGAAACTACGAATCTCAGTTACTGTTGTGGGTTGAGGCCACTCCTCCACAACCATTGTCTTTGCAGGGTCAACCGAGATTCCTTCATTGGTTACGATGTGCCCCAAGAAAGCCACTTGTTGTAACCAAAACTCACACTTGCTGAACTTCCCAAAGAGCCTCTCCTTCCGTAGAGTTTTCAAAATAACCCTCAGATGATCTTCATGCTCCTCCCGACTTTTTGAATATATCAAAATATCATCAATAAAAACTACCACAAAGTTATCAAGGTAGTCCTTAAAGATTCTATTCATCAAATCCATGAAAATAGCAGGAGCATTAGTCAAGCCGAAGGGCATAACAGTAAACTCATAATGCCCATATCTTGATCGGAAGGCAGTCTTTGGAATATCTTCCTTCTTCACCCTCAGTTGATGATAACCAGATCGAAGGTCAATCTTAGAGAAGAATTGAGCCCCATGAAGTTGGTCAAATAAATCATCAATTCTTGGAAGAGGGTATCTGTTCTTCACTGTGATCCCGTTCAGTTCTCTATAATCAATGCATAGCCGCATTGATCCATCCTTCTTCTTCACAAAGAGAACTGGTGCTCCCCAAGGAGACACACTCGTTCGGATAAACCCCTTCTCCAACAAGTCTTGGAGTTGTTTCTTTAGCTCCTCTAGCTCCACATTTTCCATTCTATACGGAGTCTTTGATATCGGTTGAGACCCAGGTACGAGTTCAATGGAGAACTCTACCTCTCTTTCTGGGGGAGGTCCAGGTAACTCCTCAGGAAATACATCCATGTATTCCTGAACAATCGGAACATCTTCAATTTGTATGCTCCCCTTCCCTTCTTCCTCATCACCGATTAACTCCATAAAGAAAGCTATAGGAGGTGCTTCTAGATAGGGATCAGTTCGGGATATCTCTCCTCGGAAGATAACTGTAGGTCGTTCATTCAAGACTACTGAGATTTCCTTACTTCTGCATTTGATCTTAGCATTATACTTTGAGAGCCAGTCCATCCCTAGTATAACGTCGAATTCCATCATGGGGATGACTACTAGATTTGCGATAAGATTGTGCTCACCAAAGTAAACACTAGAGTCTCTAAACACTGTTGATGCATGGATAATCCCACTTGGAGTCTTGACTGACAACTCTACCTCAAGCAATTCGGGGATTGATTCTATATTCTTTGCAAACTTGGAAGAAATAAAGGAATGCGTAGAACCAGAATCAAATAAAGCACTTGCTAGTTTTGAGAGGACAACAAGAGTACCTGCTACCACATCGTTCGGAACTTCAACTTCAGTTGTTGTGATAGCGAAAGCACGACCTTGCTCCCTTGGCCTCTGCTGAGGTTGATGGTGATTCCCCTCCACCGCCCTCGGATTTGGACATTGATTAGCAAAGTGCCCAAGTTGTCCACACTTGAAGCATGTGACTTCGGGTAGGGCCAGAACCATCTTTCCTCTGTCGTTAGTGTTGGGAAGTTGAGGCTTCACATCACCACGACAATTCCGAGAAATATGGCCTTCTTTTCCACACCTATAGCACTTGCCACTTCCGATCAAGCAGTTCCCCGGATGCTTCTTCCCACATTTATTGCATGTGGCATGTTGCATATGCTTTCCACCTCTTTCCTAATCAAAACTTCTTCCCAGGATCGGTTCTAGAGTTCTCTTCTTCTCATTAGATTTGTGAGACCACTGTGTCTCTCCAAACTCTAGTTCAACTTTCATAGCACTTCGAACTATTTCTTCATAGCTATCGTAGTCCCTGTTGGCTAGATTCTTCCGCAGATGTGGTCGTAGTCCACCAAAGAATCTATCAACCTTCCCATTAGGGTCCATGACAAAACTTGAGGTATAACGGGAAAGCCTTGTGAAGTTCATCTCATAGCTTCCGGCAGATTCGTTCTCCTTCTGATTCAGCTCGAGAAACTCTTTCTCCATTTTCGTTCTCATGGAACGAGGGAAATACTTGTTAAAGAAAATCCCCCGAAATTCTTCCCACTCCATAGCTTCCATCTCTCCTCGTGGCTTCGTGTTTTTGATCAGTGACCACCACTGATCAGCTTCTCCCTCTAGGCGGTAAACAGCAAGGGTGACTTTTTCTTGTTCCGAACAATGAAGTACAGAAAAGATCTTTTCAATGGAGCTTATCCATTGTTCCGCAACCAATGGGTCAGTAGATCCACTGAATGTTGGCGGTCGTTGACACATGAAGGACTCAACAGAAAGTTGTTCCCTTCGTGGTGAGGTCGGCCTCTCAGCTTGATTCAAGTTATTACTCATAACTTGAGTCAGTTGGTTCATCATTCGCATGAATGTTTCCATTCCGGCTTCCATCGGAGGGCCGTCATCACATGGTGCATTGCGGTCACCATCGGCACGGTTTCTCCTTTTGCCCGCCATTTTCTAAAAGAATAAAACCTTAGTGAGAAACTTATTTCATTTATGAATCTTTTAACTAAGACTTCATGCTTAGACAATTATAGTTCTCTATAATTCCTTCATAATGATTCATAAAAAGCATGTGATTAACCAAACATATCCCCCGGGAGTGTCGTAACCAAGAGTGCAGAAAGGCCCGTTATCGTGCACCAGTTCCCGTTCGAGTCTAGCTCAAAGCGGTGTTTTCGGGTTTTACCCCTATGTACATCTGTGCCAGAGCCGCCTCTACCTGCTCGTATCCAGACAGGGATGTATTTGTTTGATAGACCACTTACTTAATACTTACCAAAATACCAGGAAGTTTTCCTATATTTAAACTTTTCTATAGGGTTCTTCCTAAAGTTTTTATATCCTAATTTCCACAAATAACTAAACCATCCTTTGATACCAACTATAGCATCCCGCCATTTTATAACATAAACTTTCATTACATTACACAAAACTGAGGATCGTTAAGGTTTAGTGTCTTGGAAACAAGGATCATAATACAAAAAAAAAACATAAAAACATTCTTCTTAAACACTTGAAAGGCTTCTCCTTTAGTTCATCCTATTTTCATTATGCATCTCATAACCTGGGGACATACATCAAAAGAAAGGGTGAGCAGAAGGCCCAGTAAGGGAAACAAGAGTAACATTTTACATGTGAACTTGAGATACTTCAATAAGGACATGAAAAGAACTTTAAGGCATGAGAAAGAAATCATGAGGCATTTAATAATAAAAATAACATTTTTCATAACTTGAAGATGTGGCTACATCACTTAACATAGACAATCATGAACATATCACCAAGGTCCATCCCCAAGGTGTCATTTGAAAATTACCAAGGTTATTCACCAAGGTATCATGAAAATTGTAATCTCTAGTGGTTACATCATTACCCAATGCATTGGAGCGCTATCAGGGCGCACCCTTAAATTTGCCTTTATTATCATGTGAGCCACATATATCATCATCAAAAATTTCATAAATAACCCACATAGCATAAAATAAATGGGTTTCATTTCATAATCATAACGTTTTAAAAACTGCTTTAAAGACATGATCTTTACGTCACTTTAAACCCACGGAAAGGGAAAGCGGGTCTCATGTATGTAAATCCCAGAATTTAAAATGGAAAATTTTGATATATATGTGAATACCCTTGTAGAAATAAGAGCTTTGAGTATTCACTTTATAACATAAAATAATTTTTGAGAAAAGAGAGAGGCATTTTGAGGGGAAAATTCTGCAGCATAACGGCTAAGTTTCGGGGTTTTAGAAAACGTTGAAATGAGAGGGGACATGGGTCACCCACTCATAAATGATCCATAAAACAGTAGGGTGAAAGAATAAGAAGGACATATGGACATGGTAACGAAATTTTAGGGACATACCATTTGAAATGAAAAAACATGGAAGGAAAAAGATTAGATTTCTCTTATGAAAATTCGGCAGCCTTACGGCGTCACTTAACTTCAAAAGAAAATGATTTGACAAGATCAAAAAGGGTCCCTCATCATATGATCATAAGAGATCAGTATGATTGATATAGAGATCATACCCCAACATAATAAAAAGGAACTTGAAAGACTTGACATGAAAATTGAACTTGAAAAATGAGAAGGGTGAAAGAATCCCTTAAAAATTCGGCAGCCTAACGGCGTCACTTAAACTTTCATAAAACGAAATGATGAGAGTAAGAGGGGATCTCTCATCATATAAACATGAAAGGGCAGTAAGAGGAATATAAAAGAACATCCTCTCACATAAAAACATGGAGCATAATAGGAATGACATAAAAGAGATTTCATGAAAAGAAAGAGAGGGGTCGGATCCCTTACCTTAAAACGTGACTCTTGAAACTCAAAGGATTGGACCTTGAGGGCTTGGGGGAACCTTGGGAGGACTCCTTGGAAGGTAAGAAGACCAGAACTTCGTTGGGGGAGAGTTGGGAGTGAAAACTATAGGAGGAAAGGGTGGGTATTTATAGGGAAAGTGAGGGGACAAAGCATTAAAGGCCAAGGGACACCTCACTAGTGGTTTTGGCAAAACCATGGGCTTGCCCATGGTATTTGCCCATGGTATTGGCCACTTGGGACACCTCACACCTTATCTTACTATTCATAATTCGACCATATTGAATATATACTTAATACATCATTTAATGATGTCATTAAACACCCGTAACTTAAAAACTATACTTTCACTATTCACCGAAAATTCAACCTTCTCAGAATAATCCCAAAATTTCACCTTAACCAAATATTAATGCTACGATTTCAAAAATGAACTCCATTTTATAAAAATAATTTTCTAAATATTTTTAATTTAATTTTTAAATAAAAACACTATTCATCGAAAATTCATTTTTTTCAGAAAAATCCCCAAAAATTACCATAACATAATATCGATGCTCTGAGTTCAAAAATAAAGTCATTTTTATAAAAATAATTTTCTAATTATTTTTAATTAAATTTTTAATTAAAAAACACTATTCATCCGAAAAAACTAATACTTGAATAATAATTTATGAAACCGTTATTTACCCATTTTATTGAATCACATTACTTAATCAAGGTGCCTAGATTATATTAAAACATTCTTTGAGTGAAAATTACTAATCCATTTGGTCACATTACTAATCCTAAGCGTAAAATCACTATTCATAATTTACTATTCATCAAAAATTAAGTTGATCTTATTAGACTCCAAATTCCTTACTGAACACTTTTGTAGAAGACCATTTTTTGAAAATCATTACACATCATTAGTTATTTAGGGTTTACATAAATATTTCAAAATATCCCATTTTCAAAATTCATCAATAAAATACATTCTAAAATTATCTAGACATTTGAAATTTCACAAACATCACTAAAGGAAGAAATCTCAATTTATTCACCCGAAAGGATTACACAAGGAAACTAGGGTCTCATCACATAGCCCCTTATAACACTGGCATAAGACCTAAGTGTAAGGTGTGCTATGGTGAGAGAATCTGAGGGAGTCTCAGATAACATTGCCCTAGTAGCAATCTCCACTAACTTGAACTTCTCCTGCAAGTGTTTTCGTTCAAGCTTGACACGCTGGAGCTCGGCTTGGGCTTGGTCCAAAGCGAAGCCCACAGATGCTACCTCCTTCCCAAGCTCTGATAAGTGGGCTTCGTAAGGGTTGAGTCTACTGGATGAAGCCATCAACTCCTCTTTCTGCATTAACCATTAACATCTTAATAAATCAATAAGAGTAAGTTAATATACTACTCAAAAAGATTGGGTCGTTACATTCTTCCCCCCTTAAGAAATTTCGTCCCCGAAATTTATACTTGAGGCCTAGTTGAAAAGGTGAGGGTACTTTTGCTTCATCGTTTCCTCAGGCTCCCAAGTCACTTCTTCATATTTATGATTCCTCCACAACACTTTCACAAGGTGGGTAGTCTTGTTTCGTAGGACCTTGTCTCTACGGTCCAAGATCTCCACTGGCTGCTCCTCATAAGAGAGGTCATGTTCAAGTTGTACCACCTCTGGGTTCAGTACATGCGAAGGGTCGGGTATGTACTTCCTCAAGAGAGATACATGGAAGACATCATGAACTTGAGCTAGGTTCGGTGGAAGTGCTAGACGATAGGCCACTGCTCCTATGCGATCAAGGATTTCATAGGGGCCGATGTACCCAGGGCTGAGCTTCCCTTTCTTCCCAAACCGCATGACTCTCTTCCATGGAGAAATTCGAAGGAAGACTTTGTCACCAACACCAAACTCCAAGTCCCTTCGACGATTGTCAGCATAGCTCTTCTGCCGACTCTGAGCAGCCTTTATGTGTTGTTGGATGGCATGAACCTGTTCTGTCATCTCTTGCACAAGATCAGGCCCAAGAAGCTTCCTCTCACCAGTTTCATCCCAACAAGTAGGAGTTCTACACCGCTTTCCATACAGAGCTTCATAGGGTGCCATCTGAATACTCGCATGGAAGCTGTTGTTATAGGAGAACTCCACTAATGGGAGGTGTTGATCCCATCCACCCTTAAATTCCATTGAGCATAATCTCAACATGTCTTCGAGTGTCTGAATAGTCCTTTCAGATTGGCCATCAGTTTGAGGATGATAGGCCGTACTAAAATTCAATTCAGTATTCAGAGCATGCTGAAGACTTCTCCAGAATTTTGATGTGAATCTTGGGTCACGATCAGATACGATGGATAGTGGTACCCCATGCAGCCTTACCACTTCCTTCACGTATATCTTGGCAAGATGATCTAGAGAGAAATCTTCCCGAATAGGGATAAAATGGGCTGTCTTGGTGAGACGGTCCACAATAACCCATATCGCATTGTTCCCTTTGGATGTTTTCGGGAGACCAGTTACAAAGTCCATAGTGATATTATCCCACTTCCATACTGGTATGGGTAGCGGTTGTAATACCCCCTTAGGAAGTTGTCTTTCTGCCTTTACTTGCTGACACACCAGGCACCTTGTAGTGTAATCGGCAATCTCCCTCTTCATGTTATCCCACCAATAATGATCACGAAGGTCTCTATACATCTTAGTGCTTCCCGGATGTATAGAGAAAGTAGAGCTATGAGCTTCATCCATCAGTTCTTTCTTTATCTCCGGAATAGATGGAACACATAGTCTTGTACGAAATTTCAATACACCTTCTTGATCAATATTGAAATCAGGGAACTTCCCATCCTTTACAGCCTCGAACTTCTCCTGCAGCAAAGGATCTTCTTTTTGAGCCTTCTTGATCTTCTCTAGTAATGAAGGTTGAGAAATCATTTGGGATAGGGTTGATGATGTCCCTTTCCTTATAATTCCCATGTCCAGTTTTACTAGATCTTTAATCAAGGGATCTCCCAGGATCCTCATTGTTGCCAGAACAACAGGATCTTTCCTGCTTAACGCATCCGCGACTTTGTTTGCTCTTCCAGGGTGATAATGAATTGAACAATAATAGTCTTTAATAAGCTCCAACCATCTCCTTTGTCTCATGTTCAATTCTTTCTGAGTGAAAATATACTTTAGACTTTGGTGGTCAGTGTATATATCACATTTCTCCCCATAAAGATAGTGCCTCCATATCTTTAGAGCAAAAACAACTGCCGCCAGCTCTAGATCATGCGTAGGATAATTCTGCTCATGAATCTTCAACTGTCGAGATGCATAAGCAATTACTTTGTCATTTTTCATGAGGACGCACCCAAGCCCTTTCAGAGATGCATCGCTAAAAATAACGAATCCTTCTCCGATAGAGGGTAGTGTTAACACAGGTGCAGTAACCAATCTCTTCTTCAGCTCTTGGAAACTTTCCTCGCATTCCTTTGTCCAGATGAACTTAACCCCTTTTCGAGTCAACTTGGTTAGTGGATTAGAAAGCCGTGAAAAGTTTTTCACAAACCTCATATAATATCCCGCTAAACCAAGGAAACTACGAATCTCAGTTACTGTTGTGGGTTGAGGCCACTCCTCCACAACCATTGTCTTTGCAGGGTCAACCGAGATTCCTTCATTGGTTACGATGTGCCCCAAGAAAGCCACTTGTTGTAACCAAAACTCACACTTGCTGAACTTCCCAAAGAGCCTCTCCTTCCGTAGAGTTTTCAAAATAACCCTCAGATGATCTTCATGCTCCTCCAGACTTTTTGAATATATCAAAATATTATCAATAAAAACTACCACAAAGTTATCAAGGTAGTCCTTAAAGATTATATTCATCAAATCCATGAAAATAGCAGGAGCATTAGTCAAGCCGAAGGGCATAACAGTAAACTCATAATGCCCATATCTTGATCGGAAGGCATTCTTTGGAATATCTTCCTTCTTCACCCTCAGTTGATGATAACCAGATCGAAGGTCAATCTTAGAGAAGAATTGAGCCCCACGAAGTTGGTCAAATAAATCATCAATTCTTGGAAGAGGGTATCTGTTCTTCACTGTGATCCCGTTCAGTTCTCTATAATCAATGCATAGCCGCATTGATCCATCCTTCTTCTTCACAAAGAGAACTGGTGCTCCCCAAGGAGACACACTCGGTCGGATAAACCCCTTCTCCAACAAGTCTTGGAGTTGTTTCTTTAGCTCCTCTAGCTCCACATTTGCCATTCTATACGGAGTCTTTGATATCGGTTGAGACCCAGGTACGAGTTCAATGGAGAACTCTACCTCTCTTTCTGGGGGAGGTCCAGGTAACTCCTCAGGAAATACATCCATGTATTCCTGAACAATCGTAACATCTTCAATTTGTATGCTCCCCTTCCCTTCTTCCTCATCACCGATTAACTCCATAAAGAAAGCTATAGGAGGTGCTTCTAGATAGGGATCAGTTCGGGATATCTCTCCTCGGAAGATAACTGTAGGTCGTTCATTCAAGACTACTGAGATTTCCTTACTTATGCATTTGATCTTAGCATTATACTTTGAGAGCCAGTCCATCCCTAGTATAACGTCGAATTCCATAATGGGGATGACTACTAGATTTGCGATAAGATTGTGCTCACCAAAGTAAACACTAGAGTCTCTAAACACTGTTGATGCATGGATAATCCCACTTGGAGTCTTGACTGACAACTCTACCTCAAGAAATTCGGGGATTGATTCTATATTCTTTGCAAACTTGGAAGAAATAAAGGAATGCGTAGAACCAGAATCAAATAAAGCACTTGCTAGTTTTGAGAGGACAACAAGAGTACCTGCTACCACATCGTTCGGAACTTCAACTTCAGTTGTTGTGATAGCGAAAGCACGACCTTGCTCCCTTGGCCTCTGCTGAGGTTGATGGTGATTCCCCTCCACCGCCCTCGGATTTGGACATTGATTAGCAAAGTGCCCAAGTTGTCCACACTTGAAGCATGTGACTTCGGGTAGGGCCAGAACCATCTTTCCTCTGTCGTTAGTGTTGGGAAGTTGAGGCTTCACATCACCACGACAATTCCGAGAAATATGGCTTTCTTTTCCACACCTATAGCACTTGCCACTTCCGATCAAGCAGTTCCCCGGATGCTTCTTCCCACATTTATTGCATGTGGCATGTTGCATATGCTTTCCACCTCTTTCCTGATCAAAACTTCTTCCCAGGATCGGTTCTAGAGTTCTCTTCTTCTCATTAGATTTGTGAGACCACTGTGTCTCTCCAAACTCTAGTTCAACTTTCATAGCACTTCGAACTATTTCTTCATAGCTATCGTAGTCCCTGTTGGCTAGATTCTTCCGCAGATGTGGTCGTAGTCCGCCAAAGAATCTATCAACCTTCCCATTAGGGTCCATGACAAAACTTGAGGTATAACGGGAAAGCCTTGTGAAGTTCATCTCATAGCTTCCGACAGATTCGTTCTCCTTCTGCTTCAGCTCGAGAAACTCTTTCTCCATTTTCGTTCTCATGGAACGAGGGAAATACTTGTTAAAGAAAATCCCCCGAAATTCTTCCCACTCCATAGCTTCTATCTCTCCTCATGGCTTCGTGTTTTTGATCAGTGACCACCACTGATCAGCTTCTCCCTCTAGGCGGTAAACAGCAAGGGTGACTTTTTCTTGTTCCGAACAATGAAGTACAGAAAAGATCTTTTCAATGGAGCTTATCCATTGTTCCGCAACCAATGGGTCAGTAGATCCACTGAATGTTGGCGGTCCTTAACGCATGAAGGACTCAACAGAAAGTTGTTCCCTTCGTGGTGAGGTCGGCCTCTCAGCTTGATTCAAGTTATTACTCATAACTTGAGTCAGTTGGTTCATCATTCGCATGAATGTTTCCATTCCGGCTTCCATCGGAGGGCCGTCATCACATGGTGCATTGCGGTCACCATCGGCACGGTTTCTCCTTTTGCCCGCCATTTTCTAAAAGAATAAAACCTTAGTGAGAAACTTATTTCATTTATGAATCTTTTAACTAAGACTTCGTGCTTAGACAATTATAGTTCTCTATAATTCCTTCATAATGATTCATAAAAAGCATGTGATTAACCAAACATATCCCCCGGGAGTGTCGTAACCAAGAGTGCAGAAAGGCCCGTTATCGTGCACCAGTTCCCGTTCGAGTCTAGCTCAAAGCGGTGTTTTCGGGTTTTACCCCTATGTACATCTGTGCCAGAGCCGCCTCTACCTGCTCGTATCCAGACAGGGATGTATTTGTTTGATAGACCACTTACTTAATACTTACCAAAATACCAGGAAGTTTTCCTATATTTAAACTTTTCTATAGGGTTCTTCCTAAAGTTTTTATATCCTAATTTCCACAAATAACTAAACCATCCTTTGATACCAACTATAGCATCCCGCCATTTTATAACATAAACTTTCATTACATTACACAAAACTGAGGATCGTTAAGGTTTAGTGTCTTGGAAACAAGGATCATAATACAAAAAAAAACATAAAAACATTCTTCTTAAACACTTGAAAGGCTTCTCCTTTAGTTCATCCTATTTTCATTATGCATCTCATAACCTGGGGACATACATCAAAAGAAAGGGTGAGCAGAAGGCCCAGTAAGGGAAACAAGAGTAACATTTTACATGTGAACTTGAGATACTTCAATAAGGACATGAAAAGAACTTTAAGGCATGAGAAAGAAATCATGAGGCATTTCATAATAAAAATAACATTTTTCATAACTTGAAGATGTGGCTACATCACTTAACATAGACAATCATGAACATATCACCAAGGTCCATCCCCAAGGTGTCATTTGAAAATTACCAAGGTTATTCACCAAGGTATCATGAAAATTGTAATCTCTAGTGGTTACATCATTACCCAATGCATTGGAGCGCTATCAGGGCGCACCCTTAAATTTGCCTTTATTATCATGTGAGCCACATATATCATCATCAAACATTTCATAAATAACCCACATAGCATAAAATAAATGGGTTTCATTTCATAATCATAACGTTTTAAAAACTGCTTTAAAGACATGATCTTTACGTCACTTTAAACCCACGGAAAGGGAAAGCGGGTCTCATGTATGTAAATCCCAGAATTTAAAATGGAAAATTTTGATATATATGTGAATACCCTTGTAGAAATAAGAGCTTTGAGTATTCACTTTATAACATAAAATAATTTTTGAGAAAAGAGAGAGGCATTTTGAGGGGAAAATTCTGCAGCATAACGGCTAAGTTTCGGGGTTTTAGAAAACGTTGAAATGAGAGGGGACATGGGTCACCCACTCATAAATGATCCATAAAACAGTAGGGTGAAAGAATAAGAAGGACATATGGACATGGTAACGAAATTTTAGGGACATACCATTTGAAATGAAAAAACATGGAAGGAAAAAGATTAGATTTCTCTTATGAAAATTCGGCAGCCTTACGGCGTCACTTAACTTCAAAAGAAAATGATTTGACAAGATCAAAAAGGGTCCCTCATCATATGATCATAAGAGATCAGTATGATTGATATAGAGATCACACCCCAACATAATAAAAAGGAACTTGAAAGACTTGACATGAAAATTGAACTTGAAAAATGAGAAGGGTGAAAGAATCCCTTAAAAATTCGGCAGCCTAACGGCGTCACTTAAACTTTCATAAAACGAAATGATGAGAGTAAGAGGGGATCTCTCATCATATAAACATGAAAGGGCAGTAAGAGGAATATAAAAGAACATCCTCTCACATAAAAACATGGAGCATAATAGGAATCACATAAAAGAGATTTCATGAAAAGAAAGAGAGGGGTCGGATCCCTTACCTTAAAACGTGACTCTTGAAACTCAAAGGATTGGACCTTGAGGGCTTGGGGGCACCTTGGGAGGACTCCTTGGAAGGTAAGAAGACCAGAACTTCGTTGGGGGAGAGTTGGGAGTGAAAACTAAAGGAGGAAAGGGTGGGTATTTATAGGGAAAGTGAGGGGACAAAGCATTAAAGGCCAAGGGACACCTCACTAGTGGTTTTGGAAAAACCATGGGCTTGCCCATGGTATTTGCCCATGGTATTTGCCCATGGTATTGGCCACTTGGGACACCTCACACCTTATCTTACTATTCATAATTCGACCATATTGAATATATACTTAATACATCATTTAATGATGTCATTAAACACCCGTAACTTAAAAACTATACTTTCACTATTCACCGAAAATTCAACCTTCTCAGAATAATCCCAAAATTTCACCTTAACCAAATATTAATCCTACGATTTCAAAAATGAACTCCATTTTATAAAAATAATTTTCTAAATAATTTTAATTTAATTTTTAAATAAAAACACTATTCATCGAAAATTCATTTTTTTCAGAAAAATCCCCAAAAATTACCATAACATAATATCGATGCTCTGAGTTCAAAAATAAAGTCATTTTTATAAAAATAATTTTCTAATTATTTTTAATTAAATTTTTAATTAAAAAACACTATTCATCCGAAAAAACTAATACTTGAATAATAATTTATGAAACCGTTATTTACCCATTTTATTGAATCACATTACTTAATCAAGGTGCCTAGATTATATTAAAACATTCTTTGAGTGAAAATTACTAATCCATTTGGTCACATTACTAATCCTAAGCGTAAAATCACTATTCATAATTTACTATTCATCAAAAATTAAGTTGATCTTATTAGACTCCAAATTCCTTACTGAACACTTTTGTAGAAGACCATTTTTTGAAAATCATTACACATCATTAGTTATTTAGGGTTTACATAAATATTTCAAAATATCCCATTTTCAAAATTCATCAATAAAATACATTCTAAAATTATCTAGACATTTGAAATTTCACAAACATCACTAAAGGAAGAAATCTCAATTTATTCACCCGAAAGGATTACACAAGGAAACTAGGGTCTCATCACATAGCCCCTTATAACACTGGCATAAGACCTAAGTGTAAGGTGTGCTATGGTGAGAGAATCTGAGGGAGTCTCAGATAACATTGCCCTAGTAGCAATCTCCACTAACTTGAACTTCTCCTGCAAGCGTTTTTGTTCATGCTTGACACGCTGGAGCTCGGCTTGGGCTTGGTCCAAAGCGAAGCCCACAGATGCTACCTCCTTCCCAAGCTCTGATAAGTGGGCTTCGTAAGGGTTGAGTCTACTGGATGAAGCCATCAACTCCTCTTTCTGCATTAACCATTAACATCTTAATAAATCAATAAGAGTAAGTTAATATACTACTCAAAAAGATTGGGTCGTTACAGGGTTTGTTATGCTCCATAGACCCTAGGTGTGATTCCCTATATGTTTATCAACATATTCTACCTTCTAGCGAGTTGTAGTTTGATCAAGTGTATATCTCATATGATCCCTCTTACTTCCCTTGGTGCTTCTTTATTTAAATACTTGATGAGTATGTCCTCTTGGATGAGTGCCATCAATATTATCAAGGATCGTGGAGTGAGTTCTCCTGGAAGATCATTACTTTTGAGACTCTAGTAGAATCCTAAGATAGTGATGAGGATGTGACCTATCATCAAGACTTGGTGTCTACCTTTGGGAATATCTTGGTTATTATTGTTATTATTATGTATCATATTTTTATTAACATATATTTTTTATTATGAGTTGACTACCCTATTGATGCTTTATGTTTTGTGATTTTGGGGTGTCCTACTAGGTATGTATATACTTACCCCTGCATGGGCCATGCTTTCACATGTCTTTTATTGTACAGATGATATTATTTTCATTGGATTACTAGGTGGACCAAGAGAAGGTGGATCTTATTTGTTCTAAACAAAACTCATATGTATCTAGGGGTTTCTTTTGGGTAGCTTCTTCCCGTGTTGTCATCATGATGAGTTATTTTATAGTTTTGGTGGGATTTTACTTGTCCCTTTACACTTTTTTTGTACTAATTATTGTACTTTGATGTGGAATTGATGTTATGCATGAATTTATAGTATGATTTTTTTACCTTTCTGCATTATACTATTTTATGTATATGCATGCGTGTGTACATGTACTTTTGGACAAGGTCTCCCATGTGTGTGACATGCCAATTTGGAACTAGTCGCTAGACACTAGACTATTGGAGGAAAGCTTGGGTGGGGTTTTACAATCGAATCACTAGTGGGATAGGTTATAATAGAGTGTTATTAGAGGAATTCATATTAAGACTAGAGTCTAGATATTATCTAGCTATGGGGTTTGGTTTGGGAACTAGGGAAATAGTATTAAAGTTTCTTGAGTTCAACTTTCATACCAGAGAACCCAGTTTTGGGGAAAAAACTAATGTATCCATTCATCAGAACTATGATAACCTACTTGTTGACTCAACACATGTAGTCACTAGTTACAGGGTCAAATTTGATACATGCATCATATAATAATGAGTTGTGGTTGGATGTATTTCGAACCAACTCCCCAGATATGCTCTTTTGACTATAGTGCATCTCATCTATCACTGGATTCTACCACAATGATAAAAATCTAAGATTCCATATAGGTACCATGGTTATGATCCACTTTTTGATAAGTCTTAAATTTATGAACCTATGTAGGAGACGGTTCCTCCAGGTGGATAGAGAGTGACGTCTCCACCCATTTAACAACACACTGACCCACCTCTGGTGGTTTAGGTGGATTCTCCCCATACATTTAAGAAACAGTTGGTTTCAGTGGTACCAAAATATGATGAAACTATATTGTGTGTTATTTTCAATTTTTAAATATATAGATCACTCAGTTTTTGTGGTGATCTAGACCCCATTCTCAGGTGGTAGAGGATTGGTTCAAGCATGTGGTGTGAGTGTCCCGCTTTGTTAGAACCCCTCTTCATGGTGGTCCTAGTGGTGAGATTTCTTCAAGGTGATGTAGAGTAGTGGTAGATCCCTACATTGGTGTTTTTTGATATGGATTTAGACAAGCAAGGAAGATGGACACTTCACCCACCAATACACATTCTTATGATGTAATTTAAAATTGTATAGGAAAGTCAGTGCTGCCTAAAGAGGAAAATGTTGAGATATGGTAGATGATTTCCTTTGACTTGTATGTTTGAGGTCATTTTTGTGTGATAAGTTTTTAGATAAATCCTTGATTGTGGAGAATAAGTGGATAAGGGGAAGGATATCTTCAGGTAGTGGGAGCTTGTGACCCAAATTATTTAAGTGTGGTTTGAGGTATGACATGTGTCTTCTTTACTCAAGCTACAATTTTAGTACACAATTGAAAGCTATGTTTCACTAAATGTATCCCCTGTTGGAGGCCTAGTGATACTAGTAGAGGATTTTAGCTCAAAAATTATGTTTGGATTCTCTATCAGAGAGGATTAGTGACCGCACACTTCTACCGATAGTGTGATATGAATTTGAGAGGAGTGAGAGCCTCATTTGAAATCTTTCCATAGTGTTTGGGAGACCCTATGATGCCTCCTTGGTATAGAATAGTTGTCTATTATCTATGCCTATATTGAATATTAACAATGGGGGTTATAGTGAATATGAGATAGTGGGATAAAATGTTCCTTATTTGTTGAGAAGGAATCTTAGGAAGTGCAGGATAATCTCACGTGTAGGAGTTTACAATCGATTTATTATAAATTTTCTAGTATGGCCCTTGGAGCAGTAGATGTTTTGAGATTTTAGTTTCCTATGATATCGAAGGAACATATAGATGTCATATATGAGGATGTCCCAAGATTACCTCCCCATTAAAAGTTTTTCTTCTATATATAATTTCACTAGGGATGACCCAATATCCATGCTATCATATCAGATCACCCCATGTAGCTATGAGAGTTAAAGGTGCAGTTTGAGAAATCTACAGAGTAGGGGCTTGTTAGACCCAGTGTGTTCTCCTATACATCCTAGTTTTGTTCTACTAGAAGACAGATGTGAGCTTGAGGTTATTCATGGAATATCATATCCTAAAATAGGTGACTATTAGGATAGAGTATCAACCCCATATAATAGATGACTTCTTTGACCAGTGGTTAAGGGTGAAGTGGTTCTTGGAGTTTTACCTCAGGATGAGTAATAACTAGATCTGGGTTTGAGAGGAGGATATACTAATGGTGGATTTCTAAAGACACTATGTTTTTATTGAGTTTATGGTGATACCTTTTATCATGTTAGATTCACTGATGGTGTTAGTGAGACTTATGAACCATGTACTCCAAACTTTCTTGGATATATTCATGGTATCATTATTCTATGAAATCCTTATGTACTCAGTGTTAGAGGTGGAGCATGTGAGACACTTGAGGATGAATCTAAAAATTCTCTAAGAGTTCTAGATTTATGGTAATCTCTCTAAGTATCATTTTTATTTTTAGGAGGTCCGATTCTTGGTAAATTTATTCTTAGATGTTGAGGTGATAGCAGACCCAACAAGGTTTTCCATTCACCATTGTTGAGTGGGGTGATAGAGTAGTTTAACTCTTTACAGTTGACCCTTAAGGATGGGGATGGTGCATCGTACCTCCAGATGATGGTTGTTTCCCCTCCTCTTCTACACCATTAAAGTGAGGTATAACTTAGGGATATTGATTGTGAGATCTTTCATGAACATATATCCACTAGACATATTCTTGATAGATTTTGTAAATCCAGGGAGCACATTATCCTTATTTGAGGATCATGCTATGAGAGGAGGTGCTGAGGAGGCTTCATGATTTCCCTTAATAATACATCTAGGAGATTTTAGAATGTATCAGGATCCTTTTACATCATGTTGGGTGGATATGGTTGTTGTATCATGTTGATGAGTTTAACTCTTGATGTATCACCTACTAATATGTGGTGGTCAAGGTGTCTGGATGGAAGTGGGAATGGGGTGGTATCTTTTTTGTTTTCATAATGGGTCTTCCACAATCATTGCGAGGTCATGATTCTATCTAAGTGACCATATAATGACTCACTTAGTTGGCCCTTTCCCTAACCATTCAAGAGCAGATCTTAGTGGAGAGTTTGAGATGACTTTTCATGTAGGAGGTAGTCCAGCTTTACAGGGTTCCCCCAATAATCATTTTAGATTGTGATTATTGCTTCACATCATTATTATAGTAAGGATTCAGGAGTCTTTGGGACTCATTTGTGGTTGATCACCATGTTTCTACCCCAGATAGATGGTTAGGTAAAGGATCAATCAGGTTTTGTAGAACATGCTTGGGTTTTTCATGTTAGTTTCAAGCCTTATCTAGGAGGATCATCTACCACTAGTTGATTTTTCCTACCACAATAGTGAACACTCCACCATTAGTGTAGCACCATTTGGGGCCATGTATGGGAAACCCTTCACGTCACTACTGTATTGGTCAGAGCTAGTGGGAGACAAATCTTATGGGCCCAGAGTTGGTGAAAGTGATGGTTATAAAGGTGTAGTTCATCCAGGGGTGAATGAAGACCACCCAAATTTTCTAGGATTCCTTTGAGGACCAAAGATGAAGGCCTTTGTATTTTAAGAAGAATATCACGTGTTCTGAGTGATATCACCTCGTCGAGGATTGTAGAGATTTGGTTAGGGTGGAAAGTTATCTTTGAGGTTAATAAGACCTTTTTCCATTTACTGTGTTGGGTTAGTGAGGCGGTGTATCACTTATCCCTATGATTATAGTTAGAAAGGGTGTGTGATTTATTCCATGTGTCACAACCGTAGAGATATGTGCATGACTCATTGCATGATGTAGACTAGGATGAGCTAGACATTGAAGGTGAATTTACCTTTTCATGGTTCCTGATTGAATTTGAGAACCATTAGGATAATACCCTTCATGGGAAAGTGTTTCCCTTGGTTATATGTTTTTTGGTAGCATGGGAACCCCCATGAGATCTACTCGGAGCTGGAAATCTAGTTTCGAGCTCAGTATCCTCACATGTCTAAGTTGGTTTTCTATTTTTGAGATAAAAATACTTGAAGGTTTGGAGAATTTAATGACTCTAAAATATATATTCAGAACTTATGTTTTAAAGAATATTACCGGATTTGGGCACAGATTTGGCCTGAAATTCAGGGGCCCAGAGAGCCTCAATGTTGATATATTAAAAATATTAAATATATTATATCAAACACATTAATTTATTATGAAATAAAGGAATATGTCCTGAATAGTGTCTTATAAGTGTAATATAAGTCCACCATTAAATCCAGAATGCATATTTTTCCCTAGGTGCAACATAAGTATTGTAGGAATCGTGTTCTTGGATAGAGTGTTAGAATGGGAGAATTAAATGAATCAAATAAATAAATTAATTTAATTGTAATTTATTTGAGAAACCCTAAAAATACCTCTATATAAAACCCATTATAGATAATTAATTAGTTTTAGCCATATAACCCTAGAGTTAATGGGAGGATTAAGATCTTTGGTGGAGATCTTGGGTAGAGAGCACATTGGAAGATGATCATAAGATTGAGGATTAGGTACCGTGAGGATCATCATCAATGAAGGAGCTCTTGGATATGAACAATGATAGTGATGTGGAAATTTTCTTCATCATTGATCGATCCAAATTTCAGGTAGGAAATTTTTTTGTTGGTTTAATCCCTTAATTTTTTATTCCATGTCGAATTTTAATAAATCCTTCTAAAAATTGATTCACTCGTTGAATATTGATTTACATTAGATGAATTTATCTTCCTAGAATTAGGAATTGATATTATTTTATTATTCTTATTAATTAATATTAGTTCATCACCTTCATGAAAGTGAATCAAGTCCCACCCAAACAATGGATGAGGTTTGTTCCTCGTGTTTATGTTTTGTGCCTCTCTCCCCATTTTCTTCTAATGATCATCATTGGTATTCCATTTGGATAAATATTCCACAAATACCCAGTTGATGATCATTGCACAATCATCCTTTGGCACATTGGATCATTATTGTGGGTTTAGATTCAAGATCGATGATGCAATTAATTTATGTTGAAGATGGCATAGGATTGTATATGGATCATAGGTCTTCATTTTCATGGGTTTTATCATTCCGGTGATGTGGTGTGATGGAAGATGATTTTCAAGTGAAAGGGATGGCTGGAATATGACCACCAATGATGGCTAGGCTCGATCAAGCCCATATCTGCATTTTTGGGCATGATTTGTGGTTGGAACGAAGGAGGAGGAAACATGAGAAGAACCATGTAAGGGCAAGTGGGTTCTGGAATTTTCCAAACCACACACTGTATAGTCCATAGGAACACACACCGTGTAGTTCCCTCTATGTGTAATCCAAGGTTTATGCAATGAGATAAATATCACACATCGTGTGATTTAATCACATGTCTTGTAACCCTTATTCAGTTGGATAAGTGTGTACAAGGATCACATACTTAGGAAAACATGTGGCGATACATTCCATGTGCATCAGATCACATTCCATGTAACCCTTGGTGAAGAGATCAACGTGTATAGGGAGTATATTCCCAGGAGGCTATGTGACCCCCCACACCATGTGTTCCAGGGCACATTCCATGTACTTCTAAGAATACATGTTCTTGGGTAGAAAAAATGCACCGAGTGCTAGCCAGACACGTACATACTTTGGAACATGGAGTACACCCCATGTACTTCAAAAAGTACTCAGGAATGACCAGTGTAAAAGAGAATTCCTTGAGTGCATGACCATTGGTCATAGTATATAGTCTATACCAGATGACATACTAAGTGCTAGGATGACCTCTACATTCCATGTACCCTTAGTGGACATGCCGTGTATTTGGAGAAAAAATTCCATGTGATACCATATGACATTTTAAATTCCAGGCTTAGTGAGCCACATCATGTGACCCTTGGTACATGTCATGTACTTATTCAAGGGAAATTTAGAGCCCCTGTTCTTCTTAGTTCAGCTATGGTGTGAGATTTGGTGTGTTTTCTCAATATTTTTATATGTGGTTATGTTCCCTCCTTCTATAATTCTAGAGTGATTTTTCTAAGTCCACCTCCAAGAGGGTTCATTTCAATATTTTTTTCAAAGCATTGGAAAGAATCCCCTTGGCAGACTAGAGAAATAATTTCTCTATATGGCTAAATTCTTGTATCATCATTCCCATTATCTTGTTCCATAGGTAGGGTTTTAGGAATCGTGCAACTAATATTGACAGTGGGTTCCCTAGAAACAACTCCTTTATGTACTTTGATTACCATTACATGTATATAGTTTGATATACACACATGCTTATTCTTACCATAATGGTGTTGATACTTCTACATTCACTGTTTATAAGGTAATTTCCTTAGATTATGTTTCATATCCAAAGGTTATAATAGTTTCTAGATATAATGAGAACCTCAATATACTATGAAATTAATCTTAAAAATATGTCCTATGGTCTAGATACATCATATTGACGGGACACAGATGATGTCTAACCATCAGGTGTTGGGGGATCATAAGCATTGAGAATTATTCTCATGAAGTTATCACTTGGTGATATTAAGAAGATGAGATCATAATGAAATACCCACCAATGGTAACACCATATGTTTTGGGTGTCATTGTTTATTCCTATCTAGAAACATGTTTATTGGTCTCTGGACTTGCGATTGTTATCAATGCATACCATTTTATCATTTACTTTGATGAAATGGAAAAACCATGACATTAAAGGCATGGTGAGATAGCTTGTGTTGGGTGAATCATTAGTGGTATGTAATTGGTTGAATTATAAAGATAGATTTTTTCACTTTTGAGTTGAGGAAGATATATCTCGTGGGCCCAGGTTGACCAGGATGGTAGTACCTTTATTAAATCCCTGGCCATGGTACAAGAAGGCAAGTACATCTAGTAAGGTAATGAAATATATAAATAAAAAAATGATGACAACACAAGTGCTCATCTCTCTTTATCAGATATCACAAGATAAATATATTATATTACAAAGAACATGTTCATAGGAGGTAGTCATAACTATGAAATTCCTTATCTCCTTTGGTTCCATGATGAGTTTCTTGACTATTCTCTTGGTTTGTGGGTTAGACTCATTTCTATCTCTAAGCGAACGGTAGAGTTGTGAGTCTTTGGAGGCTTTAGCTGCGACTTCGGCCGTTCTTCTGATGGCAGTGACCTCTCTTCGGTGAAACTTCAGTTTTCCTGTGGTCAATGGTGTGATGTTGTGCCCTCTGTAGTTCTTCTCCTCCTCGATAGCATCTCTCCAGTGGCGGGATGGGCTCCTCTAGATTTCCCGACCAGTGGACTTCAGATGCTTCAATGTTCTTCTCTGGTTGGCAAGTAGTGTCATGATGGTTTGGTTTTGCGGTGGTTTTCGATCCCGAAGATGGTGGTAGCTACAATCCCAGACCAATTCGTCCCCTCTCTGACCTCGCGTTACATCATACCTATCCAGGTCGGATCTGGAGAAATGATTTCTCAGTGGTTTTGGGATAATCAGAGTGGCGGTCGAGGGATTTTCAGGCACTCCGGTGTCGGTATGATCTTGGTTTTGGATTCTACTTTCAGTTTAGGTGAGATGCTGTCGTTAGGAAGCAACAACTGTCCTTATCCCTTCCCTGACCTCAAGGCCCTCTGATCAACTCCAAGTTGGAGCTGGAACGACAGTTCCTCAATGTTTTGGGAGGTGAGATCTGGTGGTGATCTTTGCTTATCATGTGATATGTTTATCATGGTTTTGATGCTGATTTGTGTGTTCCTTCTATGATGGTGGATATGAATGAGGTTTTTTTGGGGATGGTTTCTGGTGGATATTAATGAGGTTTGTTTGGTGATGGTTTCAGCTTCTATATCTAGTAAGGTTTTTCTCTAGTTTAGCCTGGCCGCGATGAGGTTATGTCAAGTGTAGTTTTCGGACGAGGACGATGACGGTGGTGTTAAGCCGGCGATGTTGCTGCTGGTAGTCTGGTTTCAGGAATCGGCTAAAGTAGCTGGTGATGGCGTGATGTTTCCTATTTTTAGTATGGTGGATAGGATGAATCTTCTTTCAACAGCGACAACGATGGCTGATGCCGGTAGAAGCTTGCCGACGATTTGGTTTGATGTGGAAATGGGTGCATCTCCGGGACAGGGTGGCTGTCGTTATGGGAGTGAGAATCAAGGCAGTATGTGAATTGAGATTTTTCATTTACCGAGATGGGTGGCGATGACTTGAAATTTTAATTTTTTATTTTAAAGGTTTCTTTGAAGGCGGTATGGGGGTTTTTGGTCTAAGGTGAAGCTGGATTTTAATTTTTGAAGTTAGTAGGTTGTATGTTCACGTCGAAGTGGGTTTGTGCGGGTGGTTTTTGAAGGTTTTTGTATAGTTACCACTTTTCCAAAAGTGGATTCCTAAAAAATAAAAAAAATGGATTGATAAGAGTTTAGAACAAAGTGGGACCCATATTTGGGAGCTGGTGGATGCCTAATTTTGATCTATCATAAGTAAAACCAATTCAATGATATTATTCAAGTTTAGAATAATGAATATTGAATTTATTTCTCAAGGTATTCACAAGTTGTTTAATCATAAATAAGAATATGAGATAAAATAATTTTTCAATGAACATAGGATGTTAAAGGTTTATTAAATTATTTGGGGAGCTTACAGGACAAGTTAATGATTTGTATTTTATCACGCAACATTTTATAGTGTTATAAGTGAGTGATAACATATTTGTGATATTTATGACAAGTTTATTAATTCATAAGTGTGCGTAAAAGTTTAAAATGAAGGTTATTAATTTCCAGTGACCACCAAAGTGAAATTTTTGAAATATAAAAATTCATTTTATCCTCTCAAATATGTAGCTCCACCATTTGGTTGAATTTAGTATGAAAATTTCTCCTTTCATCTCCTCTAAAGTCCTGCTTTCGCGAATGAGTTTTCATTATTTATGTGATCTAATGGACATCATAAAACTATTTTATTTCTCATTCCATCACCCATGAAATGTATATTGATGATCCACGAGTTTTGGTTCATTTGTGTATGATCTAGAGGATGCCTATCATGACATCTTTTATGTATGAAACATCAACGATGAGTGAATCAAACAGATGAATTCAAATGAACAAGGTACCATTTACACTTTTATTTGATTTTATTTTTCATACTTGAATGGAAATACATACAATTCTTTAAGAAATATGGGCATATTTTTTTATTCAGTTCCTTGAGCATGAATCCAAACCAAAAATTTTAAATTATGTTTTTTTCATGCTTCCACTACGCCTCAAATTCCTTCAATTGGTATCACATTGAAATTGTAATTGTTCAAGTATAAATATTTGTAATTTCAATTAAATTTTCTATGAATCAGAAAGAGAGTTTTAGTATGGTCCCAACATAACTGACGGTGTATCGATCCAAGTTCGTATCACCAAGATTTGGCCAATCAAATATTGAAGGGTTTTGCATAAAAATTGTAACAAAATTTAAAGTTTTCTTTATTGCTTTATTTTAATGTCTACTAGTGTGATGAATTTTTATTTAGAGAATGATGTGATTACATTGAGTGTTAACCAGATATATTGTAAACAAGTTGAGGTAGTTTCTTGGTAATACAAGCATGATATGGAAGCTTGATTTAGTTGCAAAAAATGTTAAAAGGTAACTCAAAGTTTCCGTGGGAAGCTTACCCAAAGATTCCATGGGAAGCTTACACAAATGTTCCATGTGAAGCTTATAAAAAAAGGGCATGTTTTGAATTTTGTTTATATATATATATATATTTGTTTAAAATGATGTCTCATCTTGGACTAAACCAATTCAGTTCGGGTCCGACCGACCTGACCTATTTAACCTATCATAAGACATAAAATTAATTTCAAGGAATCTTATTTAGGTCCAAATAGATCTAAAAAATTATGGAAAATTTTAAGAAATTAAATTTAATTGTTTTATATTTAATAAAATTACTTTGGGTGCTATGAGACATATCGATAATTAATTAAAATTATTTTAATGCAAGTTAGCGCATTAAAAATATTTTGGAGTTGAATTTTAGAAAATTTAATTTTTCTTATGCAATATAATTTCATGTTGATTGATCATGATTTGAGACTGAACTATGCTTTATTGGTTTATTATTTATTTAATTTAATTATTTCATTTATGTTTTTTAAAATGTAATAATTATTTTATTTTTGATGACCTGTTTATCATCCCTCCATATTTAATTTGTATAAGGGTCTACATGTCCACATTTAAGTGATAAAATGTAATTTCAGACCCTGATTTCCCCTTACCTATGTGTGAGTATATATTATAAAGATCATAGGAGTTCATGGAAAAGCAATTTCAATTTAAGATCTGAGATATACCAAACAAGTGAAGTGCATGGGAGTTATAGGCACTACAATTCAAGTTATGTATTGACTTAAGGAATTACCCAAGGGTCTCAGTTAATCCATTAATCACTTGATGAATTAACCAATAGTTAACAACTCATGATCAAATCATTATTTATTTATTTATTTTATCATGCTCATGGTTTATTACTTTGTGAACATGTATTTATTACATATGATAACAAAGTATAATAATAAAAAATCATGAAAAGATAAAATTAACACATGTGCTGAATGTTTTCTATTTAAAAGATTTGTTAATTTTTGAGAAAAATCACATAGAACAAGTATGTTAAATATAAAAGGATTTCATTCACCGAGACTAGATTTAAAAATCCCTCAAAGAAAATATTAAGTAATTAAATGTATTCCATCACTTAAATTTGGACACAACATATTGTTTGAGGTGATCCTTATCCCTAGTTGATGGTGCCTCTTATTACCTAGGAGTTCTTATGAGAGTGTGGGTAAAATTAACTAAAGTTGGTAGTATATGAGTATTCATATCTATATTGTTGCAGCTTTAGAGGCAAAGTGTTGATAAATGAAATGTAATTATTTATAGAAGATGGGAATCAACTCAAAAGATTAAGAAGTAATGAGTTAATGTAGTTGTCCATTAAAATGCCTACCATAAAATTATACGAGTAGTGGCATAGTCATAGCTTGTAGACTATGAGGAGAGGTTTCAAGGATTATTACCACTAGAATACTCAATCAAATGGGTATTACAAATCTAGTAGTTTAGGGCTACTCAGATTTGATAAAATAGTGGGAGATATTTAAAATTAATAATTTGAAAATGCATACTAGTAATTAAGTTAAATTAAAAATCTGCTAAGTATATTTGTTGTAGATCAAATGGAAACCACCGCCAATTAAATTTCATTATGATCAATATTGGATAAAGATAATATCTTGACCAGGCATAACTTCGAGTAGTAGTATAGGTTCTTATACATAGTATTGCACCAAGATAGGAAGATTTATGTGTTGTGATCCCCAATTCCTATTGATCCCCCTCAGGGAGAAAGTAAGGGAGATAAAGATAAATACAATAAGAATATGGATGATGCACTAGATGTTTAGTGTTTCATGTTTTCATTTATGTCTAGTGGGCTATAAAAAATGCATGAGGAAAAATATTCTTTCCAAATGCTATCTTATCTCCATGAGTTATACTAGGAGGGAGATCAAAAAGAAATATATGATATATAAAGTTATTTGAATAGATGCAAGATAGTAGAAAGAAATCAAATAGGACCTCATGTACTCAAGATGACCAGGTATATTTAAATAGATAAGTACATTTGGTTCAAATTAAACCAAGATCTAGCAGTTGATCTCATTCTTTCCTCTTTACACATAGATTCTTGAACTTCATTATTAAATATAATATGAATAAAAAAAATAATTCAATCTCAATTTTTTTGGATTTAGTTCACCAAGAAGATAAGGATATGAAGAATTCAAACTCTCCAGTCCTTATAGTGAACACGAGGAGGAAAGGAAAGGGTAAAGTGTCAAGGGATAAGTCTAAGTGAAAGACACCGATGCACCACCCTTTCAAGAAGATAAAGATACACATAAAGAGAAATGAGAAGGAGGCTATTTGCTTTTCATGTGATAAGAAATACCTCTAGAAGAAGAATTTCATAGCTAGTAAGAAGAATTAATTTGATGCTTCCACTTTAGGTATATTTTTCATTTAACACAATCTATTTATTTTTAAAAGTTGGGTATTTGATACTATATGTGGATCAAACACTTGTATTCAAATATAGGAAGCAAGTAGATTCAAGAAAATTAAAAAAGGTTAAGTATATCTATGAGGAGAAAATGGTGTGAGACTAAAAACATTATAAGTTAGATATTATCATCTCATTTTCCCAGTTAGATAGTTCTTATACTAAATAATTATTATTATACACCATCTGTTACCATAAACATAATCTAAATGTTGAGTTTAGAAACTATAGGATTTTCTTTCAATATTTGAAATAAATGTTGTCTTATTCATAAGGATAACATATTTTATGGTATGACACATCTTAACAATGGGTTGTATATACTTTAACAAGAAAATCTAGTATTGGAAATCAATGAAAAATCCAGCGAGAATGAATCATATCCTAACCACCTATGGAACTTCATGCTTGGTCATATAAATGAGAAGTGTTTATGTAAACTACATCAGTGAGGGTATTTAAACTCCCTAAATTTAAAAACCTTGGATGTATTTCATGATTTTTTACAAGGTAAAATGACCAAATTACCTTTCAGTGGGAAAGGAGAAAGATCCAAAGAACCATTGGAATGGGTTCATACTAATGTATGTGGTCCATTTCTGGTGGAGGTAAGGGGTGGTTTTTCCTACTTTATCACTTTTAATAATGAATTTAGTAGATATGGATATATCTACTTAATAAGGTATACATATGTTTCCTTTATCATGTTTAAGGATTATTAGAATGAAGTAGCGAATCGTTTTGGTAAGAATATTAAGAAACTCCACTCACACCGTGGTGGAGAATATCTGAACCAAGATTTCATCAATAATTTAAAGGATTATGGGATAATTTTCCATCTCAATACTCCTTATACACCTCAGTGGAATGGTGTTATTGAACGGAGGAATCAGAACCTTCTGGATATGGTTAGATTGATGATGAGTTATGAAACTCTACCATCATCCTTTTGGGGATATGCACTATAGACTGTGGAACTAAACTGAGAACCAAATAAAGCAGTAGATGGGATTCTATATGAGTTGTGGTATGGAAAGAAAACCAGTCTGCCAAACATATGAGTATGGGGATGCGATGCTTTTTTTCAAGACTATACCTAGTGAAAAGTTATCAACTTAGAGCATGAAGTGAATATTTATAAGTTATCCTAATGACACTAAATGATATTAACTATATTAACCTTCAGATAGAAGAGTTTTTGTAGCGTGACATGCTACATTTCTAGAAAGGGAACACATTTCCAATGGAAATAGTGTGATCAAGATTATCTTTGATGGAGTTAATGCTTCTGACACACAAGAGTTGGTACGAGAATAATCTCTATAAATGAAAATGAGAGTGAAAGATGTTTCTAAGATGAAAGTACTGCATAGGTCTACTAGAGAGGTTAGAGAGACAAAGAGATATAGTTTTCTTTTCACCGAGTAAGGTGACACATTAATCCCAGAGAATGATGAACCTATTACCTACAAGGAAGTAATATATGGAAAGGATGATGCTAAATGGAAAGAATAAATTAATTCTGAAATGGAGTCTATATACCAAAATCAAGTTTGGATTTTGGTAGACTCACCATAATATGTAATTCCTATTAGGTGTAAATGGATATTCAATAAGATTTGGACATGTATGGTCAAGTGAGAACCTATAAGGCATGACTAGTGGTGAAGGATTTTAGGAAACATCAAGGAATCAACTATGATGTAACCTTATCACCAGTTTCTATTCTAAAATTTATCAGAATATTACTTGAAATAGCTGATTTCCATGATTATGAAATTTGGAAAATAGATGTAAAAACCACTTTTCTAAATGGTATTTTTTTTGAAGATGTCTATATGACATAACCTGAAGGGTTTATTATGTCAAAGAGTTACAATAAAGTCTGAAAGCTGTAGAGATCAATTTATGGAATGAAGTAGGCATCATAATCATGGAATATTAGATTTTATGTGGCCATAAGAGAATATGGTTTCATTAAAAATGAAAGTGAGCCTTGTGTCTATAAAAAATTTTAGTGAAAGTGCCATCATTTTCCAAGTATTATATGTTGATGACATATTATTAATTGGGAACAAAGTGAAATTATTATAGTTAGTGAATATTTGGTTAAGTTAAATCTTATCTATGAAAGAATTTTGTGAAACAACCTATTTTATAGGGATCAAGATCTATCGCGATAGATCTAGTGAAATGACCAGTTTGGGATATGCCTAACACTAAGAGGGGGGTGAATCAGTGTTAGGGAATTTTTAATCCAATCAAAAATTTTTATCCCTTTATCTCTTTGACCTGTTAGGATCTCAATTCTCTTATTCTCTTTTCCCCATCATAAGAAATTATATGAAAGCAGTAAAGAGTAGCACATGATTTTTTTTACAAGGTTCACTACTCAATAAGTGTAGCTAGTCCTTATCATGGTATGGAAATGATCCTAAACACACAACCACTAGAATTTAATCCTTTGAATGTGGTTAAAACAAGTAAGAAATACCCTTTCACTTAAAATACACTATAGTCAATTTATAGGGCATGTTTTACAACACTTGGATGGTTTTTTATACTTCCTATGAAGATAGTATTATCCTTGTTGTTAAGATTATTTGTAACAAAAATAAAGTATTCAACCTATTGAGACTACTGTTGGATGTCAAATTTTTGTTTTTATCTTCCAAAAAAATCTTCTTCTTCACATGGTTACTTTTGTAGTATTAGGAAAGAAACCTTCCTCTTCTTCATAGAATCACACTAAATGATGCACTTATTCTTCTTCTTCTTCTTCTTCTATCAGTCACAATAATATGAATGTGTTTTGGACTGATAAACACATAATTATTTATGACTCAAATTATAATCAACTAATATTAACTTAGATAGCCACTTATTTTTCTTCAATGAGAGAATTAATTCACTAAAAATATTTTTCTTATTTCTTGAACTAGAAACTTCTTTGTGATTAATGAAAAACTTAAATCTCAACTCAAATTAGCATCGACATAATTAATTATTCTTCTTTGATACACAATATCAATCAGTGAATGTAGTATCGGCTCCCTTATCTTTCACATAGGAAATATAAATAATGTTTAATATCTTCTTCTTAGTCAATCAAATGTCTGAGAAAAATATTTTTCCATATTCTAATGAAATCTCGGCTTAACTTAATTAACAAGAATACACTATTTCATATGATATAAACTTCATGTAATTGGTGCAAGGAACTTCTCATGAAAACCCTAGTGCATATGAAATATTTGTCTTGTTATTTTATGTGATTTTATTCAAATAATTCTTATGTGTTGTATCAATGCTTGTATACACTTTTTTCTTTATATAATTTTAAGCATGTGGGTTCAACACCTCATCCTTTGAAAAAACTAGGCGTGTGAACACACTGTCTAGTAATATATCACCATTGAAAGAGTTATTATTCATTCAACCATGAGTGTACACATGCACAATGTTCACTTATTCTATTTTACACATAGACCAATATGTGTATTTTATATATTAAGATGCTTCATGTATGTAGGTCACATGATACTGTCTTCTTCACAAAGTGGTGTACACTGCTCGTTCTTCGCATGAGTTCTGGTGATGTTCACGATTCTCCCTTTACACAACACAATAGTGTGTGGATATTATTCTAGCCATCATGTATCAACAAGGTACATGAGTGGTGTTATCTTCACATAACATAGTGGGGATATAATATCCAATCATTGGTTCATGGAACCAATCTTATTCGGGAATCATGACAAGGGTGTTTACACACCAGTTGTGTGTCTGTGTAAAATTTTCAATGAGGCTGTACATGGCTATCCTTTATGAAACCAAGAAGGTATGTGAAATTACACACTTCACAAGATATAGGAGGCTTGCAGAAATTTTATCCCTCATGAGAATGGAAGCTCAGAGAGGCTCTATTTTACAAAAAAATGAGAGCTATTTATTATCATGATTGGTAACAAAACCTCTTGGTAGAGGGTTCTATCCTTTTATAAGAAACAATAATATCCTTTCATCTACCTAAAATCCCAAAAATAATTCTATGAAAATTAGTATTTTGAATATCCTAAGATCTTAGATTTTAATTCTTCAAATATGGGATACATGATGCTGAAAAAGGTGGTGTATTTGATTTGTGATCAAGATTATCCTTTGTGATGACACCTCATTAGCATGAAGTTAAGAAAATTTTCATGCATGAACAAACTCAAACTCACTGTTGCATATCAGTGGATTGAACAACCTCTGAAATTCATTTTCATTCATCTATACCTTGTTCTTCAAGTTCTTGATCATATGTGAATCATGAAAAAACATCATGAAGATTGCATCATAAACTTGAGATTGTTTCAATTGTTGGAGTTGAACCTCAGTGCATGTCCTAATTGCAGGTGGTGGCCAATCATTGAAGGATTGGAGTTGGGGAGATCTCATGTTGGGAGGTAGGGGATGACTACATGGAGGCTTAGTGAACATTAGGTTACCTCAAATGAAATGGGCATGATATGTCAGTATCTTTTTAAATGGGTGAATAATACACCTGCATCCCATATCCCACATTTATCTCAACATGAGACATCTCTTTGGAATATTAACTAATCAATGACTTCTCACCTGTAAAGACCCGTAAATTTCAAGGAAATTTTTTTCTTAATTTTCTTTGGAATTTTACAAGAACGTAGTTTCTGACGGAGCCTGATTCTGAGGCCCGGTGTGCCCAAAATCATTTTCCGAAGTTTGGATCGGGTACGTTCAGTGAACGAATGAGCGGGTTTTTCTATCTTTTGAACCGGTGCTCGGAATCAAATTCTGAGGGCACCGATGGAATCACAACACTGGTACTTGCTTAGAAACGCCTCTTCCGGAGTTGCGTTTTCTCGGTTGTATTTTTTTTGGGGTTTAAGTTAAGAAATAAAATAAAGTTGTACGACAATTTTATTTTATTTCACTTAAAGCCGCTTAAAGACCACTTTAAGCTTCTTAAGCTGGGTTGAAGCGGATAGGGTGCAATTAAAAATATCCTACCCACTTGGTAGGATATTTGTGATGTGGGGCCCACACGAGCCCCACCGTTTCTTTTCTTCTTAAGTAACGCACCCGCACCCCCTATTAAACGAAGTCAACCGACACGTTTCCTTAATTTATTAATGCCTCTATTTAATTGGGCAGTCAAGTTTTACAATTAATTCTTTAAATTAATTGTTCGTTATGTACCCTTGTTTTTCAAATTCTTTAGTTGATAATAAAATAAGATGAGGACTTATTTTATTATCTGGTTGTTGTGTTAACCTTTGTAGAATCTCTAAAGATCTTCATCCTCCTTCGCGAAGAACGTGAAGAACGCGAAGAACGCCAGCCTCCGATGAAGGGAGACGAAGAACGCCAAACCCCTGGAGATCGACGACGTGACGCCAACGACTCTCCTTCCGCAACGTTCTTCTGCGACATTCCTTCTTCCCCGTCAAATCTTCAAACATCCGTTTGAGATCGTCAATGCGACGCCCTTCCGCGACGATGCGACGCCCTTCCGCGACGATGCGACGCCCTTCCGCGACGCGATGATGCTTTTCTTCCGTGATGGTCAATTCCACGAAGAACGCACGCTTGACGACTACGGTGAGGTAGGGTTTTTAATTGAGAATAATAATACCCTTTTTCCTCGGATGTTTCCTTTTGAAAATAAAGAACGCGGATCAAATCAATATTAAGTTGATCCGCGGAAAGTTTGGTTGCGTGGTGGGTATTCTTGATTGCGGGAAATCCGTAGTGATTTTATTTGGAAGTAACTTTTTATTCCCGTGGTTGTTTTCTTCTAAAACAAAGAGCCCGGGATCAAAGTGCAATTTTAATTTATTAAAATTGTATATTGGTATGTTTTCCATGTGTTGATTATCTTCCCATTTTTTATCATCTAACGCGGAGGGTGCGGGCCAAACAAACACGTCCCGACAACCCTCCGCAGTTCTTCGTTGATGCGCGGATTGATGGGCGATGACAAAACATGCCGCAGAGACGATCCGTTGATTCCGCAGTGAAGAACGAGACCCAGGAGGAGCCACAACGTAGACAGAAGTGGAATTGGACCATTGGAGCAACTCCGGTGGCTCGCGGCTAAAGCCGCGATGGCAGCGGCGCGGGTCCGGCGCACACAGGACGCGGTGAAGCCGCGTCCGCTGTCCAAGGGCGGCCCCCCGCGGGGGCTGCGGTGATCTCATGCGGGGGCAGCACGCCCCCCCGCATCGCTCGGCTGCTCGGCCGGGCTGCGCCGGGTCGACCCGTTCCGGGTCGACCCGGTTCGGGCCGACCTAGGGGGGGTCGGGCCGGGTCGGTCCGGGCCCGGACCCCCCGTTTTCGGACACTCTTTGGTCTTTTTCCCATATCTTGGGCTACGGACCTCCGATCAATGCACCGTCAGTTGAGTAGTGATCCTTGGAACGAGACGGTCGTTTCGGTATATCGCACTCAAGGTTTAGGAATACTTTGGGTTCAGCCGGGTTGGTTCGGATACAAAACCAACCGGGCCCTCGGAGCGGAAACACTTATATCTTGAGCTCCGGACGTCCGAATGACGTGCCGTCGACTTTGTTGGATTCCTATAAGTGAGAAGGATCTTTTGGATTACTCTGCTCGAGGTTTGGATGCCGACGGAGTGCGGTCGGGTTGGTTCTCTCACGAAACCAACCGGGCCCCTGGAACGAAAAAGCCAATAACTCACAGACCGGATGTCCGATTGACGCGCCGTCTGTCTCATTGATTTCCTCTTGATGAGACGGAACTTTTGGAATACTTCGCCTGAGTTTTGGATGCAGTTGGATAGTGGCCGGGTTGGATTGTACCCGAAATCCAACCAGGCCCCTGGAACAGAAAAGCTGTTATCTTTCAAACTGGACGTCCGTTTGACGAACCGTCAGCGATGTTGGTGATCGCGTGGAGAAACGGTCCCTTTGAGTATACCCTATGTGAGTTCAGGGTACAGTTGAGATACGGCCGGGTTGGTTCGTACTCGAAACCAACTGGGCCCCTGGGACGGAAAGGCTAATAACTCACAGATCGGGCGTCCGATTGACGCGCCGTCTGTTGCGTTGAGACCCCTATGAAGAGGCGGTCCTTTGAGATACTTCTTCGTGGAACTTTGTGATACTTGGAGTATCGACCTATAGCTCATGGAGCGGACCCTCCCAGAGACGAGCGTACGGAGTACGGAGACCGTGTAGCTGGCTTAGACCTGACGACTGCTTGACCGACTCGACTCGGTGTGTTTCGGATAGCCCAGTGGGGAGCGCTTGGTTGTAGCGGCAGACCCACGGTGGAGGAGCTCTTGGTTGTAGCGGCAAACCCGCGGTACTGAACAGAAGTTGTACCTATGGAGGCTATGAGGGGCAGCGCTTGGTTGTAGCGGCGACCCACTGCGGAGGAGCGCTTGGTTGTAGCGGCAGACCCGCGGTACTCAACAGAAGGAGTACCTCTTGAGGCTCTGAGGGGGGAGCGCTTGGTTATAGCGGCAGAACCATGGTGGGAAGCACTTGGTTGTAGCAGCAGACCCACAGTACTCTACATGAGGAGTACCTCAGCAGTATTAGGTTAGTGAGCAGTACCTCGGAGTCGTGACAAGACCACAGTACACTCCAGAGACGGGGCTCTTCAGCAGTTACGATTTCGATAATGAAAATCCTGGTTTGAGCTGAGAATTTTGACCCTTGTGTTTACCTCATGATTGAGATGGGTCACTTGATAACTTAGGTATATGTATGGGCATATACCTGGGTAGTGGTTATCCATTGATTTCATGATCTTTGTGTTTTCTCATGATTGAGATGGGTTACTTGATAACTTAGGTATATGTATGGGAATACACCTAAGTAGAGGTTATCTGTTGAGATCTTATTTGTGGTTATCCATGTTGGTTTTAGTGAGACCTTGAGGGTCTCGGGGTCCCTACTGAGTATCGTTATACTCACCCCTGCACGGGCTATGCCCGCACCTCGTTATGTTGGTTGCAGACGACGGACAGTGCTGACGGAGGCCGAGTGTTCGAGGACTGTACCCGGAGGTGGACTACATGATGAGTCAGTATCTGGAGGTGGAATTCACGGCGAGACGACACTCAGAGGAGGTTGATGGGCGAGAGCGTTGTGGAGGCTATCTATACCTACCCTTCAGGTAGGATCCGTGGTGGACGATCTAGGAGCTGCACCATCTGTACCTACCCTTCAGGTAGGATCCGAGGAGGACGACCCAGGAGCTGCTTCCGTTCTTCCAGCTATTGTCTTTTTGCTGTTGTACTTTGTTCAGTTGTAGTTGTACTTTTACTTTGGGTTTGTATTCTGGCCCATTTACCTTTCAGCACTTCTCTTGTACCTAGTGTTTTTCTTCCTCTTGTACTCTGTGGTGTTTTGTTTACTTTTTTTTAAAAGGCATGCCTTCCTGGTTATCGAGATTTACGCCTTTGGTGCTAGTCGCCAGCCCCTGGCCTATGGAAGGCGGGCTTGGGGTAGTCATGGCACGGGCCCCAAGGACGGGTCGTGACATATTGGTATCAAAGGAGTCGGTTCTACCGTAGAACTTATGACTCTGATCTTTTTTCTGTGTGAAGTAATAGTGTTAAGAGTACCGAGTGTGGTTTTTAGTTCAGGGAGTCCAGTGTTGGTGCGGGCGGCTGACGTATCCATACACCAGGACCCTGACAACTGATTTCTGACTTTGTGCACGAAAACACTGATTGCGTGTGTGTTTCCAGAAGTTTTAAAATGCCAGCTCAAACCAGGTCATCTCACCAGGTATAATCGTTTGACCGTGTCACGTTGTTTCTTTCAGGATGCCTTTTCTCAGACGACCAGCTAGAGCGTAGAGGGATGTGCGTACTGACAGCCTACCGAGTGACGAGGCTTCAGTACAGGGACCTCTTGCAGTCGAGGCACCAGCGGAGGCACCAGCGGTACTACCATACGTTGGGCCACCGATGCCACCAGCCCCAGCAGTAGGCGATGCACGCCACTTGAGCGCGCTGCACGAGTTCCAGTGACAGAGGCCACCCAGGTTCCAGGGAGAGATGGACCCGCAGGTGGCTGAGGATTGGCTGTAGGCTGTGGTGAGAGTCTTCAGGCTAGTGGGGACGCCGGCAGACTTCATGGTGATCTTTGCTGCCAGCCTTCTTCAGGAAGCAGCAGGAAGGTGGTGGAGCCACTTGTTCCAGTTTTGCGATGGGATGGCCTTCACATGGGAAGACTTCGAGACCTTCTTCAGGGTGGAGTTTGTGCCAATATCTATACACCCTGAGCATGTTCAGGAGATGCTGCCTTTGCCGCGTGTTTTTCGATCAGTAGCCGAGTCATCTGTGGGCAGTAGACAGATGATGCAGAGGTCCAAGAGGACCAGAGCCAGCCGTACGAGGAGCAGGAAGTGTTATGAATGCGTCGGGAAGGGTCACCTGGCATGTGACTGTCCGACTCCTCGTACAGTTGATCTACAGGCTTTGGAGGAGCCACCGAGGCAGAAGCAGTGGCGAGTGCTTGAGCAATAGCCGAGCAGTGGACAAGGCAGTAGAGCTCCGGGAGCAGGTGGACTGGAGAGGAACTATTGGATACGTCCTTTGTAATTCTAGTTCCATTTTTCTGTTGTATTCATGTCTTTGTACTATGAGCTGCAATAATGAAAAGACACTTATCTTTGTGATGTTTTCTTTCCTGTCCTTTTTGTTTGGTTGATACTGAGTGGTCCTGGTTAAGACTGTTGACTTGACCCTCACTTTCTAAATTCCTACTGGAGGAGACCCAGTGACCTCACACTGATGCCAACAGTGTGACTTGACCCTTGGAGGCGAGAGTGACAGTTGGATCTCTTAGTAGTTACGTCAAGGCCTTACGAAGTCATCCATGGCATGAATGCACCCTTCATGTCAGGATTGACTGTATTAGGCAATGGGCGTGGTTCATCCAGGGGGATGAGACCGGGTTTCTCTTTTCGTCAAAGAAGAAATTTTAGCAGATCTTCTAGATCGTAGGCAAAGAAGGTGCAGATCATCTAGGAGCGGATGAAGATTGCACAGTGCAGTAAGAAACAGGAAACTGGTGTCAGTATTAGAGACTCGGGCGTGTTAAATGTTTCAAGAAGAGGAAGATTTAAAGAGAGATGAGTCTGCGAAGAGAAAGACGTGGAGGTAGAGCTAGGAGAGCAGCATGAGGTGGTGTACATATTAACATTATACAACCACCCGCCTTAGTTATCCCCGCCAGGCTCAGGGAGCTGGAGGGCGGAGGGAGAGTGCGGCTGCATGCGGTCAGGGAGAGTGACCCAATGGCTCTAAAAAAATGATTCAATGGACATTCTGTGTCCACTACTAGCTGCTGTAGTAACAGATGTCGATACGAATCATTCTTTGCTTCCACGAATATTTTACCAGACCTAGAGTTTCCGGTAAGCCGTAGACTTGACCCTCATGTCTGGAGATACCTTGGGAGGAGACTCGATAATCACACTTATGCCGATGGTGTGGTCAGACCCTCGAGGCGAGAGTTTCGGTTGGAATCTCTTGGTGGCAGCGTCGAGACCTTACGATGTTGGTTTGAGTATAGACTGGGCAATCACAGTTCATACAAAAATTGACGGTATTAGGCAAAAAGGTTGTGGTTTAATTACGACTTTGGGATGGGTTTTTCTTGGTCGGCGAAAAGGAAACCCCAGGCAGCACATGATAAAATCTTGCACAGGAGGATGCGACCGATCACTCTTGAGTCGGTCAACCTTACCCTCGTGGCAGCAGTCGTTTTAAGTTTCTTCTCTAAACAGGAGTTGGAGACCTCTGAGTTCGAGAATGAAGATCACGTACTTATACGGGTCTCACCTCGATGAGGTTTACAGAGATGTGGCCAAGGTGGAAAGTTATCTCTGAGGTTCAATGGACCTTTCTAGTTCCTCAGCTGGGTAGGTGAGGTGGTTTACTGCTTGACCCATCCACCTCAGTTGCACCAAGTGCACGACGAATTCCACGTATCTCAATTGAGGAGATACGTGCTCGACCCTTCGCATATCATCGACCATGAGGAGCTGGACGATGGCGATGGGGTGTCTTTCATGGGGGTTCCAGTAGGGATCGAGGATCGACAGGAGCAGATCCTACGAGGACGATCAATTCCTCGGGTGCACTTTCTCTGGCAGTATGGGAACCTCCGGGTGAGCACCTGGGAGCGGAAGGCTCAGATGCGTGCTCAGTACCGCTTTTGTATCCCTAGTTTTTGTTAAAGATTTACGAGGACGTAAAGCCCTGTGGTGGGAGTAATGTAAAGACCCGTAAATTTCAAGGAAATTTTTTTTCTTAATTTTCTTTGGAATTTTACAAGAACGCAATTTCTGACGGCGCCTGATTCCGAGGCCCGGTGTGCCCAAAATCATTTTCCGAAGTTTGGCTCGGGTACGTTCAGTGAACGAACGAGCGGGTTTTCCAATCTTTTGAACTGGTGCTCGGAATCAAATTCTGAGGGAACCGATAGAATCGCAGCACCAGTACTTGCTTAGAAACGCCTCTTCCGGAGTTGCATTTTCTCAGTTGTGGTTTTTATTTTTTTTTGGGGTTTATGTTAAGAAATAAAATAAAGTTGTATGACAATTTTATTTTATTTCACTTAAAGCCGCTTAAAGACCACTTTAAGATTCTTAAGTTGGGTTGAAGCGGATAGGGTGCAATTCAAAATATTCTACCCACTTGGTAGGATATTTGTGAGGTGGGGCCCACACGATCCCCACACGATCCCCACCATTTCTTTCCTTCTTAAGTAACGCATCCGCACCACCCTATTAAACGAAGTCAACCGACGCGTTTCCTTAATTTCTTAACGCATCTATTTAATTGGGCAGTTAAGTTTTACAATTAATTCTTTAAATTAATTGTTCGTTACGTACCCTTGTTTTTCAAATTCTTTAGTTGATAATAAAATAAGATGAGGACTTATTTTATTATCTGGTTGTTGTGTTAACCTTTGGAGAATCTCTAAATATCTTCATCCTCCTTCGTGAAGAACACGAAGAACGCCGACCTCCGACGAAGGGAGACGAAGAATGCCAAACCCCCGGAGATTGACGACGTGACGCCGACGACTCTCCTCCCGCGACATTCTTCTGTGACATTCCTTCTTCCGCGTCAAATCTTCGAACATCCGTTTGAGATCGTCAATGCGACGCCATTCCGCGACGACGCGACGCCCTTCCGTGACGCGACGATCCTTTTCTTTCGCGACGATCAATTCCGCGAAGAACGCACGCTCGAGGACTATGGCGAGGTAGGGTTTTTAATTGAGAATAATAATACCCTTTTTCCTCGGATGTTTCCTTTTGAAAATAAAGAACGCGGATCAACTCAATATTAAGTTGATCCGCGGAAATTTTGGTTGCGGGATGAGTATTCTTGATTACGGGAAATCCGTAGGGATTTTATTTGGAAATAAATTTTTATTTTCGTGGTTGTTTTCTTCTAAAACAAAGAGCCCGAGATCAAAGTGAAATTTTAATTTATTAAAATTGTATATTGGTATGTTTTCTATGTGTTGATTATCTTCCCGTTTTTTATCATCTAACGCGGAGGGTGCGGGCCAAACAAACACTGCCCGACAACCCTCCGCAGTTCTTCATTGATGCGCAGATTGACAGGCGACGACAAAACATGCCGCAGAGACTATTCGTTGATTCCGCAGTGAAGAACGGGACCCGGGAGGAGCCACAACGCAGACGGAAGTGGAATCGGACCACCGGAGCAACTCCGGTGGCCCGCGGAAACCGCCAACGGCCGGAGGCGGCAGTGCCCCGGCGCTCTGCCGGACAGAGCCACCACGGCTGAAGCCGCGGCGGCAGCGGCAGCAGCGGACCCGCAGTTGCGCGGGTCCGGTGCACACGGGACGCGACAAAGCCGTGTCTGTTGTCCAAGGGCGACCCCCCGCGGGGGCCGCGGTGATCTCACGCGGGGGCAGCACGCCCCCCGCATCGCTCGGCCGGCCGGGCCGGGTGGGACCCGGGTCGGGTCGACCCGGTCCGGGTCGACCCGGTTCGGGCCGACCCAGGGGTGGTCGGGCCGGGTCGGTCCGGGCCCGGACCCCCCGTTTTCGAACACTCTTTGGCCTTTTGCCCATATCTTGGGCTACGGACCTCCGATCGATGCACCGTAAGTTGCATAGCGATCCGTGGAACGAGACGGTCGTTTTGATATATCACACTCAAGGTTTCGGAATAATTTGGGTTCGGCTGGGTTGGTTCGGATGCGAAACCAACCGGGCCCTCGGAGTGGAAACACTTATATCTTGAGCTCCGTACGTCCGAATGACGTACCGTCGACTTTGTTGGATTCCTCTAAGTGAGACGGATCTTTTGGCTTACTCCGCTCGAGGTTTGGATGCCGAAAGAGTGTAGTCAGGTTGGTTCTCTCACGAAACCAACCGGGCCCCTGGAACGAAAAAGCCAATAACTCGCAGACCGGGCGTCCGATTGACGCGCCGTCTGTCTCGTTGATTTCCTCTTAATGAGACGGAACTTTTGGAATACTTCGCCCAAGTTTTGGATGCAGTTGGATAGTGGCCAGGTTGGATTGTACCCGAAATCCAACCGGGCCCCTGGAACGAAAAAGCTGTTATCTTTCAAACTGGACATCCGTTTGACGAACCGTCAGCGGTGTTGGTGATCGCGTGGAGAAACGGTCCCTTTGAGTATACCCTATGTGAGTTCGGGTTACAGTTGAGATACGGCCGGGTTGGTTCGCACTCGAAACCAACCGGGCCCCTAGGACGGAAATGCTAATAACTCACAGACCGGGCGTCCAATTGACGCGCCGTCTGTTGCGTTGAGACCCCTATGACGAGGCGGTCCTTTGAGATACTTCTTCGTGGGACTTTGTGATACTTGTAGTATTGACCTGTAGCTCGTGGAGCGGACCCTCCCAGAGACGAGCGTACAGAGTATGGAGACCGTGTAGCTGGCTGAGACCTGACGACTGCTTGACCGACTCGACTCGGTGTGTTTTGGATAGCCCAGTGGGGAGCGCTTGGTTGTAGCGGCAGACCCACGGCGGAGGAGCTCTTGGTTGTTGCGGAAGACCCGCGGTACTCAACAGAAGGAGTACCTCTGGAGGTTATGAGGTGGAGCGCTTGGTTGTAGCGGCAGACCCACGGTGGAGGAGCGCTTGGTTGTAGCAGCAGACCCGCGATACTCAACAGAAGGAGTAACTCTTGAGGCTATGAGGGGGGGGGGGGGGGCGCTTGGTTGTAGCGGAAGACCCATGGTGGGAAACGCTTGGTTGTAGCAGCAGACCCACAGTACTCGACAGGAGGAGTACCTCAGCAGTCTTAGGTTAGTGAGCAGTACCTTGGAGTCATGACAGGACCACTGTACACTCCAGAGACGGGGCTCTTTAGCAGTTACGGTTTCGATAATAAAAATCCTGGTTTGAGCTGAGACTTTTGACCCTTGTGTTTACCTCATGATTGAGAGGGGTCACTTGATAAATTAGGTATATGTATGGGCATATACCCGGGTAGTGGTTATCCGTTGATTTCATGATCTTTGTGTTTTCTCATGATTGATATGGGTTACTTGATAACTTAGGTATATGTATGGGCATACACCTAAGTAGAGGTTATCTATTTAGATCTTCTTTGTGGTTATCCATGTTGGTTTTAGTGAGACCTTGAGGGTCTCAGGGTCCCTACTGAGTATCGTTATACTCACCCCTGCACGGGCTATGACTGCACCTCGTTATGGTGGTTGCAGACGACGGACAATGTTGACGGAGGCCGAGTGTTCGAGGACTGTACCCGGAGGTGGACTACACGACGAGTTAGTATCTGGAGGTGGACTTCACGGCGAGACGACACTAGGAGGAGGTTGACGGGAGAGAGCGTTGTGGAGGCTATCTGTACCTACCCTTCAGGTAGGATCTGTGGTGGACGATCCAGGAGCTGCGCCATCTGTACCTACCCTTCAGGTAGGATCCGAGGAGGACGACCCAGGAGCTGCTTCCGTTCTTCCAGCTGTTGTCTTTTTTCTGTTTTACTTTGTTCAGTTGTAGTTGTACTTTTACTTTGTGTTTGTATTCTGGCCCATTTACCTTTCAGCACTTCTCTTGTACCTAGTGTTTTGCTTCCGCTTGTACTCTGTGGTGTTTTGTTTACTTTTTTTTAAAGGCAATGCCTTCCCGGTTATCGAGATTTACACCTTTGGTGCTAGTCGCCAGCCCCTGGCCTATGGAAGGCGGGCTTGGGGTAGTCACAGCACGGGCCCCGAGGACGGGTCGTGACATCACCATTCGAACCATCACTGGGGTTGGAAACTAGAATCAATGCACAACAAACCCACATGGGCCATGAAACATGCAGTCCACATGCTTCCCTACAGTATTCTAGACCAACCTATTTATAGCTTTGACCATGTGCTCTATGGACCTTATACATTGGTCCACCCTCCTACCTCTTGTGTACACTATAACCTCTTACATCCACATGATTACTAGGGATTCTCCATTGGGCATGGTTGACCGTCAGGGTCCCACATGTTCCCTTGGTTGAGTGGCCTAGGCATTTTGTGAGTTGGCCTTATTTTTTATGTAAGGACTCCCTTTATTTTTATACTAAGAGAATTCTAAGTATATAATTCCTCAATAAAAATACATTCTCAACTTCAAAACACCTCATGAAATAATAAATATATTTCATGGTTCACCTTCATGCATAAAAATATTTTTCATTATCTTATTTAAATACTTCTTCATGAAAATCATAATCTGAATGTTCTTCAAGTTATCTCTTGCATAGTTATATCTTTAATTCATATTCCTATATTATTTTTGGAATATAAATTCTAAAGATATTCTTTAACATTAAAACCATTTTTCTCTTTATTGTAAATAATATATAACCTCTGATACATGTATTTGACATGAATATTAGTTCACCAATCATATGACTTACTAGGAGAATTATTCATCCATGAAATCCATTATCATATAATGAATCCATAACAATTCTACAGGAATAACCTTTGAAACTTAAAGTCTTCAAACCATTTTTATGTTTCTTTATATTATAATACTTGATCACTTCATCCAAGATCCATTAACTTTGGAACTTCTTAATCATATTGACATCAATGAAATATTCCCATTTTATTGATCACCATTGACAACCAATATCAATTATTGACAACAAATAAAAATCATACACAAAGTGGATTATTTAATCTCCCCTATTTATTTGTTTTAAATACCTTCAATGTTATTTCCAAATGAGTGTGTCAATATGTAGAAAATTATCTTCTCTCTCCCCTTTACTTTTATAGACTTTCATTTCAATTTATCTCCCCCTTATTGACAAGAAATACAAAGTTCATGGGAAAAGGGTATTAATCTATACTTATGAAATGTGGCATCCATAATTTCACTCCATGTCTACTTGAGTTGTGCTCAGTGTAGAAAGAAAGAGGATTTGATTTAAACAATAGAGATGCCCCTTACAAACCGATCATGATACCTCATGATATGATAACCAATATACTTGTCTTCAAGGGTTATTCAATTTCATTCTAGGATGAAGATACTAAATGTGATATGAAACATTTTAAGAACAAAAAAATTGAAATTCCTGCACTCACTTTAACAAATAGATTAAAAAAATTCAATTGAAATAATAAGGATAAGTGACCCTGGGGAAAATACACATTTCTTATTCCATCGATTAATCAAATTACTCCCCATTTGTAAATTTTTTTTTGATTTTTAGTAACTAAGGGTGAGAGTTTAATAAAGAAATAAATTTTTAAGGATATGATCTTTATGCACATTACATAATAATTAGATTTGATACCAATTGAAATAATGATTCTTGAAACTTCTTGATATTTATTTATTTGTATCTCCCCTCAAGGGAACACTTATCAACTTCTTCTTAATAGTGGATCTATTCAATAATTTATTTCAAGATGTTTCAAAATAGAGAATACACCATAATGGATATTCAACTTGTGACTATCCATATTGGATAACTTTTACAACTTCACCAAGGATGGTCTTCTTGAACACTTATTCTTCAGGATACCAAAAATAAGATCGATCCGAGATGATATATTCTTTATCATGAATTTCCAAAACAGGACATCACATTCTTAATCTTCATCAAATATGATCCTCTACCATAATTTTATTTGAATACCAAATTGTAGTATCATTCAAGAATGGTAATTTCTACAGCTTTTCTATCAAGAATTGACAACACTCACTGATTCTCAAGTACCCCCCTGAGAATTTTATTCACCTTCAATTCCATATATTATAAGTACAAATACAATACACAAAATTTTAAGGTAATAAGGTGAATACCTCCTTACTTCTCAATTTTAACAGTAAGGTTGAGATTGTTTTCTAAACCAAGTTGATATATTTCCTCTAGTCTTCATGATTGCACATTTGAACTTCTTTATTCATTTATGTTGAGGCAGCATGGATATATTCAAAACCTATTATACTTTGTATAGAGAAATTTTCTTCTTAAAAGTATTCATATATGATACATTATTACTCATCTCAAGGACCACTTTTTTATTCTGGTAGAAAGTTTAAACAACCTTATGTAATGTGACCAACTTTCTTACATCTCTCACACAATGTTTTTAACATAAGAGTTTACTTGTATTGAAAAACCCTCACGCACTTTGTCTTTATAATGTGGGATCTTTTATTTTTCTTTTTCATTGGAATTATCTTATGTATCTTGAAATTCCCTCATCTTTTCCAAATATTCTAGACAAGTAACAAACATGTCATTAAGAACTATGGAAGTAAATTTAGATCGTTCACATGGATTCTTCTGAGTGTCATACTTCTTATTAGTTATCTTGGATTCACTTTTTTTTTCAACTTCTTGGATTTGGAATCCAAAGTCTTCTCACCTTTCCTTCTTGGAATCTTCTTGGGAGAAGTTGTGTTCACAACATTCTTTTGATTTCTTCCCATGGTATCTTATTCATTCTTATCCATCTTTTGTGGTATTATTTTCTTATCAATATTGTATACATGTTGAGATGTACATGTACTGGCCTTGTGACCACTTCTATTGCATACATCACATAAATTATCAATATTTCCTAATATTTTTATAGTACACATATTCTTTTGGACATGTGGATGTTTCTTCTTATTCTATGGATTTATCCCCCTTGACATTGGTTTACTTTGTGCTTTTACATTTTGAGGATTTTACCAAAAATTTAATACACAATGCCCAAATCTATTGCAACACCAAATTTAACCTAGAAATCTTGATTTCATGGTATCTTTTGTATATGGTTGTTGGGTCTTCTTCATGATTTATTGTGCTCTATGTGGGGAACTAGATTATACACTTTCATTACTATCCAACCAAGTCATTTTGGTTAGTTTATTACCACCTTTATTCATCCATAATTGTTCAAAATTTGTTTTACGACCTACACTATTCATGATAACAGATTTAGAAACATTAATATAAGTTTTTACAAATGGTACCTTTTTATTCACAACTTCTTGAGATAGATCATAAAACAATGTCATGATATTTTTATCACATGTTAGAGGTCTTTTAACTATAGAATCATCCAGTGAAAATTCAGTAGAAACAAAAAATGTTTCCTTTAAGATTGGCCAACTGAACTTACAAATCTAGACATTTTATATTGAGGATGATTTTATGATCTTCAATCATAATCATATTCTCTTCACAAGCCTTATTTATTCTTTCAACTTAATCTTAATTTAGATTAACTTTTTTTTTGTAAAAAAGATTAAAGTTATTTGATCTTCTTGGATATTTATTCCAAATGTAAACCCTTGACATCAATGATCTTCTTCAACTTTTCTTTAAGTGCATGGATCTTTTAATCCACAATATTTTTGAATCCTTATTTTTATTCAAATTCTTTAATCCATTTATAGGAATATATTTAAAGTTTCCTCTTTGTTTATTCAAATGTTCCAACCTATATGGAGATATTTAAACATCCTATGATTTTTTATTGAAATCCCTTCTCCATAATACCAGCTTCTCCTTCTAGCTGGATGATCTTTTACTATATATATTAAAAGAATCCACAAACAAGGTAGGATGTTTCTATGGGAACACAATGCGGTATATATATTAATCTACCAACATATATTTGTTTAGAAGTTATAGATTGACCATTATCAACACTTGTTCTATCATCTCCATCTTGAGGATAATTTTAAAATGTACTAACACAGATCTCCCAATATTAGAGATAGGAAGGTTATCCTTCTCTTTAATGGAAAATTGATCCACTATCTCTTTACTTTCAAAGACTGATATGTATTCATTATTTCTAAGGCATAGAGAAACAAATACTTCCTCTTATTTAGATAATAAGGAATTATTCTACAACTTTCTCATATCTTTCTTTTTCTTATTCATCATGGTATTGGTAGATATATAATTTTTCTAAGAGATAATTAAATCTTCACCAAAACTGCACTTCATTGTTAACTAAAAAAATAAATTCAAATATTAAAAATAGAATATCTTCACTATAGAGAATCAAACAGAGGTGATCCTATGTTATGATACCACTTGAAAGGAACAGTTTGTTATATGCCTAACACTGAGAAGGGTGGGGGGGGGGGGTGAATCAGTTTTGGGGACTTTTTAATCCAATCAAAACTTTTTATCCCTTTACCTCTTTGACCTGTTAGGACCTCGATTCTCTTATTCTATATTACATATCACATGCAATTATATGAAAGGATTAGTGAATAGAACACAATGTTTTTACAAGGTTTAGCACTCAATAAAAGTAGATAGTCCTTATCATGGTCTGGAAATGATCCTGACCACAGAAACACTAGAAATTAATCCTTTGAATGTATTTATAGTAAGTAGTAAATAACCTTTCACTTTTAATGAACTCTACTCAATTTATAGTGCATATTTTATATCACTTAAACAGATCTTTATATTGACTCTGAAGATATTATTCTCCTCATTGGTAAGGTTATTTGTAACAATAATAAAGTATTCAACCTTTTGAGACTACTGTTGGATGTCACAGTACTGTTTTGATCTTTCAAAAACTTCTTCTTCTTCTTCACTTGGTTACTTGCATAGTAGCAGGCAAGAAAACTTCCTATTCTTCACAACAACACACTAAAAGATGCAATTATTCTTATTCTATAAATTGAAATAATACATATTTGTTATGTACTGATAAACATATAATTATTCTTGACCCAAATTACAATAAAATAATATTAAATTATCCAGTCACTTCTTTTTCTTCAATTAAAAACTGACTACACTGAAACTTATTATTCTTCTTAAAAGAATTATAAAATTCTTTTTGATTATTGAAAAACTGAAAGATAAACTTAGTTTATCATCATCACAATTAATTATTCTTCTTTGATACAAAATATTAATCAGTTAATAAAATATCATTTCTATGATCTTTCACACATGCAATATAAATAATGTTCAATATCAGATTTTTAGTTAATCAAATTCCCAAGAAAATTCTTCTTCCTTCTTTTAATGAAATCCATGCTTCACTTAATTAATAAGAACTCACTATTTCATGAGATATAAACTTCATGCAATTTTTTAATGGAACTTCTCATGAAAACCCTAGAACATATGTAATATTATTCTTTTTATTTTATGTGATTTTTTTTTCAAATCATGCTTATGTGTTGTATATATTCATGTATCCACTATTTTCTTCAAACAAGTTTAACAATGTGGGTTTAATAACTCTTCTTTCACACAAAATAGGTGCATGTACACACTATCTAGTAATATATTACCTTTACAGGTGTGCTTATGAATTCACATATGCATGTACACTTGCACAATGTTCACTTCTTCTAATTTCCATTAAAACCAATGTGCGTATTTTAGATGTTAAGAATCTTCATGAAGGTATGTCATGGGATCCTATCTTCTTCCTGAAGTGGTGTGCACTGCAACTTATCCACATGAGTTCTAGTATGGTTCAATATTCTCCCTTCCCACAACACAATAGCGCATGAATATTCTTATGGTTTTCATGTATCAATAGGGTACACAAGAGGTGTTATCATCACATAACATAGTGGGGATAAAATATCCAATCACTAGTTTGATAAACCACTATTCTTCATGAAGCATGATGAGGGGTTTTAAACACCAGTCACATGTCCATGGAACATCTTTGAATAAGATGTGTGTGGATATCCTTAATGCAATCAATAAGGTACGTGGAATGAACCACTTCTCAAAACCTAGTAATATCAAAACATTTTTATACCTCACAATACTGGATTCTTAGAGATTCTCTATTTTATAGAAAAATGAGAGCTCTTGTTTTTATCAAGAGTGACAGTAGCACCTCTCGGTCGAGGTTTCTCTTTTTATAGGAAAGTATCACAATGTTTCATCCATTTCAAATACTGGAAATAATTCTGTGAAAATCATTATTTTTAATAAGTAAATATATCAGATTTGGGTTCTTTAAACACGGGATACGTGACATTAAAAATGGAGTAATCTTTGATTTATGATCATGCTTATTATTTGCGATAACACCTCATCAGCATGTAGTCAAGGAAAGATGCATGTATGAAAAAACTTGAACCCCCATGCATATCAGAGGCTCATTGCATAAGCCTTTTTATTTGTGTTCCTAATCACATGAGCATCACAGAAAAACATCCATGAAGCTTGAATCATAAACTCGATCTCATTTTGATTTCTGGAGTTGATCCTCAGTGCGTGAATTGATTGTTAGTGGCAGCCAATCCTTAAAGGACTAGAGTCAAGGAACTATGATGTTGGGAGGTATATAATGACTGCATAGAGGCTCAATAACCATTGGATTTCCTTTGATCAAATGGGCATGATATGTTTGTATCTTTTTAAGTGGGTGAACAGTACACCAAAGTCTCATGTCCCACCTCGATCCTAATATGCATCATCTCTCTGTAATATTATCCAATCGATTACTAATCACCATTTAATCCAGAACTGGGTTCAGAACCTAAATTCACTACACAACACGACCACATGGGATGTGGAATAAGAATTACATGGGCATCCCTATGTGCTTATGGCCTAAACTATGCACGACTTTAGCCGTGCACTCTTTGGGCCTTATACACAGGTCTGCCCACCTAACTCTTGTGTGAACTATTCTATCTGTCACCCATGGTCTTTCTAGGGCTACTCTCTTGGGCGTGGTTAACCCTTAGGGTCCCACATGTTCCCTTAGTTGAGTGGCTGAGGTAGCTTGTGAGTTGGACTTTTTTTATGTAAGGCCTCCCTTCTTTTATATACTAAGAGAATTATAAGTACATTATTCTTAAAGCCAAATCCATTCTCAACTTAAAAACACCTAATGTAATAATAAATATATTTCATGTCTCTCTTTCATGAAAAAACATATTTTTAATTATCTTCTTTAAAAGATTCTTCATGAAAATTAGAATATGAATGTTCTTCAAGTTAGATCTTTCATGGTTCACACTTCAATTACTATTCCTCTATTTTTTTGGAATATAAATTCCAAATAGATTCTTCAACATCAAAATCACTTTACTATTTTTTGTAAATAATATATCACCTTTAATAAATGTATTTGACAAGAAGATCAGTTCACCGATCATCTGAATTATTAGGAGAATTATTCAACCATGACATCCAATTTCATCTAATGAATCCATAAAAATTATGTTGTAATCACCTTTGAAACTCAATGTATTCAAACCATTTATATTTTTCTTCATATTATAAGACTTGAGAACTTTATCCAAGCTCTATTAACTTTGTAACTTCTTTATCATGCTGACATTAATGAAATATTCCTATTTCATTGATCACTATTGACAACCAATATCAATTATTGACAAAAAATATAAATCATGCACAATGTGGGATATTCATCTATAAGGTTACTTGGGATAAGTCAAATACATATATTGAAAAGGTACTCAAAAGGTACAATATGGAACAATTCAAGAGAGGATTGTTTCCAGTGTCACATGGAGTAAATCTCTCCAAGAAGATGTGTCCAAAAACATAAGAGGAGATTAAAATAATGAGAAAAATCCATTATGCTTCAGTAGTGGGATATATAATGTATATCATTCTATGTATTAGGTTTGATATTGCCTTTATTTTAAGCATGGTGGGTAGATATCAATCTAATCTAGAGGAGTTGTATTGGGAAGCTATAAACACTATCATAAAGTACTTATGATGTTAAAAGTATATGATAATAGTGCATGGAGGATATAAAAAGCTAGTAATGAGGGGATGCAATGATTTAGGTTCCATATAGGTCATGATGATCTAAAATCATAGTCAGACTATTTCTTTTTCCAAAATGGTGGTGCAGTGATATGGAGGAGCTCAAAGTAGTCTATGGTTTTCGATTATACAATATAATATGAGTATATAGAGGCCTCCAATGTAGTTAAGGAAGAATTTTGGATATGAATTTTTTTTTCTGAGATTGTCTCTATAACTATAAGTGTAGACATTTCTACAATATACTATGATAATACTGTGGTAGTTGTTCTTTTTAAGGAGCCTAGGTCACACCAAAGAAAAAAGCATATACTTAAGAAGTTTTATCTCTTGATGGATTTTACTCATAGAGGTTAATTATTGGTTAATAGAGTATCCACAAAGGATAATGTGGAATACCCCATGACTAAATCTGTATCCTAATAGAATCATGATACACATGTAATAGATAGAAGGTTGAGAATTTCTAACACTTGGATCTAGTTCAAGTGGGAGTGTTGTGAGTGGGTTCCCTAGACCCAAATCCTTTATCTACTTTGATTACCATTAAATGTATATATTTTTATATATACATGTTTATTCTTACCATAATAGTGTTGATACTTCTATATCCATTGTTTACATGGTAATTTCATTATATTACATGTCATATCAAAAGGTTATAATAATTCTATACTTTAATGAGAACCTGGATATACTATGAAAGTAATATTAAACATAAGTCTTGTGGTATACATACATAATAATAATGGGAAAAAATGATGTATGACTATCAAGTGCTGGGGGCTCATAAGTATTGGGATTTTTTCTCATGATGTTCACACTTGGTGACCTCAAAAAGATGAGATCATGAGTATAGAACCACTAATCGGAACACCACATGTTTTGAGTTTCGTTGATTGTTCCAATATAAGAACATGTGTATTGGTCTTTGGAATTGAGATTGTTATCAATAACGGGTTTCTATACTCCTCTCTTGGTCTATGGGTTAGACTCAATGCTATCAAGATAAGGACTTAGAGGGTCACACACTAAGTGTACCCACAAGTTACACCTATTCAGATGAATGAGAGTTTATAATGAAGTGGGAACCATATGCGGGGGAAATGAATGTATGAGTATGATATATCGAAAGTAAAACTAATTAAATTATATTATTCAAGTTTATTATAATTATTATTCAATTTATTTCTCAAGGTATATTCAAGTTTTTTTATCAAAAAAGTGAACTTGATAAAATATAATTTTTTTGAATGAACATAGGATGTTAAAGGTTTATTAAAATATTTGGGGAGCTTATGTTCCAAGTTAATGGTTCATATTTTATAATGTAAAATTTTATAGAGTTAAAAGTGAGTGATAAAATATTTTTGGAATTTATGATAAGTTTATTAAGTTATACATGTGTGCAATGGTCTAAAATGAAGGTTATTACTTCTTAGGGACCAAAGTGAAATTTGGAAAGTATAACCTAGGTATAAAAGCTATTTTTATCCTCTTGAATAGTAATATACACCATTTATATGAATTTAGTGAGAGAAAATATCATATCCTCTCCTCTAAAGTTCTTAGTGAGAGATTCTGAAGAAAGAACAAGGTCAGATCGATCTCGTCCACTCGATCTAGTTCACGTTCTTCGTGCGATCGAAGGGACATCATAAAGATCTTTGATTTCCTATGATATCACCTTATAAATGTATATTGAAGATACAAAAGATGCGGTGCATGTGTGGATGATATATAGGATGCCTATCTTGGCTCCTTTGAGCCCTGAAACTTCAACATTGAGTGAATCAAACCAATGACTTCAAACAAACAATGTACCATTTATGCTTTCATTTAATTTTATTTTTCATGATTAAATTGAATTAAATGCAATCCTTTAAGAAGTATAGGAAATTATTTTTTGGGTTTAGCATTTTGAACATGAATCCAAACCAAAAATTTCAAATCACACATTTTTTAAGCTTCCACTGCACCCCGGGTTCCTTCAATCAATATTATGGGTGTGATCCCCCATCTAGAAGGTTATTAGAGTTAGTATATGGTATGCCTCATAATCCCTGGGTGTGATTCCATATCTATGTATAAATTTTTTTATCTTACAATGATTTGTAGATAAATCGAGTGTGTATCTTAGATGAGACCTCTCAATTAACTTGGTGCTTTTTCATGGAAATACCCGATGAGTATATCCTCTCAGATGAGCACCACTAGTGTTAGTAATGCTCATGGAGTGAGTTCTTCCAAACAAGCATTACTTTTGAACCTACAATAGAATATAAGGTTGGAAGTGAGGATGTGGCCTCACCTTGGGACTTATTTTCAACCATTAATCATATATGGATTATTGTTTTTATTATTATAACTGATATTCTAATTGATATATCTATGTAATGATGAGTTGAATAATATCTTGATACTTTATGTTTGGGGATTTTGGGGTGTCCTTTTGGGTATGTATATACTCACACCTATATGAGCTCATCCTATACATATCATGTCTTAAGAAGAAGAAAATATTTTCATTGGAGTCCTAGGTGGACCAGGAGAAGGAGGAGCTTAGTTTTTATAGTGACCTAGACATAACATACATGAATATTACATAATTTTAGATGAATATTCAGTACATTACAAAAATACATGCCTGAGGACCATAATAGTTTAGTGTATTTTGAAACTTGGAACAAAATATTCTAACCTGGTGAAATGTCTTCAAAGTTTCTGATAAATATATTCCCCTTTAATACTTCTACTTAAAACTTTTCTTCATAATATTGGGAAAGGAAACAAAATAAAGGGTGAGCTCATATACTCAGTAAGGGTAAATAAAGGAGATAAGTAAGCATAACATGAGAATAATGGTATAAGAACATGATAATAACATTTTAAGATCATACCCTTCATATCAAAGATCATATACATGAGTCATGGAATAAAGTTTGATTTTTCATAAGACATGAATCATAAGGGAATTAAGATCATAAGCCATGAGAGAATAATATAGGAATAATACATAGAATCTATGGAATACACATAAGCATATAAAATCATTCCCTATAAGTCAAGGTTTATTGAAAAACTCTAGCAGGGTACTTCATGGGGGATACACCTAGTATGAGGGACATAAAACCATCCCTAGCCACAACCCTTTCATTGTAGTGGAATGGGTTAAATCCCCAAACCATCTTAGTAGTCAAGGTTCACTCCCTTAACCATATTAGCAGAAAAATTCCTTTACTAAACCAAGTTCACTCCTCATTCCATCCATGTATATCTCATGAGATATAAATCTTTACCCAGTGAATTGGAGGGAGATATAGGTCCCACACATCTCATAATAAAATCATACACACATGTTCTATAAGATTATAAACAATCATCACATTACGAACCATAAAAATATATGAGTTTTATAAACATCATATCATAACCCATGAAATGAAATGGGTATCATAAACATGTCATCATATCATAACCCATGTAAAAGATATAGTTTTCATAGTCCTTTCATCAAAGCATAACCCATGAAAAGAATCGGGTTTCAAAACAATATAACCTCTGGAAGAGAAATGGATTTCATAAAAAACTTGCCATCTTAAACATAAACCATTCAAAGAAATAATAAAAATGGTTTCCTTGGATCATATCCACATTAAATCATAAACTATTTAAAAAGATGTAATCTTAGATGGGTAAGTATTTTTAAGGATTATTTGGAACATTTCATAAGGAAAATAGTAGTTCATGGAAAATCCCTTTCATATTTTTTTTCAAAAATCGTTTTATTATAAATAAAATTTTGAAATTTCATATAAAACATTTCTTGAGGAAAATATATTTCCCTCTTTAAAAAGAGTTTTTCAAAAAATAAAGGATTTTAAAAACATTTTTATCTGAAATTAGCTATGAAAACTTATAATGTAATATTAAAAAAAAATTGAAAACCTTTTTCTATGAAAACAATTTTAAAACCAATAAATAATTATTGAAAACATTTTGAAAACCTTTTTATTTGAAAATACTATGAAAAATTATAAATAATGATTGAAAAAATTCAGAATTTTTTTCTTTGAAAATACCTTGAAAATTTATAAAAGAAGATTTAAAATAATTTAAATCCATTTCAATGAAAATAACCTTTTTAAAACATATAAAGGAATCTTTGAAAATCATTTAAAATAATTTTTAATCATATTTAAAAAAAACCTTTTTATTTGAAAATAAATTTTAAAAAAATAAATGTAAATAATATTAGGAAATTTTTTTCTTAAAAATTACTCTTTTAAACTTTCAAAGGAATCTTTAAAGGAAGTATGGTCATAATGGCAGATAAATCCATACATGTCAACATTCCTTTTGCACTATAAAAAGCTTAGTGAAGTGCTTCAATTAGAAAATGACATGATTCCTTTTTAAAAACCTTTTTTTTAAAAGGTAAAACATGGGTAAAAATGTATTTTAAAGACAATATGATAATATTATAACATTTCTTAATGTTTTTAGAAAACATGGTTTTAAAGATTCACAGATTTCCAACCGAAGAGGAAGATAAATTTGTATTTTATTAAATTTTTTTTTCTTGATTATATTAAGTACCATATAGTGGGAAAATGGTGATAATACATGAAGATATCATGACTAACCTGATGAGAATAAAATTCATGAGTGTTATTGAAACATGGATCATAATATTTCATCAATGGAATCATAATCATAAATAATCCCGATAAATGATGAGATTGTAGCAATAAACTATTACCACTTTGGTAACTTTGAATCATAATCCACATGAAATAATAACATCACATGATGTTTAAAATATCATTAAAATAATTAAATTCATGATATAACTTGTCAAAGGGTAGTGTATAGACCTCATAGTAGAACATAGGTGTATAACACAAAATGTGTCTCAAAGAAGGAAAATTGAGACAAATTACTTTACTGATTTGGTAACTTTTGAACCATAAAACCCATAAAAGAGAAATCATAAAATGGATATGTAATTAACCCTAAATTTAAGGATAATAACCATATAATATATTCATGGGCATCATATACACCACACAAAATAAATGAGTGGTTATTAAGGCATAAATCTCACGGAAATAAAAGTGAAACGAGAAAACCCTTACCTTATGTATCGACTCTCATCATAATCATTAAAAACCCATGTATAATAAATATAATTTTATTATAAGTCTTTAAAATAACCATATTATTATATATAATACCATATATTATTTTATTATGACTTTATATTACCCATTTATTAACAATTCCATGTTAATGTTACGTTTTGGGTAATATTTGCTTTGTTTTTCGTATATGTTTTGAATTATTATTCTTGATCCTATTACATAGATCATGGATTAATTATTTATATAATGTAAATAATGATATAAATATCATAAATATTAATTATATAAATATTTAAAATAATATATAAAATGTATAAATATAAAATGAAAGACACTGTTCATGAAGATGGTAGGTCATGTGTATACATGAACACTATTTTCATTTTATTGTCATTTTGAAATAAAGTAAATGAAATATATGTATACACATATATAATATAATACCAGTAGAATTATTATGTCATATATATCATATAAATTCACTAAACCCATCCTTAATACATTCTATGTAAAGTGTGACCAAATCACATCACTTTGAGGAGGCGATAGTCCACACACCCACAAACAAAGTTATCACATTTAAAAAATGGAAATGATGAAGCTATGTGTTATATAATAATTATATAAGAACAAATATATCATAAATATCATACATAAAATCTAAAAAATTGTTTTTCCATCATAATACTCAACCATGAGAGGTGGTAAAGAAAAAATGAACGATATCGTTTCATGATACGGTAGTCTACCGTATGCACGAATGGTAAGTTCATTAGCCATTTTATGGAAGTGTGTGTAGGTGTAGGTAAAAAAATTAGAATAAAGAAATCTCAAAATATTTAGTATAATAATATTTTTTTATAATCATGTAATAAGAAGAGTTTAGGTGGTGTATAATGAAAATAAAATAAAAGAGCTTGTGGAATGATGTTAACTATTCTTTGGGTAACTCCTCTTGGTTTGCACCAAAGGGATTCCTTGGATGGATTTATTCCAAAAATGAGGCTTATAGGATAAATTTAGGGAAGTTGAGAAGATATTTTGGCATATTTTGGCTGAGACAAAGGTCTTTATAGGTGTGAATAAGTGAGGGGATGAGTTCCCTTTTATAGTGGAGGAGGAGTGACATTCTTATAAAGATAAAAAGGTAAACACTAATGATAGTTCTCCCTTACATTATGTTCCTCAAAACATGGTTAATTGTCTAGAAAATAGGATAATTAGTAGAAATATGGAAATAAAATTGATTTTGAACAAGTTTATAGGTCATTTGGGGATTTAAGATTAAACTTTAACCAATAAGTAAACCCATTTTTACCTTATTCACTTTAATTAATTTTAATTACTCTCACTAATCACTTTGGTCAAAAATTAAGTTGATATTATTAGAAATTAGAAATTATTATTATTCTAAATATTTAATCCATTTTTCAAAATTATTTTAACATAAGTGGGAAAAATGAATTTAAAATTAATCCCACAGACGGGACGAGATGACAAGTTTTAAAGAGAAAAGGTTCAACAGTTTGAAAATTTTTTTATATCCAATTTCAATGTGAAAGTAGTTCTAATTATCTAAATTTTATTAATTTATTTATAATTTATATAATTAAAATTTTAAACCAAATTAAAATATAATTTAACTATATAAATAAATTATATTAAAAAGAAGTTTTGAAATAAAATTTAGTGTTCTTTACTTTTCATCAAGAAAAAAGAAACTTCTCAAAAAAATATTTTTTACCCAAATTAAATTTTGATACTATGCTTTAAAAAATAAATTTTATTTTTTTTAAATAAAAATTATAAAAATTCCAAAAATTAGATTTAAAATGGTTTTTCCATTAAAAGGTGGTAAAATTAACTTTTAGAAAAAATACATCTTTTTAATTATAAAATTAGATTTATTCTTATCTTATAACTATCAAATCTATTTTATGAGTATCAAAATTATTTATTGAATATATAATATATAAATTTTATTGAATAAATTAATTAAAAGTGGTTTTTTTGATATATTGAGATAAAATTGTGTTTGTATATAGAAAATAATTTTCTTAGAAAAGTAGTTTCTTTATTTTCAAACAGTTCTTACATTCACTTATACTAATTGATGAACAAAGGATTAATTTTATATACTTGGTTAAATAATTTTTTTTACAATTTAGTTAATCTTATTCATAACTTCCATTCTAATGGCTAGGTGTTAGATATAATAATATTTTAATAATAATATTAATAGTATACTGTAGTTTAATAAAAATCAGCCTTGTATGTAATGAAAACTATTGAAGGCACTCAGTATTGTATGCAATACAAGCCAAACATAGTTTTTCATACACTGAAAGATAATCTAAGTGTTGCGTGTAGTGCAATATTAACTTGGTATTATGTATACCACAAGACAAACTTAGTGATTTTATATAAAAAATCTATATTCAGTGTTGTGTAAAATTAAAAATATAGAAAAGATTAAATTAGTTCAATTTTTTTTAAAATCTCAAGGTGTTACATTATACCTCCTTAAAATGAATTTATCCCTCAAAATTTGTCTCAGTTATAAATGGTTTAATACTTGAAAGCTCCTCTCACAGAAACCCACATTGTAAAAATGAATACTATAACTTTATTTAAAAAGGGAAATTTAGGAACACAATGGTTACCTAATGTAACTCATAACCAGGTTTCCACATAGGAGAACATAGGTGGAAAGTGAAAACACGTACATGGAAGAAAAACATAAATAATCATAGAGATTGATAAAGATCACTGTTCATAAGAAAGTGATTGATCTAGAGAAGGTTAAAAATCACACAACTATAAACTGAATAAGTGTAAAAGAGGTCATTGATATCATAAAAAATGATGATAATAGGATAAAATTTTATTTCAATACCCTTTTCCCTAAATTTGAGGATTTTTCATGAGAATATATACTTACATAATTTTAGGAAAACTTCACCCTTTGTTGTGCATTGATCAATTTCCACATTATCTTATATTATAAGAAATAAAGTTGAATTTTCATTCTTGAGTAATTTAAAGATCATGAGATCTATAAATATAATGATAGATTATTCCATTTTTCTTTAGTTATCATAACAAAAAGGTAATCACATGTTATTTAATATTAATAAATCCTAATATGGTGAGAAAATAATTTAAAATCTAAAACCTCATTCGAAGTTTAACATAAACCATTCCATAAATGGTTAACATTACAACCCTTCGAAAATATGGAATTCCAAAACTTTATAAATATGGTCACTAAATTTCACAAAAAAATTATCATTGATCCCCCATATATCATAAGTAGCTCTTATTTTCACATAATAAACATGTAAATACCTTCATCATGTATTCTCTTGAAACATGGTAAAAACCTAAATTAAACCAAATAGTTATTGAAAACATGAATTTTTCCTTATTAAAAAGTTTATTGGATATATTCCTTAAGTACAAAAAATGTTTTAAACTTCATCAATGATAGCATAGACCACTTTTCAACAAATCCTTAATTAGTTCCAAGGTAATAAGTTCCATCTAATTTACTTTATCAAAACATCATTATCTTAACCTCAAAAAAATATTAAGGGTTATGATTCCCTTAATCATGTGTTTATAATGAACATCACCTTTCCATTAAATCACTTTTACAATCCATCAGAACCATTAAAAAAATTATTATAATTCCTTATAGAAAAAAATAAATGAAACAATCCTTACATATTTCACAATTCATAATTATTGAACCAAAATAAATTAACACTTCAATTATTCCACTTCATCCCTAAGACATTAACAAGGATACCTTATCCTATTATATAATACCTATTTCCTTTCAAATTTCACCAGTAGTATCATCATCATCATCCATATAACCATTACTCATACCACCTTGTTGATTCTCTTATCGAGATTTACACTTGGGACATCTATTTTCATAATGACCATTCATTCTACACTTAAAGAATTTAACCATAAATGATGTCTTAGGGAGGAAAATATTCCCATCCATTACATTAACTGAACTATTCATTTTTCCTTTTTAGTTACTTTATTTGTTACCTTATTTTCCACAATCAAAATTTTTTTTGTTCCTCTAATACATTCACTTAAAAAATTCTTTCCACATTATTGACATAAAGAAAACTTAATCTTATTTTCTCTATAATCTCCATTACTAAAACTCTCAACAAACTCCTTACTTATCTTATTTGGTGAGTCTGCAAGTTGGTTAAAGTACATGTTATTAATCCTGTTATGTGAAAACTTATTAGGCATGATCACAAGATCCTTAAATCTAGTGATCATCCCATTTGACTTCTCATCAAAATAATTTCTATCACATTAAACATTAACTCAGTCCCTTCTAGTTCACACAATTTACTAAAATAAGAAATTATAGTGTAATCATCACTCATCATAGAGGAAAACCACATAATCATGAAAAATATATTATAGGATGTATAATTTATGACACCTTCTTCTAAATCTATAAAACATTAGGCTTATCCTTAGAGACATCCTGAGACGAATCCTTAGAAGTATCCCCAGGGATCTCACTAAAGTTTTACCATAATAGTTTCAAAATATTGACTAAAACTCTCCTTTGATAACAACTATAGTGACCTAGGCTTAACTTACATGGATATTACATCATTTTAGATGAATATTCATCAAATTACAAAAATACATGCTTGAGGACATTAATAGATTAGTGTATTTGGAAACTTGGAACAAAATATTATAACATGGTGAACATTTTTCAATGTTTCCTACAAATATATTACCCTTTAGTACTTATAATTAAAACCTTTCTTCATAACCTAGGTAAAGGAAACATAATAAAGGTTGAGCTAAGATTCCCAGTAAGGGTAAATAAAGGAGATACGTAAGTATAACATGAGAATAAGGGTATGATAGCATGATAATAACATTTTAAGATCATACCCTATATATCAAAGATCATATACATGATTCATGAGATAAAGATTATTAGTTCATAAGACATGAATCATAAGGGAATCAAGAGAATAACACGTGAGAGCATAACATAGTAATAAGACATAGAATTTGTGGAATACACATAAGCATAAAAAAATATTCCCTATAAGTCAAGTTTTATTACCAAAAATTATCTGGTAACTTAATTGGGGATGAACCTACTAGAAGGGACACACCACCATCCCCATTCACATCCCTTTCCTTGTAGTGTAATGGGATCAATCCCCAAACCATCTTAGTAGTCAAGGTTCACTCCCAAGACCATCTTAGAGTAAAAATTTCTTTACTAAAATGAGTTCAATCCTCATTCCATCCATGAATATATCATGAGATATATATCTTTAACCAATTAATTTGTCACGACCCGACCCTACCCGGGCTCGAGCCGCAACTACCCCAGGCCCGCCTCCATAGGCCAGGGGCGGGCAACCAGCGCCGAAGGCAAAATAACTCAGGGAGGCCTTTGCCTAAGTACCTGTACACACACACGCAACACACTCAATGAAAAAGTGCAGAGTAAAAGAAAATACAAGCAAAGAAAAGGAAAGGGAAACTGCCATATATATACCACAAAGTGCATCGACCTCTACAAGTACAAGCAAAGTGCTGAAAAGGAAAAAGGGGCAAAACACGCGCCCAACCAAAAAAATGTGCCACAACCCGGCAACAGGTAAACAAAAAGGAAATAGCTGACGGGTCTCCCACCTGAATCCTGGCCACGACCACCACACGCGGTCCAAGCTCCCAAGCTCCTACGCTCCACCGAAGTCACGCTCCACCTGTCCGTTGTCTGCAAGGGCACACCAAGTGTGGGCAAAGCCCAAGCAGGGTGAGTATAAAAATACTCAGTAGGATACCCCGAAGGCTCGAGGGAGCAACAAAGGAGGTACCGAAGGGGTGAGCAGGAGAGCGAACAGGGAAAAGTAAAGGAGTCCAACCGAGGGTGCAGTAAAGAGTCCAGCTCAACCCAACAAGAGAAAGGAAGTAAACTCATCCAGACACAAGGAGATGGAAACGGTGAGAAGATGAACTTCCCGTTGAGTCTTTGCTACCTATAGTAGGAGAGTAGACTCGTCCAACCATGAGAAGCTAGACACGGAAAGCACGTGGCATACCCCGCGCGTCTTCGCCTCTCCTGGAAGGAGAGTAGCCAAACCCAAGAAGTGGGTGCCGGAATCAAGGTATATACATATGTATGCTCTGTCAAGAAGCCCGAACAAACTCGTAAGGGGATCTACGTCCCGTAGCTCAGTAGAAGAAAAGAGTTTCCAACAGTCCCAGATGTAACCCCATCATCGATGCCCAGCATCCCGCATGTCTGCCCCAAACTACAAGCCAAGGGGCTCAATCACCGCACTTCGACACTATCCGCTTTGGGCGGCGCTGACTCGCCCGCACGGTTTTAGATCGCGTCCCAAGAACGCGTCTCGGTGGGAAAGGTGCCCCTCGTTCTTGAGAGTTCTGGGGGAATGTAAACCTCACCTCGTCACTGCCCTGCAGTCGAGATGTCTCCTCAAAGTCAAACCGTCAAAACACTGACCCGTAACCAAGGGTCCCGCTTCGGTAATCACGGAGGAAAGCCACAGGATAGCCTAGTAGAAGGACTAAGCCTGGAATGCCAATAGGTGTCCCACTGCCCAGCCCTGCTGGAGGGTAATTCATAACCAGATATCGGGTGACCCACTGCCCAGCCCTGCTGGTGGATAAACCATAACAAATCATCAGGCGACCCACTACCCAGTCTCGCTGGAGTGTAGACCTGGAATAAGTCGACAGGCGACCCACTGCCCAGCCGTGCTGGAGGGTAGACCTGGAACTAGACGACGGGCGACCCACTACCCATTCCTGCTGGAGGGTAGACCCTGAGAGGTCATCGGGTGACCCACTGCCCAGACCCTGCTGGAGGGTAGACCCTAATAGCGTTGGGTGACCCACTGCCCAGTCTCTGCTGGAGGGTAGACCCTAAGAGCATTGGGTGACCCACTGCCCAGTCTCTGCTGGAGGGTAGACCCTAATAGCGTCGGGTAACCCACTGCCCAGTCTCTGCTGGAGGGTAAACCCTAGAAGTCAGTGAGAAACCCACTACCCAGCCCTGCTGGAGGGTAAACTCGAAGAAGTCGATGAGTAACCCACTGCCCAGCCCCGCTGGAGGGTAAAACTCAGAACTGCCCTGGCCATCCCCATTGGAGGGTACAACACTGGCCAACCGAACACAGAGTGGGTATCACGCGACCACCCGACTCCAGCACAACTCACCCAAAGGGGTTTCAGTGCCTGTTCCATCACTGGGTTCCACTAGCACCACTACTGGCTGATCCATCGAGAACGAAACCAGGGGGAGACCACTCAACCCTGCTGGTCAACAAACGAGCACCGGGCCAGGGGAAAACTCCACCCTGCTGGTCAAACAAACACACCGAGGGACCCTCTACTTCGTGAGAGGTCAAAGTACGAAAAGCAGAACCCGGAACGCACGTGGGGCCCACAAAACGTGTGGCCCCATCTCAACCCCAACTAAACGCACCAACGTTCTCAGGTACGAACAACCACATGTACCTCAAAGAATTTCCGTATACTCCCAGAGTATACTACAGTCTCAGCCCAAGGGCCATCGTGCACACAGCACCCAACGTCAACGTGAAGGCATGACGTAACATCTCCAACTTGCCGCCTCAACGACTGGGGCACAGCCAACCACATCTCTTTAACCACCAACATCACTCTCCCAGGAGTGCACACGATCACATGCCAAAGGTCCGCTACAAACACAGTAGAAGAACCTCCCTCAGGGCACCTTCACATTTCCACAAGATCGCACAAGAGGCTCCGCACAACCAAACGGATCGCACCGTTGTAATCCTCGCGGAAAAAAATGCGAGATAGACTACTTACTCGCTTGAAACGGTCAAACGGTGAAAAAAGTACTATTCACCATAACCAAACCCGTGTGGAGCCCACCCCAAGATCCCGAAACTGAACCAACGGATCATGCCACTGCGATCCTCTCGAAAAAACACATGGTATTGAGTACTCAATCGCCCAAAACAGACACTCGGTGAAAAGGATACTATTCACTATAGCCGGGTCGGGTGGGACCCGCACTACGTCCCTGAAAAAGGTCGGGCGAACTGCACCATCGCAATCCCCTCGGAAAAACATCCAGAATCGACTGCTCAAACACCCCAAATGGATGTCGGGTGAAAAAGTAGCGTTTCACCGTAATACGTGCGAACTAGGCCCCATGGGGCCCGCACCTCGTCTCCAACCCAAATGCTTTGGAAAGCTTCTCAAAAAGTTTGCACGAGGACTGGGATCATGCTGCCACTGACGGCGTGTCAATCGGACATCCCAAGCGGGAGTTAGGTCCGACACAAGAATAATTAATTAATTCATTAATTATCCACATTAAACGTTTCATGCCCCTGAGCAACTAAACCTCAAAGCAAAGGTTCCGAACCAACATTGGAAGGTCCATCTCAAATCCAGGGCCATAGCGCCTCTGACGGAACGTCAAACGGACATCCGGCTCACGAGCCACGTCTGTCGTAAACTAAATAATAGGTTTAATATTATTAAATTAACGCATTTCGGTCACCCGCCTTCGGGCACGAAACCCCAGAACCCTGGAACCTACTTCAACAAGGCCGCCTCGCCGACACGATCCCACAGCCACTAACGGCGCATCAATCGGACACGCCGTTTGCAAGTTACGGCCCCCCGACTATATGGGGGCCCAAAAGGGCCGGTCCAGACCGGCGGTCCGGACCCACCCGCCGCGGCCCACTGGCCGCGGCCCTCTCAAAACCACAGGACTCGAGCGGGTCCGGTTCTTCAACACAGACCGGCCTATTCGGCCGGTCTCCCCGCGTCGCGCCGGCAGGACCCGCGTTCGGCGGGTCCTTGTCCACGCCGTCGCCCGAGGCGGTCAGCGCCTCGGCTCCTCCGTCGAGCGCGACAGCTCCTCCGCCGAGTGCCCGGTTCCGCGCCTCGCCACACCGGAAGAGTGCCGCCGACTGCATGAGCTGAAGCCCGCCGCTGCTGCTGAAGCCCGCCGTCAGCGCCTCGCTGCGCCCGCTGGAAGTCGTCCCGTGCTCACCCAGCGCCTCCGCGCTCACCCTCGCCGACACCTACAACCGCTCTGCCTCGGCCATCCCCCGACCTCCTCCGCGGTGCCCCCTACTGCCGCGCCGCCGAAGCCGAATGCCCCGCCGCCGCCTGCTGCTCACCGGGCCACCACGCTGAAGGGAGCTGCCGCCGCCCAGCTCGTCGGACCTCCGCACTGAACTACCGGAAAACACCAAAACCCGCGAAATTCGCTGGACCGCTACGGCCAGCTCGAGACTCAGAATTCAAATCCGTAACCAGTGTCAGAAAGAGAATAAAATTTACTATGTATTCATCGGGTTTTCTCGATAATTCTATAGAGGTTCGATACAAATAAATTTAGCTCAATGTATATGCGGAAATAAAAATTGAAAACCGCAACGATCCTACCTGGGAGGGCGTTGCCCGGAGCTTCGCCGCGATCCGTCACCTTGCCGGAACGCACCACATTAAGGAGGAGAGGATGGAGAAGGCCTTGGTTGAGACTCCTTCCGCCAGGAGGAAGAAACAAGGGAGGAGGGGAGGGGGTTACTTAAATAGAAAAAAACATTAATTTTACAACACCCCAAATTCACCCGCATCTAAAACATCCGTCGGGGTCGAGGTTAAGCCTCCCCTAGGGTAAACACCACCTCCCGAGCACAAAAGTGGTCTCAGAATTTGATTCTGAGCTTCAGTTTGAATGTTATAAAGCTGGACGCCCAAAGCCGCCAAATTACGAAAACGCCCCTCGGGCCATTTTTCACAGATGACCCGCGCCCGCAAAACATACACCCCTCCTAGGGTAAACATCACGCTCTGAGCTCAACGGTGCCCTAGGTTTTCCAATCCGAGCCACTATTTAAGAGATACTCAAGTTTCACCATTAAACGAATAAATTAATTAATTAATTTATCTGTTTAACATTCCAGAAGCGGGAGAGGGGTCCAAACGTCCTGCGCCGACAAGTTTTATGTCGTTCCTAGGGTAAAAACCCCATTACGGACCCATCTGTACACTCAGATATCTAATTTGGAACTCCGTTTAGGAGTTATTCCATTTATTTGGCGTTTCCAGTGTGAACGCACTGCAAATTTAATTCCGGCCAGTCCGGGGCTCAGAATCGCACGCCGTCTGAAGGCGCTGCTCTGGAATATTATCGAGAATATTCCAAAGTCTTTCGTATCAAAAACTGGGTTCTTACATTATTCCCTCCTTCAATATTTTCATCCCTGAAAAGAAAAACTAGGGAGCAACATAGGGTACTAAGCCCATACCTGCCTTTCCCATACCCAGAAGAACCCACGCACAGCTCTGTGCCACCGCACACAGACCAAAGGATTGATCTGTTCATGTGAGGTCGGCCCTTGCTGATGTCGTGCACCCACTCCAGACTTTGGGGTTAGGGAAAGGCGATAGGGAACCTCACCATCCCTTTACATGATCTCAAATGGCCCGAAGGTTCTCGGGGGTAGCTCACCTCCCCGAACGAACCTCTACGTCGCATGCCATGACTGGAATCACCGCCCGCACCTAGAAAAAGGCCCGGTGATTCCCTCCTTCAGAATATCCATATGGTGAAACACCCAAGGATATCTGGTCATGCAAGGTTTCACTGTCAATGTCTCACAACCAAGACTCTCTTACACGCTCGGGAAGCGAAGGAGTCAACACCATCGACTAAAGGAAAAGGTCTCACACCTTTTTCCTTACCAACACAGGGTTACAATCGACGCCCTGCGTCACCCTAGTAACACCTCAATCAAGGTGCAGGGATGAAAACATTCCACATACAGAGTCTATCAATTCTACTTCCAGAAGTAGAAGAGTCGCATGGGGTACCTCTCATCATCCCATGCTCTGCATGATCGTAGACATCCAAACTCACAGCTATCCACGGTCCCAACTGTCAGCTCCCGGAGCTTGACGTGGACCGACTAGTGGTGATGGGGAGATCTCGTAACGACTTCCCCCACCTCCAGCTCCTCCCGCTCCTCTTCTAGAACCACCTCTATGGCCACTACTCCGATCACAGTGCTACCTATGCTGTGGTGGTCCGCCTGCTGCCTGCCCGAAACTCTCAGCAACCCGGGTCGGGCAGTCTCGTGCCAAGTGACCTCACCCGTCACAAGCATAGCACCAGCTCTCTCTGGGATGCACTAGTGCCCTCCGGCACCACTGTAGTGTACGACCATGACCTGATATCCACTCACGGAAGGGCATCCTCGACTGAGGCCCTGCGCCTTTTTGCCATAGTGGTATATGACCACGTCTCCGAAACCGGCAGTGGGAAGGCCACCTTCATTGAGGTCCCATCCTCCGATGCCTGATAGCTACGGCAGATGTCCCGGCTCCGTCGCGCCCACTGCCACTACCAACTGCAAAACATGACAGGAAGCCCTCTGTCACCAGCGCCTGATCTAGCAGCCCGACATATGTGGAAATGCCCAAGGGTACTACGATAGAACGAATCTCTCGGCAGAGACCCTACTCAAACTTCCGCGCTCGGAGGTTGTCGTCATGGACCAAGTCCGGGTAAAAGCGTGCACAATCTGTGAAACTAGCCGCGTACTCAGCCACCGTCATCCCTCCCTGCTGAAACTGAAGGAGCTCCTGAATCTGAACAGAGCGCAAGCAGGAGGGAAAAAACTCCTCACGAAACAACAACCGAAAGTCACCCCACGAAAGTGACGACTTGTCAAGAAACCGAGTCACCAGACTCCACCAACGCCAAGCTGATCCACAAAAAGGGGTGGCTGCCAAAGCCGCTCTCTAATCTATCAACGTCTACACGAGCCTGAAAAGGCTAACCACTGCCTCGAGCCAAACCTTTGCTGCCTGAGGTTCTGGCTCACCACTGAACCTCAACGGTCTCTACTGCTGGAACTCACGGAGCGCGCTCAAACTGCGCTCAAACTCAGCCTGCTCTGCTGAAACTGTCTGCTGCTCCACAGGTGGGGGTGCTGCTACCGGCCCACCTGAAGAAAGGGGCTCACATGATGGGTCCTGGACTGTGGCCTCATAGCTCATAGGGTCGTCGTCACGAACCAAAGCTGGTATCCTGGCTGACTGTCCTCGCAGAGACATCCTGAATATTATCAAGGAGTGCCGCGGTCACATGAGCATATATGTATATACCAATAGCAATGATAGGGAGCTGACTCAAGAAGGACAATCAAGAATCATTCCTATGTGATGCACAAACTAATTTTCCCTGCAACAAGTGTCTCAGCATGCCGAGTCGACAAGCGGGTTATCAAGGTCCTGGTGAATGGATACGTCGGCTACCGCACCTTCATTGGACTCCCTGGCCTGAGAGCCGCTCTCGAGACACGTTAACACTGTTTCCCTATATCCCAACCAATTCCTCTTTTAGGGACGTCCGCACAACGTCCCAAGGAACGAACCACCTCTGATACCACTTTGTCACGACCCGACCCAACCCGGGCTCGATCCGCAACTACCCCAGGCCCGCCTCCATAGGCCAGGGGCTGGCGACCAGTGTCGAAGGCACAATAACTCGGGGAGGCCTTTGCCTAAGTACCTGTACACACACACACAACACACTCAATGCAAAAGTGCAGAGTAAAAGAAAAGACAAGCAAAGAAAAGGAAAGAAAAACTTCCATATATATACCACAAAGTGCATCGACCTCTACAAGTACAAGCAAAGTGCTGAAAAGGAAAAGGGGGAAAAACAAGCGCCCAACCAAAAAAATGTGCCACAACCCGGCAACAGGTAAAAAAAAAGGAAATAGATGACGGGTCTCCCACCTGAAACCTGGCCACGACCACCGCACGCGGTCCAAGGTCCCAAGCTCCTACGATCTACCGAAGTCACGCTCCACCTGTCCGTCGTCTGCAAGGGCACACCAAGTGCGGGCAAAGCCCAAGCAGGGGTGAGTATAAAAATACTCAGTAGGATACCCCAAAGGCTCGAGGGAGAAACAAAGGAGGTACCGAAGGGGTGAGCAGGAGAGCGAACAGGGAAAAGTAAAGGATTCCAACCGAGGGTGCAGTAAAGAGTCCAGTTCAACCCAACAAGAGAAAGGAAGTAGACTCATCCAGACACAGGGAGCTGGAAACAGTGAGAAGATGAACTTCCCGTCGAGTCTTCGCTACCTATAGTAGGAGAGTAGACTCGTCCAACCATGAGAAGCTTGACTCGGAAAGAATGTGGCATACCCCGCGCGTCTTCGCCTCTCCTGGAAGGAGAGTAGCCAAACCCAAGAAGTGGGTGCCAGAAAAAAGGTATATACATATGTATGCTCTATCAAGAAGCCTGAAAAAACTCGTAAGGGGATCTCCGTCCCATAGCTAAGTCCAAGAAAAGAGTTTCCAACAGTCCCAGACATAACCCCATCATCGATTCCCAGCATACCGCACGTCTTACCCGAACTACAAGCCAAAGGGATCAATCACCGCACTTCGACACTATCCGCTTTGGGCGGCACTGACCCGCCCGCACGGTTTTAGATCGCTTCCCAAGAACGCGTCTCAGTGGGGAAAGTACCCCTCGTTCTTGAGAGTTCTGGGGGAACGTCAAACCTCACCTCGTCACTTCCCTGCAGTCGAGAGGTCTCCTCAAAGTCAAACCGTCACAACACTGACCTGTAACCAAGGGTCCTGATCCGGTAATCACGGAGGAAAGCCACAGGCTATCCTAGTAGAAGGACTGAGCCTGGAATGCCAACAGGTGTCCCACTGCCCAGCCCTGTTAGAGGGTAATTCATAACCAGATATCGGGTGACCCACTGCCCATCCCTGCTGGAGGGTAAACCATAACACATCATCAAGCAACCCACTACCCAGTCCCGCTGGAGGGTAGACCTGGAATAAGTCGACAAGCGACCCACTGCCCAGCCGTGCTGGAGGGTAGACCTGAAAATAGACGACGGGCGTCCCACTACCGAGCCCCACTGGAGGGTAGACTCTGAGAGGTCGTCAGGTGACCCACTACCTAGACCCTGCTGGAGGGTAGACCCTAATAGCGTCGGGTGACCCACTGCCTAGTCTCTACTGGAGGGTAGATCCTAAGAGCATCGGGTGACCCACTGCCCAGTCTCTGCTGTAGGGTAAACCCTAATAGCGTCGGGTAACCCACTGCCCAGTATCTACTGGAGGGTAAACCCTAGAAGTCAATGAGAAACCCACTGCCCAGCCCTGCTGGAGGGTAAAATCGAAGAAGTTGATGAGTGACCCACTGCCCAGCCCCGCTGGAGGGTAAAACTCAGAACTGCCCTGGCCATCCCCACTAGAGGGTACAACACTGGCCAACCGAACATGGAGTGGGTATCGCGTGACCACCCGACTCCAGCACAACTCACCCAAAGGGGTTTCAGTGCCTCTTCCATCACTGGGTGACACTAGCACCGCTACTGGCCTATCCATCGAGAACGAAACCAGGGGGATACCACTCAACCCTGCTGGTCAACAAACGAGCACCGAGCCAGGGGAAAACTCCACCCTGTTGGTCAAAAAAACAAACCAAGGGACCCTCTACGTCGCGAGAGGTCAAAGTACGCAAAAAAAAACCCGACACGCACATGGGGCCCACACAACGTGTGGCCCCATCTCAACCCCAACTTAACACACCAACGTTCTCAGGTACGAACAACCACATGTACCTCCAAGAATTTCTGTATACTCCCAGAGTATACCACAGTCTCAGCCCAAGGGCCATCATGCACACAACACCCAACGTCAACGCGAAGGCGTGACGTAACATCTCCAACTTGCCGCCTCAACGACTGGGGCACAGCCAACCACATCTCTTTAAACACCAACATTACTCTCCCAGGAGTGCACGCGATCACATGACAAAGGTCCGCTCAAAACACAGTAGAAGAACCGCCCTCAGGGCACCTTCACATTTCCACAAGATCGCGCAAGAGGCTCCACACAACCAAACGGATCGCACTATTATAATCCTTGTGGAAAAACACGCGAGATAGACTACTTACTCGCCTGAAACGGTCAACCGGTGAAAAAGTTACTATTCACCATAACCAAACCCGTGTGGAGCCCACCCCAAGATCCCGAAACTGAACCAATGGATCACGCCACTACGATCCTCTCGGAAAAACACACAGGATTGGGTACTCAATCGCCCAAAACGGACACCCGGTGAAAAGGGTACTATTCACCGTAGCCGGGTCGGGTGGGACCCACACCACGTCCCCGAAAAAGGTCGGGAGAACTGCACCATCACAATCCCCTCAGAAAAACATCCAGAATCGACTGTTCAAACACCCCAAACGGATGTTGGGTGAAAAAGTAGCGTTTCACCATAATACGTGCGAACTAGGCCTCGTGGGGCCCGCACCTCGTCTCCAACCCGAACACTTTGGAAAGCTTCTCAAAAAGTTCACCCGAGGACTAGGATCATTTTTCCGCTGACGGCGCGTCAATCGGACATCCCAAGTGGGTGTTAGGTCCGACGCAAGAATAATTAATTAATTCATTAATTATCCGCATTAAACGTTTCGTGCCCCTGAGCAACGAAACCTCACAGAAAAGGTTCCGAACCAACATTGGAAGGTCCATCTCAACTCCAGGGCCATAGCGCCTCTGACGAAATGTCAAACGGACGTCCGGCTCACGAGCCACGTCTGTCGCAAACTAAATAACAGGTTTAATATTATTAAATTAACGCATTTCGGTCACCCGCCTTTGGGCACGAAACCCCAGAACCCCGCAACCTACTTCAACAAGGCCGCCTCGCCGACATGATCCCACAACCGCTGAGGGCGCGTCAATCGGACGCGCCGTTTGCAAGTTACGGCCCCCCGACTATATGGGGGCCCAAAAGGGCCGGTCCAGACTGGCGGTCCGGACCCACCCGCCGCGGCCCGCTGGCCGCGGCCCTCTCAAAACCACCGGACCCGAGCGGGTCTAGTTCTTCAACACAGACCGGCCTATTCGGCCGGTCTCCCCGCGTCGCGCCGGCAGGACCCGCGTTCGGCGGGTCCTTGTCCACGCCGCCGCCCGAGGCGGTCAGCGCCTCGGCTCCTCCGCCGAGCGCGACAGCTCCTCCGCCGAGTGCCTGGTTCCGCACCTCGCCGCACCGGAAGAGTGTCGCCACCTGCATGAGCCGAAGCCCACCGCCACTGCTGAAGCCCTCCGTCAGCGCCTCGCTGCGCCCAACCGAAGCCGTCCCGTGCTCACCCAGCGCCTCCGCGCTTGCCCTCGCCGACACCTACAACTGCTCTGCCTCGACCAGCCCCCGACCTCCTTTGCGGTGCCCCCTACTGCCGCGCCGCCGAAGCCGAATGCCCTGCCGCTGCCTGCTGCTCACTGGGCCACCGCGCTGAAGGGAGCTGCCACCGCCCAGCTCGTCGGACCTCCGCGCTCAACTACCGGAAAACACCAAAACCCGCGAAATTCGCCAGACCGCTGCGGCCAGCTCGGGACTCGGAATTCAAATCCGTAACCAGCGTCGGAAAGAGAATAAAATGTACTACGTATTCATGGGATTTTCTCGATAATTCGATAGAGTTTCGATACAAATAAATTGAGCTCAATGTATATGCAGAAATAAAAATTGGAAACCGCAACGATCCTACCTGGGAGGGCGTTGCCCGGAGCTTCGCCATGATCTGTCGCCTTGCCGGAATGCACCACCTTAAGGAGGAGAGGATGGAGGAGGCATTGGTTAAGACTCCTTCCACCAGGAGGAAGAAACAATGGAGGAGGGGAGGGGGTTACTTGAATAGAAAAAAACATTAATTTTACAACACCCCAAATTCACTCGCGTCTAAAACATCCGTCGGGGTCGAGGTTAAGCCTCCCCTAGGGTAAAAACCACCTCCCGAGCACAACAGTGGTCTCAGAATTTTATTCTGAGCTTCCGTTTGAATGTTATAAAGCTGGACGCCCAAAGCTGCCAAATTACAAAAACGCCCCTCGGGCCATTTTTCACAGACGGCCCGCACCCGCAAAACATACACCCCCTCCTAGGGTAAACGGCATGCTCTGAGCTCAACGGTGCCCTAGGTTTTTCAATCCGAGCCACTGTTTAAGAGATACTCGAGTTTCACCATTAAACGAATAAATAAATTAATTAATTTATCTGTTTAACATTCCAGAAGCGGGCGAGGGGTCCAAACGTCCCGTGCCGACAAGTTTTATGTCGTTCCTAGGGTAAACACCCCATTCCAGACCCATCCGTACACTCGGATCTCTGATCCAGAACTCTGTTTAGGAGTTATCCCATTTATTTTGCGTTTCCAGTGTGAACGCACTAAAAATTTAATTCCGACCACTCCGGGGCTCAGAATCGCACGCCGTCTGAAGGCGCTACTCTGGAATATTATCAAGAATATTCCAAAGTCTTTCTCAACAAAAAATGGGTTCTTACATAATTGTAGGGAGATATAGGTCCTACCCATCACATAATAAAATCATACATATGTGTGCCACAAGATTATAAACAATCAACTCATCGTGACACATAAAAATAGATGGGTTTCATAAAAATCATATTATAACCCATTAATTGTGGAAAAGATATAGGTTTTATAGGAATTTCATCACACTATAACCTATGAAGATAAGTAGATTTTAAAGGCATATAATCTGTAGAAGAGAAATGAGTTTCATAAACAACTTTTCATCTTAAACACAAACCATTGAAAGAAATAATAATAATGATTTCCTTAGATCATATACCCATTAAAGCATAAACTATTTAAAAGGATTTTATATTAAATGGAAAATGATTTTGAAAGAAAACTTGGAACATTTCCTAATGAAAATATAATTTCTTAGAAAATCCCTTTCATAAAACATTTAAAAAAAAATCATTTTCTTATAAATAAACCTTTGAATTTTAATTTAAAACATTTCTTGAGAAAAATATATTTCCCACTTTAAAAAGTGATTTTAAAAACATAAATAATTTTTAAAACCTTTTTATTTGAATATATATTTTAAAAATTATAAATTAATATTGAAAACATTTTGGAAACCTTTTCTTTAAAAAAACTTTAAAAACTTATAAAGAAAGATTGAAAACATTTTGAAAACCATTTTCTTTGAAAATACAATGAAAAATTATAAAGAATGCTTGGAAATATTTTAAAAACATTTTTTTGAAAATACTTTTAAAACTGATAAAATATTAATTTTAATCATTTAAATACTTTTCTTTGAAAATAACCTTTTGAAATCATATGAATGAATATTTGAAAATCATTTAAAACACTTTTTAAAGATATTTTTCCTTAAAAATAAGTTTAAAAACAATTAATTTCCATAATATTAGGGATTTTTTTTCTTAAAAATGAATCTTTTAAACTTTAAAAGTAAGATTAAAAGTAATTATGGTCATGATGGTGGATAAATCCATACATGCTGAACATTCCTTTTGTGCCGTAAAAAGTTTTGAAAAGTGCCTCGATTGGAAAATGATAAAAAGATTAATTTTTTAAAACCTTTTTTTAAAGTTAAAACATTGAAAAAATTTATTTTAAATATCATATAATAATATTTGAAAATTCTGAAAACATTTTTAGAAAATATGGTTTTGAAGGTACACATATTTCTGACCGAAGATGGAGATAAAGACAGATTTTCTTAAAAAAACTTTCTTAATTTTATTAATTACTAAAGAGTGAAAAAATGGTGTTAATACATGAAGATATCATGAATAAATATAGGATAATAAAATTCATGAGTTTTCTTGAAATATGGATAATAATATTTCATCAATAGAAGCATATTCATAAAGAATCTTAATAAATGATGAGATTGTAGCAATAAACTATTACCACTTTGGTAACTTTGAATCATAATACCTATAAAAGGAAAAAATTAAATGAAGATTAAAATATTACTAAATTAAGTATATTAATTATATAACATGTCAAAGGGTAGTTTATATACCTCATAGAAGAACATAGGTGCATAACATGATATGTGTCTCCAAGAAGGAAAATTCAGACAAAATTACTTTACTGATTTGGTAACTTTTGAACCATAAACCCCATGAAATAGAGATCATAAAATGGACATGTAATTAGCCATAAATTTAATTTTAATAATCATAGAATATATTCATGGGAATTATATACACCATAAAATATAAATGACTGGTGAATAAGGCATAAACCTCACAAAAATTAAAGTGTGATGAGAAAACACTTACCTTATGTCTTGAATGTATCTGTATTCATTCAAAACTACTATATAATAAATATAAGTTTATTAAAAATATACCAAAATACCATATTATTATATATAATACCATATATTATTTTATTATTACTTTATATTACCCGTTTATTAACAATTTCATGTTAATGTTACGTTTTTGGGTAATATCCACTTTATTTTTCGTATATATTTTGTATTATTATTCTTGATCCTCTTACATAGATCATGATTTAATTATTTATAGAATGTAAAAAATTATATAAATATCATAAATATTTAAAATAATCTATAAAATTTATAAATATAAAATGAAATACACCATTCATGGAGATGGTAGGTCGTACGTATGCAATAATAATGTTTCCATTTTATTATCATTTTGAAAGAAATAAAGTAAATAAAATATATGTATATATATACATATGATATAATCAAAATATAATTCTTATGTAATATATATAATATAAATTCACTAAACCCGTCCTTAATACATTCCATGTAAAGTGTGATCTAATCTCATCGTTTTGAGGAGGCGGTAGTCCACACATTTACAAATGATGTTATCATATTTACACAAATTGGAAAACATGAAGTTATGAGTTATATAATAATTATAAAAGAATAAATACATAAATAAATAATAAATATAATATATAACATCTAAAAATATCATGTCCATAATAATTCCCAACCATGAGAGGCAGTAAAGGAAAAATGAACGACATCGTTTCGTGAGGCGATGATCCGCCGTATGCACGAATGGTAAGTTCATTACCCATTTGATGGAAATGTGTGTTGGTGTAGGATGAAAAATTATAATTACAAAATATAAGGAAATTTATGATAATTAGGTTATTATATAATCATGTAATAATAAGATTTGATAGGGTGGATAATGAAAATAAAACAAAAGAGCTTGTGGAAGGATGTTACCTCTTCCTTGGGTAACTACTCTTGGTTTTCACTGAAGGGATTACTTGGTTGGATTTATAAAAAAAGTGAGGATTATATGATTACGGTAAGGAACTTTTTAGGATACTTGGGTATAGGTTTTCTAATAAAAATGGATTTAGAGTTGTGAAGAAGTGAGGGGGTTGAGTGCCTTTTTATAATGGAGGAGGGGTAACATTCTTGTAAATATAAAAAGGTAAACACTATTGAGAGGTATCCCTTACATTATGTGACTCAAAAAATAGTAAAATTTAGATAAAATATGGGAATTGGTCGAAATAATTCCATACAATGGATTCTGTACAATTTTCTAGGTTACTTTTCCCATTAAGATCAAATTTTAACCACTAAGTAAACTCATTTTTACCTTAATCGCTGTAATTGATTTTTATTACTTTCACTAATAACTTTGGTCAAAAATTAAGTTGACCATATTAAACATGATAAATTATTAGGATTCAAAATATGGAATCAATTTTTTCAAATTCTAATCACATAAGTGTAAAAATATAATTTAAAACTAATCCCGCAGATGGGATGAGATGACACATTTTTTAAGTGAAAAGTTCTAAAAGTTTGAAATGTTTTTATATCAAATTTCAATGTGAGATTGGTTATAATCAAATAAATTGGATTAATTTATGTATAATTGATCTAATTATACATTAAAACCAAATTAAAATAAAATTTAAATATATAAATAAATTAGATGAGAAAGTCTTTTTGAATTAAAATTTAGTGTTTTTCACTATTCATCAAAAAATGAAACTTCTCAAAAAATACAATTTTTTTTACCCAAAGTAAATTTTGATATTATGATTTCAAAAATGAAGTTTATTTTTTCAAATAAAAATTATAAAAGTTCTAAAAATTATATTTAAAATGGGTTCACCATTAAATGGTGATAAAATTACCTTTTAGAAAAAAATAAAACTTTTTATTCATAAAATTTGATTTATTCTTATCTTATACCCATAAAATATATTGTATGAGTATCAAAAATATTTATTAAATATATAGTATATAAATTTTATTAAAAACATTAATCAAATGTGTTTTTCAATTGATTGAGATAAAATTGTTTTTTTAAATAGAAAAATAGTTTTCTTAGAAAAGTAATTTCTTTATTTTAAAATAGTTCTTATGTAACACCCCGCCCCTACATCATTGGATTGAGGAGGCAGTGAGGGTTACTTGGCCTTAAGAGATGTTCCTAGGGTTCCAAAGGCTGGAAATAAATGCAGAGGGCTCCAAGAATAATTTGGGGATGATTTCCCATAAGAAAAAACCAACCAAACAATCCACAACGATATGATGTATGTCAACAAAACAACCAAACTCATACATTACAAAAAGACAACCAGATAATCCATAACGATCTCACATGCCAACAGAACCCAATACAACATCAGAGTACTATGCGGAATACCAAACAAGGAAACACCATGAGCCATGACACCACTATAACTCCACACCAAGCTCTAACCTCCAAGCTCCACCAAGACATCACAACGCACCACTAAAGGAGGTTGATGCCTTACCTTTTCCCACATCACGATACACGACATCTGCAAAGACACCAACGTGCCAAAGTAGGGGGTGAGTACTAAAACTCAGTAGAATTTCCCCAAATGACTTCCCTACACACGCCACTAGGATAAAACCGTTATCACATTTATATAAAACAGTTTATATAAAATAATCACAAGTGCAACCATTTCCATAAGCCAAACATGCCATTACCAAGACATCACACCCAAACCAAGCAATCAAGGGAAAGCCAACCAGGCATACCACATGCCATTTCATCATTTACACATTAGCACAACAATTTCCAACTTTCCAAGCAATGCACAACAAACAACCAAACGGTGGGACTTCCGCCCAACCCGTTCACCCATTCACACCAAAACAACCAAAACGGTGGGACTTCCATCCAACCCGTTCACCCATTCACAACTAGCAGTACTTCACAACCACAACCAAAATGTGAGACTTTTGCCCAACCCGTTCACCCATTCACAACTAGAGAAACTTCTCGACCACTACCAAACTGTGGGACTTCCACCCAACCCATTAACCCATTCAAAACTAGCGGTACTTCCCGACCACTACCAAACTGTGGGACTTCCGCCCAACCTGTTCAACCATTCAAAACTAGAGGTACTTCCTAGCCACTACCCACATGATGGTTCTTCCAACCACTATTGATCACCTTATATAGTGAGACTTCCCGCCCACTTCCACACAACATTTCAACCAATAAAAACCAAGCATATAACCCATCAATGTCACAATCACATGCAATCAAACAATTATATTTCATATAAATCCACTTCAATAAATCACCCATTTATTGAAAATAATTTTCCATGCCAAAGAACATTTCAATAAAACAACATCTCTTTTGAAAACCATTTTTCATCAATCATTTTCCCAAATCAATCTCAACAACCCATTTTAAAATATCCATTTTAAAATCCATAACAATAGCATTTCACCAGGAAACCCCCTTTTCCCCAAAAATCCCCAAATGGACTTCCAACTAATTTCGCATAAAAAATCACAATTAGTTTTCTGCACAAAAATTAATTGTAACAAAGAACCACTTGTTCTAACCAAGTGGAGTTGATAGAGAAGCCACCTACCTTTTGGGTTACCGAGAAATCGACCCATGAACAACCGCACCTCAAATCTGGCGAACGCACCACAAAAAACTCTCTAGATCCCTTTCCATATCATTTAAGATCCTTAAAAACATCATCCAAGGTAACCAAAAACCTAGATCTACACACAACAAGTGTAGATCTAGAAAACCATGAAAGAGGGAAGAAAAAATCTATATGAAAACACAAGGAAACCAAGATGAGAGACTTACTTGGGAGAAACCACCTTCAATACCCCAAGAACCCTCTTCAAAATGCTTCCAAAATGAGTGGGAAAGATCCTAAACTCCCTGAGAACTGAATAACTCAAGTGATTCACGAGTGGGAGGAAGTTAAGGGTGAAATAGGTTCAGCCCGAGGGAGACCAGAACTTATAACCCTATTTTTAAGTGGCCTCACGGTTAGCCTGTACGGTTTGGAAAACCTTGCGCTAACCATGCCCACACTACTTCCTCGAGAGTAAGGGTCCGCATGGTTTCCTCACACGGTTCGGAAAACCGTGCACAGGTCGTGTGAAACCTACTGTCTCCCCCTTCATGATTTCCTGGAGAATCCGCACGGTTTCCCTTAGCCGTGCTCAAATCGTGCACCCATAGAAAAGCCTCCAAACTCATCCATAACCATTCCAAACTCTCCCAATCTCTTCCCAACTCATCCCATGCAATTTAAACACCAAAAAATTCATAAAAAAAGGTTACATACCTCAAACTGGTGGTGGTACATACTCCCCACCATTGGACTTTCCATCCTCTGAAAGTAGTGAACCCGCCCTTTGCCGAAAGAGCTCGGGCCACTGCTCGACCATCTCTTTCTCCTGCTCCCAAGTCTCCTATTGAATCTGACCATATTGCCACAAAACACGAACTAAACTAATGAGTTTAACATGAAAAACTTTCTCTTTCCTATCCACAACCCGCACTGGCACATGCACCAACGAAGCATCTGGTTCTATCTCAACATGATCCCATCGAATCACATCGTCACGATCTGGATGATACTTTTTCAACTGTGACACATGAAACACATTGTGCACTTCACTGAACCTAGGTGGAAAATACAAATGATTAGCCACCTCACCAACTTTCTCAAAAATCTCAAAAGGCCCAATATACCTCAGAGATAACTTTCCCTACTTCCTAAACCAATGATGTCCCAACCTAGGAGATATCCTCAAGAAAACATGAACACTCACCTCGAATGACAATGTCCATCGACGATGATCGACATATGATTTCTGACAACTCTGTGCCATCTCCATTCTCTTTCTGATCAAATTGATCTTCTTCGTAGTCTCCTGCACAAGGCTCGGTCCAACCATTGAGGACTCACCCGTTTGCACCCAACATAGTGGAGAACGACACATCCGCCCATACAACGCTTCAAACAGAGCCATATGTATGGATTCCTGATAACTATTATTGTACGAAAACTCAACCAATGAAAAGTGATCCTCCCACGAGCCACCAAAATCCATGACACAAGCCTGCAACATATCCTCCAGAGTTTGTATCATCCTCTCGGATTGACCATCCTTCTGAGGGTGACACACCGTACTCATGATAAACTTAGTTCCAAGGGATTACTGTAATGATTTACAGAAATGATATGTAAACCTTAGATCTCTATCGGATACGATTGAAACTGGAACGCCATGCCTCTTTACCACCTCCCATAGATAGATTTTGGACAGATCCTCCACTGTATGAGATGCATGAATCAGGATGAAATGGGCCGACTTCGTTAGCTGATCCACTATCACCCAAATGGCATCGTGCTTTCTGACCGTTCTTGGGAGACCTATGAAAAAATACATCGCTATTTACTCCCACTTCCAAATAGGGATTGGTAAATACTGCAACATTCCCGCTGGCCTCTAATGCTCTTCCTTGACCTTCTGACAAGTCAAGCATCTCGAAACAAACTCAGCCACTGTTCTTTTTATACCAGCCCACCAAAACTGCACTTTTAATGATTTATACATTTTATGAATTCTAGGATGAACAGCCCACCTGGAATGATGATACGCCCTGAGAAGATCCTCCTAACAAGAAACTAGTAAAACCATCCGATTCCTAAAACACAAAAATGAATCTCCATTTAGTTTCCAACCCTCAATAGTCTCCCTACAATTGAGTCTTGACCCCATGTTCACACACTCAAAATTAGATATCTGTGACTCTTTAACTAGGCCAACCAAGTCAGGAATCAACAAAACCAGAAAGAAGACCGCTCTATCACCCTGTTCCTCATAATCCAACCGCATGTCAGCTATAACCAATGTCAACTACCACAGGTCTGATGCCTGTTTTACCACTTGAGCATATGATTTTCTACTTAATGTATCCACCACCTAATTTCCCTTAATCGGTGTGTACATCAAGTCAAAATCAAACATCTCGAGATATTCCATCCATCTTTTTTGCCTCAAGTTCAAATCCCTTTGTGAGAAAATGTTTTTCAAGCTCTTATGATCTGTATATACCATGAATTTCTCACCGAAGAGATAATGAAACCACACTTTCAAATCATGGACCACTGCTGCCAACTCCAAATCATGAGTTGGGTAGTTCTTCTCATGCACCCTTAACTTCTATGAGCCATATGCAACCACATGATTCCCTTGTATGAGAACGCACCCCAACCCTGATCCCGATGCATCACAATACACCACGTAACCTTTTCTTTGTTCTGGAAAAACCAAGATTGGTGCTGATGTAAGGTGACCCTTTAGCACTTTGAAACACTGCTGAAATTGTTCATTCCACTAGAATGGAACATTATTTCTTGTCAAAGCTATCATCGGTGAAGTCAAATGTGAAAAATCATGAACAAAACGCCAATAATACCCAGATGGGCCAAGGAAACTCTATATATCAAACACATTCATTGGAAGTTACCATGAGATAATAGTCTCTATCTTTTTCGGATCCACTGATACACCCCTTTCAGAAATCACATGGCTCAGAAAACGAACTTCCTGTATCCAAAAGTCACACTTTGACAATTTGGCATACAACCAATGATCCCTCAAGATCCCTAAGACTGTCTCCAAGTGCTGCTCATGCTCCACCCTTGTCTTTGAATACACCATAATATCATCTACAAACACCACCACAAATGAATCCAAATATCTCTGAAATATCCAATTCAAAAATGCCATGAACACCGCTAGCGCATTCCTTAAACCAAAGGGCATAACCACATATTCATAATGGTCATATCTACTTCTGAAATCTGTTTTAGGAATATCGTCCTTCCTCACCCACAATTGATGATATCCTGACCTCAGGTCGATCTTGGAGAACCAATGGGCTCCCCTAAATTAGTCGAACAAATCATCAATTTGTGGAATTGGATATCTATTATTTATCGTAACTTGGTTAAGTCTACGATAATCAACACAGAGTCTCAAAGTTCCATCCACCTTTTTCACAAACAACACCGGTGCTGCCCACAAAGATGTGCTAGGCCGGATAAACCCTTTTTTTATAACTCTTCCAACCGGACTTTCAATTCCCGCAATTCAGATGGTTCCATCCAATAAGATGGAAGTGAGATAGGACTGGTCCCTAGAAGGAGATCAATCGTAAACTACACTTCTCTTACGAGAGGTAACCCAGAGAATTAATCAGGAAAAACATCCATGAACTGATCTACCACTCCTAGAAGAACACTCTTCTCAACACCCTCTGTTGATTCCAATGACAATCCCGCCAACTGATAAGATAACGTGCCCACTGCCGGTGCCAAAAAACCCGTTTCACTCTGCCTTTCATGCCTCTATCCTCTAAAGAGATGTCTAACACCATAGTGTGTCTTAAAAGCCACTGTTTTCTCATCAAAATCAATGTGAGCCTTAAATTCCACCAGCCAATCCATTCCCAGGATTACATCATACCCATCCATCTCAAGCACTGAGAAATTCCACATTAGCTCAACTTCTCCCACAATGATACAACATGCTCTACACAAGAAGGCTCGACACTCTCTTCGACCTAGAGGAGTTTGAAGTTTTAAAACTGATGGAATCATTTCTACCCTTAAACCCAACAAATCAACCACACATGCAACAATAAAAGAGTGTGAAGCACCAGTATCAAACATCACTTGCATCAAGGTAGAATTTAAAAGAATAGTACCTCGCACCGTGGATGGTCCCGACTTATCATCCACTACAAACTTATTTACTCCGAACACATGTTTTCTTGCCACACTCTACTCTTTATTGCTTTGCTGAGGCGTCATGGTATTCCTAGAATCACCATGACCCACTTTACTCTGCTAACGAGGGGTATACTGCTATCCCCGTCCCATCGAAGCATATGACATCTGTGATCCCTGAAGAGTTTCATGCGCACCCAACCTTGGATCATTCCAACAATAATGCTGTAGATGCCCCATCTACTTACAATTATGACATGATCGAGGTTATGCCATACAATCCCGCTTGATGTGTCTCGTAGAACCACACTGAAAACATCCTGACTTGATCTAGGTATTCGTAGGAAGATTCACTGATCCTACTGTCAGATTATATTCCATATTCCCGCCCTGGGAATAAGTGTCCCTCCTTCGCTTGAACACAGAGTTAGAGTTAACACTATTCCCCATGGGTACCATCATGCTTCCTCTTCGCAGAGCGCCCAACAAATCCCGCTCAGCCACTGAGGCTCTATTCACTATCTCTGTGTAACCATTTATACACAGCACCTCTATCTTGGAATGAATGTTTGACCTCAAACCAGCTTCAAAGATACGAGCTTTCAACAACGTGCTACCCACCACCTCGGGTGCAAACCTTCCTAAGTTCATAAACTTATCTGCATACTTCATCACAAACATATGCTCTTAATTCAGACTGAAGAAATTAGTTGTGCACCTAACTGGTGCCATTTATATAAATAGAAAACAAACAACAATGAGTCTCACTTCTGTAGACATCAAGAATTCCCATTTCACATCTCATTAAACAACCATATCAAAATGTGGCTTTCCACCTTTCCACATTTTCCATGTTTCACCATTTTGAAAACCAAACCATTTTCAAAATACCAAATTTATTCACATTAGAATTTCACACATTTGTAAAGCCATTTCTCAATTCATCCCATAAATCATTATTACCAATGAAATATGCATCCTAGTGGGAAGTCATTGCTACCATGCATGTCATGCTCATCTCATTGGATACACCCACGAAGATGAGATATCCAATGCCTATAAGTGTCTCCAAAACACTTATGTACCCAACTCCCTCATAACTTGAATTTCATCATAAAAGGGTTAGCTGTGTCCTTTTATGCTATACATTCCAAGTTCTAACATTTCTATGCCTTTCTACCATCCCGAATCATGGAATTAACCACAACTAATGTCAACACCAAATCCGAGAATCAACTCCAAAGGAATGAACAAACTGATACCACTTGTAACACCCCGCCCCTACCTCATTGTCTTGAGGAGGCAGTGAGGGTTACTTGGCCTTAAACGACGTTCCCAAGGCGCCAAAGGTTGGAAATAAATGCCAAGGGCTCCGAGAACAATTTGGGGAACTATTTTCCCATAATACGAAACTGTCCAAACAATCCAAAACTATATGATGCATGTCAACAAAACAACCAAACTCATACATTACCAAAAGACAACCAGATAATCCATAACGATCTCACATGCCAACACAGCCCAATACAACATTAGAGTACTATGCGGAAGACCAAAAAAGGAAACACCATGATCCATGACACCACCATAGCTCCACACCAAGCTCCAAGCTCCAAGATCCACCAAGACATCACAATGCACCACTAAAGGAGGTTTATGCCTTAACTTTTCCCATGTCACGATATACGACATCTGCAAAGACACCAACATGCCAAAGTAGGGGGTGAGTACTAAAATTCAGTAGGATTTCCTCAAATTACTTCCCTATACATGCCACTAGGATAAAACCATTAGCACATTTATATAAAACAATTTATATAAAATAATCACAAGTGCAACCATTTCCATAAGCCAAACATGCCCTTACCAAGCCATCACACCCAAACCAAGTAATCAAGGGAGACCCAACCAGGCATGCCACAAGACATTTCATCATTTAAAAATTAGAAAAAAAAATTCCAACTTTCCAAGCAATGCACAAGAAACAACCAAACGGTGGGACTTCTGCCCAATTCGTTCACCCATTTACAACAAAACAACCAAAATGGTGGGACTTCCACCCAACCCATTCACCCATTCACAACTAGCAGTACTTACCAACCACAACCAAACTGTAGGACTTCCTCCCAACCCATTAAACCATTCACTACTAGAGGTACTTCTCGACCACTACCAAACTGTGGGACTTACTCCTAACCCATTCCCCCACTCACAACTAGCGGTACTTCTCGACCACTACCAAACTGTGGGACTTCCGCCCAACCCGTTCACCCATTCACAACTAGCGGTACTTCCCGACCACTACCCACATGGTGGTTCTTATAACCTGTAACAACCCGAGATTTTATAAGATACATTCTTTTTAATTTCATTCATATCTTCTATTGTACGACACACCAAGATTATCTTGTGCTATACGCAACACTGTATTAGCTTGCAGTATACGCAACACTTTTCTTGTCTCTTGTTACACACAATTTCAAGTTCGTTTGATAGAAGTTATTCTACGCAACATTGAGTGTATATATATATATATTCAATGTATAAATAAAATATGGTTGGATTTTGTTATACGCAACAAAAAAGGAGTTTTTCACTACACGCAACCCTGACTTGGCTTGCATTACACGCAATCACGACCTTCCTCGATAGCGTGTGTTGTACGCAATACCGGGTTTTACTAAACAACAGTATATTATTATAATATTGTTATGAACCAGCCGTTATGAATAGTGTTAACTAAATTTTTAATTTTATAACATTATTATTCATCTTACACATTTCTATAACATGGTATAAGAACAAAATAAATTTTTCGGGTAAAATAAGTATTTTTCAAAAAATGCAGTTTTGCCGCCTTTTGATGGCGCATCCACTTTAAATATAGTTTTTGACATGTTTATAAGTTAAATTTGACAAAATAAAATTCTTCTTTTGAATCAGGATATAAAAATTTACATTAGATAAAGTTTTGATATTTTTCCGATAACTTTTATATTTTAATGAATAGTAAAAACACGCTATATTTTAATTAAAAACAAATTTTTTCATCGTAATATCTTATGTGGTTAAATTATAATATTGAATGGTTTTAAAGTAAAACTAGAATATATTTTTACCATTTAATATAATTTATGTCATTAGCATTGATTTTACCTTGAATTCGTAGGTTAAATCAATTCAATATTTTGCAATGTTTTAAAGAAAAACCCGTTTTCTTTCGACAACGGGATTAATTTTAATTTAATTTCTGCAACTTTTGTGTATTGAATTTGGAAAAATGGATTCCATATTTGGAATCATTGGATCCAAATTATTTTAATAAGCTACTTTTTATTTTTGGGAATTATGAATAGTAACTACGGTAAATTTTATTTACCATAGTTAAAGGTAAATCGGGTAATTAAGGGTAAATATAATAAAATTACCCTAACACATGTCAAAATCCTATTTTATGACTAAAAGTCAACCCATATCACCTAAGGGTCGGATTAGATTCATTTAATGGTCTTTTTTCCATGAAAATAATTTAATTATTATTAAAACCAAAGAATGCGACAACATGTCACTTTCTTAAATCTTATAAGTATAATAATTTTAATTTAGTGAAAAACTTCATGAAACTTCGAAAATTAATAGTCTAAAGAAAGATAATACAATTATCTACATCATAGGAATTTATTTAGAAATTTTAGGGATTAAATAATTATCATTTATTATGACACAAAGATGATGCAGTAATTGTCTTATTAATGAAATATTGACATAATTGATGTTATAAATGCCCAAATAAATGTAATTTGAGACTTTTTATGACTTACAATAATTTTATAGGTTAATATGACATGTTATTTTTGATTTAAGTAACTTGGTTCGAACTTATCATTCTGTTATGAATTTCATAAAAATCATGTACCAAATAGTGTCAAAATTGAAATAAATTAGTTTTTAAAACAAATATTATATTATTATTTGTTATTTTATTCCTAAAAATCTAAGGTTCGTCCAAATGACTTAGATAAGGTTATATATACTAATAATAAACAACTTGGGGTTCGTTTGTCTTGATATAGTAATTTTATTGACCTTATAGTGTAAGAAAACAAGAAGACATGGTAAAAGTAAAATTATCTAACTTAAAGTTAAATATAAATGATAAGGTTAAAATAGGAACCTAAACTTATCTAAATTATATTGGATGAGAGGATTTCGACCCATACCCACTTTATATTCAAAATAAGACCCTTTGGAACCATTATAAACCGAATTTTACCTTAATATAAAATAATATTTTGAGATTTTCCTAAGGTGCCCCTCTCCTCCCTTATAAAAGGGCACCTCCTCCCTCTCCTCATCACACCAATTTGAGCATTGAAGCTCGGCCAAACCCTGACAAACTCTCTTCTCCACTTCCCTAGTATCATCCTAGAGGTCCTGGTATTCTTCAAATACCATCCTTAGTTCTTTAAGTGGAGGTTAAGTGAAGGCGTGTCAAAAAGAGGTAATATCCATTACCGATCTTTTTCAATTTCTTTCTTCTTCAACTTCTTCTTCTTTAGTTGTTTCATGATAAAGTAATAACATAAATATTTATTATATACTGATATGTTATTATAAATATGAAACAACTCTAATTAACCTTCTATCCATCCTACGGAAAAAGGAAATCACCGTGCGTGCGTACGTACGGAATACCGTCTCCACGCCGTGGTGTAATCTATTTTCCGTCACCACCTTAATTGGATGGGTATAATGGTGTAATTAATAACTATATATGATTATTATAAAGTGATATTGATACTGAAATAGTATACATACACTTCAACACAATTCCATGACCATGGGAACGATATCATCGCTCGTGCGTACGTACGGACTACCGTCTCCACGACGCGATGAGATTCATTCTCCACATTAACCATTCATGAATGATTATAAAGTATATATAATGAATAATAATGAAATATATGACATGTTAAATCTACTGGATTTATGTATATATATATATGTATGTCATCTACTTACTTCCATTCAAGACAATAAGAAAAGGAAAACAGCGTTCATGCGTACGTACGGACTACCGTCTCCATGAACGATGTGTTTCATTTCATTTATCTATATATTATATATATATATATATATACTGAATATATATGATATATAAATCATGTTTTATGTTCTGGAAGTAATTAAATCATGATATAAGTAATAATAATGTCAAGAACAACAAGTCCAAACACCTACGATAAATGAAACAATTTTACCCAAAACGCTTCTTTAACATGGAATTTACAAAAGAACGGGTAATATAATGTCATAAGTGAACCATATATGATATCATTATGTAATAAGTTAATGAAATTATTTAAATCATTATACAGGAGGTTCGGATACGTACAAAGCATATCAGACACAAGGTAAGGGAAATATCACAATCTCATTTTTATCCGAGATTGTTTATACTTTGGTATTTACTGGGGTGTATTTTATCATCCACATCCATGTTTCCTCAATATGTAATATTATTTCCATCCACCTACAATTGTTTAAATCCAATTTTACCCTTTTTTGAGTTTTTAGTAAAAGATATGAAAGGAATCTTTTGTCATTTTTGGTAAGAGGTACTTTTTTGACTTTTCTGAAAAAAGTACGAGAAGAATGTTTTTTTAACTTATAAGAAATGAATGGATTTTTAAAACATTATTTACAAGAATCTTCCTTTACAATTTTTCAAGTTTATTTTTAATCAAATTATTTTAGTTTAGAATTGTATGACATGTTAAGAAAGGAAAAGTGTTTTTGAAGTAGAAAGGATATTTTCCTCAAGAATGGAGTTCGAGTGTTTTATCAAAATTATTTTCCATCTAAGATAATAAAGGGTTATGTTTCTATCCCTATTATTAAATTGATTTGATTATGTTGTGATGGAATTATTTTTATGAATTCCTTTATCTTATATGAATTGTTTGATGATTTCACGATGTTTAAGATTCCCATTTTTATTACATGGGTTATGCAATGATGTATGATTTATGATTTTGTGGCACACATAAGAATGGTATCATTATGAGATGGGTGGGACCTATATCTCCCTCCAATTCATTGGGTAATGATTTTATATCTCATGAGATAGACATGGCTGGAACGGTAGGTTATACCAGTTCAGTGAAACAGGACTGAAATGAGGGTGACTCGGTTCAGAAATGGACTTTGTCCACTAAGATAGTCTTGGCAATGAGTCCTGACTAATAAGATATGATTCTATATGATTATGTGTATATGCCACAAAGTTTCATGTTTTAATTTATGATTATTGGGATTTCATTTCACTACTATGATTTATCCCATGTTATGATATTATGATCTCTTTTGCAGGTTAAGATTTCCAAAATGTTATGTTCTTATGAATATGATGTGACTGATTTTTTTGTTTTGTTTACCCTTACTGAGCATTTGAGCTCACCCTTTTTATGTTTTCTTTTCCCCAGGATATAAAGAAATGTTTTAGGTAATAAAAAAAAGGGAAGGTCTTTATGGGAGATGTTGAAGATCTTTCACCATGATTAGAAGATTACGTTCCGAGTTTCCAAAGACACTAAACTATTACGGTCCTTGTGTGTGTGTTTTTGTTATGTAATAAGTATTCCGAAAAAGTAATGTAATGTCCTTGTACGTTAAGCTTCAGGTCTCTACAGTTGGTATCATAGGAAAGGTTTAGTCAAACTTTGGAAACTAGGATGCGAAAACGTTAGTGAGATCCCTAGAGATATTACTAAGGTATGTCTAGGGATGTCCCTAAGGATAAGTATACATATAGGATATAGTCCTAGAACTACGGTAACGATATTAGAATTTAACCTAATATGTTAGATATTAAGGGTACTCCCCCTTTACTATGTTGTTTTCCCTAGCATTATTTTTGCCTCTCACACTATTCTTTTTAGGTTTTAGACGATGGCTGGAACCCGAAGGAACCGTGTTGATCACTATAATGGAAAATGCAATGATTGTCCTCCTGAACAAACAAGTGTTATGGGAGATGGAGTGAAAAATCTTATTGCTATACTTACACAAGCTATGAATCATTCTGGACTTCCAAATGAGCAGAGAAGGGAACAATATTCTATTGATTCCTTCATGAGGCAACGTCCACCTTCTTTCAGTGGGTCTTCCGATCCACTTGTTGCTAAACAATGGATCAGTACCACTGAAAAGATATTTTCAGTTCTTCAAAGTTCTGAACATGATAAAGTCATCTTAGAAGTATATCGTTTGGAAGGTGAAGCTGATCAATGGTGCAATCTTATCAAGAATATGAGGCCAAGAGATGAAATTGAGTCCATGGAATGGGACGAGTTCAAGAACTTGTTTTTCAGTAAGTACTTCCCTCATATTCTTCAAACAAAGATGGAAAAGGAGTTTCTTGAGCTGAAGCAGAAGGATGATGAATCTGTTGGTATATACGAAGCGAATTTTACAAGACTTGCAAGGTATGCATCTAGCATTATCATCCAACCTGAAAGTAAAGTTGATCAATTTTTCAGTGGCTTAAAACCAAGTCTTCTAAGGGAATTAGCTATAAGAGACTTCAGTAGCTATGAAGAAATTGTGCATTGTGCTGTCAAGGTAGAAATGGAAGTTGTGTGTGTGTTTTTGTTATATAATAAGTATTCCGCAAAAGTAATGTAATGTCCTTGTACGTTACGCTTAGGGTCTCTACATAACCACTATCCATCACCTTTTATAGTGAGACTTCATGCCCACTTCCACACAACATTTCAACCAATCACAACCAAGCATATAACCCATCAAGGTCACAATAACATGAAATCAACCAATTCCATTGCATATAAATCCACTTCCATAAATCAACAATTTATTTAAAATCATTTTCCATGCCAAACATCATTTCAATAAAACAAAATCTCTATTGAAAACCATTTTTCATCAATCATTTTCCAAAATCAATCTCAACAACCCATTTTAAAATCTCCATTTTAAAATCCATAATAATAGCATTTCACCATGAAACCCCCCTTTTCCCAAAAATCCCCAAATGGACTTCCAACCAATTTCACATAACAAATCACAATTAGTTTTCAGCACAAAAATTAATTGTAATAAAGAACCACTAGTTCTAACCAAGTGGATTCGAGAGAGAAGCCACCTACCTTTAGGGTTCCTGAGAAATCGACCCACGAGAAACCGCGCCTCAAATCCGGTGAACGCACCACTGAAACCTCTCTAGATCCCTTTCCCTAACATTCAACAGACTTAAAAACATCATCCAAGGCAACCAATACCCTAGATATACACAAAACAAGTGTAGATCTAGAAAACCAAGAAAGAGGGAAGAGCATATCTTGAGGAAAACACAAGGAAACCAAGAAGAGAGACTTACTCGGGAGAAACCACCTTCAATACACCAAGAAACCTCTTCAAAATGATTCCAAAATGAGTGGGAAAGCTCCTACACCCCCTGAGAACTGAAGAAATCGAGTGAGTCATGAGTGGGAGGAAGTTTGGGGTGAAATAGGTTAAGCCTGAGGGAGCCCAGAACTTATAACCCTATTTTTAAGTGGCCGCACGGTTAGCCCGCACGGTTTGGAAAACTGAGCGCTAACCATGTGCACGCTAATGCCTCGAGAGCAAGGGTCCACACAGTTTCCTGGAATAGTTTGTAAAATCATGTGCAGGCCATGTGAAACCTACTGTCTCCCCCTACACGGTTTCCTGGAGAATCCGCACGGTTTCCCTTAGCCGTGCTCAAACCGTGCACCCATAAAAAAGACTCCAAACTTATCCAAAACCATTCCAAACTCTCCCAAACTCTTACCAACTCAACCCATGAACTTTAAACATAGAAAAATTCATAAACAATGGTTACATACCTCAAACTGGGGGTGCTACATCTTACATTTACTTATAATAATTATCGGCCAAAGGATTAATTTTATATAATTTTTTAAATAATTTTTTTACATTTTAGTTAATCTTATTAATAACTTACATTCCAAATGCTAGGTGGTTGCTATAATAATATTTTATTAATATTATTAATAGTATATTATTGTTTGGAAAAAATCTACCTTTCATGTAACAAAATCTATCTATGGAACTCAGTATTGTCTGTAATAAAATCCAAGCATAGTATTGTGTGTACCACAAGCTAATATAATAGTTTAGTGTAGTGAAATATTAACTTGTTGTTGCATATAATGCAAGAAAAACTTAGTTCTTTCATATAAAAAAATATATATTCAGTGTTGTGTGAAATGGAAAAAATAAAATAATTAAAATAATTTGAAAAAAAAATCTTAAAATCTCAGGGTGTTACAGTTGTGGAAGATGGAACTTAGATGGATTCAAGAGTTGATTTTGGGTAGCTACCTCTGTGTTGTTAATAGGTTGATTTCTTTTTCAGTTTTTTTTGGATTTAATTTGGCCCTTTTAACTTTTTATACTACTTTTTGCACTTTGATGTGGGATAAATGTTATGAATGCATTTACAGTATGAGTTGATTACTGTTCTATATTATACTGGTGTATGAAGATGTGTGTGAGTAAATGTACTTTAGTATAAACCCCCCATGCATGTGATATGCCTACTCAGAGATTGACACCAAACCCTAGACTATTGAAGGTGGGCTTGGGGTGTAACACTCAGATTACTACTAGTTAGGAAGGCCCCAATGGGTCAATTTATGAAAATCATGGGCTTAGAAAAATTATTAAAAACATTTAAAAAATTAAACTTTAATTTTTGGAATGTTTGGAAAACTTTGTGGGACTGTGCAACATATATTATGTGAATTAAAATTAGTGTAAGTTATTTAAATTCTTATTTAATGACCACAAGTTATATTCATCACAAATTTAATTTTATCACGCATTTATTTTGTGTGTTGACTGATCGTGAGAGGCGACTAACCAATTTATATCTGGATTTAATTAATTTATTTAATTATTTCATGCAGTTATTGTGTGTAATAATTAATTATCTAAATAGGTGCTCTGTGTATCATATTCCTTCCTAATTGTACGTATAAGGGTCTGGATGTCTATAAGAGCTTCATTTCATGTGTATTATGCATCCCTAAGAACCCTCACCTACATGTGAGTTTTCTATATATTATAACAAAGATGAATAAAGATGGGGACCGTGCTAATGCAAGGTAAAGTTCCAAAAAATATGTAAATACATTGAATGGGGGTGATCATTGTGACATGCATTATACATGGCTCTGGTAATTACCCCTAGGGTCACAATTGATATATTTATGCTCAATGGATCAACTAGTATTATACATTCATGATTAGTCATATAATTAATTAATTTTTTCATGGTTTATTATCATTTTGTGAATGTGCTTATTTATGTGATCACATATAATAATAAACAAGCATTAATAGATAAAATGAACATGCTTGGTGATTTTTTTTCTATTTATAAAATTATATAGATGTGAGTGTAGTCATATAGAACAATAAAATTTATATAGAAATGGACTACATTCATTGAGAAAAATTAAAACCCACAAAGTTATATTAAGTAATTAATTACTTCCATAACTTAAATTTGAAAAAAACCAATTGTATAATGTACTCATTAGCCCTAGTTGATGGTACCTCCCACTACTTGGGAGTTATTATATGGGTGATGGGTAAACTTCACTAAAACTATAATCAAGGAAGTATGGATATCTAGCTTGGTGTAATTTTAAAGGCAAGGATTGAGAAATAAAAGGTTATTCTTTGTAGGAGATGAGACTCTACTCAATAGATCAAGTAACTGCAAGTTAATGTGGTTGTCCAAATATAATCCAACCTTGAACCTCTCTAAGTAGTGTAATTTCCATATGTTGAAATATGAGAAGAGATTTTAAGGATCCTTTCCACCATAATCCTCTAAGATACTTGGTATTTTGAATACTGTAGTTGAGGGATACTAGGGTTCGATAAAATAGTGGTAGACACTTAAGATAATAAATATATAATTTTTAATAAACTGGTAATCAATATAAAAGTACTAATCTACTTAAGTTTAATTTTATAGATAAATTAAAAGTGAAAACATTGATACATTATGATCTATATTGGATAAAAAACATGTAGTCACCATCATAAATTTACAAGAGTGGTACAAGAACTTGCACATAATATTAAAATATAAAATAAAATTATATATGTTGGAGTCCCCACTACCTAATCAACCTCCTCATGAAGCATGTGAGGATGCTAAATATGATTATAGGAGAGTTATGGATAAATAATTTTATGTCTATATAATAATGCTATTATCAATGTCTAAAGAGTTGAAAATGAAACATGAGGACATAGAAGGTTATACCACGTTATCTCATCTCTGAGAAGTTTATGAGGAGATAGTGAAGTGATAATTCAATGAGATTATTATCACGATGATCAAAAATAGATTGATAAATGGAACTCAAGCTGGTCCACATATACTCATGATAATAGAGTGCATTGAATGACTAGAAGAATTGGGATTCTAGTTGAATCAAGAACATTCAGTTCATCTCATTCTCTCATCTTTACCTCTCATTTTATCTAGTTTCATTGAGAGTTATCAAATAAATAGTATGGAGAAACCACTTATATATCATTTGGTATAGGTTCTATAGGAAGAAAATAATTTAAATAAAGTTATATATTCAATTATTAAGGTGAAAAATAAAAATACAAGGTGAAAAGGCCAACTTCAAGTACACTACTAAAGGAATTTTCACAATGACCTTCTAGAAACCAAAGACAAAGAGGGAGAGAATTGAACAAGGAGATATTTTCTTCACATGTGGAAAGATATGAAACTAGAGGAGAAAATATAATGAAATGAATAAGAATAAAGCACAATATTCTACTTTAGGTATATTCATTATTAAAAGTAATATTTTATATTCAATCCATGGCTATTAGATACAATATGTTACATACATATTTGTTTTTGAATATAGGAACCAAATATTTCAAGATACATTACAGTAATTCAAGGTGTGTCTTCCAAGTAGTTGATAAAATATGATACCTATATTAGTGGAGAGAAGAACACAATTCTTATTACCAAGTTAATGGTTCATGTGAAACTACAATTTCGTGTTTAATTCTACCAAAAAATTTAAGATTGAATATTTTTTATGGTATTTCCTACACAAAAAATATTTTATTAATACATGAATCATTAGAAATAGATGATGAACATAAAATGTAAGTCTCTAATTCCTAGTTGTATAAAGATAATTCTTTTTTCTAGAAAAACTAAAATAAATTGTCAAGGATATACCTATTATGGTATTTATACTCTTTGGAGCTAAAAATATTAGGTATTATTGACACATTGAATTTTCTAGTTTTAGAAAAATAAACCTTTAATAAATAATGTTAATCTAGAAATATTTTAGAATTAGTCTAGTTAGAGAGTGTGAACTATTCCAAGGAGAAACTAGAGGTAAATTTATACACTTAATGATATTAAGAGTTTTCAGGAATGTAAAAGTGAAGTAAGGAACATGCATGGTTATAATATATGAGTTTCTTCTAGTCTGTGAGCCTAAGAATATCTCAACCATGCATCCATCGATCAATATAAATATTGATTGGATTTATTTCCAAACTCATATATCCTCAATCACATCAAATCAAATATGTGAGTGAGTAAAAAGAGGATCATTGATGAGTCTTACATGAAAACATTTATAATTAAAATTTAGTGTGGATAAATTACTAAATGAAAATTTCCTTATGCACATAAAATTCATAATTTTAGTAAAATAAGAATCAATGATGAGACTCATATTCATTTAAAAATATTACATTATATTTTTGGGACATTATTTTAAAATTTCATCATTATCCCAAAACCATATGCTAACTATAATGAAAAATATCTATCATATGAGTTATAATATGGAATAAATCCAATATTACAAAATAACATGTGTTTATATGTAAAGAGTTTGTTAAACATAAGTCAAAAACAAACTTACATTAAGTAAAACAAAAAGTGAATCTTTTTTATTATCCTAAAGTTCATATATTATATTTTGTAAATCCATAAGATATAAAGTTAATGTAAAGTTCTAGACTATATTTCAATAAAAGGGAACATATCTCTATTTTATCTAGTAGGAGAAAGAATAACTTGGGTTAAATAATATAGAGAAACAACAGATTGACAATATTCTCAGTTTGTGGAGTTCTAATGAGAGTAGTGGGTCTCATCTTCACCACCCACTCTATGACAATTAAATCAATTTATATAGGCCTTTAAGAACCAAAATTTCATCCATATATTGATTGATATTTTCACCAAATGTTACAATTTTTTATCACCCTTGAAACTTTTGGTTTAATCTCTATAATTAATTTTTATCATTTAAATATGAATGCATAACATTCCAACTCCTTAATGTCATCATCACATGATGAATACCCAAACATGATAGAATTTTGAGAAAGAGAATGCATAAACCAGCATGAGTTGCAAAAAACTCTATATTTTGTTATATGGTGAGTGTCACTACACTATAGTATACTTTCATGAGGTTATCATGATATATGATATCATTCTGGTTTCCACATTCTCTTTCTTAAAATTCTATCATGTTTGGGTATTCATCATGTGACGATGAAATTAAGGAGTTGGAATGTTATGCATGCATATTTAAATGTTAAACATTCATTATAGAGATTAAACCAAATGTTTAAAGGGTGATGAAACATTGGAACATTTGGTGAAAATATAAATCAATATATGGATGAAATTTTGGTTCTTAGAGGCCTATATAAATTGATTTAATTATCATTGAGTGGTTAGTGAATATGAGACCCACTACTCTCATTAGAACTTCAGTTTCCAAGAATATTATCAAGATGTTGTTTCTATATATTATTTAAACACAAGGTTCTAGAAAACCATGAATAAATGGAGGTCCTAACCAAGTGTTAGATTATTTCCATGACTATCGATACCTCTACAGAAAGGAGTCTTTTCATATTCTTCTCAGAAATCTCGATCAAATTCTTGTGAAAAGTATTGGAATTCAAAATAAAAAACTATAAGGTAGATCATTTATATTCTTAGTTTATATTTATTAAAAAAATATAGATATATTTCTAGTTTAATTGGGTTTTGGATTGTTATTTTTATATGTTTTAGATGTTATACACCCCTTTCAAACCCTTCAGTGGTATCAAAATAGATATATCAAGTTTTATCTTGATCTTTGGTTGAATGAAGATTTTGGAAAATTTGTTTTTCAGGCACCGTGACATAGCACCTTGTAAATGGACGTTTTAGTTCTTGATTTTTCATTTCCATAGTGAGGACCAGTGAAAAAAAGGCATGGTGCTTATAAAATTTATAACACCACACCATAGAACATGAAAAATGGTCATTTTTAGCATCATAAAAAAACATTATTTTTTTAGTATGATGATGTTCTATGCTCTGGTGAACCAATTTATGCATCATGATGGATTCAAAATGTGTACTTTCCATGATATAGGCCAAAACATTTTGGACTTATGGAGTCATTTCCCAAAACAAAAAGCTCCTAATAAAGACTAGATTGAAACAACCTCCAAAAATAATCATGGTCTCCTTATGTCAAGTGTTTCCTCTATGAGGAAGACCATGTTATGGTATATGATTTTATGGTTAGTAGTTTAAAAAATTATATATATATATATATTTTAAAATTATTAAAAAACATTTTTGGTTAGCCTGCATTGAATATAGGAGGGGGGGATTTAAATCAAACTAAAATTATTTTGGTACATTTGATATAGGTTTAAAGTGGATTTACATAGTTGTATAATTTATAAAGTATTATAAATTTTAAAAATAAGGTAAAAATATAAAATATTCATATTAAGGACTTATTTGAAAATTACTTATTCTATTCTAAGAAGGAGTTTTGTATGTTAATATGATAAATGGTTTATAGATCCTAATAAAATATATTTTTAGGTGTTAGAATTATGATAAAATTAAAGTCTCTCTTGAGTAAAGTATTCTTGGATAGAGATACTTTGGGTATAATTGATCATTATCCTAGAGGCTTATGCCTTTTCTTGAAATGTGGTAGTTGAATATCTGTCACTCTAAGATTATTTTTTGAGGATTATTTATTTCATATGATTATATTATTTTATATGAAAGGGTTTCATTTACATTATGCATGAGATGCGTTTGAATATGAATAAATATAGTTTACTTTTAATTTGGTTTAGTAACACAGGATATGAGTTGTGTAAAGATTTACACATCAATATGGTTGGAACATATTAGTTTTGTGGAAAGGATAAGAGTTTCAAAGTAAATCACTAGAATTGTGAATACTTGTAAAAGTAATAACATGATATAATATGGTGATACTTAATCCCATTTAAAAATTTTAAGTGTTAGTTTCCTTTAAGAAAACACACTTATTAAAACCTCAATCATCTGACCAGGTATGTCTTGTCAAAGCTAGGTGCCCCTGAATTATCTTACATAAGGAAATTAATGGGTGAACCTAATATGATTAGGTTATTATTTAATTATTTGAGAGACCTTAATAAGATAATGTTACTAGAGGAATAATGTTTAGTTTATCCATATGATGGATTGAATAAAGAGTTATCTGCTGAACAATCCAAGAGTTATATATGGTATGATTGAGATGATTCCCTATCTAAATAACTAATTGTTAAGAGAAATTCCCAAAAATATTCATTTCTTAGTGAAATATGGATCTCAACCCACTAATATATATTATGAATTTAAAAGGGGTTATTATTTTAATGAAATAACATTTAATAAAATTCCTTATTAAATGTATATAAAACATGATACTCATATGATCAAAGATTCTATTGTGGATAAATAAGCACCAAAATCATCCAAATTATCCTTGATATTATACCTTAGGAAGGATATGATTAATATAATAAAATTATTAGAGTGGTAAAACAACTTGACAATTTTTCTTAAAAAAGTCAAAATTTTTTGTTCTAGAGTAACTCCTACACGAGTCACCAATTGTTGATGTAGTTCAATAACTGGATCTAGATGCTTATGTGAAGAATAAAATAATTAAATAAAGGTTTCCTATAGTCTTTTTATGGTTATGAAATTCATTATATTATCATTTATGGAAATTTTTTTACAATATGAATGATTTCAAGAAGAGTTTACTATATTTCTCAAAGTATTGAGGATGGATGAACTGAGTAAAAGATGTTAATGTTTTGGTACTATATCGACATTATAAGTGGGTAAAAGTTCATTATAGAAGAAGAATTTTTTTGGGAGTTAAAACAATGTTTCTTTGAGTACCCAAACTAGGTAATTAAAACCTAAAATATGTTTTAGTAAAGAGAACTAATTATTCCATATGATTAAACTGTTTAGGATTCTTGAAGGGGTTTATGGAAATTTCTTGGAATGTTTGTGTCAGGTATCAGAGTTATAGAAATCAGTTCTTTGATTTTGAAAGGGTATATGATACCAACTTCATGTTTCACAAGTTTAAATATATAGAAGTTCAAAATCATGGAAAGGATTGATAAATTTTGTAATTTTCTTTACAATGATGAAACAAAGAGTTTTTGAATCATGGATTTGAATGAAAATGAATATATTAAGATCAAATGGATCTTAGTAAAGGAAGTGTATAGTTATCTCATTTCTATTATATTATTAGAGATGTTTATTAACAAATAGATGTTATAAATAATATGAGATGTTGGTTCTAATATACATGGATTATGATTCATTGTATTTTATAACATACCATAAAATAAGATAAGGATAAAAATGTTTTATATAGGATAACAATATTTTTTATTTCTTTTTTTAAGTATGATAGATTTTATCCCACCACCATTGGTGACATATTTTAAATAATAATATTCTTTTTAATAAAATGATCCAAAACACATAGAATACTGTATATGTCATGAAAATAATAACTTGTTTGTTAAATATTATCTCTTAAGTAAATAAGTGATATTTCTAATGAAAAAGAGTTTGTGTATCTTAACATGATATTATTAAGACTTTGAGAAGATAAAATTTAACAAATAAATGATTATAATAGTCAAAATACAAAGTGAATGTCACTTAATATCCCAAAAGGAGTTTTATGATATGATAATAAAAGATTAATGTAAAGAGTTACATTAGTTATCAAAATATTTCAAGGAAAATTCTGATGGAATTATTTTAAGAACTATGATGATAATATACTTAAATGAATTCCAAGTAGACAAAAAAATTATTAACATCATAACATTTGATTTTGTGGAGTTACAGAGTTTTAATAATTTGTTAAAGGAGTTTAAAATTAGGAATATGATTCCTAAGTCTCACCATTATTCAAACTAGATTCCTTCTTATATGTTTCTCACTAAAGAGTTTAGTGGGAGGGTTTTATCAAGTGGTTAAATAGATATGTGATTGGAATTACATAGATATGTAATGAGTTTAAAAAAACCCCAGAAAGTGTATCCAACATAAGGCTGATTTATCAGTATACCATATGTGATTTTAGAGAGATGATTATTTATGGTTTTTTTAATTATTATTAAAGTGGTTTAATGAAATAAAATGTATCATGTTATACAAAAGGAAATATTCACTTTATTATTCTTTTATGTTGGTTATATATATATATATATTACATGAAGTGAAATGATAAATAACCTCTCAAAACACATCTTAAAATTATCTCTAACTGATTTTCATTATGAAGTATTAATGGTTATAATGAAATGTTATGGTTAGCATCTGCAGGATTCTTGTATTAGGATATAAAATGTTCTTAGGAGGCATAAAACGAGTTTTGTGCATTGGATGACCCATGAAATATAACACAAGAAGTGTTCTACACCATGAATTTAGTATAATCAAGGTTCTTGGTTAACATTTGGATTTCCCAAATACCTGAGTTCAATAAGATACCTAGCACGAGAACATTAATATGTTTATAAATTCCTTACATAATTCTCAAGGATCAGTTAATAAGGGGTGGATTGTTATGTTTCTAATCATGTCATTTATTTGAGCTTAACCAAGATAATATTTTTAATCTTATATGAAGAGTATGACATTTGATCCCTATATTGGGTCCAAAACTAACTTCCCATAAAACCAAAAGAAGTTATTCACTAAAAATTACTAGGTGGGAAAAGTATTGGAAGATGAACCTGTTATAGAAGCACAGAAAAGAAGTCAATTATAAAAGAAGAATAAAAGGTTGAAAAATAAAAGAATAATAATAAGATAAAGAATAATGTATTTAAATGGTTTTATAATAATCCATACATCCATAGATAAGAATAATCAAATCACTATATCCATAAAAAAAATTATTGGGTTCAAGTTCACAGTTACAAAAACCCCATCTATAAATATACTTATAAAGTAACATAGTTATATAGTAACCCACATTAATATAGTTCGAAATATACATAGAAGAACTAATGTGTTATAGAAACACTGGAATTCAAGTCTATGGAGCTAAAATTATCATGTATTATACCACTACAATACTATGTCAAAGTTAAAACTACTATAATACTATTGTCGGTGTCTTCGGTCAGCTCTTATATAATACACACATCTAGTAATTTTCCTAAATTCATTAAATAAATTAGGATATACCATTCAAAAAATATACTAATTGGAGCTTGATCCATCAAACTAAACTCCTACCATGGTTCCATCTTTACAAAACTTAATTAATACAAGATCATTCTCCTCTTCAGTCACCAATGAGTGATTTCCTATCAAAGCCTCAATTTAATGTTTAGGATTCATGAAATACCAGTTGTTTTATCTTATATTCTCCCATAGTGGTATTATTTATTCTTTATATCACCCTCCATTCATAAATGGTTATCAATCGAGGCACAACAGTACCTCAAATTCTCAATCACCATCAGATTCATCAACATGTCTTACAAATTATTGTTTCCAAAAATATTTTGTAATGTCAATGAACCATATTATTTTAAGGATATGATAATTTGGTACTTCAACTAAATATTCTTTTTCCAAGCATGAAACACTAGGTTATTTTAAAGATTTATAACACTCTGACTATCACATTGAAATACAATTTCCTCTTTATTTATATCAATCTCTTTTAAGAAGTTATTTAGCCAAACCGAATCCTTATCATATTTTGTTACTAAAATTTTCTCTAACTCTATGGTAGATAGTTCCAATAAATTTTATAATTAAGATATTCAAATTACTATAGTTCCTCCACAATTAAAAAATAACCTATGGTACTCCTACTACTAATGACACTACCTCCACGGTTAGCATTCAAACACACTTATAATGATTTTCCTTTCCCAAATCATAGAGATACCTAATTTATTCAATTAAAATACCTCAGTATCTACTTCCCAACTTCCTAATGTTTCTTTTTAAGATTATTCATATACTTTCCCACTATAAGGGAAATGTTAGTTAATGTACAGACCATGAAATACATCAAGATTCCAACAATTTATGCATAGGGGACCTTTAACATGTAAATAATATCTTCTATTGTATTTGGTGCTTTCAACTTTGAAAATTTAAAATGGATTTCCTAGGGAATATATCATATATTTACTTCCAACATTCTAAATTTTCTCAAAATATTTCTAATGTAGTTGGTCTAAGATAACATCATAGTTCCAACTATATATTATCTCTTGATCTTAATCCCTAAAATATTACTTTATTCTCTAAGATCTTTCATCTCAAATGCCTAATCTATATACCCTTTTAATTTATCAATCCCCAGAATACATGATCCTTTAATGAGTATGACAAACACATACAAAGGCAATATAATGTACCCATCAAAAATATACTTGAAATAACAACATTGATCCATGTAACACCATTTTTATTCATTTTTACTCATTAATTCATCAAAATTATTGTTCCACTATCTAGGTGATTGATTTAACCCATATAATTTTTTTCAATGTTTTCATACCAGATATTACTTTCTAAACTCAAATAATCCTCTAGGTTTCTCCATATAAATACCCTTATCTATACCTCCATGAATAAAAGAGGTATTCACATCAAACTTTTCTATATGTAAATCCTATAAGAAAATAATAATAAGAAACACCCATATGGATGTGAGGTTCACTACATGTGAGAAAATTTTAGCGAAATCTACACCTTATTTATATTGAAACCTTTTAACCACCATCCTAGAATTGCACTTGAATTTACCATCATATTATTCCTTAACCCAATATACCTATTTTTTTATAAATATTTCTTTATTTTTGGAAAATTATTCTTTTTTCGAGTATTGTTATCAGGAAATTAAGAAATATCATCCTTCAAAGTGAGATATCACTTACCAGACTCCTTTAACCATATTTCCTCTTCAAATAATTATGGATATCCACCACCATTCAATAAAAAATAGTTTAAGGATAATGAATAAATATTCATAAATCTTATAACACTTGTTAATCTCCTCAATTACACCTATGGATTAGTCTCCACTAGTTTAAGTGTCGTATACTCAGGTACACCTTCAGGATCCACTTTATCCTAACATGATAATTTTTTATTTCCACTATAAGATTAAACTATATGAATATAATTATATATGAAACCTTTATTAAATATAACATTCTAAATTCTGATGATCTTCTTATTCTCATCATCCTGAAATCAATATCTAAACTCCTTAGAAATATATCCAAAAAATAAACATGATTTAGACTCAACCTCAAGATTTTACCTTGCATTATTATTTGTACATGTACATGACAAACAATAAAATACTTATAAATGAGAGAGTCATACCTCCATTTTTACTAGTTATCATCAATAAAATATTCTCCCATTAGTATAAATGGACTCTTATTTATGAGATATTCCACTATATTCACTAGATTTTCCTAAAATATCTCAGGTAACCTAAAGTCCAGCCTCATACCCCTAGCATTTTCATTCAATTTACTATTAATAATTCCAGCCAAACCATTCTATTATTGTGTACATGGAAGAGTCTTCTCCCATTGAATTCTATTATTAACACAAAATTCCATGAACTATTTACTATCATGATCTCCTACATTATAATACCTCAATCTTTTCAGATTTAATCCTGGATCATTCCCCATCAAAACATTTTACTTCTAAAACATAGTAGATACAGTAGTTTTTATTTTATGAAAGTAAACCCATGCATTTATTATTGAATCATTTATAAATGTCACATAATATTGTGACCCTTTAAGGGAATGTTCTATTATAGGACCCCAAACATTAGTGTGTACTAATTAAAGCTTCCCAACCTTTAATGTTCTTCCTTATTTTAAAAAAGATACAATTTTATAGTTTTCAAATAAACAATATTCAGATGTTCCAAATTACACTAACTTAATCTCTAGTATCATTTTTTCCAATACCTTCATATCCTTCTCACTGATGTGGTCTAACATGTAATTCCATAATTTTGAATCCAATTTTTTTTGTTGTTGTAATCATTTCCATGAAATTTTCTATCATCATGTATAGAGTTACATTCTTTACTCCATGAACTATGACCATAGTTTCCTTGGAAATTTTACATACAACACCAGTGAACTTGATTCGAAATCCTACATCATCAAGCTTCTCAAATTAAATAAATTTCCTTATCAGCCTTAGAATATATCACACATTCTTTTGAATGAGTAAACTCCCACTATTGGTTTTGATTTGTGCATCACCCTTTACCATAAACTGTAAGGGTTCATCATCTACAAGTTACACCTTTCTAAAATTTCAATAAAAATAATTATTCAAGAACACATTCTTCAAGAACCTATTAATCTAGTAACCCCCACTCAGTATTATCCACCATTGTTGGTTTAAAATCCAGAATAATCAAGTGTATTTTTTATGATAAAGATAATATTTGATATACATCATACAGTAGTTAAAGATAGACCCATTTAAGTGTTCAATGTTCACATTGTAATCTTCTTATACATTATTCATTTTGAGAAATCTAAACTTGATCTTATAAACTCAGGATTTGATACATGTTGTTATGAAAATTCTGGGAGAAAAAATGATAGTCAATTATATAATAAGAGTAAAAGGGGTAAATAATAATAATAATAATATGTTTAAGAACATAGGTTCTACATGGTTTGGGAATAATATGTACATCCACATATAAGAATAATCAAATCACTATATCTAGGAGAAAAGTTAGAGGGTGAAATTTTAAAGTTATAGAAACCCTAACTCAAAATGAGCTTATATTAAAGCACAATGATATAGTGACCCATATAACTACAATTTTGAATCTATATAGTTGGTATAATGTGCTATAGTAATACCAAAAGTCAAGTCCAAGAAGTTATAGTGACCATGTCACATGCTACTACTGTACCATGTCCAAATTCCACACTACTACAATAATTCTATTAGTGTTATTGATCAACTCAATTACAATATAAGCCACTAGAAATTGGCCCAAATTCATCTGATGGATCAGGATCCACTATTCCAATAGAACCCATGCTATTAAATCCATAACTTAGAAGGCACTACACCCAAGTCACCACACTACAACACATAAATTTTGATAAAATAACAAAAATTAACATAAAAAATATAAATTTATATGGTTCATACTTGCATCATAATACATGAGGAGAATGATGCTTTACTTTTATTAAATAGAATAAGAGGATAATTATAATGTACAAATTATATATTAAATAAACAAATTATTCATCCCATTATAATATAGTAGGATCCAACCAATCCTTCTATTCACCACTAACTTTTGATATTTTCATGAAAAAATCCACCTAACTTGATCTCTATGGACGAACCATATTTTAGGTAAATGACTCCCACCACATCAAATCACTCTTCTAGTATACTATGTGAACTTTTGAATATATTTTAACCTCTTAACATTTCACAAACTTCCTCTATCATGCATCTTATAATGGGTTGTATTTTGGTAACAAATTTCATCTCTCATATCCATCTTTTATAACTTATAGTCATTTGGACTTGTTTCTACTACTCCAAAACTACTACCAAAGTTATGGATATTAGGCCTTTGGAATATATCCTTCAGTTAATATAAATACCATAGCCTAAAAATGGATCTCACACATATAATCCCAATAATATATCACTTGATAATCATTTTTAGGATTCAAAATTGAGTTCCTCTTCACCTTTAGAAAAGATACTTTCATTATTTTAACTTTCATAATAGAAACATGGTTCTCCCATCATGATGTTGGCTATCCTAGTCTAACTAACACATAACACCACCTTAGAACATCTTAGAATATGACCTTCATCAACATGTTATTTGTATTATGATATCCCTCTATCCTCTGTATATCTAGTAATACACCCTAAAATAAATTCCATATGCATTAATACTTTAGCTAAATATACTTTGTCTTGGAATGAATCATCAAGTTTCTTCTAAGTGAATCACACTTTTTTAATCTAAAAAGATCTCACAAAATTTTTCCTCCTATGATATACTAACAATGCCTTCTTCCAGATGAACTCCTTCCTAACTTTTGTTAATTAAATGTACATAGATTTCTTTGTTGAGAGAGAAAATTCCGGTTGAAGCTTTGAAATCCAACTCACTACCATTCCTTTGTTAGTGAACACATATCCAGTGGTGATCTTCTATGAATATCCATCCTCACAAAATCTAGAGTACAAAAAAAACCTTTAAATGACTCATATGTTCTAAAAAAGTGCCAAGATTTTAGAACCCTTCAAGTATTGGATAATACAATTCATTTTAAACTAATATTATATTATGGGATTTGTTATTAGTCTGATATTAACTCCCACTACTTGTGAAATGTTCGTATGAGTACAAACTATAGTGTACATCAATATTTTGATAGATGATTCATATATCACTTTTACCATGTACTCGACCTCAACTTCTATCCATAGTTCCTTCTCCTTTCTTAACTTGAATTGTCTGGATATGAGTGTATTCACCAATTTTTCCTTAACCATGATAAAGTAATCCAATAACTTATAGATGTAATTATATTTATTCAGGAAAAATGTAATAGAACTTAGGTCTCTCACAATCCTTATCCCTAAGATCTATTTGTCCTAGATGAGATCCTTCATCTTGAAGATTCATGAAAAGTTAGATTTCAACTTGTTGATTCTTTCCTTTACGAAACCTACAATCATCATATCATCAAAATAGAGTAGTAGGATGATGAAAATATCTTCCCCAAACACCTTCTAGAAACATCAATTATCAAAATTTCTTCAGATAAACTTTCAATTTTCCATAAAAGCATTGAATTTACAGTCCCAATTCCTTAGTGTTTTATTTAAACTATAAAGACTAATGTTTGATTCTACCCAAATACAGGAAACTAACTTGATACTCTATATAAATTTATTCATCTATTTCACCATGAAGTAATGTTGTATTCATGTCCAATTTCTCAAGATAAACTTCTTCCATTTCCACCATGCTCATCATTATATGAATAGTCATGAATTTAACTACCAGTGAAAATATTTTATAGAAATCCACACTTTCTATTTGTTGAAAATCTTTCATGACTAGTATGGCATTGTATATCTATCTACCATCTTCTTATTCCTTTATCTAATACATCCATTTTTTGAAGGAATTTCTTCCCAGTATATCTTCCCACCATCTCCCATGTTTCAAACACATGGATAACTCCTACAAATTAGTGTCTTTAAAATTTATCAGCTCTTTTGGGATCTTGATTAATCCATCATGCATAAGAAGAAATTAATGTAAGATACTTTTTCACCTCTGCACTAGGTTCCTCACTTTGGTAGATATCTAAATTTTTCCTTGTATCTGTGATCCTTTTGGTATTTCAACTTTCAAAATTGCATCTTTTGAAGATTTTTCTTGAGCATCCATTTACCTTTATTACTTTTGTCCTTGGAAACACCATTATAACTTTAATACCTCTATACCCTCCACTGGTTGATCTACTATTTCCGATACTGATGTTCTTCTTAGTTTCTTTATAAAATCCATAACTTCCTGATGTACATTAAGCTAAACCCAAGCTTTTGATTATACTTTGTACTCATTAGATTTTTTTTCTAGGTTCTAATCCTTCGACATGATCACTTCATTGAAGATCACATTCCTATTTCTAATGACCATTCAAGAGTTTTTATCCCAAAGTCAAAAAGAAAAATCTTCATCACTATAAATAAAAAAGTAACATGCTCTGGTATTACCCTATAACTTGTCTCTCTAATTAGAATCAATGTGGATATAGGAAAGTGCACTGAATACTTGGATATGGGTGAAGTCAACCTTCCTTCCAGACCAACAATCTTCTGGTAGTTGTTCCTTAATCAGATATGAAAAAATCTAGTTGATTAGCTATGCCTTATAGTTTATAGCCTCCACCCAAAATACCTTGGGTAACCCTACATGAATTCTCATACTCCTTAAATTTTATACCAATTTTATATTAATCCTCTTCAAAACTCCATTATGTTCTAAAATTCCTAGTATAATATTTTCAAACAGTATCTATTTCTTCTAGAAAACCCTCTAGAACTCCCTCCTTCCTTACTCCTCAGCATTATCTAACCATAAACAATTTACTTTTCATAAAGTAACTTTCTCCACCATGGATCTCCAATAGTCAAATATTCTAAATTCCTCAAATTTTTACCTGATGAAAAGTACCCACACTTTCCATGTTTCATCTATGATGTGGGTGATATAATAGAGTGATCCTATAAGAGAATGAAATAGATCTACCCCCATATTTCTATATGGATCAAATTTAACTTTTGATTCTTTAGTATTTTACCTTTTTTTAGAAGGACACATTATACTAATTTCCTAAGATATAATCATTTCATTTTCTATAATCCATGATACCATTATACAATATACCCTTTTCTATGAGAATTTTTATCCCTTTCTCACTAAGATATCCCAAATGATCATGCCATAACTTTACAGAAGTTATGTCTCTAGCATGCATTGAACCTTTAGATACTCTTGTAAGGTACAAAATCTTGTCCTTTCCTCTATTTTTTTCAACCGTAGATCCATGTGAAATATTACATGTACCATATATGGATTTTCTATATAAACCCATATTGTTAAGTTGTCCCACGATTAGTTTTTCCCTTAACCACAGTATATGTCACACATAATACAACTCAAAAGTTCCTCTGTTCCTTATCCGAAAAAAATATTACCTTTCTCCACAATCTCAAAGGCCTTTTCATCCATAATATTCACCTTTCCCTATATTTGATAATTATAGTTCCTCGTACTTCCTCTCTTGAATGTGGAGTGGAATGAAGCTTCAGATTCAATCATCCCACACCCAAGAAAACTGGAGGCACTTAGGAGTAATCCACTCCCATATTTCGATATAGGATTTTATGATCCACTTTCAATGGTATATTTTTTTTTAAAAATTTCCCTCTTTTAACCACAATCCATTTTTGAGGTGGAATTTACTTCTGTAATTCCAACACAAGGAAGTAACTTCCACCAAAATACTCCTTCTCCAACTATTCTTCCATTTCCCTTTTTGTGATTTTTTGAACAATTGTGTGCCCTCTTCTCTTAGTGTTGTAAGTGTTATAGAAGATACTTGAATCTATTTTCAAAAAATATCCTCATTAAATATTAGGTCATAGATTTCTATAAATTTCAATTCATCCTATCCACTAGAATTCTTCACAAATGTCACTATCACATCCCAAGATTCAGGGAGTGGAAAGAGTAACAATAATTCCCATTTTGGATCTCTTAAGTATAACTTCATAGACTCCAATTGACTTATTATCATTTTGAATTTGTTAATTTGATCAAAAATATACTTCCCTTATGAAATTCACATGCCAAACTATCTACTTATAAAGAACACTTTATTTATCATAATGATATTCTCATATATGTCAGCAAGCATCATTATGAGTCTAGAAGTATTTTTTACTTCCTGAATGTTATTTGAAACATTTTAGGGTAATAATATATAGATCAACCTAATAAATTTATTTTCCAGGCTCTCACTTTCTTCCTTGTTCATCACTTTTGTCTTGGTACCCATAAATGAAAGATAAAGGTCCTTTTATAGAAAAAAAATTCTCCATATGTATTTTCCAGAACCCAAAATATATTCCATTGAACTTCTCCAAACAAATTTTTCTCTCATCCAACGTCATTCCTCCAAAAATTTTAAACTCCCCTTCAATTTTGAACATTTTAAGAGATATAATAGGAAATACTTACCAAGGTTATACTATAAAGAAGAAGAAATAATAATGATACTAAATCAATATTTGAATCACCTTGGATAGAGTCTAATCCTGTAAAACATTACAAATATGCTTTGATACCACTTTTTGGGTCCATGGTTAACTTCTGATAAAAATAAAACAAAGCTATCCACTATATATTACTAGGTAGAAATTTATTCCTAGAAGGATTAAATCATAATAAGATGTTTGGAACTTTGAATTTTTTATACCCAAGTAACCACACCGCAACACACAAATTTCAACAAAAGAATTCAAGAACATTTAGAATATAAAGATAGAAATAACTAAAGGTAAAATAATAATATAATAATTTATGTGTGTTGCTTCTCCTTTTGTGAATGAAAAGATAGAAACCATGTATGAATTTTATCTCGGAAAGAAGTCTATCACTTCACCCTAGTCTAAACTTCTACACCCTACACCTTTTCTCAAACCCACATGTGCACTCATCTTTCTATTAATAATTTTCTACACCAGCACACTCGCTTATTTTTTTATATTACCTGTGAAAAAAACTAACATTATCAATTTATTTGATCAACTCCATATGTATATAAATCCATGATTTTCCTACAAATAGACCACAAGTGTGCCCATTTTGATAGATTTTAGGGAGGATAAGAGACACTCAGATCTCCCTTCTCATAGGTCTCCCAAACCCCCTTTAGGTATCTTTTTATGCCTAAAATCTATGAAAGTTAACCAAAAGGAAGTGTAATTGAGTTATCTAAAGGAAAAACCTTTGTAAAAGACCACTTTACCTCTAGTTCTCATAAACTAGGGAAAATGACCCCATGACTACCATAATTAGAGTTCCACACACCAAACTCCCCAAGAGCCATTGCTAGGGAGAAGCACATCCAAGTTCTTCAAGGAACCCCATATTAGAGTGAAATTTGGTCTTTTTTATCCTTTATTTGGGAGAAGAAGATAAATTTCCCCTTACCCATAATTGGTTGGTGTTTAATCCTTAGCTTAGCCCTCACTAGGGAAAAGTAGAACCATTTTCCATAATTCATTGTAGGGTGAAGTATCATATTTCTCTTAGCCCACACTAAGGTGAGGAAGAACCATTTGAATCACTACATACTAGGGTGAAGTTTCATCATTCTCTTAACCCTCACTAGGGTGATGAATAACCATTCATCCTTCCCCATTATAGGGTGAAGTTTTATCATTTTTTAACCCTTTCTAGTGTGAAGAAACACTATTTCTTATCCCTTTACTAGGGTGGAAAAGAACCATCCGCTCTACCCTATACTAGGGAGAATCTTCACTCAGGTCCTTCGCTTGGGAGAATTACTACTAGACCTTGATACTAGGGAACAAATATCCTATTATCTCATGAAAAAACCATATTATCCTAGGTATTTTACCTTGGAATACATTCATTAAGGTATTATCCAAATACACTAGATATACATGATTAGGCTAGATGATGTGGTAAAGTTTCCTCCTTTGATAATGTATTACCTTGATAATAGGATTCCTGGGAATTATGAATCTTAATAGGTAGGACCTGTGGGGTAAATTAAATTGTATATCCCCTTGATAATGGGTAATCCTATCATGAGGGAATCCTATAAATCACTCATGCCTTAGGTTTCCTACCCTGGTTGATAAATATTCCATATCTAGTTAGATTGGGTAACCACATTGTTTCAATCAACAAACCATGAGATGTTATAGTCTCCTTCTAGGATTAATCCCCCATATCCATACCTCTCACTCATGGTTCCATATTACACATGGTTTATCTCATTATTTACTACCCACTGGTAGGCATAAATATGAGAGGATGAGATTCCTTTCAGGTGTATGTCCTAATTTCATGATCATTGATGATATCATCCCTAATACACTCAATAAACCATGCACATTGGGGATGACCCTAATGGGTGTAAGTCCTAACCATGTAAAAATTTATAATTTTATCATAATGAGTCATCAATGGTACATGCATGGAGATAGTAATTTATCATGGGGTAAACCCATTATCCTTCCCACATTAATCCATATTCCACATGTGCCTTAACATTTCTCACTACCCACCACCAGGAAAAAGGAAAATATATAATAAGGAATATAATATAGTATAATCCCAAATAAAAAAACCTCTTTAACTTGGGGAAATATCCACCATTGGTCCAAACATCCTTCACTACCCACTAGAAGTAAAAAAAGACGAGAGTAAGGGCCTCTTATCATGTGTATTCCACAATAATCATCCTCACTACATGATGCTAAACTACACAATACATCCAAAATATATGAGCCTTGATTTCTATTTTCATAGGATATGTAGGAAATCTCCTCTAGGTTCAAGACCAAATAATTCCCTCATAAATTCTTATTAAAACTACATGGTATTTGATTCCTATTCTTATAATATATGTAGGATTCATCCTTAAGGTTTGAACCCAACATCCAATTCCCCCATATTATCTATAACACCCTGAGATTTTAGTATGCATTATCATTTAAATAAAACCAGTATATAAAATAGCTTGTGATACACAAAAAACTACACTAAAAAGATATTCGATATGTTTTATTATGATAAAACATTACAATGCTATGTAAACATTATTACATTATGAGGATGTAATAATGAGAAACAATAAAAAAATATAAGTGGAATAAATGAAAATATATATAAAATTACCATGATTATATAATCTTCATCCTCATCGTTCACTATAAATATCACAATATTGATCAAACTATTGAAATAATGCAAAACAACAAAACAATTATAGTCATGTTAAATGATTTTAGAGATTTATGTGAGATTATATATGAAAGTAATAAAACCATTGGGATCATATGGTTGTTGGAATTATATGACCATTTTACTTATATTATCATTGGTTCATTGGGTAAAATAGCAATTAATTAACTAAATTTAATGTTTTGAAGATAAATAAATAATGAAACGTGATTAAAAACATTTAATGTTAAAATGGATGTTTTTTCAAAGGATTATTTTACAAGTGTTATGCATTTTATCTTAATAAATTAAATTAACTAATTTTAAAATATTATTATGATAATATGTAATATTTAAATGTATGAACTAATATATAAACACTCATTTAATTATAAATTTAAATGAAATAATATTAATAACACCTAATGTTTAAACAGTCATTTTTTTATAAAAGCATTTTTTTCATCATATTTTAGATTTTCATTAAAAATTTAAGTTCCTAAATTTTATAATTATAATTTGATAAAATGAAAATTATTTTTGGATTCAAAATTTAAAAATTATTATAGGGTTATTTTTTTTGTGATTTGATGAAATGATTGATTTTTAGGTTATCAGTGGAAATATAATTTTTACAAATACCATCAGTTTTATGACATCATCAATATATAATAATTAATTAAATGTTTATGAAACGTTTTAAAAAAATATATGTTTCAAATGTAAATTAAAACAATTAAAAACGTTTTATATAATTTATAAATCTTTTTTTGACATTATGGAACCCAAGTAATGTTTTTTTCTAATAAGAAGACTATTTTTGGTTCTTTCCTTTTAATTAAGAATTATCATAGTTCGATTTAGTTATGGATTAGTTTTAAATTCCTATAACTATACTTTATTTATTCATAAACTAATAAATGTCATGAGAATAAATAATATACATGTTTTTTTGTGTAAATTCATTTTTATTATTAAAAACTGTTTTTTGTACAAACTTCTTTTTTCATTATAAGTATTTATATTAAAATTTAAGTTTACCTATTCTAGAAATTGATTATTAGAATATGGATTCTATATTTGGTGTCAACATGTTTAAATTTTATAAATTGGTAAATCTAATTTTTTTTCATAAAAATAAGTTACCATGGTAAAATTTTGTCACCACAACAAAGGTTGAAATATGTTTAAAAGGGTTAAATTAAAGTGATAAGGTTAAAATACCCAAAAAATTATCCATAATTTGGTTTATTTAATTTTGAAATAAATCATCTTATATTCTAAATTGGGATTATTTGGTGCCACTTTCCCATGAAAATGCCTTTTTTATTTTAAATATAATAATATTTACAAAAGTGATACCTATATCACTTATAAAAGTATCCCTTCACCACCATAATTGTCCACACACCTTGAGCACATTATCTTGATAAATATCTAAAAATATACCTCCTAAAATCTCTTTTCCATATTCTAGAGTTCTTGGTATCATTAAAATACCAATCTAAGAAGGCATAATGTGTAATTAAAAAGAGGATATACAAGGAAGTGGTACTTATTTTAATTGAGTTCTTTCAAATTTATTTTTTCCACCTCCTCCAAATATATTATAACAATCCTAATACAATTACATGAGTATCATTAGTACAATGAAATGTTATTATATTTATGGAATGAATATTATTTACTTCCCTTCTTGTAATGGATATGATTTCTTCCATTTATTACTTTAGAATATTATATGGATTATTTTTTGAGCTAGGTGCTTAGAAGGCGCGAGACTCTGAGGTTCGGTGAGCCTAGAATTGATATTTAGAAAATATTAAAAATATTAAAATTATGAACATGCAAATTTTCTTAAAAAATTGGAATAACTCCCAAATAGAGGCTTGGAATAGAAATCTAAGGCCATTGTTGAGTTCAGAGTGTGGGACTCACCCTTGCTATGACATAATCTCTATCGACATCAGGAATTTTGATAAATTTCTATCACAAGTGAAAATAATAAAATAAATAAATTTATTTATTTATGTATTTACTTTGACATAGAAACCTATAATCCTCTATTTAAACAAGATTATGCCTAATTCCCTTGGGTTAACCACATAACCTAGAGGTTGAGAGGAGATGTTAGAGAGGTACCATTAGAAGATCATTGACAGATGTCATCAGATCAGATCAAGACCAAATTTTTTTTCACCATCAGAGATTGTGGATTTCAACAATGATGAAAATGAAGTATAGTTATTCATCAATGATTGATCTAAACTCCTGGTATGATGTTTAATTTATGCGATTACTATTGCGAGTGGGTTCCCTAGACCAAAACTCCTTTATGTACTTTTTTTACCATTACATGTATACAATTTGATATATACATGTGTTTATTCTTACCATAATAGTGTTGATATTGTTCATCCACTATTTATATGTTAAATTTCTTAGATTATGTATCATATCAAAATGTTGTAGTAGTTCCTAGCTATAATGAGAACCTCGAGATACTATGACTGAAATCCAAAACATATGTCCTATGGTCTAGATACGTCATACTGGAAAGATAGAGATGATGTATGACTATTAGGTCTTAGGGTATCATGATCACTGAGACTTCTTCTCATGATGTTAGAACTTGGTGATCTCAAGTAGATGATATCATTACAAAAAAACTTCCAATAGAAATACCACATGTTTCAAGTGTCATTGGTTATTCGTATCTATGAACAAGTGTATTGGTATCTGAATATGAGATTGTTAACAATGTGTACCATTTTATCTCATAATTTTATGCAAGAAAAAATCCATTATATTGAAGTCTTTGTGAGGTAGCTTGTGTGGGGTGCATCATTGTTGGTATGAAATTGGTTGAATGATCAAGATAGAATTTTTTGCTTTCGAGTTGAGGAAGAGATTTATCAATGGACTAGGTTGACCAGGATGGTAGTACCTTCTTTAAATCCATGACCATGGTACAAGAAGATAAGTTTATCTAGTAAGGTCACAAAATATATAAAGTACCAAAAGGATGATTACACAAGTGTGAATACTTATTTATGAGGTATTGTGAGACAAAGAGATTATATTACAAATAATGTGTTCATTAGAGGTAATTGTAGCTATGACATTCCTTATATCCTTAGGGTACATGATGGGTTTCTATAATTTTCTCTGGGATTATAGGTTAGACTCACTACTATAAATATAAGGAGTGGGATAAGTTGTAATTCCTATACCTATAATTTATAGGTCTAGATAAATATATTTCAACCCTATATCCCCTTAGTCCCATTTACACACACAACATTACGACTTTAACTTGTGTGTAGTCCATCTCAAGGTGTGAACATGGTATATAAGACTATTTGGGTCCATTTACAGTAGGTTTTACCACTTCTGTGACACATATATTACTGTGAAACCAAATTACACATATTCCAAGCATCATGAATTTAAAATATCATCTACATTCATCTCGGTCTGATCATTATAACATTATACGATATGGAATTTTTTTTCTGAGGTATTTGTGTGGTGCGTGGGATGTCCTGTCCTCAATTCAAATCAAATTCAACCTCATTCATGAATTGATTTTTTTTTCAAAATATACCTATTTCAGTAGCCCATGAATCATGAATGTAAATTGTTTTCTTTCATCCAAGAGGTATGACATTAAAAATTGATCAACCGTCTTCAGGATCACTTCATTTGTTATAGGAAATCCTGGTATCCGTTCACATGGGTTTTAAGCATTTTTTACTGCATTATCGTCCTTAAAGATCATCTGTATACTCAAATCATCAAGAATATAAACTATTTTCATTTTCACTAAGCTCCATGAACTCAAACAAGAAGACTAGATCAAGGCATTGTGAACCTAAACTATATGCATGAACCCATTATTCACATGGTTTTCACTATCTCTGGTGTTGCATAAATCTAACATCTCTACCATACAAAACTATATAAGGCTTGATTCCTATCCTTATCGGATGTGAAATGGTGGATAAACCATCTATCTCTAAGAACAACCATATATTAATTGTAAAATCATATGTTAAATATGGTTATATCACCATGATATTCTCATATTTTCCTCCTTTTTGGGAATAAGCCCCATTAATTTCGCTTGAACAACTAGAAATCTAGCATTCCATCAAAAATAGATATATATGGTAGAAAATAATTAGAAGATGAAGGAATATCCTACACTAATGTTCCTATTTCTTGATGTTAATCTACAGTATTACCCTATACAAAACCACGATTCCTCATACGATATTTAAGGGATGGAAATAAAACCAAAATCCATGGAACAAAATTCTAAAATGTTGACATACCCTATATAATTTCTAGATGCCTCAGATTCGAAAATGGTATGATTTAGTATCCTTATACATGAGGATCGACCCGAGCAGCATAAATATCTTACATAAAAGAGTGGAAATATTCTTGAGAAGGATCTAATTACTACTGATATGGATTTTGAAAAAACTATTGTTAAAGATAAAGATACTGGAAATGATAAAAAATGGAATGATAAAGATACCGGCAATGAGGTCGTCTGGAGGAGGCCGTCGGGAGGAGGAGAGTTCGTCGGAGGAGGAGATTCTGTCAGGAGCAGGGGAGTTTCGGTCGTCCGGAGGAGGGGAGTCCGTCGGGAGGAGGGGAGTCTGTCGGGGGAGGAGGGGAGTCTGTTGGGGGAGGAGGGGAGTTCTTCGGGGTCGTCCGGAGGAGGGGAGTCCGTCGGGGGAGGCACGGTCGTCCAGGGAGGAGAGGTCATCGGGAGGAGGGGAGTGCGTCGGGGGAGGAAGGGAGTCCGTCAGCGTCGGGGGAGGCACTGTCGTCCGGGGAGGGGGGAGGCGCGGTCGTCTAGGGAGGGGAGTGCGTCGGGGGAGGGGAGTGAGTCGGGGAGGGTTCCGTAGGAGGAGCCTGAGAGAATATTGGCCAAATCGCACATATAGCCACAGATGAATTTTTATCCATTGGTATAACCATGCTATAACCACAGACTTATAAAATCGTGGCTATAGGTCCGTGGCTATAGCTTTATTTTGTAGTAGTGAGGGTCACATACTAAGTGTATCCAAAAGTTCCACATATTCGGATGAATGGGAGTTTAAGAAAAAGTGGGCCCCACAAGCGGGGGCTGGTGAACGTCCAAGTATGATCAATCAAAAGTAAAAATAATTCAATAATATTATTATAATTTATAATAATTATGACTGAATTTATTTCTCAAGGTATTAACAAGTTCTTTGATCATAAAAGTGAATATGAGAAAATATAATTTTTCAAATGAACACAGGATGTTCAAGGTTCGTTAAATTATTTGGGGAGCTTTGAGCCGAGTTAATGGTTCATATTTTATCACATAACATTTTCTAGTGTTACAAGTGGGTGATAAAATATTTATGACATTTATGATACGCATATTAAGTTATACATGTGTGCAACGGTAAAAAATGAAGGTTATTACTTTCCAATGACCAATGTGAAATTTTAGAAAGAATAACCTAAGTATAAAAGCTCATTTTAGACTCTTTAATTGGAAAATCCACCATTTGGACGAAGTTAGTGAGGGAATATCTCCTAGATTCTTCTATAATGTTCTTAGAGACAGATTCACATAGGAGAATATGGTCAGATTGATTCTGCTTTCTCGATTGAGTGTGCATTCTTCACGCAATCTAAGGGATGTTGTAAAGATATTAAATTTCCAATTATAACAGCCTATAAATGTATATTGATGTTCTTGGAGTTGTGGTTTCCAAGTAACCCAAGTCACACTAGAGGATAAAGATATTAAATTTACAATAATATCACCCTATAAACTTAGATCGATGTTCTAGGAGTTGTAGTTTCCAAGGAACCCAAGTCACACCAGAGGATAAATAATATACTTCAAAAGTTTCATCTCTTGTGGAATTTTACTCAGAGATGTTAAGTTTTAGTTAGCAGAGTAGCCATAGGGGATAACATAGTAGACCCCCTAACTAAATCCATATCTTAGTAGAATCATGATACACATGTGGGAGCTAGCAGGTTGATAATTATTAGTAGTTGGCTCTAGTGAAAGTGGGAGTGTTGTGAGTGGGTTACCTATACCCAAATACTTTATATAATTTTATTACTATTACATGTATAAATTTTGATATATACATGTTTTTATTCTTACCATATTAGTGTTGATACTTATATATCCACTGTTTACATAGTAATGTCCTTAGATTACATGTCGTATCAAAAGGTTATTGAAGTTTCCAACTATAATGATAATCATGAGATACTTTGATAGTAATATTAAACATATGTATTATGTTCTAGATACATAATAATGATGGGACACATATTATATCTGACTATCAGGTGCTGGGGGCTTATAAGCATTGATACTTCTTCTCATAAAGCTTGCACTTGGTGATCTCAAGTAGATGAGATCATGAGGATAGACTTTACAATAGGAACACCACATGTTTTGGGTGTCATTGGTTGTTCCTATCTACAAACAAGTGTATTGGTATACATACATGAGATTATTATCAATGTATAAAATTTTATTGCACACTTTGATGTAAGAAAAAAAATCATGACATTTAATTCATAGAGAGGTAGCTTGTGTTGGGTGTGTCATTGGTGGCATGACATTGGTTAAATGATCAAGATATAATTTTTCACTTTCAAGTTGAGGAAGAGATATCTTGTGGGACCAGGTTGACAAGAATGGTGGTACCTCCATTAAATCTATGACCATGGTACAATAAATTAAGTATGTCTAGTAAGGTCAAAAAATATATAAAGCAACAAAAGGATGATGACATAAGTGTGCATCCTACTTTATGAAGTATCATGAGAAAAAGAGATTATATTACATAGAACGTGTTCATAGGAGGTAGTTATATCTATGAAATTAATTCTCCTTATAGGTCATTCTGGGTTTCTAGACTCGTCTCCTAGTATGTGGGTCAGAATCACTAATATCAAGATAAGGACCTAGAGGGTCACACATTGAGTGTATCTACAAGTTCCACATATTCGGGTGAATGTTAGTTTAGGATGAAGTGGCCCCACATGTAAGGTTAGGTGAATGTATGAGTATGACTAATCAAAATTAAAATTAATTCAATGATATTATTCTAGTTTATAATAACGATGATTGAATTTATTTCTCAAGGAATTAACAAGTTGTTCAATCATAAAAGTGAATACAATAAAATATTATTTTTTGAACGAACATAGGATGTTCAAGGTTTGTTAAATTATTTAGAGATATTACGGTATGATTTATTGGTTTTTATTTTATCATGTAACATTTTATATTGTTACAAGAGAGTGATAAAATATTTGTGACATTTATGAAAAGTTTATTAATTCATACGTGTGTGAAAAGGTCTAAAATGAAAGTTATTAGTTTCCAGGGACCAAAGTGAAATTTTGGAAAGTATAACCTAGGTTTAAAAGCTAATTTTATCATATTTAATAGGAAGCTACACCATTTTGACTAATTTAGTGAGATAAAATCTCCTCTATTATCCTATCATGTTCTTAGATAGAGATTCTGAAGGAAGAACAAGGTCAGATCGACCCCTCTTTATCGATCGAGTTTGAATTCTTTACACGATTTAAGAGACATCATAAATATCTTCAATTTACTACGCTATCAACTAGGAAACACAAACCAATAATCTAGGAGTTGTGGTGTATATGTGCAATATCTAGAGGATTCCTAACTTGGATCCTTTGATCCATGAAACCTCAATAGAGAGTGAATCAAATTGGAAACTTCAATTGAACAAGGGACCATTTATGATTTCATTCAATTTTATTTTTAATGATTAAAGTGAATTAAAAATTATAATTTAAGAAATATGGGAAAGGTTTTTTTTGGATTTAGTGTTTTGAAAATGATTCCAAACCCAAAAATTTTAAATTGCACATGTTTCAGACTTCTGTTGTGCCTCAGGTTCCTTGAATTCTATCATGTTCTTTTATCCTGATCAAATGAATATCAATTCCATGACCAATAATCGATCCACCCATTGATGGTTGATTTATTCATGGTATATTTATGTTGAGTCAAAAGTTTTCTTTTGAATTTTATGTCTTGTTTTGGAAATTACAAATCTATTCTGACCATCTTTATCGTACTAACCATGTTTATCGTACTGACTATGTGTATCATACTGACCATGTTTATCATGATGACCGTGTTTATCGTACTGACTATGTTTATCATACTAACTATGTTTATCGTACTGACTAAATCTTACTGACTCTGTCAATCATACTGACCCTATCAATCATAATGAATCTGTCAATAGTAATGACCCTATCAATCGTACTGACTTTTGTGCATCATACTCACTTTGCATCATATCAATACATTACACTAAGTAATACTAATAGTACTCATATTTTACTTTTATCACATTCTTGTTTTTATCCTTTATCAAAAAACATGTTTTTTATCAATCGTACTCATTATTATAATTTTCATATATCTTTTTTTTAACCAAAATGATGTTGTGGAGTTAGTTATAAACTAATCAAAACAATGTCATGTTTTTGATTCAATATGACCGTTATAATTCCAGGTGTCCAACAATCATATTTACTTCAAATTGATTTATTTATAAGCTAAGGTGGGGATGGGTCAAAATCCTCTCATCCAATAGAATTTATACAAGTTTAGGTTCCTATTGTAACCTTATAATTTATATTTAACTTTAAGTTAGATAATTTTACTTTTACCGTGTCTTTTTGTGTTCTTACACTATAAGGTTAATAAACTTACTATAACAAGCCAAATGAACCCCAAGTTGTTTATTATTAATATATAAAACCTTATATAAGTCATTTGGCTGAACATTATATTTTTAGGAATAAAATAACAATTAATAATATAATATTTGTTTTAAAAACTATTTTATGTCAATTTTGACACTATTTAGTAATTGATTTTTGTAAAAATCATAACAGAATGATTAGTTCGAAAAAAGTTAATTAAATCAATACTAACATGTCATATTAACCTATAAAAGTAGTGGAATTTATAAAAAGTCTCAAATTACATTTATTTGGGTATTTATAACATCAATTATGTCAATATTTCATTAATAAGATAATTACTGCATCATATTTGTGTCATAAATAAATTAAATTATTTAATGTCTAAAAATTACAAATAAAATTCCATTATGTAGGAAATATTTTTATATTTCTAATGAATATTTATAGTCGAATTTATATTATGTATAACCCTATATTAAAAATTATTTTCTTATTAAACTTTGATTTTAACTATTTTAACCCTTCTTTAAATAAATTAATAATAAATGTCCTAATCTAATCCAAGTGGGCCTAAAGGGTCATATTCTATTACTAAGGTTGTTTTTGGTCTAATTAAACTTATCCAATAGAATTAGGACATGTGTTAGGGTAATAATAATATCATTTTTACCCTTAATTACCCTATTTACTTTTAACCGTGGTAAAAAAAGTAAAAAGTTACTATTCACCAAAAATTATTTTCATCTCATTGAACCACATTTTACTTACTGAAATCAACCGTGTCTCTAGGATTTTTGAAATTCCACTCACAGAAGCGGTAAAATTAAGTTTTATGAAAAATTCATTTTTTTTAACTACCACTTAGTGGTTTCACTATTCATCAAAAAATGAAAGTTTCCAGAAAAATACCAAAAATTAGGCCCAAGCTATAATTGATATTATGAATTCAAAAATGATGTCTATTTTACCAAATTCAAAACATATCAGTTGCATTAATTAATTTAAAAATTAATTCCCGTCGTCAAAACAAATAGCGTGTTCTTAAGAGATAATAACAATCAAAAGATTGACAGTTGTTTATGTCTGGTTTAAATGTGAAATTACATCCAATAACCAACATTGTATTAAATTGTAAAAATATATTCTAAAAATACTTTAAAACCAATCAAATTAATAATTTATCACTATTAATTATTTCTATTAAAAAGGTTGTTTTTAATTAAAATTTATTAATTTTCACTATTCATCAGAAATGAAAGTTATCCGAAAAGTACCAAAATTTCACCTTAAGATAATTTTGATATTCCGAATCCAAAAATGAAGTTCACTTTGAAAATAAAATTTACAAAATTTCAAAAAGTGGTTATTACTATTCATAATGGCTAGTTTTAATAATATTTTAATAGCATATCATTGTTTAGTGAAACTCGGTATTGCGTACTACACACGCTATTGAGGAAGGTCGCGATTGCGTGTAATGCAAGGAAAGTCAAGGATGCGTGTTGTGAAAGATTATTTTGGTGTAGCGTACAACACAAGACATTAATGAAATTAAAAAGAATATTTTTCATAAAATCTCGGGGTGTTACATTCTACCCCCTTAAAATGAATTTCGCCCTCGAAATTCGTCGGGGTTATAAATAGTTTACTACTCGAAAGTTTCTTTAATAGAAACCCACATCATAAAAAGTAATACCAAAACCAATATTTAAAAACAAAATTATGAAATGTAACGGTTATCCAAATAAACTAATCACTGGGTTTCCACATAGGTGAAAATATGGATATGGAAGAGAAATCTAATCATCATGTTCTGATGGAGAGTGGTAGAGAACATGGCTATGGAAAATCCAGCAATCACAAAGCCATAAATTTGTGATGATATAGGGTACCATATGATTCATCGGATATAAGGTCACTAGGACAACATTTTTTAGTTTTCAAGATCATTTCCCTAAAGTTGAAGATTTTGAATTAGAATAAATACTTACTTTATTTTGGTACAATCTCACTATTGTTCGTGCTTTGAACAATTTCCACTTCATCTCTTATAGAAATGAAGTTGAATTTGTTATTAATGAAGTGTTAATAGATCATGTGATAGAATGATGGGTCATTCCATCTGTTTCAAACAAAAGGTTAGCAAAACTTATCAAATATACATAAGTCTATCTATGGTGAGGTTAATCGTATACGATTCCAAAAATGAACTTATACTTCATATATCATACCGAGTAATAAAATGAAACTAGTTTCTACTAACTAGGGACTTCCTGTAGGCCAGTGGTAGGTGATAAAGGCCAGTCGCACTTCAGTTGTGGGTTCGATTCCCACAGCCTTGTCCGACGCGATGGGCTGTCACCCGTCCTGTAGGTTATCCTTTTTCTAAAGCTATATTACTATAACATCCCATAAATAATATCGAAGAAAGTTCTATCCTAACTTATGTCCAACATAATCCATTCCAATCTTTAGGCTTATCTAAAATACTTCGGTCCAAGCTCATAGTATAAAGAAAATGATTACATGAAATGTCCCATAACAATCACATGAATGCCATCATTTATCCCCCATATATCATAAGATATATCTTGTTGGTCAAATTACAAACATGTGAATACCTTAATCATGTATTCTCTTGAAGAATGAATACCCATTGAACCTTAGTGAAAACATGAATGCAGTCAAAAGTTAACTCTTTCCACATACCAAAATCCAAAAATTCTATATACTCAAACCATGATATAACCTTCTCCTTATATCAGTCATGAGATCATATATACGGTCAAACATTTCATTTTCTCATTTTCCTTTCATTATGCGCATATCATCTTTTTTTCCAAAAATATCTCAATCACATTCTATGGTTACCGGTACCATTGAAAACCACAATAGACCAATACATAAATATTCCAATATTCCATGATACTATATACAACAATATTTTGGAATCCCATTACATAAACACTTAATCATTCCACCACATTGTTGTTATATTCAACATCGCCAATAGTGATCGCATGTGACTTCCTGTTGTCCTTTGCCTTAAGTGGTTTCTCATGTCGATCATCACTAACCCTTGGATTAGGGCATTTATTAGCATAATTCCCCATTTCCTTGCACTTGAAGCATTTAAGTGTTGGTGGTGCGTTCTCTGCAGTCTTTTCTTTATTCACATCATTATAAACCCTTTTTCCATTACTTCGACACTCAGCTGCTCGATGACCTTCTTTTCTACACTTAAAACATTTTCTAATCCCTTTAAGACAATCTCCACCATGCTTCTTTCCACACTTTGAGAATAAGGAAACATTTATCTTCTTTTCACCATTATTCTGAGATTTCTCCTTAAACTCCATCTTTCGTTTCTTGTCAAAACTATGAGATGGATAAGTAACACCAACTTCCATTTCTACCTTAATAGCACAACACACAATTTCTTCATAGCTACTGAAGTCTCTTATATCTAATGCCAATCGAAGATTTGGTTTTAAGCCACTGAAGAATCGATCAACTTTACTTTCAGGTTGGATGATAAATCCAGATGAATACCTTGCAAGCCTTGTAAAATTCACTTCATATATACCAACAGATTCATCATCCTTTTGCTTTAGTTCAAGAAACTCCTTCTCCATCTTTGTTCGAAGAATACGAGGGAAGTACTTATTGAAAAATAAGTTCTTGAACTCATCCCATTCCATGGACTCAATTTCATCTCTTGGCCTCATATTCTTGATAAGATTCCACCATTGATCAACATCACCTTCCAAACTATACACTGGTAAGATGAATTTATCATGTTCAGAACATTGACGAACTGAAAATATCTTTTCAGTAGTACTGATCCATTGTTCAGCAACAAGTGGATCAGAAGACACACTGAAAGAAGGTGGACGTTGCCTCATGAAGGAATCAATAGAATATTGTTCCCTTCTCTGCTCATTTGGAAGTCTAGAATGATTCAAATCTTGTATAAGTATAGCAATAAGATTTTTCACTCCATCTCCCATAACATTTGTTTGTTTAGGAGGACAATCATTTCATTGTCCATTAGATTGATCAACACGGTTCCTTCGGGTTCCAGCCATCGTCTAAAACCCAAAAAGAATAGTGTGAGGGGAAAAAATCACGCTAGGGAAAACAATATAATAAAGGGGGAGTAACTTCAATATCTAACATCTTGGGTTACCGTAATTCTAGTACTATAACCTATACTTATACTTAACCTTAGGTACATCCCTAGACATACCTTAGAAATATCTCTAGGGATCTCACTAAAGTTCTCGCATCCTAGTTTCCAAAGGTTGACTAAACCTTTCCTCTGATACCAACTGTAGATACCCGAAGCTTAATGTACATGGACATTACTTTACTTTTTCGGAATACTTAGTACATTACAAAAACACACACACAAGGACTGTAATAGTTTAGTGTCTTTAGAAACTCGGAATATAATCTTCTAATCGTGGTGAAAGATCTTCAACATCTCCCATAAAGATCTTCCCTTTTTTTTCTTACCTAAAACCTTTATTTATATCCTGGGGAAAAGAAAACATAAAAGAGTGAGCTCAAATGCTCAGTAAGGGTAAACAAAAGAAATATCAATCACATCATATTCATAAGAACATAACATTTTGGAAATCTTAACCTGCAAAAGAGATCATAATATCATAACATGGGATAAATCATAGTAGTGAAATGTAATCCCAATAATCATGACTTAAAACATGAAACTTTGTGACATACACACATAATAATAGAGAATCATTTCTTATTAGTCAAAACTCATTGACAAGACTATCTTAGTGGACAAAGTCCATTTCTGAACCGAGTCCACTCCTCGTTTCAGTCCTGTTTCACTAAATCGGTTTAACCTGCCGTTCCAGCCATGTCTATCTCATGAGATATAAAATCTTTACTCAATTTATTGGAGGGAGATATAGGTCCCAACCATCTCATAATGATATAATTCTTATGTGTGCCACAAAATCATAAACCATACATCATAGCATAACCCATGTAATAAAAATGGGAATCTTAAACATCGTGACATCATAAAATAATTCATATAAGATAAATGAATTCATAAAAACATTTCCATCACAACATAATAAAATCAATGTAATAATAGGGATATAAATAGAACCCTATTTTATCTTAGATGGAAAATAATTTTGATAAAACACTTGAACTCCATTCTTGAGGAAAATATCCTTTCTACTTCAAAAACACTTTTCATTTCTTAAAATGTCATACAATTATAAACTAAAAGAATTTGATTAAAAATAAACTTTAAAACTTGTAAAGTAAGCTTCTTGGAAATAATGTTTTAAAATTCCATTCATGCCGTATAAGTTAAAAAAACATTCTTCTCGTACTTTTGTCGGAAAAGTCAAAAAGTACCTCGTACGAAAAACGACAAAAGATTCCTTTCATATCTTATACTAAAAACTCACCGAAGGGTAAAATTGGATTTAAAAAATTTTAGGTGGATGGAAACAATATTACATATTGAGGAAACATGGATGTGGATGATAAAATACACCCCAGTAAATACCAAAGTATAAACAATCTCGGATAAAATGAGATTGTGATATTTTCCTTACCTTAGGTCCGATTTGCTCCGTAAGTGTCCGAACGTCCTATATAATGATTTAAATAGTGTCATTGACTTATTCCAGAATCATACTCATTGTTATGATATCATATATGGTTCAATTATGACTTCATTTTACCCGTTCTTTTGTAAATTCCATGTTAAAGAGCGTTTTGGGTAAAATCGTTTCATTTGTCGTCCGTGTTTTGACTTGTAATTATTCATATGATTACATAGATCGTGATTACTTAATTCTAGAATATAAAACATGATTTATATATAATATATATTCAGAATATAAATATATATAATAGATCAGTAAATGGAAAGAAATACACCGTTCATGGAGACGGTAGGCCGTACGTACGCATGAACGCTGTTTTTGTTTCCTTATTGAGTTGAATGGAATTAAGTAGATGAAATACATATATATACACATAAATACAGTATCATTATTATGTCATATATTTCATTATTGCTTATTATATATACTTTATAATCATTCATGAATGGTTAACGTGGAGAATGAATCTCATCGCGTCGTGCAGACGGTAGTCCGTACGTACGCACGAGCGATGATATCATTCTCATGATAGTGGAATTGTATTGGAGTTTATGTATACTATTTCAGAATCAATATCACTTTAAAATAATCATATATAGTTATTATGTACACCATTATACCCATCCAAGTAAGGTGGTGGTGGAAAATAGATTACACCACGGCGTGGAGACGGTATTCCGTACGTACGCATGCGCGGTGATTTCGTTTTCTGTAGGATGGATAGATGGTGAAATAGGGTTGTTTCATACTTATAATAACATATCAGTATATGAGTGATACTTATGTTATTACTTCATAATGAAAAAACCTAATAAGAATAAGTGGAAGAAGAAATAAAGTTGAAAGAATCGGTAACGGACATTACCTCTTCTTTGAAGCTCCTCTTTGAGATCTCCTTTTAGGGCACTAAAATTGGTCTTTGTGGAAGACCAGAACCTCTAGGATGTTTATAGGGAAGTGGAGAAGAGAATTTTTCAGGGTTTGGCTGAGCTTGAAGGCTCAAAGTGGTGTGAGGAAGAGAGGGAGGAGGTGCCCTTTTATAAGGGAGGAGAGGGGCACCTTTGGAATAACTAAAATTATTATTTTACTATAAAGACAAATTCGGTTTTAAATAGCTCCAAATTGATTTATTTCGAAGATAAGGTGGGGATGGGTCGAAATACTCTCATAAAATATAATTTATACAAGTTTAGGTTCCTATTTTAACCTTATCATTTTTATTTAACTTTAAGTTAGATAATTTTACTTTTACCGTGTCTTTTTGTGTTCTTACACTATAAGGTTAATAAACTTACTATAACAAGCCAAAAGAACCCCAAGTTGTTTATTATTAATATATATAACCTTATATAAGTCATTTGGCAGAACCTTTTATTTTTAGGAATAAAATAACAATTAATAATATAATATATGTTTTAAAAACTATTTTATGTCAATTTTGACACTATTTAGTAATTGATTTTTGTAAAAATCATAACAGAATTATTAGTTCTAAAAAAGTTAATTCAATCAATAATAACATGTCATATTAACCTATAAAATTAGTGTAATTCATAAAAAGTCTCAAATTACATTTATTAGGGTATTTATAACATCAATTATGTCAATATTTCATTAATAAGATAATTACTGCATCATCTTTGTGTCATAAATAAATTAAATTATTTAATGTCTAAAAAATAAAAATAAAATACCATTATGTAGTAAATATTTTTATATTTCTAATGAATATTTATAGTCGAATTTATCTTATTTATAACACTATATTAAAAATTATTTTCTTATTAAACTTTGATTTTAACTATTTTAACCCTTCTTTAAATAAATTAATAATAAATGTCCTAATCTAATCCAAGTGGTCCTAAATGGTCATATTTTATTCCTAAGGTTGTTTTTGGTCGAATTACACTTATACAATAGAATTAGGACATGTGTTAGGGTAATAATAATATCATTTTTACCCTTAATTACCCTATTTACTTTTAACCGTGGTAAAAAAAGTAAAAAGTTACTATTCACCAAAAATTATTTTCATCTCATTGAACCACATTATACTCACTGACATCAACCGTGTCTCTCGTATTTTTGAAATTACACTCACAGAAGCGGTAAAATTAAGTTTTATGAAAAATTCATTTTTTTAACTACCACTTAGTGGTTTCACTATTCATCAAAAAATGAAAGTTTCCAGAAAAATACCAAAAATTAGGCCCAAGATATATTTGATATTATGAATTCAAAAATGATGTATATTTTACCAAATTCAAAACTTATCAGTTGCATTAATTAGTTTAAAAATTAATTCCCGTCGTCAAAACAAATAGCGCGTTCTTAAGAGATAATAACTATCAAAAGATTGACAGTTGTTTGTGTCTGGTTTAAATGTGAAATTACATCTAATAACCAACATTGTATTAAATTGTAAAAATATATTCTAAATATACTTTAAAACCAATCAAATTAATAATTTATCACTATTAATTATTTCTATTAAAAAGGTTGTTTTTAATTAAAATTTAATAATTTTCACTATTCATCAGAAAATGAAAGTTATCCGAAAAGTACCAAAATTTCACCCTAAGATAATTTCGATATTCCGAATCCAAAAATGAAGTTCATTTTGAAAATAAAATTTACAAAATTTCAAAAAGTGGTTATTACTATTCGTAACTGCTAGTTTTTATAATATTTTAATAGCATATCGTTGTTTAGTGAAACTGGGTATTGCGTACTACACACGATATCGAGAAAGGTCGTGATTGCGTGTAATGAAAGGCAAGTCAAGGATGCGTGTTGTGAAAGATTCTTTTGGTGTAGCGTATAACATAAGACATTAATGAAATTAAAAAGAATATTTTTCATAAAATCTCGGGGTGTTACATTCTACCCCCCTTAAAATGAATTTCGCCCTCGAAATTCGTCGGGGTTATAAATGGTTTACTACTCGAAAGTTTCTTTAATAGAAACCCACATCGTAAAAAGGAATACCAAAACCAATCTTTAAAAAAAAATTATGAAACATAACAGTTACCCAAATAAACTAATCACTGGGTTTCCACATAGGTGAAAATATGGATATGGAAGAGAAATCTAATCATCATGTTCTGATGGATAGTGGTAGAGAACATGGCTATGGAAAATCCAGCAATCACAAAGCCATAAATTTGTGATGATCTAGGTTACCATCTGATTCATCGGATATAAGGGCATTAGGACAACATTTTTTGGTTTTCAAGATCATTTCCCTAAAATTGAATATTTTGAATTATAATAAATACTATCTTTATTTTGGTACAATCTCACTATTGTCTGTGCTTTGAACAATTTCCACTTCATCTCTTATAGAAATGAAGTTGAATTTGTTATTCATGAAGTGTTAATAGATCATCTGATAGAATGATGGGTCATTCCATCTGTTTCAAACAAAAGGTTAGCAAAACTTATGAAATATACATAAGTCCATCTATGGTGAGGTTAATCGTATACGATTCCAAAAATGAACTTATACTTCATATATCATACCGCGTAATAAAATAAAACTAGTTTCTACTAACCAGGGACTTCCTGTAGGCCAGTGGTAGGTGATAAAGGCCAGTCGCACTTCGGTTGTGGGTTCGATTCCCACAGCCTTGTCCGACGCGATGGGCTGTCACCCGTCCTGCAGGTTATCCTTTTTCTAAAGCTATATTACTATAACATTCCATCAATAATATCGAATAAAGTTCTATCCTAACTTATGTCCAACATAATCCATTCCAATCTTTAGGCTTATCTAAAATACTTCAGTCCAAGTTCATAGTATAAAGAAAATGATTACATGAAATTTCACATAAAAATCACGTGAATGCCATCATTTATCCCCCATATATCATAAGATATATCTTGTTGGTCAAATTACAAACATGTGAATACCTTAATCATGTATTCTCTTGAAGAATGAATACCCATTGAACCTTAGTGAAAACATGAATGCAGTCAAAATTTAACTCTTTCTACATACCAAAATCCAAAAATTCTATATACTCAAACCAAGATATAACCTTCTCCTTATATCAGTCATGATCTCATGAATACGGTCAAACATTTCATTTTCTCATTTTCCTTTCATTATGCACATATCATATTTTTTTCCAAAAATATCTCAATCACATTCTATGGTTACCAATACCATTGAAAACCACAATAGACCAATACATAAATATTCCAATATTCCACGATACTATATACAACATTATTTTGTAATCCCATTACATAAACACTTAATCATTCCACCACATTGTTGTTATATTCAACATCGCCAATAGTGATCACATGCGACTTCCCTTTGTCCTTTACCTTAAGTGGTTGGTCATGTCGATCATCACTAACCCTTGGATTAGTGCATTTATTAGCATAATGCCCCATTTCCTTGCACTTGAAGCATTGAAGTGTTGGTGGTGCGTTCTCTGGATTCTTTTCTTTATTCACATCATTATAAACCCTTTTTCCATTACTTCGACAATCATCTGCTCGATGACCTTCTTTTCCACACTTAAAACATTTTCTAGTTCCTTTATGACAATATCCACCATGCTTCTTTCCACACTTTGGGCATAAGGAAACATTTATCTTCTTTTCACCATTATTCTGAGATTTATCCTTGAACTCCATCTTTTGTTTCTTGTCAAAACTATGAGATGGATAAGTAACACCAAATTCCATTTCTACCTTAATAGCACAACGCACAATTTATTCACAGCTACTGAAGTCTCTTATAGCTAATGCCCTTCGAAGATTTGGTTTTAAGCCACTGAAGAATCGATCAACTTTACTTTCAGGTTGGATGATAAATCCAGATGCATACCTTGCAAGCCATGTAAAATTCACTTCGTATATACCAACAGATTGATCATCCTTTTTCTTTAGTTCAAGAAACTCCTTCTCCATCTTTGTTCGAAGAATACGAGGTAAGTACTTATTGAAAAATAAGTTCTTGAACTCGTCCCATTCCATGGACTCAATTTCATCTCTTGGCCTCGTATTCTTGACAAGATTCCACCATTGATCAGCATCACCTTCCAAACGATACACTGCTAAGATGAATTTATCATGTTCAAAACATTGAAGAACTGAAAATATCTTTTCAGTAGTACTGATCCATTGTTCAGCAACAAGTGGATCAGAAGACCCACTGAAAGAAGGTGGACGTTTCCTCATGAAGGACTCAATAGAATATTGTTCCCTTCTCTGCTCATTTTGAAGTCCAGAATGATTCATATCTTGTGTAAGTATAGCAATAAGATTTTTCACTCCATCTCCCATAACATTTGTTTGTTCAGGAGGACAATCATTGCATTATCCATTACATTGATCAACACAGTTCCTTCGGGTTCCAGCCACCGTCTAAAACCCAAAAAGAATAGTGTGAGAGGAAAAAATCACGCTAGGGAAAACAATATAATAAAGGGGGAGTAACTTCAATATCTAACATCTTGGGTTACCATAATTATAGTACTATAACCTATACTTATGCTTAACCTTAGGGACATCCCTAGACATACCTTAGAAATATCTCTAGGGATCTCACTAAAGTTCTCGCATCCTAGTTTCCAAAGGTTGACTAAACCTTTCCTATGATACCAAATGTAGAGACCCGAAGCTTAACATACATGGACATTACTTTACTTTTGCAGAATACTTAGTACATTACAAAAACACACACACAAGGACCATAATAGTTTAGTGTCTTTGGAAACTCAGAATATAATCTTCTAATCATGGTGAAAGATCTTCAATATCTTCCATAAAGATCTTCCCCTTTTTTTCTTACCTAAAACCTTTCTTTATATCCTGGGAAAAAGAAAACATAAAAGGGTGAGCTCAAATGCTCAGTAAGGGTAAACAAAAGAAATATCAATCACATCATATTCATAAGAACATAACATTTTGGAAATCTTAACCTGCAAAAGAGATCATAATATCATAACATGGGATAAATCATAGTAGTGAAATGTAATCCCAATAATCATAACTTAAAACATGAAACTTTGTGGCATACACACATAATCATAATGAATAATTTCTTATTAGTCAAGTCTCATTTCCAAGACTATCTTAGTGGACAAAGTCCATTTTTGAACTGAGTTCACTCCTCGTTTCAGTCCTGTTTCACTGAACTGGTTTAACCTGCCGTTCCAGCCATGTCTATCTCATGAGATATAAAATATTTACTCAATGCATTGGAGGGAGATATAGGTCCCACCCATCTCATAATGATACAATTATTATGTGTGCCACAAAATCATAAACTATACATCATAGCATAACCCATGTAATAAAAATGGGAATCTTAAACATTGTGACATCATAAAAAAATTCATATAAGATAAAGGAATTCATAAAAATATTTCCATCACAACATAATCAAATCAATGTAATAATAGGGATAGAAACAGAACCCTATTTTATCTTAGATGGAAAATAATTTTGATAAAACACTTGAACTCCATTCTTGAGGAAAATATCCTTTCTACTTCAAAAACACTTTTCATTTCTTAACATGTCATACAATTCTAAACTAAAAGAAGTTGATTAAAAATAAACTTGAAAACTTTTAAAGGAAGTTTCTTGGAAATAATGTTTTAAAATTCCATTCATGCCGTATAAGTTAAAAAAACATTCTTCTTGTACTTTTGTCGGAAAAGTCAAAAAGTACCTCGTACGAAAAATGACAAAATATTCCTTTCATATCTTATACTAAAAACTCACCGAAGGGTAAAATTGGATTTAAAAAATTGTAGGTGGATGGAAAAAATATTACATATTGAGGAAACATGGATGTGTATGATAAAATACACCCAAGTAAATACCAAAGTATAAACAATCTCGGATAAAATGAGATTGTGATATTTTCCTTACCTTAGGTCCGATTTGCTCCGTAAGTGTCCGAACCTCCTGTATAATGATTTAAATAGTGTCATTGACTTATTATATAATCATACTCATTGTTATTATATCATATATGGTTCACTTATGACTTCATTTTACCCGTTCTTTTGTAAATTCCATGTTAAAGAGCGTTTTGGGTAAAATTGTTTCATTTGTCATCTATGTTTTGACTTGTAATTATTCATATGATTACTTAGATCATGATTAATTAATTCCAGAATATAAAACATGATTTATATATAATATATATTCAGAATATAAATATATATAATAGATCAGTAAATGGAAAGAAATACACCGTTCATGGAGACGGTAGGCCGTACGTACGCATGAACGCTGTTTTCGTTTCCTTATTGAGTTGAATGGAATTAAGTAGATGACATACATATATATACACATAAACCCAGTATCATTATTATGTAATATATTTCATTATTACTTATTATATATACTTTATAATCATTCATTAATGGTTAACGTGGAGAATGAATCTCATCGCGTCGTGGAGACGGTAGTCCGTACGTACGCACGAGCGATGATATCGTTCTCATGATCGTGGAATTGTATTGGAGTGTATGTATACTATTTCAGAATCAATATCACTTTAAAATAATCATATATAGTTATTATGTACACCATTATACCCATCCATGTAAGGTGGTGGTGGAAAATAGATTACACCACGGCGTGGATACGGTATTCTTTACGTACGCATGCGCGGTGATTTAATTTTCCATAGGATGGATAGATGGTGAAATAGGGTTGTTTCATACTTATAATAACATATAAGTATATGAGTGACACTGATGTTATTACTTCATAATGAAACAACCTAAGAAGAAGAAGTGGAAGAAGAAATAAAGTTGAAAGAATCGGTAACGAACATTACCTCTTATTTGAAGCGCCTCTTTGAGATCTCCTTTTAGGGCACTAAAATTGGTCTTTGAGGAAGACCAGAACCTCTAGGATGTTTATAGGGAAGTGGAAAAGATAATTTTTCAGGGGTTTTCTGAGCTTGAATGCTCAAAGTGGTGTGAGGAAGAGAGGGAGGATGTTCCCTTTTATAAGGGAGGAGAGGGGCACCTTTGGAATAACTAAAAATATTATTTTATTATAAAGACAAATTCGGTTTTAAATAGATCAAAATTGATTTATTTCGAAGCTAAGGTAGGTATGGGTCAAAATACTCTCATCAAATATAATTTAGACAAGTTTAGGTTCCTATTTTAACCTTATCATTTATATTTAACTTTAAGTTAGATAACTTTATTTTTACCTTGTCTTTTTGTGTTCTTACACTATAAGGTTAATAAACTTACTATAAAAAGACAAAAGAACCCCAATTTGTTTATTATTAATATATATAACCTTCTATAAGTCATTTGGACGAACCTTAGATTTTTAGGAATAAAATAACAATTAATAAGATAATATTTGTTTTAAAAACTATTTCATGTCAATTTTGACACTATTTAGTAATTGATTTTTGTAAAAATCATAACAGAATGATTAGTTCGAAAAAAGTTAATTAAATAAATAATAACATGTCATATTAACCTATAAAATTAGTGTAATTCATAAAAAGTCTCAAATTACATTTATTTGGGTATTTATAACATCAATTATGTCAATATTTCATTAATAAGATAATTACTGCATCATATTTGTGTCATAAATAAATTAAATTATTTAATGTCTAAAAATTAAAAATAAAATACCATTATGTATAAAATCTTTTTATCTTTCTAATGAATATTTATAGTCGAATTTATCTTATGTATAACCCTATATTAAAAATTATTTTCTTATTAAACTTTGATTTTCACTATTTTAACCCTTCTTTAAATAAATTAATAATATATGTCCTAATCTAATCCATGTGGGCCTAAATGGTCATATTTTATTCCTAAGGTTGTTTTTGGTCGAATTACACTTATCCAATAGAATTAGGACATGTGTTAGGGTAATAATAATATCATTTTTACCTTTAATTACCCTATTTACTTTTAACCGTGGTAAAAAAAAGTAAAAAGTTACTATTCACCAAAAATGATTTTCATCTCATTGAACCACATTATACTTACTGACATCAACCATGTCTCTCGTATTTTTGAGATTCCACTCACAGAAGCGGTAAAATTAAGTTTTATGAAAAATTCATTTTTTTAACTACCACTTAGTGGTTTCACTATTCATCAAAAAATGAAAGTTTCTAGAAAAATACCAAAAATTAGGCCTAATATATATTTGATATTATGAATTCAAAAATGATATCTATTTTACCAAATTCAAAACATATCAGTTGCATTAATTAATTTAAAAATTAATTCCCGTCGTCAAAACAAATAGCGTGTTCTTAAGAGATAATAACTATCAAAAGATTGACAGTTGTTTATGTCTGGTTTAAATGTGAAATTACATCCAATAACCAAAATTGTATTAAATTGTAAAAATATATTCTAAATATACTTTAAAACCAATCAAATTAATAATTTATCACTATTAATTATTTCTATTAAAAAGGTTGTTTTTAATTAAAATTTAGTTATTTTCACTATTCATCAGAAAAAGAAAGTTATCCGAAAAGTACCAAAATTTCACCCTAATCTAATTTTGATATTCCGAATCCAAAAATGAAGTCCATTTTGAAAATAAAATTTAAAAAATTTTAAAAAGTGGTTATTACTATTCATAACGACTAGTTTTAATAATATTTTAATAGCATATCGTTGTTTAGTGAAACTCGGTATTGCGTACTACACATGCTATCGAGGAAGGTCGCGATTGCGTGTAATGCAAGGCAAGTCAAGGATGCGTGTTGTGCAAGCTTCTTTTGGTGTAGTGTACAACACAAGAAATTAATGAAATTAAAAAGAATATTTTTCATAAAATCTCGGGGTGTTACAGTACATTTTTGAAACAATCAAGAATTTCAAGTCAGGAGTGATCAAGTCTCATTTGATTATGTACCCCTATATTCTTACAAAGTTTATTCTTGAGAGTTTGAAGTTTTGTAATATTTCTCTGAAATGGAAGTTTAAAGAACTAAAGCCATCTTGGATAAGTAAGAATACATTGAATAAATTGCATGTTTGTTTCGATGAAAACTCAAAGATTTTTGTCAAAGATGTGGAAGTTGAATCAACAACAAACCAATCAACACCAAATCAATCGACACCTATGCCAATCAAAGATAATACAAATTTTGTTGCTCCTCAAAATTCAGATCCATAAACCAGTACTAATCCAAAGAAGAACACAAAATATAGTAAGGAGGTTGTATCCAAGTGGAGGAAAGACGAAGAACAAAGAAAATAAGGCAATCCAAAGTTTGGTCTTGATCCAGCTGAAGCTTTAGCTGAGAGGATAAGGGTAGAGGATAATATTCAGGCTGATAAGAAAAAGAAGACTCTTTTGAAACAGAAAGATCAAGATTTTTATGTTTCTAAAATCATGAAAATGGTTGAGGTGGCAAGTGCTCAACTAACGGAAGAAGTGCATCAAGAACCTATCGTACAGAGTCTTCCAAAAAAAGATAAAGGGAAACAAATTTTGAAAGAAGTACCATAAGTTGAAGAATAGGAAGAATATTTTCTTTAAAATTTATTTAGAGGTCAAAAAAGAGTAGAGAAGAATATTTTCAAAAGAAAAGTGAAGGCATTCAATAGATTCCTCATGCCGATCATGCAACACCTAAATCTCTTGAAACTCTTTCAGATAAATTTCCTTCTCAAGTGAAGAAAGGTGCTCAATATTCTCAGAACGAAAAATTAATTATCATTAGTGACAAAGTGGAAGAAGAAATAAAGGAAAAATAAAAAGCAAAATAAAAATAGCCAGTTGAAGACTCAAGCCAATCAAATGAACTGGATTCATATGATGAGGATACTAATTCAGAACGTACAATTTCTCTCAAGAAAAGTGATTATATTGTTCATGTTTTGAGGATAATTGAGAAAAATATTCCTTATTTTCCTATATTTGAATGAAAAATTGATTTCATCACTGACAATCAAAGGACGAAGTTTGGTTCTGTAAGAGAACTTAGAAAGAGATTATTGTCAATTGAAGCCGATTTAAAAGTACTGTCTGAAAGTTCAGTTTCTCATAAGAAGGCTTCTAATAGAATGAATAAGTGGTCATACAAAATTGAAATCTTAGTGAATGATCATGAAATATCAATTAAAGACTTAAGGAGGCTTTCAAATTATCTTTCTATTGCTTTCAATAAGCTTGAAAAAGAAACCATTGAAAGGCTGAATTAGATGTCAAAAACTCATGGGCCGATATCCCTAAAATAAAAGAGCTGCAAGAGAGAATTAATACTTTCCAGTCAGAGTTTATGAAGGTTTCATCTTTCAAAGATTAAATAGTTCTGTTGAAGAAGAAAAATTCCATATTATCTAAAGACAATAAGAAATTTCATGACAGAATTGATACTCTTGAATAGGTAATCAGAGTTCAAGAAGAGACTATCAAGAATCAGGATCATATTTTTGTTGATCAACAAGAGATTCTCAAATCTCAGGGTGATTCTATCTCCGAAGAGAAGAAAGAAAACAAAAAGATGAAAGTTGGTCTTCATAAGGTCATCAAGAAAGAAAAAGAAAGATAAAAAATGAGCATTGTTTTATCTTTCTAGAATTCCATAGACTTGTTATCTTAATGAGATTTATGTTTTCTTTTCCATTTCCTTGCATTTATTTTCTCTAAATTTTTCAGGAAACTCAATATTACCCCAATATTTTTGTAAATCACAAAGGGGAGAATGTTTTATAAGGGGGAGAATGTTTTATAAGGGGAAGAGTGTTTTAATCAAATACTTCTAAATCAAGGAAAATTTACGAATAAAATCCTTAGGAAAGTACATACCTAAGGGGGAGTTAGTTTTATTCAATTTATTTTTCAAAATATTTTTCAATAACTTAGGGGGAGATAAGTATTTATTATTGTTTTACTTTTTGTTTTGTGCTTTACAAAAAGGGAGAGATTATTGAGTCAAAAGTTCTCTTTTGAATTTTATGTATTGTTTTGGAAATCACAAATATATTCTAACCATGTTTATCATACTGACCATGTTTATCATATTAACTATGTTTATCGTACTGACCATGTTTATCGTACTGACCATGTTTATCGTACTGACTATGTTTATCATACTAACTATGTTTATCATATTGAATAAATTGTACTAACTCTATCAATCGTACTGACCCTGTCAATCATACTGACTCTGTCAATCATACTAACCCTGTAAATCGTACTGACTTTTGTGCATCATACTCACTTTTCATCATATCAATACATTACACTAAGTAATAATAATAGTACTAATATTTTACTTTTATCACATTCTTGTTTTTATAATTTATCAAAACACATGTTTTGTATCAATCGTACTCATGTTTATCATTTTCATATATCTTTTGTTTTAACCAAAATGATGTCGTAGAGTTAGTTATAAACTAATCAAAATGATGTTGTGTTTTCTATTTCAATATGACCATTATAATGCCAGGTGTCTAAGTCCTTCTGAGTTTTCCTAAGAAATATGACTGTTGGAAAAAATATGACCATTGGAACCTGAGGCCTATAAATAGGAGGTCATTTAAAGTTGAGAAGGAAAAATGAGAGACTTTGATCATTCTTTTCTTCTGTCAAGTTCTAGAGAGAGACGTAGTGACTTTTCTCTTGGTTTGTGTGAAAGCCTTGAAATTAAAAAATGTGAACGACTCGTTCTTAGTTTTTGTATTTCAATAAGTGATTTGTTTTTCTTTATGCGACCAATCAGGTGATAACGATTGAGGGCTACTGAGGATAGGTAGACAGACGTACTGATCATCATATCAAGGGATTATAGGGATAACAAGATAGACGTACCGATCTTTGTATCGAGGGATTTCAAGTGTTTGAAAGTCAGAGGTGCCGATTACCTGCAGAATTGGGGGCTTGCAGGGATAGTAAGACAGATGTACCGATCATCGTATCGAGGGCTTACCAAGGTGGTGGTAAGACATACCTCTTATCCTAGGTGAAAGGATACCTTTCTCTTTGGGATAAAATAATTGTAATACTTTTACATTTCCGTTACTATTTGTATTATAAAGTAAATTGTATTGTTTCCTTTCTTAATTTCATTTTCACTTTTAATTGTTTCAATTACAATCATACTATTACATATTGTATCGATAGATTCTATACGCTTTATGGTAGAATCTTTCACTATTGTATTACTATGATTATTGTATTCATTTGAATACAATTGATTTACACTTCTTATAGTATTGCATCATATCATACCTGTGATTAATTGTATTTGTTGTGAATTGCATTAGTTTAAGATCTTTTAAACTATTTTCTTAAGTGTTTAAACACAAAGTTTTTAAACCTACAATTCACCCCCCTCTTGTATTGTTACATCTAATATACATATACATCTATATATCAATCCAACAATTTATTTGTTCATTTATTATTCTATCTTATTTTTTATAATTATTCAACAATGGATTAAGGATGAAATGAACAAAGTTTTAGGTTCTTTCCTCATGTTTTTGTTTTATGGATTTCTCTCCTATTTCGTCACCAATTCATCATGGTCACTTTCTTTGGTCCGAATTTAGATGAATACCAGGCATATGATAATTACATGAATATTGTTCGATGAAACAGATCAATACCAAAGGTGAAATTCATGATCTATAGAGGGATCAAGGATTAATGACAATGGAAGATGATCAGAGGTAAATTGAAATGGATCAATGGCTCCTATTATTCTCAGTTTGACACATAGTGGTGATGGAATGGATTGAAGATGGTGTTTTATGAGTGGATTTGAAACCTAGACTCAGATATCTAGTGATGGGAGGGTTAGAAAACCTCAAGTGAACAATTATCAAATATAATCATGGTGATGAAAATATGGATGAACAATGCATAGGAGAACCCATAGGTTCTAGAAGTTTCAGGGTTACATAGTGTGTAATACAAAATAAAACTCCATGTGGTGTCCTGGATACAACACTAGTGTTTCCATGGAGAAGAAAATATCACATGCCTTGTGACACATATAAAATGTTGTGTGGCCCATGTTTGAATCTCAACATGTATCTTGGAGGATACGTGGGCACACACATGCTAGGGTACATGGACACACTCAGAGTGCACAAAAAGATCCATGTACTCAGAAATTCTCAGGTGTACATGGGAATAATCAAGTGTATATGGGTTGGTACAAGGGAATATATAGAATACAAGGGTAGGGTGATGGAAAACCTCTATACGCCATCCATCCTTACTTACACACCATGTATATGAAGATAAATATTCCATGTGAAACGGAAGCACACCTGCAGACCAGGGGTTGTCTTGATATGTCGTTTACCCCCATTACATGCAGTGTAACATCTTTGAGTGTGTTTAGATCTATTAATTTCTTCATTTTGGACTAGTATCAGTTGATTATGTTCCCTTGGTCCATCCTCTTGATGTTACAATATGACAATGTGTCCATAGCTCTGGATTGTGATCCCCTCTGGAGGATGAGTCTCAGATAGATTTTGTGGTGTCCCTCCATGACACATGTGTGTGATCCTCTATAATATCTTCTTATACCCTATGAATGGTTAATGGAATTTGTGTGACCTTATTATTCAGGGAGTTGATCCCCCATCTAGCAGGGTTTTTCAGTAGGGCTCATGGTATTTTTGGCATATGACCCCCTACATAGTGAGTGTAATACCTGGAGATTTTAAAATAGAACATCATGTTCGACAGTGTGTATGACACAAAAAACCAAGATTAAAAGAGAATATAACACCATGAGACTTTATTATATATTTATTTTTAAATAAATTCAATCTCTTTGATATCTTGCAATTTATGCAACACTGGGTTTGAATGAAACATGAAACTCTATTAAAATATTATTATTTAAACATGGCCATTATAACCTAGCCGTTAAGATGGTGGGTATAAATAGTAATAAATAAATTATGATTTTTTTGTTTTAAACATGTATAAAATAAATTCAATAGTTATTTATTGATTATAAATAAAATAATAATGATTTGAAAGAGAAAGAAATGTTTTCTGAAAAAATGTATTATTTTGAAAGGCGAATTAGTCATGCATTGTTCACATAATTTAAAATTATTTTTTATCACTTTTAGAATATTTATTTGAAAAATAAAACTTCATTTTTTAAATCATCATATCAAAATTATCTTGTGGTTATTTTTTTTTGTATTTTTCTGAAAAGTTTCATTTTTTGATGAATAGTTAAAAGACTAAATTTTAATTGAAAACCACATTTTTGTTTAAATTATTTATAAATATAATTATATTTTAAATTGGTTTTAAAGTAAAATTATTTCAATTATATATCCATTAATACAATTTAGTTAATTGAAATTATTTTCATATTAAATTTTGATATAAAACCTCTTTAAACTTTTGAACATTTTTCTTTGAGAACCAGCTTTCTCGTCGCGTCTGTGAGATTAATTTTAAATTAAATTTTACAACTTATGTTAATGGAATTTGAAAAAATGGATTCCATATTCTTAATAATAATAATTTATATAATATAATAAGGTCAACTTATTTTTTTACCATAATTATTAGTGAAAAAATTAAAATTTAATTACCGTGGTTAAGATAGAAATGGGTTTACCAAGGGGTCAAACTAAAAAGATAAGGGTTAAAATGACATAGAAACTTGTCTAAAATATATTTTATGGCTATATTTAAACCTTATAATGTACAAGTATTGATAATAATCCATTTGGTATGCTTTTGGAATGTTAAAAATGTGGGTACAACTTTTTCTTTTAAAAAATTACAATTATGCCACTCACCTCACTTACAAAAGGCCACCCCTCTTATCTATTATTCACACCTTAAAATAAATTTGTTTTGGACAAAAAATACCCAAATAACTTAAAAACTTACATAATTTCATACTATAATCCTTATTGTTGAAATAATTCCAACCTAGGAAGGAGTTTGGTGTAAACTTAATGAGGTTACCAGAAGAAGAGGTAATGTTATTTAATGAGAATTTTTATTTTATTTCTTACTAAACCTAATTAAATTGTTATTAAACCATTATTATATAATAAAATAAATATATAACATATAAGGATATGTTTTTATGTGAAATTAATTACCTAAAACCATCCCCACTCCAATCAAATGGGTTACAAAATCATTATTCGTGTGTACGGAGGACCATCGTCTCACAAACCGATGTCATTATTGTTTCCATTACCACCTCACATGATTCGGTATGATGATATATATAAAGTATGTATATGATATTTATATCATAATTATACATATTTAGTAATTATATAATAAATAAATTTTTACCTTCCATTCCATAGGGGATACGATAATGTATCTCATGTGTACGGCGAACTACCACCTCACAAAGTGATGAGATTCATTTTTGATTAAATCTTTACATGGAAGGTAATAAGGATAAAGTTAATAAATATATGTGATATAAGTGATATAATTATGATATTAATGATATATTCATCATTATTAAAAGATAATATATATATATATATATATTCTTTCTTACATTGAAAAATGATAACGTCATTCGTGTACATGTGGACTACCACCTCCACAAAGTGATGTGACTCTCTTTTCATCACCACACCTCATGAATGATATATATAATTATATATAAAGAAAATGTATTTTATACATTATATTATGATTATTCTCAAAAATATAAAATATTACTTACCTTCTTTCCATAACGATCATTGAAAAATAGAAACATTACTCATGCGTACGTATGACCTACCATCTCCATGACTATAACATAGTTCATTTTTCAGAACCATATTTCATTATTGGTTTTAAAAGTATAATTTATGTATAAATATGAAAATAATTTCATTATTATTATTATAAATATTTTTAAATAACGACCTCTTTGACCATAGTCAACATAACAATGTCATTTTTGACACATAAGAAAAATATCATCGAAACATCTGATGTAAACTTAATTGATCAAATAATCATATATAACATGGTAATAAGTGAAATAAAAGGAATAATAAACTTAAAAAAGTTTCTAAATAAGGTAAATAATTAACATAATTTTATTATTAATGATGATAAAGAATGTACATGATGAGTCAGACTCAAGGTAAGAGTTTCTCGTCTAACTTTTACCTCCGTAAGTCATATGCCATATTCACAACTTATTTATTTTTTGTAGTGTGTATACTTAACTTTTTGTATGATATGTTATGAATTAATTTATATTCATGGTATTTAAAGTTTCATTTAAAATTATTTATTTCATGGGTCTTATGATTCAAATTTTACCAAAGTGGTAAGCTTTTATTTCACAATCTCATCATTATCCAAGATTGTTTTTGTTTATGCCCCCATATGGAGGTTTATTTGATATTTATATCTTAAAATAAATCTTATTTCTTCATATATTGTTATCCATGAAATTTTTCAAGTAATTGTAATATTTTTACTCTCTTTGATACTTAAAATGATCAAGAAAATGTTTTTAAGAAAATATGACTTTATTTATCTATTCAATTGAAAATCCTTTTTCATCCAAAACCATGTTTTCTAAAAATGTTTTCAAAACTGTTTTATCATTATAAAAATGATTTATTAATATTTTTTATCCATGTTTGAATTTTTATAAAACGAAAAGAAATATTCTTGTCATTTTCTGAACAAGGAATTTTTTTAACCTTTTTACAGTGTAGAAGGGATGTTCTTTTTAACTTATACGACATGTACATAATTACCCACCATCATGAACATCATTTCATTGAAGCTTAATTTTCATGTTTATAAGTTTATTTTTAAATAAAATTTCCCTAATATTCTGAAACTTCTTAGTTTTTAAAATTTAATTTCATAGAAAATTATTTTGACGATATTTTATGAATTTTATAGTTTTAAAATTAAAAGGTTGTTTTTCAAAGAAAGGTTATTTTACTCAACAAATGTTCCAAGTGATATTTCAAAATAATTTTCCACATAAGAATACATACATTGATGTTACTTATGCTTTAATGGGGATATGATACAATGATACCATCCTAATTATTTCTCCATATGGTTTATGATCAGTTTGACTGGGGGTGTTCTATATTGATACCATTCATTTTACTTTGGATGGTTTATGATAATGTTTATTAATTGGGGAGATTATTTAAATTTTGTATGATAGTTTAAATATGAATTTTTATGTGAATTATTTTTCACCCCTATCATATTAGGAATGCATTGGAGTTAGTAAGTGATGGGAGTGGCCTGCTATAGCCCCTCGATGCTTTGGTAGGTCTCATGAACAAACTTGATTGAGTTTTAGCCAAGGACTTAACCATTTATATATATGTCTTTGAATACGGTTTTGATGATATTATATGTCTTGACACAAGGCCTTCATAATATGTTTTAGATTTCTAGCATTATGAATTCCATCATTATGAATTCAGTTATTGATATTCCATGTGATTATTTAATTAGTTAGAATATCTATGGTTAAGTTTTCATGATCATGTGATTATTTATGTGTAATTATTTGATCATCATTTATTCCTTCCATATTATTCTCAAGTTATTGATTAAATGGAATGTGTTTCAGTTATTTACCTTTCCATATTAATTATTCCTTATTTATTCATAGCTTTTTTGTACACTTACCCTTACTAAGCATCTATTCTCACACATTTATTATGTCTTATTTTCTATAGAATATCAAGAATTGTTTTGTGATTGATATACAAGGATATACTAAAGAGAATAATGGTTTTCTAAAATAAAATAAATTTTATATTTTATGTTTTCAATTACAATAATAATTTTAAGTATGTATCTATTTTTCCAAGAATACTAAAATATTCAGTCCTTTAGGATGTGACTCCTTGTATCTCATTCCAATGTAACAAAGTAGACACTAGCTCTGGGTTACTAGTGTCAGGGTGCTATATAAGGTTAATCCAGATTGGGTTTATGGTGCCCCCAATAGTCCTATGTGTGATCCGCTATCTATGTATCAATATTTTAAGAGACCCGTGAGTTTTATTTACTAGGGACCGATGATCATGACCTCTTTGTTGAGTGTCACTGGTGATAGTATGGCTCATGGAGTGGGTTATATCAGAATAATCATTTCCTAAAAGATTTGACCAAAATCTTGTGGATTTATGTTTGGTTGAGACCACCAAGAGGCACACTGTCCTTCCTAAGTATATCTAGGTTTTTTTGGTTTCTATATTCTTATTATGAGTTGAATACTCTTGATGCTTTGTGTTTTTTTAGGTGTCCTAATGGGTATTTTTTTACTCACCCCTATATGGGTTATGCTCGTACATATCATGTATTATGAAAATGACTAATATTTTGATGGAGTTATAGAGGGACCAGGACAAGGAAAATCTTATTGAGCTGCATAGGCCAAGGTGTGTACCAAAGGTTTCATTTGACAGTAGTTCTCTCCTACATTGTATGTTATACTTGCTTTCAGTTTCTTTTGGTGAGATTATATTTTGAACATACTTTCTATTACCTTGTTTTCATAATCTGATTGTGTGATTATAGATGTATGCATGTATTTGTTTCATTTTGTTTATATTTCAGAATTTTTTGGACTTGGAGATGTGTGCGTTTACATGTACATTAGGATAATTCCTCCCATGTGTGATATATTTCTACTTGGTGATGGTCACCAACCCTTAGACTATTGAAGGTGGGATTGGGGTAGTCACAGCTCGTTCCCCAGTGAGTCGGGTCATGAAAGAGTGGTATTAGAGAGAATTTATACCTTAGGACCAAAGTATGTGAAATTGGTTGGGGATCTATTGAAATATCATTAAAGTGTATTGAGTTTGGATTTCAGGCTAGGGACCCCGATGTTGGTGTGGCAGTTGATGTATCCATTCACTAGGACTTTGAAAATATGCTTATTTACCTGGCACATGTAGACATTGGTTATAGAAAAAAACATTGGAACATGCATCATACAAGAATTGGTTGTGGTTTTCATGTCCTTCTTGAGTCATATTCCTAGATATACTCTTTGAAAATGGTACATCTTGATTATTTCAGGATGCGTCCATGAAGATAGCCGGCCAGGATTCCACTATGTGATCATGAGGATGACCTGTTTAGTGAAGAGGCTTTAGTACTGGGGAATGTATAGTAAATAGTACCTTTGGGGGGTTTAATATCTATACCAACACTTTTTGATAAGAATTTAGTGCTGGTAGTACTATATGAGGATGCACGTAGGCTTAGTGCGTTCCATGAGTTCCATAGGTAGAGACCTCCAAGGTTTTGAGGTGATCCATACCCCCAGGTGGATGAGGACCTGCTTGAGGTAGTCACTTGAGTTTTCTAACTTGTGAGGAAACCTAAAGATAATATGGTATTCCTCAAGGAGAGTATTTTTTAGGGATCTAGTGGTATATGGTGGATTTTGGTGACTCATTCATATGGTGAGACAACTCTCAACTGGTTGAACTTCAGGAGCCTCTTCAGGGAAGAGTTTTATCTATCCATCTTACAATCAATGCATATCTAGGAGATTTTTCATCTGCAATAGGGAATTATGAATATGATAGATTATCTATAGAGGTTTACTGATCTCTCATTGTACTCCATGGATATCGTGCAAGATTTATTCTTTGGATCACAAACCATTGAGAAGGTCTTATTCTAATATATCAAGGATTTAATGATATCTCTTTGAATTCCCATCTATTATTGAGTTTTTGATAGGGCCTTAGTAGTAGAGAGATTTTTGGAAATGTATATTCTGATAGTGGTTACTAGTAGTGGGAACTCAGGAGCTGAGACCATAGCAATAGGTAGACAATGATAGTCATAATGATCTGGTCATGTTAGATACTTTAGGAGATGAACCCAGGATAGAGGATCAATATTGTAGGGATTATAGGATAGCTTGAGCCAGCCAAGGGAGAGGTGGTATTTCTCCTAGGATAGTTGGGGACATATTACATGGGATTTTTCAACCTATCATACAGATGATCAGGATACAGTCGAGGGACAACCCATAGAGATATAGAGACAGGATCAAGGAGGTCCATAAGGTGGAAAATGTAGGAGAGGGGTTGGTAGAGTAGCAGGTGGTGGTCAGAGGTTTGACCTATTGCCACCAACACCCCTAGGTGGTCCAAAATAGGATCAAGGAGCTCGTGGTAAGGTATGAAGAAAACTGAATGCTATGGAGGCCTATGATCCTAAGGTTCTAGGGATGATATGAGGTATGATCTGTGTCTTTTCTACCTTATCTACAGTACTGATAGTCATAGGTGTGATTCATTTTTTTTCAACTTCTCTGGTTCAATAATTAGAGATTTTTATTAAGACATTGGATCAACTTTTATGCTTAAAGTCTTTGATAGGAGGTGACTTAGTGATTTCACACTTATATCGACAGTGTGATCTGATGTTGGGATGTGAGATCTTTGTTTGTGATATCGTTATACTAGTGATGAGGCATCATGAATTAATATTAGTTATGGAATGGATGTCCACATTTCATTCCCATATTGACTGTTTTAGGAAAAGGATGTAGTGTTTCCATTGTGATGGGATGAAGTTTTTTTGTGAGTTAAAAGGAAAATTTGGAGGAGCATGATAGGATTGGGAATAGTAGAATGCAACCGATTACTCACCGGTTGGATATCATGAATCCTAGATTGGTGGATTATATTGTATACTAGTTTCCTATGGTGGTATTAGATTATGAGGATGTATTTCCTAAGGAAATTCTAGGCCTACCTCACCACCAAGAGTTAGACTTTTGTATTTACTTACACCCCGGGATGGCATTAATATCTTCACCAGCATATCGGATGGCTCCCACATTGCTTTGTGAGCTGAGGGTGTAGTTATAAGACATGCAGAAGAAGGGATTAGTGAGACCCAGTATTTACCCTAAGGAAGTATTAGTGTTGTTCACCAATAACGAGGGCGGTAGATTGAGGTTATGTATGACTAACTCACACTCGAACTAGGATATCGTGAAGAATAAATATCCACTATCGGTGATTGATTAACTCTTCGATCAGTGGTGAGAGGAATGATGGTTCTTGAATATTGAACTTATATCAGGATATCACAAATTATTATTATGGGATAAGGATATACCAAAAATGGAATTTTGATGTTGCTATAGTTAGTATGAGTACTTAGTGATGCCTTTCGGTGTGATGAACTCCCCAAAAGTGTTCATGGGACTCATGAACTGGATCTTTCATCCTTTATTATACTAGTTTGTTGTGGTCTTAATTGATGATATACTAGTTCACTTGAAATCTTAGGAGGAGCACATAAAATAATTGAGGATGGTCTTGGATGCACTCTGAGAGCACCAGGTTTATGGGAAGCTCTCAAAGTGCTAGTTTTGGAATCAAGAGGTCCACTTATTAGGACATGAAATCTCAGAGGTAGGAGTCACAGTGGATCCAAAAAATGTTTGGGTAATGCTAGATCGGGATACACCCAAGAGTGTTATTTAGGTGTGGATTTTCCTTGTACTAGAAGGTTACTATTATAGTTTTTTACCCAATTTCTCTAAATTTTCATCAACTTTGACATCTTTGAACTGAAAGGGACAACCTTTCTTATGGAAAAAAAAGTTCTGTAAGTTTTTTTTAGGAGTTGAGGTATAGGTTGAAGAGAACCCCCATATTGATATTTTCATAGGAAGGTGTTGAATATGTAGTGTTCTATGATACCCATGGGACCAAAATTGGTTGTGCTTTGGTGTAGAGGCAGGCTATGATTACCTATGAGTCTAGGTAGTTAAGATTTCATGAGAAGAACTATATGACCCATGATCTTTATCTAGTGGTGGTAGTCTTCACCCTGAAGATGTGGCAACACTACCTTATGGTTGATTATTTTATCATCTACTCTATACACAAGATTCTAAAGTATATCTTCTCTAAAATGGATCTTAACTTGAGATAAAGATGATGTATGGAGTTCCTCTAGGAATATGACTTTGAGATTTTTAATACTCATGGGAAGGGAAATGTAGTGGCATACACTCTCAGCAAGAGATATTGTTCTCAGTTGTTGGACAAGGAGTTAGAGTAGTTATCCTCATTACAGTTTTCTTTAGTGGAGAAATATTATGCTTCATATATTTAGTCAATGGTTGTTACCACACAAATTTTATAGTATGTTAGGTAAGATTAACATGGAGATATCAGCTGTGATACATTACATACTCAAATAACCAATGGATGTGCTTCTGATGAATTTTATGATGGTGGGAAGCACATTATCTTTTTTAGAGGATGGAAAATGGTACTTATGGTGTTGTGTGAAGAAGTAACAAGGGAGTTTCATAAATCCCATTTTCTAGTACATCTAGGTGTGGTGAAGATGTACCAGTACCTATCACATCAGTATTGGTGGCTAGGCTTAAAAAGATGTGCTAATTTTTTTTTCTCTTGATGCCTCACAGGTGAAGGCCAAGCAATATGTCCCAGTAGGTTTAGCTCAACCCATTCAGGTTACATAGTGAAAGTGGGATGGAATATCCATGGAATTCATGATAGGGTTACCACATACATCCATAGTACATGATACCATATGGGTGATCATAGACCAACTCACCAAGTCAGCTCAATTCATAGCTATTTGAGAGTAGAGTTTAATAGAGATCTTGGGATGCTTGTATGTGCAAGAGGTAGTTTGGCTCCCTGGAGTTCCTCAACAATAATTTTAGACTATGATGATCATTTCACATTGCGATTATAGATATAATTATAGGAGGTCTTTGAGACTTAGTTTTATTTTACCATGATATTTCATCCCTAGAATGATGGAAAGACTGAGTGGACTATTCTGGTCTTGTAGGACTTGCTGTGGGATTTTATGTTGGATTTTGGACATAGTTGAGAGGATCACCTAAACTTGGTGGAGTTTTCATAAAAAAATAGATAATATTCCCCCATCACTATTAAACCATTCAATGAATTTTAATAGTGACCCTATAGGCCACGACATTGTTGGAATTAACTAGGTGAGTTAGAATTCATGGCCTCAGAGTTGATGTAAGCTACTATAGTGAAGGTTAAAATCATCCAAGAGTGGATGAGGGATATAAAGATCCATCATAAGTCCTATGAAGACTGATTATGGATGAATTTGAAGTTCTAAGTGGGAGACCATGTGTTCTTGATGGTCTCACCTCGACATGGATTACAGAGATTTGGATGGGATAAAAATATATATCCTAGATTCATTGGACCTTTCTAGATGCTACATAGAGTTAATAAGGTGGAGTACCTATTAGATATACTTCCATAGTTATACTGGGTACATGACATCTTTCACATGTTGCAACTAAGGAGGTACATGCATGACTCACCACATGCTATCGAATGAGGAGAGATGAAAATTATGGATGGGGTTACCTTTTCTGAGTACCCGATGGAGATCAAGGCTCGACAGGAAAGGATCCTTCATAGGTGATCGATTCCCCTAGTGCATGTTTGGTGGCAGCATGATAATCTTTAGGAGATAAACTAGGAGAGGGATACCTAGATGCAAGCTCATTACCCTCATTTTTTTTGCATAGTTTTTTTGATTTTTTGGATAAAAATACCTAATTTGAGGAGAATTTAATGACTCTTATGTTTTCATGTATTACTTTAGAATATTATTTGGATTATTCTCAAAGTTATGTGCTAATACATCCTAAGATTCTAATTCCTGGTGATCCCAAAATTGATATTTGAAAAATATTAATATCACGCACGTTCACTTTCCCTAAAAAATTGGAATAACTCTCGAAAAGAGGCATAGAATGGAAATTTAAGGTTGCTTTTGAGTTTAGAGTATACGATTTACCCTAGGTTCAACAAAATAATTGTTATTGTTAGAAATTTTGATAAAGTGCTATCACAGGTAAAATTAATAAAATAAATTATTTTAATTAATTTATTTCATTATTTCAACATAAAGACCTAATATCCTCTATTTAAACATGGATATTCCTAAATCCCTAGGGTTAACCACATAACCTAGGGATTGGTAGGATCCATTTTAGAATAGTTTTTGGAGGGTAATTGGAGGATGACATTGGACCAGATTGAGATCAAGGATCATTGCGCCATCAGAGATCGTGGATCTCACTAATGATGACAATGAAGGATTGTTTTTTGTCAGAGATCGATCCAAAATATAGGTATGATTTTTTATTTATGTGATTCCATGACATTATTTTATCCCAATTAAACATGAATCAATTCCACTAAAAATAATTTATTCACACCTCAATGATTGATTTATTTATTGTAGATTTATTTGTTCCTCAATTATTCCCTATTTGTCCATATAAATCTTCAAAAAATGATCGAGGCTAAAATGAACAAATAAAGAGGTTCATTCCTCATGTTTTTGGTTTATGGATTTCTCCCCCATTTCTTCATATTTTTATCATGGAAAATTTATTTGGCCCGCGGTTTGATGAATACCAGGTATATGATTGTTGCATAATAGTTATTTTGTGAAACATATCAATACCATGGGTGTCGTTTGTGATCGAGGGTGTGATCTAGGAGTGATGATGGTGAAGGATGATCATAGGTAGATCATAATGGAATGATGGTTACCATTCATCCCTGTTCAACATGTGGTAGTCATGGATTGGCTTAATGGTGGCATTTTTCAAGCAAATTCGAAGCTCAGATTTAGATCTCCAACAAATGAAGGTTGGATAACCACATATCTGCAATTACCAACTCGAATCACATGGATAAATGATGAGGAGAAGAACCCAAGGGTTATGGAAATTTCTAGGTTACATGGTGAGTCACCCAGGATCACACACCATATGGGGCCCTAGATGCAGTGCTAGGATTTCCACAGTGAAGAAAAGATTACACACTGTGTGACACCTGTCACATGCCTTGTGACTTATGTAGGAATATCAATGAGTATATCAGAGGATAAACAATAACAAGAAGGTTTAGGTACATGGAAACAGTCAAAGTACTTGGGAAGATTCGTGTACTCGGACATGGCCAAGTGTACATGGGTATAGCTAGGCGTACATGGGTTGGTACACGAACACAACCAGAAGTACATGATCATGGAAAAACGACATGGTTAGGGTGATGATAGACCTCTACATGTCATGTATACTTAATTACATGCCATGTATATGGATATCTATATACTATGTGATATAGAAGCACATGTTCAGAATAGGGGTTGACTTGACACACTGTGTATTCATAGTACACACTATGTACCCTCTTTGAGTGTGTTTGGATCCCTTCATTTATTCAGTTTGTACTAGTATGGGTTGAGTATGTTCTGTTGGTCCATCCCCTCAAGGGTGTAGCATGTAATTTCATCCATATATCGGTATTTTGATCCCATATGGAGGATGATTCTCAAATAGAGTTTATGGACTCACTTTTTGAGACTAGAGTGTGATTGTCTATCATTACTTCTTATAGCCTAGGTGGGGTTTATGAAATTAGTGTGAACTACTTAAACATGGAATTGATCCCCCCTATAGAAGAACATTTCAGTAGGGTTTTTTGTATCATTTTAATATGACACCATACATATTGTGTTGATCCATATTAGGTTTCTGGTATCCCCTAGTGGTTCTAGGTGTGATCCCCTATCTATGTATCGAGATCTTCATAGACTAGAGATTTTTATTAGGCAGGGACCAATAATCACGACCTCTTGGTTGAGTGTCACCAATGATAATATGGATTATGGATTGAGTTTTAATGGAATTATAATTTACTATAATATTTAAAGAGAATCCTATAACTGGAATTTCGGTTGAGATTTCTTAGAGGCGTAGTGTCCTTCTTGAGTATATCTAGGTTTTTATTTGGTTTCGATATTCTTATTATGAGATGACTAATCTTGATTATTTATGTTTAGTGTTTTTAGGGTGTTATAATGGGTATTGTTATACTCACCCATAAATGTTATTTTTATGCACATATCATGGATTATGTAGACAACTGAATTTTGATGGAGTCCTAGAGGGGCTGGGACCAGGCAGAGCTTTGTAAACCATATAGACCAAGGTGTGTACTGGCGGTTGCATTTGACAGTAGTCCTATCCTAATTTATAGGATGAACTTGTTTTTAGTTTCTTTTTTTGGGATTATATTTGGAACTTACTTTCCAGTTCATTTTTTTACTTTTATTGTGGTATTATATATGTATTCATGCATTGGTTTCAATTCTTTTACATTTTAGCATTATATAAGATTGGATATGTCTGCCTACATATAGGTGCTGTAGGATAATTTGTGGGTTATGTATACTTATCATTGGTATTCAACCCTTGTCCTATTAGAAATGGGATTGGGGTATTCATGTCTTGGGCCCTAGTGGGTCAGATCATGACACTTCCATCCATTAAAAAAATGAGAACGTCGCTCATGTTACGTGCAGACTACCGCCTCCTTGAATGAAATACTTTTTCATCACCAACTTACATGGTTCATTATAAAATATGGATTTAATGAAGAAATATGATATTTTTTACATAATTATGATTCTATAAAGATAAACCATCATCAACATTCCTTCTCATTTTTCTTATAAAATGAAAACAATGCTCTTATTATGTGTGGACTACCACCTCTATGAATGTTATATTTCATTTTTCATCACCACCTTACATGACTGGTTATAAAAGTGTATTTAATAAATGAATATGATATTAATTACATGATTATTATTTTGAGATAATGTAACTATTTTATAACCCCTTTTACCACGGCTAACGTACTAATGTAGTTTTGGAATGATTGACCGAACAACCTCATGTGGTTGACGTAAAAAAAAACTATATAACAAATGAATGAAGTATGATAATAATTGGACATTTAAAATTAAAATATACATGAAAATTATTCTTAATAAAGTAAATAATTAACTTATTTTTTTTATAAAAGAGGTTATAATGCATCCAACCAGGTAGGAATCCAAGTTAAGATTTTATTTTACAATCTCTCTTTTTATTAGGATTGTATATTTTTAAATATATATTTAGAGAATTATACAATATTTATTTCTTAAAACCCATATATTTCCTTCTATATTGGTTATTTCTATTTTTTCTAAGTATTATTTTCATTTTTACTTCATTTTTTACTTAAATCTATTGAAAGAATGTTTTAAGTAAAGACGACCCTATTTATCTTTTTTTAGACGATAATATTTATCTTCTATATCCATATTCATTATCTTATTTGAAGAATTTTATTTTATATACCTAAATTATTTATTAAGATGAATTTATATTAACTTTTACCTTACCTTAAAATTTTTAAAAGGTAACTTTTTAACACTTTCCGTACAAGTCATTTTTGACTTTTTTAATGTATGAAAATAATATATTTTTAACATTTTGCACATGAAAAAATTTTCATGCCATCATGAACATTGTTCCTTATTTATATCTCTTCCTAAGTTTTTATGATTCTAAAAAATTATATATATTTCCATTTTTTAGTTCTTGATGAGAATGGTCAAATGGTCAAGAGGGATGGGGGTGAATTGACATTTTCAAATATTTTTAACCAATTATAAAAGTTAGATTAATGCAGGGGAGATATAAATAGAAATGAATATTGTGATTTTATAGTAGTTTAGATCTAAATAATAACACTCTACTCTTCACCCCTCTCAAATATAGAGAGAGATGACACCCACTGCAACACATGATTTTCAATTATAGTAAGTGAGATTTTTTTTCTAAAGAAATAATAGTATAATGCACATAACTTATTTCAATAATGTGATTAAAAACAAAACTACAAAATTTTATAAATTCAATTTGATTAAATTTATATCAAGGCCATGAAGAAGCTCACTATTGAAGATTCTCAGGAGGATGAAGAGATAGATGAGGTTATTTCATTTATTTCTTCAAAATTTCAAATAGGAAAAGAAAAGTTCAAGGGGAAACTTCCATTGGATTGTTTTTTATGTGGAAATGTTAGTTATCTTGCAACAAGGTGTCTGAAAAACTTCCTAGAAGATGATGATGTCGATGAAGTCAAAATTTCCAAGAATAAGTCATCAGCCTATGGGAAAGGAAAGAAGAAGTTCAAGAGAAATTTATTTAAGAAGAAGAATCTCTTTTCACAAGAATGTGATAGTTTGGATGAGTCTGAGGTTGAGGAGGTTGAAGAGATAGAGAACTGAAAAGATCATGGAGAAAATGTTATGGTGGCAGTTGTCGGTAGTACTCAGAAAAAGGAAGAAACTGACATTGATGAAGAAGAAGAATTTGAAGGAAGAGTTGATATGAAAGCTTAGTTAGAGGCTGATCCTAAAGAGATAGATGTTTGGAGAGCTAAAACAAAGAAATCCAACAATGTTGTTTATGATGCCAAACTCTATATGCAACAAGAAGAGAGAAGTCTGAGTTGATGAAATAAATTGAAAAACTCAAGTCATCAACACTAGAGGACTCAGAATTGGTTAGTGATTATAAAATCAAGATTTAAGAATAGAAAAGGGAGATTAATGGCTTGAATAACACAATGAAATATAAGATCAAGCATATCAATGAACTTGAAGGAGAAGTTGTTGGTATGAGACAAAAATTCATGGAACAAGAAAAAATTATAATTCCCAACACATAATCAGGAAATAAGATCATTCATAAGACCGAAAAGATGAAAGAGGATCCCAGTAGTTTAGTAGAAAATAAGCAACCATCAAATCTAGATGTTAAGGATGATTTGGGGCTCGGTCCAAAATAGAAAGAAGTTAGGGTTGAAGTTAGACCGAAATCACCTATTATAAGAATGAAAATTGATAAGGGTATAAAGAAGAATCATGAAATTCAAATAACCCAATGGATTATTGATAGTACAAAATTGACATGTAGGAATGCACCTTTCATCCGGTGTTATTTCGGTGGAAATATGGGACACTCACATTTTGTGAGTTCTATAGCTAGACGACACCAAAGGGAATAAGAACAGAGGTGGAAGCCAAACCAATAATGGTTCTCTAGAACCTATTTTGAAGGGAACTTCTTCTGGTGTGGAGGATTTGGTAACATGGCTAGATACTGTACATCAAACATATAGAGGAATGTGCCAAATTAGAATCAAAATAGTCTCAAACAGAAAATCAAAAAACCAACAGATGAGTTGAAATGCAAATTTTTTTATATATTTGTAAGATGATTCTGTTCCATCCTAATTTGAGAAAGATCATAAGTATAAATCTATGTCGAGTGTGAAGAAAAAAATTTGGACCAAGAAGGAGAGAGCAGAGAAGGCAGTGGTTTCTGAAATTTCCCTTATGGAATCAGACCGTTATGGTGTATGGATCCTTGACAATGGTTGCACGTCTCACATGATAGGAAATAAGGATCTGGTTATAGGAATAAAATATGACAAAGGAGGAGTTATCAAGTTTGGAAACGATGAAGGCCTGACGATTATTGGATTGGGAAAGGTCAATTTTGGGGGCAAAGAAATAAGACGTGCAGATGTTTTGGTTGTAGAAGGTCTCAGTCACAATTTACTCAGCGTCAGTCAACTGTGTGACTCAGGGAATTCTATATAGTTTACCAATAATAATTTTGTTGTCAAGGTAAGAGATGGTACAATTATTCTACAAGGAAAAAGGACAAAGGGGAATCTCTACTTGGTAAGTGGAGAAGAAGATGTGTTTTTTTATCCAGAGAGGAAGAAAACAAGTTGTGGCATAAACGACTTGGGAATTTACGCAATCCATACCTAGAATATTTGGTAAAGTGTGATAAAGATAGAGACCCTACTAAGCTATCAAAATATCATACTCATATGTGTGATGCATAACAACAAGATAATCTCATCAGGAAAACGTATAAGGCAAAAGAAAAGAATTCAACAAGAGTGCTCGAATTGGTACATGATGATGTTTGTGGGCCTATCACACCAAGAGAAATTGATAGAAAGAGGTACTACATTATTTTAATTTATGAATATAGAAGAATGGTATGGGTATTTGTTATTTCCCATAAGTTCAATGTGTTCATATTCTTAAAACAGTATTAGAGGGAATGTGAAAGGATGGTTGGACAGAAAATTATAAAGTTTCATACTGACAATGGAATAGAATTCACAAACAGTCTGGTGGAAGAATATCTCAAGAAACACGGGATAAGGCATCATGTTTCCTCAGTGATAACTCCCCAATATAATGGAGTGGTTTAAAGGATATTGAAAAATTTTCTTAGGTTGATTTTTTGATATTTTTTAGAAAAAAGTTGATTTTTGGATGAGTAGTGAAAAATACCGATTTTACAAAAACTATCACTTTTATGACATATTAATAATTTGAGAATAAAATTAAAGTTTATGAAAAATTTATTATAGAAAATAAATATATTTATGATTTTATATAATTCATATAAAAATATAATGTTGAACTAAGAAATATATTTTTAAATTTTTTTAAATCTAAGTAATGTTTTTGTTGAAATAAAAATTGTTTTTAGTTCTTATATCTTAATCGAGTATTTAAAAAGACACTTTTGGTTTTGTTTTGGATTAAAATAAAAAATATATAATTTTATTTAAAATAATATATTTAATTCAATTTAAACAACATTATACTTTATTTTTCTATAAAATCATTTTTATGATTAAAACAATTTTTGTTTTCCAAAAATGGTTATCGTTGTATTTTTCACACTTATATTGAAATTAATTTCCACCAATTATAAAAATAGAATCTTGAAAAATTAATTAAAAATTTTGAATAAAAAAATTTATCTTAGGAAATAAGTTTAACTTAATTTTTGTTCATTCAGAATAGTAACATTGGTACAAATTTATCACCTTGCTATGGTTAAATAGAGTTTATTAGGGGGGTTAAACTAAGAGATAAATGTAACAATTATACATAAAATTGTCTAAATATTATCTATAGATGATATTTATACCTTATCTTAGAATTATAGTTCATTTTTTTTACTTTCATAAGAAAATGACTTTATATTATTTAAACATTTTAAGTAATTCAATGTGCGTCCCCCCCCTCACTTATTAAAGGTCACCTCTTCTTCTAATTTATTAAAAACCTTTGAGAACTATATCTTGGAAAATACCTATCCAAAAACCTTATTATATTCATTACCTTTGTTATTTATCTTCTTATCTTCTCCCAAGACCATCCAAACAAGTCTTAAGGGGTAATCCAAATAAGGTCTCTCAAAGAAGAGGTAATCGTCTTTACTGACACTTGCAAAGTTTATTTCTCCTTTTAATTCCTCAAAATTTGTTGTATCCATCCTAAAAAAATTATTTTATTATCATAAATATACTTATATGTTATTATGATTATGGAACAACCATTTTTTACCTCCTTTACATCAAATGGTAAATAAAAGTATCGCTTGTGCGTACGTGTGGTGTACCGTCTCCACGTAGAGATATGATTAATTTTCCATCCCAATATTTCATGGTTTGTTATTATGATGGATTTAAATTTTATATATTATGTTTATGAAAAAATTATTTTTTGTAATTATAATATTTTATCTAACTTCTACCTCACCATCCATTGAGAAATGAAAATGTTTCTCATGTGTATGTGTGGTCTACCACCTCCACAAAGTGATACAATTCATTTTTAATTTACAACTTACATAGATGGTAATAAGGATATATTTAATAAATATATATGATATTTATGATATAATAATGATTCTAGAAAATTTAATTATTATTTACCTTTTTTTTTTCTATTCATTTAAAAGTGGAAACATCACTTATGTATATGTACGAACTACCATATCCATGAAGTGATGAAAATCATTTTTCTTCACCACATTATGTGAATGATTATAAAAGTTTATATAATGATTAAATAAGATATTTATTACATGATTAATGTTCTAGAGATAATGTAACTAGGATCAATATTTAGGGACTGAAACCACTGAACCGAAACCTACATGAAAAATGAAACAATCAACACTAAAAAATTATGATTTTAAAAAATAATTTTTAATAAATGGATTTTTAAATGTTATAAGTGGATAATATATAATTTTATAATTATTTATATGAGTATATTATAAATTTATAATAAATTTAAATTTATTATATAGGAGGTTAAAATCACTTACGATGCAAGTCAAACCCAAAGTAAGGGTTTATTTCACAATCTCGTCCTTATTCGAGATTACTTATGTTTAAGATTTAATTAGGGGAATTATATGATATTTATATATGAAACCCAATATATTTTCTTCACCTTTAGTTATCTATTGATTTTACATGTTTTCATTTCATTTTCTTCTCTCTAAGTACTCAAATGTCTAAAATAATTTTTTTAAGGAAAACAATCTTTTTAAATTACCTGGGAATATTTTTATTCCTCATCATATTTTCTTTAAAATATTTTCAAGAATTATTTTAATATTATGAAATGTTTTATTAAATTAATTTTTATCCATGTTTTAATTTTTTATAAATATATTTAAAATGAATCTTCTAATCATTTTATGAATGAGGAACTTTTTACTAATACAATGAATAAAATATTTGTTTTAATGTTTACCACATATATATATATTTTCCCACCAGTATGAATATTATTTTATTTGAATATTTAATTATTATTGTCCATGATTCTTTTTAAATAAAATATTTTTCCTAATATTCTAGAAATTTTAAGATTTTAAATAAGTTATTTCAATCTGAAAAGGGTATTTTCCTCATGAAATGTTTTAGTGATATTTTAAAGGTATTTTCATATATGTTATTATATTTTTATGATTATTATGCTTTAATAGGGATATAATATGATGATTAAATCCACCTTATTTCTCTGGATGAATTATGATCATGTTATTTTATTTATTAACTGTTGAAAATATTAACATTCCATATGCTAGTTTTTTCAATACGAATGTTTATATTGATTATATATTGAATTATTTTTAATTTTTTTCATATGATAAATGAATTAAAATTAGTGAGTGATGGGTAGGCCCATTTTATCCCTTTGATGTGTAGTTAGTTCTCATGAGACAAACTATTTTTTGTATTTGGCATATGACTTACATATTTATATAATATGTCTTGGCACGAGGCGACTAAGGTAAGATTATAATGTTCAAAATTTTTCATTATATCATTATAAAACTAGTTATTGTTATACATGTGATTATTTGTGTTGTTATTTCATTCATGGATATATTCCCCTTTTATAATATTAGATATATGAAATATTTTATTATTTTCATCCTTCTCTATATTATTCATGCTTTATTTATTCTTTGATATCTTCTTCTTACACTCTAACTTACTGAGAATCCAAGCTCACCATTTATTATGTTTTCCTTTCTGCAAGATACCAATAAGAGATTTATGAATAATTATATGGATATACTAAAATAAATAATAGATTTATCATAAGAGTTTTAAGTTTTATTTCATATTTTCAAGTGAAATTTAATAACCATGTATGTATCTAGTATCCAAAATCTACTAAACTATTTGATCCTTTGGGATAAAATCCATTATATCTTATTACAATTTTTTAAAATAACTATCAATACAGAGTAACTAGAGTTGGGTTTTTAGACCCACTATAATGATCTTGATGAATTTTAAAGGGAGTCACAAAACTTTAAAACTTCTTTTTTAAACCCTGGAAACACAACCCAAGAAATATTTTTATAGAAAAAATGGATAAAATAATAAAATTTCTTATTAAACACATGGAGGACCAACCTAGAATATACCATTTGAAGTATAGGTAGAACCGAACCTTTTCTCTTACCCAAACCAAGGCACAACTGATCCCCTTACCTATTATCGGTTATGGTAGAACCCATACCTTTTGAATGGGGTAGTATAACTCAACCCCTACATTTTATGGGTAACATACCCAACATTAATAAGCATAGTAAAAAATATAATTAAGTAATAAATTCAAAAACCAGATTAACTAGAAATTGTTTGAGTGTCGAGGAAACAAGGTTCTCTCCAGCAGCAATAGTTGTAATGATTTAAGTTCAGCAGAGAGTAGTAATTGACCACTAAGGTGTATTAAAAAGTATAGTTTAAGAATATATTCAACCACATTATCTAAACTTGGTTCCTTACAACACAATATATATATAGTTCTTTTATGCAATAAAAATTCAAGACATAAAGCTTGTTGAATTTCATCCTTCCCAAAGCAACAACGATTTCTTCATTGAATGCACAAAAAAATATCCCCATGGGGGTTTAATGTGATAATATATAAAACTAAAATAGGTTAAAAAACACAACTTGTTATAAAATTTAATAAAATAGAAAATAAAATCATAAAAAAAAAATAAATTCTCTTGAAAACTATCCATAATACATGCAAGAAACAATTTTCATATTTCAAATAATTAAAATTTAAAAATTTTATATTCAAAGAAAACACTGTGTATATAAATACATGTATGATAATATTTAATGAAATTTAAATAAAATAAAAAATATTACTAAATAAATTTCCACATGATCAAAATAATTATTGAGTATTTAAAGAATAATTAAATCAAGAGAAACATATGAAACACACATGCATTAATTTATAATATAAAAGAATAAGTAAAACATAAAAAGTTTTGAACTAAAACATGGAAAAGTAATTAAGTGACCATAGATTATAAGACAGGTTCAAGACTTTTCCAAATTTTGAATTCATACAGTATTATGATTTTCCTTCTTGTAGTAGTTTCATTTTCCTACTTATGGCGAGTTCATTTTTCTTATCGAAATCAATTAATTTTTCTTCTTGCAGTCAGTTCAATTTCTTTTATGTGGTCAGTTCATTTTTCTTCTTCTGGTTAATTTATTTTCTTTCTTGATCTCATTTCATTTTTCTTCTTGTTTTTAGTTCATTTTTCTTCCTATTATCAATTCATTTCCCTTTTTTGTGGTCAGTTCCTTACTTTTATAAATTTTCACTCATGGTCAATTTCATACTTTACCAAATTTTCAAGAATAGACTAATTTATAGACTCATTATATATGTGATATTAACTAATATAGTGATGTATTTTTATCCAAAATAAACATGAACATTATAATAGTAATTAATTATAAACAATAACATTGTGTATAATCCACTTAAACATAAAATACTTTTCTTAACTCATGTTAGAGGGAATAAAGGATTGAAGCTATGAGAAATTATAATTAAAAAATTAAAAAATATTTTAATTATCAACACATAAATAATAAAATTGTATCAAGGATCCACTTCAATATTCTCCCCCCTTTTGATAATTTTAAAACAATTGTAAATTCTAAAATCTCTAACTCTTTTTGAAATTGATAAAAAATACTAAACAAATGTATCCTTAAATGTAAAAATAATTTAAGGTTAAAGATTCCACCCCAATGATAATTATAAATTATTATGAAATAAAATAATTTTTTTATTAAAATTGAACATGGAAATATCCCCCTGAATGATTAATGGAAAAAAACAAATATAAAAGTTTTATCGAACATATAACTAGTATTCCCATAAATTCATGAATTTTTAAGTAGTATATGCAGTATTAAAAATCTACTTGTGTATAATAGTAAAAATTATTTTGGAAAAATATTTTAGAAGTATAAAGGAGATATGAAAACATTTAAATATTTTCATGGAATTAAATATAATATTTTTGATAAATTAAATGGCAACCAACTTTTATAGCACAATATGGTGAGAAGTAAAAAATTTATCATTCATAATGATAGAAATAGAAAATTATAAAAATTTTTAATCCACCTAAATATATTTGGTAAATTTATATTTCATTCATACTATGTTAAAATTTTATTTTATCAAACTTATCGAAATTCAAGGGATTAGTAAAAATGTTAGCATATTGATTTTTCGTGGAAACATATTCCAAAATAATATTTCCTTTATGAACATAATCTATAAGAAAGTTATACCTAAAATAAATGTGTTTATTCATGTATTAATGTAAATTATATTTAGAGATATAAATTGTAGAAGTATTATAATAATAAATTAGGAAATTCTCAAAATTTTGACCAAAACGAGAAAGTGTTTGTTTAATCGATAAATATTGTGAACAAAAAGAAGCAACTACAATATACTCACTCTCAATAGTTAATGAAGCCGCTTATTTTTTTTAAGAACTCCAAGAAACTAAAAATTTACCAAGAAAGTAAAATATACCTATTTTTCATTTTCTATCTATCTTACAACCATAAAAATTAGAATATAAGAAACTAGTTAGTTCAAATGAAGTATGCATGGGATAAAATGACCTTTTATAGGATTATATTTTAATTTTATACATATAATCATTGAGAATATCTAATATATTCTATATGTTTTCAAATAAATTAATCCAGTAATAATTTCTCTAAACATCTTATTATCAACAATTTTTCCTACTTCATCACAATCTATGTTATAAAAATTATTTATTAGAATATTTGATATGTTACAACCATAAAAAACGTTTTAACCAATTCCTTAACATATTTTTATTTATTAAAAAGGATACCATATTTCATTTGAATTATTTCCAAACCCAAAAAGAACTTAAGTTCACCCATAAGACTAATTTCAAACTCTGATGATAATAGATTTGAAAATTCATTACAAAGTAAATCACCTGAGAATCAAAATATAATATCATAAACATATATTTGAACAATTAAACAATATTTTGAATCCCTTTTATTAAATATATTTGGATCAAATTTTCCCTTAACAAAACCATTATTCAAAAGAAATAATGATAACCTATCACACCAAGCTCAGGGAGCTTGTTTCAATCCATAAAGATCTTTATAAATTTTCAAAACTTAGTTATGTTTAGATTAAATCTTAGAACCTAGTGTCTATTTTTCAAAAAGATTTTCAAAAATATATCAATTAAAAAATTTACTTTTTACATCCATTTTAAAATGTTTAATTAAAAAATGAGTTACAAATGCCAAAATAAATTTTTTTAGATTCTAATTGAGCAATCAGAAAAAATGATTCTTCAAAATCAATTATTATTTTTTGATTATATCCATAACCACTATCGTAGATTTGTTTCTAATTATTTGAACCAACTCATATAAATTGTTTCTAATGATCTATTTGGTTCTAAAAATATTTTGATCCTAATGGGGTTCAAGTAAGGCCTAGATTTTATCCCTACTAAACTGATTTAATTATTTATGCATTTCCATAGTCCAGTTTTAATTTGAAAAATCTTTATCAATATTTTGAGGGACAAAATTATAAATAAAATCTTGATAAGTACAAAAATTTATCATGGAATTTATAGTTTTAAAACCCATAGTTATATCACCAATTACTTTGTCCACCAGATGATAATTACATATCATATTAATTTTTGTTAATGAGAGGTACTTTCTCCCTCTCTAGATGTATACATATATGGATTTTTAGGTTCTAAAAATTTAAATTTTATAAACTCTTCCTTAACATATTATAAATCATATTTTATTTCCTTTAGATGATTTTCATCAAATATAATATGCAAAAACTCTTAAACTACTGATGTTATTTTTTATAAACTCTATATGAATTACTCAAATTATAATACCTTAGAAAAATGACTTCATTTAATGTTGAATCATATTATTCTAGTGCATATTTGATACTAATAATGTAAAATTTATTTTCAAATATTCTGAAATAACCAATTATAGGATTCCTTCCTTTCCAAATTTCATAAGGTGAATTCTCTAAAAATATCCTAAGAAGAATTTGACTGAAAATGTGGCAATAAGAGTTAACATCTTCTTCCTAGAAATATTTTAAAAAAGAGTACTCATTTAACATTATCCTAGAAATTTATTGTAAATTCCTATTTTTTCCTTTCAACCACAAAATTTTGTTATGGAGTCCTAGGAGATTAAAAATTATGATTATACCCATTATCATCATAGAATTTATCAAATTATAGATTTAAAAATTCACCACCTCTGTCACTTATAATTGATAAAATTAGACATCATTTTTCATTTGTATCCAATTTAAAATATGGAATAAATTTATAAAAAGTAAAATATTTATGTGTAAGAAAATAAGTCAATGTAAATCTATTATAGTCATCAACAATAATAAAAATATACCTTTTACCAATAAGACTAGCTTTTTTTATGGGTCCAAGTAAATCAAAATGGAAAATATGAAGTAGTTTGGAAGTTTGTACCTCTTGGATAGACTTGAATAACTCATTATGTTGTTTACCTTTTAAGAATGAATCATATACATAGGTGTTTTCTAGTTTCAACTCAGTAAAATGCAACACTATTTTATTTTTAAAAAGCTTTTTTAACAACATGAAATTTTCATGGTCCAATATTCTATACCATAAAAATTTTCAAATTGTATAACATTTAAAAATTTGACATTATATTCAGTTAACTCGATAAAATTAATTGAATAAATATTTTCCTTTATTTTTGCATAAAACATGATAGATTATTATTTTAAAATAATAAAATTTTCATTTTAAAAATTCATATTCATATTATCACCACAAAACTGTGAAATACTTACTAAATTTTATTTTAAACCATAAAAAAACTTTTAAGATAAAAATTGAATTTGAAATTCAATTTTCTCTAAAATATTTTAATTTTCCCTTTGAATTATCATTAAAAGTAACACTACCACCATTGCACTCAATAAAAGATATAAATTTAGAATATAACTAGTCATATGTCATGATCATCCGTTATCAATTTAAAAAACAATATTTTTGATCCTTCCAAGACATGTTTCATAAAAAAATAGATTTAAGTAGTCTTTGGTACCCATATGAATTTGTGTCCAATTAGGCTAGAAAAAAAATTCTTGGGAACCCAAAATTATTTCATGAAAGAGTTTATAAGAAATATAGAATACAATTATTTTGAGTTAAAATCATTGGTGTGGCCAAGATATTGTTTTAATCCCAAAGAAAATTCATTTGCATAATGACCCTTCATTTGAAATTTAAAGCTTGAAAAAATTGAAACATTTACTCTTGAACCTTTAATAAAGAGGGTTTTGTTCATATTTAGTAAAATTTTATCATATCCAAGATTATTTTTATTTATTTCATTTAACTAAAACTCATAATTTTATCATAACATTTTCTTCCTTGAACAAAAGTGTATATATCTATATTTAACCTTTCAATTTTATTTCAAATATTATCATTTTCTTCCTAAATATAATAATATTTAATTCATTTTGATTATTAACATTTTGAATAATAATATTTAAGTCTGAGATCTTTATGTTGAACACTTTTTATATCAACACATAATTAATCATTATATCTCAAAGGTATATTTTTCAATTTTTCATTTTTAGTAAGAAGATCCATATGTTTACTCTTAATATTTTTGAATAATTAAATATTTCTTTTAACTTTATGATAGAGTCTATAAATTTATTCATACTAATATTATTTAGAGGTATAAGAATATGATTTAGAAGATAAATCATATTCACCTACCTATCTTGATAAATCCATTAGACATAGGTTTACTAATTCTTTTCCCGCACTAGATTCATCACTTGAATATGAATATGAAGTGTAACTAAAACCAAATATCATATCTTCCATTTACTTTTTGTACCATTATATATTATTCTTATAATTATTGAGTCTTGGGTAGTTGGGATTTATGTTACCTATTTCTATGTATTCATAACAAATAACTTTATTATCATTATTCTCCCTTGAGAAAAATTTTTAACTTGATCTCTTTCACTACATTACAGTTTAGAATCATAAGAGTGATTGGTAACATAAATTTTTTATTTAAAAGTAATAACTTTATTTTTTTGAAGTTTTTTTGTTCTTGAGAAATATTTTTTAATTCTAATTCATATTATAGTAAATATCCAATAAGCTCATATAAATTATATTCTTTAAAATTATTAATTTTGTCAATTTTTAAAATTTTAGAATGTTATTTGTTGGGTAAGTCTCTTAATGATATTTATAATAGAATAGTATTATCTAAACATTTTCCCAAATCACTCATGTCATTTACAACACTTATAAATATATGAAACATTTTATTAAAGGTCTTTTATTATAACTCATGTCTTTTTTTATAAATGAACATTCCTAATTTAGTTATTATAAATTAATTCGAACCTAGATAAGTAAATTAAAGTATTTTCTAAATTTCATGTTCCATTTTTCATACAGAAACATGTCTGTACATATTCCTATTAATTTCACAATACAAAATATTCATCAAATTATAATTTATCACATACTTTACTGCATCATTACCAACTAATATTCTAGGATCAACTTTAGTCAGTTTGTATGGTTTCCCAATGATTATCTAACTATCAATTCCGTGGTGTTTAAGAAAGGCCTATGTGTGTGATTGCCATTATCCATAAACAGTTCCACAAAAGAGTGGATGTCTTTGAGGTGTCTGATTAGTCACTGAAAGTGGCTAATATTAATTTTTAATATCTTTATATTCATTGTTCCAAAGTCCATAAACTTTGTTTTTAGTGCATTACATAAATAGAACTTCATTTCTCATCAAAAATGCAATTCATGTTTAAAATGCAAATTTGGGCCCAATCATTCATTTGTTTGTTGAAAATATTATATTAATTTTATGCATTTGAAATTTTGGTATACGATTGATCACTTTGTTTGGAACATTTTATCTTTCAGGTCCGCTGGATGAATCCCAAAGGAAGATGGAGAATTTTGCGCCTGAAGGCGGAAACTTGCTGGAAAAAGCATGATGGGCCTAAGGCCCATCAAACAAATGTGGGGCCCAGAAACCAAGCCCAATGAAGATCAAATTTATACAGTAGAAAGATAAAAATATGAGGATCATTTTATTCAACTGTGGACGGAGCTAATTCTGATGTTTTCATGACGATAAAGGGATCTGAAGTTGAGATTTAAATGGTGGACCTGACATTAATGCACAGAAATCCGTCCCACCATTTCGACCATAACATCCAAACGGCTAAGAAAAATTTCCTAAAATTTTGATAGATTATAAAAGACACATTTAAGAAGATATGTTCTATTTATTACACCTTCGGATTCGGTGGTATGAAGTGTCAAACGCACACGTCAAAATGGAGGATGAATCTGGCTAGTTTTGTGGTCAACTTTGTAACGTTAATTTCCTTCTGATTCTTCACCCTCCTTTTGACTCTCTTAATTGTTGGGGGGTGAATTTATTGTTGGGGTTGGACATAAGGCTCCTAATATGCCTATATAAGGAGATGGTGGTGAAGGGAATAATCATCTAACATTTTTCTTTGAATCCATGTTTTTCTTTCATCCATTGTATTTCTTTCAATTGTAATTTCCTGCTTTCAATTTGTAATTGCATCGTCAAGTTTTCCCATTTAAGTTTTTCTTTCACGTTTATTATTTTAATAAAATTTCTTCTTCTTCTTCACTTTTTATTTTACTTTTTCTTCACACATTGATACCGTTGAATCATGGTGTAAAATTATTCACACCAACACTTGTGATTTCAATCACACAACGGTGGAGTGTTCGTTCTTTTAATAATCTTCTTATTCATTAATTCCGCCCCCATAAGTCTACATCCCGCTTCCATTGGTAGAATAACATAAATGGAGGGCTAACCTCTTAAGGGTTGATCCAAGGGAGTAGCAAGGTCAGGTATTGAATGTTATTTCATGTACTTAATATTTAAATCTATTCGTTATTTTAGGATTTCCATTTGATGAGTTACATTCTTTCTCATCTTTTCCAACTTTAATGATGAAACATTTTGAGTGCTAGTACGATCTATTTCCTTTGATTACTCATTAAAGTTATCCTCAAAGTGAATTGTTTATTGGCCTTGGAATTGTGTAGGGATTAAATTGGTGAATGATTTGGAAGAATTATCTCATTGTTTGGTTATGTCTTGAATTAATGACATGAAATTTTCTAAGAAAAGAAATTCATCCAATACACCCCAAGCAAAACCCTAAGATCAACCCACCATCAATAATTGTTTAGTTCACATAATTTTTTATTATATCTTATTTAAATTATATCTTTAGTTCTCCAATTAAAATCTACCTCAAAGTTGGCCACTTCATAGTCAATCCATCAATAAATCATAGCGTCTCAAGGTTACTTATTCGGTCCCTGTGGATTCGACCCCTACCTGTACTACATCGACCGCTTTTACCAGTAGGGTAAATTTGGGTGCAACAAAATTTTGGTGCCGTTGCTGGGGACCAAGTAAGTCACCTTAGAACATCTTTCTATTCTCCCTCATTTCTATTTTCTCATCCCCATTTCTCTTCTCTTTTCCCCTTTCTATTTTTTTTGACCCCCGAAAATCTCGATTCAAAATTTTCAAATAAATCCAATGGAGTATAATCAACAATATCCCTTCACAAACTCAGGATGTAATCAGTTTGAAAATTCACATTGGGAATCACCAACCTTTTTTAATCAACCATTGAATGAATACCCCACACCAAATAACATGAATGAAATTTGTAATGATGAAGGTTTAAAATATCAATTTCCATACCTATCAAGAATGATTCAAAAGATGAATAATGAGGAAGTCCATGATGTAGAAACATCTATCAATCCTAATCCTAAAACAATTCTTCAAAAATTGTGTGAACAAATGGAAAAAATGAATTCAGAGGTATCAAGTTTTAGACAAGAACTACAAATCATTAAAACTTGTGTGGACCCCATTCCCACTCAAACCATCCCTTACTCAATATTGATAGAAGAATATTGTAACACCCAAACCCCTCGTGCCTTTATTGAAGAACCAAACTTAGGATTTGGAATAATTGTAGAGGATCGAGGAGTTTTTGAAGGGTCTTTAAATCAGGAGTAAATTGATTTTTTGGATTCAAAAGAAGAAAATTTGACATCATGGATTGAGTTTCCTGAATATAACTCCATTAATGATTTTTAAAAAACACAAATCACTGAAAAATTGGGAGAAATACCAAACATTGAGCCCATAAACACTCTTGAAATTAAACTAGACACTTTTTCAGATGAATCATATTTTCAAACGGAACCAATTCTTTCTAGATTTTATGAAGAAGAAACTGACTTTCATTCAAATTGCCAATCTTCATTAGGAAATTGCAATCAAACAGAACTCAAAATCATTATCCATCATTCCCCACACAAGAATTACATCATAGGTGATACCCATGACCATAATTTATTCATTCATTCTTCTCATGAAATCAATAATGTTAGATTTAACCTTGACGTCTTAGGGAAGACAAAAAATGAAACTAGATCAACCATTTCTGACATTCCTTGTATCTTCAGATTTATTTTAGAACATGGATTTATACAAGGAAAATATTCTATAAAAACAATCAATCTCAATCAAGTTTAAGTAAAGAAATATGGGTTTATTAAAATTTTGAAAGTTGGAATTGGATAAGTTGGGGGGTTCAAGTCGAGCTAATGACGTTAAACAAAAGCACTACATGGGAGGCAACCCATGGTTTTAAAGTTTCCAATCATTTTTTTTCATATAATAAATTACCATAGACTGTTTACCTATTCTTATTTTATGAGTAAGGATGGGTATTAAAGGGGATCATCATATTCATCCGTGTCACGCGGTGTGATCCCTGAGTAATACCTTACCCAGAAAATATAAAGAAGACAATTTATCATCAGTTTATTTTATTTTATTTATGTTTTTGTAGGTTAAAAAAAATTAGACTCTTGACCTGTTCTTCTTTTATGAGTATGGATGGGTATGAAAGGGGAGCACCGTATTCATCCATGTCACGTGGTGTGATCCTTGAGTAATACCTTACCCAGAAAATACAAAGAAGACAATGTATCATTAGTTTGATTTAAAAAAGCATGAAAAAACATAAAAATGATGATACTTGGAATTAAATAAATCATTATGTTGTTTGTTTTGTCTACTTTGCCCTTCTTTGTATGGTTCAGGAACTATTTTGGGTGATACATGTTCAATCAAGGAGGTTCCTACATCCCCAAAGAGATCAAAGGAGTAATTTGGAGCATCATGAACTTCAACTTTAAAAACCAGGTGAATTTGTTCTATGTTTATCATTCTCAATTTCATCTTTGAACTCCTCTCCTACCCACTTCTATCTTTTATTTTCTTTAAACACCGGGGACAATGTCATTATAAGTTAGGGGGAGATAAAAATGATTTTTTTTTGTGAATAAAAACATGCATGAAAAGAAAAATTCCATTAACCATAAACATGATAAACACACATTGCAAACTCTAAAATTGGATATCAAATAAATTTTTCATGCCTTGATTCTGATTTTAATGCAAGTTTAAGTTCATGAGCATAGTTTTTGGAAAGTGCGGTTGTCCGATGTGATTTTTCAATGATAACAATTTCATCCTCTTAATAAAAATGCCACAATGCACATCTACTGGATTGTGGGTGTAAATTTGAGTTCTTGGGTCCCTTTCATTATAGCATAGGGTTCTGGGGTCACTTTTAGTATAATTTGAGTATCCAAAAAAAGCAAAAAAAAATGACCACATAGAGCAATGTTTTGTCCAAATGCGTGGCGTCCGACACTTGGGGATCGTGACTCCATAGTTGTCTTTCCCAGAGTTAGGATTTATATCTCTATTGTAGAGCATGAAATTGACAATATGTGTGGCATTCGACACTTGGGGATCGTGACTCCATAGTTATCTTTCCCAGAGTTAGTCTTTTCATATCTATTGTGGTTAAAAAAATAAAATCAAAAAATAAAAATAAAAAAGGATACTCATCTTAAGGTTTAATGTGATTCCCACCTAGCGCTTCCATTTTTTCCCCTTGAACAATAAAATGGGCCCCATATCTTTTATGATTCACAACACTTTATCCTACTTAATTGGAATTGGATGAAATGTGGCGATGAATTTGAACAAAGGAATGGGCTTGGGCTTGGGATATGCTTATGGACCTAGCTTGTTTTTAATGATTTTGATGGGTTTTCATAATTTTTTTTGGTATTAGATATTTTGGTGAGCAATGTGTATTAAAATGTTTTTAGAAAAGGGGATTTGAATTTCATATTTGTAATTTATTTTGCTCGGGACTAGCAAAACTCAAGTTGGGGGGGTGTGATTAGTCACTGAAAGTGGATAATATTAATTTTTAATATCTTTATATTCATTGTTCCAAATTCCATAAACATTTTTTTAGTGCATTACATAAATAAAACTTCATTTCTCATCAAAAATGCAATTCATGTTTAAAATGCAAATTTGGGACCAATCATTAATTTGTTTATTGACAATATTATATTCATTTTATTCATTTGAAATTTTGGGATATGATTTATCACTTTGTTTGGAACATTTTATCTTTCAGGTCCGCTTGATTAATCCCAAAGGAAGATAGAGAATTTTGCGCCTGAAGGCAGAAACTTGCTGGAAAAAGCATGATGGGCCTAAGGCCCATCAAACAAATGTGGGGCCCAGAAACCAAGCCCAATGAAGCTAAAATTTATACAGTAGAAAGATAAAAATATTAGGATCATTTTATTAAACTGTGTCCGGAGCTAATTCTGATGTTTTCATGAGGATAAAGGGATCTGAAGTTGAGATTTAAATGGTGGACTCGACATTAATGCACAGAAATCCGTCCCACCATTTCGACCATAACTTCCAAACGGCTAAGCCAAATTTCCTGAAATGTTGATATCTTATATAAGACACATGGAAGAAGATATGTTCTATTTATGACACCTTCGTATTCAGCCTTATGAAGTGTCAAACACACACGTCAAAATGGAGGATGAATCTAGCTGGTTTTGTGGTCACCTTTGTAATGTTAATTTCCTTTTGATTCTTCACCCTCCTTTTGACTCTCTTAATTGTTGGGGGGTGGAAATAAGGCTCCTAATATGCCTATATAAGGAGATGTTGGTGAAGGGAATAATCATCTAACATTTTTCTTTGAATCCATGTTTTTCTTTCATCCATTGTATTTCTTTCAATTGTAATTTCCTGCTTTCAATTTGTAATTACATCGTCAAGTTTTCCCATGTAAGTTTTTCTTTCACATTTATTATTTTAATAAAATATCTTCTTCTTCTTCACTTTTTATTTTCCTTTTCTTCACATGTTGATACCGTTGAATCATGGTGTTAAATTATTCACACCAGAACTTGTGATTTCAATCACACAACGGTGGAGTGTTCGTTCTTTTAATAATCTTCTTCTTCTTCAATTCCACCCCCATAAGTCTACATCCTGCTTCCATTGGTAGAATAGCATCAATGGAGGGCTAACCTCTTAAGGGTTGATACAAGGGAGTAGCAAGGTCAGGGATTGAATTTTATTTCATGTACTTAATATTTAAATCTATTTGTTATTTTAGGATTTCCATTTGATGAGTTACATTCTTTCTCATCTTTTCCAACTTTAATGATGACACATTTTGAGTGCTAGTACGATCTATTTCCTTTGAGTGATAATTAAAGTGATACTCAAAGTGAATTGTTTATTGGCCTTGGAATTGTGTAGGGATTAAATTGGTGAATGATTTGGAAGAATTATCTCATTGTTTGGATATGTCTTGAATTAATGACATGAAATTTTCTAAGAAAAGAAATTCATCCAATCCACCCCAAGAAAAACCCTAAGATCAACCCACCATCAATAATTGTTTAGTTCACATAATTTTTTATTATATCTTATTTAAATTATATCTTTAGTTCTCCAATTAAAATCTACCTCAAAGTTGTCCACTTCATAGCCAATCCATCAATAAATCATAGCGTCTCAAGGTTACTTCTTCGGTCCCTGTGGATTCGACCCCTACCTGTACTACATCGACCTCCTTTAACAGTAGGGTAAATTTGGGTGCAACCAGTGTAAAACTATCATTCATATTCAATCATATATCTTCAAATAGATATTTTATCCTTGACTATTTAACTTGATATTTTATTAGAAAAAACAATATAAAAATATGATAAAGATATGGAACCTCCCTTTAATGAAAATTGTTAGGACCTAATGATACTATTTTAATGGTAAAAAAGGGGGTTAATTGAACTTTTTAAATATTTTTAAACACTTATCAATGTTAGTTTAATGTAGTAGAAATATAAATAGAAATGAAAAAAATAATTTTTATAGTATTTTAGATATAAATAATCCTACTCTATTATTCACCCTTCTCAAAAAACGAGAGAGATAAAACCCACTATAATGGATTATCATACTCTTTAAGGGAGTCACAACCCTTTAAAACAACCTTTTAAACCCTATAAGAACAACCAAAGATAATATTTTTGCATACCTGGTGGATTAACTTGATCACCCTACCTTTTCACACTTGGAGGAATAACCTAGAAGCTAGATTTTGAAATGGAAGTCAAAAAAAAACCCTAACTTTTACCCAAAATAAGGCACAACTGACCCCCTTTCATTTTACTAGTTTTATAGAACCCATACCTTTTGTATGAGGTAATATAACCCATCTATTACCTTTTATGGATAGTATGAGACAAAATGATTAAGAATAGACAATAATAGATTTACGTAACAATTATAGAAGCCAGATGAATAATAAAGGATTTGAGTGTCAAAAAAGTTGTCTTATCTCCAATAGCCATGGATCGAAAGATTGAATTTCACAAGAGGTAAGTAATTGATTTACAAGGTGTATCATACAATGTAGTTCAAGAATATCCTCAAACAGATTGTATTGTTGTAGTTCTGTCAAACTCAATATATAGAGTTCTTTAATGCAAAGAATATTAAAAACATAAATCCTATTACATTTCATTATTCCAAAAGAAACATGTTATGTCTTCATTTAATACACAAGAGATAATTTGATAATATGTAAGACTAAAATAGGTTGTATAACACAACTTATTATAAAATTTAACACACTAGTAAATGAACTCATAAAATAAAATATAAATATTCTTGTAAACTTTACATTATACAAATGAGACAAGATTTAAATATTTTAAATAATTTAAATTTAATCATTTTAATTTACAAAAAACAGTTTGTATATTAATACACATATGATAGTATTTAATACACTTTAAACACAACATAAAATTTCTCTAAATAAATTTCCATAAAATCTAAATAATTATTGATTATTTAATGAATAATTAAATCAAGATAAATATTGGAAACCCATATTCAATAATTTATAATATAAAAAATAAGTAAAACATAGCATGTTTTGAACTAAAATATAAAAAGTGTTTTGAGGGTGATTTTTAATTTGTTTTTTAAAAATTTTGCTTCCATTTTCCTGTTTATCTCCAAAAGAGACTTGTATTTATTATAATACCTTAATTTATAATTAATTTATGGTCAAATTTTCCTTCATTATTTATTTATTTTTCATATCATACTTTTTTCAAAAGGGGGTTTCCTCATTTATTCACCATCCAGTGATTATGTTCTCTATCACTCCCCATCTCTCTTTGGAATTCATTTTTCTCCTTTATGTCCATTTTATTTAGTACCATGGATATATTTAGTATCATTTCCACTACTTCAAAATTTTCTTAACCATATACACATTATTATATATGACTTTAGTTGAAGAATGATTATCAAAAAGTTATTCCATTTACGAGGAAAATGTTTAAATTTTGTATACTTATGGATATTTGTTTATTTATAAGGCATATTGATTATGTATTGTATTGTTCATTTAATATATGATGAAAGTGTTAGACATGTTTAATGTTGATTGGAGTCCAGAATTCTATGAACCCTCATTGCATCGAGTAGGTCTCATGAAACAAATGAGTTTGAGTATTTTTAGTGTATGCATGCCCATTTATTTAATTGTGATGTTATATTGTCTTGGCTAAGGCCTCAACGGTATGACTAATATATCTGGAATTTTATACATTCTATCATAATATAATCTAATATCTCCATATATGTGATTATTTAAGGTGTTATTTCTCATTATTATTCATGCATATATTCAACACTAAATTTGTTGACTATATGACATATTTATTGATTATTTAATCATTTCATACTATTTATTCCTTACTTATTCACTTAATGAGCATTTAAGATCACCCTTTTTATGTTTATATTTCTATAGGTTAAGAATAAGAGTATTATATATGATATTTCAAGAATAAATTCATGCATGGGTACTTTTGTTGGAGAGGTTAAAGACTTATTTTAAAATATTATGTTTTTGGTATAATGAAAAAAATTCTTATTCGATGAAAAAGACTTGGGTTTTACTAGTTAAAGGTTTTACAAATTCTCTAAATATATAAACCTAAAAGGTATTGGGTATATAATTAATTAAATATTTATAATAAAAAATGTAATTATCGATGGTTGAAATTGGGTCACATTTGTTGGTATCAAAGTAAATGTGTAAAAAATATATTTTTAGCACTTCTTCTAATAGTCGGGGTCTGTATTGCTACAATTAGTATCAGATAAGGGTTTATATTACTTTAAAGGTTAAAATGTTATTAGATAAACATAATTTAATAATTATGGATATCATTATGGGTTAATAAGTTTAAGGTTGATCATAATTTTAATGGAATAATATCCCTTTTGAGGTCTTATGTGATAGAATTTTAATGTGAAAATTTGGGATATATTTATTTGGGTTTAAGAAGAATACATGATTGAGGTATATATTACATTTTGGGTTGGAATGAGATTTTTTTATTGATAATTGGGATAATGAGATAGTTGATTTTGGAAATATAAGTTGAAGATTATGGGTAAACTTATTGATTTAAGATTAATTTAATATCAAGTTAATTTAGGTTATTTTGAGTATGATAAATATATTTATAGGATGATATATTTCCATGATTTTTGGTTTTCGGATATGTTAAGGAAGATTATTAATGATTATGGAGGTTTAATAAATTTTGATATAAAAGTTAAGTGGATGAATCTCTCAAATTTTGGGTTTCAAATTTAGTCAATCATATTTTGAATATTTTTGGGGTTTAGTTATTTTTTGGTATGATTTAAGTTGAAATTTATGTGTTATTATTTTAGAGATTAATATACTACTTCTTCACATAAAGGATTATTGATATATTTTATTATCTTAATTTTTTCTAACCATTTTTGTTTTATTAAATGGCTATAGTTAGGATGAATAATTTTTCATAATTTTGGGATCTTATGATCTATTAAAATATAATTTTAATTCTTTAGGAATAAAAAATTCATTCTCGATATTTATAATTTAGAATATGAGATAATATAGAGGTGTAAAACCAATCAAAACACAACCTAATGATGAAATTATGCTTATAGAAAGGAAATAAATCAAGTAAGTATATTTTATAATATTCTATATGTTGATGGTAAAATAATTACTTGAACTCAAGTAAGAGGAAAATAAATATATCATGTCTTGTATGGAAAATAATATTCATCTACCAAGGTATGCTTTTATAAACTCATTCACAAGTATGAGTCTTATAATTACACATACATGGTTTAAGAAATATTTTTTAAGAAATAATAAGTTCACTAGTGGTAAATTAGAAATAAAATATCATGATAAAATCTACACCTGATATTATACTTATGTTAAGATACATTTATTTTGGTAAAAAATTAAAATTATGAGTATTTAATTTATTTAGGGGGGATGGTCCTTCTCAAAATTTTAGTATGTATTCTACTTTAAATAAAACCAGTATATACAATAGATTATGATACACACAACACTAAAATAAAAATAAACATGACATGTTTTATTGAGATAACATATTACAATTACATGTAAACATTAATACATTATGAGGATGAAACAATAATAAGCAATAAAAAAAATACAAACAGAATAATTGAAAATGCTTATAAAAATACCATGATCATATAATATTTATCCTTGTGGTTTTCCATGAAGATCATAATCCCAATCACAAATATAGAAATAATGTTACACAATAAAACTATTATAGTCATGTTGATAAAGAATTTAATGAATAAGATGAATTATTTTAGAGATTTGTGTGAGATTATATTATAAGGTAATATGATTTGTTGGGATTATATGATCACTAGAATTATGCGACCATTATAATTATATGAACATTGGACCATTAGGTATAATACCAAATAATTGATGTAATTTAATGGTTTGAAGATAAATAAACAATGTAATGTGATTAAACACATTTAATGTTAAAAAGGGATGTTTTCCAAAGAACTGTTTTTCAAGCATTGTGTATTTTATCCTAATAAATTAAATTGATCACTTTTAAAATATGATTCTAATAATATGTAATATTTAAATTCATGAAATGATATATCAATACTCAATTAATTTTATAATTGATATGAAATAATATTAATAATACATAAATTTCAAAAGGTCATTTTTTATATAAGTAGTTTTCTTGGTTATAATTTATTTTTTATTAAAAATTTAAATTCCTAAATTTTTGTATTTTAATTTTATAAAATGAAAATTATTTCTGGATTCATCATGTAAAAAATAGATCAAGATTTTTTTTGTGATTTTTTTGAAATAGTTAATTTTTATGTGAATAGTGAAAAATATCATTTTGAAAAATACCTTCACTATTATGAAATCATAATGATATAATAATGACTAAAAAGTTAATAAAACCTTTTTTATAAACCAAATATGTGTCTATTAAGTAATGTAAAACATTTAAAAAAAATTTATTTATAATTTAGAAACCCGTTTTTTACATTACGAAACATTAGTAAAAAGGATTATTTTTAGGTTTTTTCTTTTAATTAAGTATTCACAAGGTTTCATTAAATTCTTGTTTAGTTTGAAATTCACATAAATAATTTTTTTATTAATAAAAAAATGTCATAGGAATAAATACTATACATTATTTTGGTGTAAATTCATTTTCATTCTGAAAAATGCATTTTTCTAAAAATTGTTTTTGTTGAGTTACAAGCATTTTTATTAAAATTAAGAATTACCACTTTATGAAATTGAATCTTAGAAAATGGATTCCATATTAGAGATCAGAATGCTCAAATTTTTTAATGTTATTAATTTCATTTTTTTTATAAAAATAAGTTACCATGATAAAAGTTTGTCACCACATTAAAGGTTAAAATGGGCTTAAAAAGGTTGAATTAAAGAGTTAAGTACTCAAATACCAGAAAAACATACCTATTATCTTATTTTTTGAGTGTATTTAAAACTGAATCATATTATATTTTAAATTGGTATTATTTGGTGCCTCTTTCCCCTTGAAAATTACTTTATATTATTTCAAAATATGAATATTTACAAAAGTGACACCCCTCAAATTTATAAAAGGTTTCTTTGACCCCTCAATTATCCAAAAAAATTGAGAACTTATCTCAACCAATATCTAAAATAAAACCTCCCAATTTCTCTTTCCTAGGTCCTAGAGGTTCTGGTCTCACCAAATGACCAATCTAATAAGGCTTAATGTGTAATCTGGTGGAGGATATCTAAGGAAGAGGTAATTTCCTTAACCTTGTACTTTCAAATTTATTTCTTCTTCCATATCCTAAAAACATATTATATCCTACCTAATATATTAAAATAAATATAACTATTATATTAAAATGTCATAATATTTCTGGAAAACCCATTATTTACTGCCATTAGATCCATTGGAAATTGAGAACTTCTCTCATGTTACCTGTGGACTACTGCCTCCATGAAAAACATACTTCATTTTTCATTATTAACATAAAATTATGGTCATAAAAGATGTATTTAATGAAAAAATAATATATTTATGAAATAATTATTATTTTGGAAATAAAAATCATTATCTATCTTTCTTCCCCTTTTTCCTTAAAGAATTAAAACATCACATGTGTTACTTGCAGACTACCACCTCCATGAACGACATATTTCATTTTTCATCAATGACTTATATGGAAGTTAATAAGAGTTTATTTAATGAATATATATGATATTCATGACATGATTATGATTTTGGAGATGATGGAATCATTTTATAACCCTTTTTACCACGGTCGATGTACTAAAGTAGTTTTGGATGAATTGACTGAACAACCTCAAGGGGTTAACGTAAACAAAAAATATATAATAAATGAAAGAAATATGATAATAAATGGACTATATAAAATTAAATATAGATGAGAAACATCCTTAATATATTAAATAATTAACTTAATTTTTAATATATGAGGTTACAATGTGTCTGACCAAACAGGAATCTAAGGTAGTAATTTATTTTACAATCTCACTTTTTAGCAGGATTATATATGTTTAAATTTATATTGAGGAATTTTTTTTTTTTAAATTTATCAATTAAAACCCATATATTTTCTTATTTTATGATTATTTATAGGGTTTCGAAGTATTATTTCCATTTACCTCTCTTTTCTTCTCCAATCAACTGGAAGAATATTTTTAAGAAAAGATGACGTTATTTCTCATTTTTGGACATTAATCTTAATCTTCCATATTAGTATTCTTTATATTATTTGAATAATGTTATTTTATATACTTAAATGATGTATTAAGGTAATTTTTTTATATTTAACTACCCATTTAAATGTTCAAAAGGAATATTTTTAATATTTTCCATTCAAGTCATTTTTTAATTTTTTTTACAAAAGTGTGAAAAGAATATATTTTTTAACATGTTTTATATAAATTAATTTTACCACCATTATGAACATTCTTCAATATTTAGATTAATTTAAATGTTTTAATTTTTTTATAAATAAATATCTATTCCCAATATTCTATGAATTTTTCATTTTTATATCAAAAGAAATGGGTATTATTTTCCTAAAATATTTTAAATAGATTTTATTTCACTTATGAATATTTGTATATTTAAATCCACATTAGCTTACTTACGAATATTTTATTTTAAAGATTCTATTATATTTAATTACATAAAAAATAATGTTTTAAAATTATCCTTTATAACTTTGGAAAAGTGTTTTTTAAGCGATGTTTAATTTTGTTTTGGTAATGAAGTTATAAAAAAATTAAGGAAATTATTTTTAACGTTTTCACTTCCATTTATCTCTTCATCTCCTAGAGATACTAGTCAACTTCATTTATGATGAATTTATGGTCTCTTTTCTTCATTATTTATTTATAGTTCATATCATACTTTGTTTATAAGGGCAATTCTTCATTTATCTCGGACCTTGTGATCATGTTCTCTATCACTCTCTATTTTTCTTATGACTTAATTTTTATGCTTCATGTCCATGTTATTTCATACCATGAATATATTTAGTATCATTTTAAATACTTTAATATTGTCATAACCATATACCCATTACTATATGTGATGTTAGGTGAATAATTCTTATCCAAAAATTTATTACATTGACTGGGAGATATTGATATTCTATATACTTATGGATATTTATTGATTGCTAAGACATATTAATTATTATATTATTAAATAATTATATTATTAATGAATTTAAAATTATTAGATATAGGTGTGGCATATAATTATATGGACCCTCAATACATCAGGTTGGTGTCATGAGAGAAACTAGTTTGATTATTTTTTGTGTATGTCTGACAATTTATTTAAGCGTGATGTTATGATGACTTGGTTTAGGCCTTGATAGTATAATTAATATGTCCAAAATTTTAGGCATTCCATAATAGTTAAAATATATATCATATTTTTTGTTTTTATATAAGTTTTTATTGATCATTATTATTCATGGATATATTCTACGCTCAAGTTTTTAACCATATGAAATATTTATTGGTTATTTTTTTATGCCATGATGATTATGCCTTACTTCTTCTCTTACTGAGAATACAAACTCACCCTTTTTTTTATTTTCATTTCTGTGAGTTATGAAGAAGAGTATTATATATGATATGTTTATATAAAATTCATGTATGAGTAATTTTATATGATATATTGAAGAATTATTTTAAAATAATATGTTTTTGGAAAAATGAAAAAAATGTCCATTCAATGAAAAAGAAATGGTTTTTTTTATAGTTAATGGTTTTCATAATTATCTAAAACTATAAAAAATAAGTTCTTGTATATATAAGAGACTCAATGTTTATTATATATCATATAATTATGGATAATTAAAATTGGGTTGCATCTGGTGGTATCAAATCCAATATGTAAAGAATATGTTTTTAGCACCGAATCTGTGATTGTAGGTTTAGGTTGCATATTATAACAATCCAAAATCCTAAATTTAACATAACCATATTCCCGGTGAATTACCATACCTCCTTTCATAGATTTATATTCTCTATGAGATCCATAATCACCCTGAATAATCTATATCTCTAGTACATCCATATCCATCCAATTCGTCCATATTTATAACAAGACTATTTATTCTCTCATGGTGGTATATTCCCCATGAGAACCATAAATATATTCTATATAGGGCCACATTCCTCATAAAAACAACCCTTCCTTATTGGGCCACATTCTATTTGAGGATCAAACCAAAAAGGGTCACTTATGCCTAAGTCCCACACAAACCATTTATAGGACCCTTTACCAAGAAGTCCTCACTGAATGATTCTAAATTTATTTATACATAGGCACTAGATGAAAAAACTTAAAATATACTTCACCAAGTCACGGTTGAACAACCTTAAAAGAAACCAAAAATGATCCTGGTAACATGGCCTTAAAAGGAACAACATGTCCAATTTAGTGGTGCTGAATTATTTTGGTTTTGATTCCTTTTATAGGGATAGGTAAGAAGCCCCTATTGTGTGCTTAATACCAAATTCATAATATATATCACCTACTTGGATGGTGCTAAATTTTAGAGTCCCAAACCATGTGGATTAAAATCACAAAACCACTAATCCACACCATAAAGAAGATTATAGAGAAACTTTGATACATAAAAATGTGTTCCCATCTACATGTGGTGATAATTGATCATTTTCAAGAGGGTAACTGGTAGTGTTACTAATGAAACTGAGTTAGATTAACGAATATTGTTAAATTTATAATAGAGTCCTAGAGTAGGCAATAGTTTTCACTAAAAAAAGGTGTGAAAGAGCCTGAGCTGACATGAACTTGGTTCTATGGGTATTCCTTGGCATCATTGTTAGGTACTCAGTGACTGAGTTCCTTTGGAAAGTAGTTTCATGAATTATAATAAATATCATAGGTCAGAAACAAAGAATGATGAACTAGACATGAAACCTAACTCTTGAAAATGATAGATTGTCCATAATTTCTCCTACCACTATCAGCTTCACCTTCCAATGCCAAACTTCTAAAAAATAATGATGAACTCAATGTGAATAATATAATCAAAAAAATTATTATCATGAAATCCTCTAACAAAAAAGAAATTAAATAATCATCACCACCATCAACTTCACATTTCAATGAAAACCATCATAGAAAATAGTGAGACTGGCATAAATCTTAACCTAAGAATGATTATTTTCATCTTATACTTATTTTATAATGAATTTTTGGGTAGTATATAAGACCTTACTAGTGATGCTACATTGAAGGGTATTTTTTTTATATTCTTTCCTCATAGGAACTCCCATAGGTCTCCCTTCAATCTAAAGTAATGGTGCCATAATTAGTTTTCTATTCCTACACTTCAACTACTGCAAAGGATATGGAACCATAAACTAAGAGGAAGTTGTCACTTAACTAGAATATTTATAGATAGGTGGTCAAAAAATTGGTTAATAAGTACTGCCTCAATGGTATGTTCCCTACTCTAGAGGTTTCTCAAGAAAGCCTTCTGATATTGAAGCCCAACAACCTACCCCATCAAAGGAAGACTATAAAAAAGATAATGGCACTAATTATAAACTCCTAACACTTTAGAATCCTCTCCATGGAGTATGATAATTCTTATATCCATTACCTTAGGAAGATATAAGAGTATATAAATCACCCTAATATCATCTAGGCTCCACCCCAAAGATCTCCCACTACTGGCTATCACTATCGTCAATGTTGTATTGCCCAAAATACTTAGGGACCTATTGAGGAGGTCACTCACAAGAACCCAACCCTAGTCACCATGATTAGGGAACTTATAAGGTATTATAAAGGGATTAAAACCACAACATCCAAGGAATTGGCACATATTCTGGTTCTCATTATTGAAGCTTTCCAACGGATAGTGGAGACAACTAATGAATCAACACATATCCCAATTCCAACCAATAAAGCCCACCAATAGATTATGGTGGAATCTGGAGAGAAAAATCATACATTGGTTCCATTTTAAGATTTTTTCGTATTTTTTTTAAAATCAAGGAGTGAATTCATATTCTTTCTCACTCATACCAAGCCTATTAGCATATTTTGTTGGAAAAAGGAGGACAAGAGTGGGAAATATTACCACTTCCATTAAAGATATCTGTTGGAATATCCTATAAATAACTTGAGAGGAAGCTCATATCCATTATCAAATCACTGTCACTATTAAATTTCATAGTAGAAATAAATTATTTTAACTGAAATATCCCAAAAACCAACAAGTACCAAATGCATAAACCATTACCATCATTAGAGAATCTTATCAGGATATTATGGTAGTTACTCAAGACCAAGAATATATTCTTTTTCCTATTCAAGAGTATCATCACCATATTCTAGTGAGGAATGAGTCATGTGATCAAGAAAATATCCCCATTCTAACTATGGTTCATCAACATAATTAGATAATCACCTAAAGGAAGACACATATTATAAAAAAAAATATAAGAAGTCCAATGAAATATTCTAATGGAAACTGAAGATTATGAGTGAACTTATATCAAATTCCAAACTGAAGAATCCCATAAACATATTATGGTGACGATTTAAGGTTATATTTATATTCTCATCCACATATTTCAAAGATACCAATATATTCTAGTCACAATAGTATAAGACCACCATCGATATATCCTGGCTGTCAACAGGAGCCAGGTGAAGATTCTCTCTCCCACCAATGAAGGAGTTCATCAACATACCTCATAGGAAATTCATGAGAGGGATCATATTCACCATCCCATTATGGAGGATTGTTGACTTATTCTAGATAATAATAGAGATCATGTTCATAAAATATTTTTACTTCAACTGGGGTTTTCTAGTAAGTTCCAATAGTCACTTCAGGGAAGAACTATATCCCAACTAAAACTACACAAGTTTACTATAATATTATGGTTATTAATCAGGATCAAGTACATATCCTCATTATAACTGAGGTTTTCTAGTATACTTCAATAGTCATCTAAATGTAGATCCATATTCCTTCTAATAATACAGAAGTCTATAAACATATCCTAGAAGTCACACAATATCGGGTTCATATTCCCACACAAATTAATGAAGATAATTAGTATACTCTGATGAGAAATAATCAATAGAATCATATCCCTACCTAATATCAAGAATCTATATTTTGAAAAAAAACTTGGGGATATCCTAAGAGGGTTCCTTCTAACAATACATTGCCCTAGTTTCCTAATGGAGAACATTCATAAGAAAATATCATCAATGGAAACATATAGTTCAGGAGAAGTCCAATATTCCTAACTTTATCAATGCTAGTTACCTTTTGTATATTAAATATCTATCAATATAATCTAAATGATCTACTGAATCCTCGTAAGAAGAAGAAGGAAATATTCACCATAGAATCCCTCTATGTGAAAATATAGAGATTGACAATGTGAATCCCCTTATGCCACTCATTAGGGAATTCCTCCCCAAACCAATATCTCCCCCTAGTAAGGATGTAATTTTCTTTTAAAAATAATTTAGATAAGGCCTTTTTATAGAGATTAACTTGAATAATCGAGGTTAGACACATAAAAAAACTTTTCTTTAATTGATAATGTTTCACCCCGATCAATAGGTGACCTAGAATGGTTATCATTATCTATACCTCTCTCAGGGAACACATTGTATTTTTTTTCTAAGGATGCTCTAACTAATCCTAATATCCTAAAAAAATCAAAATAGAACTAGCCCTTATGGTATGAATAGGTAGATTAATTATCATTTAAAAATGGAAAATATGTCATGGATATATGGAAGGAGCTAACCTAATGCGACATGGAAATAATTTTTTGGTCCATGGACACCACCCAATTAGAAATTACAAAGGAATTAAAAGTTGAGTGCATACATTATCTATAACTAAACCAATGTAAAACCCTATTCTGCTTTATGTAAAAGCATCAATCTTATGAAGGGTACACCAAAAATGTTAATATAATACAAGAGATCTACCTCTAGGTCGATTTTTCTACCTTCTCATTAGTATGGATTCCAAAATCTTAGAATTAGTACAATAACATATAGCATGATTTCATTAATAGTTTAATGAATTTCAATCATATAATAATTGATGTTTCACCAGATTTACACAATAGAGAATAGGTCCAGTATGAAGCATTTTATTTCAATATACTCCCTAGCTAGTATATCCATCTAACAAAAAGATTATTTCAAGGCTATTATTTTAGGTTGAGTTTCAAGATCACAAGGTCCATATTCTAGTTATTAAATTAAAAAAACTAACATTATCTGAGATTAGAAATGATATAATCAATGAGAATGAGATATTGATATATTTATTTATGAGTTATCCAAGAAGTTTAAACTGGATTCTTATTTTAGAAAGAATAAGCCTATAATTATTGAAAATTTTTATTGGTGAATGTGCATTTCATCCCACTCATACCCAGAAAAAAGAATGAAAAGACAAAAATATTTCTATAGTAGTAGCTGAAGTAGTGATCCTAGAGATTCAATTTCCCATAGGCCTGGGACATTTTCATCATTTCCACCACCTCCACCCCTCATAGGATCATAAAAACCACATTGATACAAGTATTAAATGATAATAGAACCAATTTAACCCAAAAACATAGGGTTGGTAGCATCATTATCCTATCCTCCTTCAAGGAAGTTGATATTTTAAATATTGGGATAAGTTGCACAAGATGCACCCTTTTAGTTCCTCCTGATGTGTGATCCCCTTTTATTATTTAGAGTACGCTCAATTAGAGATGTTTGAGATTCTTTTTGGGTCACCATTTACTAATAATTTCTAGGGGAATAGTCATGGGTGAATATTTAACCTAAAAAACCTATAATTTAAGACAATATTCTAAGAATAAAAAAACTCAAGGAAGACTCTGAGTTGTCTCTTGAAATCTATTTAGAGAAAAAAATTCCCTTATGAATAAAAGGTGGACGATGTTATGATTTTATATTACCAATATGATTCATTTATTTTCATTAGTATAAATCCATTAGATGATATAGGTCAGGATACCAATATAGTGGAACATGATAAGTAGGCACTAATGTAAAATAAATATCACACCAAAGTATATGAAAAGGGTGTGCATACTCAATATCAAAGGAATACCCAAAATTTAGTATCCTTGAACATTAAAATACAAAACAAATGGAAAAACTCACCCAAAGATAAAAGGAATGGTGTAGCATTATCCCACTCAACACCTGAAAAAGTTGAGACACTTTCCATTGAAGAAAAATTATCATGGTATAAAACTGAGTTAGAAGAGTTTAGGAAACTTAATGTTGAGTTTATTAGGGGAAATATTACCACAGAGTAAAATACTCTAGAATAATTTAACACATTAACTCCAAAAGGTGTTATTCAACCAAAAAGAATTACTAAACCAAAAAGGTGTAGAATCTGGTCATCTTGTTCATTTTGGATCCAAATAGCTAGTATATCTAAATCCATTTTTCAAAGACTATTATAATTTACCTCTATTGGGGAGAAAAGTTCTATCACTATAGGAAAGTTATTCTAAGCCAATTCAAACCAGATTCTTATAGAATATACAGTTTAGCTAACCATATCAGACCCCACTCATTGCTCCTAATCATGAAACAATACACTAAGAGCTCATAGACTCTATTTAGTCCCTCATTACCTAGATGGAATCCATAGAATGAAGACATAATATAGTGTATCCAGAAAAAAACCCTATCCGGAATTGGTGGATGTAACCACTCCTCTACCTAATTTTGGGAATCCAACTATCCTGACATTCAATTGTATTTGATGTCCAGAGAAGCACTTGGTTCATTTTATGTATTATTGTTTCCCTATGATGAGAAATTTAGAGTATCAAGTGACAAAAAAACTCGAATAATTTATATAGACCTTGGAAGGTCTATATTTAATCTATTAAAGTAACTTTCCACCTAGATATATAAGAAATTGTGAAGAATTGTATCAGTAATTCATTTATTAATTAAGGTCCATGTTGAGTAAAATATTGATACTTGAACTCTAGAACTATAAATATCATGAAAATGAGAGAGCCTTGGATTTAATCCCCATTTGGAAGGTTCTTACCAATTCCATAAACATGAAACTTCCATAGAAACCTATATTAGAGATATATGTATAGAATATATAAGATGAGTTACAAATGCCACTAATATAATTGAAGTATACCAGAGGATTTTGGGAATGATCATTAGTATCTCAATGTATGAAAGATTCCATTAGGCATAACAAACTAAAAACACAATCAATATCAGAACCTCAAGGTAAGAGAAATAGAAAAGAAGAAACAATGATTATCAAACTCAAACCAATTCCATTATCAGGTATGACACCCAAATCCACTACATATCATGTGGAAACTCCCTCTAAATTATCAAAACAATAAAAACACACTTTTAAAGATGGAATAAAGGATAAAAACCATCCATGTTTTGATGATAGGAAGCATATGAACTTTTCATTCAAAAGAGAGCAGGTTATATGACACTATATTTCCACAATGGAGAATAATATGCTCAAACTGTTGAAATTAAGGATTCCTAAAGAAATTGGTCTCAATGATGGCCAAAATTACTTCCCTTATTAGTGAATGTTAGGTCCCAATATCTAGGAATAATTCATATTCATTAACATACTTCATAATATAGTTGATTATTGGAAAGTAAAGATGGGAAATTCTCTTACATAAGTGACTTATGACTTCATTATTCCAATAGAGGAATAAGAGGAATAAAAATATGTGCTAACCATGAATGAAAAAAAATTACGTGAATGAATGACTCATAAGATGGTTTATTGAGCATATTCCATAATTAGGGTACCACTGAATAAACTAGTTGTGACCCAAATTCCCTCAACAACCTCAAAATCATCTCCCAATACACTACAGTCCTCCAAGAGTAATCTTAATAAACATAATAAGAACAATTCATGAGAGGAATAATCACAAATAGTTCCCAAGATAATTCTGAACCTCTAGAACTTATTACCCTCAGTGCACGTAGGATAAGAACCACCCTACCAAAAATAACCCTCATCCGAATAGAAAACTCAATATGACTCAGTAAATGTAACCACTTGAAAGATATGATACTGAAAACCTATTCATAATTAACGAGGAGGATAAAAAGTTCCTGGATGTTGAGGATGATGGTGTAGTAGAAGATCTAATCAATAAATAATAGTATTCACTAAGGACATATATGTAGGTAAAAATCATAGGAAGTCCCTCCAATGAGCTCAATAAGAACATTGATTAAACCATGAATCTTATTGGGATATTTTAGGTGTAATAATACTATAGGATCAACTATCAAAAATGAATTCATCTGATCAAAAATGGAAAGTAGAAAGACTTATATAGTCTATTCCATAGGTTCCAAGGATGACCCCTAAAGTGACCCAAGTATAACATACATAAACATTGCCTCATTTTATAGGAATATTCAATACATTTCATAATAACACATTCCTGAGGACCATTAAGGTTTAGTGTATTTGGATACCAGATACATAATCATTTTATTTCATGAAATATTTTCAAAATATCCCACAATTTTCTTCTCACATAGTACACTTGTTAGAAGTACCCTACTTAAAATCTTACTTAATAATATGAAAAAAGGAAACATAAGAAAGAGTGAGCTCAGATACCTAGTAATGTTAAACATAGGATATATCGATCAATGATCATAAGTGAGAATATGATAAGCATAAATGTATGATAACATGATCATACCTTATGAAATCCATACCCATTCAATCAAATATCTTTAATTGTGAATCATGGAATAATCATTTTTCATTAAAAAACACATAATTCATAAGAGTAGGAAATAATAAAAAATCAATCATGAGCCATGAGAACATGTCATAATCATAATACATTGGTTTTTAGAATCTACATAAGAATATAAAATCACTTACTTAGTCAAGGATCATTTCTAGGACTATCATAGTGGATTGGATTCACTCCATATTATATCATTTCTTTAGTCAAGGCTTACTCTCAATAATGTCATATTGGAAAAATTCCTTTACTAAACTAGGCTTACTCCCCATTATAGTCCATATTATATCATTATATATCATTATTTACCGAATGAATTAGAAATATATATAATTATGATACAACCTTATATATAATTAAAACCATATATATGTGTTCCTCAAGATAATAAAACATTCATCAATTCATCATATCATTACCCATGGAAAGGAAATGAGTTTTATAAACATTCCATCATTTCATCATAGCATAACATGTAGAAAATAAATTAGTCTCATAAATATTTCATCATAATATAATTAACCCATGGGAAATAAATGAGTTTCAGAGAATCATGAATAAATAACCATTATAAATACAGATAATGGAAGTGGATGGTATCTTAATATTATTTATCCAGTTAAGCATAAAAATCCTTAAAGGATATTAGATTGAATGAAAAATACATTTATAAGATCATTTGAAAATTTATTTGAAAATGGGGAATATACCCTTTTCATTTGGTGTGTTTAAAAACTAAAAATTTCTAGAATATTGAGAAAAATAGTATCATTGAAAATAATCATGAAAACTTGTAAAGGAAGCATAAAAATAAAATAATAGTCAAGAAAAAGGTGTAAGGATCCAAACTCCAATTTCCCAGAGATGGTGGTTACTTTGTTACATTGGATTATGATATAATATATCACATCCCAAAGTACTAAATAGTTTATTAGTCTTATTAAACTAGATATATACTTGAATAAAATTACATTTTAAAACATAAAAATAAAACCCAAAGAAGGTATACATTTTTCATCCTTGGACCCATTCAAAGATTCCTTCTTTAAATCCCAGGGAAAGGAAACCAAATAAGGGTGAGATCAGATAATTTTTAAGGGTTACGTACAACAAAATCTATCATGAGTAAATAACGAATAATCAATATGGAATTATAAATAATTGGAAACATATTCTATTTAACCAATAAATTGAGCATGAATAATAATATGGCAAGAATAATTGATGATCAAATAATTCCATATAACTAATCACATAAGTATGAAACTTATCTATGGGTATCATAACTATTAAAATAATCACATGGACACCAATAAATAATTTTATAATTATGTAATACATAATGTCTAATATCATAAACTAACCATCAGGGCATCGCGCCAAGACATCTTACACAAATGGATAAGGCCTTAGCTAAATACCCAAACTAGTTTGTCTCATGAGACCTACTGATGCATCAAGAGGCTATATCAGGCCTCAAACATAACTTAAAAAGTCTAATTCATTAATTATATGAAAGGGGTGAATAAAAATTCAATACATAATCAATATAAACATTCATATTGGAAAACTAGTATACATATGTTAATAATTTACCCAGTCAAACTTATCATAAACCATAAAGAGAGACATTAAGGATGGTATCATTAGAACATATATCCAGTGGATTAAAATAAAGGGTTATTTTTATTCATGACTACAAATAACATAAAAACATCATTAAAAATATTCTTGAGGAAAATACTGTTTTCAATTTCAAATTCACTTTTAAAAAATAAAAATTTCAAAAATATTAGGGAAAAATTTTTCTTTGAAGAGAAAATTGTAAAACTGTAAATGAAGATTAAAATAAAGGAGTGGCCATAACAGTGGGGAAGTTCTATTCATTCTAAGTATGTTTAAACAAATATTCATTTTACATATTTTTAAGAAAAGTAAAAATGCACCATGTCTAAAAAATAAAAAGAAGGTTCCTTTTAATATTTTTTTTATAAAAACCCAGTCATGGGTAAAAATTAATTTAAGAAATAATAAGATAATATTAAAATCATTATTTATTTTTTAGAAAACATAGATAAGGATGAAAAAAGGTTTTTGACTAAAGAGGGAAATAAATTGATCATTTATTAAAAAAATTCTCAATAATTTCATATACCAAAGAGTGGAAAGTGGTATTATTACCAAAATTGCTCATGAACAACCATGTGATAACAAAATATATTAGGTTTTAGATATAAATATAATATAATCCTACTAGAAGATACATAAACATGATAATCCCGAATAATTATGATCTTGTGAAATAAACCCTTATCACTATGTAAACCTTTGAATCATAACACCCATGAAAAAAATAACTCCAAATAAAAAATTAAACAATATGAATATAAATATATTCAGGATATAATATATAGAAGGGGTAGAAGATACACCTTACAAGAAAAGATATGTTTATAACATAATAAATGTCTCAAAGAAGACAATTTGAGATGAAGAACCCTTATAATGATCATAATATTAAAGTGTGAATTAATCAATGGAATTATTATGTGTTAAAAATATAAATCCACAAAAATTGGAAATATAACAAAAATAATAAAAATTAAATTTCACACATAATATTTTTATAATATAATCAATGAAGAAGTTTAATAACCCAATGAAAGAAAATTGAGTTATGGAACACTTACCACTTGGTAACATTCAAGTCAAATAAATTTAGATGAAATAATTTGAATTGAAACTTAAAATACCATGAAGTTTGAAGGGTTCATGATATAACATGTAAAAGTAAATTATATACACCATATAAAATAAATTAGGTGTATAATAATACTATATGCCTTAATTGATGAAAATTGGGGCAAAATCCCTTACCTCAGGTTCGAATTACTTCGTACATGTCCAAACCTCCTATATAATACATATAGATTTATCATAAATCTATTAAAATAACATAATAATATATATAATACCATATATTATTTACTTATAATATTTCATCACCCATTTACTAATAATATTATTTTGAAATCACTGTTCTGGGTAATAACTACTTCATTTTTCATGTATGTTCTGGTTCAGTAGCTTCAGTCCTTGTAATTTCATCATGGTTCCATCATATTCATGATTTTATTCATGATAATATGTATATATATATATATATCCATAAAATCTATAGATAAATAAATGAATTACACCATTCATGGAGATGGTAGGTCGTACGTACACATGAACACTATTTCCATTTTTTAATGGATGGAATGAAATAAAGGTAATTAATATTAAACCTTTTCATAATCATTTTTATATCATATATATCATATATATTCATTAAATCTATCCTTTTTACCATACATTTGAAAAGAAATATAAACGAATCACATCGCTTCGTGGAGGCGATAGTCCACATGTATGCATGAGAGATATTTTCGTTTTCCAACGGATTATAAGGTAAGAAGGTAGATGTGATATTATACTAAAATAAGTATAATTAAATCATAATTATAACATATAAACATTAAATCCATCATTATATCCATCCATGAGAGGTGGTGATGGAAAAAAAGTCACATCAGTCTTTGAGGTAGTGGTCTGTCGTACACAAAATCAATGTTTCTTGTTTCCCATTTTATAAAAGAGAAGAATAATATAGATTATTAAATTAACATAATAACATCATATTATATATAAGATACTAATTTATTATATCATAATTGTCTAATAATTTTTTAATGTGGTTTAATAAAAATATAAAACAAAAATGCATAGTTAAGAACTATACCTATTCTTGAGACAACATATTTAGATTCATATCTTAAGCCTTCCTATGATGATTTTGTGATCAAAACAAGGACTATAGGTCATTTTGAGGGATGTAAAGAAGGTATTTTTAAATTATTTTTAGAACAAAAATTCTCTTGATGTGTGGATAGTAGATTAGAGTTGATTTTCATTTTATAAGTGGGGAAGAGGACCCACTTTGACTTAGTGGTGTGTCACTTTTTAGATCAAAGAATATTGTTCTGTCATCTATGGAATCGGACTCCAAGATCATTTTGAGCTCCCTAATTGGATTTTCAACCCCTAATTTTACCATTACATATTTTATTTGTGAATATAGGGATCTATTATCTATATATATGGCCGTATTTCATACTTGACGCGAAGGTAATTTTGTGGTGGACTTCTTGGATTCTCTGGCTACCAAGGAATGTACCTTTCTGGAAATTTTCTCCACTAGTTCTTTTCCTTATTCTGGTATACCAGATGTTATTTATGATGATCTTGGTCTCCATTTATTTATACCCCTATGACTTTGTACTCTTTCTTTACTTTATCAATAAAATTCATTATTGAGTTGGTCAAGAGGACCCACTTGGAAATTTCCTAAAAGAATACAAAATGATAAAGTAATTATCAAAAAAATGATTCCAAATGTCCATATATTATATATATGGATAGGTTAAGGTAGAAATATGGACACAAAATAAAATTTAGGAAACTTTAACTGACCAAATTACCATTATTTTTTGTTTCAACGCATGGTAAACCTGTTTTAACCTTAACTATGGTAACTGATTTTTACTATTTTTACTATTAATTATGACAAAAAATTAAGTTATACTTATTAATTAATATTTATTATTATGATTAAAAATATGGAATCCATTTTATCAAATTAAATTAACCTAAGTATAAGAATTTAATTTAAAATCAAACATGTAAGCACGACCAAAAGGAGTTTCTTGAAAAAAGCATTTTTCAAGGAAAATATGATTTTTCATTAACTCTATGACTAGTAATATTAATTATATGAATTAAAATTAATATATATAGAAATATAATATATAAATTTAATTTAAATAATTCTTCATCAGGGTTTATTTGAATTAATTAAAATGGATAAACTTTATGAACTTAAATAAAGTTTTTAAAAAACATTGTTTCTAATCATAAAAATAAACTTATATCAAAATAATGAAAATTAATGATTCAAATGAAATTAATCAGATATTTATAAATAAAATGGTTCATATTTCACTTTAATAAAAAATTAAAAAACATAATTGGATTTTTTATTTACTTTATTTAATGGAAATAAATGACAGTATACAAAAAAATTATAAATTTTCACTATTCACTTCAAAATCAATCCTTTTAGAAAAATACTAAAACTTCACCGTAAGTTAATTTTGATATTATGATTTCAAAATTGAATTTAATATTTTTCCAATATATTTTATAGAATAAAAAAAAATTAATTATATTATTTTCTCCCCAAAAAGTATAATCATTTTTTAAGAAAATGGATTTTTTGAAGAATAAATTGACTTTACTAAAAATTTATTGATTATTTACTAATAATTTATAAATAAATTTATTTTGAGTAGGAATTTAATATATATTTCATAATTCAGTTAATTCTATTCATACTTTCCAGTTTAATGACTAGTTTATAACAATCATATTTAAATAATATATTTCATAGATCTTTTAAGCTTAGTGTTGCATATTTTATATGATATAAAACATAATGTTATTATTTAAAAATATAAGGGTGTTATAGTAGTAAAATATATTCATGTGGAAAACATTTTAAAAAAGGTTCCTTTCACAATTTTTGTAAAAATTCATAATTAACTAGTTTGGAAAAAATGTAAAAATTCTTTACTATAAATTTGAAAATAAATTATAATATGGTTAAAAATAACTTTAAAAAATCATTAGATTATATAAAATTTCATTTCGGAAAATATTTTAAGGAAAAAGTTCATCGACCAAAGAGGAAATAAGGTTGTTTTTTCTTAAAAACATTTTATCAGCCATTTTATGTACCAAAGAGAAGAAAATGGTTCTATTACCTGAATATTATAACAATAAAAATAGGAGAATAAAATATATGTGGTTTAAAAGATAATATCTTTATAATTTCCCACAATGGAAATTTAACATAGATAATCCCGTAAAGAAATGAGATTGTAACATAGACCCTTACCTAAAGTCTCGTATTATTTCATGTGCATTAAAACCTCCTATATAATAAATATATATTTATTATAAATATAGTCAAAACAATATTCAAACATAACTTACTATGTATCATTGATTTATAATTTTTATTTATCCTTTTATTAATAATTTCTTCATTAAAATGAACATTTAGTGAAATCTAGTCTATTTTCCACACATGTTTCAGTTTGATGGTTCCATCACTTTCACCTTGCTCATGGTTTAATTATATATATAATCTTAATCATGATATAAGTATCATATTTAATCATTATATAAATTATTATAAACATTCATTTAAATTATAGATGACAAATGAATTACATCACTTTATGGAGATGATAGTCCACACATACGCATGAGTGATGGTTTCAATACATTATGGATAGAATTAAAGAAGGGTATTCAATAATACCCCCCAAAATAATCATAATTATATCATATATATTCCTTAAATATATACTTATTAGCATCCATGTAAAGTGGAAATGAAAAACAAATGACATCGCTTTTTGGAAGTGGTAGTACATACTTACACACGAGCGACGTTATCATTTTCAAATGGGTAGGTTGGAGATATAAAATGGTTTTACCATAATTATAAAAGAATATAATTATATTTATGGCATTTTATTAATTATTATATGATGTATAAATTATATTTATATGAATTAGAAGAAGAAATAAACTTTTAATGAGTTGGGTAATATGATTATATCTTATTTGAGAGTCCTCCTTTGGATTACACCTTAAGCCTTCTTTGGTCTGTCTTAGGGTAATAAAAGTAGAACTAGAGTAAAAATAATTAATATATTAAGGTTTTTAGTTGGTATTGGATTATATATAGGGCTTATATTGTGTGAATAAGGTAGGATAAGAGGTTCCCTTTTATAATTGAGGGTAGGGACACACACGAAATTACTAAAAATATTTAAATAATATAATGTCAATTTATTGTGAAAGTGAAAAAAGAAAATAATTAGAATTAAATATAATATAAGGTTTAAATCTCTTCAACCAATAATATTTAAACATGTTTAAGTAACATTTTTACCATTATATCTTAGTTTAACCCTTGATAAACTCATTTTAATTGTAACTATGATATAAAAAATTTATTATTTTTAATATTCATTGTAAAAAAATATGAAATTAGAATCATTAATTTTCTTCAAATTATTATTCCAAATATGGAATAAATTTTACTAAATTAAATTCTAATAATTTGAATAAATTCATTTTAAAATAAGCGTACAAAATGCAATGAAATCCGTTTAAAAAATGCATTTTAAATATAAAATTGGTTTTATTATTATTCCACGACTCGTAAAAACCATTAGATGAAGGATACAATATTTTATTGAGTATATAATATAAAAATTTCCTTAAAATAATTCTTCATTGGTGATTAATTTAATTTATTAAGATAAAAAACACATTATTCGCATAAAAGTTATTTTTTTAGAAATACATCTCTTTTTACCTTCAAATGATTTTCTTTCATTTAAAACTAATTTATCACTAATGAATTAATTTTATAAATTTCAAACCAATAAACTTTCATAATTTAGTTAGTCATATTCATAACTCTCAATCCAATATCTATACAATGACTATCATATTAAATAATAATATTTCAATAGTATATTATTGTTCACTTAAGCTCGGTGTTGCATGTTAAAACAGATATCAAAGGAATAAAATTTATTTAAAGAAAAATATATCATAAGATCATAGGGTGTTACATTATACCTCCTTATAATAATTTTACCTCAAAATCTCATCACTCTGATACAAACATCTATGGATACTTCCACCTTATCACATCCTCAGGTTCTAATATAGGTTCGTAAAATTCATTGTTTTAATAAAAAAATTTGAATAAGTGAGTGGTATTATTTCACAAAATTTCTCTCTTTTATCAATAATCTCAAAAAATTTTCCTAATCTGATAGATCTTTTTCAAGTTGTATGATATCTGAGTTTAGTACATGTAAAGTATCGGGTATGTGATTCCTTATGAGAGATACATAGAACACATCGTGAACTTGAGAGAGATTCAGTGGAAACACCAAGTGATAAGAAACTATCCTAATATGATCAAAAAATTTGAAGGTATTTATATATATTGGGATTAACTTTCCATTCTTTTCAAATCTCATAACTTTTTTAAAGGAGATATTAATGGGAATACCATTTCACCAACTTTGAACTTAGGACTGCATTAACAATTATCAACATAAATTTTATATTGATTCTAGGTGTCCTTGATATGATACTAAATAGATCCAATATTCTCTTCCATTTCTTCATTTATCCCTGGTCCCAATAGTTTTATTTCTCTTACTTCATCCCAAAACATTGGAGTTTTTCACTTTATTCCATAGTGGGATTCATAAGGATCCATTTGAATTTTTGAGTGAAAGTTGTTGTAAGAAATTTCCACCAATGGAAGATATTTATCCTAACCACATTTTAAATCCATATAATAGTATCTCAATATATATTTTAGGGTTTTAATTTTCCTCTCAAAATTAACATATTTTTTAGGATGATATGAAGTGTTAAAGCTCAATATCATATTAAACACCTACTGAACTTCTCTAGAACTTTGAGGTAAACCTCATATCCCAATCAAATAAAATAGAATGTGGTACTCCATGAAACCATACTACCTTCATAATGTATATCCTAGAAATATGATCAAGATATAAATATTCTCTTATTGAAATGAAATATACTAACTTCATAAGGTGATCAACTACAACACAAATTGAATTATAGCCTTTAGATGTTTTGTAGAGTATGATGTTGAAATCCGTGGTTATTTTTCCTATTTCTATTCTGGTATGAGTAGTGGTAGTAAAATAACCTTCAAACACTACATCCTAATATTAACTTTTTATCATACTATAAATCAAGATATATACTCTACAATATCCTTTTTTATGTTCCCAATCAGAAATACTCTTTTAGATCTCTATATATCTTTATACTTCTAGGATGAATAGATAATTATGATCTATGAACTTTATCCAATATATCCTTCCTCAAATTTGGTATTTATGGGACACATACTCATTTTCTAAACATTATAATTTCATAAAAATCATGGTTGAACTTAGTAACATTTCTCATCTTCTTCTGTAGTGCCACATTTTCTTTTCGGGCCTCTTTAATAATTACATGGATAGAGGTATGAACAAACATCTAAAAAAGATATGAAATATTACTATTCATTATTATTTCAAGATCTATATTATAAAAATCCATAAATACTGGATCACTTTCAATCCTCACCATGGAAAAACTAGTATGTTCCTTCTGACTCAGAGCATCAACAATAGTGTTTTACATTCAAGAGTGGTAGTGTATTGAGTAGTCATAATATTTAATAAATTTACACCATCTCATTTGGTGTATATTTAAATCCCTTTTTGTGAATATATACTTCAAGATTTTATGATTAATATATATATCAAACCTTCACTATAAATATAATGCCTCCAAATTTTTAATGAAAAAATTAATACTGCCAACTCCAAATAATGATTTGGATAATTTTAATCATGAATTATAAATTACCATGAGTCATAAGCTATCACAATATCATTATTCATGATAAAACACTCTATTCCATTCTTTGATGAATCATTATATATTAAAAACACTATTTCACTGCATGCTTGTGTGATAACAGGTTCATTGACCAAAATTCTTTTAAATTCCTTGAATTTTTCTTCACATTCAAATATACAAATAAACTTGGATCCCTTTTAGGTAAAATTGGTTATTGAATTATATATCCATGATAAATATCCCAAAATAATTAGTAATATTCATACAACCTAAGAAAACTATATATATTAGTCACCATGGTTGGTTTGGGTCATTATTTAATAACTTCTATCTTTAAAGGATCCACTAATATACCCTCACTTGAGATTATATGAACCATGAATAAAACATTCTATAACCATAATTCACACCTTTTGAATTTAAAATTCAACTTATCCTTCCTAAGTATCTTCAACACAATATTCAAATGATCTTCATGATCTTACTTGATCTTTGAATATATTATGATCCCTTCTATAAAGGCTACCACAAATTGATCAATGTAATTTTTGAAGACTCCATTAATTAGATCCACAATGATAGTTGGGAAATATTTAAGTACACATGACATAAGTATAAATTCATAATGAACTTACCTTTTATGAAAGGTTTTCTTGGGTATATCCTCCATTTTGACCCTCAATTGATGATATCTAGAATGATAATCAATCATGGAAAGTTATTGATGTTCACACATTTGATCAAATTTGTCATCAATATGAGGCCGATGATACTTTTTATTGATAGAGATATTGTTAATTTATTAATAATCAATTGAAATATTCATTGAACTATATTTATTCTTAACAAAAAAAAAACAGTTGCACCCCATGGTGAGGAACTAGACGAAAATAAATCCCTTATTAATATAATCCTAGAATTTCTTCTTCTACTCCTATAACTTAATCAGTTCCATTATATATAGATTAATTGAAATGTGTGTAGTACCATTTATGAGTTATATTGAAATCTTAACTTCATGATTTAGGGGAATAATAGGTATGTATTCATAAAATATATCATCCTATTTGGAAAAATATGAACATATTTAATATTGATTTTCCTCCAAACCATTTGATATATATAAACCTTATTTATAGGTAGTAATACCCATACAATGGAAGTAATTTATATTTGAATTTAATGTTCATCATCACATTTATAGATGATCATAGGTTGATTTGGAATATTAAATGTGATTTCCTTATTATAGAATTTTATAAGGTCTCTATATAGAGATTGCTAATCAATGCTAAAAATTACTACAAATTCCACTAAATAAATAATAATAATAATTTAATAGGGAATATTATTACATAATTTAACATAACATCCCTAAATGTAGAGTGGAGGATAAGTTTTCCTTAAACATCTCAATACACTTGAATTATTTACATATAATATTCCCTTCCTTGCTCTAGGAGTTAACCCTTGTATTAGGGCATTGAATCAGATAATTCCCAAGTACCCCACACAAAATAAATTGAACTATAAATGATAATTTATGATCTAATTTATTTCCCTCTATCATACTCTTCATTTTTCCTCAGTAATAACTTTATATATTCACTTCCTTTTCACACATAAAATATCTTCCTATTCCTTTTATACATTTCCCTTGGTGATTGTTTTAATATTATCAAGATGTAGGAAGCCACATCCTCTTTACTAAATGGTATTTATTAGCTAAACTCCCACAAAACTCCATTTTTCTCTTATTATGTGTGTCAAAAAAATTCACCCAAGTTAGAGTTTTAAATCATAAATTGAGATATAAGGTTTGAAATAATCACAAGATTTCACATTCTAGATCCGATTTCATTTGGTTTCTCATAAGTAAAATCATTACATTGTCCTTCACATTTAGCATTAACAAGATTCCTCTTGGTTGTATCCATTAACTAAAACTAAAAGCATAGTGTGATCAGAAAGAGTCATAGTGAGAAACCATATAATCATGAAAATCATTTATAGGATGTCTAAATCATAAAACCTTCATTTTAATGTATGACAATTTAGGTTTAACCTATGCAATAAGCCAATATTATCTATTTAAATCCTTCATAATGGTTTATTTAGAAAATGTGAATCAACCCATGAATATCCCCTAGGAGTGTCTTTCTAAGTGCACAGTATTAGGAACACTCATCATGCACTGGTGATGATTGAATTAACACTCAATCCACCCCATTTAGAGTTATTACCCCCAGATGGATCTATTCCACAAACAAATCCACTTTCCAGTATCTAGATAGAAATGTATTTACTTGGAAAACCACATACCAAGAATGCTAAGTCAGAGGAAGGCCTCTAACCCTTTATTAAAATAAAGGACAAGTACAGGATGCAAGGAGAGAGAGTACATAATCATATTATTTCATCAAAGATCTTCATATCACCCAAAAAGTTCTTCTCACACAGTAAAATTTTTAGATAGTGTTGAACCCTCTAGAGAATTAGTTGAACTTATATTTTGATAATCCCAATTATGCTCAATCATATTTTGATAATCCCAATTATGCTCAATCATATTTTGATAATCCCAATTATGCTCAATCATATTTTGATAATCCCAATTATGCTCAATCATATTTTGATAATCCCAATTATGCTCAATCATATTTTGATGATCCCTATATTGATTAATAATTATTTACTTATTTCAGTATTTCTGTACACCATGCACATATTCATATATTATAATATTTATATTATCTTCAGAGAATTCGGTTACTAAATGGATATATATTTTAACTTAACTCTTTATTCCAATAGAATGCTTAAACAGACAAGTGGTCACCGTTACAGAACAAAGCTACCAATTTGTAAAGTCTATCGTTACGTGAAGGTCACTGATACATCAAGTCCACTGGTAAAACAAGTCTATCATTACGTGAAGGTCAACGATACATCAAGTCCACCGGTACAACAAGTCTTCCGTTACGTGAAGGTCACCGATACATCAAGTACACCAGTACAAAAAGTCTACAGTTACGTGAAGGTTACCGATACAGACAAGTCACCATTATTCAATCCTACTGTTACAGAAAAGTTAACGAAGGAAGTCTACCGATACACCAAGGAAGCTACCGGTACATGAAGGATACCGTTACACAAAAGGTCACTGGTGCATTAAGTCTACCGCTACCGATCAAGTCTACCGATAGACATGAAGTCTACCGATAGAAAGACTACTGTTACACAAGAAGCTATAGTTACACAAGAAGTTACCGATACAAGAGGTTACCGTTATACAAGATGTTACCGATACAAAGACTTACCAATACAAAAGGCTACTGATATCCAAAGCTACCATTCCAGAGAATCCGACGCTGCCTTATTTTCTTTATATTTGTTTAATCTAACCAATGGTCATATTAGGTATATTTTAATGCTCTGACATTTATTTAATGAAGGTTGTTGGATGTGAGGGAACCGTACCTCGTACCTGCAAAAAGAAATCATTTCTTTTTCCGGAGCTCGTGCTATAAAAGTCCCTGTTGCTACACAAGAGAACACACAATATACGAGATACAAGGAAAATACAGAAGTGATACAAGTGACATGCACAAAAAGAGCTCATACAGATATACATGAACAACCAAGAAGACACAAAAGCTCATACACACTCAAGCTTACTCAAGAATAGTTCTTTACTTTCATGAAAATTTTGAAGAACATCATCGACTACATTTTCACTATCTCTGAACCTGTATGTCAAACAGACGACACTCTGTTTTCCAGACAGAAACCAGAAGAGGACTCAAAACCATTTCTAATCAAATCTGAAGAAGTCCAGAGCTACACTGTAATCACTAGAGCCATTCTAAACTCTATATCTTTCTCAGTGGTTTATTATATACATTACGAGTAGTGTGTGTCATCAGTTTTAATTTACACATACACTCTCTCCTGAACCTTATCTGCAGGATCTGTAAATCATCATTCAAACTCCTTAAATCTTATATTTACCACTGTGGATAGTGGTAGAGGTCGTGTGTGACCTGGACAGCTGTATTTGCTGTTGTTTTTGTTTCCCATGAAGAACTGTGGTAGAGGTCTTTGACCTGGACAGTTGTAAACTGCTGTGAACCCCGATCTAGGGTGTGGATCAAATTTATATAAAATTTTGAGAGGACTAAGTATCATCTTGAGACTGAACCTCTTGGTTATATCTGTTGTGCGCTATTTAGTTTTATCTAAAACCTTTTTATTCTGCTGCTAAGTGATTTAAAACTTAAACTGTTTTCAAAGTTACTCTTATAATTGAATTAGCAAGTGTTTTCATTACTTGCAAATCATTAGGTTAGTTTCAAAATCTAATCTGATCTTCTAATTAGATTAACTGGTAATTAATCAATCCCTTGAGAACCTAACTGAAAGTTTTCTTTAGTTCAAATTCACTACAATTCAATTAGTATTTTAAATTGGGGGATTTTAGTAAAGGATTTTAAACAGAAATTTTAATTGGAACTCAATTCACCCCCCCCCCCTCTTGAGTGTCCACTCCGACCAACATTTGGTATCAAAGGGTTATAAAATATTTTATGAAGTACTCTATTTTTCAACTGTGATTTTTAGTTGTATTTTAAAGTTATTAAAATTTCTGTTATTTCTAAATTTTTATCTCTTTAAATTTTTTGTTTCAACCTAGTTATCATGGATAACAGACTTGAAGGTTTTGCTACTAATAGACCACTATTTTTCAATGGAAACAACTATTCTCAGTGGAAGATTAAGATGAAAATTCATTTAGAGAGCATGGGTTTTGATATTTGGACTTCCATAGAATCATAATATAAAATTCCTACTACTATTAGATCTACTTGGAATGAAGCTACTAAGACAGCTCACAATAATAATTGCAAGGCTATGAATGCTCTGTATTTTACTTTAGGAGATGAGGAATTTAATAGAATATCTTCTTGTAAAACTGCATACGAAATTTTGGATACTTTAAGTGTTTCTCATGAAGGAACAACTAATGTTAAGGAAATGAGATTGAACACCTATACTATTAAATATGATAATTTTAAGATGAAGCCTGATGAACCCATTTTTGATATGTATCTCAGGTTTAAAGAAATTTTAAATACAATGATCTCATTGGGAAAGGACGTTTCATCAAAGTAGAAGATCATGAGAATTTTGAGATTCCTACCTAAAAGATGGAGGGGCACTTCTGTTTCAATCAGAGAATCTTGTGATATTGGTAAACTGCCAGTCAAGGAACTTATTGGTAAGTTGATGATGTATGAAGAAGAACTTAAGGTAAACAAATAAGAAGAAGATGAACCAAAAAGGAAGTCAGTTTCCTTCAAGACATCTACTTCAAAGAATAAGGATAAAGAGAAAATTCAGACCATGAGTGATAGCTCAAGCTGTGATGAAAGTGCATCTGACAGTGATGCAGAAATGGCTCACATAGCCAGAAGATTTAAGAAGTTTTATAGGAAGAAGAAGTTTTTCAGAAAGTCAAATTAAAAAGGTAAGTATGACAACAAGGGACACTGGAAAAAGTACTGGAAGAAATCTGACAAATCTGATGAAGTTGTCTACTATGAATTCAAAATAAAAGGACATATAAAAGCAGACTGTCCAAAGCTGAAATACAAGGAGAAGAATGAGTATAAGGACGAAAAGTATAAGAAACCCATGAAGGATACTTGGAGTGCTTCTGAGGATATCTCCAGTGAATCTGAAGCTTCTGATACTTAAAACAGAAATAAGTAAAACATGTGTTTTATGACAAACACTTATGAGGTAACATCTGAAACTCCTGCTTTAAATACATATTATTCTGGAGATGATTCTGATTCTGAAAATATTTCAAAATCTGAACTGTTTGAATACTGTGATATGTTGGAAGAAACCTGTAATGAGATGAAAGACAAATACAAATATTTAAAGAAACAGTATGCTTTAACTGTTAAACATAAATCTAATCTTGACATAGAAATGGAAAATAATGCTCAATTTCTTAAAGAAAACATTGAACTAAAATTGTCAAATGATCAACATAGGAATGATTTAGAAAAGTTTACAAATGGAAAATATACTCTTACTCAAATTCTAGGTAAGAAAATTGCACCTAGATATACTACTGGTATAGGATACCAACCTCGACAAAGAAAAATTACCAAAACTAGATTTATTTCTAAATATGGACAGAATGTAGATAGTTCTAGTTCTGGAAGTCCATATGCTTCAACTAGTTATATTCATAGTTACAGATCTAACGAGGTTTATCTTTCAAAATCTGTTGATTCTACAAATTTTATGAGACCCATAAGACAAATTTGGGTACCTAAAGTGTTATTGGCTAACCTGTCTGGACCCAAGAAAATCTGGGTACCAAAATCATTTCCTATCTAAATATGTTATTTAGGGAACCTGCTTAAAGAACTCTTGTAGAAAGACTTGTTACTTGGACAGTGGATGTTCAAGACACATTTCAGGAGACTTCTCATGCTTTAAAATCTTAGTCAGAGTTGATGGAGGTTTTTTCACCTTTGGTGATAATTCTAAAGGGAAAATTATCGTCTTAGGCCAGATTGGTAACACTGACTCAGTATTAATTTCTAAAGTTCTATTGGTTGATGGATTTAAGTATAATTTACTAAGTATTTCTCAGTTATGTGATGATGGTTTTAATGATAAATTTGAAAATTATTCTTGTAATGTTTTTAATTCTAAAAATGCTTTAGTATTTTATGCTTTGCGAAATGAAAATGTCTATGCTGTTGATTTAAATTCTTTAGATATACAAAATATTACTTGTTTAAATGATTTTCACAATGTGTATTGGCTTTGGCACAGAAGATTAGGATACTACAATATACATTCACTTAGAAAACATACTAGGAAGAACTTAGTTAGAGACCTACCAAAACTTTAATTCCCAGCAGATAAAGTTTGTAATCCCTGTCAAAAGGGAAAGCAACATAAAGTTTCTTTCAAATCAAAGAAAGAAGTGTCAAATTCTCAACCTCTCATGTTGGTTCACATGGATTTGTTTGGACCTTCTAGAGTTTCTAGTTTAAATGGGAATCACTATGTCTATGTTCTAGTAGATGACTATTCTAGGTATACTTGGGTATATTTTCTAGCTCACAAAAGTGAAGCTTGTTCTAACTTTGTTAAATATTCCAAGTCTGTAGAGAACCTTACTGGACTTAAGATTAAAACCTTGAGAAGTGATCATGGCCGTGAGTTTGAAAATCATGAGTTTGAATCCTACTTCTCACACAATGGCTATAGTCAGAATTTCTCTGCCCCTAGGACACCTCAGCAAAATGGTGTAGTAGAAAGGATGAATAGAACCCTTCATGAAATTTCCAGAACCATTCTCAATGAGTATGAACTACCTGTTTATTTTTAGGCTGAAGCTGTCAATACAACTTGTTATATTATCAATAGAGTCTTGATTAGACCTGTTCTTAAGAGGACCCCTTATGAGTTGTGGAACCATAGGAAACCTAAGGTTAACTACTTTAGAGTTTTTGGTTGCAAAGTCTTTATTCTTAATACCAAAGATAATCTTGACAAGTTTTCATCCAAGAGTGATGAAGGAATTTTCCTATGTTACTCTATTTCTAGTAAATCCTATATAGTTTTCAATAAGAGAACAAAATGTGTGGATGAATCTGTTCACATCAAATTTGATGAAACTAACCCACATGAACCTAAGAACTCTCTTGAAAATCTTGAAGATGATCTCTCTGTTTTGAACCTTAATGATAAATACAATGGACCTATAGTTAAAACATCCAGTTTTGGAAATTTTCCAGAACCTGCTTCTGTTGATTCCCAACCTGTTGATGAACCTGAAATCTCTAGCCCTACCTTTTCGAGACCAACTAGGATCCTAAAGATCCATCCTTTAGATGCTATTGTAGGTAATCTAGATAGAGGAACACAGACTAGAGCTTCTCTATGAAATCAGGTTGAACATCAAGCCTTTGTTTCACAGTTAGAAATTAAAAATATCAATGATTCTATCAATGATGAATTTTGGGTAATGGATATTCAAGAAGAACTAAATCAATTTGAAAGAAATAAAGTCTAGGAATTAGTATAAAGACCTAAAGACACTTTAACCATAGACACAAAGTGGGTGTTTAGAAACAAAGTTGATGAATCTGGAAACATCATTAGAAACAAAGATAGACTAGTTGCACAAGGTTACAGTCAAGAAGAAGTAATTGACTATGAGGAAACCTTTGCACCTATAGCTAGATTAGAGGCAATTAGGATCTTACTTGCCTTTTCATCACATATGAATTTCAAGTTATATCAAATGGATGTGAAAAGTGCTTTTCTAAATGGTTTTATTGTTGAAGATGTTTTTGTAGAACAACCACCTGGTTTCTCAAATCCTCACTTTCAAAATCATGTTTTTAAACTTTCTAAAGCTTTATATGGTTTAAAACAAGCTCTAAGATCTTGGTATGAAATACTTACAAATTTTCTTATTTCAAAAGGATTTACAAAAGGAATTTCTGATCCCACTCTTTTTATAAAAATAATTTCAAAAGATGTTTTAATAGTACAAATCTATATTGATGATATTATTTTTGGATCTTCTAAAAATTCTTTATGTACTGATTTTTCAAAGGTTATGCAAAATGAGTGTGAAATGAGCTTAATGGGAGAGCTAAATTATTTTCTTGGATTTAAAATATTTCAAACTAAAGATGGTATTATTTTAAATCAAAGTAAATATACTAAGGATTTATTAAAACGTTTTGGTTTGGATATTATTAAGGGAAGTGATACACCTACGAGTACCACCTGTAAATTAGATATTGATGAAACTGGGAAACCAGTAGATCAAACTAATTATAGAGGTATGATTGGGAGTTTACTTTATCTTACTACTAGTTGACCTGATATTATTTTTAGTGTATATATGTGTGCTAGATTTCAAGCTAACCCTAAAGAGTCACACTTTCTTGCTGTTAAAAGGATTTTCAAATATCTTAAATGTACTGCTAATTTGGGACTGTTTTACCCAAAAGGACAATCATTTGATTTAATAAGTTATTCAGATGCTGAATTTCCTAGATGCAAGTTAGATAGAAAGAGAACATCTGGAACATTTCATTTACTTGGAAAGTCCCTAGTATCATGGTGTAGTAAGAAACAGAACTCAGTTGCATTATCTATTGCTAAAGCAGAGTATATAGCTGCTGGTAGTTGCTGTGCACAGATTCTGTGGATGAAACACACTTTATTGGACTATGGATTTGATTTTAAACATGTTTCAATTAACTGTGATAACACTAGTGCGATCAACATCTAAAAGAACCTTGTGTCTCAATCTATAACCAAACACATTGATGTTAGACACCACTTTCTAAGAGATCATTATCAAAGAGGTGATATAACTCTTGAATTTATAGGCACTGAACTCCAATTAGCTGATATTTTCACTAAGCCTTTAAGTTCAGAAAGATTGAGTTTCATTAGACAAGAATTAGGAATGATAACTTACTCTTAAACTATTAGGAGAAACCTCACCGTTAGGACAAACCTCACCGTTAGGATAGACCTCACCGTTTAAGGACACATCACCGGTACATCTCTCGCGCTATTTTAAATTTTCGTATTAAGGCTGAGACTTCAAACCATTTTTAATATGAGATTTATTTTATATGTGAATCCCAAATGATATTAAATCCAACTTTAGACTTCACTCAATCACCACGAACCCATATGTTCAAAACCCTCTTACCTAAAACCTCTCAATCTCGCAAAACCCTAAGCCTCATAATCTGAAATGGCCCATGTGAAGCGACCCTCAATGGATGAAGGGAGTGATGTGCCGCAAGCTAAGAAGTAGAAAGTAACCAATGTTGGTGCTAGTGGATGCAGTAAAGGTGTTGTTCAAAGGAATCATGTGAATCCACATTTATCGAAGCGAGAAATTGTAGTGGAAAAGGAGTTATATGCGGAATGGATGTTGGAAAGTAAGTCCTTGATTCTGAAGATTTTACAAGAGCAAGGATGGATCGAGTAATTAACGAACAATAATGGACTGTATTATCCAGTACTGGTAAAGGAGTTCTATGAGTTTGTATTTTTTGAGATTTCAGAAGAGGAGAATAGGATGATCTACTTTGTGAATAGTAAAAAGTTTTCGTTTTCATCAGTTGAAGGGGCTGAGAACCTTAGAGTTCCTCATAGTGGTGATTATGGATTTTATTCAAAATCCATATCTACTACTAGTGACTTTTTCAAATATAAGGATGCCTTGTTGGAATTGACAGGAAATGGAACCCCTAGAAAGGTCATTGCTGTAGAAATGGCAAGGGAGGATAAACTACTTTTCAAGTTTATTAAGCATGTGATTAGTCCAAGGAGAGGAGATTTTTCTACCCTTAGATTTCAGGATATTTATTTGTTGTATCTATTAAATCATGGAGTAAAGGTGAATTTGTGCAGATTGCTAATGATTCAGATTGAGGATATGACTAGACCGAAGTCTAAGTCCAATGCACTTTTCTTTTCTAAGTTGATTTCTATTATGTTGAAGGCAAAGGAGGTAGCTAGACCTCAGGATAAAACTGTTGTGGTTAAGGATAACTTTTTCCTCACCAGGACTGTTTGTAAGTTTATGAAAGTTAGCTGGAACCCTTGGAAGAAATCATGGGTTAATGATGAAGGTAATGCCTATGACAAGTACACTCCTGTGGACCATCCTTCTAGACCAAAGGATGTTAGGGATCCTGGTCTTGGAAGAGATGATCCAGAACCGGTCTACAGTGATAATGAAGCTGAAGCTGAGGAGAAAGATACGTCAGTTGAGGAAGGAGGAGACCCAGATTTACCTCCTATTCCTGTGCACCAAAATATTTCCTATGGAGCAGCTAGCCCTCCAAAAGAACTACCAAGGAGAGAAACTGTTTTGAAGGACAATAATAATGAGTCCACTGAAGAAGAAGAAGTAGAAGCATATTAGAATGTTTTCAGGGACACCTATGAAGAGGATGAGGCAACCGAATCTGATCATTTTGCTCATGGAGAAAAGGAGGCTGCTGTTGAAGCAGATGATGAGGAAAATGAATAAGAAGTGCTCGGTTTGAGCCCTCTAATAGATAGTACAGTCAGGATAGTGCTTGATCAGGAAGCAGAAGCAGAATCTCCTTCCATTTATGAGAGAGTCTTTGAGACCTTAGAGCAAATGGTTATTGATTCTGCTGAAGTTGTAGAGGAAGTTGTAGAATTACCTCGAGCAGAACAATTGGAGGATATTCCTCAGGTGAATGATCTAAGTGAGGGGGAACATCTTGGTTCAGTATCTGTACTGTATGACATTGAAGGTTGGACATCAGATCCAGGATATATGGTTCTTGGACTTAATTATGGAGATTCGGATGAGGAATACCAGCCTCAAAGGGAGTCAGTTATCCTACCTGCTGTGGCGGAAAATTTGGCAACCAAGGAGGACCTTCAGTCCTTAAAGGATGAAATAAAAGAAGCACTGAGAGAATCAATGGCAGATTTGAAGACAAGTTTGGTTGATGAAATGAGGAGTGTAGAGAAATCCCTGGAGCTATTTCTGGGATGTGCTGTGTCTAGTCCAGTGAAGGAAATGATGGATGAAGCTAAAGTATGCCACACTCAAATTGAAAGTTGGACAGGAGCTGTGGTTGCTCTAAGACAATCGATTGCTTCATTGACTTCCATGAAAAGCTCTTAAACCCAAGTAAATACTGATATGAGATATATCAAAGAGGTATTCAAACAGTTTGTGGAAGTTTTTGAGACTTTTAAGAAATCATTCAAAGAACATTTGAACAATCAAGATGAACTTGTTCAGAAGGTGGTTAGTAATTTGACACAATCTTTCAAGGAGATAGTAGCTTTCTCAGTTAAACCCCTTCCCTCATCCAGATCCACTGTGAACCTTGACCAGATCAGAACTGTTATTCAGGAAGAATTGTCTAAGTCTAGTACCAGTGGTACCTCAGATACTCAGATCCTTGCTACCACTAGGGAAGTTAGTAGTTTTGTTCATGATCACCTATGGGCAGCTACTGCTTCTCAAGAGGAAATTATGAATAAAGTGGATGCTTACTTTGAGAAGGTCTATAACAAGCATCAAATGACCAATCATTTCAAGCTTTTGATGGAGAATTTGAAGTTGCCTCCAGTGACTCAAGCTTTCAGAGAACAGGTTAGTAAGCTCAGGGAGCTTACACCTTGGATAAATTCATTGAAAATCGAGATGATTTTGTGTCAGCAATGGAGAGAGGAGGCAGTATTATTATAGATTTTAGGAACCTGTTGCTACCATTCTTTCATGTGGATGCCAGACCTATGATTATACCTCCTCCTCTTTCTTCCTCTGTCTCTGGGAGTACACCTCAGTTGACTCCAGTTCAGGCTATTCGAAGCTTGACTCCTATGATCACATAGAGAAGCACACATTTCAGATCTGATACAGTTTCAGTGGATGACCCTTCAGTTGTTCTTTCAGCTATTCCCAAGCCATGTACTCAATATGAACCTGCACCCTCTTCTAGCCCTAAGTTAAATACTACTGTTCAAGAGGAAGATTGAGTGATTTTGGATGTTTTTGATAGGATTCACTTGTATTTTTGTCATACTAACTTTATCAGTTTGTACCTTTTGTGATTTAATGGAAATTTACTCTTACATTCTCCACTTTACTATGTTTCTATGTAATCTGTTCTCTTTTTGTCTCTACATTTCTCTAATTCTACCCTTCTTTTTGTTAATCACAAAAGGGGAGAAAATGAAACAAATGAGAATTGTCAGTGTAATTGCAAGGGGGAGAAAAATGAGAACTTTGTTTTAAAGTTTTTTTTAGGAAAATTTTCCTCTGCCACTATTTTAATTTTCGTAATACTTTGGAATAAGTTGTGATTATAAAAAAGGGGGATATTGTTGAACCCTCTAGATAATTAGTTGAAATTATATTTTGATAATCCCAATTATGCTCAATCATATTTTGATAATCCCAATTATGCTCAATCATATTTTAAAAATCCCAATTATGCTCAATCATATTTTGATAATCCCAATTATTCTCAATCATATTTTGATAATCCCAATTATGCTCAATCATATTTTGATAATACCTATATTGATTAAAGATTAGTTACTTATTTCAGTATTTCTGTACACCATGCACATATTCATATATTATAATATTTATATTATCTTCAAAGAATTCGGTTACTGGATGGATATATATATTTTAACTTAACCCTTTCTGCCAATAGAATGCTTAAACAGACAACTGGTCACCATTACAGAACAAAGCTACCGATTTGTAAAGTCTACCGTTACGTGAAGGTCACCGATACATCAAGTCCCCGGTACAACAATTCTACCATTACGTGAAGGTCACCGATACATCAATTCCACCGGTACAACAAGTCTACCGTTACATGAAGGTCACCGATACATCAAGTCCACCGGTACAACAAGTCTACCATTATGTGAAGGTTACCGATACAGACAAGTCACCATTATTCAAGCCTACCGTTATAGACAAGTTACTGAAGGAAGTCTACTGATACACCAAGGAAGCTACTGGTACATGAAGGCTATCGTTACACAAAAGGTCACTGGTGCATTAAGTCTACCGCTACCGATCAAGTATACCGGTAGACATGAAGTCTACCGATAGAAAGGTTACCGTTACACAAGAAGCTACCGTTACACAAGAAGTTACCGATACAAGAGGTTACCGTTATACAAGAGGTTACCGATACAAAGACTTACCGATACACAAGGCTACCGATATCCAAAGATACCATTCCAGAGAATCTGACGCTGCCTTAATTTCTTTATCTTTGTTTAATCTAACCAACGATCATATTAGGTATATTTTAATGCTCTGAAATTTATTTAATGAAGGTTGTTGGATGTGAGGGAACCATACCTCGTACCTGCAAAAAGAAATCATTTCTATTTCCGGAGATCGTGCTATAAAAAGTCCCTATTGCTGCACAAGAGAACACATGATATATGAGATACAAGGAAAATACAGAAGTGATACAAGTGACACGCACAAGAAGAGATCATACAGATATACATGCACAACCAAGAAGACATAGAAGCTCATACACACTCAAGATTACTCAAGAAGAGTTCTTTACTTTCACGAGGATTTTGAAGAACATCATCGACTACATTTTCACTGTCTCTGAACCTGTATGTCAAGAAGACGACACTCTGTTTTCCAGATAGAAACCAGAAGTGGACTTAGAACCATTTATGATCAAATCCTAAGGAGTCCAGAGCTACACTGCAATCACTAGAGCCATTCTAAATTCTATATCTTGCTCAGTGATTTATTATTTACATTACGAGCAGTGTGTGTCATTAGTTTTAATTTACACATACACTATCTTCTGAACCTTAACTGGAGGATCTGTAAATCCTCATTAAAACTCCTTACATCTTCTATTTCCCACTGTGGATAGTGGTAGAGGTTGTGTGTGACCTGGAAAGTTGTATTTGCTGTTGTTTTTGTTTCCCACGAAGAACTGTGGTAGAGGTCTTTAACCTGGATAGTTGTAAACTGTTGTGAACCCTGATCCAGGGTGTGGATCAAATTTATATAAATTTTTGAGAGGACTAAGTCTCAGCTTGAGACTGAACCTCTTGGTTATATCTACTGTGCATTATTTAGTTTTATCTAAAACCTTTTTATTCCGCTGCTAAGTGCTTTAGAACTTAAACTATTTTTCAAAGTTACTCTGATAATTGAATTAGAAAGTGTTTGCATTACCTGAAAATCATTAGGTTAGTTTCAAAAGATAATCTGATCTTATGATTAGATTAACTGGGAATTAATCAATCCCTTGAGAACCTAACTGAAAGTTTGCTTTAGTTCAAATTCACTAAATTCAATTAGTATTTTAAATTGGGGGATTTTAGTAAAGGATTTGAAACATAAATTTAAATTGGAACTCAATTCACCCCCCCCCCTCTTGAGTGTCCACTCCGACAAACAGATAGAATCTACTTAAAACATTTCTTTATAACTTGGGAAAAGGAACATAAGAAATGGTAAGATCAAATGATATATAAGGGTAAATATAGGAAATATCAATCAATGGTCATAAGTGAGTATAAGATAAGAATAAGGGTATGATAACATGATCATAACATATGGAATTCATACACAATCAGTTAGATATCTTTAATTGTGAATCATGGAATAAGGTTTTTTCATAACAAAAGGCATAAGTCATAAGAGTGTGGAATCATCAATAATCAATCCCAATCCATCAGAACATATCATAAGTATAAGAAATAGTTTTGTATAATATATATTGACATTTAAAATCATTTTCTTAGTTAAGGATCACCACAAATTCTATCATAGTGGATTGGGTTCACTACCCATTCTATTGTTTCCTTAGTTAAGGTTCATTCCCAAGACTATCAAATTGGTTAGATTACCTTACTAAACTAGGTTCACTCCCCATTATAGTCCATATTTTCTCAAGAAATATTATTATTTACCCAATGAATTAGAGGGATATATAATTATGGTCCCACCCATCACATAATTAAAACCATACATATGTGTTCCTCAAGATCATAAAACGTTCATTAATTCATCATATAATAACTCGTGGAAAGAAAATACGCTTCATAAACATTCCATAATTTCATCATATCATAACCTGTGGAAAAAAATGGGTTTTAAAAAGATTTCATCATAACATAATTAACCCATGGGAAAGAAATAGGTTTCATAGAATCATCCTCAAATCATTATAATATATCTAGATAATGAAAGTGGATGGTATCTTAAAATAATTTTCCTAGTGAATCATAAAAATCCTTAAATTATATTGACATAGATGAAAAATACCTTTAGAAGAGAATATAAAAAATTTGTTTAGAAATAAGAAAGTTACCCATTTCTTTCAATATCCTTTAAAAAATAAAAATTTAAAAAATATTGAAAAAATATTTTCTTTTGAAATAATCATGGAAACTTTTAAAGGAATCTCAAAATTAAATAATAGTCATAATGTTAGGGAAAAATATTCATGTGGTATACATTAAATCAAAGATTCCTTTCACACTTTTTGTAAAAATTCATAAATAACCATTTCAGAAAAAATGTAAAAATTGATTTTTAAATATTTGTAAGGAAATTAAAATATAGTTGAAAATTAATTTAAACAATAATTGGATCATAGAAAATAATATTCTGTAAATTTTTTCAAAGAACACAGACATGGAAGAAAAAGTTCATCGGCCAAAGATGAAATAAGGTCAATTTTTCTTAAAATCATTTTCTCAATAATTATACATACCAAAGATAGTAAAATTGAGTTATTACTTGAAAATTATAGTAATAAATATATTAGAAGAAATTATATGGGTTTAAAAATATTATCTATATATATTTTTTCAATGGAAATTTGGTATTGAAAATCCTAAAAATAAATATGATTGTAACATAAACCCTTACCACAAATTACATATTGTTTCATACACATTTAAACCTCATGTATAATAAATATAAATTTATTATACATATATTCCAGAATAATAGTTATACATAACTTACTATGTACCATTTATTTATAATTTACAATTATCGTTTTATTAATACTTTCTTCTTTAAAATTAACATTTTGTAAAACTGGTCTGTCTTCCAAGCATGTTTCAGTTTGATGATTCCAGTACTTGCACCTTGGTAGTTGTTTAAAATTTTCTAGAATATTACTCATGAGATAATTACAATATTTACTTATTATATATAATTTTATAGCCATTCATATAAATAATTTATGTAAAATTAATTGTATCACTTCATGGAGAAGATAGTCCACATATACAAATGAAGGATGTTTTCACTTTTTGATGGATGTAATTTAAGAAAGATATATAATAATTCACCTTTAGAGAATCATAATTTTGTAATAAATATCATAAATATATATTAAATCTATCCTCATGATCATCTATAAAAATAGGAAATAAAAAACGAATCCTATAACTTTGTGGATGTGGTTGTCCACACATACACATGAGCGACATTATCATGTTCTAATAAATGGGAAGAAGATAAGAAATGGTTATAACATTATCATAATAAAATCTCAGTGTATTTATGATAATTGATTCATAATTTTAGGAATTACACATTAGATTTAGAGGAAGTATGATAAGAAATAAACTTTGAAAGAGTTGGGTAAGAAGATTACCTCTTATATGAGAGACCTCCTTTGGATTACACATTATGACCTCTGAATTTGGTATTAGGGTAAGTAAGAGAGATAAAAAATAAAGGTAATTAGAATATATGATTTTTTGGGTAGGTATTGGCCAAAAGGCTGGTTCAAATAGTGTGAATATGGAAGGTGAAGAGGTGTCCTTTTATAAGTGAGGGGAGGGTCATATGTGGAATTACATATACGATTTAAGTAATATAAAGTCAACTTCTAGTGAAATTGGAACAAAATGGTCATTAATTATAAGTTATAATAATATATGGATAAAATATCAATAATAAATAACATTTATACAAGTTTAAGTGGCATTTTTACCCTTATCTCTTAGTTTAACGCCCAAATAAACCTGTTTTAACCCTAACTGCGGTAACCAATTTTTATTGTTTTTACTATTTATGATGGAAAAAATTAAATTGGACTCATTATAAAATTTTTACATGCTAATTAAAAATATTTAATCCATTTTATCAAATTTAATTCCTATAATTATCCTAAATTCATTTTAAAGTACATGCGCATAACGTAATAAAAACCAATTTTAGATAAATGAATTTTTAAGCATAAAAATAGATTTATTATTATTATTTTAGAAGTAAAATGATTTAGATGAATGTTATTTTTTTATTGAATATATAATATATAATTTTAGTTAAAATAATTTATCATTAGTGATTTATTTAATTTATTAATATAAAAAAACTCATTTCACACATAAAAGTTTGTTTTATCAAAAAATCTCTTTTTACCTTCAAATTATTTTATTTTCATTTATAAAAAATTATAACCAATGAATTCATTTTATATATGTGTAAAAAATATTTTACTTATAATTTATTTAGTCCTATTAATACCCTCCAATCCAACGCTCTACTAATAACTTCCTCATAAAATAATAATATTTTAATTATATATCATGGTTTATTTAAACTTGAAGTAATAGGTAAAACAAGATATAAAAGGAATTAAATTTATTTAAAGAGAAATTTATCATAAAATCTATGAATTTTACACCCCCACTTTTTATTTGAGATAAACATCATTGAAACATTTACCCTTGACTCCAAAACTTCAAACCAAAGAGAAACTCCTTATCAGGAAGTGTTGACATATGATCCCAAAGTATGCCATTTTGAGGAATATGGTTGTCATTATGATTAATATTTCAATCATGTATTCCCTATTCCATTCAAATGATTTCAAGGAATCATTTTTGAGGTCCTCCCTATCCCACAAGAATTTGAGAACGATATATCTGTAGCTAAGGTCTACCATGTGGAACCAATCCAACTGAATTCCATATAGTAATCTTATTAAAAAAGAAGGTCTTAGAGGATACCATATAGGGAAACATCATACCTATATATTTTTTTAAGCTCAATGATCTATATTTCCACTAATATATAGTGGATAATAGTTTTGGGATCAATATCATCCTAGTTCGTACTCTACAATGCTTGGGTTATAGTGATGTTGATCTATCCCCCTATAAGTTGACTATCTTGAGACATGATAAAAGTGAGGAGAATCCAATTATAAGGATAAAGTTGAAAGAAAAATTCAAATATCTAATCCACCACACAAAATTTATAGTTTTATGATAATACATAACATTTAATGTTCATATGAGAAGGTTGTAACTTTATATTCACACTATAGAGCCCTAATTATACCACAAATATATAAAATATAACTTTAATGGGAGTGTCATGGTACCATATGGCAATGGATACCTATTTTATTCTTTTGAATCCCAGTACATGGAAGTATACTTTTATAAAAGAGAAGGGAAACATTTAATAACATATATTTCTATTTATATCACCACAATGAATGGATTAAAAGTTACATACCCATCCATAGGGAGAGCTTGGTGAAGACTCTATGCTACCCATTATCTAGATTTTGGTGATACAGGTTCCACAATATTGATACATGTATACCCTCATCTATATGATATTAGTTTAATTGGGGATAATAAATTATAAGGGAGATGTAATTACCTAGAAATATATAAAACCCCTAATAATGATGCCTCCAGACCATCTCTAAAACTTTAAGTCCATTTTATTTTATTCTCCTAGAAGTAACACCTCTAGTAATGGAACCCTTGGTGATAATTCCCACACATCATGATTTAATTCTCAATATACTAGTTTATATTTTATCCCAAGTGATAATAATTCCCCAATGTTTCTATTTCCATATCCTCTTCAGAATCTCAATGGTTCAATTCATCCCATGACCCTAATGATAATTCACTATCTCCATATTTAATGTTTCAAGAGTACAAGTCTTCTTATATACTATGTGATTATAATGACTATAATTATCATAATCTCACTTTATCATTCACCACTAATTATATAGAAGTGGTGGAAGTAAAAGAGGATATGGGAGAGGAAAAGGACATAAAATATTCCCCTCTAGCATTTGACGAAGATGTATTGACCATGGTGGACAAGATAAAACTAGTGAATCTCAGAACAATAGAGGATCCACAACCTACATTTATTTGTGTCTCCATGTCTCCTTAGGAAAAGGAAGAATAAATCTCTTTTTTGATAAAAATCAGTATTTTTTATCTTATAACTACACTAAGATGTCTGTGATATACCCCAAAGTAGCTACCCATTACCTGGGACTTTTAGATGATTATCATGATTATAATAACGTAGAATAGAGAATACACCCAACCCTCCTTACCAAATTATAAGTTGAATTTGATAATCTCATCAAGGAAAAATCATTCAGGAAGTTCAATATCCAAAATATATTTCCGACATTGTCCCGATTTGGAAAAATAATGGGAAAATTAAAGTATGCTTGGATTTCAGAGACCTCAAATAACACTTCTCAAATGGTGACTTCCTTGTCCCAATTATGGAACTACCAATCGATACAACCACTATATTCCAAGAAATATCCTTTATGGATGGATATTTAAACTACAATAAGATATTTATAAACCATGAAGTTGAAGATGAAACTTTCTTTAGGGAACCCCAAGTGGTGTATTTCTATCAATTGATGCACTTTAGTTTTAAGAACACTAGTGCCACATATCAAAATTCAATGCACCACACATTTAAAACCTTATAGGGGAAACTAGGGGCATGATATGTGGAAAACTTGGTATTCAAATATTAGTTATAATGTGATCATCTTTCTAACATCAAGAAAGTTGTTAATAAATCTTTTTAATTGAGTTTAAAAAATGAATCCTTTTAAATGTGATTTTGGGATAACATTAGGGAAATTTATTAGCTTCTTGATTCATTATCATGACATTGAGGTTGACCCTAAGAAAATAAAGGTGATCCTAGATATGCCTCCTCCCCAAAACCTCATTGAACTAAGAGGAATGTAAAGATGTCTTACCTATATTAGGATTTTGATAGGAAATCTTTATAGAAAATATATTACCTTTATAAAAATAATAAACAATGGAGTTACTTACCAATGGAACGAGGATTTATAGAAATATTTAGATAATCTCAAACAACCTCATCTTCACCCACTAGTCCTAATTCCACTTGTCAAAGTAAACCCCCTCATCCTTTATATGGAAACCCTAGAGTGATTACTTCAAGCAATTATATCCCAAAATAATGATGTGGGTAGAGAAAACAACTCATACTATCTTAGTGGGATAATGATTTATGTTGGGACCCAATATTCAAACATGGAAAATCATTAGATTGGGATAATCATTATAGTGTAGAAACTCACGCACTACTTGTAGCACAATAAGGTACACATTGTATCTTATGATGATCCAATCATGTATATCCTAAAACATCAAGTATTTATCGAGTGTTTAGAATTATGGGTAGTTATTATGAAACAAATCAACATCCAATTTGTGTTTTAGAATTTAGTCAAAGGGAAAGAATTAACAGAATTTATCACAATGAATCCTACTTTAGGAAGAAAAATAATAAATATAGAGCTCAATGACATTGAGGTATTCTTTGTCTATAATGTGCCTCAAGTATGAGAGTTTTACTTTGATGGTGCATCCAAAATCCCAAATGGAAGGAGAATTGAAGACTACAAGAATAATTAGATAGGTCTAGGAATCATCTTCATTTCCCCAAAAAAGACTATTATACCATGTTACTTTATACTATTTGAAGGTTGCATGAATAATGAATCATATAGAAACCCATTATTATTGGCTTATATTTATCTCTCTAGATACCAGTTTTTCACATACATATCAAGAGATATTTAGAACTACTAATTAAGAAAATCAGTGGAGAATATTATATTAAAAATGATGAGCTGGTTTATTTGCTTTATTATGCTCAAGAACTGATGGGGAAATTACCTTTTGAGACATATTTGACTCATGTACTATGTTCAAATAAAATCCATGCCAACTTATTGGCTAATATAGTAATGGAATTGGTAAACCCAAATCAAGATGAGTAAGTTTTCTGCATTGATAATCAATGAATAAATTATCCATTCATCATCCATGACATGGAAAAGATTAATGAAATTAGTACCACCCTCAAACAGGAAGAGTATTCACTCTTGAAAAAAATTTAGTGAATGAAATGATATAACCAATTATAAACTATCTCTATAATGAGATTCTTCCACTAGATCGGGTATAGAAAGAACAAATTCACCAACATGCAATGAATTTCACCCTTTAGGATAAGATAAATTATCATATAGTCCACTATAAATGAGGATTTGATAAAATTGTTTTAGATGAATTGAAGAAGGTGAAACCCTAACCATCATGTAGGAAGTTTATGCCAAAAACATCTAGTTCCCGTCAGTTAAGAACCTAACTTCATCATTATGTCAGGAGTATTGGGTGTTTCTGGTCGATAATGAAACAATACTTTGTGGAATTTGTAAAAAAAGTGTTATTCTTTTCAGATACATTCAAAAATCATCTATAAACCCTCAAAGTTATTAAAAACTGTAAAATATTGTAGGCCATTCACCATTTGGGGTATAGATATCACAGGGTCATTCCCCCAAACTATAGTTTGGTAGTTCAAGTACATCTTATGTACCAATAATTTCTTCTCCAAATGAGCCAAGGTTATACTGAAAAAGGAAGTTAGTAAAAAGGTTGGTAACAAATTTTTTTAAGTTGAATCTCATCACTAGATTTGAGGTACCTCAAATAATACTAATGGAAAATGACACCAAATTCCCTGATTTTGTGTTAAATAGGAAGTATAAGGAAGATAACATCTGGTAAAACCATTCACCTCACTATCATGTAGTAAAAAATGGATAGATAGAGGTTTTATACAAAAAATTATCTAACATCCTTCATAATATGGTGTATAATGATAAGAATTATTTTACAGACACACTTTTTTATTATTTATGGGAATATTAAATGACAAACCATACTTTCAAATAAGCTACCTTATATTATCTTATGTAAAGAACATATAAAGTACTAACTATTGAGGTTTAGGGTCCATCACTCCACATTTCTATTTGAAATTGACTATCTAAATATGTGAAATATCAAATTCAACTTGGTTAATTAGAGAATATTTATGAGAATAGGTTTCACACACTACACAATATTAAGATCCATCAAAATCATGTTTCTTAGGAATTCAACAAGAAAGTTCACATATATTCATTCCTTTAAGGAGATTTGGTACTAAACTTGGGGACTTCCATGAAAATTGGGAAGAAATTGTTGAAATTGAAGCTAAATTAGGAAGGGACTTATGTAATTCACAAGGACTTCTCCAATATATTATAATCCCTAAACATGATGAATGTATATCATATCACACGCAACATCAATGTAATATTTTTGAAAAAATATTTTTCATAATTAGTGTTATAAATTCCTAGGTACTAGTTGCATGATTTTAAATAGAATAAAATCACCACCCTCACTGTATGATGTTAAACTACACAGTAAACATCTATTCCTATTTTAAATACTCATGTAGTATGTGTGATCACTCAAATGAACATTTATTCTCATATCGAGCATGATTCATGTGAGCTTAAATGATTTGGTTAATTACTTTAGCAAAAATGAGATACACCTTAACATAAGATCCTAGTATTTACTAAGAAACATTAAAATTCACATCACTCACATACATACCACATGATGTTAGAAGACATAGTCATCATACTCACCTGAGAGGACAACCCCCTTTGTGACGGTGTTAGTATCTTTCCACACCATCCATTTTATAACTATGTGTGACTTGATTAATACTTTATAGGGTACGTGGTGACATCTATATCTCCAATCATAGACTTAGTGAAAAACCATAATTCACTTTATTTGATGTTTGATCCACCCTCATTGATGTTAGGTTCCGTTTTAGAGACATTTCCCAATCATGGAAGCATACTCTCTACCTCCCCTGTTTGAGAGACAAATCGACATAGGCAAGTTTTGATAACTATGTGTCGATTGATTCCTTCTTCATAGAATATGCAGTAATTCCTAGATCTCCTATCCTAGGACCATATTTAAACCTTATCAAAATAATGTCCCATATTTATTATTTTCTCATCCTGGTGTTCGTGTTAACTCATTCATGTCGGGATTCTTTGATGAATTTATATTTGGATGACCACACAAGTCCTGGTAGTAAGAAATTAAACTAAATGGTTATCATCCTCACTATATGATATTAAAAAATGTGTCCAACATCCTTATATCATGGTGTTTAACTTCATGGTTCTCATTATCCATACTCTATATGACACTATTCCAAGTTAGTATTGGTCTCCTACCATAACACCCTCCCAATAATTATGTGTAGCTTGATTATAATTTATTTCAAGATATATAGTAACTCATAGGACCATACCTTATATAAAAATATAAGTTTCACTACCACCCTACTAATTTTTAGTACAAAATATCCATAAAATCATAAAAAATATCCCATATATGTGAAAGACCAACCTAGTTGGGATCTCACTTTATTTAGAGACTTGGTGGCTATTGCTATATTTTCCTACCTTGATGTCATGGTTTAATTAACCTAAGAATAAAAGAAAATGTATCATCCATGTATGGGAGTTAGATTTATATAGTTATTTATTCCTTTAATAACTACATGTGTCTTGATTCCCATTCCTTGGGATACATAGTGAGGCCCAAATCTCTAATCCTTGGCCCAAGAGAAAACCACTTAACCATAAGGACTCCCTCCCAACATGGGATCATTTAACATGTTTTATAGTGATGATCTATCTTTCGAGACCTTTTAAATATCTTAGAGTGGTTTATCTCATACAATAGAACCTTATTACATGTGATAATGATCCATGTTAGGATTCCTAGCATATAATTATTTCTACAAAGGTCAATGCCAGGATGAAAATTTCTCCCATTCCCCCTCATCCTAGTGTTTAGAACTCCCTCATTCATGTTGGGTTTTCCTAGAAGTCCTTGTACTAGGAATAAAGTATGTTATCCATTTACCATATTTGAGATCCATATTTATACATGAGTCCTTAAAGAACTACATATGACTCACTTCCTACTTTAATGAGATATACAGTGGCACATGGATCTCCTATCCTAGGCCCAACTAAAAACCCTACCAAAAAAATATTCCCCATTTTCTTCTTTACCTCATCCTAGGGTTTGTTCCACCTTATTCAGGTATAGTTTATTCGATGTATAATTACTAAGACAACCTTTTAAAATCATTACTATACAACTTTATAATATATAACCTAGGTCTATCCCACAAGACCTTTAAACTATGTAGAGTGGTTCAGTTTTCACAACATAGCCTCTTTTCATGATGTCTAGATCTATGTAAGTATCATTGGTGTATAGTTTCCCATCCATGAAACAACACCAAAATAGAAAATTCTATTATTTATCTATTCTAGTAAATGAGTTTACATTATTCAAATAAAGATTCCCAACAAATCTATGTTAGGATGGAATCAAAATCCTCCTTTATCCTATGCATGAAATCAATCTGTGCATAAATACCCATTATATGAACAATTTATGGCTTGATTACCAATTATTGAGATATTTATTAACATTTGGATCTATTAACACAAATCCAACCATTGATTTTAAATATCTTGATCCCCCTTACTCACAAAGGGCTCTCATAATACCCCCACTCTAGGGCGGCAACCTGCATATCTTGGACACCTAATGTTAAACTTCATGGATAAATTCCTTGCAATATGATGTTAAATAACATTGTTAATATGTATCCTTTTTGTGTGATCTCATTCAATATGAGTGATCACATAAATGCCTCTTATTTGTCATGCTGAAAATGACTCACATGTGCTTAGAGAATTTAGTTGGTTGTTTCAGTTTCCCCATCCTTACTGCAAGATGCTAAACTACATGGAATAATCCAAACACTAGGAACATAATATTATATCCATGTATAAATTCTAGATGGGGAAAAATAAAAATAACCCTTCCCATTGGTCTTCATATTCTTCTCCCGTACATGAGTTTGGTTCATACAGAGTCACATTTTCAAGAGTTATGTATGGTTTGATCCCTGATTTGTTCAGGATATGTAGTAACATCTGTGACTCATACCTTGGGACCAACCATATATTTCCCCATCATCAAATCCCTTATGATGAATTCCACATCCCATATAGACTTGAACCATTTGGATCAATTCACTCTATGATTCCTCAAGATTATGAAAATGTTCCCAATATATGAAAGTTTATTCGAGAGCTCTCTTCCCTAATGTCATAATCCCCATCCAAAATAAAGCCCCATAACTGCCACATGGCGTTAAAATACATGAAATATCCCATTATTATATATAATTCATATTTATATATGTTCAATTATTAATATTATATTTGGATTGATTACCATTAACATAAGATACACAATGATGCCCAGATCTGCTACCTTGGGCCCAATTAAGACTCATTATCCACCATCACACCTTCCATTTCCCCATAATATATTGAATATGATCTACTAAATCTTCAGATGACCCTATAAAATTATGAACACCCTATTTCTCATAAAAAACTTCATGATTTGAGAATTTTGAATCCCCCATAAACTCTTCCTAGATATCGGTAATGTGTGTATTTTGATTCGAAGAGTACTTCTTCTCAGTAATGATATACATACCTCAATATATAGAATAAACTCAGCTCCAATATGGACTACTAACCAAATAAATGGAACTATAAGGAAAAGTTCCTATAATATTTTCATTCCCTTAGAAACATTGTTATGGATCCCATCATTTGAATTTGGCCAGTGATCATCCTCAATATACTTTCCTCATATCACTAAACCATAGTTTAAAATAGCTTATGTTATTATTTATACAATCACCATCCCTATTCTAAAGTCATGATACACTTTCAAATTTCATGTCCCGTCCAGGTTATTATCACACACTCCTCTAATATGGTCTAAATTGTAAGACCTCACACTAGAAATAGAGAAAACATATTCCCCCATATACTCTTGCACTCGATCGGAATTTAGGTCATATATATTTGTCCTGGAAATGTGTTTGATTCACACTAGTATAAATTTTAGGGTACTTGAATGATTCTTGAATATCCTCTCCTTTATAATATTACTTTATTCTCCAATATTTTGGAATCTTCAAAAACCATTTCATGGAAATCAGTAATGAGTTCATTCAACTACAAGGGAAGAAATTTCTAAGTAATGATATTGGTTCTTCCATATTAGACCCTACCAACTAGAGTCATGTATTTATATAAGGATAAGATTATTTAATCTTCATATGCCCTAAAAACATTTTAGTGGAACTCATCATTCAAATTCGGTCTGTGTTCATGCTCACCATAATTGTTCCATCATCATTCCCCTATTAAAGCCTCTTGGGTCATGATTTAAACGTTTCATGGCCCAAATATTCAATTGGATTCAAATACCCTCAAGGAAACACATCCATTAATCATATATATTTTGAAATAAATATTATTGACATCCAATCCTTGTCCCCTTTTTTGTTTGGGTGTGCATATCCTATAGTCTAATAACTATTAACTTAAACTACATGCACCTCCTTGTAAGATAGTCTATACTAGAATTGGGATCTCATTCACATCCCATTTTCCATTACCTTTTCTATATTGACTATATCACCCTTTTTGTCAAAGAATCATGGAATTAAACTATTTTACCCTTCTTTTAATATTGTCTATGTTAATGGTATTGGATCTCTATTTCTATTGGGTTTTATTTATCTATATTGCATTATATAATATCTCTAATTTTAGTCCATGTTCTGTGACCTTAAATGCCAACCATATTTAGTCCAAGCTATGTGACCTTAAACACCAAAAACATTTATCCCAATCCATGAAACCTTAAACACCAACATTATTTAGTTGAACCTATGTGACCTTAAACACCATACCCATTGGTCTATCTTGTATGAATTTAAACCATAAAAGAACAAATTAGATATATGCTCTCTAGATTGAAAACCGACAAAGGAAAATCTAGGAAAACTTTAAGATTCTCTTGACAAATAATCATATTTTATACTCTAGGAAAAATCAACAATCCATTCAAAATAATAGGGAAAAGAATAAGACTTGTGAGGTCAAAACATTGAAAAGGGACACCTATGTAAAATCTGAGTCCCTTCTTTCTAGACCAACACCATTTTAAGTCTAATAAAAATTTAGGGTAAATAAAATAAAATAGTTCCTTGGGTCTATAATATGTTCCTAGTAAAATTAGATTTGATCTCACTAGGCCCACTAGACTAGGGAAAATGTTAGAACATCTCTATATCCCTCTTACATATCAGTGAAATCATAGATTTAATGCCCCTGTTCAGAATGATCCCTTTGTTATTAATTAATCAATGATAATTTTACCAAGTGGAACCACCTTGTTGTCAAATACTAAACATGTTATATGATATTAATACCACCTTATTTTTCTAAGTGTATAGGTCCAGAAGGACATCATTTACTAAAGTGGAGACACCTTGTTTTTGAAGTTGACATATGTTTTGAGATATTAAAACTAACTTCATCATCGAAGTGTATAGGTCTATAAAGACATAATTTTCCAATGTAGAAACACCTTTTTTTCAATGACATCCATGTTTAATGATATTCATAATTCCTTATTTATCTATGTGTATAAGTCTGGGAGAACATCACAGTTTTGAGTGGACCCACCTTGACTCATGAAGTTGGAATAAATATCACTTTATTTAGATTCTTAACATTTATTCAAGTGTATAGGTTTTGGAATAAGCTATCATATATGATGTTTCAACTTAAAATGATAACATTTAAATGGATTCAATTTTCATGATATCATTTTCCATGAATATCATTAATTTTTATAGACTCATTATAGAAACAAAAAATAGAATAAGGGAGAAATCTCTAAAACAATGTGAAGGTTAAAAGTAATATCTTTCATTGATAATTCAAAAAGATGAGATGAAAATTATGAGAGTCTTTATCCACAAGTAATAAAATTATATGATTCTCTCCACATAAGCATGAATTCCATTAATTAATTTTTGATCTTTATTAACATCATGTTGAAGTCCAACCATAATTATAGCCTCAACTTGTTTAATAGACATGAGCTTCTCTACCACAAAAAATAACATCCTTATCTCCATATTTGACATCTACAAATAGATTTTGATTCTCTAATAGTCTCTATTTAGTATCATCTAATTCTCATTAAAGGTATTCAACCAATTTGAATTTTTCATCAACCAAGAATCAATGTTATACTGCCACTCATGTGTGATGGGATTATCTTTGATGCATTATATCTCAGAGAATAGAAAAAAACATTGTAAATTTTTCTTGATAGAGAAGTTATTTAAATTCTTGCTCTTGATCCTACCTTTGAATAATTTTCTTTATAGAATAATTGATTTTGTGGTAATAAAATTTTCCAAATACAAATGTTGTGAATAGGAGATAAACCCAATATAGTTTTATGGGTAGATCTTCCAACATAGTCTACCTAACTAGTTTCTGTATAATTCTATAGACATCTTTTCAAGTAGTGTGCTGAGAATTGGTGGCCTTCGGGTCAGAATCAAGGTCTGTCTCATAAGGGAAAATATTTCTAGGAACCAACTCACTCAAAGAAGACATAGGAGATTCATCCTTTAATCTTGTATGACCTAAATCCATCTCACTTCTTACATGCTATTATTAATGAGATATCAGGACAAAATCTTCCTCTATAATCTCTACTACTTGATCCAATTATACTACAAGTGGCTAGTGATAATATACCCATAATGAACTACATTAGAGGTTAAATAGAGGATTTTAAAGGCATAGAACCACTAATGGATATTTGAATCCTAAAGTTTATACTACTTATGAGGTTGGAGCCTCCTAAGAATATCTATCAATGAAAACTCCACTATTTATTGTGATAGGTGCATCCAGACCTTCCCTCATATTGGAAGATCTATTATTTCATGATTTAGTAGCATGTTAATGAAGCATAACCTCCAAGGGAACATCAAAGTCCACTTTTTTAGTTCATGGGGAGGTGAAACCTCCACCAAAATATAAGGGACTCTGGTATACTATTAATTTAAAAACTTTAAAATGTTTTATATAAGTAGAATTATTTAAGTTGAAAATTCAAAACAACATGCTATGTATGGAGGAATCATATTGTAATTGAAAAAAATACTTACCCTATTCTATTATACTATTCAAGAATGTGAGACAATCCTTGGTAGTTGGTGTAATGAAAATTATTGTTCCATGTATTACATTTGAATATTATATGGACTATTTTCGAAGCCAGGTGCTGAGACGACATGAGATTTTGAGGCCTGGTGAACCTGGAATTCATATTTCAAAAATATTAAAAATATTAATGTAACACATGTACAATTTTAATAAAATAATGAAAAAATATTAAATAGAGGATCATATAAAAAATCTGAGGCCACTGTTGAGTTCAAATCATGGTCTTTACCCTATGTGAGATATAATCTTTGTTGGTGTTTGGTATTTTGTTAAAATTCATAATAGGTGTAAATAAAAATAAAAATAATTAGTTAATTAATTTTATAATATTGAAACATAGACATATTTTCCTTTATAAATATATGGTTGTGATGAGATCTCAAGGTTGGATACTTTACCCTAGAGATCTAGAAGACTGTTGGTGGAGATAATTCTTGGAAAATGACATTAGATTAGATCAATAATAAGGATTATTACACTATCAGAGTCCACGGATCTCACCAACAATGACAAACCATGACCTTTATTTTTTTACTTATTGATTAAAAATCTAGGTAGGATGTTTGATTTGTGCAATTTCATCCCATTCTTTTATCCTGATCAAATATAGATCAATTCCATGAACAAGAATTGATTTAAAAATTGACGATTGATTTTATTTAGGGTTTTTTTTTCATTGCTTATTTCCATTTTCATTCATAAAATTATTCAATAATGTATTTATGTTGAAACAAAAAAAGGTTGATGTTAATTCCTCAAAATTTATGGTTTATGGATTTCTTCACTGTTTCATCACATGTTTATTTTGTTCAATTCCTTTTTCTCACGGTTTGATGAATATAGGGTATATGATCATTGAACGACCATTCTTTGGCACAATATATCAACACCATGAGTTTAGTTCATAATTGAGGTGCGATGATGATTGGAGGTAGATCGTATGGACCGACGATACCTGTTCTTCCTGGTTTGAAAAAAATGTGATGGTGTGGCTTGAAGGTGAATTTATAGGGATATATGAGCTTAGATACCAATTATCAGTGATTACATGGGTCATCTAACACCTAATCATTATTTTCGATGAGTTTTTCTATGGAAGAAGCATAAAGGATGATGTAGAGAAGAACCTAAGGGTCCTGGAACATCCCAATTTACACAATATGTAATATGAATATACACTATATATGGGACACTTTGTGTGGTTATAGGGTTTATATTGAGAGAAAAATATCACACTTTGTGTGACATCTTTAATATGCTGAGTGATCCCTGCTGGTGGCATGATGTGTACCTTGGAGAGTACATAGGCACAATAGACTAAGTTACACATACATGGACTGAGTACATGGGAATAGATTTATACTCGAACACAACTAGGTGTATATTATTAGGACCATATATGCATGGTTTGGTATATAGTTATGGACAGATGACATGAGAAGGGTTCTGAAAGACCTCTACACACCATGTATACATACTTCACACTATGTATTTTGAGGTTAACATGTCGTGTGAGGCAGTGAAACATGGTAAGATTAGGGGTTGGCTCGACATGCCCTGTACTCCCTAGTACACTCTATGTAGAACCTTTTATGGTGTTTGGAGCCCTTCATTTCTTCAGTGTAGACTAGTATATGTTGAGGGTGTTCCCTTGCTCCATCCCCTCAAGGGTACAATATTTCATTATATCTATAGTTGTGGATTTTGATTCCATCTGGAGGATGAGTCACATATAGAGTTTGTGGTGTCCCTTTGTGAGAGTGGAGTGTGATACTCTATTTTATATCTTATAAACTAGCTGGGGTTTGGGGAATTGGTGTAATCTCCTTGAGAATGGTGTTGATCCCCCCACATAGAAGGCATCATCATATGATCCCCTATATGGCGGGTAAATCCATACTGGGTTTTTGGTTCCCCCAACAAGTCTTGGTTTGATCCCCTATATGAGTGTCATGTTCTTATAATACCATTGAGTTTTATTGGATGGTTCTTAAGGATAAAGATCTCTTGTATGAGGTTCTTCGATGATAGCATGGTTCGTGGAGTTTATTCTCCTAGAATGAGCATTTACTAGAAGCTTCGAGGAGAATCTTATGGATAGTAGTTTTTTTGAGACTTCCTGGAGGCACAATGTCCTTACTAAGTATATCTAGGTAATTAATTTGATATCTATATCCTTATTATGATCTGAATATTCTTGATTCTTTATTTTTAGTGTTTTTGGGTAGTCTTGATGAGTATTTTTATACACACCCTTGCATGGGATCTTCCTACACGTGTCATTTCTTATGCAGACAAAGAAACTTTTTAGAGTGTTCTGGGGTGGCTGAGAGCTGGTGGAGAATAGTTTAATAAAAAAAGGGTTTTTTGGGTGGTTTAATTTGATAATTATCCACACATTTTGAGTAGTTTGGACTCTTTCCAATTTTTGTTTGGGGTTGTATTTATCCCCTTTATCACTTTCAGAACTTTATTGTTGTACTATGATTTTGGTATTATAGATATAAGAATGTATTGGTTTTTTATGATTTACATTTCATCATTTTATGGGATTAGAGATGTGTATGTGTGTAAAAATACATTAGTCTAATGCCTCCTATGTGTGGTATATGCCTACTCGACACTAGTCTCCAACCCCTGGACTATTGGAGGCAGACTTGGGGTAGTCATAGCTCATTCCTCGATGAGACATGTCATGAAATAGTGGTATTATAGTAGTTTATACCTTAGAAATAGAGTTTGTGTTATTGTTTCGGGTTTTATGGAAATAATTCTAAGTGTTTAATGTTTGCATTTCATGCCAGGGACTTCAGTGTTGGTGTGAAGGCTGACGTATCATACCCCAAGAATATGATCACCTACCTTTTGACTCGGTACATATAGACATTCGATGTGGGAAAAAAATTATTCAATGAATCATATAAAAATGAGTTATGGTTTCCATGTCCTTCATGAGTCAACTCCCCAAATATGATATTTGATTGTGGAACATCTTATTTATTTCAGGATGCCTCTATGAAGAAATCTATCCAAGATTCTACTACATGATCACAAGGATGATCCAATGAGTGATGAGGATTTAGTATAGGGTCATGGACTAGAGATAGTACCTTTGAAAAGTGTACCAACTATACCAACACATTTTGAGTAGAATTTAGTTCTTAAAGTACTGGATGAGGATGAATGTTGGATGGTGGAGTTTGGTGACTCAATCACATAATGAGGCAATTATATATGGGTCAAAATTTGAGCATCTCTTCAGGGAGGAGTTTTATCTAGACACATTGTGATCAGTGTTCATCCAATAGTTTTTATATGTTCATTAAAGAATTATGACCGTGATGGAGTATTTGGTGAGGTTTACTGATCTATCTCGATACACCATGAATATGGTGTGTGATTAATTTTTTAGAGAATAGACCTTTAATCATGAATTATTCTAAGATATAATGGATTCATTAACATCTATTTTAATTCCCATATATACTGGAGTTCTTGAACATGACTTATTAGTGGAGAGATTCTTGGCAGAGTATACATTAGTAGTGGGTGATAGTAGTGGGCACCCTAGAGCTAAGGCCTTAGTAGCATATAAACATCCAAATTTTTAGGGACCCAGGATTGTCAGAATCTTCAAGAGAAGATCCCAGGACAAAGGATCATTGGTGAAGATCTCTCAGGATAGTTTGAATCATCCAAGGGAGAGGTAATGTTTCTTCTTTGATGGTTGGAGACATCTTGCACGGGATTGTCTAACCCATTGTACAACTGATTGAGATATAATCAAGGGGATTCCCATGAAGAGATATAGGTAGGTTTATGGAGGTTATAGGGTGGGTATGTGGAATAGTTTTTGATAGAGAAGTAGGAGGTGGTTTGAATTTTGACCTATTAACACCACCACCCCTAGGTGGTCCACACTAGGCTCAAGGAGATGGTGGTCAGGGATAAGGCTAGATACAAGCTATGGAGGCCTAAAAATCCAAGGATCTAGGGATGATATGAGGTACAATATGTTTCTTTTCTACCTTATCTACTATATTGATAGAAATAGGTTCAATTAATTCTTTTATTTCCAATTCTCTTGTTCAAAGCATATATATTATGGTTGAACCTTTAGCTCGACCCTTGCGCTTGGAGACTCCGATAAGTGGTATCTTAGTGATTCACAATTCAACTGACGGTGTGATATGAAACTTGTTGGTGAAGGTTTCATATCTTATCTCTTTTTAGTAGTGGTTAGTCTTTATGAATTCATCTTAGGAATGGACTGGATATCCATGTTTCATTCCTAGATTGACTGTTTTAGATGAAGGATGTGGTTTGTCTACAATGATGGGATAATGTTTTCCATTATGGTTGAAAAGAAAAAATTGGAATAGTAGGATAGTATCAGGTATATGATAGTATATCCTATCACTAATTAGTTGGCTACAATGACTCTTGGAGCAGATGATGATATGGGATACTAGTTCCCTATATTAGTGGTGAAGTATGAGAACATTTTTCCTAATGGCGTGCCAGGATTATCCCCATTGAGATCTAGACTTATTTTTTGAATTATACCTTGGTAAAGAACCAATATATTCATTACCATATAGGATAGATTTATTATAGCCTCATGATCTGAGAATGAAGTTGGTGGACTTGTTCAATACGGTCTTTGTGAGACCTAGTGTTTCCACCTGGGCAGCCCCAGTGTTGTTATCTAAGAAGGCATACATGATGTTGAGTTTATGTGTGTATTACTAGCACTTTCACCATGTGACCATGAAAAATAAGTATCCACTATCGAGGATAGATAAATTATTTTATCATTTGAGAGGGGAATTATGGTTCTCAAATATTGAAATCAGATAAGGCTATCACTAGCTGTGAGTACAAGATGATGATATACTAAGGACGACATTAAGATGTCGCTACAGTCACTAAGAGTAATTGGTGATTCCCTTTGTCATAATTAAATCCCCAACAATGTTCATGGGACTTGTGAACTAGATCTTTTATCCATTATTATACTAGATTGTGGTGGTCTTCATCAATGTTATCCTAGTGCACTCGACGTCCAAGGAGGGGCACATAAGACACTTGAAGACGATCCTAGAGAAAATTTGAGAGTATATCTTTATGGGATTTTATCTATGTTTTAGTTTTGGATTCAAGACTTCCACTTCCCAAAAAATGTCATCTCATAGGTAGGAGTGGCAGTGGACCTATAAAATGTCAAGGTAGTGTTATCATGGGATCCACCCAATAGTGTTACCAAGGTGCATACTTTCCTTGTTTTGGTAGGGTACTATCAGAATTTTGTACCTGATTTCCCCAGAGTTGTAGTACCCTTGATAGATTTGAACCAAAAGGTTAAACCTTTCATGTGGACAGAAAGGTTCTAGCAATGTTTCCAGGAGTTGTGGCGAAGATTGATGCATGACCCCATCATAATATGGTTGGAGGAGGGTGTCGAGTACATATTGTTATGTGATTCCTTAGGGGAATAACTTGGATGTGTATAGATGTAGATCTAGGCAGTGATTGCCTATGGGTACATGAAGTTAAGACAACATGAGTAGGAATATGCGACCCATGATCTTGAGCTAGCAGCAATAGTCTTGTCCCTTTAGATATGTTGACAGTACCTTATGAGTGAGTGGTTTATTTTCTACTATGACCAGAATATTCTCAAGTATATATTCTCTTAGAAGGATCTTTACTTTAGATAGATGCAATGGTTATTTTTCTTCCAGGACTATGGATATTAGATTTTTAATACTCTTGGGAAGGGTAACTAGGTGGCAGACACTCTCAGCATGAGATCTTATTCTTAGTTGTTGGATTATCTGTTAGAGTAGTTAGACTCATTGTAGTTTTCCCTTGAGGAAAATGGTGGTCATTCATATCTTCAGTTGATGATTATTACCCCATCAATTTTACAACATTTTAGGGAATCTCAACATGGATATACTAACTGTGAGACCTTACCTACTCAAATATCCACTGGACGTGCACCTAATGGAAATTTTGAAGGTGGGGAACATGTTATACATTTCAGAGGATGTATGATGTCACATGTGATGTTTCAGGAGGAGGTGACGATTGATTATCATACATCTACATTGGCGGTACATCCAAGTGTGGAAAAGATATAATAGTACCCTCAATGTTAGTTTTGTTGTCCATGAATAAAAAGATGTGTTACAAAGTTTGTCTCTTGATGCCTACCTTTTTAGCAAGTGAAGGCTGAGCAACAAATTTTAGTGAGTCTAGATCAACCCCTTGAGGTGATAGAGTATAAGTGGTATGTGATATACATAGAATTTTTGATGGTTTTACTACATAAATCCATGGGGCATGATTCCATCTAGGTGATCATGTTCTGAATCACCTCTTCATCCCACTTCCTAGATATTCGATAGAAGAGTTTAGTAGAGAGTATGTGATGCTTGTATATTCAAGATATAGTCTAGATCCATGGAGTTCCCTCAATGATTGTTTCAGTCTGTAATGCTCAGTTTAATTTATGATTATGGAGAGGATTGTAGGCGTTCTTTAGAAATGAGTTACATTTGAGCATTGAATTTCTCCTAAAGAATAATGTCCATACTGAGTGGACCATTCATGTCTTAGAGGGCATGCTACAGGATTGCATGTTGTATTTTGAATATAATTGGGAGGGACACCTACCTTCGGTGGAGTTTTTATATAATAAAAACTACTATTCTACTATTGGTGTGGAACCATTTTAGTCCTTGTATCTACAAACTTATAGGTCAACACTTTGTTGGACTGATCCATGCGAGTCAGCACTTATGGGCCCAAAGTGGGTTCAAGATATGATAGAGAAGGTGAATATCATCCCACTACTAAAAATATGGGCTATAGAAATGAACCTATAGCCACAGTTTTATAGGTCCGTGGCTATAGCTTTTATATTTCCACGATTAAATTCATCTCTGTGGCTAAATCAGTAAAACACCGCGAGCGCCATTTTTTTCCCAAATTGTATCGGGATCCTCCTCATACCCCGATCTGCAGCCCTCCTCCTCCTCCCCTGATTTGCACACTGCGAAGCCCTCCTCCCCGACAATGTCTACTCCTCCCCGCAGCCCTTCTCTCCTCCCCCGATTTGCAGCCCTATCACCGCGCAACCCTCCTCCCCGATGACGTCTCCTCCTCCATGCAACCCTCCTCCTCCTCCCCCGGTTCGCAGCCATATCACCATGTAGCCCTCCACCCCAATGACATATCCTCCTCCTAACTATCTCCCTGATGATCTCACCAAGCAGCCCTCTCTCACAACGACACCCTCCTCCCGACGATCCCCCCGACGATCTCCTCCCCCGGTTCGAAGCCATGTTTCGGGATATATGGGATTGGGTAAGAGCTATCTCAGTTTTTTATTTTTCATGATGGGAATTGGCATGGGTTTTTGTAGTCTATTCACCATGAGTTAATTGTTTTTAATGATTTAGGAAATCAATAATGGAATGAGAGCATTTAGATATGTTTTGGTGATCAATGTAGGAAGGTAGATGTGGATGGATAACCACTAGGAATTCTCAGGGATGATAAGTCTTATGGGGTGGAGTTTCTAATTCCATGCATCTATATGGGTGTTGGAATTTAAAAGGATTACCAAATTTTGAAATAGTCAATATTCCATATTTTGTGTTGGGAATTGGATTGGAATTATAAGGGTTTGAGTACCCCAAATAAAATGTTTTAGACAAAAAATAAGGGAATAGAAGGTGGTATGGAGGGCTTGAGAAATATCAGTGGAATCTTAGGATGGTACGGTAGCAAGTTGGATATAAAGTACTGACACCAACTAGCCCTTTGTTAGTCACTAACTCATTGGTGTCCTAGGTAGCAGCTTGGTTCCATTTTTTGGCTTAGCTACCAATCAATGAGGTTTTTATAGGGTAAAATACAAAATTATTCCCTCAGTTTTTTAAGGATAATCCCCCTATGTTCCCCTCTATTTTTAGCACACAACCAAGGGATCTGAACCCCTATCCCCCCTTAACACCCCCTTAATTTTAGATGGTTTCAGATTCATTCTTATGAGATTTGAGAAAAAAAACCCATATCCTCTTATCCTTCCTCATCACTTAAATTGGACTTTTTCTTTTAGGATTTTTGGTGCAAATTCCACCAAAGCATGGTGGAATCATCCTTATATCATAAGGATTTGATTTTTCTTATATATGAAGAATCCTAAGATGACCTATTTAGGTTTTTTCATTTCATTTTTATAGAGGTAAGTGGTGAAACCAATCTTTTTATGTTTTTTCCTAAAATTGAAATTGGTTATTATTTTTCATGGAATCATTGGTTTGGTCTTTGGATAAAAATGTGGTACGGAGTACACCATGGGTATTTTATAAGTATTTTTTTGGGTTTTAATATTGTGATAGATTCAGGTAGGTTTTTCATTTCTTGTTCCTTTATAGAGAAAAGTTTTTAATTAATTATAATTTATTAAAATTAACTGATTGAAATTTCATGGTTTAATTTTGGTACCTAGTTGGTGATGAATGCCTTGGATAACCTAGGTGGAAACTGTCAACCAATTGAATAAATTTGGGAAGTTTATTTAACGGTTGGTGGTCCTTTTAATTTAACACTTAGTTTTTTCTTCTTTTAGAGTGTGTTCATGATTCAGTCTAGCTAAATTTATCATTATTGATACAATTTAATTTAAGTGTTTGAATTTAAGGTTTCCTTATTTCAACGACCCATTAAATATTCCTTTGGACTTTTTGATGGGTAGTTTTAAATGGAATTCATATTGGATTAATTACCTTGAAATAGATCGATGTCATTAAATACTGAAATTGTGTTTTAAATAGATTAATTAGAATATGGTTTGAATTGATGGTTGTGAAATGGAATTTCAAAATCATCGATTATTATAAATGGTTAAACCTTTGGGTAAAACCTAATATAATGGTATGTAGGTTTCTTATAAAGTTTCCACTTTTTAATGGAATAGTATTGATGAAATGGTTTGAGAATCCCAAAGAATTTAAATGGATATGAAGTGGTTTTATGATAATTGAAGTTGTATAAATGAATGGTTTTCTTGAGAATCCCAAAACATTTAATTTGGGATTTTTTGATTTTTGGGTTCCTTATATTTTTGTTTTGTGTTTTGGATTTCATTGAGGTGGATTCGAGTCACCATTGATGAAGGATTACATGTGTATGCATAAGTAGTCATATGCATATATAAGTTCCCCCTTTATATATATTCACTCATGGCAGTATGGATATATATATTGAGGCTAGGTGTGCTTATATATAGATATGAAAAATGCATACCCGTGTAAGTGTAAAGGGGTATATGCAAGTATAAACATATATCTAAGGACCCCCTTGTGCATATTTGGCCATGAAAATATGTACATAGGGGCTAGGTGTCCTTATATATATGTTAAGTTTCATATGCGTGCAAGTGGAAAAAAGGAAGATTCGAGTTGTCGTCATCAAAAGAAAACACGCCTTGAGGTTGAGGTAGGGTCCCTCTCATAGCCTATTTAATTCAAGAATGTTTTAAATTTCATTTAGTTGCCTTCTTAATTTTTCATGTTTATATTAAATTGCAGTTCTTGAATAAGTGTTTGTTAAGATAATTGTTTCTTTTGATAAATAAGTCATGGTTTTGTAATAAAACCCCTCCAACGGAGGTGCGCTGTCTGTGAAAACTCACAGTGGTATAAATTTCTTAACATTATTGCATTGATGTTTTCCTTATACTTGATGTCATTATTAGTCATAAAGCACACATCGTACTTGACCCTTTTTATATCCCTGTAGGGGGTTTCCCTCTTTTTATTAAAACGATTGTTTGAACCAAGACACTCTTTAAGTGCCGTTAGACTTTTAATATGGGTCCCATGTTGTGTGACCATGACACATGGAATGTGATATTTAAATCCAACCAAAAGACCATTTACATAGCCCAAGGGTCCCACAGTACCACTAATGTGAGATTACATGTTATGTAACCTGTGATTTTCCTGATCCCATGGGGTATTCCTCTAGGTATTCCTACACATTGTTAGATCTCCAAACCTCACCGAATTAGGTATATCAAGGGTCATCCAATCCTCTATTCATCACAAATTAGCATTAATTTCTTTAAATCTTCTGAGAAAACATCCTCTCATGCCATCCATATCATTCTATTTGAAACTAAGGGGAAGATGCTGCCCCACGGATGTCGCTGGACCGGGCCAACACGTTGCGGTCACGCCGGGGTTACGCCGCAGTCACGCCGCGGTCACGCCGCGGTAATGCCATGATTTGGCCCTAATCCATCCATGTCCAGCCCACACTAACCCCCTTCCACCTTCATTTCAGCCCACTTCCACCAACATTCCAGCCCGCAACAGCCCCCTTCCACCTTCGAATCAGCCCACACCATCCCCCCAGCACCTGCAATGAGCCCCCTACCACCTGAATTCGAGCCCTCACTGAATTACGTATATTAGGGGTCATCTAATCCTCTAGTCATCACAGATTAGCATTAATTTCTTTAAATATTCTGATAAAACATCCTTTCATGCCATCCATATCATCCTATTTGAAACTAAGTGGAAGATGCTGCCCCGCGGATGTCACTGGACTGGTCCAACATGCCGCGGTCACACCGTAGTCACACCGCGGTCACGCCGCAGTCACACCGGGGTCACGTCGCGGTCACGCCGTGGTTACGTCGCAGTAATGCCGTGATTTGGAGCTGCTCCAGCCACATCCAGCCCACACCAGCCCCCTTCCACCTTTATTTTAGCCCGCTGCCACTGGCATTCCAGCCTGTAATAGCCCCTCTACCACCTTCAAATCATCCCACACCATCCCCCCAACACCTTCAACTAGCCCCCTTCCACCAGCATTCGATCCCTCACCGAATTAGGTATATCAGGCGTCATCCAATCCTCTAGTCATCACAGATTAACATTCATTTATTTAAATATTCTAAGAAAACATCCTCTTATGCCATCCATATCATCCTATTTGAAACTAAGTGGAAGATGTTTCCCCGTGGATGTAGCTGGACCGGGCCAACACGTTGCGGTCACGCTGCGGTCACGCCACAGTCACGTCGCGGTCACGCCGCGGTCACGCCGCAGTCACGCCGCGGTAATGCTTTGATTTGGCCCTGCTCCAGCCACATCTATCCCATACCAGCCCCTTCCACCTTCATTTCAGCCCGCTGCCACCAGCATTCAAGCCCACAACAGCCCCCCTGCCACCTTCGAATTAGCCCGCACCATCCCCCAAGCACCTGCAACTAGCCCCCTTCCACCTGCATTCGAGCCCTCACCGAATTAGGTATATCAAGGGTCATCCAATCCTCTAGTCATCACAGATTAGCATTCATTTATTTAAATATTCTGAGAAGACATCTTCTCATTCCATCCATATCATCCTATTTGAAACTAAGTGGAAGATGCTACCCCGCGGATGTCGCTGGACCAGGCCAACACGCTGCGGTCACGCCGCGGTCACGCCGCGATCACGCCACAGTCACGCCGCATTAATACTATGATTTGGCCCTGCTCCAGCCACATCCAGCCCACACCAGCCCCCTTCCACCTACATTCGAGCCTGCACCAGCCCCCAGCCACCTGCAATCCAGCCCGCACTATTTAGGTCATGCCCTTTGGATTAAATAATGATGACACTACATATCAACACTACACACATTATATCATTAATACCTTCTTAGAAAGAATAGATTAATGAAATGGTTATAAAATCTCAATAGAGATGTGATTATTTCAAAGATCTTTAAACAATATTTAACAAGTTGTAGTAGCACAACCTAAACATGAATCTGGTAAAATGTGTTTTTAGGGTAACGCTAGGGAAATTCGATAGATTTGAGATCATCCTCTAAGTTAATTTACCAATCAGAACATCATTAATGGTACGAATATCCTTGACCCCTAACACTACTGGAAATTAGATCTTTCCCAACGCTTCTATACCAACGGTTTGCAAAAACCGTTGGTATAGGTCCTCTTTCCCAATGGTTTGGACAAACCATTGGGAAAGGCCCCCAAATTGGCCACTTTTCCCAAAGGTTTGGCCAAACCATTGGGAAAGGCCCCCAAATTGGACACTTTTTCCAACGGTTTGGACAAACCGTTGGGAAAGGTGGACCTATACCAACGGTTTGGACAAACCGTTGGGAAAGGTGGACCTATCCCAACGGTTTGGCCAAACCGTTGGGATAGGTCCCCAAATATACCACTTTTCCCAACGGTTTGGCCAAACCGTTGGGAAAGGTCCCCAAATATGCCACTTTTCCCAACGGTTTGGCCAAACCGTTGGGAAAAGTGGGCCAAAATTCAACATCCTCCACAGAATGAAAATCAAAACCAAAGACCTATACCAACGGTTGTTAAAACCGTTGGTATAGGTAATTTCATTTTTTATCGAACCTTCGTACCGAGAACATTATATAAATCAAAATTTAAAATTTTTATGAGAATACATATATATATTTATGTAATTATGATCACAAAAGTCATGTTAGGTTAGTGGTTGAGTCGTTCAATGATAAACGAGGGGTCCTGGGATCAAATCCCAGCGGATGTTTTATTTTTGGAATTTATATACCAACGGTTCCATTACCGTTGGTATAGATTTCATATTTCCTATACCAACGGTTTCCAAAACCGTTGGTATAGACCTATCCCAACAGCTTACTTGGCTACGGTTCTCCAAACCGTTGGTATAGGCTATACCAACGGTTTGGAGGCCTATACCAATGGTTCCAAACCGTTGGTAAAGGTTAGTTTTCCAGTAGTGTAATCCTCCCATTTCCACAGGTTTTATGCATTCTTTCCACTTCACTGTGACCAACTTCCTTTCAAAGTTTGATCCTGTCCATATAAAGTTTCTCACCAGGCTTTGATGTTCCATAATAATCCCTCACGACCATTTGTATCAAGTGAAAGGGCAAGGATCCCCTCTTCACCCCAAGATATTGAAAGGGCAAGGATCCCCTCTTCACCCCAAGGTATCAAGTGATCTTATTATTTTTTCCAATAGGAATTCCATTGCCAAAAACAATTGAAGATTTGTCCCAGCTTATGTCATGTCCAGCCACATCCTCATAGTGAGTGAAAAGAGCCTTTATATAGGACATGGTTCTCTTTGTACCCTTCCCCAGCAATACAATGTCCTCAGCATAGAGAAGATGGGGTGGGGCATGATCATTAAAACCAGCTCTAATCCTCTTATAAATACCCAGATGAGAAAGCTCATTGATGCATCAGATTATGTAATCCTCTGCAATTACAAACAGTATAACCAATAAGGGGTCACCTTTTTGTACACCCCATGAGAAAGAGAAGAACCCTCTCGGTGCTCCGTTCAAAATAATTGACATCCGTGAGGATCCAAGAATAGTGTTAAGTAGGTTCAGAAATCTATTCAAGAACCCATTCCTGCAAATTATCTCAATGAGAAAACTCCATTTATGGGTATCGAAATCCTTAGAGATATCAATCTTAAGAGAAAAGTTCCCTTCTATTGACTTACTTCGCATGAGGTTAACACTCTCAGAGGCCATGAAAAGGCATTGTTGTATGTTCCTTCTCAGATTTAGTAGGCATATTAATGTTATCTGGAATCTGAGAAATACCAATAGTATGATTGAAAAATGGGAGGAGATGTACCTGAAATATTTGTAGGAAGGTTGTCATGTGAAGTACCTGACTTTTTTTCGAGCTTTTTTCTAGAACTTGGGGGAATCTATAGTGTGTCCACCAGGTTCGGTTGCTCTTGATAAGATGAAAATATACACCTCTAATTCTTGACCAATTCAATAGGCATATTTGGGTTAGTATCTTTCTAATCTTTCAAACCCAAGGCAACCAAATTTTGATTTGGGTAACTGTCCAGAGCAGTCTTTGAAACACCCAGAACTTCAGGTGCCATGGCCATCTCCTTGGGAGATGCAGTGTCCTAACCAAGTGGGGTTTAAGGGGTCTATTTAGAGCTAAAGTTATTCTCCACATAAGTGTCACTGATCAAGTGTAAACCCCCATGAGGGTTGCATTTGTTCTACTTAGAGTCATTATTCAAAATCGGCTTAGTCTGGTCATCTTGTCTATCAAGTAGTGTGCCAACCTGTTTTGATTCACAGCCCAAAGAAGAAGAAGGGTATGAATATTGACTATTGTCAATCTTCATAACATTAAAAAGATCATTATAAATGTGGTGTGATTTATTACCTTTAGAGGGGTCCAAAATAGTATCCCCTGCAGCTAAAACTGCCAAGGCAGGGTTTGTCATAATATGCAGGTCTCCAGGCAGTGATGAGCCTGTATGATCACATGAATTCAAAGATGATTTAATATCCCTATCTGGACCCAAAGGTGGGTTTGAGTGGCCTTGCATGCTGGGTGAATTGGTGAACATGATCTAAGAAAAGAGTAAGCGTAAAAAAATCCAAGAGAACAGCCTAAAGCCACCGAGAAAACCAGTAAACCCATCATCTCCATCACTACTAAACTCCAACCTCCCAGATTTCAATCAACAGCCAATCCCTAGTGGAACTGGAAATAGTAGTATCCCGCATGACACCAGAAGCATTCCCCACCCAGCATAAACCTACTATAATACAATAAAACTAGCCAATAGCACATGTACTAGAGAAAAATTCAATAACAATAAGAGTTTTAGTAGTAACCCACTCAACAGTAATAGAACCAACACCTATAAGCCAACAATAATGTCCAACCACTAGGAATGTACTCAAATTTACATCCCAAGCCACCAACACCAACCCATGACACTCCTGCAACACACCCCATCAAAGAGGCATCCTGCACCACACAAAAAACCTAGCCAACAACCCATTTACCAACTCACAGTTAACAATAGCACCCAATCTCTGTTAACAAAATAGTCCACGGAAACAAAACCTCCAGCACCTCTAAGACAACACCAGCCATAACTTTAGCCTCTACACCCATCCATCACCAAACATCCATCTTGATGTTCCTATCTAGAAGCTCATAGAACTACTCAACAACATCTCCCAGTATATGTAGAACCAAAAATAATCACCCAATATTTTTCTCAGTATCATAGAAAAATATGCATTAAACTTGGATATGGTGCATGGGATGACTCACATATTATGGACCTTGGATTCTACTACTTCCCCATTTCATTTTCATACCATGATTCCCAACCAGTCCTACCAGCGATAAAGGGAGATGGCGAGGATTTATGGTGCATGTCAAGACCACGATATAACCGAGCAGTGAGAAAGTCAGCACCAGATTTAATTGGTCCTTTGGTCAGAGAACCAGAGCAACCGCCACCAACCCGCATAGCCTTTTCTGTCAAATAAGCTAAATCAATAGATCCTTCCACCTCCTCTTCTACATTTTCTGGTTATGCAAACCAAAAGAGAAACATAGATTAGCATGAAATATCAAACGTATCATCTTCATAACCATTCTACTATTAAAAAATGGGTAGAGAATACCTCAAATGTCAAAACCTTCAACATATCCACCTTTTAAGAAAGAAAATCGCGCTTCTTAAGGATGGTTCGTGTCTTGAACCGAAAGAGGGGTTATTAGATCTCTGAATTCCATCACGTATTCACCTGTCCACTGCCTTCCTCTGGAGAATGGTGAAAAGTTCATTATTTTAGTCATAACAGACACCGTTTAATAGTATGATCAATGTCTGAAAGAGACATTCATGTGTGAAGACCAAATAATAAACAAAGTTTGTGTTCTAAGTTCTAATCAGTACCTGATAAAGGCTATAAGAGCTTTAAAAGGAGTAATAATTGGAGCCAAGTACTCTTTACTATCCAACATAGCAGTTTGAGCATAAGAAACATAAATGAACACATCACACTTCCAAACACATAAAATAAAAACATAAGTTGAAATCTCTCAAAATCCAGCCATGGAAAAAAATAAAATTACACAATTCATCAGTAAAAGGGTACCTCAGGAAAGTTTGCAAGCTTTGCAGGATTAGGCCCTCCTATGACAAAGGTATAGGCCTTCTTTCCTAATCCTGATATCAACTCTTTCAGGTGGCGAATCATACTAAGATAACCAGCTACAAGATTAGTGACAAAGTCACAAAGTGGTTGCATGAGAAACACAGAAAAGTCAGTTACAAAAAGAAAAATGATAATACATTGAAAATTCATAAGCCATCACAAAGTTTCAAAAACAATGGAAATCCCATAAAGGTCCCAAGAATTAGGTTGTATTAATTGTTCTGAAGGCTATGGTTTGTATGGTTATGATTTATACGGATAAGCTAAGTCATGTGATGAAACTTTATCATGTGTGAAAGCACATATGATACATTTATGTTTAGTTCATTCCTACTTAATGAATAAAAACAGGGTATATAGCAGTTTCATAACTCGTAAGGTGTTTTATCATAATTAGGCCTTACAATAATCTATTCTGAATATGCACTGTAGTGGAAACAACTTCTCTCCAAAAGAATTTTAAAATTTTGTGTTTAGCCAGCATTGTTCTATTGGAATGTAGAAAAAAATAGACTTTTTTAATTTTCATGTTGATTCATCAATGAATGTCACATAGTCAAGTGATTCAATAAGATGATATATTATTGAGGCTCCCAACACATTAGAATGGGACTTGGGAATGCTTGAAGAGAGATTTGAGAGAGGAAATGAAAGAACCATGCTAAGAAGCTTTGGAGTGAATATAAATATATGGAGAGGGCACTAACATAGCACATAAAACAAAATAATGATACCTGCAGTAAATAATTATTAAAAGAAATCCCATATTAGACATAAAACATAGCACAAAATTTCTTTCATAGTTTGTGCTCTTATCTTTTATTTGTGAAAACACTTGTCACTTGCATCCCGTTTGGTTAAAATAATCCTAATGGAATAAGATGGAATAGAATGAACTGGACTGAAATGGATGAGGAGGAATGGAATGGGCTGGAATGACAATTTTTTTGGTTGCTTTCCAAACAAAATTATTTAATGTCAATTATACCCCTAAATTAAAATAAAAGACATTTTAAAGTGGATGACAAGAATAGACCTGTTAGTTTCATCCTTACTCCCATGAAACCAACCTGACATCCCTAGAGTTTTCATTATTCATTCCATCATTTTTAGTATTAAAAAAATACCAAGCATTTGATAAACATACCTACACTGAGGGTTCCTACCAAAATCCCAACAATGTTGGAATCCTTTTCTTTTTCCACAAGGTAGTACCTACATAATATTTCTTGGATTAAAACATAAATCTATGTGACAACAATGAATCTTAGATCATAAGTCCAAACACAAATTAAAGGTAAATATTATGTCTTCAATACCTATGATTAATAATCATTATTTAATGAGGTACATCCTTTACCAAGTTGCTTCTTGATACATCATACCTGACTGAAACAAAAAAAGAATTTCAAAAAGTAATCTCAGACATAATGCACAAAGTATATTCATAGCGAGTATATAATTACCTTTTGAATTGAGAACATTTAAAGAAAAGGTAGGGGGACTGTCCAGGAAGGGGGGTGCTGTCCAGGTAGGGGGGAGGGGTGTCCAGCAGGGGTGGTACTGTCCAGGTAGGGGGGAGAGGTGTCCAAGAGGGAGGGAGGGGGGTGCTGTCCAGGCCAGGGGGAGGGGGGTCCAGCGGGGGGGGGGGGGGGTGCTGTCCAGGAAGGGGGGGTGTCCAGGCAGGGGGAGAGGTGTCCAGGAGGGGGGGGGGTGCTGTCCAGGCAGGGGGAGAGGTGTCCAGGAGGGATGGGGGGCTATCCAGGCAGGGGGGAGGTGTCCAGGAGGGGGGGGGGTGGTGCTGTAGGGGGGGGGGATACCACATTAGATGATTTCTTCATTCCATTCAGAATAACTTCTTAACTACACATATTGATTGTTGTAATGACATCATATATCTCTTCATTCAACATCAATCAGTACATAACAATTTTTGGGAACCATAGTTTTATTCAGATCCACTATAACTTAAATATCATTATGACTTGAACTTTGTATAACCACTCATCAATATCCCATGTTGTCATAAGATGATTAAACTATTATTAAATTGGGGGGGGGGGTGCTGTCCAGAGGGGGATTTGCAGGGGGAGGAGGGGGGATTTCTAGGGGAGGCCTTGTAGGGGGGAGGGCTGTCCAGGGGAGGCTTTGTTGGGGGGAGGGGTGCTATCCAGGGGAGGCTTTGCAGGGGGAGGGGGCTGCAGGGGGTGGGATGTGCAGGGGGAGAGGGTGGGGGCTATTTTTTTGGGGGGAGGGGGGGGGGCAGTCCAGGAAGGGGGGGAGGGGGGGGGGGGGGGGCTGTCCAGGGGCTTTATAGGGGGTGGGGGCTGTAGGGGGGAGGGGTCTACAAGGGGAGTGGGGGGGGGGGGGGCTGTGCAGTGGGGTTGGGGGGGTATTTTTTTTATGGATTTTCAGACCCTATATCCATGGTTTTAAACCATGGCTATTGGTTAATTTCCACGGTTTTTAACCATGGCTATAGGTATAATGCCATAGTTTAAAACCATGGCTATAGATCTAGAGCCATGGTTTAGAACCGTGGCTATAGTTCTAGGCCTATAGCCAGGCCAAACTTAGCCATGGTTCCTCAAACCGTGGCTATTACCTATAGCCACAGTTTAAAACTGTGGCTATAGCCCGAATTTCTAATAGTTTCCAGGAGTTTATGAGGACTACGAAGTGCTATCATAAGTCTTATGAAGACCAATGAAATAGGCATTTGGAGTTCATGGAGGGATACCATGTGTTCCTGAGGGTCTCACCTCGATGTGTATTACAAAAAAATTTCTAGGATGAAAATTTATCTCTAAGATTCATGATCCCTTTCCAGATAATTTGTAGAGTTGGTGAGGTGACATACTGCTTAGCTCTATCGCCATAGTAAAATTGGGTACATGAAGTCTTTAATCTGTCATAACTTAGGAGGTACATGCATGAACCGTTGTATGATATTGAATGGGGTGAACTAGAAATCAAGGATGAGACTGCCTTTTCTGAGTACCTGATAGAGATCGAGGTTCATAAGGAGTAGATATTTTATTAGCAATAGATTCTCCTAGTTCATTTCTATGGGAAGCACAAGAATCATTAAGAGAGCACTTGAGAGTGAGATACCCAGATATGAGCTCAGTACCCTCATCCTTTTGAGTTTTTTTTTCTTTTCTGTACAAAAACCTCTAAGGTGGGGAGAATGTAATGACTCTAATTTTTCTACATATTAAATTAAAATATTATAAGGATTATTTTCAGAGTGTGGTGATTAGATGAAATGAGATTTTGAGTCCCAGTGAACCTGAAATTGATATTTTAAAAATATTAAAAATATTATTATAACATGCACACAATTTTCCCAAAAAATTGAATAACTCTTTAATATATACTTAGATAAGAAATATAAGGCTATTGTTGAGTTCAAATCCTGGGATTTACCCTATGTGTGATATAATCTTTTTCAGTGTTGGGTATTTGGTAAAAAGGTGTCGCATGATAAAATAATAAAATAAATAAATTATTTTATTTATTTTATTATGATGAAGAAGTTACCTATTTTCCTCTATAAAGATATGGTTATGATGAGATCTCAGGGTTTTCTTCTAAACTCTAGAGATCTAGAGGACCATTATAGGAGATCATTATTGGAAAACGACATCATATAAAATCAATATTGAAGATCATTGTGTCATCGGAGTTCATAGATCTCACCAATGATGGAAACATAGGACCTTTCTTCATCAGCAATCGAACCAAACTCTAGGAAAGATATTGGATTTGTATGATTTCATATAATTCTTTTATCCTAGTTTATTGTGGATTAATTCCATGAAAAATAATTTATTCACACATCATTGGTTGATTTTTTTATGATTAATTTATTTGTTCATTGATTATTTACCTCATTGTTATTTAAATTATATGACAACAGATCAAGGATGAAACAAACAATGACTGAGGTTTTTTCATCAAATTTTATGGTTTATGGATTTATCCCTAATTTCATCACACATTCATCATGGAATTTTTTTTGTCATGTGGTTCATAGAATATCAGAAATATGATCATTTTGTGACTATTTTTTTAGCATAATGGATCAATACTATGAGTGCGGTTTTCGATCCAGGGTTCAGTCAAGGTGTGAAAATGGTGGAGGATGATTAAAGGTCGATCATACGGACTATAGAAAAACACTCTTCCCAGTTTAGCATGAAATAATGATGGAATGCCTTAAGGGTTCATTTCTGAGCATATCTAAGACCTGATCTCAACGATCAGTGATAGAAGGGATCATTTGGCTCCATATCCTTATTTTTGGTGAGTTTTGTTTGGAAGTGGAATGGTGGAAGACACAGAGAATAAAATATAGGTTCTGGAAAATATAGATTTACATGGCATGTAATCTAGATATACACACCATGTGGGGACCTATATATGGAGCTATGGTTTCCACAGAGAGAAAAATACCACACACAATATGACATCTGTCACACATTGTGTGATCCATGATAGGAGCTCACCATGTAACTTGGAGGGTACACATGCACGAGAAGGATGGGGTAGATGGACATGACTAGAGTATGTGGGTAGATCTATGTACTCAGACACATCCAGGAGCACATAGGCATGACCAATTGTACACAGGTTGGTAAATGGGCATGACCATAAGTACACAAACACAGACAGATGACATGGTCATGGTTCCAACAGTCTTCTACACATCAAATATACATACTTACATAATGTGTATTTTGAATTTTACATGTCGTGTGAGGTAGTGGAACATGGAAATATCATGGGTTGGATAGACATGATGTGTACTCCATAGTACACACCATGTACCTCATATGAGGGTGTTTAGAGCCCTTCATTTATTCAGTCTGGACTAGTATTGGTTGAGTGTGTTCCCTTAACCAATAACCTCAAGGGTACAATATGGAATTACATCCACATATCTGTATTTTGACCCCTATATAAGATTATTCTCAAATATATTTTGTGGTTACACTCTATAAGACCTAAGTGTGATCCTTTATTATTCTATCTTATACCTTAGGTGGGGTCTGTGGAATTTTCATAACCACCTTGAGTAGGGAATTAATCCACTAACTAATAGGCCATTTTATTAGGGTTCATGGTCTCCTTGAAATATGTTCCCCTACAGATCAGGTCAACGTAGATTGGGTTTGTGGTGTCTTCTAGTTGTCTTAGGTTTGATCCCCTTCCTGAGTATTAATGTATTCTAAGACTAGTGATTTTTCATGGGTGGGGCCCAAGGACCATGAACTCTTGGATGAGTGTCTTCTATGATAGAATGGATCATAGAGTGGGTTCTCCCTAAACAATAATTTCCTAGAATCTTTGATTAGAATCTTGTGGCTGACAGTTTGGTTGAGACCACCTAGAGGTGCATCATCCTTCACAATTATATCTAGGTTATTATTTTGATCACTATATCCTTGTTATGAGATAAATATTATTGTTGCTTTGTGTTTAGTTTTTTCAAGGTATCCTAGAGTGTATTTTTATACTCACCCCTGCATGGGATCTACCCACATGTGTCATGAATTATGTAGATGATAACCCTTTTGATGATGCCCTAGAAGGGTAGGGATATGGTGGAACATAGTTTCATCTAGAAAGATCGAGGTTTTTTTCAGGTGGATTTATTTGATAGTAGTACCCAAATTGTGATTATTTTAGACTCTATAGTTTTTTTGGGCTTTTATTTTTACCCTTTATCAATTTCCCTACTTTATTGTCATACTCTGATTGTGGCATTATAGATGCATAAATTTATTGGTTTCAACTGTTTTACATTTCAAAATTTTATGGTCTTGGTGATGTGTTCATGAATATATGAACATTAGGATAATTCCTCATATGTGTGGGATATTCCTACTCATCATTGGTATCCATCCCCTAACCTATTAGAGGAATGCTCGGGATAGTCGTGGCTCAGACCCTGCCAGGCCAGGTCATAACAGTGGGCATATCCATATTTTCCTTAAGTCTTCCACTATAATGTTTTCCTCAAAAATACATAATGAAACCTATTTAAAAAGAGGAATTTACTAGGGTTTATATAGAACATTGTGATAACATTCAATTTTCACACCTAAACCATCCACTATTTCATCAACATAAGTGACAAAGGCAACCCCCGCTAACATTTCCTCCATTGTAGGTGTGACTATCTTGGTAAAAGAGGATGTTAGTTCACTTGGGATATTATTTTTATAATATTTAGGGTTTGATTCATTAATATAATACTTTGATGAATGATACCCTATATTCAAATAAACCTAGGGTTAGCATCTGAGTATGCACACATTTGAGTTAGGAATTAAGGATGGATCCAAAAACTAACATCCCTTGTCAGGATTAATATGTCTGGACATTGTATTTGTGATATATCATTGCTTGATTTTGTATGGATATGGTTCAGACTTTTCATCACGATGGTTCAATACAATAAGAGTAAAATAGTGTAAAAACAGTCCCTTTTTGAACTTTCACATAATCCATTGGATCAGGGACAACCCCATTTCCTCCTTAGGAGTAGAACCCTTCACATCACTTCCCATATGGATGCCCCTTGAAGTATAGAGAGGTTATTTGACTGACCTAGGTTCCACATTTTTTCTTTAAAAGAAAATAAAGAGATCTAAATTATAAAAATTCATAAATTTAGAAATTTCATTACCAATAATATCTTTTAGATTATATATTTGGGACTAATAAACAAATCTCATTCTACATTTAAGGACTAGTTGATCAATCCATCAAGATACCTTTTGTCTTTCATGTATTTTACTTATCTCTTAATAAGGAACCTATCATTTGTGGCCAAGATAATCATTTAATTCTACCAAATATGTTTTTTCACCTCTAAGGGGTTGGTATCAAAGTAAAAATCCCAAGTTTCCTTGAAGTTTCCATGTTGAGGTGTATGAATTCCACCTTGAAGGACCTCCCAAAATTAATGAATGTCTGTATTAGTGAGAAGAATTTTCCATAACCATATATACTCTAGGTATATATCTTTTTAGGTTTCACTATCTAGTTTCTTCTTTAGTATCGAGGAAGACTCAAGATCCTTCAACCTCAATAATTTACCTAGCCTTTTGTGCTCGATAAGAGCACTGCCCCGTGTTCATAGACTTGAATATCTCAATCCAGAATAATGGTGTGGCATCTCTTCATCATGGGGATATTGGTTTATCTATGGTTGGGATTAATTAGAATTCCTAAATTCATCTTTTTGGGTCTCCATATATGGTTTCCTAGCGTCCCTCCTTCCCCTATCTTAGACCTCAGTAGTAATGAATATAGGGATTCTAATGATTAGTATCCTATTTAGATAGTTAGATATCCAAGACCAGGAATATCCATACAGAAAACCAATGATTTAATTCACTATAGGCTATCATATATCAACTTGATTATCCTCTTGGGAAATCATTACCCAAATCTTCCTTTCCACCATTAGACGTAGTTCTACTATGAAATCCACCAATGGTTTCACCATTTTATTTTGAACATAATGAAATTTTATTATAAATATTTATGGTTCATATAATTTGAAAATAATATCTCAATTGATCTAAAATAGAAAAAACACATCCTAACATTACTATATTCTATGATCGAGTATCTTATACACCACTACCATCATCAATTGTTGTGTTGGGGTGATCACTATAAGGAAAGAAATTGAAATATAAATTTTTACTCAGAAGATTTAGGTCCTTTATACCCCTTAATGGGAATGACATATTGAAAGATAGAACTTAGATAAATGGCCTAAACCCAGACCTGGGAATTTTCACATCTCTATAGAGATAATATTCAATAAAGTGTGTTGTTATCCAGCCCCATATTACCTAGAAATTCCCTAATATTCAGAATGGGGACTTCCCCTTTTAAATGTGTAGAAGGAACTAGTTTATACTTACCAACATTGAAACCACTAGCCCTATAAGGTTTCCTTTAGGTATCTAAGTTTCCACAAAAAATGTGAGGGGTTACACCCTGTTGTGAGAGTCACAGACAAGAAGAAGATAACCATTGAACCACATTTCAATAAATCTATCCAAATGAGTTTGAGGAGGAATGAAATGATTGATATTGTATCCCCACTCCTCACAATAGACCCTATATAGTTCAAGAAAATAATTTATAGGGACTACCCTCCTCTTTAATAAATGAAAACTAGTTGGATTATTTTAGGATATCCTATAACCACAATGAATTATGAATATGTTCATCTAAGATTCAAAACCAAAATCTGTTCATAGATGAGGGTCATTTCTAAAAGTGTTGGAATCTTATCTTAAAAGTGCCTAACTGAATGATGGGGTTATTTTATGGTCCTCCATATATCCTTAGATAGACTGAATTCATCATACACAACCTAAATAATTAGAGCTCATGAGGTTTTTTTGACATCATATAAACTGATTCCCACTTCTCCATAAATTAGATGAATGGTTTTGGTTTGTGTATTCCAGCAGCTAAATAGTTTAGGAGGAATATAGGAATCCATATAAATATAAGTTTTTTAAGTAAAAATAGCTTCATAAATTTATAGTGATTTTAGTTCTCTTAAAACTAAATATAGGTTTGGGAAACCCAATATTACCATATCTAATCAATATTTACACCACCCACAGGATGTAAATCCCAGTCCACCACCCAAACATTAAGATGATTTGTGGCTGACTGATGAAAAATTTATAAGTAACAATGGGTTATGAGTTCTGATGGTTAACTTCACCGATTAATATTTTCCTTTTAATGATGTATTATATACATATAAGTAACCTCCCCCTCTTCATTTTTTACTCCTCAGGATAATATATTGGCGTTCCTCATGTGGGAGTGCATTGAGAACCATGATTTGGATGTTTTTCATTTGGTCTTGGAATATCCACATCTATTAGTAAACCATGACCATATAGTAGAAGAAATTATAATTCCAAATACTCTTAGTGATATTTTAACATGAATTTTGAACATGAGGACATATGATCCTTGAATTCATAGGCATATTCATTCTCACCATCCCTATTTAAATATTCAATTCGATCCATGACCTCTGCATATGAAGTAATGATGGAAGTATGAGCCATTATGTTCCTTTATCAATAGAAGAAAATATCAGGGGATTAAATATCTAATAAGAATATGGAGGTTCATTTTGTAAAAGAGTTTATCATTAAGAACACATGGTAAAATTTTGATAAAGTATAGATTTTTTTCTTTGGTTCACTAAATTTCACTTAGGTCTAAGCACTTAGAAAAAATTTCTCAAGTGTATACAAAAAAAAAATATAAGATCTTAACCTTGGTGAAAGTGATGTTCTTAATTCATTTTCCATATGATGGATCTTTGAGGAAAAAGTAAATAGAAGTAAACTCACCTCAAAGAAGCACAAAAAACTTAAGAGAATAGTGAGATCACAACTTTAGTGTTCGAAAAAGTATTGTGGGTATAGAAAAATGAGGTATTCACCCACTATGTATAGAGTAGAACACCTCTTTCACCAATGATATAGTGCACAAACACTACACCTGGGTCAACACACACCTTGAGTCTAGGTTTGAGCACCATTATCCCTTTGAGCTCAAAATTTCATCATCTTCAAATCAATCAAACCCAATTATGAGAAGGAATTTTTTTGAACCCCATTTTTTTTGAAAAAAGGATGAAAAACATGAAGGCATGGAATCTCAAAAAGAAAGAAATCACTTTACCTTGTTCTATAATTCCTTTCCCATATCCTTCACTCAAACCCATAGATGTGCTCACTTCTTTTTTTTTCACTGGTCTATAATAGAATGCCTACTTCCTTTTCACTAGTATACGTACAGAACAAAATTGCACACCTAATTTCTTCACTAAGATCCATACATCTAGGCCTTCAAGTTTTTCATATAAATAGACCCCTAGGCTCCCCACTTTGACACCTTTTATGAAGATAAAGAGACACTCATAGATTCCTTTTCCTAGGTCACCCACACCCACCTTAAAGTATTTTTTATGCCTAAAACCTAATATAATTAACCAAAAAGAATAATAATTTAATTATATAAAGGAATAAAATTCATTAAATACCTTCTTTACATCAGTTCTCTTAAACTAGGGTAAAGAACCCCTAAAACCACTAAAATTATAGTTCCACACACATAACTCCCCAAGAGACTTTACAAGGGAGAATCATGCCTAATTTCCTCAAGAAATCCCATATTAGGGAAACATATTATATTATCTAAGCACTAATCAGTGAAAAGTAGAAACAATTACCCTTACCCATACTGGGGTGAAGTTTTATCCTTCACTTATCCCTCACTAGTGTGAATCTATTTCATTCACCTTACTCCATAGTAGAGATAAATTTCATCATTCTCTTAGCCCTCACTAAGATGAAGTAAAACCAAATTTCCTACCCCATACTATGGTGAAGTTTCATCCTTATCTTATACATCACTGGGGAGAATAATAACCATTCACTTAGACCTCCCCTAGTGTAAATAAGAACTATCCTATTTACCCTACACTAGAGAAAAACTCCACTCACATACTCTACTTAGGAAAATTATTTCCAAACCTCAACACTATGACCAAAATATCCCCTAGTCTCATGAAAAAACCAATATTAATCCAAGTTTCATACCCGGGTACCCATTAATCAAGGAATTATCCAAATAAACTAGATATATGTGACATGCTAAAGCTCCCTCCTTTGATTTTGTATTCCAATGATAATGGGATTCTTAGAAAATTTCCACCCAAATATGTATGACCTATGGGGTAATCACAATAACATATCCCAATGAAAATGTGGAATCCTCTATTGATTCTATCCAAGAAATCACTTATGAATCTTGTTTCCTACATTGATGATCCAAATTATGTATTTAGGAAGCTTAGGAAACCACATCATTTCAATTAATGAGCCATGAGATGTTAGGTCCTCCTTCTAAGAGTAAACCCCATCTCTATACCTCTCACTCATGGATACAAATTCCTCATGGGTCCTCTTGTTCTTCACTAACCACCAGTAGGTAGGAAGATGATATGATGATATTGATTTCATGTGTAAGTCCCAATCATATTCTCACTAATTATATCATCTTTTATCTACTCAATGAGCCATTCACATTAGGGCCTCTCCTCTTGGGTATAATTCCCAAGAACATTCCATTTAAAGATATCATTATGATGAGTCACCAATGGGACATGAATGGAGATAGGAATCAATCATTGTGTAATACCCTAATACTTCCCACATGAAGCCATATTTCTCATGTGTCTAAACATTTCCTAGGTCTCACAAACAGAAAAGAGGTAAAAATATAATAAGGACTCTAATATAGTGTAATCCCCAATTCACCATCATATCTCACATGGGGACATAACCCCTACAGGTTTAATACTCCTTAACATCCCACTAGTGGGTAGAATAATGAGAGGAGGGACTCTTATCATGTGTATTCCCTAATCATCATCCACACTATATGATGATAAACTACATAGTACATATGAACTACATGGGACTTGGTTCCATTTTTCATAGGATATGTAAGATGACTCCTCTAGGTTCAAACTTAGATAAGGCCCTCATAGATTATTATTCAATTTCATGGGATATGATTACTATTCTTATAAGATTCATAATATGCTTCCTTGAGGTACAAACCCAATATTCAATTACCCATATATTATAATCATCCAACATCATAACATTAATATATCCATATTCCTCATGAAACTCCATAAGTCCTCTTGTGGAGCCATATTATCTATGAGATCCATAATAACCCCCAATGGGCTATGTCTAGAGTACATACATATCCATTTGATTCATCCATATTCCTATCAGGTCTATTTCTTCTCTGATAGAGTTATATTTCCCATGAAAACCATAACCACATTCTCCATGGGACCATATTCATCATGAAAATATTCCCTTCTTCAATGGTCCACATTCCCTTAGAGGATCAAAATAGAAAGGGATGCTTATGAGTAAGTCCCACACCAAAAATTTATAGTACCCCTTTACCTATAAGTGATTACTTCATGACTCTAAATTATATAGTATATAGGTCTTGGATGCATGAACTTAAAAAGAACTTCACTTGGTCATGGTTTCACGATCTTAAATGGAACAACAATTATTTTTATCTGTAACATCCCAACTCGGCTTACTGTAGAACCAATAACTGGACCAGCCATCACATGACCTCAAGCGTGTCTCCCCGTATTCTAGAGGTTACTGACTAGTAATGAGGGTATATGGATAGTTAGTGGGGAATATATACCCTCATATTTAGAGTGAACAATGGTAATAGATAATAAACTCAAACAATAGCAGAAGAAGATATAAAGAAATAGTTAACTAAATAAATAAAGTGGTCAATGTTAGTTTATAAAATGCTTGCATGACATGGTGATACATATCAAAAAGTGATAAACAAAACAACATTATTTAAATTTAAATATATAAATAATGAAAACAATAAAATTCGTAAGGGTGATATCCATGAGCACACCGAGCTCCTACTCGGTCCTTTCCTCCTAACTCCCAAGTACAAGTAAACAACTACAAGAAAGAGTCCACAGAATGGAAAATAAGAAAGTATACTCAGGTACCCCCGTGAAATGGAGGCCTGAATAGGGTGTGAGATATAAATCTCAGTAGTTCGGGACCACCAGTTTCTAGCTCAATCTAGAAAATACAATAAAATTAAACAACATGAAAGTATATCGAAGTAACAACAGAATTGAATAAATAACCAACAACCCATCCTGGTTCTAAAGGGACAACTAACGGTGATAACTGCTTCAGCTCATAGCTAGAATAAAAGTATGAAAATGAAAAATATATATATAAATAATGTATAATGAGCTTTTTATCACATTATTTAATATTCTCTGTTTAAACACACAAAATAATGAGCATGTTACCATTCTTATATTTCACCCATTTGAATGACATTATCATTTCATAACTCACACACACTTGAATGTTCATGTTACCATTCCATACTCATGAACCCAAGAATATCCATGTTACCATTCCATACTCACACACCCATGAATGTCCATGTTACCATTCAATACTCACGCACCTATGAATGTCCATGTTCCTATTCCATAATCACATACTATGAATGTCCATGTTACCAGCCTATAATTTCACACCCATGAATGTCCATGTTACCATTCTATACTCATTCACCCATGAATGTCCATGTTACCATTCCATACTCACACACCACGAATGTTCATGTTACCATTCCATACTCACTCACCCATGAATGTCCATGTTACCATTCCATAATCATGCACCCATGAATGTCCTTGTTACCATTCACGACATCATAATATAATTAATTTATCAATAAATTATAATTATCAATATCATTACTAATTAAACAATTATTTAAACACAACAAGTCATTTTGTTAACTCAAAAATTAACTTATCACAATAATTACTCTAGTTAATTTAACAATAAACTAGTCAAAAGGAAACCATGTCAATACCACATATTTAATTCATAAATAAATTATCTCCAGGAAACCATCTCTATATCATGTAATTAATTCACAAATTAATTATCTTAGACTTTCCCCAAATAAAAATCTCATAATTAATCCCATGATTAATTTTCTATATTACAATATCATAACACATAATTAATTCATAATTAATTCTCTCAACTTAACCAATTAAATATCTTATAATTAATCTTCCAATTAATTATCATCTCAATTCACATAATTAATTCAAAATTAATTATCTCAACTTAACCAATTTAATATCTCATAAATAATATTCTAATTAATTATCTTCTCAAGCACATAATTAATTCATAATTAATTATATCATCTTAAAAAATTTAATATATCATAATTAATCCCCGATAGTTATCATCTAAAAGAACATAATTAATTCATAATTAAATATATCATATTAACCAATTTAATATCTCATAATTAATTCCATGATAACTATTATCACAAATGAAATATTTAATTCATAATTAATTATCTCATCTTAACCAATTTAATATCTCATAATTAATCTTCTGATTAATTATCATCTCAAAGAACTTAATTAATTCAAAATTAATTATCTGAACTTAAATAATTTAATATCTCACAATTAATATTTTGATTATTATTATCTCAATTATAATTTCAAAGCACATAATTAGTTTAAAATTAATTATCACAACTTATCCCGCATAATGCTCATAATTACCACTTAACCCAAGTGCGTCAACATATAAGGGTGGAAATAGAAAAACACATATCAGAAATCTAAAATAACATATCAATCTAAACATTATGATTTCATCTTGAAGGTATAACACCTCAGTTGGAGGGGTTTTATTACAAAAAAATGATTTTGTAATCTAACAAATCATTTTATACCAATAAGAAATTTGCTCCAATATTGCAGTCAACTTTATCAAAACTAGTAGATTAACTAAAACTTCATTTTTCCAAATAAAATAAAAGTTGAGGACCCTACCTTAAGGAATTGGTCGGGCCAATGCTTTCTAACTCAAACCGCAGTGCGCTCGCGCATACACACTTCCACAATATTGCGAGCGTGTACTAGTAATTGGTTGCATCACCCTACAATGATAACTGGAACCCAAAATTAGTATGGTGATGACCTATGCACCTCCAATTAATTGACCACAATTAAAATACACCATTATCATCTAATTTAAAGGGTGTGAATCCAATTATTGGGTTTATAGCCTTACCCAAAAAAGACAACGGTGAACCAAATCAAGAAGAACCGCCATGCCTTCAACAGTGGTTATATAAATACAAACCAACAGGTCATGAGACATCTTTTGCACCACCTAGGATCGGAAGCAACAATAAATCCAAGTTAATCCCGAACCTAGGGTTTCGGCCCAATGGAACCCAGGTTAAGGAGAGTCGAGATGGCCCATGTGAAGAACGAAACATGCAGAGAAGAAATTACCTTGATGAGATAAAAAACTTCCATGAAGACTCTAGGAGGAGATGTCCATGTGAAGAGGCAGCTGGAGAGGAGGGTGGTGCACCACCTATGGGTGTTGCACCATGGGTGCATTGCGCACCCTATAGGAGGAGGGAGAGGTGCACCTCCCTCTTATTTTCTCCCTTAAAGAAATTAAATTCTAACTTAAAATATAATAATTAATATGATAATAATAATAATAATAACCATCATATTATTATTATTACCCTTTAATATTATACCCCTTTGATAAACTCCAAACACCTATTTACACATTATTAAATTAAATTATCATCATACAAATTTAATTAAATTAATTCTCCAGACCATGCAATTTAATTAAATTCTCTCAACATTCAATTTAATTAAAATAAAACCCCAGTTTCGCCTCAATTAATTAAAATTTTATTAACCTTGAATTTAATTAAATAAAACCCTCATTTCACATCATATAATTAAATTCCATTTAATGAAATTTAACTCAATTTAATTAAATAAAAATCTCTATCTCACCTAATTTAATAAAATTCATCAACCACAATTTAATTAAATAAAACCATCATTATAATAACCATTAGTATTATTATCATTTAATAAAATTCCTATTTGATAAAACCCAAAATTACCCATTCAAACATCATTTAATTTAATTCTTCTCAACAATTTTAATTAAATAAAACCCCAACTTTACTTCATTTAATTAAATTATTTTTAAATTAATTTCATTAAATAAAATTCTCAATCCAAACTCATTTAATTAAATTCCTCAACCTCAATTTAATTAAATAAAACAATCATTATAATAACCATTGTTATTATTATCATTTAATAAAATTATTATTTTATAAAAACCAAAACTCCCCAATTACACATCATTTAATTAAATTATTTTCCAACTAATTTAATTTAATTAATTCACCAACACATAATTATTTAATTAAATTATCTCAATAAAATTTAATTAATTAAAACCCCCATTTTTCATTAAATAATCAAATTAATCTTAACATTGAATTGTATTAAATAAAACCCCAACTCCACATTTAAAACATCATTTAATTAAATTAATTCCAACTAAATTTAATTGAATAATTTTTTCAACTCATTATTATTTAATTAAATTATGTCAACATAATTTAATTAAAAAAACCCTGAAACCTCATTAATCATCATTTCATTAACTTCGTTACAACTGAATTTAATTAAATAATTTCTCTAATTCATGTTACTTAATTAAATTCTCTAAAAACAATTTAATTATATTAAAAACTCCATCTCATCACTATTATTTAGTTATATTCTCTCAACATCAATTTAATTAAATAAAAATCCCCCATTTTTCAATGACTAATTAAATTCTTCTTAACCTTGAATTTAATTAAATAAAACCTCTATTTCACATTAATTAATAAAATTCATATTTTCCTTTAATTTAATTAAATGAAACCCCAAATCCTTATTCACACATCATTTAAATTTTACCACTTAATATTTACCTTCTTTGATAACCCCAACTCCTCATTTACCAATCATTTAATTAAATTACTCTAATCTTAATTTAATTAAATAAAGACTCTATCTCATCATCACTTAAAATAAATGTAATTATTTTTATCTCAATATAGTTAAATAACTTCTCCATATTAATGTAATTTAAGAAAATCCCCTCAACTTTAATTTAATTAAAAGAAACCCCCAACAAATCATTTAATTAAATTCCTTTCAACCAAGAATTTAATTAAATTAATTAAACTCAAAACTAAAAACTAGGTAGACCGTATGGTTTGAATTGCATGGTTTGACAGACTGTGTATAGAAAACACATCTACTAATGGAAACCTGCTTTATTATGCATGACTAACCCGCACGATTTTGACTAACCGTGTGTATCCTGTGGGAACGTCACTGTCTGGTTCGGTTCTCCCAAAACCCATCATGCCATCTGGGAAACTCCTCAAGCCTTTACCCAAGCCCATCATCAACTCTTTAAAAGAACCCAACTTGCAAAACATCTTTCTAAATCTTGGTTTTAAGACTGAACCGTGCAGTAAATGAAAAAGTTAAAAACTTTCGTATTTTAGCTTGGTCAAAAAACACATGACTTTACAATTTAACCACCTTAAAAATTTCTCATTTCCGAGAAGCCATCAGAAGATACTACAACACTAGGAAACCCACCTTGGTCAAGAAGTCTTGTTTGAACGATCACATTGCGTTCCCAAACACCCAACACACCTTTAAGTCACCCATACAACTTACTATTGGCATTTGCCTCCATTTTTTCACATCAAATTTCCATTTAACATTTTAACTTTAAAAGACATTTTTCATTTTTTTGAAAACATTGGTGACCCTTTTCCCAGTTATAACATGAACATATACCTTACAAATTAAATTGGATCCTGTCATAAATGCAACAAATCAATGTTCCACTCATGCAGGAATTTACATATCAAAACATCTATAGCATGTTTCCATAAGTAGTAACACAACAAAATGTTATAACATAGAATCTTGTAACAACAACAATACAAGATAATAAATAGGTAGCATGGAATATAAACACCAAATCATGTTATATTTATCACCAAAACATTCTATCTAAAGGGGCATGCTAAATTAAATCAAAACATGGAATTTCAAGGCACAAAAATAAAAAATAGCAGGCATCCTACTACTGCAACTACATGGAATGTCATATGCATGGAATGTGTATATCTAAGTTCCTAAGATGATGCATGTAATGAAATTTCCTTTCCATATCATGCCAAGGCGAATTCTCAAAATTCTCAAATCAATAAGGAGTGGAAAATACACCAGTCACTTGATGTGAAATCATATCAACTGTAACCAAGAACCGTATAAGCATTAATTCCCATCCCTAGACACTTGGTCATTTCCCATACATGGTGTGATCAGTCCTAGGAATGATTATTAACTGAGCACTGAATATTTTCTAGTCTTTTTTTTACCATCCAAAAATATAAATACAAAGGAAAAAGAAAGAAAACATAACTCTCTGATACCACTTTGTAACATCCCGACCCAATTTACCCTTGAATCAGTAGCCAGACTGGTCATCACATGACCTTAAGTGCGTATCCCTATACACTAGAGGCTACCGACTAGTAGAAAGGGTCTATGGATAGTTAGTGGGGAGACTATACCCTTATATTTAGAGGGAACAATGGTAACAAATAATAAACTCATACAATAGGGGAAGCAGATTTAAATCAATAGTTAACTGAATAAAGAAAGTGGCCAACACCAGTTTATACAATGCATGTATGTCATGGTGATACATATCTAAAATAGGTAAACAAAACAACATGCTTTACATTTAGATATATAAATAAAGAAAAGACTCAAAGCCTTAAGGTCAATCTCCATGATCACCCCGAGCTCCTACTCGGTCCTTCGCTCCTAACTCCCAAGTACAATGAAACAACCACAAGCAAGAGTCTATAGTCCTGAAAACAATAAATTCTACTTGATTACCCCAATGCAATGGAGGCCCGAATAGGGTATGAGATATAAATATCAGTAGGATGGGACCACCAGTTTCTAGATCAATCTAAAAAATTCAATAAAATTAAATAGCAGGAAAGTATATCGAAGTAATAATAGAATTGAATAAATAACCAAAAACCCATCCAGGTCCAAAGGGACACCTGATGACGATGCCTTCTTAGGCTCATAGCTGGAATAAGAGTCTGAAAAGGAAAAATATATATATAAATAATGTATAATGAGCTATTTATCAAATTATTTAAAATTATTTGTTTAACCACAAAAAAGAATGAGCATGTTACCATTCTTATATTTCACCCATTTGAATGACGTTATCATTCCATAACTCACACACAATTGAATGTACATGTTACCATTCCATACACATGCACCCATGAATGTCCATGTTACCATGTCATAATCATGCACCCATGAATGTCCATGTTACCATTCCATACCCACAGACCCATGAATGTATATGTTACCATTCCATACTCACGCACCATGAATATTCATGTTACCATTCCATACTCAAGCACCCACGAATGTCCATGTTACCATTCCATACTCACACACCAATGAAATTCCATGTAATCATTCCATACCCACGCACCACAAATGTCCATGTTACCATTCCATACTTACAAACCCATGAATGTAAATGTTACCATTCCATACTCACACACCCCTGAATGTCCATGTTACCATTCCATACTCACACACCCATGAATTTCATTGTTACCATTCACCACATCATAATATAATTAATTCATCAATTAATTATAGTCATCAATCTCATTATTAATTCAAAAATTAGTTAAAACCCACAATTAATTTAGTTAACTCAACAATTAATTTATCACAATAATTACTCGAGTTAATTCAACAATTAACTAGTCATAAGGAAAACATGTATATACAACATAATTAATTCATAAGTTAATTATCTCCTGGAAACCATCTCTATATCACGTAATTAATTCAAAAATTAATTATCTCAGCTTATCCCCAAATCAAAATCTTATATTAATCCCATGATTAATTTTCAATATTACAATCTCATAACACATAATTAATTCATAATTAATTATCTAAACTTAACCAATTAAATATCTCATAAATAATATTCTCATTAATTATCATCTCAAAGAACATAATTAATTCAAAATTAATTATCTCAACTTAACCAGTTTAATATATCATAAATAATCTTCCAATTAATTATCCTCTTAAGCACATAATTAATTCATAATTAATTATCTCAACTTAAACAAATTAATATCTCATAATTAATCCGCCAATAATTATCATCTCAAAGAACATAATTAATTTATAATTAATTATCTCATCTTAACCAATTTAATATCTCACAATTAATTCCCTAATAATTATTATCTCAAAGCACATAATTAATTCATAATTAATTATCTCATATTAACCAATTTAATATCTCATAATTAATCATCTGATTAATTACCATCTCATAGAACTTAATTAATTCATAAATAATTATCTCAACTTAAACAATTTAATATCTCATAATTAATCTTCTGATTATAATTATCTGAATTATAATTTCAAATTACATAATTAATTCACAATTAATTATCACAACATATCCCGACTAAAAATCATAATTACCACTTAACCCAAGTGCGTCAACATGTAAGGGTAGTAATTGAAAAACACATATCAGCAAGCTAAAAGAATAAATCAATCTTAACATTATGTTTTCAGCTTGAAGGTAGTGAACCTTCGTTGGAGGGGTTTTATTACAAAAACATGATCTTGTAATCTTATAAATCATATTATACGAATGAGAAATTTGCTCCAATATTGCAGTCAACTTTATCAAAAGTAGTAGATTAACAAAAACTGCATTTTTACAAAAAAAATTAAATTTGAGGACCCTACCTCAAGGAATTGGTCAGGCCAATTCTTTCTAACTCAAACCGCAATGCACTCACGGAGACACACTTCTATAATATTTCACTCGTGTACTAGGAATTGGTCGCATCACCCAATAGTGATAACTGGCACCAAAAATTAGTTTGATGAGGACCAACACACCTCCAATTAATTCACTAAAACTCAAATACACCATAAGAATCTAATTTAAAGGCTTCAAAAAAATTATCAGGTTTATAGCCTTACCTAAGAAAGACAACGGTGATCTAAATCAAGCTGAACAACCAAGGCTTTAGTAGAAGTTGTCAAAATACAACCCAACAAGTCCCGAGACATCTTCTACACCACCTAGGATCATAAGAGACAAGAAATCATGGTTAATCCCAAACCTGGGGTTTCTGTCCAATGGAACTTGGGTGAAGGAGAGACGAGACGATCGATGCGTAGAATGAAAAATGCAGAGAAGAGATTACCTTAACAAGGCAGAAAATTTCTATGAAGAATTCAGGAGGAGATATTCACGTGAAGTGGGAGCCAAAGAGGAAGGTGGTGTGACACCTATGGGTGCTACACCATGGGTGTGTCACGCCCCTTGTAGGAGGAGGGAGAGGTGCGCCTCTCTCTTATTTTCTCCCTTAAATAAATAATAATTATAATTTAAAATATAAGAATTAATATAATAATAATAATAATAATAACCATCATATTTTTATTATTACCCTTTAATATTATACCCCTTTGATAAACTCCAAACTCCCATTTACATATTACTTAATTAAATTCTCCTCAACTGAATTTAATTAAATGAATTCTCCAACACATGTTATTTAATTAAATTATCTCAACATTCAATTTAATTAAATTAAAACCCACATTTCACATAAATTAATTAAATTTTTCTTAACCTTGAATTTAATTAAATAAAACCCCATTTATCATCATTAAATTAAATTCCATTTAACTCAATTTAATTAAATAAAACTCTCCATCTCACCTCATTTAATTAAATTCCTCAACCTCAATTTAATTAAAAAAACCACTATAATAATAATAATAATAATTATTATTATCATTTAATAAAATTACTCTTTGATAAAACCCAAAACTCTCCATTTAAACATCATTTAATTAAATTATTCTCAACAATTTTAATTAAATAATCCCCCACTTTACATCATTTAATTAAATTCTTTTTAACTTAATCTAATTAAATTAAATTCTCCATCTGACCTCATTTAATTAAATTTCTCAACCTAAATTTAATTAAATAAAAGCATCATAATAATAACCATTATTATTATTATCAATTAATAAAACGATTCATTGATAAAAACAAAAACTCCTCTATTACACATCATTTAATTAAATTATTTACAAATAATTTAATTAAATAAAATCTACAACACATCATTATTTAATTAAATTCTCTTAATACAATTTAATTAAAAAAACCCCATTTTTCATCATATAATTAAATTAATCTTAACCTTGAATTTAATAAGATAAAACCCCTAATCTACATTTAACACATCATTTAATTAATTTTTTTTTCAACCAAATTTAATTAAATAAATTTTCCAACTCATTATTATTTAATTAAATTATATCAACAAAATTTAATTAAAAAACCCCAATACTTCATTAATTATCGTTTAATTAAATTTTTTCCAAATGAATTTAGTTAAATAATTTATCCAATTTATGTTATTTAATTATATTCTATGAACATAATTTAACTAAAATAAAAACCCCAACTCATCAAAATTATTTATTTAAATTATCTCAACCTCAATTTAATTAAATAATAATCCCCCATTTCACAATGACTAATTAAAGTCTTCTTAACCTTGAATTTAATTAAATGAAACCTTCATTTTACATTAATTAATTAAATTCATATTTTCTTTGAATTTAATTAAATGAAACCCCAACTCCTCATTTACCCATCATTTAAATTTTACCATTTAATATTTCTCTTATTTGATAACCCACAACTCCTCATTTACCAGTCATTTAATTAAAATTTTCTCATCTCAATTTAATTAAATAAAGACTCCAAATTATCATCATTTAAAATAATTTTAATTCTTTTCATTTCAATTTAATTAAATAACCTCTCCATCTTAACGTCATATAATTAAATTATCTCAAATTTAATGTAATTAAAAGAAACTCCCAACATCTCATTTTATTAAATTACTTTCAACCATGAATTTAATTAAAATAATTTAACCAGAAACTCAAAACAGGGTAGAACGTATGATTTGACTTGATCGATTTGACAGACTGTTCATAGACAATGCATCCACTACCGGACACCTGATTTATTATGCGTGGCTAACCCACGTGGTTTTTACCAACCATGTGCAGCCTGTGAGAACGTCACTTCCTGGTATAGTTCTCCCGAAACCCATCCTTCCATCCAAAAAACTCTTCAAGTATTTACCCAAGCCCGTTATCAACACTTTAAAAGAACCCAACTCACAAAAATTATTTCTGAATCTTGGTTTTAAATCGAACCATACAGTAAAAAAATTTTCAACACTTTCATATTTTATCCCAGTCAAAAAACACCAGACTTTACATTATCACATGAAATTAAAAGGTATGTAATTTCAAATAAAGTGGTATTTAATTACATGGATTTTGATTCCCTTTATAGAGATACATAGGAAGCCCTATTATGGTCTTGATCCTAACTTGATAATATCCATCACCTACCTGGATGGTACTAAATTACAGAGTGACCATATATGAGGATTAAAATAATATCATCACTTATCCACCCCATATAGGAGAATATGGAGAACCCGTATTACATACCGAAATATTCCCATTCATGAGTTATGGTAATTAATCATTTTCATGAGGGTAACCAAAAGTGTTACTAATTTTATTGGACAAGTTTATGAATATTTCTTAAATTTATAAGAGGGTCCTAGAATAGGAAATAATCATCCTTAAAAAGGTGTGGATATGCTCAACCTCCCATCCCATTGGTTCCAAGTGTATTTATAGGTATCATTTTTATATCCACAGTGACTGCCTAACATTGGAAATAAAGTCCATGAATGAAAATAAACACCATGGGTTGGAAGTTCATAAAAAATATGGTTTAGACTTGTTTCCTAATACATGATGGGTATTCTACATTACTTTTATTCAAGAGAATCAGAGTATGATTACAATGTAAAAAATTATATATTCAATAAATAAATGATTCATCCCACTATAATATAGTATATTTTGAAAAATCATTTCTATTATGACAACATTTATATTTTTGCACATAGAAATCCACCTGACCCAATCTCCATAGACGAACCCTTCATTAGATCAATGACTCCCACCACCTAAAATTTATCTTCTGATACACTATACACACTTCCAAAGATATTAAAACCCATTAGTGTTTCCCACACTTCCTCCATCATGTCTCATTAAATGAGTTGGATTCCAATAACACCTTCAATATCCTATATATGGAATGCATAACTTATAGTCATTCATACCTATTATTGACACTCCACCACTATAATTACAGTTTTAGAAATTAGACCTATAGAAATAATCCTTGTTTTTCTAAGTTATATATCCAAGAAGTTTTTTTCACACACTTCTTGGGCCTAACACACTTGATTGAGATAGACTGGGGAAGTGTATGGTTATACATAGATATTATGTATTATATTATTAACTATTTGGGAAAGGGGAATGCGATCTGATCATCTGATAAGATGAATGAAAAGTGGTTTATTAATCAACATGATAAATTTATAATTAGATAATTTAGAACATATAAGTAGTTATATTGTATTGAAATACTCTCTGTCTTGTGGTTAATGGATGCCTTGGACAAAGCGACTATATTATTATGCATACTTAAATTTGATGCAGTTGGTAGATAGAGGTATGAAGATCCATATATATGGTAACCCAGACCCACACTCCAAAATCTGGTGATAAAAATTTATTTTAAATTTTTATCTAATTCTAACTAAGGTGACTTGATCATAACATATATAAATATTACATCATTTTAGATTAATATTTAATACATATCATTTTAATAGGCACCCAATAATTATAAAGGTTTAGTGTCCTTTATGAATAGATACACAACCATCATATTTCATGAAATATCTCTAACATATCCGTCAAATATCATCACTCATAGTTTATTTCTTAGATACATAATACTTAATACCTTTATCAATAACTTTGGGTAATAGAAACATAAGAAAAGGGTGAGATTAGATGTTCAATAAGGATAAAAATGAGAGATATCAATTGATGATCATAAGTGAGTATAAGATAAACATAGGGGTATGATAACATGATCAATGTACATGATATTAGTATTTAGAAATTATACACAATGAGTCATAGATCACAATCACAAGTTATGGTAGAAATATTGGCATCACATAAGACATGCGTCATAAGAGAATAAAAAATCATGAACCACGAAGGAATATAATTGGCATAAGAATATGTCATAAGAGTGTGTGGTACAATAATAAATATAAAAAATAATTTCATTAATCATTTATCACTACCAATATGATCATCACATAGCGGAAAAAGTCCCATAATAGATTGGATTCAATCCCCAACCACTTTTCATTCATAATGGGCATAGTCCCTTATTGGATTGGGTTCAATCCTCATGATCATTCATATTATATCATCATATATAAATAATTACCTAATTTATTGTATGGATATATAATTCTAGGTTCACCCATCACATGATTAAATCCATATATATGTGTTCCACATGATCATAAATACATTCAGCATTTCATTACAACATAACCCATGAAAAAGAAATAGGTTCTATAAAGATTTATTCATCACATAGTCTTAATATATCCAAAGAATAAAAATTGATCATTTGAGAATATCCTTAGGGAAGTAAAATAATCAATAAAATGCATTTGGATAAATGAAAATACCTTTAGAAAAACAATGGAACATTAATTTTAAATTAAGTGAATATATCCATTCCTTTCAATATCATTTATTTAAAAATATAAAAATTCCTAGAATAATGGGAAAACTATTTTATTTGAAAATAAAATGAAAAAATAATAAATGAAACTTAGAATAAAGTAATGTTCATGATGGTGGGAAAATCCATTAATGGGATAAACATTTAAAAATAAGATTCATTTCGCACCTTTGTAAAAATTCAAATATAACATGTGAAAAAATAATTATCAAAATTTATTTTTAAAACATTGTGAAGAATGTAAAAAATAATTAAAAATAAATTTTCAAAATAATTCGAGTATATAAAAGAACATTCGTGAAACAACATAAATAATATGGATATGGAGGAGAAAGATTACCAACTATAAAGAAAAATAAGGGTGGATTTTCTTAAAAATGTTTTCCTGGATGATTTAAGTTCCAAAGAGAGTAAAATGAAATGAAATCATGTAAAAAATAGAAATAAAAAGAGGTTAAGAAAAATATATGTGTTTTAATAAATATATATTATATAATTTTCTCAATGTAAATTTATGCATAAATAATCCCAGTAAAGAGAGTGATTGTAACATAAACCCTTACCCAGGACTTCCAACTTGCTTCATAAATTCTCTTAACCTCATGTATAATAAATTTAGATTTATTATACATATATAGTGGTATTATATTGATAATTATAATACTATATATGATCTTATTATTACTTATTATCACCCATTTATTAATAATTCTTCATTAAAATCAATACTTTGGTGTTAACTGTTCTGTTTTTCATGTATGTTTTAGTTCATAAATTTTGGTCCTTACACATCTATCCAACAGCCTGAAGGCCTTCAAATTTTTATTATAATAAAACCCCTTTTAAGGGAAGAAGGGGGGAACCCAAACAGACATAAAAAACTTCAAACATATCATGACCCGAAGATCTTAGAGAGTTACCAGACTAAAAACAAGAAACTGACCCTCCCTAGAATATGATCATGATAACGCCCTCCACCATTACATGGCTATTCAGCTAGAAAATTTCCTGTGACAAAGCACATGCCCGATCTGATGGAAAGCGTCATACCCTCTCAAACAAACCAAATCTGAGAATCCCTACAAATGTGAAATCCCAGCTCTAAAACATCCTTTGAGGCTTGATCCGTGTGGTCGAGTCCAACATAAACCCCAAAACCCAAGGGTACAACCATACAAAATCCAAACTCAAAAAACCGCCAATAGTAAAAATACCAAATTTCAAAATTCAAAAAGATGACAAACACAAGACCACCGGTGTTGCACCTACACCAATAGACACATCACTGCCAATATTCCATCATCATCAACATCATAGCCGTACCATACCTCGTCGTCGCTGGTCAAACATCACCACCTTTAACCTCCCAACACTACACGCTCAAGCTCACTTCCCAAAGATCCATGAAACCACTATCCAAACTCCTCCTCGGAGAGAACAATGGAAGCTGGGTTCCAGAGCAGAGAAAAAATGGTCTTGTGAAGGGTGGAACACCAGCCCAACCTTTGCTGACCAGAAGACCACGAACCTAACCAAACACCACTCTAAGGAGGCCTTTGAAGCACAAAAATCGCAAGGAAAGAACAAAAACCAACCAGAAAATTGAACCAACACCGAAGAAGAATTAACCCTATTGAAGAAGACAGAAATCTGAAAAACCAAACTAGATCCGTAGACAACGCTGCAAACACCGATGGAATAAACCTTCGATTCACCGAAAAACCTTCACCGTGACATCCACAAGCCCAAAATACACACCTGACGCCGCCTTCAGTACCACACACGCGACCAGATCCATCCACCACACCCCAAGCCAGCTCACACACAAAACATCAACCTTCACCACAACAGCTGGAAACTCGAACATAGAACCCTCACCGCGCCGCCATGAGAAGCCCTCTCTAGATCGAAGAGTAGGGCGTGGAAGAGGCCAACATACGGTGAGATTTTCCGAGATGAACGAGCCTGCAAAGATAAGATGCCGCCATAGGAATAGACCTCGCATGCCCGAAGCACACCCAGCGTTGAGGAGAGAAATCCAGCCCGCAGCGTGGGGGAGGAAGGCGGCGACAGGGAGAGGAAACCCTAAATCTGAGCCCCTTACAAGCACATCTCCTTATACATTGATCATGATTATATAATCTATAGAATTTTATAAATTATTATATATATATATATTATTACATAATATCACAACTTATAAAATTCCATAATCATTCATGTTGTCACAACCCATCTCCCAGGACCCATATCGTGACTACCCCAAGTCCGCCTTCCATAGGCCAGGGGCTGGCGACTAACACCAAAGGCGTAATTCCTTAACACTGGGAAGGTATTGCCTTTATAAATCGTAGACGCACACAAACATAGTACAAGAGGAATAAAACACTAAGTAAAAACCATATAACAAGTCTACTGAAAGTAATGGGGGTCCAGAATACAAGCCCAACTGTAAAGTACAAATACAACTGAAAACAAGTACAAATAAAAAGGAAAAAATAGCTGATAGGTGAAAGCAACTCCCAGATCTTCTTCCGGGTTTCCTACCTGAAGGGAGGGTATATATTCCCTACACAACACTCCACGTCCATTAGACTCCACCGCATACCGATACGTCATAAGGTCCTCCTCTGGGTACCGTCCAGTCATGGCGCTCTCAGCCTCCATCAGCACTGTCCATCGTCTGCATCCAACACAATGAGGTGCTAGCATAACCCATGCAGGGGTGAGTATAACGATACTCAGTAGGGAACCTAAGACCCTCAAGGTCTCACAAAATCAAACAAGGATAAACCAAAAAGTATGAAATCAATGGATAACCATTACTTAGGTATATGCCCATACATATACCTAAATTATCAAGTAACCCATCTCAATCATGAGGAAAACACAAAGGTCATTGACTCAGATCAAACTAGTATTTTCATTAAAGAAACCATGGTTGTAGGAGAACTCTTCCTCTATCGTGTACAGTAGACCTGTCCTGACTCTGAGGTGCTACTCAATATCCTTGGCCTGCTAAGGTACTCCTCCTGTCGAGTACTGCGGGTCTGCTGCCAAACCGGATGCTCCGTCCACTGTGGGTCTGCCGCCAAACTGGGCACTCCCCATAATAGCCTACAGAGGTACTCCTCCTGTAGAGTACTGTGGGTCTGCTGCCAAACGAGGCGCTCCGTCTGACGTGGTTCTGCCGTGAAACTGGGCGCTCTGTCCACTAGGTCAGTCAAATTACTCTGAGTCGAATCGGTCAAGTAGTCATCAAGTCTACAAATACTAGGTCTATGCACTCCGTCTGCTCGTCTCCAGGAGGTTCCGCTCCACGAGCTGCAGGTTGATACTCCAAGTGTCATGAGGTCTCACGTGGTCATATCTCAAAGGACCTCCACGTCATAGTGGTCTCAACGCAACAGACGGCGCGCCAATCAGACGCTCGGTTTGTGAGTTATTAACATGTTAGTCCCAGGGGCCCGGTTGGATTCGTGTACGAACCAACCTAACCGGGACTCAAATATACCCTGGACTCCAGTGGGGTACACTCAAAGGGACGGCTATGCTTTAAGAATACCGGTGCTGCTGACGGTTCATCAAACGGACGTCTGGTGCCAAAGATATGGCTTAAGAAGGTCATGGGTCAGTAATGAGCCCAGATCTGGTCCGACTCGGCCCAACCCAGTCTGGGCCGACCCGGTCTGGGTCAACCCAGTCAGAATCGCTGGATCTGACCCGAACCATTGGGTGGGTTAGCCCGCTAAGTTTTGACCCGGTCCGCTGGGCCCGACCTAGCTGACTGTGAGGGCAGTTCGGCCCGATAGTTTCCACATTGGCAGCTCGGTGACTCGGCTCAGGTGACCTGGCCGATTCGGTTAGCGACACTATGGGGGCACCGCTGGTCGGCTCAGGAGGCTGCGGGTGCACCGGGCAGGGCGTCAGGGTGCCGGGCAGGCCGCTGGTAGGGCGCGGGGGCACCGGGCAGGTTGTCGGTGGGGCGCGGGGCGCTGAGCAGGCCGTTTTCAAGGGTACGGGACACCGGGAAAGCCGAGCAGCGTGTCGGGGTGGGGCACCGGGCTGACCGGGCAGCGCGTCGGGGGGGGGGGGGGGGTGGCTGGCTGGGCAACACATCGGGCTATCCGAGCAGCGCACTGGGGGGCGTCGGGCTGGCTGTGGTGGGGCTAGGTAGCACGTCGGAGGGGCTGTGGGGCGCGCGACAGCACACGGGACAAGCCGCGAGTAGCGCAGTGGTATTCGGCTCGGGGCATCGGTGTTCCGCGAGAGCGGCGTGATTCTCGGAGGCCGCGGGTAGAGCGACCGTCGTTGTTTCCGCCTTCTTCATCTTCACTTCATTTCCATTCTGTAAGATGTCACTAGAAAGTAGAATGACGGAGGATTTCTGGCCATGTTAGGTTGGCCCACATCCTCCGCGTTTAGAGCAGAATCAATTGGATCAACGAGATAAGCAGTTGATCATTAACAAGCCCACAATAAACCCATTCCATCTGATAAAGGGGATAAGAAAAAGTATAACATCTTCATGAAATAAACCCCTACCTTTCTTGTTAAAGGATGACAGAGTCGCGGGAAACGGGCATCATTTCATTGATGTCAGGAAAGAAGAAGCCGAGGAAGAAGCGTCATTGGTGTTCTTCGTGGTCGACTCGTTTTCTTTTGGCTCAGTCGAAGATCGTTGAAGAAGTTTGTCCTTCTTCGGTGGTATGTTGCATTTTTTGTGTTCTTTATTGAGAGGATAAAGTCCTCCCTATTCTCCCAAAGGCTCTTCCTCTCCTTAATTCTCCCAAAAAATATTATGCCAACCCCCACCACAATAATATATCACATATTATAATGTTGGCATAATGAATTCAAAGAATTCAAAATGATTCCAAATTAATTAAGTTACATTACTTAATTAAATTGGAAGAGTTGGATCATTAAATGGAGGGGGAAGGTGAAGGGTTTCACCAATTTAATTTGGGGGTTTAGAGGAGGTTTAAATCTCATGTGGGCCCCACCTAATAATCCTCCCAAGGGAGGTTATGTGTGGGTGGGCCCCACCACCATAACCTCTCATGGGAGGTTATAGTGTGGTGGCCCCCACCACTAACCTCCCCTTGGTGGTTTTAACCACCAAAATAAAATAAATTTAAAACTTTAAATTTATTCAAGTTAATTAAAAACCCCAAAACTATCTTCCAGTCCCAATAAAACGCCATTACGGTGAAGGTCTCACTAAGCAATCACCGACACTACGAGTTCAACTGTGCCCTAGGATTTCAATTCTGAGCACTGGTTCAAAAGATATGAAACACTGCTCACATGTTTACTGAACATAATCAAAAAAATGTTTGGAAAATTATTATCAGTCACCCTCGACCCACTGCGATCGATTTTAGGCTCTGCCTAGGTGAAACACGCCCCAAAAAACCCAACGGTACTCTCAAATTTTCAATCCTAGTTACCGTTTAGAAGTTATGAATTTTACAATAAAATAATTTTCACTTAATTATTTTATTTGCAGCCAAAAACTAACTTTTTCTGGTAGTCCACGCTGGCCAAAGTTAGTATCTTCTTAAATAAAGAAAGACCTCATGAGTTCCGCAGTGGTCTAGGATTTTTATTCTGAGCTACCATTTGTGAGTTATAAGCATTTGAAAAATAAAATAACTTTATTTTATTATTTTCTTTACATTTATGCCATTTTAAGGATTTCTCACAGGAGGCCCACGCCGACTAAACTTAAGTCACGCCTAGGGTAAACCCTCCATCCTGAGCACAAAGGTGCCCTCATATTTATGATCTGAGTAACCGTTTAAGAGTTATTCCACTTTTTTTGGAAAACTTCTTATGCGCATTAATTTAAGCTTAACAAAACTTTGACAGATCATTCCGGACACTCTGGGCCTCAGAATCGTGTGCCATCAGAAACTAAGAACTCGTAAAATTCCTATATATTTTTAAAAAATTACATAGAAATTCTGTGTCTTTAAATTCTCCCCACCTTTGGGATTTACGTCCCCATATTCTACAACTTGAACTAAGGGAACAAATGGGGGTACTAAGCACGCATCTGAGCCTCCCGCTCCCTGGTGCTCTCTTAGAGGTTCCCATGCTGCTAGCAAATGCACACCATAGGTATCAACCATCCATGTAGGAACCACTCCTGTTGATCCTCAATATCTACTAAAACCTTTGTGAAATTCACCATGTCATCGATGTCCATCTCCCCATGGTCAATGATATGGGATGGGTCGTGCACGTATCTCCTCAGCTGAGATACTTGGAAGATGTCGTGCACCCGATGAAACTGAGGTGGAAGAGACAAGCTGTAAGCCACATCGTCTACTCTGCTAAGGACTTAGAAAGGTCTAATGAACCTCCGAGATATCTTGCTACCTGGGCCAAATCTCCGTAGAACTTGTCGAGGTGAGACCCGTAGGAAGACGTGGTCGCCATCCTCAAACTCAAGAGGTCTCTGTCTCTTGTCAGCATACGACTTCTATCTGCTCTGTGCAGTCTTCATCTGCTCATGGATGATCTGCACCTTCTCGGTGGTAGCTCATACCATCTCTGGTCCCACTAGTGCTGACTCCCCTGGGTCTATCCAGCATAGTGGTGATCTGTAAGGTCGTCCGTACAATTCCGTGAAAGGTTCCATACCGATGGTGGAGTGATAGTTGTTGTTGTAGGAAAACTCCACCAAAGGGAAATGGTCCTCCTGGATATGACCGAAGTCGAGGACACATGCACAGAGCATGTCCTCGAGGGTCTGAAGGGTCCTCTAGGTCTGACCATCATTCTGAGGATGGAAGGCGGTGATCAAGTGAAGCTTTGTCCTGAAAGCCTCCTGTAACCCCTTCCATAGCTGGGAAGTAAACCGTGTGTCATGGTCGGAGACAATAGAAGAAGGTACTTCATGTAAACGCACTATCTCCTGCAAATAGAGGCATCCCAAGCTCTCTACTGAACCCTCCTATCTGATCGATAGGAAGTGGGATGACTTGGTGAGTTGGTCAACAATCTTCCAAATTGAGTCGTGAATCCTGGATTTACGTGGAAGACCCGTCATGAAGTCTATGGATATCCAATCCCACTTCTACTATGGGACCTCTAAAGGCTCAACCAAGCCTACTGGTACTTGTTGCTCTTCCTTCACTTGCTGACAAGTGAGACACTGTGAGACAAACTCTACTACCGCCTTCTTCATACCTGGCCAACAGTGCTTTCGTCGGAGGTCCTTGTACATCTTCTCCACTACTGGATGTACCTCTAGAGGGGAAGTGTGGAACTCCCTCAACACTTCCTCATGAAGTGAAACTGGTACCATGGTACATCCTCTGAAAAGGTTGACGTGCTCCCCACCTTCATAAAATCCACCAGGTGCCTTCCCTATGGATATCTGAGCAAGTCGCATCTCACAGTCAGAGTCTCCATGTTGTGCCTCCCTGAATTGCTGATGAATGGGAGGAGTGACTGTAAGAGACTGTAGAAAGGCTGCTTCATCCCTATCCACAAAGGATATTTGTAAGGAAACCAGCTACTCGGTCACCTCGCCTAGAAGCTATATACCATTCCTCCTGCTGAGAACATCTGCAACAATGTTCCCCTTCCCAGGAGTATATACTATCTCGAAGTCATAGTCCTGGAGGAACTGAAAACTCAAAACTCGTGTTGCCACAAGCGTAAGGCTGGCCAACTCAAGAGTGATCGGCTGCACCCTCATATGCATGAGTTTAACCTGTGCTGACTGGGTTTCCTTTTTCACCAACTAAGGAAAATCTCATCTCAACATTGTAGATAAACCGCAACCTTTTTTCCTAATACATTCAATCTGTGTATCAAATGTGGTTTCCCAGTCCATACCCAAACTAACGTCGTAAGGCCTCGACACTGCCACCAAGAGGTTCCAACTGAAACTCTTGCCTCAATGTTCAGATCACATCATCGGTGTAAATGTGATTATCGAGTCTCCTCCCAAAGGTATCTCCAGATGTGATGGTCAAGTCAACGGTTTAACCCGAAACTCTAGGTTTGGGACAAGATTCCTGGAAGGAAGAAATGATTGGTACCTATGTCTATTGATAGGACAACTGTTAGTAGACATAGTCCATACCTCGAATCATTCCTAGAGCCCTTGGGTCACACTCCTTGACCGCATGCAGCTACTCTCTTCTCTGGCCCTCTAGATTCCTGAGCCTAGTGTGGACTACAAAGGCGGGTGGTTGTAATATGTCAAAATGTACACCACCCCATGCTGCTCTCCTAGCTCTGCTTCCACGTCTACAGCCCTGCAGATTAATCTGTCCCTATTACATCCTCTTTCTGAAATAGTTTACACTCCCAAGTCTCTGAGACTGGCGCTAGTTTCCTGCTTTCCCACTACTAACATTCACTGGTTGTATCCGCTCAGCCAAAGAACATTCAACCGCAAAGGTTCTCTCTTGCATCCTATCATAGGTAGGAATGCACCAAGGAAAAAGAAATTGTTGGTTCGGATGTCCCTAAACACATATCACTCGGAGGTCCAAGCTCTGAAGCACTGATCATATCGTATTCATCGAGTACCAGGAATGATCAGTACGCCTCGATGAATACTCAGCTACCGACATGTCGCCCTGCTGAAGCTGTAGAAGTTCTAGAGAACTCTCAGCCACCTCCTTAGGCCAGTCCTCAGCCATCTGTAAGTCAGGCTCATCTCAGAACCTGAGGGGTATCTGATGCGGAAATATGTGTAAGGCACTAAGCCTACATGTTTCATCAACCAGTACCACTGGTTGAAACTCCATACCAATAGGAAGTGATATAGCTCACACACTACCTGAAGGTACACTCTTGAGCAAAGGTCCACATACCAAAGCCTCGTCACTATGCGGACCAACCTCATGGTCACTCACTGGGAAACACTAGTAGCTACGATCAAAATTTGCTCTACTGGTTTCTCAACTAGGCGGAGAACTCTAGCAAACACCTCCAGTCAGTCCTCTGCTTCCTGGGAATCTGTATCGCCTCATAAACTCAAAGGCCTCTATTGTCGGAACTTGTGCAATGCGCTCAGTCGGCGTGCATCGTCCTCCAGTGCGGCTAGTGGAATCTGCTGCCCAACAGGTGATGGTGCTGCTGGTACACCGCTCGAAGGTTCCAACATAGTAAGAGGTCCCTGCACCGGAGCCTCGTTGTTCGGTGGGATATTATCATGTACTCTCTCGGAACTCTAACTGGTTGTCCATAGGGAGGCATCCTGAAAGAAACAGATGTGACACAGTCAAAAGACTATACCTGGTGAGCTGACCTGGTTGAGTTGAATTAAATAATTTTTTTGAAAACACACACGCAATCTGTGTTTTCGTGTACTGAGTTGGAAATCAGTAGTCAGTGTCCTAGTGTATGGATACGTCATCCACTGCACCAACACTGGACTCCCTGAACTGAAAACCACACTCGGTACCCTTAACACTATTGCTTCACAGAAAAGAAAATATCAGAGTCCTAAGTTATGTGGTAGAACCAAATCCTCTGATACCAATTTGTCATGACCCTTCCTCTAGGGCCAGTATCGTGACTACCCCATGCTCTCCCTCCAGAGGCCAAGGGCTGGCGACTAGCACCAAAGGCGTAATTCCCTAAAACTGGGAAGGAAATGACTTTATAAATCGTAAACACACACAACAAGAGTAGAAGTGGAAACAAACACTAAGTAAAAACTATATAACAAGTGTATTGAAAGTACTGGGGGGCTAGAATACAAGCCCAACTGTAAAGTACAAATACAACTGAAAACAAGTAAAACTGAAAAGGGACAAACAACTGAAAGGTGAAAGAAGCTCCCGGATTGTCCTCCGGGGTTCCTAACTGAAGGGTAGGTACATATGGCCTACACAGAACTCCACGACCATCAAACTCCACCGCATACTGATACTTCGTAAGGTCCTCCTCTGGGTATCGTCCAGTCCTAGTACTCTCGGCCTCTGTCAGCGCTGTCCTTCGTCTTCATCCAACACAACGAGGTGTAGGCATAGCCCGTGTAGGGGTGAGTATAACGATACTCAGTAGGGACCCCGATACCCTCAAGGTCTCACAAAATACAACAAGGATAAACCAAAAAGTATTAAATCAATGGATAACCATTAATTAGGTATATTTCCATACATATACCTAAGTTATCAAGTAACCCATCTCAATCATGAGGAAAACACAAAGGTCATTAAATCAGCTCAAACCGGGATTTTCATTAATGAAACAATGGATGCTGGAGAACTCCTCCTCTATCATGTACAATAGCCCTGTCGTGACTCTGAGGCGCTACTCACTAACCTTGGACTGCTGAAGTACTCCTCCTGTCGAGTATCGTGGGTTTGCTACCAAACCGAGTGCTCTGTCCGCTGTGGGTCAACCGCCAAACCGGGCGCTCCCCCTAATAGCCTACAGAGGTACTTGACCTGTCAAGTACCACGGGTCTGCTGCCAAACCAGGCGTTCCGTCTTCCATGGGTCTACCTCCAAATTGGGCGCTACGTCCACTAGGCTAGTCGAATCACTCTGAGTCGAATCGGTCAAGCAGTCATCAGGTCCATAGCTACTAGGTCTCTGCACTCCGTCTGCTTGTCTCCAGGAGGTTCCGCTCCATGAGCTACTGGTTGATACTCCATGTGTCACGAGGTCTCACATGGTAGTATCTCAAAGGACCGCCACGTCATAGGGGTATCAACGCAACAGACGGAGCGTCAATCGGACACCCGGTCTGTGAGCTATTAGCATTTTAGTCCCGAGGGCCCGGTTAGATTCGTATACGAACCAACTGTACCATGACTCAACTATACCCCGAACTTCAGTGGGGTATACTCAATGGGACGAATATCCTCCAAGAATACTGGTGCCGCGGACGGTTTTTCAAATGGACGTCTGGTGCCAAAGATATGGCCCAAGAAGGTAATGGGTCAGTAATGAGCCCAAGTCCAGTCCGACCTGGTCGGTTCGACTCGGCCCAACCCAGTCTGGGCCGACCCAGTCTAGGTCGACCCGGCCAGACTCGCTGGGTCTGACCCAGCCCATTGGGTGGGTCAGCCCGCTAAGTTTTGACCTAGTCCACTGAGCCCGGCCCATCGGGCCGCGAGGGCGGTTCGGCCCGATAGTCGCCATGTAGGCGGCTCGGTGACTTGCACCAGGTGACGGGGCTGGTTCGGCCAGCGACACCACAGGGGCGCCGCGGGTCGGCTCGGGGGGTCGGTGGCCAGGAGGCCAGTAGACAGGCCGCGCGGGGCGCGAGTAGGCCGGCGGGACACCTGCTGGCTGCGGAGCACCGAGCAGGGCGCTGGGGTGCCGGGCAAGCCGCCGGTAGGGGTCGGGTAGGGCGTGGGGGCACTGGGCAGGCTGCTGGTGGGGTGCGGGGTGCCAGGCAGGCTGCCAGCAAGAGAGAGGGACGTCGGGAAGCGTGCCGAGGGGCACCAGGCTGGCCGGGGAGCGTGCCGGGGGGCGCTAGGCTGGCTGGGCAATGCACTGGGGGTGCGGGGCGGGCCGGGCAGCACGCCGAGGGGTGCCGGGATGGCCGTGGTGGGGCCGAGCAGTGCGCCAGAGAGGCCGCGGGGTGCATGGTAGTGCGCGGGACAAGCCGCGGGTAGCGCGACAGTATTCGGCCCAAGGCATCGGGGCGCCGCGGGTGCGGCACGATTCTCGAAGGCCGCAGGTAGTGCGGCCTTTGTTGTTGCCGCCTTCGTCTCCGTCACTTCATCGTCATGCTGTATGACGTCATAGAAAAGTAGAATGACAGAGGATGTCAAGCCATGTTAGGTTGGCCCACATCCTACGTGTTTAGAGGAGAATCAATTGGCTCAACGAGATATGCAGTTAATCATTAACATGCCTGCAACAAACCATTTCTATCTGATGAAGGGGATAAGAAAAAGTATAAAATATTCAAGAAATAAATCCCCTAACTTGCTTGTTAAAGGATGACGGAGTCGCGGGAAACATGCGTCGTTTCGTTAAAGTCGGGAAAGAAGAAGCTGAGGAAGAAGCGTCGTCGGCATTCTTCGCGGTCGACTCCTTTTCTTTTGGCTTGGTCTAAGATTGTTTAAGAAGTTCATCCTTCTTCGGTGGTGTGTGGCGTTCTTCGCGTTCTTCATTGAGAGGATGAAGTCCTCTCAATTCTCCCAAAGGCTATTTCTCTCCTTAATTCTCCCAACACAGATTATGCTAACCCCCACCATAATAATACATCACATATTATAATGTTGGCATAATGAATTCAAAAATTTCAAAATGATTCCAAATTAATTAAGTTACTTTACTTAATTAAATTGGAGGAGTCAGCTCATTAAATGAAGGGGGAAGGTGAAGGGTTTCACCAATTTAATTTGGGGTTTTAGAGGTGGTTTAAAGCTCATGTGGGCCCCACCTAATAATCCTCCCAAGGGAGGTTATGTGTTGGTGAGCCCCACCACCATAACCTCTCATGGGAGGTTATGGTGTGGTGGCCCCCACCACTAACCTCCCCTTGGAGGTTTCAACTACCAAAATAAAATAATGTTAAAACTTTAACTTTATTCAATTTAATTAAAAACCCCCAAAAACTATCTTCCACTCCTGATAAAACGCAACTGTGGTGAAGGTATCACTAAGAAATCACCGATGTTGCGAGTTCAACGGTGCCCTCAGATTTCAATTCCGAGCACTGGTTCAAAAGATATGAAATGCCGCTCACACGTTTACTGAATGTACCTGAAACAAAGTTCGGAAAACTATTATCAGTCACCCTCGACCCACTGCGGTCGAGGTTAGGCTCTGCCTAGGTGAAACATGCCCCAATTATCCCAACGGTTCTCTCATATTTTCAATCTGAGTTACCGTTTAGAAGTTATGAATTTTACAATAAAATAATCGTCACTTAATTATTTTATTTGCGGCCAAAAACTAACTTTTTCTGGTGGCATGCGCCAGCCAAAGTTAGTATCTACTTAAATAAAGAAAGCCCTCAAGAGTTCAACGGTGGTCTCAGATTTTTAATCTGAGCTACTGTTTGTGAGTTATAAGCGTTTGAAAAATAAAATAACTTTATTTAATTATTTTATTTTCAGTTATTCCATTTTTTGGATTTCTCACAGGAGGCCCACACCGACTAAACTTAAGTAACTCCTAGAGTAAACCTTCCATCCTGAGCTCAACGGTGCCCTCAAATTTCTGATCTGAGTAACCGTTTAATAGTTATTCAACTTTTTCAGGAAAACTGCTTACACATGTTAATTTAATCTTAACAAAACTTCGACGGATCATTCTGGGCACTCCGAGCCTCAGAATCGCGCGCCGTCAGAAACTACGAACTCGTAAAATTCCCATATTTTTTAAAAAAATTACATAGAAATTTCAGGTCTTTACACATGTCCTAAAATTTATAACATCATTCATGTAGCTGATAAAACCGACCTAAACAAGAGCATGTTAGAATGAATAAATGAGTAAGAAAATTATATTATACAAACACAATATATATTTTATATAAGATTTATATTTTTATAAATATTATATATATTCATTATAAAAAAATTTAATAACCGTACATTAAAGGAATATATTAAAAATGAAATACATCATTTATGGAGGTGTTAATATACAATATATACAAATGATGTTATCATTTTCTAATGAGAAAAATGAAAAGAATAGAGTAAATTATTTATCATTAAATAATAATAATAATATCATAAATATAATATTTTTCCATTAAATCCATCATTATAATCATCCATGTGATTTAGTGATGGAAAATGAAATACTTCGCTTCATAGAGGCGGCATTCCGCACATAAGTAGGAGTGACACTTTCATTTTTCATTGGATGGAAAAGAGGTAGGTAATAATTTTTAAATCACCATAATAACATTTAAATATATTTAATATACTAATGAAATTATGTTTTTATGGATACAATATGTTGTAAGGAAGTAAAATAAGAAATAAATTTGAAAGGAGTTTGTTAAGATGATTGCCTCTTCTTAGTAATCCACCATTGGCTTACTCCTTAAGCATTGTTGAATTGGTCTTTAAGAAATAAAAGAACCTCTATGAAATGTAGAAATAATTTGTGAAGGGAATTTTATAGGGATTTGATGATTTATTATTATCAAAGATTGTTAATACGTGAGGGCATGAGGTCCCATTTTTATAAGTGAGGGGAGGTGGTTTAATTATATAAAATTTAATAACCATCCCTGAAAGGTAGATATTAAAAATGAAACACATAGTTTATAGAGCCATTAATATGAATATAGGTACAAATAATGTTATCATTTTCTAATGAGAAAAAAGTAATGGAGATAGTTAATTATTTATCTTTAAAAACTAATAATAATATCATAAATATAATATTAATCCATTAAATGCATCATTATAACCATTCATGTGAGGTGGTGATCGAAAATGAAATATTTTGCTTCATGGAGGTGGTAGCCTACACATATGCTAGAGTGACACTTTCATTTTCCAGTGGATGGAAATGAGGTAGGTAATGGATTTTAAATCACCATAGTAACATTTGAATATATTGAATATACTAATTCAAATATGTTTTTATAGATACAATATGGAGTAAGAAGGTAAAATAAGAAATAAATTTGAACAGAGTCAGTTTAGACGATTGCCTCTTCTTAGTAATTCACCATTGGCTAACACCTTAAGCATTTTTTAATTGGACTTTAGGAAATAAAAGAACCTCTATAAAATGTAGAAAGAATTTGTGAAGGGATTTTTATAGGGATTGGATTATTTATTATGCTCAAAGATTGTTTATAAGTGAGGGGAGAGGCACACATGTAAATATTTGAAACCTTAAAATGAAATTTAGACATTTTCAAGGAAAAGGGGATCCAAATATGACCATTATAGAACATAATATTAGTTAGGGCCTATATCCATTTAGATAATTAGATATAGACATGTTTTTATGATATTTTAAACCCGATATCTTAGTTTAAACCCCCTATTAACCCTTTTAACCCTTACCATAGTGATAATTTTTTACCCTGGTTACTATTAATTTTGAAGAAGAATGAAATTAAACTAGTCATGATCCACTCCCCCCAAAGATACACTATGGGAAATACAACATTTTGCGATGGGTTATTTGCGACGCGATATTATCCTGTCGCAAATAGTCCAGTCCAAAAATTATTGTCGACGAGGGAGTTGTCCCATCGCAAAAAGTAATGCGCGGTTTGGCGCGGATAGCGCACCAAACCGCGGGAAGCTTATTTGCGACGAGAGGAATATTCCTGTCAAAAATAGTTCATCGCTCGGAGGTATTTTTGACAGGTCCCATCGCAAATACTTGGTGGCGGTAAATGGTTTTTTTGGGATGGGAAGGTTATTTGAGATGAGGAATTTCCCCGTTGCAAATGGTTCGTTGCTCGGAAGTTATTTGTGACGGGTCCCGTTGCCAATACCCGGCGGCTGTAAATGGGTTTTTGCAACAGGATGATGCCCCGTCGCAAAACGTGTGTTGGCAGATACCTTTTGAGATGGGGCCCGTCGCAAATACCCCTTTAACTGCCGACAACAATTAATGTGGCTAAAGGTATTTGCGACGGGACCCGTCGCAAAAGCTATCTGTTGCGATGGTAGTCCTGTAGCAAAAAGTCTCGTCGCAACTAATATAACCTATATATACCCCCATCCATTTCTTCAAATCCTCCTCTAAATTCTCAATTTCTCTCTCTCTCAACCAAATTTTCAGAGTGAGAATTTGTTTGAGTTGGTTTTTTTTGACGAAAAGGTTTTGAAGCCGTCTACATCAATAGAAGATCAAGTTTAAAGGTATTTATATTTTATTTAATTTAATATATATATTTTTTATTTTTTATGAAAATTTTAATTATTTTTGATTAGTTTTAATTTAATTTAATTTAAATTGTTTTGTTAATAGTAGTTATTTGTAAAAAAAATTGAAAGTATTAGTACTAATTTTTAATAAATAGGAATAATTAATAATAAATATGAATAATTAGTAATAAATAAGAATAATTAGTAATTAGTAGGAATAATTAGAAATAATTAGAAATAATTAGGAATAAATATTTATAATTAGCAATAAATAGGAATAATTAGTAATTATTAGGAATAATTAGAAATAATTATGAACAGATATTTATAATTAGCAATAAATATGAATAATTATAAATAAATAGGTATAATTAGCAATAAATAGAATAATTTTTAATAATTAGAAATAAATATTAATAATTAGGAATAAAAAGTAATAAATAAGAATAAATAGTAATAAGTAAGAATAATTAGTAATAAATAGGAATAAATAGGAGTAATTAGGAATAACTAGGAATAAATAGGAATAATTAGTTATAAATAGGAATAATTAGTAATAAGTAGAAATATATAGTAATAAATAGTAATAAATAGGATTAAATAGTAATAAATAAGAATAAATTGTAATAAATAAAAATAAATAGTAATAAATAAGAATAATTAGTAATAAATGGGAATAATTAGTAATAAAGAGGAATAATTAATAATAAATAAGAATAATTAATAATAAATAGGAATAATTACAAATAAATAGGAATAATTACCAATAAATATGAATAAATAATAATAAATACTAATAAATAGGAATAATTAGTAATAAATAGAAATAAATACTAATAAATAGGAATAATTAGTAATAAATAGGAATAAATAATAATAAATAGGAATAAATACTAATAAATAAGAATAATTAGCAATAAATAGGAATAATTAGCAATAAATAGTAATAAATACAAATAAATAGTAATAAATTAAAACAATTAATAATAATTAATAATAATTAGTAATAAATAGAAATAATTACTAAGAATTAGGAATAATTAGTAATAATTAATAATAATTAGGAATAATTAGGAATAATTAGGAATAATTAGGAATAATTAAAAATAATTAGGAATAAATAGTAATAAATATTTATAATTAGCAATAAATAGTAAAAATTAGAAATAATTAGTAATAAATAGAAATAAATAATAACAAATAGGAATAAATAATAAGAAATACTAATAAATATGAATTATTAGGAATAATTAGTAATAAATAAGAATAAATAGGAATAATTAGGAATAATTAGTAATAATTAGGAATAACTAGAAATAAATTGTAATAAATTGTAATAATTAGTAATAAATAGGAACAATTAGTAATAAATAGGAATAATTAGTAATAAATAGAAATAATTAGTAATAAATAGGAATAATTAGAAATAGGAATAATTAGTAATAAATAAGTATAATTAGTAACAAATAGAAATAATTAGAAATAAATAAAATTAATTAGTAATAAATAGGAATAATTAGTAATAAATAAGAATAATTAGTAATAAATAGGAATAAATTCTAATAAATACTAATAAATAGGAATAAATAATAATAAATACTAATAAATAGGAATAATTAGTAATAAATAGGAATAATTAGTAATAAACAAGAATAATTAGCAATAAATAGGAATAATTTGCAATAAATAGGAATAATTAGCAATAAATAGGAATACCTAGCAATAAATTATAATAAATAAGAATAATTATGAATAAATAAGAATAAATAGTAATAAATAGTAATAATTAGTAATAATTAGTAATAATTAGGAATAATTAGGAATAATTAGGAATAATTTGGAATAATTAGGAATAATTAGGAATAATTTGGAATAAATATTTATAATTAACAATAAATATTTATAATTAGCAATAAATAGTTATATTTAGATATAAATAGTAATAAATAGAAATAATTAGTAATAAATAGAAATAAATAATAATAAATACTAATAAATAGGAATAATTATGAATAATTAGTAATAAATAAGAATAATTAGAAATAAATAAGAATAATTAGAAATAATTAGTAATAAATAGTAATAAATAGTAATAAATAGTAATAATTAGAAATAATTAAGAATAATTAGTAATAATTAATAATAAATATTTATAATTTGCAATAAATATTTATAATCAGGAATAAATAGTAATAATTAGAAATAAATAGTAATTATTTGTGATAAATAGGAATAATTACTGTCAAATAAGAATAATTAGTAATAAATAGGAAAAATTAGAAATAAATAGTTATAAATAGAAATAAATAGGAATAAATTCTAATAACTTGTAATAAATTGACACAATTTCCAGTGGATAGACGACACTCCTTTTTCTCGATGACTCTTCTACTTTCAACTTTCACTGACTCAAAACATTATGAAAAATATGTTTCTACGTATGCATATCCAATCTCGTATGCATGAGTTTGAATATACATTCGTAATACCAAATTTTTCATAATGTGTTCAGGCAGTGGCAGTTGCAAGAAGATGATTCATCGATGAAAAGGGGGCTCTTTTGTATGATGGCTCATTTACTTTTATCTTTCTCACACTAAAATCACAATGAAGAAACTGCTCAGAGGTACACTTATACATGCATGAGAATGAATAAGTATACTGCTGAGAAGATTCTTCATTATGATTTCAGTGTGAGAAAGATACAAATAAAGGAGTTGTCGGGAAAAAGAGTAGCCGTCAATCCATTGGAAATTGTGTCACCTAAATTTAATGATAATAATTAAGAAGTAGTTGTAATTATTTATCTTCTTTTTTCAGATAGTGTTTTTATAATTTCAAATTATTCAAAAACAATGATGATTTATATTTTGTAGAAAAAAATGGATCAAGGAAATCGACATCAGTCATTATTAGATGATCGCACTTGGATAAATCAGCGTAGAAATCCAAATGGTTCTGGATTAAATCTAATATATATTGAGGGTGTTGAATCTTTATTATCATTTACATCATCAAAACCAGAATATGTTTCAGAAGGCACAATTAAGTGTCCCTGTAAAAATTGTTCTCTAAGAACATTTGACACATTTGACAAGGTTGGGGGACATCTCTTGAATTTTGGTTTTCAACTAGATTATGGTTTTTGGTATCAACACAGTGGACATAGTTCCAGAGAAGATACTAATAACTTGATTCTGGATCCATCATAGTTTAAAAATTGTGTACCTGATGTTCCAGGTCCATCGGATCAACAAATTGAAACTCAAGATGATAGTGATTTAACTCATGAGTCAGAACCATCTGAAATTTATGAGTTGTTGAGGTCTGCTGAGGATTCATTATATCTAGGTTGCAAGATAATAAAATTATAAGCGGTTGCAAAATTTATGGCTATTAAATTAGATAATGCAATGTCAAACAACTTTTTTGATCAGATATTTTCTTTGGTTAAAACATTGTTACCTGAAGGAAATGTGTTACTTGAAAATTACTATGAGATCAAGAGGATAGTTCATAATCTGGGCCTTAGTTATCAGACGATTCATGCATGTCCAAATGATTTCATCTTATATTCTGGTGAAAATGATTCATTGGATAGTTGTCCCACATGTGGACAATCGAAGTATAAAGAAGCTCAATCAAGGAAGTCTGGATCGATTCTAGTAAAATAGTTGAGATATTTCCCCCTTAAACCCAGGTTGCATCATTTATTTATGTCTCGGAACACAGCATCAATGATGTCATGGAAAAAAACAAATATTTCAACTGATAAAATCTTGAATCATCCATCTGATAGTGATTCATGGAAACATTTTGACTGTCTATATCCTTCTTTTGATTTAGAAGGTTGAAACGTGCCATTGGGTATTTCTACTGATGGTTTATGTCCATTTGGTTCTTATGTTAGTCAGTATTCATGTTGTCCTATCTTTATAACACTGTACAATTTACCACCATAGATGTTGATGAAGGAACCCTATATCTTTTTGACTCTTTAAATCCCAGGACATCTGAAAAAGAATATTAATGTTTATTTGAAGTCATTGATTGATGAGTTAAATTCATTGTGAAGTGATGGTGTTAGTACATATGATATTACTGCAAAACAAAATTTCATATTAAAATCTACATTGATGTGGATGATTAGTGACTTTCTGGCATATGGCATTTTATCTGGCTGGAATACACATGGTCCGAAATCAGGTCCTTACTATATGAAAGACAACAAAGACTTTATGCTCATCAATGGAAAAAAACCTTGCTGTTATAAATGTCACCGTAGATTTCTTCCAACTGATCATCCTTTTCGAAGTAAAAAATATCATTTCGAAAAAGGTACAATTGAAAGGGATGAACCTCCAAAGATGATCTCAAGTATAGAGTTAAAATCACTTGAATTTTCATTACCTCCCACCACATTTGGTCCAATAGTAAACCAATAGAAAATTGATGGCTTTGGGAAAGAACATAATTGGATAAAACGAATCATTTTTTGGGATCTTCCACATTGGTCTGATTTGTTGGTCTTCCACATGTTGGATGTCATGCATATTGAGAAAAACTATTTTGATAATTTATTTTGTACAGTTTTGGATACACCAGGTAAGACCAAAGATACTGTAAAGGCATGATTAAATCTTTCCCAAATTTGCAAGCAACCAAAACTTAAACTATTTGAAAATGTAAGATCACAAAGGTTAATAAAGAAAAAAGCCGCTTATACACTTTCCAAATAGAGTAACTTATTATTTTGTCAATGGATTATAGATTTGAAACTTCCAGCTGGTTGTGCTTCCAATTTGGGTAGATATGTTAAGAATGGTTATATTACTGGATTAAAAAGTCATGATTGTCAAGTTATAATGGAAAGACTTATGCCGATTAAATTCAGAGGTTTGTTGAATTATATGATTTGGTATTTGATAACAGACATATCATATTTTTATTGAGATATTTGTGCAGAGACAATAGACTACGATGCCCTAAGAAAACTGAAAGAAGATGTTGCTGTAATTATATGTAAACTGGAAAAAATCTTTCTTCCAGCTTTCTTTGACTCAATGGAACATCTGATATTACATTTTACACATGAAGCTAAATGTGTAGGTCTCATACAGTTTTGATAGATGTACCCATTCGAAATATGCATGCATAAATTAAAGAAAAAAGTATGTAGAAAAGCATCAGTTGAAGGCTCACTTACTAAAGCTTTTTTTCAAGAGGAAATTTCATTTTTCTGCTCTCATTATTTTGATTCTAAATATCCCTCAAAAAACAATCACATGGTATGAAACAAGGGGAATGTAATTGATGAAATGGACAATCAATTATCAGTTTTTAATCAGCTAAATATTAGTTTTAGTGGAGTTCATGAATGGTGGCTTTCATATGATGAACACCACAGAGCTCATACATATGTTCTGCTCAACTATGAAGAAATGACATCAATTGCACTGTGAGTGCTTCTATCACTTATTCTATAATTTATGTTGCAGTATATAAACTTAATTTATTTGTAGGTTATATGATAATCATATCAAGAAACAACTTCCAAAAATTATAGCAGGTGCTCTAGAAGAACGCAGACAATTTTTTTTTCTCAATGGTTTCAAAAACTGGTAACATAAATTATTGACAGTTTAATATAAATTACTTTTATTATTTATCATATTTATAATTTTTTTAAAAAAATTCAGGTGTCTCAACATGCTGATAAAATTGATAAGCGACTGTGTATATTGAGTAACCCACCGTCCAAAATGGTTAAATCTTATAATGAATATATGGTGAATAGTTTTCGATTTCATACACGCGCATATGGGGAATCAAAAAAAAACAATGAACAATGGAGTTTTCTTGAGAGGATCGCATTATAGAGAAACTAAAGTTCACTTTTATGGCATTCTGGATGAAATTATCAAGCTGTGTTATCTAGAAAAGAATTACATAACGATGTTTAGATGTTAGTGGTTGGATACTGAGAGAGGCTTGCATGTTCATCTGACTCATGGAATCGTTGATATTAAATATAAAAGTCTTCTTATAGTAAATGAACCATTTTTACTGGCTCAACAGGCACATCATATTTATTACACAAAGTACTGTGCTACTTCAAGAGACTTGAGTGACTGGTGGAGCATAATAAAAATGAAATATCGGGAATATTAGTTTACTCAAACTAAATGTGGTTCCACTAAAGTGGAAGGAATTGAAATTTTTCAAGAGATTGCTCAAAATCCAACTTTTTCACAAAGAGATGTGAATATCGATGATGACACCCCACAATTAAGGATCGATGATGACGAAGATGTTAATGATGTTACAAATGAATTTGAAATGAAAAGAAATGAATAAACTGAAACTCATATGGATATTGATGATGCTGAGGAGGAAGATGAAGACATTGATATGGAAAACTATGAAGATGAGGATAAATATGGACATTGACACATTTAAATGTTGGTTATAATCATAACTAATATATATCTATGTATAATAGTTATTTTCAACTATCTGCTAACAATAATCATTTTTTGTTTCAGATGGATTCTGATATATTTCGTGAGTTGCAGGAGGTTGATCTACCTTTGGATGAGGGAGATTTTGGATCATCTGACCCTTAGCCTACCGGCAGTTTAGGGGGTTTGTAGAGGGGTTGTGGTCTTGAATGATTGATGATTCCTGACCTTATCCCCGAGCGACGTCCACGTCTTGGCTTTGATCCATGCACACAGAGGTATGATAACCTGTATATTTTAGTTATATTTCATTAATGTATTTATATATATACTAATTGTTTGATCATTTATTCTTTTTTCACAGTTTTGTGCATGTAGCTATTGGACAGGGAAGTGCTATCTTGCGCAATTATTTTTCTCAACCATGGATCACATGGGAACAAATTCCCGTTGATGTGCGGCACGACATGTTCGATCATTGGCTGGTATGTAAATAAAGAATATTTATTTTGAAACTTATTTTATTAATAACTTTATATTATAAATTATTTGTAGGTTTTATGGTATCCCATCGATGATAGCATGTGTGATGCTATCCACGCGGCATGGCAGGTGTCTATGCGTGACCATTTCCGTCAATTTTTGAAAAATTTGAGAAGAATAACCATTAAGAAAGTAGAAGTGATAGAATTTGATGAGTCCTGTAGAGCCCACCGACCAGAGTATATTTCATCTCATGTTTGGGATGGATTATGTTTACACTGGTTGGGTGGTGGATTTAAGAGAAGATCTTCAGTGGGACGATAGAATCAGGGGAGACAAGAGGTGACACATCGAGCTGGTAGCCATACATTCAGTACAATTAGAGAGCATCTGGTAAGTATATATTTTAAATATTTTATATAACTTTAAATATAAAATGTTTATTTTATATTTCTATAGGCAATCGAGCATCCTGATATTACGGAGTTCAACATTTATCAGAATATGTATAGTGATCCAGCCACTAGAGCGATTAGAGGTGATCGATAACGTCAGATTGTGGTTAGCATTATTTTTTTCTAATTTTTATTAACTGCATATAATATTTTCACCTTTTTAATTTCAAATTGGAATTGAAGGAGTCATATGAGGCTGCGACCTCTCAGACATATGTTGAGAGTCAGGACGAGATGACTGAGCAGACCACTGCCCACTATTTCGATGAGGTGGCATGGATACAGGTGACTCAGTATAGCTTTGAGAAGGTCCGAGTAGTTGGTATCAGATCTCATTTGACTCCTAGTACTTATTATGGTACTGATGTGATGTCGTTGTCCAAATCAAGAGGAGCTCGTGGAGAGGCATCATCTTCTACCTCACAGTATTAGGAGCAGTTGCGAACTCAGGCTGAGCTTATAAAGAGATTGCAAAAGTAGCATGAAGAGATGTGTCGGCGGTAGCAGCAGCATCACGAGGAGGAGATGCGTTGATGGGAGCAGCAGTGGCAGCAACAACATCACGAGCAGATGGAGTACATGCACCGTCTGACTCGTAGTTTAGGGATGGAGTTTCCTCCACCATTTACTCCACCTCCTCCACCTCCTCCAACAGACGACCCCCCAGTGATTTGTTTTTTATATTAAAAACATTTGAATTCAAGATTTGTAGTAATATGAACTATTTATAGTTTCTATCTTTTATATTTGTGCAAATATTGCATAATTTTTATTTCTATTTTTAATACTTTATTATTTATTATTAGTATTATATTTTCTAATATTTGTTTATTTTACTAATAATAATAATATTTTATGATTTTTTTATATTTTTTTTGTAAATATTGATAATTTTAATAATTTTATATTTTATTATTATGTTAATAATATTAATATTAATTTCTTATTAATCATAATTTTATTAAATATATTTTTTTAGTATTAAATTTTTTAATGTTTATTTATTTTACTAATAATAATTTTTTTTATTTTTTTATTTTAATAATAATAATATCATTTTTTCATTAATCATAATTTTATTATTATTTTATTATGATTAGTATTTGAGACGGGACCTTTTGTGATGGGATCACATTGAAAATGATCTAAATATAATTTTTTATAATTAGTATTTGCGATGGGGTACCGGGTCCGTCGCAAAATATTTATATATATATAATGTATATAATCGGATGGTTATTTGTGACGAAAAATTTTCCCGTTGGAAGAAGTATTTGCGACAGGCCCATCTCAAATGGTTGATTGATATATAATGTATATAATCGGAGGCTTATTTGCGATGAAAAAAAATCCCGTCACAAATACCATGTTTTGCGACGGGCCCGTCGCAAATAAATGTATTTACGATGCTGTTTTCTGTAACGAGCAATTTGCGACAGACCCCTATCGCTAAAGTCTATTTGCGACTGGATCCCGTCTTAAATAGGCCGTCGCAAATATATATAATTCTAGTAGTGATAGAGTAATGAAGGTTGGGAGATAATGACCCTTGAGTCCCACCTTTAGTAGGTTCCAGGTAGTCGGCTAGCACCAAGGGTGTACAAATCTTACAATATAGGAGGAATTACCCCTTATAAAGAAACAAGATAGGTGGATAGAATGAATCAAACAAAAAACTCCATGAAATAAAATAAAATAAATCCAAAAACCATCCCAAAATGAATGAATAAATAGAAATGTTATAGATAAAATTTCACAAGAGTAAATACCCAAAATAAATATTAGTAGTGAAACAACAACTATCCCATGGTATGGGCAAGTAATTCCCAAAAAATCCCACAAATTTCTTCTAGAAACCTGAATTTTTTTATATATGTAGGGTGAGAATAAATGTAAACTCAATAGGAAAACCAAATTCTCTCATGAACAAGTGGAAGGAGAATACTTATGAACCCACGAGATAACCACAGAACCAGAAAAAACCTAACAGGTAGACTAACCATAACCCCAACCTCACCAAGTCTCGCTCACCAAATAATGCATCCAAGTAAAATGATATAATATAAATCAAATCAATTATTGGGTAACCCACACCACTTTACCACTGAATAGCTACTCTCACACCCCAATGGAAAACGTCTTAGTGCTCCCACCTCTTCCAAATATATTACATCAGATCCTACCCACACACACCTGGGCCGCACCTCACAACACATCTCTCCCACACACACCTGATCTACACATCACATCACTTCATAACACATCCCTCCACACACACCTGAGCCACACATCACATCTCATCCCAAAGAAACCTAGGACAACACAACACAACTCATCCCGAAGGAACCTAGGACTACACATCTTAACTCATCACAAAGACACCTGGGACCACACATCACAAATCATCCTTAAGACACCTAGGACCAGGAATAATAACTCATATCAAAGACACCTGGGATGACACATCACAAATCCCCTAAATAAACCTGGGCCATTATCACTTGGAAGAGGGAGTAAGGAAGAACGGATGGCCATCCATCTATCCTCCCACCAGAATGTTGGGAAAGACACCCCCCATGTGCCTATACAAGTGTCGATACATAGTGATCGATGGGGGTGGGGTGTGTATATAAATCATAAGAAAAATAAAATGTATACATAATTATATATAATTTCACAGAATCCCCGCCTATAGGTTTACAAGAAGATCATAAGCTAACTTACAAGGTCCCCTATGTCTGCTTCCAAGACTAAATGTACAACCCCACACAAGCAGAACACAAGCCACAATTAATTTTAAATATTTAATTATTATTAAACCATTTTCTAGATTCTCCCAAGACATGTACAACAGTTTATCTTCCAAACTCTTTATTATCAACATCCATAGTAACTGTGAAGCTAAAAAAAACAACACACATCAAGTAGCACATTGAAATATCCAAACAACCACATCCACCACCACCTTTCATCATAACCCCACTACTCAACCATATCATTCCCACTACCCCAATACACATCATATCTCATACCACAACACAACACATTTTTATATTTAGAAAATGATCACTTTTTAATTTCACTTCATTAATTTAGGGTGTTAGCACAAAATCCATTACATAATGTGTCATTTAATTCATTAACTGACTATAAGTAATTATCAAATTACATATTACATGTTTTTCAACAACCACACAACATGAATTCCATAGTTTACATGATAAAAACTCAATAAAGGACCACCAAAGACCCTGATTTTTAGTAGGTAATTTATCCCATACAATTCATAACATCAATAAATAACAAAGAAGATGTAAGATTATACATCACATTCTATTTCCTCTTTATATTTAATTTAAACCAATTTATTTATCTTTCTAAGTCCGGATTCAACCATATCTATGAGAATTATAATTATAAACCCATCTCACATGATACACATAAAAAAAGGAAATATCTTACCTTGAAGGAAGAATCCTTTCACCAACTTTCCATACCAAAATAGGGGTGCACATATAGGAGGAAACTACCTCTATGATAGTGAGAAATCTAACAAACTATAGCATAATGTTCTATGACTCCAAGGAAGAATGATTTGGAGCCTCTCGTATTAAGAGAAAGAAGAAGTAAAAAATTAAGGGTAGATCTCCACCTTAGAAATATTAGATCTGAAACTAATGGGATTTTAAACAGTTTATTAGAACTTTAAAGGAATATCTAATTAAATCCACACATTTTATATGTTTTAAAGGCATCCAGAAATTTTAGAAACTCAAGTTATGAATGATCCATTTTAGAAGGATTTAAAATTCATTAATTAAGTTATTAAACCCATTTTCATTCAAAAATATGTTAAAATAGAAAAAATGAAAAAACTAGAAACACTCTTCATAAGTCACCACCAGAATGAGTCATTGATGGAATGTGTTATCACTAGAACGAGACACTTCCAGGTTGTGTCACCACTAGGATAAGTCACTGCTAGGATGATTCATCACTAGGACGAGTCACCACCAGGATGATTCACCTCCATAATTAGTCACCACTAGGATAATTCACTGCCCAAATGAGTCTCCAAAAGAATGAGTAAAATCTAGGATGAGACACCACTAAGAACAGTCACCACTAGAATGATTTACTGCTAGGATGAGTAACTGACATGATGAGTCACCATTGGAAAACTAGAAATTTGGATAATTATTGGAATTTTCACTGTTGGAATGAATCCCATGTTTCAAAAACACCCTAGACTTCCCCCCATACACCTCAATTATCAGATTTTGGTAAAGCAGATGTCTAGAAGGTTCGGTTCGTTACCCCAGATACCGCTCAAAATATTCTCACCCTCAAGAATTCAAAAAAAATTTGCATGGAAGGAGAGAAACCGTCCAAAAAACCATCCCTCAAGATACCTCTCAACAATATCATTACGTATGAAACACTTTCATCAAATAAACCTACTATCCCAAAAAAACTACAACTAAACAAAATGTACTTCCCTGAACATAGGAATCAGGGAATTCCATCTTCCATGTCAAGATACTATCTTCTCTAGGAGGCACTGACTCACTCTCAAAAGTTTAATAACATAGTAATAAAATGAATCTTGATTAGGAATCAGGTATTCCATTTTTATCAAGTGAAAAATTCATAAAACATCACACAACACACATCACATCAATGGGAAACAACATATCTTATAAAATAGCAAGGTTTGAACAACACATCACAAAGAATAAATAGAAAGGGAAAACTCAAAAAAACTCTGGGTACTAGGCTCGCATTTGCGTATCGAGTTCCCAAGTACTCTACTCTAGTAAAATATGCCTCAAAAGCACATAAACCAAAATAAGGGTCCATATTTTCAGAACCTTATACCAATGATTTTGGATCTCAACTAGATGCTCCATAAAGTTCGCATCATCCTTGATATCCAACTCTCCCCAATCAATGACATGGGAGTCTTCATAAAGATACCAAAAAAGTTAAGAGACATGGAATACATCATGGATCTAGTTTAGATTAAGAATAATTACCAACTATTAATCTACCTCCCCAACCTACCCCAACACCTCGAAGTTCCCAACAAATTGGGGTGAGAGCTTACTTCCATCACCAAACCGTTGCTCCCCATGTTGAGGGGAAACCTTCAGTAACACGTGGTACCCAACCAGAAACTCCAAGTAACTCCTACTATGATTGAAAAATGACTTTTTCTGATCACGTGATACTTTCATCCTCTATTGTACCAACCAAACATTCTCTATCATGATTTATACCACATCGGGTCCAATAACTGCTACATTCCCAACCTCTATCCAACACAACAGAGAATGACATAGACTCACTTAAAAAGCCTCAAACATAGACATGCTAATGGAATTATGATAAATATTATTATAATCAAACTCAACCAAGGGTAGGTTTTGTGACCACAATCCTCCTAATTCCAAGAAACATGCCTGCAACATACCCTCCAACATCTAGATAGTCCATTCCATCTTCCCATATGTTTGAGGGTGGAAATAAGTTTTGATGCATAACTGGGTGATAAAATCATGCTATAATCCCATCCAGAATCATGAGGTGAAACATGAATCTTGATTTGAGACAATAGAACTTAAAACTCCATGTAGTTGCACTACTTCATCCATATACTTTTTTTTCAAAACATCTTCTGTTCTAGACTCCTTGATTGTAAGGAAGTGTGCTGATTTCATTAACTGATCCACAATCACACAGATAAAATCACAAAAAACCAGAGCTATGGGTAATCATATGATTAAATCCATTTATATGTAATCCCATTTCCACTCGGGAACATTCAAGGGATGCAACAAACCTCCTAGAAAATGATGCTCAACCTTTAGCTTCTGGAAAACCAGACACCGAGATAAAAACTCCACAACTACACATTTCATCCCAGGCCACCAAAACTAGGTCCTCAATCCATGGTACAATTTAGAAACTCTGGGGTGTACTACCAAAGGTGGTATATGAAACTCACAAAGACCTCCCTCAGACATTGATACCAGAAGAAAAATCCTCCCATGAAACATCATCCGATTCTCACCATCCTCTGAACACCCCTATGGAGCATCACCATGGACAACACGACCATGCCACACCTCTAACTCTGAGTCTCCCCATTGAGAATCTTCCACCTGCTACATCAGAGATTATTAAACCATCATATAAAACAAATATCCTTTAACAACATACACCCTTGCATCAAGTGTAGGTATCCAACCTCCCAATCACTCTCCAAGAATTCACAGACTCCCAAACAACAACCTTATGTGACTTTATTATCAAAGAATTGGCCACAACATTCCCCTCTACAGATGTGTAGGAGACCTAAAAATCATATTCCTAGAGGAACTCCATCCACCTCCATTGTCATAGATTTAGGTCATGTTGGTAAAAGATATACCTCAAAATATTATGATTTGTGAAGACCACAAAGCGATCCCCAATGTGGTAATGTCATAATAATTTTTTCACAAAAACAACTGCTGCTAGCTCTAGATCATGGGAGGCATAATTATGTTAATGAGGGTGTAACTACCTAGAAACATAATATATAACTACCTTTTTCTACATTAAAAAACACCCCAATCCCAGATGAGACATGTCATAGAAAACCTCAAACAACACAGCCTCCTTTGGAAGATGAAGAAATAGAGTACTGAACAACTTCCCCTTCAGGTAACCGAATGATACCTTGCACTAATCGGTCCACAAAAAAACTTATCCCTTCCTGGTTAATGCTATTAATGGGGATGAAACTCAAGATAAGTTGGGAAAAACCTCTGATAATAGTCTGCAAACCAAGGAATCTAAGAACTTCAGCCATGTTCTTAGGTGTAGCCCAAGAAACAAGTTCTTTGGCCTTCATTGGGTAAACATACACACCCTTATAAGACACCACATGTTCAAGGAAATGCACATCTCATGTATAAAAATTTCACTTGGGAAAATTTCCATATAGATAGTGGTTGAGAAGAAACCACAAAATAGTTATGAGATGTTCGACATGGTCATCCTATCAACTTGAGTAGATCAACATTTCATTGATGAAGACAATGACACAACAATCTAAAAATTCATATACAACTGTGTTCATAATCCTCATGAACATTACTGGTGCATTCATAACACTGAAATTCATGACCATGAATTCAAAGTCCCCTTACCTAGATCTATAGGAATTCTTCAAGATAACTCCATAATTAACCCTTAACTGGTGATATAGAGACAATAGATCAATCTCAGAGAACCAACTAGATCCCATCAATTGGTCAAAAATATAATTGATCATTGTAAGAGGATAAATATTGTTTATTTTCACTGGATTCAACCTCAGATAGTCTATAAACAACCTTACACTATCATCCGCCTTCTTGGCGAACAACACTAGATCACCCCAAAACAACAAAATAGTCCAGATAAATCCTTTATAAATAAAATCATAAATCTAAAAGCTCAAAAACTATAACTTAGAGGGTTCTATATGATAAGGATCCATAAAAATTAGAGAAGCACTAGGATTCAAGTCTATCAAAAACTCAACGTCACTTCAATGGGGTAGTTACACAACCTCCTCAGGGAAAATTTCCAAGAACTCCTTGACGACCTAGGGTACATTCTATAACCTATCACCAATTAGATCTAGAGAGATATTAACCACCAACCACCAAGGAAAGAAATGGACCCACATATCTTTTCCCATTAGAAATATCTACTCACAAATTAAAACTACCCACTGGCCATCCATGTCTGATAACATGATTCTCCTCCGAAAGCAGTCAATAACATCATGCATAGAATAAAAACATTCGATGATAAGGATGGAATTGTATGACTTCATCATAAGCAAGATAAGGTCCACAAACGATTGATTATTCCCCATAATCAATGTACATACTTGACACACATAAAAAAAGTTGGTCTGGACTCTGAATGGCATAGTAAACACCAGGGTCATAGGAATACATTCTACATATAGTCCCAAAGAATGGACTAGATAGGGTTAAAAAAGGAGTTTGAAGGTCCTGAAATAAACAAGGCACAAACAAGGGTACATGATAAACTGAGCTTACCTTGAATGATCTCTTTCCAATTTAGTGTTGTTTCCCACAATGCCTATGGCTATCCACACCCAAATCCTCTACCCCTCTACTGATGGCTACCTATACTACTACACTTGAGTTGAGGTACCTAAGCTCAAGGAACATCTTGAGGTCGGCCTCTACCTCCCTCATCTTCCCTACCTGGACCATAATATAATTTTCCCTACTGTTAGAATGGCCTTGCTGGTAAATACTATTGAGAATGTCATTGATTCTATCCACCTCATCCAAAATAATACGTTCGATCAACCAATAGGTAATGGTACTGAAGATGGACATGAATCCCATAGAAGAAATACATCGGACCCAAGTCTTTAGGAAAGGCATGGAAACTAGAAAGTTGATTGGGAATCTACAAAGGTCAACTACCGGCTCGTTGAAACCTCAAAGGCCCCAACACCTGAGGCCTGCCACCAAAACTCTGCTCTGTATAGAACCTTGTTGGTCCCCTATTTTGGAAAACCTCCTCATGAGTTCATCTGATTAATCAGCTCTGCAAACTTCTGAACCTCTAGGTATGCTGGCAATGTAAAAGATATAACTGCATACTGGATCGAAGGATGAAGTGTCTCCTCAATATTCCTTTATCAGTAATCCTCATCTGAAAAATGATCTAGGGTGACATGAAAATGTTCATTGAATTTAATCCCAAGATCCGGTATAGACATAATCCCTTATTGAAGGGAGAAAAGATCCCACCTCTTCTTAGCCTTCATGCTAAATGAGTGGAACTTTTCCCAAAACTCCTTCTAGAAGTAAACCCATGAAACATCAGCCTCCCTCTACTCACCAAGGTACAACTTCCACCGTTGATGAATATATACTCACATTTGAAAAACCTCCAAAGGGAACCTATACTCTATCTAGGTTCAGTTCAAACCAAAAGTGATCTCCATGTCCTCTAGACAACTCTCTATTTCCATATTAGAAACTCTTCCCTTATACTTTCCTAAATCCTAACATTGAAAATATTTCAACGTCCTCTACCACTGATCCACATCCTCAACTAGATCAACCCTCTGTTGATCAACTGAGTTAGCCTGCTAAACCTCCACTGTTGAGCCACATGAAAACGATGACTAGGAGCTATAGTTGAAACAGAAACAAGTATTTACTAAGTCTGGTAGTATATATTTTTATTATGTTATATTTTAATTACAGTTAATCCATTTTATCCATTTTAAACTTCCCCAAACAAACCAATTAAAACAAGAATACAAGTCATCATGATGCATTTACCTCTCCTAGGTCTCTACCTTCTAAGAATTCCCATATCACTTGGTTGTTCAATAAGCTCAGAGTTCATGCACTGGATCACGGGGGGCCCTTAAATCCCATTTCCTAGCTAGTCTCCCTAGCCTATGTCATGCACCAAGGTCAATTAGAATGGTTACCATACCAAGTCATGCATTCCTCAATATTCCCAACTTTGAACTCCACCCTATGTCTAAAGAATTAGATATAATACCACTCTTTCATGACCCCCTTCTCACCAAAGATACAACATCTAGGGGAGAGAGATAATGAACCCCAGAGTCTCACCTCTAGTAGGACTTGGGTTGGAAAATTGCACTAAGGGTGTTCACATCTAACAATATGGGAGGCATTACCTTATATAAGGAATAAATATCAGGATATAGAATTAATCAACCATAAAAAACCCATGAAATAAAATAAAATAAAACTAAAAACCATCCCATAATGCATGAAAAAGTAAAACTATTGTAGAAAAATCTCACAAGAGTAAATACCAAAAATAAAACCAAGCATAAAAACAACAACAATCCCATGGTACAAGCTAGTAACCCCAAAAATAGTCCAAATAATCCTCATAGAAGCATAAAAATAGTTTATATATACATAGGGTGAGCATATAGGTATACTCAGTAGGAAAAAAAATTCACTAGTGCACAAGTGGAAAGAGGATACTAATCCACCCATGAGAAAACAACAGAGCTAAACAACACATAAAAGGTTGACTAACCATAACCCCAACCTCACCAAGTATTTCTTCCCAAATAATACATCGAAGTAATATAATATAATATAAATCACATTGATGATAGGGTACCCTACACCAATTTTCCATTGATTAGCCATTCTCACACCCTAATGGAAAATGTCCTCATGATCCCACCTCTATATCACATCACATTCTGCCTATAAAAACTTGGGCCACCCATCACAACACATCTCATCCATACAAACCAAGGACACACACACACATCAGTCCACATCATATCCCACCCACACATAACTGGGCCATACATCACATCTCATCTAGAAGATACTTGGGACAACACACCACAACTCATACCGAAGACACCTAGGACCACACATCACAACTCATCTCAAAGACACCTTAGACCACACATCATAACTCATCTGGAAGGCACATAGGACCACACATCAAAAATCATACTGAAGACACCTGGTACCACACATCATAACTCACCTGAATACACCTGATCCATTATCATCTGAAAGAGTGAGCAAGGAAGAGCAAGTGTCTAGCCATCCATCATCCACCCAGAATGTTGGGAAATACACCCCCATGTGACTATGTGGGTGTTGGAACATTGTGCTTGATGAGGGTGGGGTTAATATAGAAATCATAAGGAAAATACACTGTATACATACATACATACATACATACATACATACATACATATATACATACATACATACATACATACATACATACATACATACATACATACATACATACATACATACATACATACATACATACATACATACATACATACATACATACATACATACATACATACATACATACATACATACATACATACATACATACATACATACATACATACATACATACATACATACATACATACATACATACATACATACATACATACATACATACATACATACATACATACATACATACATACATACATACATACATACATACATACAAACATACATACATACATACATACATACATACATACATACATACCTACATACATACATACAGACACACATACATACACACATACATACACAGATAAATATATATATATATATATATACACAAAAAATTCCCACCTACAGGTTTATAAAAAGATCACCAACCAACTTAAAAGGTCCCCCATGTCCACTTCCAAGACTAAATGCACAAACCCATGCAAGAAGAATACAATCCACAATTCATTTTATGTTTTTAATTATTATTAGGCCATTTTATAGATTCTCCATTACCAACCCATTCTATTAAAACATGCACATCAGTTTTGTAAAGACCCGGAATTTCCATGTAATTTTTTTAAATATATGATAATTTTACGAGTCCGAAAAAATAGGCGGCGTGTGATTCTGAGGCCCAGAGTGCCTAAAATGAATTTAAAAACTTTATTTTGGGTACATTCAGTAAACGTGTGTAAAGTACCGTGCTTTTGAACTGAGTTAAAATACGAATGTTTTATAATTTTTTTTTCGATTTATTAACAGTTCATTTTTTTAAACCAAGCTCTAGAATTTTATTCTAAGTGTTTGAACACTTAATGGTGTCATTTATAGAATTGTGTAATTACCCAATAAATTTTATCAGGTGTCCCGATGAGTCTCGGGTGCACCAGATCCAAAAAAATACACTTTAATGGATCTACATGGGTAGCGCATGGTTGTGGTCCAACCTGTGTAGTTTATCTTATTTAATAAATTATTATTATTATTTTTAATTAAATATGATTATATGAGAGTTTTTGATTAAATAAAATAATATTTTAATAATAATAATAATGAAGTTATTATTACTATTATTGTGGTTGTTAAATTTATTGAATGTTAAAGAATTAATTAAATTGTATTTGAAGGTATTGACATGGATTTTGGGTTTATCAAAGAACTGTTTTATTTAAATGAAGAGTTTCAGAAATATTAAAGGACCATTTTTTAATATATGGAGGAATGTGATAATAATAATAATGTCATTTTTATTATTACAGAGTCATAAATTATTTTGATACTTTGAGATTTTAATGGCATATTAAAGTAGTGTGTCATTTATGAGAATTAAATGTGGCTTCTGAGCTTCTCAAAGAAACTTTTAATTAAATGAGGGGTTATGTATTGGAGTTTTTATCATATTAATGATATTTTAATAAATTGGGGGTTTGAGTTTTTAAATAAATGAAAGTTTAAATAATAATAATAATGATGTTATTATTATTTTTTGGTTACTTACTTAAATACATGTTAAAATAATTTAATGATCAATATGGAGTTTTATAATTAATTACGAAACATTTATTACAAGAATAATAAATAAAGGTTAAAAAAGAATTGGATAATTAATGTGGATTTAAATGGGGTGGATGGATATAATTAAAATTGGAATTTTATTGTTTCTTTTAATAAAATTTAATTATGGGGGTTTTCAAAGTTCTGTTTTTATTTAATGGGGTGTAATATTTAGGTGAATTTAATGAGGTTATTGGGTATCTTGATGAAACACTTAATTAAATAAGCAATTTTGAATTTAATGGAGTGTGGTTATTTAATAGAGTTGTTGGGTTATATCAAAGGTTTGAGTAATAATAATTATATTTTTATTATTATGGTTTTACGAGTGTCATAATTATTGATCATTATGGATATTATTATTATAAATAATAATAGTAATGAATTGGGGGGTTTTGGTTGGATTTTTAAAAAATGAAAGTTTTAAAAATAATAATAACAACGATTTAATTATTATTATTATTATTTTCAAGGAAAAAAGAATTTTATTAATTCTGGGAAAGAAATTATTTTTTCTATTACTTTGATGTCAAAGATATTTTAATATAATTGAAGAGTAAAGAGGAGTTTGATTTTCTCAAATGTAATGTTTCCTTTAAGAAGGATTAACTGGGGAGTTTTTTTTACTTTTTAGATAAGTGTTCAATGTGTATAATAATAATAATAAAATGAGTATTATAATTATATTTTATTATTATTATTATCGCATTAATGTTAGTTACAAAGTGGTATCATAGGTTTAGGTTTTCTTTTTTCCCTTTTTCTTTCTGTTTTGGGGTTGGTAGACATGAGACTAGGAATGTGTCGGCGCTTGGGTTAATAGCCATGCTTGGGACTGATCACCTCATGTATGAGAAATGACTGAGTGTCCAGGGATGAGAATTGATGTTTTTACTATTAGAGGTTACAGTTGATATGATTTCACCTTGAGTGACTGGTGTATTTTCGACTGTTTATTGATTTTGCGAATTTTGAAAAATAATTGTCTTGGCCTGATATGGCAAGGAAGTTTCGTACATGCATCATCTTAGTAACTTAGAGATTCACATGTCATGCATATAACATGCCATGTAGTTTCATTAGTAGGATGCCTACTAATTTGGATTGTGTTCCTTGGGTGTAATGCCATGTTTTGATCTGCTTTAGTATTCCTCTCTAGATAGCTTGTTCCGGTACTAGATTTAACATGCTTGAGTGATTATATTCCATACTATTTCAGTTATTAGAATGTTTGTTTGTTGTGCCATGCTTCTTGTGTTATAACATGTTGTTGTGTTACTGCTTATGCTAACATGTTAGAGATGTTTTGGATATGTGAAAGGGGTGCTAAAGATAAAATGTTAAATAAATGTTGATTGTGATAAATGGGATCCAAATTCCAGTGACAAGGTGTATGGGTGCCTTGTCTATTGGTAGATGGCCACCCTTGTGTTTGATCCTTATACACCCATAATATGTTTGAAAATTGTTACAAATGTAAAACTGCTAAGTTTTGATTATAATGAACTGTTGTTGGATTGATTTTAGAAGAACCTAGATTGAATAAATTGGAACTTTGGCGGTTGCCTTTTCTGTAAAAGGAATTTAGATGCTAAATTGCCTATTTATATTTGAATAACTTTGAATGATTATTAGAGAGGATTTTTGTGATAACATGCCTATTTTTTCCCATAGGTTGTTGTTTTAAAAACCAAGTAATTTTTTTTGTGAATATGTACTTGTGTGTATGTTGAAATTAATTCAAATGTTAAAAGGTTGAAATTAATTAATTAAAATTCCTAAAAGAAAAAGGGGTTTTTGAACCTTGTGATTTCAGTTTTGCGTGAGAGAGGGTAAATTTTTATGTTTTGTAAGGGGCTAACCTGTGGTAGGTAGTACCCATAGAATGTTCTAGGATATTAAAGTAAGTTCGTCCCACTACTCGGGAGGACTTCTTGGGACTCGGTTGTTTTGGCATGCTGATAGGTTTATGTTATGGATTTTTTTATGATCAATGTTTGACATGGTGAACATGGTTCAAGGAATGTCACACACATGCACTAATGTATTCTAAAAACACACATTGGTGAGCGGCTAATCTTTTCTTGAGACAACAAGGAAAATCCTAAGGTGGGTTTTGTTGCATCATTTTTGATAAACGTGTTTGCAGGTGATGTCAAGATTTTAGAATGAAGTTGTCCAGTAATATTTTGACTGATCTTTTTAAATGAATTTGGTAGGTCGTATGATTTAGTAGTGGTTCTCGATGTCTTCTCGAGAATGAGAAGTTTTTATGGTGGGTATATTGTAAAGTCCCGTGTTTTTGAACCGGGTTAAAATACGAATGTTTTAGATTTTTTTTTGATTTATCAACTGTTCAATTTTTTTAAACCGAGATCTGGAGTTTTATTCTGAGTGTTGTAACACCTAATGGTGTCATTTCTAGAATTTCATAATTACCTGATAAATTTTAGCAGGTGTCCCGATGAGTCTCGGGTGCAGTGGATCTAGAAAAATCCACTTTAATAGATCTGCATGGGCAGTGCATGGTTGCGGTCCAACCTGTGAAATTTATATTATTTAACAAATTCCTATTATTTTTTTAATTAAATATGATTATATGATAGTTTTGGATTAATTAAAATAAAGTTTTAATAATAATAATAATAATAATGAAGTCATTATTACTATTATTGTGGTTGTTAAATTTATTGAATGTTAAAGAATTAATTAAATGGAAGTCGAAGGTATTGACGTAGCTTTTGGGTTTATCAAAGAACCATTTTATTTAAATGAAGTGTTTCAGAATTATTAAAGGATGATTTTTTATTAAATGGAGGAATGTGCTAATAATAATAATTTCATTGTTATTATTACGGAGTCATCAATTATTTTGATACTTTGAGATTTTAATGGCATATTAAAGGAGTGTATCATTTGTGAAAATTAAATGTGGATTCTAAGCTTTTAAAAGAAACTTTTAATTAAAAGAGGGGTTATGGGTTGGAGTTTTTATCATATTAATGATATTGTAATAAATTGGGGGTTTGGGTTTTTAAATAAATGAAATTTTGAAGAATAATAATAATGATGTTATTATTATTTTTGTGGTTACTTAGTTAAATAAATGTTAAAATAATTTAATGATTAATATGATGTTTTATAATTAATTACAAAAAAATTATTACAAGAATAATAAATGAAGGTTAAAAACGAATTGGATAATTAATGTGGATTTAAATGGGGAGGTTGGAAATAATTAAAATGAGCGTTTTATTGTTTATTTTAATACAATTTAATTATGGGATTTTTCAAAGTTCTGTTTTTATTTAATGGGGTTTAATATTTAGGTGAATTTAATGAGGTTGTTGGGTATCTTGATGAAACTCTTAATTAAATAAGCAGTTTTGAATTTAATGAAGGAGTGTGGTTATTTAATAGAGTTGTTGGATTATATCAAAGGTTTGAGTAATAATAATTTTATTTTTATTATTATGGTTTTACGAGTGTCATAATTATTGATCATTATGGATATTATTATTATAAATAATAATAGTAATGAATTGGGGAGTTTTGGTTGGATTTTAAAAAAAATGATAGTATTAATAATAATAATAATAATGATTTAATTATTATTATTATTATTTTCAAGGAAAAAAGAATTTTATTAATTGTGGGAAAGTAGTTATTTTTTCTATTACATTGAATTAAAAGAGATTTTAATTTAATTTAGGAGTAAAGGGGAGTTTAATTTTCTCAAATGAAACGTTTCCTTTAAGAAGGATTAATTGGGGAGTTTTTTTACTTTTTAGATAAGTGTTTAATGTGTATAATAATAATAATAATAATAATAATATGAAAATTATTATTATCTTTTATTATAATTATTATCACATTAATGTTAGTATTATTATTGGGGTTTAAGAGTTTAATAATAACTATTATTAATGGCAATTAATTTAAGGGTTTGAAAAAGAAAATAAAGGGAATCTAATTCCCCTCTTCTTCCTCCCTACGCACAAGGTGCAACACACACGCAGTAGTGCACCCCCTGACATGTCCCCTTCCTCCCTCCTTCAAGCTCCCTCCTCAGTGTGAGCTCCTTCCCGTGGTGTGACCAAGAGGCACATGAACCCCTGAACAACCCTCCCTACAGCAGCATGACACCTGGGTGCAGCTCCTGCAGCGCGCGACCTCCGTGGCACAACCCCCCTCCGGGCAATACCTAGAGGCGCACCACCCCTCTCCTAGACTCCACTTTGTGCGTGACGATTCCCCTCAGACTCTTCACGAATATTGTCTGCCTCGTCAAGGTGAGTCCATCTGCATATAACTAGTGTTTCACATCAATCATTTGACTCCTCTCTCTTTCCTTGTTTTCTCAACTAAAACCCAAAGGTTCAGGTTTAATCTGATCATTGCGTTCCTCAATTTTTAGGATATGTGAATGTTGACTCAGGACCCATTGGTCCATAATATGACATCTGCCACCAAGGGTGAGGCGGATGGTCTCGAATTGTCTTGGCAATGTTGGTTCGGGTTAGTTTCTAAACCCGCGGTTTGGTTTTTCACCAGTTATATTAAGGCCTGTTAAATTTTTTATGAGTTCCTGGTACCAAGTTAGAGGTGCGTTGTTCATTACAACTTTGATTCTTGTTACCAGTTTAATATATTTAACTTTTGTTGATCAATGTAGACAACGCGCATGCACACACACACACACACACACACATATATATATATATAAAGGTGTTCAAACGTGAGATTACGGACCAGTTGTGTAATAGTTTCTTCCATGTACATTAAAGCACTTAGGATTTAAAATGGTGCCCCCCCGAGGCAGGGTCTCAAATCCTTAACACTTTATATTATGAATTATAGCTTCTTTAAATAAATTGAGAATGTAAGTTTCCTTGATTATGATATGTCGATGCATGACACTTTTGAAGTTATTAAATGATGCCGCCCATGTGAGATAAATGAGGGCTTGAACTTGTGTTGTTTTTAAGCATGTTTTGCTAATTTGGTTAAAGTGATATGATTAAACAGTTAAATGATTTGAATGGGAAGAATTTATAATAGGGTAATTAATTGTATAATTAATTATCAAGTCATGAGTTGGAATAAAATTTGTGGCTTTTAATGATGATTGGGAATATTGAATATTTGACATGTTCAAAAGTATAAATTAGTAATTGGTAATAATCAATGGATGGATTAATTATTACATGTTAAATGTTAAATGGTTAATTAATTTATGATTGGTTTAATAGATAATATTTAATTAATTAATTTTTGAATTAATTAATTTTCACTCATTAAATTAAGATTGTGAATTGATTGTTTGTTACGAATGTTGGCCAAGGGTACTTTTTAATACTTGTTAGATTTCCATTCATTAAGTTGTCTTGGATGGAGTTGTTCTATATTATGATATGATGCATGAGATGGTTGCTAAATATATGGGCTTGTTCAACATGTTTTGTGATGATTATGACATGCATGTAAATTATTAATGTCCTGGACGAATCACTGTTTGAGTTGACGGGTTCAGACTTGTTAACGAATTTGGATGATTAAATGTTGAGTTAATTATTTATTTGGCTTGCTAAGAACAATTGATTGTTAATTAATTATTTACTATTGAGATGTTGAATGGTTAATTAAGGGTTAACTTTTGAAGGGAAATTTATGTTGTTAATTAGTTCTTGAATTAATTAACGGATTGGATTAATTAATTTATGAATTAATTAATTGATTGTTTTGAGGTGTTAGACATGGTGTTCTACACCAATGATAAATATATATGTATGAGTGATAAACGGGTTGTGAGACAAGGACTCAAGCTCCAAAGACTCATGGGGTGATAAACATGGTGTTCTACACCAACGATAAATATATACATATGATTGATAAATGGGTTATGAGATAAGGACTGAATCTCCAAATACTCATGGGGTGCTAGACATGGTGTTCTACACCTAGCTTGCAAGAAAATATTCTTTTATGGGTTAGGTACTCATGATCCAAATACCCATGGGTTGTGAGACATGGAATGACACTCCAAATACTCACGAGGGTGCTAGACAAGATGTTGTACACCCATTAATTAACATTGGACTGTGGGTCCAATTGTTCGTGCATGAAATGATTTAATGGTTAATGAAGGCTGTTGAGACATGATGATTTGTGAATTGTTTATGAGGAAGGTTTCAGACTTATTTATGAATTGGGTGAACCACTTTTAGTAGGCGAGCTCAGACTTAGTATATGAAAGGTTGAATTGAATAACTTATGACACGTTATCCAAGCCAAAGCACAATCTTGAAATTAGTCTTTACTTTGATTACTTAGATGGTCTTTAGAGACATCTGTGGTGAGTGATTTATATGAGAGATGTTGGGCGCATGCCGAATCTCAAGACCATCATAATTTATTAAGATTGGATTAATTACTAATCGATGAATGAATATGTAATGAATATTGAGTATTTATGACAAATGTATAATGTAGGTTCGTACACCAGGTGAGGGATGAAGTAGGTACTTGGGTATATATTTAAATTGTAACTTTTACTTAATTTATGCATTACTTCACATGTTATAAGTTATTTATTAAATGTCTGGTTTGGGGTAGACACTGGTGGTCCCGACCTACTGAGATTTATATCTCACACCCTACTCGGGCCGCCATTGCACTGGGTACCCGAGTAGATTCTATTTGGTTGCAAGACCATGCTATTTTCATTTACTTGGGAGTTAGGAGCACATGACTAAGAAGAGGCTCAGGATGCTCGAGGAGATCACCCTTGGGGCTTTGAGTCATTATATATTTATTTATGCATTTAAATGTAAAGTATGTTGTTTTTTTCACTATTTTCTACTTTTGTATAATTAGCATGTCATGCATGCATCCGCTATATAATTTGGTGTTGGCCATTTGTTTTGAACAAAATTTATAAAATCCTCTTTCCGCTGCTTATTCATTTATTATACCATTAATGTTATTTATTTCCTTTGCCTATTTTTGAACACTAAAATGAGGGTATAGTTTCCTCACTGACTATCCTTAGACCCTCACTGCTAGTCAGTAGCCTCTGGCGTACGGGGAGACATGCTTGAGGTCATGTGGCGACCGGTCCGGCCTCCGGTTTAGTGGTGAGCTGGGTCGGGAAGTTACAACGTGCGAGCATGTTTTTATAACTTCTGAACCGGTGCTCGGAATTAAAATATGAGGGCACCGTTGAACTCGCAACGCTGATTTTCACTTAAGGATACTTTCATCTCGATGACAGTTGGTCGAGGGTGAAAGTTAGTTTTTGGGTTTTTTGTGTAAGAATAAAATAAAAATAAATTTGTGAAAACCTTTCATTTTTATTTGCAACACCCATGTGAGTGTTGGGAGGTGGGGTCCACCAGAACTAAACCTCCATGTGGAAGTTGGCAGTGGGGACTGCCAAACCTTAACCTCCCATGAGAGGTTATGGTGGTGGGGACCACCCGAGCCTAACCTCCCATGAGTGGTTATGGTGGTGGGGACCACCTGGGATTAAACCCCCCTTTTAATTAGGAGAAAAACCTCAACTACCTCATTAATGTGGAGGAGTATCTTGATCTTCCCCCACATTAATTGTGCCAATTCACATACCTTTAATTGTGACAACTTAGTTAATTGGATTTCCCCCTTTTTAAATTAATTAACAACATCGTTGGAATTTAGGAAGGTTCCAAATAAATGAACCGTCATAAATTCCATGATCGTTACCCACCTTTCCCACTCTCCTATATATATGGAGTTTGGGAGGAGGATTTTGGACAGCTTCACAAAGCAAAGAAGCACTGGTAAAGTGACATGACACCCAAAAATTGGAGGATTACGCTCTCCAATGAAGAATGCTTCCTCCTCGAAGAACGCCTCCTCCACGAAGAACGACGACAAGGAATGTCTTTGACTGTGAAAAATCGACGCATGAGCCTGGGATTGGTAGTGTGTGGAGGAAGAGACCAATGTTGAAGACTTCCCCTTCTTCCTCATGGCAACACCAACAATGAACAAGGTAGGGGGTTTATTTGCGTGATAATACTTTACTTGTTTTCTTTTGCGGTTTGGGAAAGAATCATTGTAGAGATTGTAAAATTTTAAGTTCATCGTTCTTATTTCTTATTGAGCCAAATTCTACTACCCTAAATGCAGAGGGTGCGGGCCAAACCAACATGGCCCAACCCCTCTGTCGTTCTTCTTTGGTGTACTCTTTGAAATGGAGGAAGACGACGAAGACGACGAAGGCGATGAAGGCAACGACGCCACCACCCGCGGCCACCGCGACCTGCGTCTCCCCCATGGAACTCCAGTCTTTCCAGATATGCCTCTCACCAGACACGCACCCTTACTGCACCCCATCGCCCTGGGCCGAACCAGCCCCGCGCCCCGACTCATGCTACCCGCCGGTCGAGGCATCCTGGTCGCGCAGCCCGCTGGCCGCACCGCCCTCACCGCGCCATCCGCCGACCGAGCCACCCTAGCCACTTCGGCCTCCCAGTCGAACTGGACCTGGTCGCGTCACCCGCTGGCTGAACTGGCCTTGGATGCGCCACCCCGACCCCTCGACCGAGCCGCCCCATGCCGCGCCCCCATAGCCCTCCAAGCCGAACCGGTCCCGCGCCCCGGGCCGAGCAGTCCTCGAGGCACCCTTTGGGCCGAGCCACCCATGTGGCACCCTCTAGGCCAAACCACCCTCGCACCGACCCGTGGCTGGTCTGCACCCTCACGGCCTGTCTGCACCCTCGCGGCCAGTCCATGCCCTCGTGGCTGGTCCGCGCCCTCATGGCTCTCCACGGCCCCTCGTGGACTACTGGCCTGGGCCCAGACCCAACTGGTCAGGCTAAGCCAAACCGAACCGGGTCAGCCCATGTTGGGTTGGGGCGGGTCGGTTCAACTAGGTCGGAGTGGACCTGGGCCCACTACGACCCATTTACGCTCCTTCGGCCATATCTTTGGAACCAAATGTCCGTTTGACGAACCGTTAGTGGCGCTGGAAATCTTGGAGTGAGACAGTCCCTTTGAGTACATTCCACTGAGTTTTGGATTGAGATGGGAAACAGTTAGGTTGGATCGAGCACGAATCCAACCGGGCCCCTGGGACTAAAATACTAATAACTCACAGACCGGGCGTCCGTTAGATGCACCGTCTATTGCGTTGAGACCCCTATGATGTGGCAGACCTTTGTGATACTTCTTCATGGTACTTCGTGACAATTGGGGTATCAACTAGTAGCTTGTGGAGTGGATCCTCCTGGAGATGAGCAAGCATGGTGCGGAGACCTAGTATCTGGCTGAGACCTGACGACTGCTGACCGTTTTGACTCGGAGTGACTCTACTAGCCCAGTGGGGAGCACCTTGGTGTCATAGAAGACCCACAATGGGGAGTGCCTTGGTGTCACAGCAAACCCATGGTACTAGATAGGAGGAGTACCTCAGTAGGCTATGAGGGGGAGCACACTTGGTGACGTGGAAGACCCACAGTGGGGAGCACGCTTGGTGATGCGACAGATCCACAGTACTCGACAGGAGGAGTACCTCAGCAGTACAAGGTTAGTGGGAAGCACGCTTGATGTCACGGCAGGCCCACTGTACTATATAGAGGAGGAGTTCTCCAGCAGCCGAGGTTTCGACAATGTGACTGGGGATGTTACTTGATACTACCCATAGAATAAAATTCTGGTTGATATGAGTTAGTTTTCTTTGTTTTCCCCATGATTGAGATGGATCACTTAATAACTTAGGATTATGTATAGAAATATACCAAATTAAGGTTATCTGTTGATTTCATACTTTTTGTTTTATCCTTGTTGGATTTTGTGAGACATAGAGGGTCTCGGGGTCCCTACTGAGTATCGTTATACTCACCCCTGCACGGGTTATGCCCGCACCTTATTGTGTTGGATGCAGACGACGAACATCACTAACTATGACCGAGAGTACTAGGACTAGACGATACCTAGAGGTGGACCTTACGATGAGTCAGTTCACAGAGGAGACAGATGGACGAGGAGTGCTGAGGAGGCGATCTATACCTAACCTTCAGTTAGGAACCTCGGAGGATGATCCAGTAGATTCTTTTCTTTTTCTTTAGTTGTATTTAATTTCAGTTGTACTTGTACTTTCCAGTTGGGATTGTATTCTGGCCCCTTTTTACTTACTTTACTCACTTTTTTACTATACAATTGACATGCGTTCATACCTTTTTGTGGGTTTGGTTATGTGTGTTTACAGGTTATAATGGCAATGCCTTCCAAATTTTAGGGAATTACGCCTTTGGTGCTAGTCGACAGCCCCGGGCCTATGGAAGGCAGGCTTGGGGTAGTCACGACACGGGCCCCAAGGGATGGGTTGTGACAAGTTTATATTCCAAATAGATTATTATGACTATTTATATCAACCAGTCCACTAAAAAAACAACACACAACAAGAAGCATATTAAAACATCCCAATAACCACATCCACCACCACATTTCATCACAACCCCACTGATCAACCATATCATTCCCACTACCCCATAAAAATCATATCTCATACCACAAAAAAAATATTTTTATATTTAGAAAATGATCTCTTTTCAATTTCACTTCATTAATTTGGGGTGTTATCACACAAGCCATTAGATTATGGGGAATTTAATTCATTAATCAAATATATGTAATTATCCAATTACATATTACATGTTTGTAAGAAACTGCACAACATGCATTCTATAGTTCACAAGATAGAATCAAAATCAAGGACCACCAATGACCATGTTTTTTAGTGGGTAATCTAGCACATAAAATTAATAACATCAATAAATAACAAATAATCCGTAAGATCATACATCACATTTTCCTTCCCCTTAATATTTAATTTAAACCAATTCATTTATCTTTATTAGCCCGGATTCAACCATATTTATGAGAATAAAAATTATAAATTCATCACTCATGATACACATAAAAAGAAATAAATGAAAAATCATACATGTAAGGAAACAATCTTTCACAAAAAAAATCCACCAAAATAGGGGGTCTATATACATGAGGAAACTACCTCTTTTGATAGCAATAACTCTAAACAACTGCATCAACACATTCTATGAATCCATGGAAGAAGGATTTGGAGGATATAATATCAATAAAAAGAATAATTAATGAATGAAGGGAAGATCTCAACCTTAGAAAGATTAGATCTAAAACTAACGGGATTCAAAACAGTTTAGTTGACCACTAAAGGCCGATCTCATTAAATCAATGTATTTTAAACATTTTAAAGGAATCCATACTCTTTATAAACTCAACATATGATTGATCAATTTTTAAAAGGCTTTAAAATTCATTAATTAAGTTATTAAAACCACTTCTCATCAAAAAGACATAAAAAGGTAAAAACTATAAAAAAATGGAAGCACAGTTCATAAGTCATCGCAAGAAAGAGTCACTGTCAGAATGACTCACTGCCTGGATGAGTCACTACTAAAATGAGTCACCACTAGGATGAGTCAAAACCAGAATGAGTCACCACCAGAAAGAGTCACTAATGGGATGAGTCACCACTAGGATGATTCACCACCAGCATGAGTCACCACTAAGATGAGTCACTACCAGGATGATTCACCTCTTAGATGAGTCACCACCAGAATGAGTCACTATTAGTATATGTCGCCACCAGGAAGAGTCACTGTCTGGTTGAGTTACTGGTAGGATGAGTCACCGCTTGGATGAGTCACCATTGGAAGACTATAAATTTATAAAACTGTTGGAATGTCTCACCATTGGAATGACTCGTATGTCTCAAAAACACGTCGAACTACCCAATAGAAACCTCAATTATCAAATTTTGGTAAAGTAACTGTCCAAAAGGTTTGAGACATTATAGAACTAATCACCAAATTTTATAGTTCTAATTCCAAAATTTTCATAAAATTTACAAGATTTAATTTCAAACAGTGGTAAAAATTAATTTTAAAATAAGCGTAAAAAAATAGTGATAACAATTTTTTTTGAAAAGTTTTTTTTGAAAAATAAAAATAAATTTATTCCCATTTATTTATTTGTAAAAATAATTAGATGAATGATAACTAAATTTATTGAATATATTATAAATAAATTTTATTAAAAAATATTATTTAATAGTGATCAAATTAGTTTATTAAAATTAAAATACATTACAAACATAATTTTTATTTTGGAAAAATAATTCTTTTCTCCATAAAATGACTTTATCCTCAATTAAAAACAATAGAAAATAATTTAATTAATGATTATTAATATTTATAATTCTATAAACAATTCAATTTCAATAATTTTTATATTTCAAATAATAATTATTTAGCTTTTAAAACAAAAAAATGATTTTAAAACAAAACATTTATGTTTATTTATAAATACTCAAATTGGTACATTTTATAGCCACATAATTATTTCATGGATTTAATTAACTTAATTTTTAGTTATTTAAATTAATTTTATCAATAAATTTTAATGATACAATTTTTGAAAATTATAATATTTAATAAAAGTACACAATTTATAAAACAATTATTTCTAAAATCAATGATATTTTCAAAGTGAATTAAAATTAATATTTAAAAATATTAATATCTTAAAATGTGTTTCATTTTATAATGTATAATAATTATTCAATTAAGTTGGGTGTTTTGTGATTTTCAAGCTATCAAACACATTAAATTTATTTAAATGGAAAATATACACTAAAAATAGGGGGAATTACATTCTACCACCCTTATAAAAATGTCACCCTTGAAATTTCATTACTCTAGAGAAAAAAATATGGATTTTATTTATTCATAAAATCCTTGGGATCCCATGTTTCCTCTTCAAAATTTATGACTTCTCTAAAGAACCTTAAACATGATATTTTTCATGTTTCACAGCACTTTATCTATATGATGTAATATTTCTATTGGTTTTACCTCATAGAAGAGATCATGATCCTATGGCATGACCTCTATGTTTAGTACATTTAAGGGTCATATATCTCTTTCATCAAAAGTGATAAATTGAACACATGATCCACTTGAGAGAGGTTCAATGGAAGTGTCAAGTGATAATCAATTATCCCTACTCGGTCGAGAATCATTAAGGGGATAATTCATCTTGGGAATAACTTTTCATTATTTATAAATCTCATAACATTCATACAGAGAGATATTCAGAGAAATACCTTCTCTATAACTTAGAATTATTAATACCATCAATAGTTATTCATATAACTCTTCCATTGACTCTGAATAGTTTTGATGTGTTGATCTATGCATTGAATCTTATTAGACATATCTTGAGAAAGATCCAATACCAAAAACACACACTCTACAATTTCATCCCAACATGTTGGAGTTCTACAAATCTTCCCATACAAAGAATCATAAAGATATATTCAAATTATATAATGTAAATTATAAAAATATATTCAAATTATATAAATATATATTCAATTTTATTATATGTGAACTCTACCAATGTAATATGTTGATCCCATCCACCATTGAAATCCATTTAACATAATCTCAACATATCATCCAGGGTTTGAATGGTCCTCTTAGAATGACAATCTAAGGATGTGTCACACCCAAAACATGATTTATTAATTATTTAATTATATCTGGTTTTAAATTTTAAATTTGGGGGGTTTCCAGTAGAGGCACATAGGTGGTGCATGGTTTGACCAACCGTGTTGCCAAATCATGCGTTGCTTATAGGATTTAAAAAAATAAAAAAATAAAAAAATATAAATTAAATTAAATAAAAAAAATATTTAAATAGTAATAATAATAATGATAATATTATTATTTTGATTATAATTATTATTACATTTAAGTTTTTTTATTGAAACCCTAGGTCTCTTCCTCCTCCTTGCCCTTTGTATAGTGCGTCTCCCCTTACCACTTACATGACCCAACCTCCCCCTTCTTACCTATCCTCCTTGGACATGCGACCCCAACCAGAAGAGGCCCTATAGCGCACCTACCTCCCTCCTTTGATTGTGGATACAAGCATGGTCATCTTTCCCCCTCTGCTGCTCGCACGACCCACCCCCCTCTCCAGCTCGCATGACTCAACTGATTGAGAATGCTCTGGAATGCCACTCCATCCCTATGGTGATCGCTCCACCACTCGATTTTGGGTGAGAATCCCTCTGGTGAGTTTCCCCTCCCATTTTCCTTCCTTATTTCATGATTTTAATCTCTTCCAGGTGGTGTGTATGACTTGACCGAACACTAGGGTTTTTAGAGAGCTGATGTTTTGGCCTTTCTATCCTTGATAGGGTGTGATATGGATCTTTTAGGTATCCTTTATGTGTGTTCTAGTGTCTTCCACTGAAAGTGATTCATTTTAGACCGTTTTGGTCCACCTGCCATTATATTCGGTAAGGGTTTTCAATTATTTTGTTTCAATTTAATTTTAATGTAGGGGGTTTTGTGATATTTGAGTTGTTAGTAATTTATTTTGGGTACTTGGTTCTTTTTCATTGTGTTTATAGTTATTGGTATTTTTTTTCTAATGTGTGTTTGGACCTTGATGCGATTGTTTTGGGTTGTAGGTGCTGAGAATGCCTATATGTTCATGCATAGGGTAAGGCACACACACACACACACACACACACACATATATATATCTGCCCTATTTGTATATATTCCCTTATGGTGTGGGTAATATGTGTAATTCAGTTATGGTTATATATATAGATATGTATCAATGCATGTGCATGTATGCACCTAGGTCTGTTTTGAGTGGTCTTCAGAAAATAGAGGCATGTTTGAGGTTGGTCCCCTATGCATATTCCATAAATTTGAATTCCATAATTTCTTAAGTGTTTTAAAAAGTTATTTTAATATTAAATATTATATATGTGCAATGAAAAATTGATGGAAATTCTTGGTGTTGAACTTACCTTTTTTATGGTTCGCTTTTATGTTTTTAAATGTGTAGTCTTTATTTAATTGTGATTCCAAGAATTCTTTGGAATGCTTGACACTTTAAATTCTTAAAGGAATTTTTTAAAATGGTTTTGGGCATGTAGTTGGAATTTCCTTAGATATTTGATGTGTTCATATTATTTTTGGATGTTGTATTGAATGAATATGAGTTAGTGTGTGATTTTAAGAAGTGGAAATATTATGTTTTGGTTAGTTTGAAAAAATGCATGGGTTTTGGAATGAAATTGAGGTTAAGTGATATTTATAGTTTATTAAAAGGTTTGATTTGTTTTAATAATGGTTTCAAGTTGTTTTGAAATATGTAAATTCATTATTATTTAATTGAAGTTTAAAATGGATTTTAAAACTTAAAAGTGTTGGGTAAACATGTTTTCTAAAGTAAATATATTACTTGAAAAGTAACGAGGCCTATTTGGCACCTTGAAAAATGATTTGTGAAAGTGGAAAACCCCTCTTGAGGTGTTCCCCCTAGTTTTAGAATTATGATATATGTGTTAGTATGTGATTAGTGATATGTTCCTAGTGTTGAGGATTGTGCATTGTTGTGTGATGTAAAAAGGGGAATGCTCTTAAGGAGGGAGATTAGTGGTGGGTTGTTGAATGGGTTTTTAGATAAATAAATCTATATGTTTATATATGTGTTCTAGATAAAATATGACCACCATTTTGAATAGAACACATGGGTAAACCCTGGGTACCTAGGTGGGTAGACTTGGACTAGTATGCTATATGATTTAGAAGTGGTTCAACCTAGTTTTTTCTAGTAGGATTGACACTATAGCTCTAAAAAAACATGGTTCATGATTGGATACCACTAGGGTTATGGGGATATCCCCTACTAGAGGTTCATGCATGAGAAAATAGCTAGTCGTGGTTTCTATACCACATTTCACTGATGTATGAGGTTCCTCAGGACTCATTTGTTCTAGTTACCTATAGGGTTTGACCATGGTGCTCGATTATGAGATGGTGTTTGTGAAATGATTTCCATTTAGTTTTTATAATATTGTTTCCTCTTTTTTAAAAATACATGTATTTAATTTAAACAGTTTTACTTTCATTTTAAAAAGATCATGAATTCTTGTAAACTATTTTGGAAATGCGATAAAAAGGGAAAGGTTTTTCTTAGAAATGGTTGCCTCAATTTTTAAGAATGTTAAATATTATTATTATGAGGTTGTGTTTTCAAACTAGCATGATTTGGGTTTCTTTTTAAAGGTAAGGGCATATGGTGTTTTTATTCTTTGACATTCCTATCGAGCATCTCGATTCTCACACCTACTTTATTTTTTAGTTTTAGGTTCCTCTAGTATTGGATATCTCTTGGAGCGAGTGTGGTTTATGTTTTGTGGTGACCCATGGTGTCACTTAAGGTATGTATAGTTTCTTAGTTTATTCCTTTTTCCACTACCAGTTTGTTTAGTTTATTTTCTTCTATTTATTTGTTTTGTTTAGTTTATGTTTATTTATCTATGTTTTGTTAGGGGCCAAATAGTTCCCAACTAGTTTATTTGGATGCCCAACACTAGTCTCCAGCCTGTGGGGATAATAAATGCCCTTTGGACCTTGTCACATATTGAATCAGGAGAATGATTCAAGGTTGACCTGGGTTAGTTCATAAAAAAATGGTATTTGAGGAGGCCCTCATTATTTTGGGGTGTTAGGTAGCTTTGAGATTAGGTTTGTTGGGATTCAAGAGGTAGGTGTAGGAAGAACATCATGACCCTTTTACCATCCTGATCATTGAGTTTCCAGGGGTATTATGGGATTTTAATTCTTCTTTTCCCCTATCTGTGTGGATGAGGGATGACAAAATGGCTGATCTAGTGTTATACAATGGGATTTCATGGAGTAGCGACCCATGTACAACCCAAGTGAAGGGTTCAAGATACTTTATATGGTTGATGATCACTCAGATCATGGTTTGTTAATCCACGTTTCCATGTTGGAATAGCCACTAGTCCCTTATTTTTATATGTTTTGATGTGAGTTATGTTTGGAAGAGTTTTGGGTCGACTTGAGTGGATTGCAAAAATGAAAATGGTTCATATAAAAGGTGTTTTCAAAAGGGAATGTGGTTTTGGGTTGGAAAAGTGGTTTTTGAAATGGAAATTGTTTTATTTTAATGGAATGGGTGGTTTCAAAGGAAAACATGATAGGTGTTTTTTGAATTTTTTTGGGACCATGGAAACACTTTTTTGGAATGTGAAATTAATGTTGGTTAGGAATTTGTGCTTTACGTTGAATGGATTGTTTTGAAAATTAAAAGTGTTTTTAATTGACCATTGGTATTCTTATGAATTATCACATATAGGGAAGTATGCATGTGACCCATGGATAATTGGTGGTATGTGTGGATGGGTTTTTGAGCTAGTGCAAGGATATATATTTGTGTGTGTGTGTGAGACATCATGAAATACTAGTGGTTGATATTTAAGTTGTTTTGTTTTATAAAAAATGGTTTTCAAGAAGGGTAATTTCAATATTTTGAAAAATGAGTGGAAAATCGTTTAACATTTTATTTTCATGTTTGATATCCTTTTTCTTGGGCATTTTGTTTTGGAATGATGAGAGTGTGGTCGAAAGGGTGATTTGAGTTTGAGTTTTAGTTTGTGATTGTAGTGTGGAATTTTGATTTATGATCCATTTTTATCTAGCTACATACTTCTTTTTTTTTATTATGCTTCCCAGAAAAGTCATAGAGGGTTCTAGTGAGTCTTTTTTAGTGTTTGGTTCTACCTAGACTATTAGCAGAGTGGTGGAATTGAGTTATTTTTTAGTTATTGTCCATATTCCATTGTGATCATGATCTATTGAAGGTAGAATACTGGCATGATGAAATCATTGGTGTTTTTAGGTTATTGGGAACACCTAAATATATGAGAGCTTGTGATGGTTTGAGTTCATTTGAAGGTTCAACTTTGGATTGGTGTAGGAGATAATCCCAACATTGTTTCATGATGGGATGTCTTGGATGGATTTAAAGACCACTTTCATCCGATGGTTTATACCAAGGAGGTGAAGGTAATGAAATTGGAAGAGCTCATGAGTGCCCAACAGGACTGAAGAACAGTGGAGGCCTACATTGGGTATCTCAAGGAGTTAGTTCCTTTTTCTCAGAATATATCATCACATAATTAGTTAAAGTTTCTATTATGTGGTGTCTCAGTCCAAGGTTCAAGGACTGATTATTTTTTAGCATTCAGGAAGGTTCCCCATCCGGTGAGGAGAGTGAATTAGAGGAACCTATTTTTAATAAGTCTTATTATCACTTCAATCTTTTAAGAGTCGGGCCACTCTCTTGTTTTCTTATAGTGTGGTTGAATTGAATACTTTAAGTTTTCTTTTTCATCATTATTTGAAGGATTTCCATAAGTTATGGTTGTCTTTTAGTGGCTTGAAATTTTCAAAACTGAGGTGGTTAAGGTTTTTGAGGAAATTATGAATGAGTATTTCTTTGATTATTTTCATTGACAACTCTACCTAGACTCTAAATTGAGTGGTAGAGTGAAACGTCCCGACCCAAGTTACCATCAAACCTGGTAGACAGACCGGTCACCACATGGCCTCAAGTGCATCTACCCAAATGCCAGAGGCAGTTGACCAGCAACGAGGGCCTAGGTGAGTCCGTGGGGAGACTATGCCCTCATTACCAAAGTATCACAGTGGAATAAAAACATACAATATTGGAAGAAGGTAACCAATAGACAACACATAGACAGAAGAAATAGATAAAAATATAAGGATCTGATATATATAGGATGGTTCAAGTCAATACAATATAGTACAAGTACACAAAATATCAAAAAGAACCCAAAATGTATCCCTTATCGCATCGCAAGACTCAGCTTGGTCCTATTCACTCCTACTTTGAGCAACAAGTCCAGTACCTATACTAGGGCGTTTTCCCTTCTCATTACCTGAAATCATATAATCTTCTTGGGTCCAAAAATATGACCCAAAAAGGGTGTGAGACTAAATCCCAGTAGGCAACCACCAAAGATCCGTGCTAATCTGTTAGTGAATATATAAATAGGTGGTGTAATATGGAAATCAATAAATAAGGGAAACTAGAAAGACCAACCCAAGCTTGTGATTTGGCTTGGCGTCGCTTCAAGTATCCATTCCATTCATTAATCACTTCATTAAATTGTTCAAACCATTCCTCAAGCCTGTTCCTGGAATACTCAATTCGGAAACCAGGCATCACTCAGAGAAAACATCCACCAACACCCTACAAGCCTATTCCGACGAACCTCTAGGACCCCGAAATCGCTCTACAAGCCCGTTCTGGTGAACCTCCTAGGTACCCAGCCTCGATCTAGGTGCAGTTTAGTCTATTATCTGAGCTCATTCCTAGGATCCTATAAATAAGATCCGGGTATCACCCATGACATATCATGCCCTGTTGAGTCCGTCCATGTCATCTCATAATGGATCCATGATTCATTCAGCATTTCAGTAATAAGTCTCGTATGAGTCTGTCCATGGAAACTCACATTAGATCCATGGTTCACCCATGACTTTGTTTCACATTTTAAGAAGTTCAAAATCATTTAACTCACGTGGGCTAGTAATTCTAAAATTAGCATACAAGGGTCAAGGGAAAAAACTCCATCCCATACCCGAAACCATTTCAATTACAATTTCATCTTATTGTAATTCCATTCATATACAATCTCCATTTTTAACAACCCACAAGGGAAGGAAAGGCATGCCTCATAGGCATCCTGGGTCAAAAATCCATAAAAGATCCACTCAAGGCAACACACCCAAGGGGTGGTTCCTGTCCAAGATGTATAACCTAACACAATCACATACCATCCTATTCAGATTACCTAAAACATTCTAGGTAATAACAGGGTTAAATTACAGGTTCAAGCGGCACCCCAAAAGTGGGTGCACGACACTCTGGCATATATAAACAGCTTGAAAATTAGTGAAAAGCATGAGACCACCTACCTTAGGCTCGTACTAGATAGCTCGTCTAGTATCAGGCTCTCATTCGTCCTGGTTTGGAAGAAATATGAAGAACAGATGAAGAACGAGAAATTAGGGCATATGATCCTTAATTCAATCTGCATTTGTTATAACCAGAAGAATCGAGAAAGATTAAAAATGAATTTAGGACTTACCGTTTCGGATCTAACAAGACAAACAATGTTTGAAACGGAGATCAGACAGAGAAACAGGATCAAATCCCTCCGTAGGCCTCCTTGGGATCTCCCAAGGCTCTCCCCTTGCTGTCTAGTTAAATAGAATAGGTTAGGTTTAGGTTTCCATAAAATTTAATCAATTTAATTAAAAATTAATTAAATTATCAAAACACAGCAGGTCACATGGTTTACCTGTAGGGCCTGGATAAACTGTGTGGAGACAGTGCAGACCTTGTTGGAAGGCAAGGGGCAACTGCACGGCCACCCCACAAGGTTTCCTCAAACTGTGCATAGACTGTGCTCCTGCCTCTACCAAGCCTACACCATGGCGCACTGTTTAGCCAGGTTGTGCGCAGGCCATGTGCAAACCATGTTCCAGGCCATTTCCAGCCCAAAACATGGTTCTGGGCTCTGAACAAGCCCCAGACACCTCCGTAACTCCCTCGGTCAAGTTAGTCATCAACATTAGGCCTCAATAGAACAATTAAATTGAAAATAAATAGGATCCATACCTCGTACAAAAACCCGAGTTCTTAAAATCTTGCCCCCTTATAGCAATTTGTCCCTGAATTGCTCTATAATGGGTGGTCAAGATTTGTCTGTGAATAGATCTATCCACTGAGCACGTACTTCGGCCTCCCACTCCTAAGTCTCATCCTATAAACAGCCATGATTCCATAGAACCCATACTAGAGGAACTGACCAGCCCCAGAGAACCTTTGTGCTCCTATCAACAATACGAATTGGATGCTCCTCAAAGGATGCATCTACTTGAAGCTCGACCTCTTTAGGATGGAAGGTATGAGACAGTTCTGAATGGTATCACCGTAACTGAGAAACATGGAACACATCATTCATGGCTCGGTACCTCTGAGGTAACTGCAACCGATAAGCTACCATCCCAACCCTCTCCAGAATCTCAAAAGGACCAACATATCTCGACGATATCTTACCCTGTCTTCTGATCCGCCTGTGTCCCAGCCTAGGTGAAACACACTAGAAAACCTGATCCCCGACCTCAAACTCTAGGGGTAATCTACGACGATCAATATATGACTTCTGACGAGACTGTGCGGTATCCATCCGCTTCTGTATCAACTGTCCCTACTCAGAAGTCTCTTGAATAAGACACAATCCTAGTAAAGCTGCCTCACCTACCTCTAACCAGCACAGGGGTGATCGGCATGGCCTACCATATAAAGACTCATACGGTTCCATATGTATAGTCACATGATAACTGTTGTTATAGGCTAACTCAACTAGGGGAATATGCCTCTCCCATGAGCCCCCAAAATTCAGGACGCATTCTCACAGCATGTTCTCAAGCACTTGTATCGTACGCTCTAACTGGCCCTCAGTCTGAGGGTGGTATGTTGTGCTCAGGAGCACCTGTGTACCCAGCGCCCTCTAAAAACTCTTGAAAAAACGTGACATAAAACGAGAATCCCTATCCGAAACAATGGTACGCGGGACCCCATGGAGTCATACTATCTCCCAGATATACAACCTTCCCACCTCATCCACACTGAAGGTATCCTTGATCAGAAAGAAATGAGAAACCTTCGTGAGATTATCAACAACAACCCACACAACATCGTTACCTCGAGGTGACCTTGGAAAACCAATCATGAAGTCCATCGCAACATCATCCCATTTCCACTCTAGGATAGGTAACTGCTGTAAAAGCCCAGCTAGCCGCTGGTGTTCCGCCTTCACCAGCTGACAGGTGGAACATCTCATGATAAAACTATCCACTTCGCTCTTCATACATGGCCACCAGTACTGTCGGTGCAAGTCATGATACATCTTAGTGACTCCGGGATGAACTGCCCAAAATGAAGCATGAAACTCCCGCATTAGATCCTCTCTAATATCCACTAGAACCATACATTCCCATGGATACGAAGAACTTCATCCTCACCTATCGTCCAACCAGGAGGAGGGTCCTAACTTGACACACCTTCCCGTAGAACTAGGCCTTTTGAATCTGATAGCTGTCTCATCCTTACTCTGTCCAAGAGGGTAGAAGTCACAACTAAAGACAATAGAAAAGACTACCCTTGGCTATTCTGCACATCAAGATGCATCTCAAAGAACAAGGATATAAGCTTCCACTAATTTCTAGCATGTTGCACTGCCTGTATTTGAGTCCTCCTGCTCAATGCATCAACCACTACATTGCCCTTACCCGGCGTATAAGCAAGCTCTAAATCAAAGCACTGTTGGTACTCCACCCATCATCACTGCCTAAGATTCTGATCACACTGAGTGAAGATATATTTGAAGCTCTTGTGGTCTGTGTACACCACAAAACTTTCTCCCAATAAATAGTCTCTCCAACAGCGCATTGCATGAACAACTACTGCTAGCTCAAGATCGTGCGTTGGATAATTTCTCTCGTGTGGCCTCAGCTGCCGAGACCCGTACGCTATGACTCTGTCTCCCTGCATCAACACTGCACCCAACCCAATACCTGATGCATCACAATAGACCGTATAACTCTTTCCCTATTCTGGAAGTATCAAGACTGGTGCTGATTTAAACCTTCCTTTCTGCTCCTGAAAGGCTACTTCACAAGCATCTATCTATACAAATTTTCCACCCTTCTTAGTCAGTCATGTCAACGGCACTGCTAAGCATGAGAAATCTTGTATGAAATGATGATAGTAACCAGCAAGCCCCAAGAAACTCCGAATGTCAAAGAAATTCTTGGGATGTTCCCAAGAAACCATAGCTATAACCTTCTCTGGGTATACAGACACTCCTATCTGAGAGATAACATGGCCCAAGAAGTGAATATGATCCATCCAAAAGTGGCACTTAATAAGCTTTGCATATAGCTGATGCTCTCTTAGTGTATTCAGGACGATCTCAAGATGGTTGGCATTGTCGTCTAGATTTCGAGAATACACAAAAATATCATCCACGAAAACCACGACGAACGAGTCCAAGTAAGTATGGAACACGCGATTCATCAAAGCCCTGAAAACCGCTGGCGCGTTCGTGAGACCTAACGGTATAACCAGATAATCATAAAAACCATACCTGCTATGAAAAATTGTACGAGGTATGTCTGCAAGTCAAAGCCGCACCTGGTGATACCTTGAACTCAAATCAATTTTTGAGAACACCCTAGCTCCTCGAAGCTGGTCAAACAGGTCATCTATCTTTGGTAAGGGATATTGGTTTTTAACCGTCAGTTGGTTCAACTTTCGATAGTCCACAGACAACCTAAGAGTCCCGTCCACCTTTTTCGCAAAAAGGACCAGTGAACCCCATGGTGAATGTTGGTCGGAGTGGATAATCAATAGGGGGGTGAATTGAGTTCCAATTAAAATTTCTGTTTAAAAACTTTGAGATAAAAATCCCCCAAAAAGAATACAGAATTAAACTGTAGTGAATTTATATCACAGTAAATGTTCTGTTAGGTTCTCAAGGGATTGGTTAGTTCCCAGTTAATCAAATCAGTAGACTTGATTAACTTTTGAAACTGACTTACTGATTTACAACTGATATAAACACTTGCAGAATTAATTATCAAAGTGACTTTAAAACAGTTTTGGTTTTAAAGAGATTAGCAGCAGAATAAAAGAATAACTTTGAAAGATATAAAACAGCAGATATAACCAAGAGGTTCAGTCTCAAGCCGAGACTTAGTCCTCTCAAAAGCTTTTATAAAAAGATGATCCACACCCTGGATCAGGGATAACAACAGAAACCAGCTTTCCAGGTCCAAGACCTCTACCACAGTTATTGGTGGGAGCAAACACAACAACAACCAGATGTCCAGGTCACACGACCTCTACCACTATCCCAGTGGGAAAAAAAATGAGGAGAGTTGAGTGAGGATTTACAAATCCTCCAGTTAGAGTACAGGAGACAGTGTGTGTGTAAAATAAAGCATATAACACACACTTCTCAATATGTAAAAGGATAAATCATAGAGTAAATATTTATAGTTTAGAAATAGCTCTAGTGATTGTCATGCAGTTCTGGACTCCTTTGATTGATCAGAAATCGCTCTGAGTCCTCTTCTGTTTTTTTTTCTGGAAAACAGAGTATCGTATGTTTCCTTGACTTCTAGGTTCAGATAATGTTGAAGAAGCTGTTGAGTTGATGTTCTCTTTTTGTTCTCAGCTCTTCTCTGATACTCACTATTTTAGGTGATCTTCTTGAAAGCTCAGACGTCTTTCTTCATGTACACCATCTTGAGTGTTCTTCACTTGTTCAGTGCGGCTGCAACCTCTTCACAACACGTGTTTAACTCTATTATCTATTCGTGTGTATACGCGCGTGTGTATCTCACTTTGAGCTCAATAACAGCATCCTTCTTTTAAAGCACAAGCTCTGGAAAAAGATATGATTTTCTTTTTGCAGGTACGAGGTACAGTTCCCTGACATCCAACAGCACACATTAAATAAATGAAAGAGCATTTAAAATATTCCTAATATGACCGTTGGTTAGATTAAATAAAGATAAAGAAATTCAAATAGCTGTTTATGACTATCAGTGTGTCAAGTGATCGGTGGGTCATCAGCATCGGTGAGACATCTTCGGTGACTCATTTGATCAGCATCGGTAATACATTTTCGGTTACTCATTTGACCATCATCAGTGAGACATCTTCGGTGACTCATTTGATCAACATCGGTGAGACATCTTCGGTGAATCATTTGATTAGCATCGGTGAGACATTTTCAGTGACTCATTTGATCAGCATCGGTGAGACATCTTCGACGACTCATTTGATCAGCATCGGTGAGACATCTTCAGTGACTCATTTGATCAGCATTGGTGAGATATTTTCAGTGACTCATTTGATCTGGATCGGTGCGACCATTGTCCTTTGATATGGATCGGTGCGACCGTTGTCCTTTGATATGGATCGGTGCGACCATTGTCCTTTGATATGGATGACTTCCAGAATACTTGTAAATCAATAACAAAGAGATAAAAACATGATCCAACCAATATACACAGATTCATTAAGAGATTGTGATTATGAGAATTCCAACCGGATTAAGTAATTGATGATTTGTGATTATTAAAACAGCAATCATAGGAAGAATTCAACAATATTCCAGAGGGTTCAACAGAGAAGTACTGGGTCGAATAAACCCCTTTGCCTCCAAATCTTCAAGCTATTTCTTGAGATCTTGCAACTCCATCGTAGCCATAATGTAAGGAGGAATGGATACTGGTGAAGCTCCTTGAACTAGCACAATGGATAATTCCACCTCTCTCTAAGGAGGTAAACCTAAAAATTCATCAGTAAAAACATCTCTAAAGCGCTCAACTACTGGAGGAAGGTCCGGATGACTCACTCCCTGATCATCCAGAAACAAACTAGCGATTTGGGCTATCATCCCATCCAGTCCACGATGCTCTGTTCTAGATCAGCTTTCCTGTAGATCCCACTCACCCTTAAGAGTAAACGCTGCACCCTCTGGTGATTTGAAAATCACCCTCTGACGGTAACAATCAACTTAGGCTCGGTAAGCTTCTAGACAGTCCATTATAAGAATGACATCAAAACCTATCATCTCGAGAACATAAAGATCCCAGATTAAGTGACACCCTCCAACCTCAAGGATGCACCCTCTACACTGGCATACAACCTCTGCCCTAACTTCTAGTGGTGTGTCTAGCTTCAAGACGCCATCATAAGACAAAACAACTAGACCAAAGTTTTTCACTATAGGAACAAATATAAAACTATGTGATGCACCTGTATCAAAGAGGGAATATGAAATAACAGATGCTACTAAGATCTTACCTCTCACCGTAGACGGTCCCGCTCCCTGATCCTTGGAAGTAGGCCGCACTGAATACATTTGGCCTGAACCACGGCCCTGTGATGCAACCTCACTACCCAGAACTGGCCCACTCAGATGTCTCAGTGTACCCTATGCCTGACTACCTCTACCACGAACACTACCTCGGCCTAATCAGAAAGTTGCACCCCAACTCCCTGTCTGATGAGAAGCTTCCGACCTTGATCTTGCATATGGAGTCGGTGCAGACCCTCTATCGCTGGCTGCTGGTGGAAACGTTCTGTAGAAATGTTTAAGATGACCCATTTTTTCACATGATCGACACTCGACTGGGTCCCTCGGACACTGCAGCTTTGTGTGTCCCAGCCTACCACACTGGTAGCACCTCATATTGCTAACCGAAGATAGGTTCTAACTACTAGAATCACCATGAGGAAGATCTAGACGATGCTTCCTACTAACAGTCACTGCAATACCTGATATCGATGCCGAACCGCTCTGGCTCGCACCTCCAGCCTCTCTCAGGTTACGTTCTGTGATTATCACCTGGTTCAAAATTCCAAAAATGGTAGTCAACCTAAACATATTTACCTGAGATCAAATTTCATATCTCAGACCATCCTCAAAACGCCTAGCCCTTGACAGCTCATCGCCCATCAGGGTAGGTGCGAAGCGCTGGAGCTCAGTAAAACGGGAAAATTATTCCATCACTGGCAACGCACCTTGTTCCATATGCAATAACTCCCAAGCTCGATTGGCCCTCAATGTCTCGGGATAAAAGAAATCATATAAGGATGTATGGAACTCTATCCAAGCCATCTCCCCGATGACGATCCGATTGGGTGATCACGTCCCACCACCTCTTGGAGGAATCACGCAACATGTACGTAGCGAGCTTGACCCTCCTCTCTGGAGGCATATCCAAATGCTCAAAGATAGCTAGTATTTCCTCTTACTAAGACTCTGCAGCCTGTGGTCCGCCATCCCCTGAAAACGTAGGTGGATACTGCTGCTGAAACTCACGTGTCAACTCTGCCATAGTCGGGGCAGGTTGTGGTGCTCCCTGAACGGTCTGCATAAAACAAAAAAAGCTCTCACAGAACTGTCCCTCAGCACCTGTGTCCGGTATGACCGCTGGTGCCGCAGCTGGCACAATTGGAGTTTCCTCTAGTATCCCATGGACTACCATCTCCGGAACATGGTCTTCACCACTCTCCCGATGTACGACTGGAGGTAGCCATGGTGTCATGACTCTACAATGCCAAAAACACACCTCATTTCAATATTTTTAATGAGATTTGAAACTCACAAGCACAAGAACTAGGACAGGATAGGTCAAGACCTTCCTAAAATCCACGTCCACCCACAACCTGCTTCTAAGCCAAGTCTGCATAAGGAACAGTCACCAAAAACCACAAAAGTCACTACCTCTTTCCCACTCAGAAGCCGGGTCTAGTTCAGGCTCTATTTTCAACATCCATTCTTTTAACATACCTTTTTTCAAATTCTTTAACCAATGGTCCACCAAGTTCTGATCCCTGAGGGCCCATAACACCTCATGAATCAAAATTTGATGCCCACATAACCATGCAATTTTGTTTCATTTAGCATTTACATCCCATTGGTGCATCATTTCCCAATCCATAAGGGCCCATACAACTAATGTATTGAATGATGACATCACTCTTCATTCATTTCACCCAATCTAACACAACAGTAGGCACACCTATCAATCAACTATCAAAACAGCATGCAATAGCTATCACAACACTTATCACAATGGCATGAAATATCTAAGGCATCCAAGATAGCATGGCATACTGCATGACATGTGATTCCTAACAAGGTGACTATATGATTCATGAGATGGAAAACCCTAATATCATTGGGTTGCAACAAAATAGAACCCATAATAATATCAATAGTATCAGTAAAAACCATGTGCATCACCCAACGATGAAATCAGAACAACTGTAATAATCAAAACCATAAACACAATTCCATACGAGGCAAATTGGATTTTCCCTGTACGCAGGTTTGCAACTCCTGGGCACAGTTTATTACAAAAGTCCCTTCACTTCATACTCCTATCTATAGTCACCAAACAGTAAGTCAAATCAGAAAAGGAAATTCCTTTGATACCACTTTGTAACGTCCCGACCCGACTTACCATCCAACCCGGTAGCTGGACCGGTCGCCACATGGCCTCAAGCTCATCTCCCAAAACTCTAGAGGCTACTTAATAGTAGGAAGGGCCTAGGTGAGTCTATGGGGAGACTATGCCCTCATTACCAAAGTATCACAGCAGAATACAAACATACAATAGCGGAAGATGGTAACCTGTAGATAACACATAGACAACCGAAATAGATAACAATAGAAGGATCTGATATATATAGGATGGTTCAAGTCAATACAATATAGTACAAGTACAAAAAATACCAAAAACAAACCAAAATGTATCCCATGTTGCATCGCAAGCCTCATCTTGGTCTCGTGCACTCCTACTCTGAGCCGCAAGTCAAGTACCTGTACTAGGGTGTTTTCCCTTCTCATTACCAGAAATCATATAATCTGCTTGGGTCCAAAAACATGACCCACATAGGGTGTGAGACTAAATCCCAGTATTCAACCACCAAATATCCGTGCTAATCTGTCAGTGAATATATAAATAGGCAGTGTAATATGGAAAGCAGTAAACATGGGAAACTAGCAAGACCGACCCAAGATTGTGCTTTAGATTGGCGTCACTTCAAGTATCCATTCCATTCATTAATCACTTCATTAAATTGATCAAACCATTCCTTGAGGCCATTCCTAGAATACTCAATTCAGAAACCAGACATCGCTCAGGGAGAAAATCTACCAACACCCTACAAGCCCTTTCCGGCGAACCTCTAGGACCCTGGCATCGATCTACAAGCCCATTCCGACGAACCTCCTAGGTACCCAGCCTCGCTCTAGGTGCAGTTTAGTCCGTCATCTGAGACCGTCCCTGGGATCCTATAAATAAGATCCAAGTATCACCCATGACATATCATTCTTTTTTGAGTTCATCCAAGGCATCTCATACTGGATCCATGATTCACTCGACATTTCAGTAACAAGTCTCGTATGATTTCGTCCATGGCAACTCACATTGGTTCAATGTTTCACCCATGACTTTGTTTCACATTTTAATCAGTTCAAAAGCATTTAACACACGTGGGATAGTAATTCAAGAATTACCATACAAGGGTCAAGGGGAAAAAATCCATCCCATACCCGAAACCATTTCAATTACAATTTCATCTTATTGCAATTCCATTCATATAAAATTTCCATTTTTAACAACCCAAAAGGGAAGTAAAGTCATGACTCATAGGCATCCTGGGTCAAAAATCCATAAAAGATCCATTCAAGGAAACACATCCAAGGGGTGGTTCCGGTCCAAGGTGTACAACCTAACTCAAGCACATACCATCCTATTCAGATTACCTACAACATGCTAGGTAATAACAGGGTTAAATTCCAGGTTCAAGCAACACCCCAAAAATGGGCGCCCAACACTCCGGCTTATATAAACAGCTTGAAAATCATTGAAAAGCACAAGACCACCTACCTTAGGCTCGTACTAGATAGGTTGTCCAGTATCAGGCTCTGATTCATCCTGATTTTGAAGAAATAGGAAGAATATACAAAGAAAGAGAAATTAGGGCATATGAGCCTTAATCCAATCTGTGTTTGTTATAACCAAAAGAATCAAGAAATATTAAAATGTAATTGAGGACTTATAGTTGCGGATCTAACAAGATGAATGATGTTTGAAATGGAGATCAGATAGAGAAACAGGATCAAATCCCTCCATAGGCCTCCTTGAGAGCTCCCATGGCTCTCCCCTTGCTGTCTGGTTGAGTAGAATAGGTTAGGTTTAGGTTTTTATAAAATTTAATCAATTTAATTAAAAATTAATTAAATTATCAAAACCCAGAAGGTCGTACGGTTTACCCACATGGTCTGGACAAACCGTGTGGAGACCGTGCAGACCTTTCTGGAAGGCAAGAGGCAACTGCACATCCACCCCTCACAGTTTCCTAAAACCGTGTGCAGGCCAAGCTCCTGCCTCTGCCAAGCCTGCACCATGGCGCACGGTTTAGCCAGGCCATGCGCAGGCCATGTGCAAACCGTGTTCCAGGCCATTTCTAGCCTAAAACTTGGTTTCGAGCTCCGAACAAGCCCCAGACCCCTCCATAACTCCCTCGGTAAAGTTAGGTATCCACATTTGGCCCCAACAGAACAGTTAAATGGAAAAGAAAAAGGATCCGTACCTCGTAAAAAAATCCGGGTTCTTACATAGATCCAGATCCTTTCTTGATTGTGGACCACACTTGAGTATTCTTGGTTTTTCTCCCACCATTTCTAGTTGATAAATAGAAGAATGTTTCATTCATAAGTGTAAAGATGTTTTGTACCGTGTGGTCACTTGGGTTGTTTGAAGGGGTTCTATGAGTTTCACCACTAAAAGAGAAGTTTTAGTTGAATATTGTCATCACATGACTACGGGGTAGTAGATGCTTAAAGGCATCAAAGCTCCAACCATAGATCTTGGAGTGAATCTTTTCATGCAGTCCGAAATTATTGGGTGTGGGGCACCATGGTTCTAGATTTTGTTTCTAGTGCTGGAATGGGGATAAATTAAGGTTATTTGTTACTGTTTTATTTTTTTGGAGGTTCCTTTTTATTGTAAAAGGAATAGACGCATGCGATCCTCATTATGGTCTATGTTTTTGAAAGTTTCTCTTTGGTTGAAATAAGGAGCGGTGATCTCATTTTCTTATAATTCCAGTACTTGTGCCTCCTCAAATGTGAGCCTTTGAAGGTTGTCTCTTTGTGGATGTGAGTCTCAAGATATTTGTATCTCTTGTGTGGTTATCTCCTTTTGTGACCTATTTTTTTATGATGTGCTCATTTTGGAAATTCATGTGACTTGGAAAATAAGGAATAGGGGTTTGATCCACCATTTGGTTTGGGGTCTTTTGTTTGGGACCCCATGTGGTGGGGGTTTGGTTTATGTGGAGAGTTCATGGATCAATTTTTAATGGGTTTCCCGTATCAGTACATGCTAGTTAGTTCTTAACTGGTGGGAAGACCCACCATGGATCTTGTTGTGCCTTCTTTGAGAGTTGGTCTATGTGAGATTATTTTTAGGTGTTGGTAGTTTCCTCTTTGGTTCAAGTTAGCAGTTATAGAGTTAGTCTATTCTAAGAGTCTCAATGATGGTTGTGCTAGTCAGGTTCTTCTGGTGGGGAGAACCGTCCTCATTTTTTAATGGCTCTTATCATTGCAATTTACTTTAGAGATGGTCGGGTGGGACTGGTGGAGTGAAAATTCACACAGAGTTTGTGATTTCATTGGAGTTCAGTTTCAAACACGATTTTGATTCATTTTTTGGATGAGTGAAATTTTGGGGGAAGAAAGTATTTGTGGTGGGAAGAATTTTCACACCATAATAATGATTTATTAAATATTTAATTATATCTGGTTTTAAATGTTAAATTTTGGGGGGTTTCTAGTAGAGGGGAATGGTTTTTGCATAGTTTGACCAACTGTGCGACCAAATCATGCATGGTTTCTAGGATTTTGAAAAATAAAATAAAATAAAAAATGAAATAAAATAAAAAGAATGGTTTAATTGTAATAATAATAATAATAATAATGTTATATTTATATTTTTTGTTTTGTTTATTGAAACCCTAGGTCTCTTCCTTCCCCTTTACATATAAGAAACACCTCCCCCTTACCCCTCACATGACCTGACCTCCCCCTTCCTCCCTATCCTCCAAATGTGCGTGAACTCCACTGGTAGAGGCCCTACAACATACCTCCATACCTCCTCCAGTCATAGATTCTCATGTGACCGGCCTTCCCCCTCCCTTGCTGGCATGACCCACCCCCCTCTCCTGCTCATGCAACTCGGCTGACCGGAAGTGCTTCGTCGCACCACTCCATCCCTTCGGTGACCGCTCTGCATCCTGATTTTGGATGTGAATCCCTCCGGTGAGTCTATCCTCCAATATTCCTTCCTTATTTCATGATTTTAATCTATTTTGGGTTGTACGTATGACTTGGTAGAACCTTAGGGTTTATGATGAGTTGATTTTTGGTGTTTCTCTCTTTGATAGGGTGTGCGATTGGTCTATTAGGTCTCCATCAGGTGTGTTCTGGTGTCTATTTCCAAAGGCAACACATTTCAAACCATTTCAGTTTGACTGCCATTATATTTTCTAAGGGTTTTCAATTATTTTGTTTCAGTTTAATTTTAATTTAGGAGTTTTTGTGGTATTTGATTTGTTAATAATTTATTTTGGGTTCGTGGGTCTTTTCCACGATGTTTTGAGTTGGTAATTTTTTTCTACTGTGCGTTGGACCTCACTGCGGTTGTTTTGGGTTATGGGTGTTGAGAACGCCTATATGTACATGCATAGGGTAAGGGATATATATATATATATTCCATCTTTTTACATATTCCCTCATGGCATTGGGAATATGTGCAATGCTGTTAAGGGTATATATATATATGTATAAATGCATGTGTGTGTATGCACTAAGGGCCTGTTTGAGTGGTCATCGCTAAATAGAGACATGTTTGATTTAGGTCCCCTATGCCTATGAATTTAATTTAAATTCCATAATTTCTTTAGTGTTTTAAAAAATCGATTTTAATATTAAATAGTATATACATGTTATGCAAAGTAATGGCGATTCTTGGTGTTGAAATCCAATTTATTTTTCATGGTTCACTTATAAGTTTTGAAATGCGTAGTCTTTATTTAAGTGTGATTCCAAGATTAATCTAGAATTATTGACACTTTAAATGCATAAATGAGTTTTCTAAAATGGTTTTGGGTGTGTATTTGGTATTTCATAAGATGTTTTATGTGTTCATATTAGTTGTGGAAGTTGTATTGAATGAACATTTGTTAGTGTGTGATTTTAAAAAGGGAAAATATTATGTTTTGGTTAGTTTTAAAAAATTCATGGGTTTTGGTATGAATTTTAGGTTAAGTGATATTTTTTCCTTTCTTAAAAGGTTTTCTTTGTTTTAAGCATATTTTCAAGTTATTTTGAAATGTAAGAATCCTTTACTATTTAATTTGAGTTTCAAATAGATTTTAAAACATAAAAGTTTTGGATGAACATGTTTTCTAAAGTGAATATATACTTTGTAAAGTAACAAGGCCTGTTTGGAACCTTAAAAAATGATTTTTGAAAGTGGAAAACCCCTATTGAGGCATTTCCTATAGTTCGAGAAATGTGATATAAGTGTTATTATGTGATTAGTGATATGTTCCCAGTGTTGGGGCTTATGAATTTTTATGTTACATATAAAGGGGAATGTGCTTAAGGAGGGAGATTGGTGGTGGGATGTTGAATGGGGTTTTAGATAAATAAAGTGATATGTATATATATTTTTTCTTGATAAAACATCACCACCATTTGTAATAAAACACATGGGTAAACCCTAGGTACCTAGGTGGGCAGACTAGGACTAGTACGCTAGATGATTTAGAAGTGGTTCATCCTAGTTTCATCTCGCAGGATTGACGCTAAAACTATAACTAAACATGGTTGATGATTGGGGACCACTAGGGTTATAGGGATATTCCCTACTAGTGGCTCGTGCATGATAACACAACTGGACATGGTTTCTATACCACATTTCACTAAGGTACGAGGTTCCTAGGGTCCCATTTGTGCTAGTTTCCTATAGGGATTGACCATAGTGATTTTTTATAAAATGGTGCTTGTAAAATTATTACTATTTAGTTGTTTTAAGATTTTTTTACTCCTTTTTAGAAATACATGTTTTTAATTTAAACTATTTGACTTTCATTTTAAAATGACCATGCTTGGTGGTAAACTATTTTGGAAATGCGATAAAATGGAATGGTTTTTTTTGGAAATGGATTTCCTAAATTTTTAATAATGATAAATATTATTCTTATTCGGTTTTATTTTAAAACTAGAATGATTTGGGTTTCTTTTTAAATGTAAGGGAATAGGGCATTATTATTCTTTGGAATTCATACTGAGCATCTCAGTTCTAATGCCTACTTTATTTTTCAGTTTCTGGTTCCTCTAGTTTTAGATAGCTCTTGGAGTGAGTGTGGTTTATGTTCCATAGTGACTATGAGGTCACTTTAGGTATGTATCATTTCTTAGTTTATTCTTTTTTTTGCTGCCATTTTTTTCATTTTATTTGATTCTATTTATTTGTTCTATTCAATTTATGTTTATTTATCTATCTTTTTTATGCTCTAAATCATTCCCAACTAGTTTATTTTGATGCCTGATCCAAGTTTCCAACCTGTGGGGATCAGGAATTCCCTTCATGCCTTGTTTCAGATCGAATCAGATGACTAGTTCAGGTTTGACCTGGTTTGGTTCATGACAAGATGATAAGAAGTGATAAAATGCAACTTTCTTACTAGAGATTTCTAAAAACTTCTCCATAACTTTGAGGTAAACCTGGAATTGATTTCATATATAATAGAATTTGGTACTCCATGAAACCCAAAAACTTCCTGAATGTATATACTAGCAAGATGATAATATAAGAAATATTCTTTGATAGAAATGAAATGTGCTGACTTTATAAAGAGGTTGACTATAAACCAAATAGAATTATTCCCTTTAGAAGTCTTGGTGAGTTTTATGAAAAATACATGGTGATATTTTTCTATTTCCATCCATGTATGGGTAATTCTTGTAACATATCCTTAGAATTTTTCAATTCTACCTTACCTTCCCAACATACAATAAATGAGTTACATACTCAAAAATATTCCGCTTCATGTTGTACCACTAGAAATTCTCCTTGAGATCTCTATACATCTTCATAATTATAGGATGAATAGAGAATGAAGAGCTATTAACTTCATCCAATAGCTCCTTCTTCAATTCTTGTATTGGTATGACACATACTCTATTCCCAATTATCATCATTCCATAATAATCATGGTTAAACTCACGAACATTCCTCACCTTCTTTAATGGATCCACATCATACTTTTTTGCCTCTTTATTATTTAAAATGTATATATGGTTGAACACTCATTTAAGAAAGATATTATTTCTCCCATTCCTTTACGATTTCAAGGTATATCCATTTAAAATACATAATTAAGGGTTCTTTTTCAATCCTCATCACAGAACAACTAGCATGACCGTTTCTAATTAGGGCATTAGCCACCTTGTTTTTCTTCACATGGTGTTAATTTACTAAGAAATCAAAGCATTTTATTAAATCCATTAATCTTGTATGGTGCATGTTCCACCATTTCTTTGTGAATATATAATTTGAACCAGTTAGTATATATGTCACACCATTCACTGTAAAGATAACACCTCTATATTTTTAATGTAAAAATTACCACTACAAACTCTAAGTCATGTTTTTGGTAATTTTTCTCATGAAACAATAATTGACGTGAGGCATAAGCTACCACCATGTCATTATGTATGAAAAATATCTCATTCCAATCTTTAATGAATCACTACAAATCACAAAACCTTTTCTACTATAGGGTAGTGTAAGCATAGGTGAACTAACCAACATTTTATTCAGCTCCTTAAAATTTTATTTACATTAATTAGTCCAAAGTAACTTGACTCCCTTCCAAGTTAACATGGTGAGTGGGTTGGATATCCATGATAAATTTCTCAAAAAACATCAATAATATATAATAATTTTAAAAAACTATAGATACAGATCATAGTGATTGGTATGGGTGAATTTTCAATAACATATTTCTTAGAAGGATCCATATATATACCATCTATTATGATCACTTGACCCAAGAATAATAATTTATGTATCTGTAATTTACACCTGCTAAATTTGGCATACAATTTCTCTTTCCTCATCATCTTAAACACAATCCTTATATAATCTTCATGTTCTTTATTTCTCTTAGAATATATAAGAATATTATCTATAAATACTATAAAAAATTGATAGATGAATTATCTAATGAGTCTATTCCTAAGATCTATGAACATTGAATAAGAATTTGTGTGTCCAATTGGAATCACTATAAGTTCAAAGTGTCCATACCTCATACAATAGACTATATTAGGAATAACCTCTATTTTGATCCTCAATTAATTATATCCAAAATGAAGGTCAATCTTTGAGAACTAATGAGGTCCTTGTATCTATTCAAACAAATCATTAATGTGGGGGAGATGATAATTGTTATTGATCATGATATTGTTAAGTTCTTGATAATCAATGTAGGTAAAAATTGATCCATCCTTATCCTTAACAAAAATAACGAGTTCACCCCATGGAGAAGCACTAAGATGTAGGAATCCCCTCTTTAGATTCTCCTAAAGTTACTTATTATCACAAACTAACCTGGGTTGACCCTAAACTAGTCACTTGAGCTGGTCTACGTCAATCCCCGAAGGGCATTCCTGGTCCCCAAGGGTTGGAAACCAGTGTTGAGCATCAAGACTAAAAAGTGGGAATGATTTTTCCCATAAAAAAACAAATAAATAAAAACTAAACAACACAGATAACCACTTACAACAGAAAGGAGTTAAACTACACCTACTTCTATGTGACCTTCTAGGTCACCACCCAACTCAAATCCAAGTTTTCTTCAGGAGTGATCTAGAAATAATGGAACCTAAAAATGAAAAGGTAAAATAGGAATAAGAACCAAATTGCTTAGTAGGAAATTCAAAACAAACCACTGTATCCAAGTGATTCTTTTCCCAAAAAAATCCATAAACACGAGTTTGAAATATAGCTAAAATATAGGGTTTTCGTATTTTAATAAAAAACATCATTTCATCATTTTAAAATCCAACACAAAGAAAAATCATTTCCAAAATCAAATTAAATTTATAAACGAGAACCAAGACAAGTAATACCAAAGCTATGCTAAAATGAAAAAGGTAAATAGTGAAAGCTATAAATAAACTAATACAATGGAAAGTAAACAAGAAATGTAAATAATTAAGTAACCATGGGTGATCCTAAACATACCTAAAAGACCATTCTACATACTCAATTTATAATCACCTCTTGACATATGGTGAAGCCCCTAAGTCAATAACCATTTGGATGCTCTAAATAGCCTCACTAGTGAAAAATCCCACCTGGCCTAACAACAAATCTAGGGGGTACCAACCTGTCTAATCGGGGTTGGTCATGAACTATCACTCAATCACCTAAAATCCGCCCGGGAACCCATGGTGTAATAATATTGTGTGAGTGGGAGGCCCCCACATGCGTGACTCACCTTACTTTCCATCACCACACTTGCCTACCCCAAACACAAACACTCTCTAAAATAACCCATAAAGGTATATGATACAATAGAGGATCCCCATAAATGTATACATATATAATTTTGTCACATATTCACACCATATCGTCAAAGGTTCCAACCGGGATGTGACGCCATACAAACATCAAAACCATTTTAGTAAACATTTTTAAATCACCAACCAAGTACTCAATTTTACTAAAACAAATTATTTTCTATATTTAACACAATTTTTTTTACCAAAAAAAATTATTACCAAACAATATTTCCCACATTTTAGGAAAAACTTGTGACTTGATAAAACATTCCAAAAGAGCCTTTAGTTTTACACATCCAAAAATATTTCAAAAAAAAAAATTCCCCAAACTCTAGCCAACATAACACCAAATACCTATTTTATGTTTGAAGTACCAAAAAGTACTTTTAGTTTTACACATATAAAAAAATTTCCAAAAACAAATCCCAAAGATCTATACAACATAACATTGAATACCAATTTTATGTTTGAAGTTCCAAATGGGTCTTTTAGTTCCATGTTTCCAAAGCACTACCATAAAAGTATTTTGTAACTCTAGAATAACATAAAATTTTATAAAACAAACCAAAGAGCCCCATAAACCACACATCCACGTAGACATACACCAAAATAAAAATGGGCACATGGTTAAATATTTTATTTCAAAATACTTTAAAGAACCACCCGAAGAGACTAACAATATTTAGAAAACAAGAACCATTTATAAAATCTGGATTTCCATGGAAACATCTGTTTCAAGTACCATATTCACTTGGGGGAACATCTATGTGTGCACCTAGTGAACCCATATATGTTCCAAAATCTAATAAAAAATTAAAATATAAGATAAAATCAAAAACCATTTCCACAAAAACACAAATTTATTTAAAATCAAATACAACCCTTCACATCATTTAAAGGACATTAAACACTTCCCATTAAACCATAAATATCATTTCTAAAACATTTTAACATATCCAACAGGCCATGATATAACCAAATTAAACACACCTAACTAAATTAAAATACATACAATATTGTCACAACATCAAAAAGGAAAAAACATTCATAGAAGACCAAATTCCACTTCAATAAAACATAGGAATTTCAAAATAATCACCCTAGGTGCTTTAAACCCAATCAATTCACACAAATTACTTTGGAAATATATTATTAATAAATTCTACCAACATAAAACTACCATTAAAATCAAGATATAGATGTATTATAGGCGAGAATAACATTTATAAACTAATTGAATACATACAAGTATTCATTGGATGTTCCAAAAAGGAAAATTCTGGAAACACCTACCTCAAATCATGTGCGGATGGAATAAAACTCCAAAGGAAGGGAGTTAGATACCTCACAAAAAAACCTCACACCCTAGACAACAAGAAGAATATGTGAATCACAAAATAAGGAAGTAGATTTTGGATATATTAAACAAAAAAACCATAAATAATGGAAATGAAATATACCCAGACTGGAAGAGGAGTGGGTTGCTGGAGAGGGGAAACAATGCCATGCCGTAGCAAGGTGGAGGTGCTGTGAAGGGGGGATGGCCATAGCACCGGGGAAATAAGGGGCCTAGGATGGGGTTTTTGCACTCATGTGGGAACAACTAGGGGGATCCGTGCATCAGAGAGAGGGAGAAGGGGGTCGTCACATGAGAGGGAGAGGGAGAAAGGGGAGATGTCGCGTGAGAGGGAGGTGTGGCCAAAAGGGAAGCCGACCAGAGTGTCAATGATGGAGGGGTCCAGAGCGGAGACCATGCAAGTAGGAGTAGTGGGGTGGGTGCACTGTTAAAACCGCCGGGGGGGAGGCGCTAGATTTAGGGTTTTCTAAAAAAAGTTATAATAATAATGATAATAATAATAATACAAATGATATAATAATAATAAATTATTTAAACACTCTTATTATATTAAAACACAATAATATTTATTTAATTTTTTTAGAAATAATAATATTAATGAAAATTTTAATAATAATAATAACACCATCAATAATAATAATATTATTTTCTACACAATAATATTATTATTATTATGGTGAAAACATTTTACTTGTTTTATTTCTATAAACTTTTATTTATTTTAAACATTAGGAAACTGCACGGGAACCTCAGTCGACCGCATTGTTATAGCCAACAATGTGGTGCCCGCACACCAGTCCAAAACCCACCAAACATACCAAAAATCTAAAATTTTAAACCATCACTCAACTCGAAACTTGACGAGGCTAATTGAAGACAAGAAATAATAAAATAAAATAATTTTTAAAGGTCGGGGTGTGGCAATTATCCACACCAAATAACGTTCTTCCCCCATAAATTCACTAAGGAAAAAGTTATTCCAAAGTTGAGTCTATGCCCAAATAGAACTAGAAGAAATAAGGAATTTCCAAGGTGATGATTTATTCCCCAAGTCACATCTGACTAATCATGACAAAACCACAATAAAAAACATGGGCATAACACAAAAGGTTTATCCCCACCACAAGGATTTCTACTAACATAAAAATTTAAAACCTAAACACACCACCCGAGGGAGGGGGCCAATGTGGGAACTCCTAACCAATCCAAACCTCTCAATATAATAAGAGAGTATAACCATAGAAAGAAACTTAAAAAAAACTCAAACACAATTACAAACATTGGTTTTTCCACAAGCACTCACATATCAAAATTATCACCACTAAATTGAAACCATCCCATATATAGCCAAACATACGTTAAGAAAAATGATAGATTCTAAAATCCTCACTTAGAAAAACATGACTGTTTGGATTACAATAGAACAAGTCCAGCACACTATTACAATGAAAAAAATGAACTTACAACGATGATAAAACATTAATATCCTAGAAACAAGAACAAAAGGACTCTAAATGTTCCAGTACCAACATGGAAATCCAAACCTAGACTGAGGATTCACACCCCTAGCAACTCCTGACTGTGCGCAAGATTCACCCTGAGACCTGTGGCTAGGGCTCGGATGGCTGAAGAATCTACTACCTTACAATCACGCACTAATACCCTCCAATCAGAATGCCATTTTTATGAGTTTTTTTTCTGAAAAAGTTATCCAGATGATCCAGAGAACGAAAATGATAAAATTTCTTTAGTGTGTTGGAAAAAGATGGATTTGAATTCCCTAGACGTTCACACTGATGGCACACCACTGAATGGTCTAAGAACTGGAATTCATAACCACTATTAAAGATTATTTATAAATAGGTCCCTCTGTAATCTTCCCCTTTCTAGATGGGGAACCTTCATGAATGAGGAGAGGCACTGGATTACCAACTATATGTGTTCTGAAGACCAACCCATAGAAGTGGTCATCATAGACCTTCATCATCCGCTGACCTTTTTGAACACACATGTTATCTTCCCTGTTCTTCATATTCACCTCTATGGGTATAAATCATTGTAAAAGGATGTACTTTAACACATCACATATCATCCCAACTTGCAATGATGGTGGGAAAACCAATTTCCATTATCCTAAGTCTAGACCCTCAACCAAACCCAAAACAACATGAAACATAGAAACCTTGGGAGTTCCCAAAAACCTAAAGACATTATCTACCTCTTCAAGACATTCCACTACCTCTAACGGACCTCAATTATCATGATAAATAGGCAACATTAAAAAAGAATCAAGAACTAGGCATGAATAATCAGAAACTTTAGGGACCTTTCTGGGTGACATTTTCTGAACAACATATAGAACACAAAAAAACCAATATCAAGACAAATCAACATCAATAAAATCACCTTCATCCAGAAACAAACAAAAAAATATAAATATAGCCAAAAAATGTCTTTCAAAGGAACCATTTTCATTTAATTATCAAAAAATTATTCTTAAAAGGAAAATTTCCAAGATCAATTCCCCTTTCAAAATAACTTTAGGAGAACAATTCCAAGGATTTAATGTCAAATGCACACCCAAGTGATCCCATTAACCATTGCACATGTGTTCATCCATATCCATTCATACATGCCAACACACATATTCTATACACATACCCTCACATGTGAAAACATCTATAAGGAACACCATGGGTTTCCCCAAGCCATTTAAAAGAGAGAATATTCATTTCAAAACTATTTTCATCTTCAAAATTGGACTTACACCAACAAAAACCAATATAAAGAACAACTTACACCAAATTACTAGAAGGAGGGACTGGAGTTTATGAGTGACCTGGTAATGGTCCATGACCCAAGTAGGAAATAATGATAAGAAGGTATTAAAACATGAACTTGGAATCCACATGGGTCACTAATCCATGTGGGGTCACAATGTGACACCGAATCATCTCTGTTGTCATCCCTCAATCAAAAACAAAGACAAAAGTCTCAAATCCCAGACTACCCCTGGTGACTAAAGGATCAGTGCGAGCAAGAGTTCAGGACTCTCTTCTCGTACCTACCTCCTAAGTCCCAATAGTCCTAATTTTCATCTACCATACACCCCAAAATTCAAGAACCTGCTCTGATACAAATTTTTCACGAACCAACCTAGGTCGACCCTGAACAGGTCACCCGAGCTGGTCTACAGTAATGCCTAAAGGGAATTCCCGATCCCCATGGGATGAAAAATAGTGTCAGGTATCAAGACTAAAAAGTGATAACAATTTGTCCCATAAAATAAAAACAAATAAAAAATAAAAAAATAAAAAAACTAAAAAACATAGATAACCACTAACAACAGAAAGAAGATAAACTGCACATACCTCCATGTGACCTTATAGGTCACCACCCAACTAAAATTCAAGTTTTCTCTTAGAGTGATCCATCACTAACAAAACCTGAAACTGAAAAGGTAAAATAGGCATGATCTACAAAGTGATTAGTAGGAGAGACTAAATTAACCCTTGAATCTAAGAGTTTCATTTCCAAAAAATAATCCATAAACACCAATTTGAAATACATATATAAAATAGAGTTTTCAAATTTTAATAAAAAACATCATTTCCCCATTTTAAAACCCAACACAAAGACAAATCATTTCCAAAAACAACTGAAATTTAGAAATGAAAACAAAGAAAAGTGTTATCAAATTTGTGCTAAAATAAAACAGGTAAATAGTGAAATATGGAAATAAACCAGTAAAATGGAATGTAAACAAGAAATGTACATAAATATGTAACCATGGGTGATCCTAAACATCCCTAGAAGACCCCAAGACATACTTAGTTCAAAACCACCTGCCCAAGTATGGTGAATCCCATAAGTCAATAACCAACTAGCTGGTATAAACAATCTCACTAGAGGAACAACCCACCTGGCCTAATAGTAAATCAAGGGGGTACCAACCTGTCTAATCAGGTTTGGTTGGTAACCATCACTTGATCTCCTAAAATATTCCCAAGAACCCATGGTGAAACAATACCGTGTGAGTGGGATTCCCTCACACACGTGACTCACTTCATCTATCATCACCGCACTTGCCTAACCCAAACAGAGACACTCTATATGATAACCCATAAAGGGATATCCCCTATAGTGGTTCCCCATAAATTTATACATACATAATTGTATCACATATTCACATCATATCATCAAAGGTGACAACCGGGTTGTCACACCATACAAACATCAAAATCATTTCAGTAAACATTTTTAAATCGTCAACAGGGTACTCAGTTTTACCGAAAACAATTATTCTCTATAATCAACCCAAAAATCACTTTTACAGAAAATCATTATTAACAAACAATATTTACCACATTTTATAAAAAACATGTGACTTTATAAAACATACCAAATGGGCCTTTAGTTTTACACATCCAAAAACATTTCCAAAAAAACATTCCCTAAGATCTTTCCATCATAACACTGAATACCTCTTTTATATTTGAAGTTCCAAACAGGACTTTTAGTTTTACACATCCAAAAAAAATTCCAAAAAACATTCCCTAAGCTTTATCCAACATAACATTGAATGCCTCATTTATTTTGGAAGTTCCAAATGGTCATTTTAGTTCCATGTTTCTAAAGCACTACCATAAAAGTATTTCGTAACTCTAGAGTAACATGCAATTTTGGATAAAAAACCAAACAACCCTGTTTACCACACATCCACCAAGACCTAAAACAAAATTCAAATGGGCACATGGTCAAATATTTAATTTCAAAACACATTAAAGAACCACCCTAAGAGACTAACAATATTTAGAAAATAAGAACCATTTATGAAATCTGGATTTTACAAGGAAACATTAATTTAAAGTACCATCTTCACTTGGTACATCTATGTGTTAACCTAGTGTACCCATGGATGTGACAAAATCCAATGGCAAAATAAAATCCAAGAGATAATCAAAAACTATTTCAAAAAATACCCTAATTTCTTTAAAATAAAATCCAACCCTTCATATCCTTTAAAGGACATAAAACACTTTCATTTAAACCACAAATCTCTTTTATAAAATATTTTAACATATCCAACAAGCTATGATATAACAAAATTACACACACCAAACCAAATTCACAAACAAATATCATCACAAAATCATAAGGGATTGAAATTTCATAGAATACCAAATTCCACTTCAATAAAACAGAGACATTTCAAAATAATCACCCTAGGTACTTTAAACCCAGGAAAGTCACACAAATTACTTTGGAAATATATATTTTAATAAATTCTACAAACATGAAAATGCTATTCGAATCAATATATAGATGTATTAGAGGTGAGAATAACATTTATAAATTAATTGAAAACAAAAAAGTGCTCATGGGATGTTCCAGAAAAGAAAATGCTGGAAACACCTACCTCAAATCAAGTTAGGATGGAATAAAACTCCAACAAAATGGAGAGAGAGACCTTGTGGACCAACCAAGCACCCTAGACAATGATGAGAATGTAAAAATCACAAAATTAGGCATTAGAGTGTGGATATATTGAATAAAAACAGAAAAAATAATGGAAATGAAATATACTTGAACCAGAAGAGGACATCACTATTGGTGAGGGGAAACACAGCCACACCAGAGCAAGGCAGAGGCCCAGTAAAGGGGGGTTGGGTGGAGCACTGACACAAGGAGGGGTCTGGGATATGGTTTGTACGCTCATGAGGGAACAACCAGGGGGTTCCACTCATAAGGGAGAGGGAGTAGGGAGCCACCACATGAGAGGGAGAGGGAGAATGGGGCCACCATGTGAGAGGGAGGTACGGTCATATGGGAAGCAGACCAGAGCGCCAATGAAGGAGGGGTCCAGAGCGGTGGCCACCCATGCAGGACTAACAAGGTGGGTGTGTTGTGCTATGAAAACCAAGGGGGAACTAGATTTAGGGTTTTTAAATAATAATAATAATGATAATAATAATAATAAAAATAACAAAAAATTATATAATAATAATAATACATTATTTAAACACTATTATTATATTAAAACACCACAATATTTGTTTCATTTTTTTTGAAATAACAAAATCAATGGAAATTTTAATAATAATAATAATAATAATAACTTCAATAATAATAAGATTATTATCTAACCATAATATTATTATTATTATGACACAAAAATTTACCTTTTTTTATTTATATAAAATTTTATTTATTTTACACATTAGGAAACTGCACGGTCATCTGGGCTGACCACGATGTTACCACCAACCATGTGGTGCCCATGCATCGGTCTGAAACCCAAAAAACTCATCAAACATCAAAAAATTTAAACCATCACTCAACCCAAACCTCTATGAGGCTAAACTAAGCCAAGAAATAATAAAATAAAACAATTTTTAAAGGTTAGAGTGTGATACTTATTCTATTCTTAGAACCCAATTAGGTCTATTCTATAAGGATTTTTAAAAATAGGCATAACACCAAGTATGATTTTTTTTGAAAACTCAACCTCGTGATTTAGGGTTAGACTAAAAAATTATTAATTAAATGCAATAATATATCTCTAAAAAATAGGATTATCATCAAGATTTATTTTCTTCACACTGATAGATAACCAATCCATATAATTTATTTTCTTTCCATTGGAGGTTCACAATCATCTTCACATTGATAGATGATCATAGGATTATTAAAAATCTGAAATGAGACTTCCATTCCTTATAAAATGATATGGATTTATATATAGTTATCCAACCTATTCCAAAAATCACATCAAATTCATGTAGTTGGAGAATAACATGATTTTAAAGAATCCAGTTACTATAAACTTCTATCAAAGAGGAACTATAAACCTGAGATGTGATCATTGAAGAATTATTAGTTTTTAATACCTACTCAATATCTTGTCATTAAGGTAGTGATGTGATACCCTTAGAAAATTCTTTAGATCTAAAATAGTGGGTAGACAAAGAATCAGATAATACATTTTCAGTTTTAGAGTGTATGATAAGTTTAAATTTAACCACTTTGTCCTCATGACCCTTTCATTTATTAAGGTCGTATGAGATTTCTCTTTATATCAGGGCTTAAGAGGTTGTTGATTCTAATTTTACATTATTAACCCTTATATTCATGCATTGGTTGTTGTAATGATTGTACATCATGAAATTAAATCATTGGAGTATGGGTGGTGAATTTATTTTATTTTTATCTATGTTAATTTCATTAACCAGCCTTTTTATATGACTTCAAAATTTACATACTTGAAAAATTTCTTTTCTACATTTAATTCACTTACTAGTCCCCTTAAGAAAATTTACCCCATGATTTTTTTCACACATCTAGCATTAATGAAGATTCATTTTCTTTCCTCCCTAGATTTTATTATTATAATTTCCTCAAAATCACATCTTTCTTTTCTTACCAAAACCACAAGAATAATGAGAATCTTTAATCTTCATTATACATTGAGAGGACATCAAATTATTTTTCCAAATCTAATAAATCCTCTTATGGACTATGACTTTTGAAAACCTAGTTTAAATTCAGTAAATTATCAATCAATTATTATTTTAGAATTGATGATAAAAATAGAATATTACCATACAGGTTTTGTAAGAATTTCCTCATAGGCACTGATTGATTCATCATCCTTCTGCTTTATCGCATGAAATTCCCTCTATAATTTCATATGAAGAGTTTAGGTAAAGTAATTATTGAAAAATACCCTCTTAAACTCCTTCCATTCAATGGAGTTAATTTCTCCATGTTGCATCATATTTTTTATAAGAGTCCACCATTGATCTTCTTCAACATTCATATGATAAACTGCCAAGATAAGCATTCCATGCTCCTAGAACCACAGAATGAAAAATATCATTTTAGGGGTACTGATCCATTTATTAGGAATAATTGGATCGTCGGACCTGCTAAAACAATTTGGATGTTTCCTCATGAAAGTCTCAATTGTGAATTTATCCTTCCTTTAGTAGTTTAGTAGCTCAACATGGTTTATATATTGAGAGAGTAGCATGAGATAAAAAAAAAATTCTATATTCCAACTCCCATGTGATTTAGTATCTTATTAGGATAATAATCTCATTTACATCACATTCATTATTAACAAGATTCCTCCTAGAACCATCCATTGAATAAAAAAAATATTTATTTGAGAAACATTAATTAGAGTAAGTAATCATATGACAATGAAAATCATTCATAATATGTATTAAACTATGACACATTCTTTCAACCCATGAAACATAATATTTATCCTATATATCTTTTACTTCAACACATGGTTTATTATGTTTTACCCCCCATATTCCACATAACCTACTCTCAAAAAATAACTAAACCCTACTATAATACCAATTATGATTCCCCATATTCATACTCATAGAGAAGGTTACATAATTTCTCTGATTCCAACTTAGGTGACTTGAGCATATAATATATAAATATTACATAATTTTAGATGAATATTTAATACATCCCACTATAATACATGCCTAGTAACCATAAATGTTTAGTTTATTTGAGTAATTATACATAACATATTATTTTATGAAATATATTCAATATATCCCACAAATATCATTACAAATAGTACCATTCTTAAAAATATCATACTTAATAACTTTCTACATAACCTCGGGAAATGGAAACATAAGAAAAGGCTAAGCTCATATGCTAATTAAGGGTAAACATGGGATATATCAATTGATAATCATAAGTGAGAATAATATGTGCATAAGGGTATGAGAATATAATCAATGTACATGAACTTAGTGTTAAAAAATCATACCCAATGAGTCATATATCGTAATCCCGAGTCATGGCATAAATCTTGGAATAATATAAGACATGGGTTGCAAGAGAATAAAAAATCATGATCCATGAGGGAAGTCATAGGCATATGAACATGTCATTAGAGTGAATGGAAAAATAATAATCCTATAAAATTATTTCATTAGTCAGGGATCAATACCAAGACCATCATCACATAGTGGAGAAATTCCCTTAGTGAATTGGGTTCACTCCTTGTGGTGCCAAAATTTAACCATGTTTTATGGGGAAATCAATTTCTTATAAAACAACATGGGTTATTGAATCCTCAAAGACCTAAGAAGAAACCTAAATAAATATAAATTCTATAGTGGTGATTTATCTATGAAGTATAAAACCTTGGCATGAATTTATTTTATTATAAATTATTTTGAGAGACTTAAGTTAATTCAATTTAAAAATAATGAGTTGATCCTTGGTTATCAATTGAGATGTATAGGATGGATTTATTTTTAAATTATTTCAATGTCTTAAATTTGATAGTTTCCTTGAATAAAATATGAACTTCCCAAATCACTCATGGAATTTATAGTTTCTATTATCCTATATATAATAACCTATAAACTTAGAGGATCATATTCATAAGCTCTCCAAGGTAGAGGTTCGTTCTAGCACTCAATATGTGTAACCTTAAACTTAGTGAGATTAAATGGAGAAGGTGCATAATTGATTTAAATTATCAATAAAATAATTGATTAAGAACTATTAAAATGAGAAATAAAATAAAATACATTCCCTTGATACTCCCTTGGATCAAAAAATAATAATTTTATCCATCCATTAATTTTATTCTATCAATATATGTGAGAAGTAGACTCATTGGGGAGTAATTGAAGAATAAAAATATTAAAATAAAAATTACTCCACTACTATGTGAAGAATTTCACAAAATATTATGTGAATATATTCACTCCCTATGGTAGTGGTATCAATTTTTTATGAATAATAATATAAAAGGTTAAGAAGAATAAATTTTATCAAGGCATTAAATTGATTCAAGAAACTTAAATGAGAGAAATTGAACATGCGATTACGAATTGACAATGTAACATTACAATTGAAAGAAAAACATTGATCTAATTAATTCAAAACCACTAACTTAAATAGTAATATTAGGATCCTTGGTTTAAGCCCCAAACATTAAATCTCATCCCCATTAATTTGGGGAGGCAAAAGGGAGGGTGAGAGAAAAAATAAAATTAGAATCTTTCAAGGTTGACCAAGAAATTCTCCTAGATTCACCCCTATTTTGGAATTAAAATATGGAATTTAATTTGGATAAATATTTTAGAGTATTAAAAGAGAAATATATTCTTCCAAATTTTCTCTAAATTCTGTCAAATGTTTATGACAATTGGATCATCCATTCTAATTTTATGCTCACAATGGTGGGCTATTTTTATGGGCTTTCAAATATGGATCACAAATTAAATATCAAATTGGGATCCCTACATCTCCCTGAAAACTTTAAAATTATCTCTTTCCATAGTTGAATTTAATGATCCCCATAATTTTCTATATCTTTAGTTAAAATTTTAACTTCATTGGGCTTGATTTTTTGGCTCCACTTTTACTTGATGGTCCTAAGAACCATTATCCTTTGTCAAAAAATTTATGTGTTTATTTTTAAAAATCTCTATCTTACCTTTAAATTAATTTATTGATCCTAAAAGACAAAATTTAATAATAAAATTAATCAATCATATCCCAAAATACCAAATTCAAATAACTAATATAATATTTTCTATAAAAAAATTATTTATTGGGACCAAATTTGAACTTTAAAAATGAATTGTACATGTGATTAGAAACGAAGTTAAATTTATCAAATACATTAAAATTAGTGTTTATGGACTTTTAAACACATGAATATTAAAATATTAAGAATTAATATTATCCACTATCAATGTATAATCACACCCCCAACTTGATTTTTTCTAGCCCTGAGAAAAAAGTATCTCAAAAATATTAAATTAAATTCCCTTTTTCAAAAACATTTGACATACAATAATCCCCAAAAGACATCGTACTGAACAATCATGAATATCATAAAAATAATTTCTTACAATCTAGGTTCACAAGAATATCCCAATCCTAATCCCAATCCTTTGTTAAAATTCATCACCACATTTCATCCAATTTCAATTAATCATTAAGACATGTTTTGTATCTCAAATAACATGGGGACCATTTTCTTATTAAAGGGGAAAAAATGAAAGCACTGGGTGGGAATAACATTAAACCTTAATATGAGTATCCATTTTTTTATATTTATTTTTTCCATTTTTTTCCATTTTTTGGTTTGTTTTTTTTGTTTTTTTGTTTTTTAACCCCAATAGAGATGAAAAGACTAACTCTGGGCCTGAAAACTATGGAGTCACATTCCCCAAGTGCCGAAAACCACACATATTTTCGATTCCATGCTCTATAATATATATGTTAAGCCTAAATATGGGTACGTAAACTATGAAGTGACAATCCCCAAGTGTTGAAAGACTCACATTTGCAAAAAACATTTCTCTATGTGGTCATTGTTTTCATTTTTTGGATACTAAAATTAAACTAAAAGTGACCCCAAACCCCATGCTATGATGAAAGGGACTCAAGAACTCAAACATACACCCATAATCCAATAAATGTTCATTGTTGCATTTTGATTAAAAGGATGAAAATGTTATCTATGAAAAATCACATCGGACAACCATACTTTCAAAAAACTATACTCATGAACTTAAATATGCATTAAAATCATAATCATGGAATTGAAAATCATTTTACATTAAGTTTTAATAATTACCAATGTACATTAACACATTCAAGGATAATGAATTTATTTTTTTCCATAAAATCTCATATTTTCACTCCCCCCCAACTAAGAATGAAACTGCCCTCAATGTTAAAAGAGAAGAGAATATAGAGTTCATAATTGGGAAGAAATAGGGGATAATGTTATTTGAAATGAATTCATAGAATAAAATCAGCTAGTTTAAAGTTAATGAACCAAAAAAATTTGTTAATCACTTTGGATTCATTTCACAAGTAGAATCGTCAGGGATGGTTAAAGGTAGTTTGAATTATTGTAGGCATGTGTTTAATTTAGAAATACTAAAATGTTTCAGCTTCCAAATATAACACACAAAATACATAATATGACATTGAAAACCCTAGGCTGGTTCCAAAAAAAATAAAGGATTAAAAAAACATACCTCTTTATTTTAAAATTCCAAACTCTGAGTCAAAGTATATGTAAAATCTGGGTTTCCACTCAGAAAGTGATTTGTTTAATGTCATTATCTTGACTTGGAACCTAAATATTTTTTTTTCTGTTTCAAAGGTTGGATTGATTAATTATTACACTGCTACTTTTTTATTGAATGATTCAATGAAGGATTTTAACCTATGTCCATTGAATTTGAATCTAACCACTAGTGGGGTCCTGAATCTCTACTACTCCATGGGGGTATATATGAGGCAATATGTAAGTCCCTGAACCTCTCAAACTTACCTTTCCTATAGTTTAATGAATTTTGTAACTACATATAAGAATAAAATTTTCTGGATCAAAGTGTTTGAATTTGAGATTCCTGGATTGGAAAGCTTGAACTCTAGATTTATTGATCCTTGGATTTTCATAAGCCTTCATCCTAAGTTCCATGAGTTCCTTAATGTCTAATTTAAACTTTTCTTCAACCAAATAAATGTAAAAGTTCATTTTTTTATTTCCCAAAAGGCGTTATATTCAATTTCAATATATAAATGGAAATATTTTACATAAACTAAACTATATTGTGACTTTACTAGGATGGTTTTTAATGTAGTACAATATGCCCAAAGGGCATCCAAGAGTTTCTCGGACCAATAATTTCTTGAAGGATTGAATTTTTTTTCCGGATTTTTCTTAATTTCCCTATTTTCCAACTCAACCTAACCATTGGTTTAATGATGGTAGGCAGAAGAAAATTTATGAGAAATACCATTCATAGACATGAGTGCTGATAAGGGAAAGTTATAGAAATGGTTTCCCGGATCACTAATGATTTCCCTAGGAATTAAAAATCTTGAAAATATGTGTTCTTTTAGGAATTATATCACAACTTGATGGTCATTTAACTTGGTGGTAATGGCCTCAACCTATTTATAGACATGATAAATAACTATTATGATTTATAGATATCCCCTAGAGATTGATAATGGTCCTATGAAATTAATTCCCCAAAATTCATAGATTTCAACAACCGAAATGGGTGTAAGGGGAATTTGATTTCTTTTGGTTATGGATCTTAATTTCTGATACCAAAGACAAAAATGAAAAAATGTGTTGGAATCATTAGTGATATTGTCCCAAAAGAAACCACTTTGGAGGACCTTTTTAGTTGTTTTTGTGTAAAAGAGACCACTACCTTGCTCTTCATCACAAAATTTAAGAATGGACTCTTGCTCAAACTTGGGAACACATATCCTAATGACTTGATCAGGACATAACTTGAAGAGGTATGGATCATCAAACACATAGTGTTTTATATCAATGAAAAACTTCCTCTTAGATTGCATCCTAAGGAATTTTGGAATGACACTCGTGATAAAGTGGTTTTCTATTAAGCATACCATGGAAATTACTCACAAAATAGAGGTGCTCATCTAGAAAAGAATCAGACACATATAGGTTATGTGCATTTTCTTTGAATTCCATCCTAGAGAGGTGATCAAATACAAAATTTTAGACACTGTTTATATCTATAATGGTTATATAAAACTCTTGAAGAAGAAGGACCCAACTAATCAAACTATTATTGACATATTTTTTTGAAAAAGGTATTTTAAAGACGAATGATCTGTGAAGATAGTGATGCAAGTTCCTAAGAGATATGACTTGAATTTATTTAATGAAAATACAATATAAAGTAACTCTTTCTCACTGGTGCTGTTTTTGATTTATACATCATTTAATGATTTACTTATATAAGAAATAACACATGAAGTTTTATCACAATGTTTTCCTAATAAAGTCACTATAGAGAAGTCACTCACATCACACGTGAGTTTGAATAGCATTTTGCAATTGGAATATTTCATAATAGTTTGAGAGATAAGAGATGAATTGTGTGTTGAGAAAGATTCCTCATAGATTTCTGTCCATATAAATGGAGCATCTTTCACCATCATATCACAAAGTGGTTGAGAAATTTAGATGAAATTCCTAATAAACCTTCTATAGATACCAGTATGTACTAAGAAGGACCTCAATTACTTGATAGTTTTTGGAGGGTAAAGGTGATGAATGATATTAACCATAGATTTATCAACTTTAATCCCTCTACTAGAAACTAGATGGTCTAGAAAAAAATCATTCTTTTACCATGAAATGGAATTTTTCTGAGTTTAGGATGATATTATTATGCTCACATCTAGACAAAAAACTTTCAGCAATTATTAGTAATCCCTAAAAAGAATCCCAAAATATGGATAATTCATCCATAAATATATCTAAATAACCCCTACCATGTCATAGAAGATCCACATGATGCATCTATGGAAGGTACCGAGGGTATTACATAACCCAAAGGGCATGTTCTTGAAGGAATAGGTGTTGAATGGATAGGTGAAGGTTGAGTTTCCTTGATATTATAATGAGACATTAATTTGATTATACCATGAGAATCCATCTAGGTAGCCATAGAACTGATAACCCACCACTCTCTTAAGGACTTGATCAATGAATGGAAAGGGGAAATGGTATTTCTTAGTACATGATTTTAACTTCTTATAGACAATAAAAACTCTCTATCCACTACCTACCCTTGTGGGGAAAGGACCACCATCCTCATTGGTAACCACTATTATTCCTTCCTTCTTTGGAAAAAATTGAATTGGGTTTACCCACTCACTCTCTACAATGGGCAAGATGATTCGCTCTTTCAAAAACCTAAGAAGTTATTTCCTTACAACATACATAAGATTGGGATTGAGTCTCCACTAAGTTTTATGACTTGGTTTAGAGGTATATTATAGAATAATCCTATGAGTTTCAATGAGTGGGATAATCCCAGGAATATCATAAAAAACCATCAAATTTTATTCTTATTCATTCCTAGAACCTCCAAAAGTATCCTATATTGATTGGATTATAGATTTAAGGAAATGAAAATAGGAAAGGTTTGATTTTCCCTTAAGAATTAATACTTGACTGATGAAGGTAGGACCTTAAATTCAAGATCAAATTGGTTAATACTTTCAAAATAAGGATGGGACATTGCATCAAAATCAATATTTTTTTCCAGATTTCTTGACTGAATTGGTTCCTTTAGAACAAAATTTTCAACTTCTTCATTGGCTAGATAAGTTTCAAGAATGTTTATGGACTCTATGTTATTGATTTCACCAATGTTATCATTTATTGGTGATCCTAAAAACCATTAAAGGAGTCGTCTAAAAAGATTCAATCCAAGGAGTCAAATTTCCCTCATATGAACAAAGGAAATCAATATCATATTGACCTAGACATCCTTGAACAATTCATCAATGTTACTCTAGTTCATAATAAACCCTAAATATCCAATTTACCTCATAGATCTATTAACTTCCCCAAATTTGAGAGTTTTCATTATAGATGTTTAGATCAAGGCTCATGTCTCCAAAGGTTATTGTCATGTTCCCATTCCATACTTAGATGGATGAGTTGATTGTTTCTAATAACGGAACAACTGAGGATGATGGGGGTTTTCTCCATAGGACCTAAGCATGGGAAATTTTCTAGGATAATTAAGTCATTCGGGTAGATGATGTTTTAAAATTTCACCAAAACATCTTTTAATATCCCCTTAGGAAATGAACACTACAATCTTCAATTTATAGTGTTATAAAAGTTGGTTGGAGATCTTCAAAAAAATGACAATACATAGAATATGGAATGAGGTTCACACTATCTCCTAGATCAAAAAGCACTTTAACAACTTTATTTTCTACAAACTCTACATTTACGTATGGCCATCTTGGATCTTTAAAATTATGAGGAATGGTCCCTTGAATGTTGGTATTCGCATTATAATCCAAAAGGACTTGGTTTTGATTTAAAAATTTCCTTTTAAATGGGAATAAGTCCTTAAGTTACATTGAGTAGGTAGGAATGGTTTGGATTGCATCAAGAAGGGGAAATTTCATTTCAATTTGAGATAAGAGTTATCTAAATGTTATATTCAGTCTAGGATTATATTTTCCTCTCATATTTTGAGGGAAAGGAACATATTGTTTGATTGTTTTGTGAGGTTTTATTTCTTTCAAAATCTAATAGGAATTTTTAGAATTCGAGGGTGGTTCTTCACCATTTTCATGTTATATTGAATATTTTAATGGTTCGATAATGGTTTGTTAAATTTTCTCAATGGATCTCTCACTTCTTAAGATAGTCACCACTTTTAGTTATTCATGTGATGTTTGGGTGTAACCGGGTTCTCCCCTTAAGTTTAGGTATGGTATAACCTGAGTATCTATGGGAAACTTTCTGGTTTTGATTTTTTTTAATTATTGTTTGAGTGATAAGTCTTATTAGATCATTTTATCCATTTATTTACAAAACTATTCAAGGGATGAGAGAGGGAGAGATTGGGTAGGGGCTTACACTAGTTGGTTTATCTGAGGATAATACTTTGGTTGTTGTATTGGATATTGAATGAGTTGTTGGTATGTAAAAATAGTATGTTGGTATTGGATTGGTTATGGTTGGAACTGATTATGGGTTTGGAAATTTTGTTGAGGATAGGGGTTGAGACATTATTGTTGTGTTGGTTGTTGATTGACCTTCCAACAGAATCCTAGAAGATCATTATACATTGTATTGAAAGTGTTTTAATACTATTGATTTTTAAAGTTCAAATAATTGTCCTCATCTAGTGGTCCTCCTAAAAGAACATCCTTTATAGAAGGAATGGTTGGGAAATTATTAGTATTGAGATCATGTTTGTCACAAACTGTGTAAACATGCTCATGATTTTGGATTTCATGGACCTTACTATGATCCATCTCCTCAACCTTCCTAGTGAGTGCATCATGTTTTTCTATAAGGTTTTATTCTTCTACAAGATTTTTTATTCCTCAAGATTTTTGTGTCTTAATGTAGTAAGGTGTTGTTCCCCATGTTTGGTTATTTTCATAATGATTTTCAAAATACTCATAAGCATCATTTGGGGTTTTTTAATGATCCATTTCACATCATATTAATAAACTATTTGTTTCATGGCCCTAACCCTTTGTATAAAATTCTCACTTATTCTGGGATTAATAAACCGTGGTGTGGTACCATGTTTAAAGTGTCTTTGAACCTTTCCCATGTTTCATAGAATGTTTCTCCCTCTTTTTAAAAAAAATCATTCTATTTTTAGATAAAAGTTTTTGATGATGGGGGAATTATTTTTTGTAGAATTCTCAGTTTAGTTGGTCCCAAGAGTGAATGGATTATGGTCTCGAATTATTTAACCAATTATTTTATCAGTCCTTCAGATAAAATGGAAAGAGTCTCATTTTATCAAATTCAATATGATTTGGATAGCACATGGTTTCAATAATGTCATTGAATTATTTAATATGAAGGTAAGGCATATTAAACTCCATCCCATGAACAGCTGTAAGGTGATTCTCTACATGGGGTTTAAAAACATATTAGGCAGCTAATATGATATTATTACTAATGAAATAGGGCACATTGGCCCAGGCAGGTGTGAGGTAGTCATTCATGGTTTGATCAATGACATTCCCCAAGTTTGGGGCTACCTCATTTGGATTTCCATTTTGGTTTCCATCTTGGTTTATGAGATTATTTTTTTGAATACCCTCCATTTAATTAGGATCAATGTTTTATTCTATAGTATTAGGAAGATTTGGATCTAATGGAAAGAAACCCCAAGGTGTACTTAACTCCCCTACCTCAAGACTATCAACCCTAACTAGATTATTTGAATGGTCACAGGTAAAGGCGGACATGCACTAAGAAAAGATATAAAAAGGAGAAAAGATAATATAAAAGGGATAAGAAAAGATAAATGGGAGAGAATAGAATCAGTACATAAGGTGACTTACTTGGGTCCCCAATAATAGTGAAAAAATTTGTTTTTTCCCAAATTTACCCTTATTTTATGGTGTAAGCAGTCACTTGTAGATTAACTTGGGTTATAAAATCCTCAAATACATAATAATAAACTTAAATAAATATACATTATATAGTAGTTATTTGGAAATGAAGTAGAAAACTTTGGTTTTAATTTATTTTATTATTAATGAGTTTGAGAGACTTTAGTTAATTCAATTTAAAAAGAATGAGTTGATCCTTGGTTATTAGTCTGGGTTGATTAGTTGTATTTATTTTTAAATTATTTCAATGTCTTAAATTCAAGTATTTATTTAAATAAAATATGAAATTCCAAAATCACTCATGGAATTTCAATTTTTCAATATCCTAAGGATAATAAAATATAAACTTTGAGGATAATATACATGGTCACTCCAAGGTAGAGGATTTTTCTAGCACTCAAGATGTGTAACCTTAAAATTAGTGAGATCAAATGAAGAAGGCCCATTATTGATAGAAAATATCAAAAAAATAATTGATTAAGAATTATTAAAATAATAAATAATGTCTAATACATTCCATTTATACTCCCTTGTATCATCCCATAATAGGTTTATCCCACTATTGAAGTTATTCTATCAATGGAAGTGGGAAGTAGACTCATGAGGGAGGAATTGATGAATAAAAACATTAAAATAAGGGTCACTCCACTGTTGTGTGAAGAATTCCACAAAAGATTATGTGAATAGATTTACTCCATATAGAAATGGTATAAACATGATATTAATAATAATAGTAAAGTTGAATAATTATTTCTTTTATTTGGACATTAAAGTGATTCAAAAAACTTACATGGGAGAAATTGAACATGCGATTAAGAATTGAAAGCATAACATTACAGTCGAAAGAAAAAACACTGACCCAATTCATTCACCACCACTAACTTAAATAGGTATATTAGGATCCTAGGTTTGATCCCCTAAAATAAAATTCCTTACCCATTAATTATGGGAGTCAAAATGGAGGGTGAGATAAAAAGGAAAATGTAGCCTTTCAAGGTTGACCACAAAATTGACCCAGATTCTTCCCCTTTTGGCATTAAAATATGGCATTGGAGATGAAAATTTTTTTTATGGTCTTAGAATAGAAATATATTATTCCAAATTTCCTCTAAAATATTTCAAAATTTTAGGCCAATTGGATAGTACATTCATATTTTATGCTCAAAATGGTGGGCTATTTTATGGGCATTAAAATTTGTCCTACAAATTAAATGTCAAACTGGGATCCTTGGATCTCTTTGAAAAATTCAGAATTAGATCTTGGCAGAGTTAAAATGAAATGACCCCAATAATTTTATCTATCTTCAGTTAAAATTTTATCTTCATTGGACTTGATTTTTGGGCTTCACTTTTAATTCATGGGCCTATGGCCCATTATACTTTGTCCAGAAATTTATGTGTTTAGTGAAAAAATATCCATTTCCTTTATGATTCATACATTGATCCTATATGAAAACATGATCCAATAATGGTGTTAAATAATATCCCAAAATACCAAATTCAAATAATGAATATAATTTTTTCTACAGATAGATGATTTATTGGGCCTAAATTTTCACTTTAAATGTGAATTGCACCTGTGAAGAGAAATGAAGTTCAATTTATAAAATGAACTAAAATCGTTGTTTATGGAATTTTAAATGCATGAATATTAAAATATTAATAATGAATATTAGCCTCTTTTATTAGATAATCATCTTTGTAACCTCTTTTTATTCTTGATGGACATTGTAATGTCCCAGTTCTAGAAGCCACCCAGAGGTGCCCCATACCTGGAAGGTCACATGGCCTCAAGCACATTTTCCCGAATAATAGAGGCTGCCGACTAGCAGTAAGGGCCTTGGGTGTGATAGTGGGGAAACTATGCCCTCATTAACAGAGTACACAACAGAATTACACAAATATATACAACAAAAGAAATAGTAAATACCAAACAATAGTAATAGCGGAAGACTGCTAAAGGAAAAAACTGGAGCAGATATATATATAAATGATGAATGATACATATATGTCTAGGAAAATAGCCAAAAAAGTCACAATGCTGGAATACAACAGTGATAATCCAAAGTTCAAAATAAAGCAGATAAACTCCTCAGCATCACAAGCCATAGCTTCGTCCCATGCTCTCCAGTTCCACAACAATCAAGAACCTGAAGTTGAAGGGCGCTTGACCTTCTCTATACCTGCAACAATATAATCTGTTTGGGCCCAAAATCATGACCAAAATAGGGTGTGAGACAAAATCCTAGTAGTAAACAACCCGAAGATCTGTGCCTAATAGTTAGTGAATATATGGCAAGTAAAAGTACAGAAAGAAGTAAAGAGGAAAGTACTTAGCAGCAAACAATCCACAGTTTCTAGCATATAATTTACAAACTAGTAAGTATCCACTCAAGCAAGTAGAACAAACAGGTAACCCTCTAAGGAGCTCTCACAGCCTAACCCTTATGTTTCAACCAAAAGGAACTAGCAACCCTCTGGGAGGCACACACAGTCTCACACCTATGGTTCAGCTAAAGAATAGACTCTCTGTGGAAGCACTCACCGTCAATTCCCCCTATAGTATTGTATCATACTAAAGGCTCTATGGGGAAGCACTCAACGTCTCATTCCACCTATGGCCTGCATCGAGGAAGTACAAACACTCTGAGGAAGTAGTCAACATCAATTCCCCCTGTGGTCTCACATTGTATTATAAAGACACTATGGAGAATCCCTTACGTCTATTCTCCCTATCGTATACTACACTAGGTTCTCACAACCATGTGTAAAGGCAGCAAGTATCGTATCATGTAATGGCCAAAGTAACCTCAAGAACTACTTGGATAGTATTCTACATCATCTCAGCATGGAAGAACAATAGTCACACCATCCTATAATACTAGGCATGGGAAAACAACAACAGTCAAAAAGGTAGCTAGACCCAATGGTACATATAGGCAAGAACATGCATGGAAAACACTTCCAAATCCAAAAAATTAGCCCAAAACAAAACAAAAATCCTTTAATCTAGTATACAAGAAAAGAAGGAAATCAATAGGGCTAAAACGGTAAACATGCAATACCCCGTTCAAGGGTATTGGTGGAATTTTCACAAAATACTCAAATACTTTCTACATAAAGGCACAAACCACCTACCTTGATGTTAGGAGATCAATATACTTGTACCATGGGGCTTGAATCACCTTAGAACAATGAAGATCTACAAAAATGTCTAAAACGTTCAACCCATGATAACTTGGAAAAGAAAAGGAATTGGAAAAGGAATTTTTAGGAGAAGGAAGATCTTACCACTGCAGTTCCAATGCAATCAACGATGGTTGATTCGGAGAACGGATAGAGGATCGGGGGTTCGTCAAAGATCCAAAACTGTACGGACTCTCTTGGATGAAGAACACCTAGAAGAATATGGTTCTGTCCATCAGACGTGACCCCAGTGCATTTAATGAAAAAAGAAAAAATATACGGCATATACTTTTGGAGTACACGGTGTGTACTTGCCTTTTCCATACTCTGCTTTAAGAAGCTTCCAAACACCCTTACATGGCTATGTGTGTGGCCCCTACACGGCGAGCACACGACATTCAGCGGTAAGGAAGTACATGGTGTGTACTCATAAAGAACATGAAATGTACTTCAAATATTTCTAGAAATTAATCTTTTCTCAGAAACTCTAGAAAAAGTAAAAACATACCTAAAAAGAAGATCTGGGTTCTTAAAAACTCTCCCCTTAAAGAAATTCATCCCCGAATTTCCCTAGCGCGGAGTAGAAGAAGAAACCCCGAATAGCTCCAGCCACTGTGCTCACACATCGGCCTCCCACTCCCAAGTCTCATTTTGTACTCGCCTGTGTTGCCATAACACCCATACCAGAGGAACAGACTGGACACAGAGAACCTTTGCACTGCGATCAACAATCTGGATCAGATGCTCCTCGAACGATGCATCCACATCAAGCTCAACCTCCTCGGGTTGAAGGACATGAGATGGGTCTGAAAAGTAACGTCGGAGCTAAGAAACGTGAAACATTTCATGAATACCCTAATACTTCAGAGGTAAATTCAACCGATAGGCAACCGACCCAACTCTCTCCAACACCTCAAACGGTCCGATGTACCTCAGTGAAAGATTAACCTACCTCCTAATCCTCCTTTTCCCCAACCTCAGTGTGAAATGCAAGAAAACCCGGTCCCCAACCTTGAACTCCAGAGGTCATATCCACTGATCATCATAAGAATTTTGATGGGACTATGCATTATCCATCCTCTTCCGAATCAACTCTATCTACTCTATGGTCTCCTGAACAAGACGAGGTCCCATCAAAGATTCCTCTCCTACCTCCAACCAACATAAGGGTGATCAGCATTTCCTACCGTACAAATCCTCATAAGGTGCCATTTGAATAGTTGATTGAAAACTATTATTGTAGGCGAACTCCATAAGAGGTATATGATTCTCCCAAGAACCTCCAAAGTCCAGAATGCAAGCTCGGAGCACATCCTCAAGCACCTGAATCATACGTTCAGACTGGCCATATGTCTGGGGATGGTATGCTATACTCAAAAGTACCTTTGTACCCAAAGCCTTCTGAAGCCTCTTCTATACCCGAGAAGTAAAATGTGTATCCCTTTTTGAAAAAAAGGATTGTGGAACTCCATGTAGACGTACAATCTCTCGGATGTACAATTGCCTCAGCTCATCAACACCGAAGGTCTCCTTGATCGGAAAGAAGTGAGCAACCTTCATAAGACTATTGATGACAACCCAAAAAACATCATTTCCCTAAGGTGATATCGGCAACCCTCTCATGAAGCCCATTGTGATGTCATTCCAATTCCACTCAGGAATGGGTAGCTACTATAAAAGCCTTGCTGGTCGCTGATGCTCCACTTTCACCTGCTGACAAGTGGAACACCTCATGACAAAACTAGTAATATCTCTCTTCATACCTGGCCACCAATACTACCGGTGTAGATCATGATACATCTTGGTGATGAAATGATGAACTGCCCAAACCGAGGAATGAAAATCTCTCATCATCTCCTCGCGTATAACTGCTCAAACCCATACATGTCCCTAGAAACGCAAGATCTCATCCTCGCCTATGGCCCACCCAGGAAAAGGGTCCTCTCCTAACACGCTTTCCAATAGGACTAGGACTTCAGAATATAATAGCTTCCTCATTCGAACATGGTCAAGAAGCGTAGAGGTAATAACTATATAAGAAATAAACATTTTCCCCTGTCTGTCGTGAACCTCCATATGCATCTCAGAGAAAAGAGCTATAAGATTACACTCACTACTGACCTCCTGAACTTCCTATATCTGAGTCCTCCTACTCAATGCATCAGCCACTGCATTACCCTTTCTTGGCATATAGTCAAGTTCAAAGTCAAAGGACTATTGGTACTCAACCCACCTATGCTATCTCAAATTCAGATCACGCTGAGTGAAGATGTACTTGAGACTCTTGTGGTCGGTGAAAACCAGAATGTAATCTCCCAAAAGATAATTTCTCTAATAGTGCAAGGCATGAACAACAGCTGCCAACTATAGATCGTGCGTCAGGTTGTTCCTCTCATGTGGCCTCAACTGCCGAGACCCATATGCAACGACCCCATCTCCCTGCATAAGCACAGCTCCCAGCCTAATAACTGAAGCATCACAATAAAAAGTGTAGCTCTTTCCCGGCTCTGACAAGACTAGTATCGGTGCTGAAGTCAACATCCCTTTCAACTCCTGAAAGGATGAATCATAAGAATATGACCATAAAAACTTCTCACCCTTCTTTTTCAGACCCGTCAGCGGTGCTTCTAAGTATGAAAAGTCTTGTATAAAGCGTCTTTAGTATCCAGAAAGCCCTAGAAAACTCTGCACCTCAAAGAAGTTCTTTGGATGCTCCCAAGAAACTATTACTCTCACTTTCTCTGGGTCTACTGATACTCCTGTCTCTGAGATAACGTGGCAAAAAAAGTGAATATGGTCCATCCAAAAGTGGAATTTTGAGAGCTTATCATATAACTGATGCTCTCTCAGTGTACTTAGAACGATCTCAAGATGTGTGTCATGGTCATGTTGAGTGTGAGAGTACACCAGGATATCGTCCACGAAGACCACCTTGAAAGAGTCCATGTATGGATGGAACACTCGGTTCATCAGTTCCATGAAAACTGCGGGTGAATTTGTGAGTCCGAACAGAATAACCAAATACTCGTATAGACCATACCAAATCTGGAAAGCTATAAGAGGTATATCAGATGGTCTAACACACAACTGATGATAACCAGACCTCAAATAGATCTTCGAGAACACCCGGGATCCTTGAAGATGATCAAATAGGTCATCCATCCTAGGCAAGGGATATCGGTTCTTGACTATCAATTGGTTCAGCTTCCGATAATCCACACAAATCCTAATGGTTCTGTCTGCCTTCTTCGCAAACAGGACATGCGAACCCCAAGGGGAAGTACTGGGTCATATGAAAACCTTTTCCTGCAACTCTTCCAACTGCTTCTTGAGCTCCTGAAACTCAGGTGTAGCCATTCTATAAGGAGTAATGGACACCGGTGCCACTCCTAGAATGAGCTCAATAGAAAAGTCTACCTCACAATCCTAAGGAAACCCTGAAAACTCCTCCATAAAGACATCCCTAAAATGATCCACCACTGGAGGAAAGTCTAACTACGAAGTCCCCTGGTCATCCAGATACCAACTGGAAATCTGAGTTGTAACTCCTCCTAGCCCATGATGCTCGGGTGATGCTCTACTCACCTGGACATCCCATTTTCCTCGATGAAGAAAAGATCCACCCTCTAGTGATATTAAACCCCCCCTATGGCGATAATATTCAACGACTACCTAGAAGGGAACGAGCAAGTCCATTCCGAGAATGACATCATAGCCTGTCATCTCTAGCACATAAAGATCCCATAGAAAGTGATACCCAACCACCTCTAGAGGGAACTCCTTACATTGATGTGCACTAGCCATCCTAGTCCCCAACGGTGTGTCTATAGTCAAAGTATCAGTAGAGGAAAATATGCAGAGCCCAAGGTTCTCCACAACAACAATATAGATAAAGCTATGGGAAGCCCCTATATCGAATAGAGCAGAAGATAAAACTGAGGCTACTAAGATCATACCTTGAACTGTAGGGGGTCCAAGATCCTGCTCCTGCTAGGTCTGCTCCACTGCAAAAGCATTCCCTATACCATGACCCTGTGACCCTGCCTGACTACTCTAAGCTGACCCACCCTACTGTCGTTGAAAGACTGATGACTGAACACCATGGCCTCGACCTCCACCTCGTCCTGAATGGCCAAAAGAACTCCAGTTCACAGACTGGTGGGAAACTGGTGGCACTACTTCTGAATGAGGAGTCATGGATGAACCCCAATCACCAACTGCTAGAGAGAAAACTTGACAGAAGAGCTGAATGTGACCCATCTTTCCACAAGATTGGTACTCCACTGGGTCTCTCTGGAACTACAACCTGATATGCCAAGCCATTCCACACTGGTAGCATACTACATGGCTACCTGAAGATGTGTCTCGCTACCTCAGATCACTACGCGTAGACTCTCTATGGCGCTTCCTACTGTCAGTTGGTGAAGCACTAACTCGGGAAGCAGAACCGCCCCGGCTCTCAGCTCCGAAATCTCTCAGATTTCCCTCTAAAATCTGTGCTTGGTTGACGATGTAAGTGATGAAATTCAACCTGAAGATATTCAACTGTGAGAAGATCTCCCGTATGATACCATCCTCAAACTTCCTTACCAAGAACAACCCATCTCCACCCTGGAGGGGTGTGAAATGCTAAAGCTTGGTGAAATGAGAGGACTAATCCATGACAGAAAGAGTACCCTACACTAGGCTCATGAACTCCTGGGATCGGTCGGTCCTCACAGTCTCCAGATAGAAGTAGTCATAAAAGACGCGCTGAAACTTCTCCCACACCATAACCTACTGATGACCCGCCTATGAGATCACATCTCACCACCTCTTGGCGGAGTCTCGTAGCATGTAGGTAGCGATCTTGACCCGCCTTTCTGGAGGTGTATCCAGATGCTCGAAGATCATCATCATGGATTTTAGCCATGACTCTACAGCCTAAGGTCCTCCTTCCCCGGAGAAGGTGGGAGGATGCTGCTGCTGGAAAACCCACGTCAAGTTTTCCATAGTTGACGCAGGAGGCGGAGCTCCCTAGAAGGTCTTCATCATACTCAAAAATCCTTCCCTAAACTGCATATCGGTCCCTATGACTGGTATCACTGCGGGTGCCAAGGATGGCACAATAGGAGGATCAATGGGAAGTCCCTGATCATCCATATCTGGTGTCTGATCACCGTCTGACAACTGGCATGCAACCGGAGGATGTATCGGTGCCATGAAAATGCAAGGTCAACTGTACACTTTAGATAACATTATCAGGGAATAAAAACTAGGATCGTAATAAGGGTACAGTGGAAAGAAAGCATTCAAAATTTAAAAAACATGACTACAAGGTGTGTATAAAGAATACATGTTGTGTTCCCTTAAGTCATTTACATGGGTGTATACTTTTTCCAAAACTGGTCCTGTAGCACCCCAAACAAACGGTGTTCTATCCTAACACACAACGTGTAATTGAATCCTCTTCCCCTACCCAAGTACTTATACACGTTTAAGCCACACTGCTCACCCAAGACAAAACTACATGAAATGTTCAAGGTAGACATGACTTGTACTCAACAAGCTTCACCTGACCCATATTGTTAGCGACACAGACTGTGTACCTAGGTCACACTACACGACATGTTACAGAAGGACACGACATGTAATAAGAAGTCCCAACAGACTGTGTGGTTAGCTAAACGGCCGGCTACACGGCTGGAACTACATGACGTGTTCTAGGAAGACACAGCATGTATGAGAAAGGATGACACCGACCCGTGTTGTCCGTGACATGACCGAGTACTTGGGTCAGACTACACGACATTTTAAAGGTGGACACATCGTGTATAATAAGAGACTCCACTGACTGTGTTGTTAACTACAGGTCCGGACTCTGAGGATTACACTACACGGTGTGCACAATAGGTACACGATGTTTTTCCACAAGGTTTTCCCTATCCTGTGTCTCGGCCCAAATGGCCTGTGACATGGTTAGAAAATACACGTCGTGTATAAAAGGTACATGTCCTATACTTAAGAAAAAAAATTTCTTCCCGAATAGAAGAACATAGGGTGTGTAGTCAAAACTACACGACATGTATTCTGGGTTTTTCGGGATAGTATGCCTCCAAAATTACTCTAGAGCCCAGAAAACACTGAAATGAACACTGAAAGTTCCAAATTCCAATCTGTGAGGGCCCATACTCCCCATGAATCAAATTTTGGCATCTTTTACAAGTTAAAAACAAGGTAAACAAGTCAATGATCCACAAAATTCTAGTCCATGAGGGCCCATAACACCTTAAGAACCAAAATTTAGCATTCATTCAGGTAAAACATTACACAGTCAATGCTCTAATAAGAATAAAATATTTTTATCAAGGCATCTATCACAACAACATGCATATTATACACAACATCTATCACAACAACATGCAATCGCTAATGCATCCTAGATGACATGGCAAGAATGCATGACATGTGAATTCAAGAAAGTGCCTATATGATGCATGAGATGGAATACCCTCATCTCATTGGGTTGCGACTGAAATAGAACCTCAATAACATAAATGGTAACAACACAAAATATGTGAATCACTTAAGGTGAAATCAAATCAACTGTAATAATTGAAAAACCAGAAAAATTGAAATTAAACAAGTTAGATTGGATTTTCCCTGTATACAGGTTAGCTACTCTCAGGCACAACTTATTACCAAGTACCTATTCCATTCTATCCATTGATAAAGGCTTAGAATAGTAAATCGAGTGAAAATAATTCCTCTGATACCACTTTGTAACGTCCTGGTTCTGGAAGCCACCTAGTGGTGCCCCGTACCTGGTAGGTCACATGGCCTCAAGCGCATTTCCCCAAACTCTAGAGGCTGCTGACTAGTAGCGAGAGCCTTGGGTGTGATAGTGAGGAAACTATGCCCTCATTGGCAGAGTACACAGCGAAAGTACACAAATACATACAACATCGAAAATAGTAAATACGAAACAACAATAACAGCGGATGACTGATAAAGGAAACAACTAGAGAAGATATATATAAATGATGCATGATATATATATGTCTAGGAAAACAACCAAAAAAGTCACAATTATGGAATACAATAGTTCTAAACCAATGTTCAAAATAAAGAAGATAAAATCCTTAGCATCACAAGCCATAGCTTGGTCCCATGCTCTCCAGCTCCACAACATTCAAGAACCTAAAGTCAAGGGGCGCTTCCCTTATCTATACCTGCAACAATATAATTTGTTTAAGCCCAAAAGCATGACCCAAATAGGGTGTGAGACAAAATCCCAGTAGGCAACCACCCGTAGATCTGTGCCTGACAGTCAGTGAATATATGGAAAGTAAAAGTATATAAAGCAGTAAACAGGAAAGTTCTCAGTAGTAAACAATTCACAGTTGCTAGAATATAACTTACAAACAAGTAAGTATCCACTCAAGCAAGTAGAACAAACAGGTAACCCTCTAGGGAGTTCTCATAGCCTAACCCCTATGGCTCAACAAACAAGTACTAGAAACCCACTGGGAGGCACACACAGTCTCACCCCTCTGGTTCAGCTAAAGAATAGACTCTCTGGGGAAGCACTCACCGTCAATTCCCCCTATAGTCTCGTATCATACTAAAGGTGATCTGGGAAAGAACTCAACGTCTCATTCCCCCTGTGACCCGCGTCGAGGAACTAAAAAACACTCTGAGGAAGTACTCAACGACAATTCTTTTTTTGAAGGCAGTGCCTTAGTTAATGACTGGGGCACAAATTATTTTATAAAAAAGGGACGCTACAAAAGTCTGAAAGAAGGAATATTATTACAATACTTATCATAAATAGGGAGAAAATCACCAGGCAAATCATCAAACCAGGTAATATCCTGGTTGACTCCCTTGTTGGTGAGACTGTCAGCAACCATGTTCACTTCATGGTAAGCATGTGTGGCAATGTAGCTGAGGTCAGAGAGCATAGCAAGGCATTGCATCCAAAGAGGAGTGAGAAGCCAGGCAAGATGCACCACCCCCTTCCAGATAGCTTGCACCACAGTGGTTGAGTCACTTTCAAGCCACATCTTGTTCCAACCCTTTTGTTTGGAAAATTCCACCGCATGAATCACACCCAAAATTTCAGCTTCCAGAGCCGAGGCCGTACCACATCCACCAAAGAAGTAGCCCTGGCACCTGCCAAGATGATCTCTAAAAATGGCACCACAACCTGCTGGACCCCTATTTCCTCACGAGGCGCCGTCGACATTCACTTTGATCCATCCTGGAAGTGGGGCTTTCCAGAATACTTCAAAAGTGTGCCGAGGCTGTCTGTAAGATCTCGCAATCCTAATACGGTGAAGGATCATAAAATCACCAAAAGAATTGTCTCAATGATCCTTATGAAGAGAGGAAGCATACTTTATGTCCATGAGAATACGCGTTTTACCTGCATTGAGAATGAAAGAACAATTGTTTTGAAGTAAATTATTTCTGTCATACCAGATTACATGCAAGAGTTCCACCACTGCAGTCAGAAAAAGATTCTTGATTTTCATGGAGCAAGCTCTTACGTCCATTCTCCCTATGGTCTACTACACTAGGTTCTCAAATCCCTATGTAAATTCAGTAAGTATCGCATCGCGTAATGGCCAAAGTAACCTCAAGAACTACTTGGCTAGCATTATACAACATATCAGCATGGAAGAACAACAGTCACACCATCCTACAATACTAGGCATGGGAAAAGAATAACAGCCAAAAAGTTTACTGGACCCAATGGTCCAAACAGGTAAGAACATGCATGGGAAACACTTCCAAAGCCTAAAAATTAGCCAAAAACACCACCAAAATCCTCTACTCTATCATAAAATCAAAGCAGGTAATCAATAGGGATAAAATGGTAATCACGCAATACCCCATTCAAGGGTATTGGTGTAATTGGAACAAAATACTCATACTTTATACAGAAAGGCACAAACCATCAACCTTGATGTTAGGAGATTGATATACTTGAACCATGGGGCTTGAATCGCCTTAGAACATCGAAGATCTACAAAAATGTCTAAAATTTTCAACCCACGATAACTTAGAAAAGAGAAGGAATTGGAAAACAGAGCTCCATGAGAAGGAAGAGCTTACCACTGTGGTTCCAACTCAATTGATGGTGGTCGATTTAGAGAACAGATGGAGGTTCAGGGGTTCGTCAAAGATTTGTGGTTGTACGAACTCTCTCATACAATGAACACCTAGAAGAAGATGGTTCTGTCCGTCAGACACGACCCCAGGATTTTAATGAAAAAAACAAAATAAACGACGTGTAATTTTGAAGTACATGACATGTACTCACCTTTTCCATACTCTGCTTTAAGTGGCCTCCAAACACCCTTACACGACCGTGTGTGTGTCCCCAACATGACCAGAACATGACCTTCAGCAGCAAGGAAGTACACAGTGTGTACTCATAAAGTACATGGCTTGAACTTCAAAAATTTCCAGAAACTCCTCTTTTCTCAAAAACTCCAAAAAAAACATACCTGAAAAGAAGATTCGGGTTCTTACAGATATAGTCCCTTATTATATTAGGTTCACTCCTTATACTCTTTAATATCACCTCATGAGATATAAATGATTAACTAATGCATTATAGGACCATATAATTAAATTCCCACCCATCACATATTAAAAACCATACAAATGTGTGCCACATTGTCATAAAAATATTCATCATTTCATCAGAGAATAACCCATGTAAAAGAAATGGGTTTGATAAGGATTTCTTAATCACATAAACATAAGATATATAGAGAAAGAAGATGGATGGAATAATTTGAATAAATCCCTAATAAATCATAATAAAAAATATATTGACATAGATTAAAAATACCTTTAAAAGAACATTGGAACATTTCTTTGAAAATAGGGAAAAAATATTATTTCCATCAAATATCATTTATTTAAAAACATAAAAATTCCTAGAATAATGGGGAAAGTATTTTCCTTGAAAATAATCAAGTATCTTTTTAAAGTAAGATAAAAATAAAATTTCAATACCATGAAATTCTAAAGTAAGAACATTGTATTTGATAGAGTGTATTACACATATCACAAAGTGCGCAAGGTAATATAATATCGTAAGACTTTACAATATATTTACTATTTTAAATAAATTAAATCCTTTATATATCTTGTAATGAATATGATACTAAGTTATAATATGTTGATCGAAACAATGAGTTTCTAAAAAGGTCCAGCCTTGCATAAAAGACCAAGTTTTACTGAATAACGATATATTATTAAAATATTATTTAATATAACCTATCAGTTAAACTAGTTGTTATGAAAATTATTAACTAACTTATGAAAATATATCATTTAAACAAATATAAAATTAATTCATTGGTTATAAATTAATTATAAATGAATATCAAAATCGATTAAATATAAGAGAAAATATTAGTATTTTTATGCTCATAATGTTGTTTTACCCAAATAAATTAAATTAATTATAGTTAGTGATTCATTTTAATGTAATATATATATATATAAATTATATACTAAATAAAATATTTTTTACATTCATCCAATATATTATATAGGCATAAGATACAAACAAACCCAATTTTATACATAAAATAATATGTTAAGGCATTTTACCAAATTTTAATTGAAACCCAATTTTAAATCCATTTTTTAGAGATTTTATGAATTATATATGTCAAAATAAAATTTATCTTTGAAATAAAAACATAAAAAATAGGTTAGGATAAATTTTTGTTATTTTTATCTGAAGATTAAATTTTTTAATGAATAGTGAAAAATACAAAATTTTAGTTCAAAACTGTATTTTTATATAATTTATTTGTAAGGTTAAATTATATTTTAAATTGAAATTAAATTTTATTTAGATTAAAATTTTATCATTTAATCCAATAAATTTAATTGGAACCAATTTTACTTTGAAATAGGATATAAAAACATAGTAAACTTTTTAACATTTTCACTTTAAAACCTCGCTTTGTCGTCCCATTTGCAGGATTAAATTTAAATTAATTTCATCCACTTATGTGATTGGAATATGAAAAAATGGATTCAATATTTGTAAAAATCATAATTTATAATTAATAATAATGTCAACTTTTTTTGGATCAAAAATATTAGTGAAAGTAATTTAAAGTAATTACAATGATTAAGGAAGAATAATGCTTAATAAGGGACTAAACCTTAATCTTAAGGGAACAAATGACCTAGAAACTTATAAAATAGCTATTTTATAGACATATTGTAACCCTATCCTCTATTTTATTGAATTTTCCATTATTTGACCCACATTAAAATAAAAAATATGAGTGGAATTCCCAATCCCAAAATTTATAAGAGTGCCCTCCTCCTCCAATATAAAAAGGCCTCCTCACCTCTTACTTCATCAAACCTCTCAAGACACTTTGGCTTGAACAAGATCAGCCCAAATATCAACTCAATATCCTTACCCTTTTACTATAATACTACCCTTGAAAATAATTCCATCCTAAGATTCCCTTTGGTTCAAACCAAAAAGAGTTACTCGATTAGAAGGTAATGTCATACCTTAAGTTATTTAGTTTTATTTTCATTATACATCCACTAAAATATTATTATTATTATTATAATATTATATAATAAAACTAGTATCATAAATATACTAGTATGTTTCTATGATAAGGTTTAAACGTACACTGTCACAAACCAATTTGGGTTGTCATTTGAACCAATTCCCGACGCGGTCTGTGGCAAGGCCTGAAGGGAGTTTCTGATCCCAATGGGCTGGAAAAAGTTATAGGGTATCAAAAAAAAAGTTTGGGAATGATTTAAATATATATATAAATATAAAACAACCAAAAATATAAATAAACCAAACATAAAAGTCAAAACCAAACAAGCCTTTAACAAAAAAACCAGATTTGAGTTACATGTTTAAACCAAAACAAAAAAACTACTTGAAAGTACGGTGACCAAAAACCAACTCAAAAATCACAACCTGGGAAGAAGACACCACCCTCAAGGCATATCCACAATACTGACCAATAATGATAGATAGAAACCTAAACCACTATTTCTAAATGTTTTCCCCTTATCTGTATCACACATTACCAAATATACTTACACCCATAGGTGTAAATAGGGTGTGAACTAATGCCCAATATGATTCAACTGAATATAAGGTTCTATATACTAAAAGTTATATGAAAAATAAACTTTCATGCTTTATAATAATAAAAAGTAATTATGGAATAATTTAATGGGAAACAATTTTAATGAAAATAATTTTGTAAAGGAATGGAATTTTAAATAAAATCACCTTTACCTTTGAAGTAACTCTCAAGTGTCCCACCATATGCCGATGCTGAGTGAAACATAATCAAAGAGAACAAAAGAAATGGGAGAGGCCCCATGTGTACTATCTAGCAATGGGACCCTATAAACTTGCATCTAGGTGAAAATTTGTATAAGATCTACAACCAACTACGTTCTCATGCACAAGCCTCTAGGGAAAAATCACATCCCAAAGCCTAGTGATCTCTAACCATATCACATATTTAATAAATGTTGCCCTCGTCAATACTTCCAAGTAAAACTAGGCTGAAGCCACTTTTAAATCACTAGCACACTAGTCCTAGTCCTCCCTCCTAGCTACCAAATCCTCCCATTTGTGCTCAAACAAGTTTCACATGATATATATTACCACGTGCTTGTCAAAACTCCCTTTATAAATCATACTCACCTGAAAACAAAACCCGAACATGATTCACAGCATCTATATGATTTAATAAACCATTTACAAATTTTATAAAACAATTATAAGTGCTACTATGGGTCTTTTCACAAAAAAATCCCACTAAAAGTTTTCTTTTAATTTCAAACGCACACTAATAATGCACTAAAAAAGGATTTTCAGCCCTTGCATCATTTATTAAACCAACTGCACATTTTATAAAACACAATTTAATGATGCAATATGGATTTTCATCCAAGATGGACCAAATTTCATATGAACATACCACATTAAAAATAAAACACATAATAAATACTCCAAAAACTAATTTCACACCACATAAATTAACCAAGGAGAATTATAAATTAATTATGAAAGCAAATTAATTCACCAAATAATTATTAAACATGGATCCCCCTACCTTGATGTTGAAAACCCCAAATTTTAGTGTGAAACTTTAATCACACACCAATCACATCACAAGAAAACCAAATTATATCATAATTCAATAATTTGAACCAAAAACATAAAAAACCCCTAAATAACATGAAACCCTAGCTTACAATCCTACCAAAGAGAAGAAAAATTTATCGAAGTAGATCACTGGCCAAGGGGGTCGCCAGCCAAGAAGTAGATGGCCAAGGATTCACCAGCCATGGGAAGGGACATCAGAGGCAAGACACATTGGGAAGAGGTTTCGATTGAAGGAAATAGGATTGACACAAGGCTGTTAGAGGGGAGTAGGGTGGCACAAAACGGTTCACTGAGAGAGAGCGCGCTGACCTGGTCTGGCCAGAGGGGGGGGGGGTGCGGCCAAGGTGACATGGATGTGGTGCGACTCATAGGAGGAGGGGAGATGAGGTTTAGGTGCTGGGGAGTTGCAACACAATGCAACGAGATAGGGGAGGAAGAGAGGAAAGGGTAAGAAGAAAAATAATAAAGAAAAAAAAGAAAAGAAAAGAAAATGAAAAATAAAAAGAATAGAAGAAAAAAAATGAAAACCTAAAAAAACTATATATAATAATAATAATAATTAAAATGATTACATAAATAATTTAATAATAATAATAAAAATAACTTAATAATAATAATTAACAATAATAACTTAATTAAAATAATAATAATAATAGTAACATTATTAAACAATATTATTATTATTATTAAAACAATTTTTAATTAACTTTATTTTTATTATTTAATTTTTTCTCACTTTATCCTTCATCCCATTAATTAATTAATTAATAATAATTTTTTTATCACCGATTCGGCCACACGGTGACCCAGTGAAGCCGCACAACTACAACTGTGCCTTGCCCGAGTGTCGGATGCTGTCACGCCCAAAACACTCATATATCAGCAAAAATGAAATAAATTCAATTGGTATTGGCCCATACCTCAAAAAAAATTATATTATTATATAAAATTATAATATAAAATTATTACATAAGTCCGAGTAAGAGAATTATCCCCACTATGAAAACATTCCACCCTCAGAAAGTCAACTTAGAGCCTGATCAGAGATTAAAAATGGATACTCCTACACATACCATGACTTATTCTTTCAAGTATCATGTTCATCATTCCTATGGTACTAAAGGATATGGACCAACATCATAGAATTTCCACAAAGCACCTTTTCTTGGGAATCCACTATCTACACTGGCTTCTCAAACACTGATAAATGAGGATCTATCTCTAACTCTCCCCAATTCAATACATGAGATGGATCTACATTATACTTATTCAATTTAGAGACATGGAATACATCGTGAATTGATGTCAACTATAAAGGTAAATCTAACCTATATTCCACATTTTTAATCTGCTTAGTGATCTCAAAAGGACCGATATACCTTGGTGTCACCTTTCCCTACTTCCCCAAATGACAATGACCCAAAAGATAAGAAACCTTCAATAATACATGAGCACCCATAGAAAAACAAAGTCCTCGACGTCTCTAATCAACATAATATTTTTGGTGACTTTGAGCTATCAATAATCGCTACTTGATAAACTTAACTTTCCCAGACGTCTCCTACACAAGACTTGGTCCCAAAAGTGAGGTCTCACCAACTTCATCCCAACATAATGGAAACCGACAAGGTCAACCATAAAGCACCTCGAAATTATCCTTTGAATAGCGGATTGGTAACTGTTATTATAATAAAATTCAACAAATCCCGAATGGTTATCCCATGATCCTCCAAAATCAAAAACACACGCATAATGCTTGTCCTCCAGAATCTAATTTTCCCACTATATCTGAACATCCTTTTGGGGATGGTATACCATTCTCATTTTCATCTTTGATCCCAATTCCATCTAAATGCCTTCCAAAAAACCAAGAGGTAAATCAAGGGTCTCTTTTAGAAACAATCGCTAATGGCACACCATGAAGTCTAACCACCTCATGAATATACAATTAGCATACCTCATCCACTTTGGCTATATCTATGATTAGAAATAAGTGGGATTATTTGGTCAAATAGTCAATAAATACACAAATAACATTATTTCCTCGAGGTGTATGAGGCAATCCTATAATAAAATCCATGGCGACCACATCCCACTTCCAGGTAGGAATGGGTAATGGATAAAGCAAGCCAGATGTCCTTTGATGCTCTATTTTTACCTAATGACATGTATAAAACCTAGATACAAAATCAGATATTTCCTATCTCAATAATGGACATGAAAACTACCTATGAACACTGTAATAAATCTTGGTATCACCAGGATAGACGACCCACTGAGTCTGGTGGATATATTACATCACCACCTTCCGCACAGACAATGACACCACTACACGACCCTTAAAGCACATGATACCCTCAGGAGACAAAGGCCAATTAGAGAAAGTATCCCCACCATGAAGAAACTTCATAGACCACTGGAACAACTCATCACCAGAATTCTCCTGCTAAATAAACTCTATAATAGAAGGAGTCAATAAAACGCTCGCTAATAATGCACCTATACTATGCTCCTGGGTCACCAAGTGCATCTAGGAAAAGAGCCCCATTAAATTCCACCAATCACTGGACTTACTCAAATCCTACACTGAAATATTTATACTCAAGGAATTAGCCACCACATTACATTTACTTGGGGTATAAATGATATCAAAGTCAAACCCCTGCAAATACTCAATCCAATGGAACTGCCTCATATTAAGATCTTTATATGAGAAGATGCAGGCTAAGATTTTATGGTCAGAATAGACCAAAAATTTCTACCCAAAAAGGCAATGGTTCCAATTATTTAGGGAATGTGTCACCGCTTCTGACTCCAAGTCATAGGTTAGGTAATTCTTCTCATGCGGTTGAAGTTGGTGAGAACTATAAGTCACTACATGATTATATTGCATGAGCACACACCTGAGGCCTGTACCTAAAGCATCAAAATAAACCATGTATCCCTTCCCAGACTCTAGAAAGATCAACATAGGTTTTAAAGTTAACCACAACTTCCACTCCTCTAAGGATTCCTAACACTTTGGGCTCCACTCAAAATTCACCCCTTTCCGGGTGAGTGCGGTCATAGAGGAGAAAAGACACAAGAAATTCTAAACAAATCATCTATAATAAACTGAAAGACCTAGAAAACTGCTGATCTCAAACACATTCTTTAGCTATTACCATGACATAAATGTAGTGACATTATCGGGGTCAACTAAAACCCCTTGCTCCAAAATCATGTGTCCCATAAAATTCACTTCCCCAATCTAGAAGGTGCACTTTGAAAGCATCACATAAAGGTGATGGTCCCACAGAGTTCCCAACATGATATGAAAATGAGGCTCATGCTCTTCCTACAATACAAAATAAACTAGAATGTCATCCATAAATACCACAACAAAGGACTAAATATACTGGCGGAACACCCTATTCATGAACACCATAAAAAACACTGGAGCATTTTTCAATTAAAAAGGAATGGCCAAATAGAAAAAGAGTCCATACCGGATTCAAAAATCCATCTTCAGGATTTCCACTTCTCTCATCCTTACTTGGTGGTAACCCGAATGCTAGTTGATTTTAGAGAACCAATTTTCCCTGTTTAGCTGGTTGAAAAAATCATCAATTCGGGGAAAAGAGTATTTTTTATTGACAGTTTCCTTATTCAACTTATAGTAATCGATACACAACTGGAGAGATCCATCATCCTTCTTTGAAAACAAGACTTGGGTGGCCCAAGGAGAGACACTCAGGAGAATGAACCCTTTGGATTAAAAATCATTCAACTTTATATTTAATTACCTCAATTCAATGGTGGCCATGTGATATGAGGGAAGAGATATATTCAGTGTTCCCAGTAGCAATTCAATTGAGAAATACATGTCCCAGTTTTGGGGTTTGCTCAAAATATCATCTAGAAATACCTCGAGGAAATAATCTACTACAGGAGGTAATCCACCCTAATGAGCACCACCACCATCCTCCGGTGTAGGAAACTATAACTCCATGGAATGACTTCCCAACTTTGGGAGTGGAGGTCCCACACAACCCAACTGAGGATCCCATTCCACATGAAATTCCTGAGGATTCCCATAAAATTCCATGAAACTAACCCATAGCCTATAACATTTGATATGCTCTTGAAAGTGCACCAGCCAATCCATACTGAGGATAAAGTTGAAAAGGTCCATATCCAAGAACCGAAAGTACCACTCAATCTCATCCCCTAACATGGATAGCATGCAGGATGGGAACCTGAGACCTTGATCCTTATTCTTACCCAATAGTGTTACCAACTCCATAATAAAATATATCTTCTTATTCGGTATGTTTAGTAGATTCACAAGACAGGTAGAGATAAAAGAAACAGACGTACCAGTATCAAATAAAAATTTAGTTATAGAAGATATAATTAGGATGGTACATTTAATTTTCAAAAGTCATGTGTCCAATCCATTTGGTGTTAGATCTACAACATGAAGTTTCTCGATCCCTATCTGAGAACAATCTTTCTCCTATGGATCCACCCTAATCTAGATCTACCTAAAAGATGATATAGTCCTTCCTCTACAAACACCAAACTAAGATCCCACCAACCTAGTTGGATCTGACTGAACTGGAACTCCCATGGAATCCACAAATCTAGCCCCACTCTAATATGGGAATTCCACATTGAAATAATGTTATAGATGTCCCATAATCCCACATCGGTGATAGGGACTAGGAGGAGATGTACATACAGGTCAGGCATGCCCTACCTATACGAACTAATGTCACACAACAAAACCTACACCAGAATCCATATATGAAGTCTCCCTAGAAGGATGTCTTGATCTACCACCACTCTTATTCCCTTTCTCATCACGCTTCCTCTTATTATCAGATGAACTGCTGCTGCCAAACACTGGCATAACCCCAAAGGAACCAGACCTGCTCTTGTGGTCAATATCCACCGTACAATATTGATAAACTACCTCATAATAGGTCTTAAACTGTAATAGGAATAATGGAGAATATATCTTCCATAGAAAACACTTTTCAAACCCTCGAGTCTTCATCTGTTCATTGGAGACTATCTAAGGTGTATATCAGACTAGTTCAGAAAAGAGGTTGGTATAATCTATCACTAAGTGGTACCCTTGAACAAGATCCATAAACTATTGGTATCTAGAATATGCCAAGAAATTAGGATAGTATTGGTCATTGAATATCACCTTTAAGTCCTTCCATCTCATCTGGTAATTCTTTCCAACTTAGACCACTGAGTCCCACCACCTTCGGTAGGGACCTTCTAGAAGAAAAAAAATAATATTTCACTCTAACCTCTTCAATAGTGTCTTGAAACTCAAACATGTGCTCGATCTTCTCAAGCCACTCCTCCACTTACTGAGGCTCTCTGATACCTCAGAAAGAAGGGGGTTTGTCCTTGAGAAACTCTTGGGCTTTGTCATTTTTTAGACAAGATCCATCCTCTCTAATTGGAGTAGGATTATGAGTAGGAGTCTCTCCTTGTACCAAATCATGAATAACCCAGACCACATCTTTCACCAACCTATGACCAAGTAGTGAGGGAGAGATCTCTCCAGCTTCCTTCTGTGGGTGCATGGGAGCTCTCTAGGGAGGCATGCTACAACAATAAGCAATATCACCTAAGAACATAATTAATACAAAATGTCTCAAATTTTTGAGAAATCATCAAATATAAATAAATAAAACATGTCCAAACATGAAATGACCAAACCAATTCACTTCTAGACATTGTCCACATTCAGTATGCAGCATATATGTCCCATCCAAAAGAGAATTCCAGTAATGATCCCAATATCCCATGGAAACTTGAGGTCAGTCATGAGGTGTGATGGCCATGCACCCTACTCACAACCAGAACTCTGAGCCCTGAAAGACCTAGATCCTGTCTAACTAAACTCATCCCAAATAAAAAGACTCAAAGGGATTAACCAAAACCTCTCATACAATTTTTTCATGAACTAAGTTAGGTCATCATCCAAACTGACACCTGACCCGGTCTGTGTCAAGGCCAAAAGGTCATTCCTGATCCCCATGGGCTGAAAAAAGTTCTCGAATATCAAAAATAAATTTTGGGAATGATTTTCCTGAATATATATAAGTATAAAACAACCAAAAATATAAATAAACCAAATATGGAAGTCACAAAAAAACAATACTTTAACCAAAATCTATATTTGAGTTACACGTTTAAACGAAAACCCAAAAACACTACAAAGTATGGTGACAAAAAAAACTAAAAAACCACCACTTGGAAAGAGGACACCACCCTCAAGCCATCTCCACAACACCGCACCAAGAAGGATAACTTGCAACCCAAACCACCATCTCCAAAGGCTTTCCACTTACCTATATCACACATTACCATATATACTTATACCCAAAGATGTAAGTAGGTTGTGATATAATTACCAGTAGGATGCACCCAAATATAATGTTCTATGTACTAAAAATTACATTGAAAATAAAATTTCAAGATTAATAATAAAAAAGGAATGATGAAATAATTTAAGGGGAAACCGTTTTAATGTTTTTTAAGGGAATGAGATTTTAAATAAAAATACTTTACCTTTTATGTAACTCTAAAGTGTACCATTGTATGATGACTTTGAATGAAAAATAATTGAATATGACAAAAGAAATGGGAGGGGCCCCATGGATACTAGCAATAAAGGGGACACTAAAACCTCTGGTCTTGGTGAAAAGTGGTATAAGAACCATAACCAATTGTGTTCTTGTGTACGAACCACTAGGGGGAATCACATCCCAAGGGCTAGGTGTCTCCGACCATATCACATGTTTAATAAATGTTGTTGTCATCAATCCTGCTAAGTGAAACTAGGCTAAATCCACTTTTGAATCACTAGAACACAAGTCCTAGTCTACCCTACTAGTTACCCGGGAATCCCATTTATGATCAAACAAGTTTCAAATGATATATATTACCACTTTTATGTCAAAAGTACCTTTATAAATAATACACAAACTAAAACAATACAAAAAAATGCTTCAAACCCTTTATATGATTTAATAAACCATTTAAAAATCTTATAAAACAATTAAAAGAGGTACCACATGAATTTTCACACAAAATACCACTCAAATTATTCTTTAAAGGAATAATTCACACCAATAACATACTAAAATAGGATTTTCAGCCCTTTCATCATTTAGTAAACCAACCACACATTTTATAAAACACAATTTAATGACACAGTATGGATTTTCATCCATGATGCACTACATTTCATATGAATAGACCACTTTAAAAATCAAACGCATAATAAAAACTCATAAAAACTAATTTTGTACCACATAAATTAACCAAGGAGCTTTCTAAATTAGTTAATCAAGAAAATTAATTCACCCAATAATGCTTAAAAATAGATCCACCTACCTTGATGTTGAAAACCCCAAATTTTGGTGCGAAACTTCAATCACATGCCAATCACACCACAAGAAATCCAAATTAGACCCTAATTCAAGAATTCGAACCAAAAACATCAAGAAATAACCCTAAATATCCTGAAACCCTAAACTAAAATCCTATAAAAAAGTAAGAAAAAGTTATCAAAATAGATCGCCAACCAAGGGGGTCGCCAACCAAGGATTTACCGTATAAGGATTCATCAACCAAGGGAAGGGCTTCCAGAGGTGAACCATGCTAGGAAGAGGTTTCAACAGAAGGAAATAAGAGTGGAATAAGGAAGTGAAAGGGGAGTAGGGTGGTGTTCATTGGTTCTATGGGAGGGAGCACACTGGCCTAGTCTTGCTGGAAGGGGGTGGGGTGTGGCCAAGGTGACAGGGGTACGACACGACTCACAGGAGGAGGGGAGATTGGTTTCGGGTGGTGGGGAGTTACACCATGATATAGAAAGAGGGGGGGGGAGATTGGAAATGAGAAAAATAATAAAATAAAAGAAATGGAAAAATAAAAATAATAGATGAAAAAATAAAACCTAAGAAACTAAAAAAACTAGATACAATAATAATAATAATAATTAAAATGATGAAATTAATAATTTTATAAAAAAATAATAAAAAAAAAATAATAATAAAAAATAATCATAATTAATTATATTAATAATAATAAATTAATTAAAATAATAATAATAATATTCTTAAACATTATTATTTTTAAAACAATTTTGAATTCACTTTATTTTTGTTATTTAATTTTGTTCTTACTTTATCATTAATATTGTTAATTAATTAATTAATAATACTTTTTTTTGAACACCAGGTAGGATGCACATTGACCTGATGAATCCACACGACATTGACCATGCCCTACCTTGGGGCGAGACACTATCATGCCCAAAACACTCATGTATCGACAAAAATGCAAAATATTCAATCGGGATCAGCCCGCACCTCAAAAGAATATTTCAATATTAGATAAAATTATAAAATAAAATTATTACAGAATTCTAGGTGTGACATACAATTATACACAATTCCATATAATGGGTAATGAACATACTATTTATGTGAATGATGAACTACCACCTCATGAAATGATGCTTTTTCATTCTTCCTTTACCATATCTCATGGTAGTTATTATGATGGAAAATATATTTATATATGATATATATGATATTAATAATTTATTTATTCTTTTTTTAATTCTTTTATAACACATACCCTTATACATTCCATTTTTTTAAATATGATAACATTGTTTGTGGAAGTCTGGACTACTGCCTCCTTAAAGAGAGGTGATTCATTCACACTATACACGGAACATATTAAGGATGATTTTATTAAAAAAATGTAACATATATAACATAAATATGAAACTAGAATTATAATATACATATTTATCTTTTACTTGTCATTATTTTGGTACAACAAAGAAATGAAAGTAGTATTCATGCGTATGTACAACCTACCGTCTCCATGAGCAATGCACTTCATTTCATATCTACAAATATTATGGATAGTTTTAAATAAATATTTAATGAATGTATATGATAATTAAATAACGGTTTACATTTTTTAGTTTATGAGATCATGATATATGTAATATTAACAACAAATTACAATTTAAAACATACTTGAGAAAACAATGAAATTAACACACAAAATAGTTAAAATAATGAAAGGGTGTTAATAAACAGGTAATAAAATATTATAATAAGTAAATATATGATATTATAAACATGATTATGGTTTTGGTGCAAGTTAGTAACATACTTTTAAACCACTATTCAAGAGGATAAAGACTACAAAACAAAAATAAAGGTCATGGTAAGGGATTTTGTATCAATTTGTATTCCCTTGAGACTTATTTTTTTGTTATGCACCAATCCACTTTTATATAGTGTATATACTAACCTTTTTATATAAAGTATGTTCTTATTCTCATTATATTATATGTTTCATTTAATTCATTGATAATTATGATTTAAATGTTTCAAAGTGGTATGGGATACTTTGGAATTCTTAATGATTATTTTTCCAAAAAATGTTTTAACACCAAAAACCCTTTTTATTACTTATCCTCCTATGAGGTATTATTGATAAATTCATATTATTTATTATATATGGATATTTGATAAATAAAATTATTTATTTGATATATAAGGAATGATTTTGACATGAAATACATGAGTTAGGGATCGTTTAAGGAAGGACCTATGGGTTGAGGATAGGTTAATTCAGGACCCTTGATGATTCAATAGTCTCATGAGATGAATTAGTTGACCAAACCAGAATTGTTAAAATGTCTCTTTATGGTAAAGGTATCATGTTCTTGAGAAACATGATTTTTGATAACTAATAATTTCCTTTATTGAGAATTCATTTATTCTTATTTATCCATGATATCTTGCATCTACATATATATGGATGAATTTCATTTTTAGTTCATTTATAAAATTGCATGTGGATTCAGTTTTATACCATTCTATGTTGATATTTCTATATCTAGTAATTTTAATGGCATGTTTTATCACTTATTTAACTTTTTGTGTTAATTAATTCTCATTGATTCATTATTCCTTCCGATTTACTTACTCTTACTAAGCATTTGAGCTCACTCTTAGTATGTTTCTTTCCCTAGGTTATGAAGAAGAAATCATTGAATAAGTTTTTAAGGATTCTATTTATTTTTTTATTATGTATCATGTTTTTATTTCCTATTAACAAAAATATTATGGGTATCATTTATATAATCGGGATTTCCCAGACTGCTAAACTGATCGATCCTTCGATATTTGATTCCTTATAATCATATCAATGAAATGAAATAATGCCCCAGATCCAGGAATTTAGGGTTAGGGAGTTACAGTTGGTATTAAAAGAAGTTCATTATCAACCTTGGAAACTATATTTAGAAAACATTGATTAATTAATATAAACCCAATATAGACGTTGAGGATAAGTATATAAGAACATCCTAGAATTTTGGAAAGATATAGATTATATGGGTTTTTTCTAAGAAATACATCCCTATCTGTATACTATAAGTGGATGTGGTTTTGGAACATATGTACCTAGTAGTAATAAATTGGACAAGGTGTGCCAGGCCTTACTCAATGTAACCCGATACATGACAACAGACCTTATTACACACCTGTTTTGACACTCCTAGGAGATACGCTTATGATAGTTAAAATTTTCTTTACAAATAATTATGAAGGATTTAGAAGTAAAGATGTTCCCAAAGAATCAATGAATATGATTATGAGATTATCTATGCATAAAATTTTCAATTTATGTTAATCATTTCCCTAGTTTTTAGATAATACATTATGTTATGATTTAATCAAATATATTCCATTGTTTAGAAATAGAGCTTAATAGTAATATTGTGAACTCCACCAATGCACATGATCCAAATAGTAAGAAGGATCATATTTTTTTGGTCTTACTAAATCATTTCTAAGGGGAATAGTTTCACTATTATTCTCATCATATGAGGAAATAGTATCATATGGTAATGAGATAAGTAAATAATTCTCTAGGTCCTATGACTTTGAAGGGAAATAAGAGAAGAAGAGGACGACAAAGAAAAAGATGGATAAAGGGAAGAGTGGAGATAAGTACTTTCCCACTTGTGATAATTTTAGAAAAAACACCATGGTACTTGATTAAAGGGAAGGGAGTTTACTACAAGTGTGGAATGAAAGGTCACTAAACTCATGATTTCCAAGGTAAGAGAAAGGTTTCCAATGTAAAATGCTTCAACTATAAGGAGATGTGATAATATGAAATCTCTAGAATCAAAGGAATATACCCCAAATGATTATATTAGATAATGATCAAGTTATTTTGTTGTTTTATATAAAGAGGAATGATTAATATGACTTTTTAAGAATTTTTTCATTTGAATATTTTATCAGTGATGTACTGGTTATAAGAATTATAGAATATATAAGGATTATACTACAGTAATTTTTCATTAATGATTTGAGATCATATGCTAAATGGTAACAAGAAAATTTATTGAGTAGAAGGTTAAATGTTTAAGAAAACACATGATTGAGGGAAAGAGAACCCTTAATATGTTCATGATGTTTAAATAATTATGAACAAATTATTAATTTACACTATTGTTAACAACATTGGAACTTATTAATGAATTGTCAACAAGTCATCTATGATATCATTTATGGAGTTTAAAAGGCTTTTGGAATTATGAGATAAATCCAATAACATGTGTCTTACATAAGTAATAAGGATTAATTCATGTTTCTATTTAGGTTTTATGGAAATTCGAGTTATTACCATATTTCAAGAGGATACATGATAAAGTTATTCACATGTTTAGAATGTGAAAATTTTGAGTTTATTCATGTAGATTAATGGTCAATGATATGTTAATCATAGAAATTTAGTGACATTATTTATAAAGTGTTAAATCATAATATTTTGGAAAAATTTACCATTTATAAAATTGTTTAAGCTAAACATTCGATGTGGTTTTAGAGATTGATATATTACATCACTATATGATGAATCTTGTTCTAAGAGATGACATAGAAAGAGTTCAAAAAATAAACAAAGGATAAGATTGTAATTATACAAACATACAAAATAAGTATATTTACTTATATTCTTAGAGAGTGAAAGAATTACTCAACTCTCGAAAAAATGATATTGAATAAAAAAATGTTGTTATAATACCTTCATTTCAGATGAATCAAATGTCCCCTTAGACCATCATAGATTTATGGACCTATGATTGTTAACTTTGTCTTATCCATGTTAACTAAAAATATCAATCAGAACATTATTGTTACATTTTTCTTCCATATCTATTTTTACATTTCCCACTTCTCCAACTAGGGAACCTAGTTACATGTATGGAATCTCACCTTTTTATTACCTAACTTTTCATTAAATTTTATAAACAGAGGATCTTTGAAGTATAGTATCTTAGAAATCAGGAACAATAAAACATGAAAACTTTAAAAAATATTTTAAATCCCCTTGAAAATCATCTTGAAAAGTTCATCCAATGTACAATTACAACATCTCATAACCTGGATACATACATCAAAGGAAAGGGCGAGCTAAAGTCCTAGTAAGGAAAACAAGGGAATTAATTTACTTGTGAAGTCAATAAGAACTTGATAAAAAACATAAGACATGAGAAATGGAAAAGAGACATATCATAATAAAAATAACATGAATCATAACATGAATATTTTGATACAACATTTCATTTAGACATTCATTAACATATCAGCAAGGATAATCCCCAAGGTGTCATAAAAAAATTACCAAGGTTATTCACCAAGGTATCGTGAAACTTGTCATCTCTAGAGATTAATTCTTTACCCAATGAATTGGAGTGATATCAGGGAGAACCTTTAATATGTATTTATTTTAATGTGATCTATATCGATCATAATAATTTTTTTCATAAATTACCCAAAAAGATTAAAATAATTGGGTTTCATTCAAAATCATGATGTTTTAAAAGTGCTTAAAAACTTGATCATTATGACATTTATAACCCATGAAAAGGGAGTGAGGGTTATATGTTTATCAATTCCAGAATAAAATAAATCAATTTTATGTATTGATTAATACCCCTATAAATAAAAATATATTGGGGTATTCTCATAAATAATACAAGAGAATTTCTTGAGAAAAAGAGAGAGATTTTGAGACTAAAATTCTGCAGCATAACGACTATATAACATGGTTCTGGAAATATTGAAATGAGAGGGGAAAAGAGTAACCCACTACTAAATATCTATTAATAAAATATGGGTACATAATAAAAATAAATAATAATACGGTATGGATATTTTAATGATATACCACATGAAAAGAAAACTTGAATGAAAAGAGAAGATGCAATTTCTTTTATGAAAAATTCGGAAGCCTAACGACGTCACTTAAAAATTCAGAAAATAAATTGATGAGAGAAGAAAGGGTATATCATAATTTTCACATGAAATTTATAGTAATATTAATATATAATAACATACCCACACATAAGAATATGGAAACCAGATGACATAACTTAAAGGAAATCATGACTGAAAGAGGAGGGTGGAAGGTTCCCTTACCTTGAAGAGTGACTTCGAAAGCACAATGGTTGGGAACTTGGGGGGCTTGAAGGAAACTTTGTTGGACTCCATGGGAGGTAAAAATACTTTAAATTCTTTGATGATGATTTTATAATGATATGAATGGGGGAATGGCTTGGTATTTATAACAAAAGTGTGGGAAATATTTATTTAATTTCCAAGGGACACCTCATCAGTGGTATTTGCAAAACCATGGGCTTGCCCATGGTATTTGAACATGGTATTGGAAACTTGGGACAAATCATAACATATATACCTATTCACAAGTTGAACAAATTTATTATATCAGGATTAAATCATTAATGATGTCATTAAACACCCGAAACTCAAAACTTTATTTTTACTATTCACTGAAAGTTAAACTGTTTCAGAAAAATCCCAAAAATTCACCCAAACCTAATATTGATTCTATGAATTCAAAAATGAACTCCATTTTATGAAAATAATTTTCTAAATATTTTTAATTTAATTTTTAAATAAAATCATTATTTATTCAAAAAAACAACTCTAAACTATAACTTGTTTGGTAACACCTTGAAAAAGTAATCAAGGTCCCATAAAAATATCGTATAACCATAAGACAATAAAGTAACAATTTATAATTACATTTTATGAAAATAAATTTTCATTTTAAATTATTAAATTAATTATAAAATTGTAAATAAAATATTTATGACATACAAAATTATCAAAACTTACACTATGAGTGTTTTTCACTTTTAAGATGTATAAATTGTATTTATACATTCATGGGTGAAATTTCTATTTTTTTGCTGATTTACTATTCATTATTATTCATAATGGTATCTTATTATTCATACTATACTATTCACTAAAAATCAAGTTGATCTTATTAGACTCTAAATTTCTTACTAATCACAACTGTAGAAGGCTATTTTTTGAAAATCATTTCACATTATTAATTATTTAAAGTATACAAAAATATTTTTAAATTATCCCTTTTTCCAAAATTCATCAATAATATGGAACTTTATCCTACATTTATCCAGACATTTGAAATTCACAAATTTAACATAATAATAAATAACAATTTTATTTATACAAAAGGATTACACAACATAACTAAGGTCTCATTACATAGCCCCTTATAACACCTGCATAGGACTTAAGTGTATGGTGTGCTATGGTGATAGAATATTGGGGCGGCTCAGACAATATTTCCTGAGTGGTGATTTCTATCAGCTTGAATTTATCCCTTAAGTGAATCCGTTCAAGCTTCACATGTTGGAGTTCGGCTTGGGCTTGGTCTATAGCAAAGCCCAGTGATGTAACCTCCTTTCCAAGCTCTGGCATATAGGATTCATATGGACCAAGTCCAATGGATGGTGAAATTGAATCCTCTTTCTGTATTAATTAACCAGGATAACTTTTATTTATAAACAGTAATTGTAACATGAGGAGTTTAGTTTCCAATGGTCATATTGACCAGCATTCATATAACATTAGAAATTGAATGGTCTCATTTAATTATACTCACTTCATTAATTAAATTATATAGTAATTTTGAGTATAAAATAACACACAAATTTAGGAAATAAATATTATTAAAAACTTCGGGTCATTACATTCTAACCCCTTAAGAAATTTTATCCCAGAAATTTTAACTCATACCATAAGAAGAGAAAAGGTGTGGGTACTTTTGTCTCATAAAATCCTCTGGTTCCCATGCGCCTTCTTCCCATTTGTGGTTCCTCCACAACACCTTAACAAGCTGGGTAGTCTTGTTGTGAAGAACCATGTCTCTACGATCTAAGATCTCCACCGACTGCTCCTCATAAGAGAGGTCATGTTCCAATTGTACCACCTCTAGATTTAGTACATGTGAAGAATCAATTATGTACTTCCTCAAGAGGGATACATAGAAAACATAATGAACTTGTGATAGATTTGGAGTAAGTGCAAGATGATTGGCCACCGCTCCCATGTGATCAAGGATTTCATAGGGGCCAATGTACCTTGGTCCATACTTCCCTTTCTTCCCAAACCTCATGAATCTCTTTCAAGATGGAATCCAAATAAAGAATTTTTCACCAACATCAAACTCCAAGTCCCTTTTACGGTTGTCGACATAGCTCTTTGGCCGACTTTGAGAATCCTTAATGTGTTGCTGGATGGCATGGAATTTTTTTTTCTTCTCTTGCACAAGATCAGGCCCAAGAAGCTTTATCTCACTAGGTTCATCCCAACATGTAGGAGTTCTACATCGCTTCCCATATAGAGCTTTGTAGGGTTCCATTTTAATGCTTTAGTAGAATCTATTGTGGTAAGAGAACTCAACTAAAGGGAAATGTTGAGCCCATCCACCTTTAAATTCCATTGATCATGTTCTCAGTATGTCCTCAAGTGTTTGAATTTTTCTTTCAGATTGGCCATTAGTTTGGGGGTGATAGGTCAAACTAAAATTCAATTCAATGCTTAGAGCATGTTGAAGACTTTTCCAGAATTTTGATGTGAACCTTGAATCACGATCAGATATGATAGAAAGTAGAACACCATGCATCCTTACCACTACCTTCACGTAAATTCGGGAAAGCTAATCAAGAGAGAAATCTTCCCGAATGGAGATAGAATGGGAAGTATTTTTGAGGTGATCCACAATAACCCATATCTCATTATTTCCTTTGGAAGTTATCGGGAGACTAGTGAAGAAGTCCATAGTGATATTGTCCCACATCCATGCTAGTATGGGTAGTGGTTGAAATACCCCTTTAGGAATTTGTCACTCTGCTTACATACCAGGAACCTAGAAGAGTATTAAACAATATCCCTTTTCATATTATCCCACCAATAATGATCACGAAGGTCTCTATACATTTTCATGCTTCCCAGATGTATAGAGAAAGTAGATCTATGAGCTTAAACCATCAACTCCTTCTTTATTTCTAGAATAGATAGAACACATAGTCTTGTATGAAATTTTAGTACACCTTCTTGATCAATATTGAACTCCAAAAACTTACCATCCTTCATAGCCTCAAACTTCTTCTACAACAAAGGGTCTTCTTTCTGAGCTTTCTTGATCTTCTCTAGTAACGATGGTTGAGAAATCATTTGGGTTAGGATTGATGATTTCCCTTATCTTATAATTCCCATGTCTAGCTTTACTAGGTCATTAATAAAAGGATCTCTTTGAATCCTCATCATAGAAATAAAAACTGGGTCTTTCTTTCTTAATGCATCAATATATTTGTTTTCTCTTCTAGGATGATAATGAGTTGAACAATCATAGTCTTTGAGAAGTTCGAACCATCTCCTCTGCCTCATGTTCAATTCCTTTTGTTTGAAAATATTCTTCGAACATTGATGATCTATGTATATATCACATTTATCCACATAATGATAGTGCCTACATATATTTAGAGAAAAAATGACCTCAACTATCTCCAGATCATGCGTAGGATAGTTCTGCTCATGAGTCTTCAAATGTCGAGATACAAAAGCAATAACTTTATCATTTTTCAAGAAGACGCACCTAAGCACTTTCAAAGATTCATCACTAAAAATAACTAATCCTTCTCCACTTGAGGGAAAAGTTTACACGGGTGCAGTAACCAATCTCTTATTCAGATCATAGAAACTTTCCTAAAACTCCTTTTTCCATATGAACTTGACCCCTTTTCGAGTTAACTTGGTTAATGGATTAGAATGTCATGAAAAGTTTTTCACAAACCTCCTATAATATCCTGTTAATCTAATGAAACTATGAATCTCAGATATTTTTGTTAGCTGAGGACACTCCTCTACAAGTTTTGTCTTTGCATGGTCAAATATGATTCATTCATTGGTTACAATTTACCCCAAGAAATAAACTTGTTGTAACTAGAATTCAGATTTGCTAAACTACCCAAAAATCCTCTCCTTCTGTAGAGTTTGAAAAATAACCCTTAGATAATCCTAATGCTCCTCGCAACTTTTGAAATATATCAGAATATCATCAGTAAAAATTACCACAATGTTATAAAGTTATTCCTTAAAGACTCTATTCATAAAATCCATAAAAATATTAGGTGCATTAGTCCGTCTGAAGGGCATAACAACAAACTCATAATACCCATATCTTGATCAGTAGACAGTTTTCAGAATATCTTCTTTCTTTACCCTCAATTTATGATAACCAGATTGAAGATAAATCTTAGTGAATAATTAATCCCCACAAAGTTGGTCAAATAAGTCATCAATTCTGGGAAGATGGTATTTTTTCTTCACTGTGATCCCATTTAGTTCTCTATAATCAATGCATAGCTACATTGATCCAGAATTCTTCTTCACAAAGAGAACTAGTGCTCCCCAAGAAGACACACCCATAGGATAAAACCCTTATCCAAAAGATCTTGGAGTTGTTTATTTAACTCCTCCAGCTCCAGATTTTATATCCTTTATGGGGTCTTTGATATCGTATGGGATCTAGGTACGATTTCAATAGAAAAATCTACCTCTCTTTCTAGGGGAGGTCCAGGTAACTCCTCGGGATATACATTAACATATTCCTGGATGATGGGGAAATTTTCTATCCTCAAACTCTCATTTCCTTCTTCTTATTCACTAATCAAATCCATAAATAAGGATATAGGAGGTTCTTATAGAGAAATATCAGGTTGAGATATCTCTCCTTGGAAGATAACTCTTGGTTTTCCATTCAAGACTACTGAGATTTCCTTGCTTCTACATTTGATATAAGCATTATACTTTCAGATCCAGTCTATCCCTAGTATAATGTATAATTTCAGCATGGGAATGACTAATATAATTATGATAATATTGTGCTCACTAAATTAAATAATAGATTTTATAAACACTAAGGATGCTAGGATAATCGCACCAGGATTCTTGACTGATAACTCTACCTTTAAAAAATTGGGGGTTGATTCTAAATTATTTGAAAACTTGGAGGTAATGAAGGAATGCGTAGAACCAAAATCAAACAAAGTACCTGATAGATTTTAGAGAACAACAAGAGTAACTACCAACACATCCTTTGGCACTTCAAATTCTTCCGTAGTGATAGAAAAAGCATGACCTTTCTCCCTTGGCCTTTGCTGAGGCTGATGGTGATTCCGCTCCACTACCCTTAGATTTGGATAGTGATTGGAACAGTTCCCAAGTTGTCCACACTTATAGAACTAGACATCAGGTAGGGCCTAAACCATCTTCACCTTATCATTAGTGTTTTGAAGTTGAGGCTTTACCTCACTATGACAATTCCACGTGATATGGCCATCTCTTCCACACTAGTGGCACTTCTTTCTCCCGAGCAAACAGTTACCTGAGTGCTTATTCCCACATTTATTACACACAGAAAATTTTACTTGCTTTCCTCTTCTTCCTTGATCGAAGGTCCTCCCTAATCTTAGATCCATCAACATTTTCTTGTCATTTGATTTATGAGACCATTTTGTCTCACCAAAATCCATTTCGACTTTCACCGCAATTCACATGATCTTTTTATAGCTATCATAATCTCGGTTGGCTAGATTCTTCCACAGATGAAGTCTCAGTCCACCGACGAATCTGTCAACCATACCATTTGGATACATGACAAAGATAGAGGTGTAATTTGAAAACTTTGTGAAGTTCATCTTGTCGCTTCCCACAGATTCATTCTCCTTCTACTTCAGCTCAAGAAACTACTTCTCCATTTTTGTTCTCATCGATCAATGGATATACTTGTTGAATAATATCCCTCCGAACTCTTACCACTCTATATCTTCAACTTCCACTCTTGGCCTTGTATTTTTAATCAGGTACCACCACTTATCTACTTCTCCCTCTAAGCAATAAACAATCAAGGTAACCTTCTCTTGTTCACAACATCAGATCACATAAAAGATCTTCTCGATAGAGATAATCCACCGTTCAAAAATCAATGGGCCTATAGATCCACTAAAGGTTGTTGGTCATTGACGTATAAAGGATTCAACATAAAGTTTTTCCCTTTTTGGTGAGATCAGTATCTCATCTTGATTCAAGTTATTTCCCATAACTTGAGTCAGTTGGTTCATCATTCGCATGAAAGTTTCCATCACAGCTTCTATCGGAGGGCCGTCAGCGCATGGTCCATTGCGGTCACCATTTTCACGGTTCCTCCTATTTCCTACCATTTTTTAAAATAATAAAAACATAGTGAGAATATTATTTCATTTATGAATCTTTTAACAATAAAGGATTTTAGGTCTTAAAACTTTATTCTTTAAACAATTACATTTGTCTATAATTCCTTCATAATGATTCATAAAAAGATTATGATTAACCAAACATATCCCCCAGGAGTGTCATAACCAAGAGTGAAGAAATGCCCATTGTGGTGTACCAGGATACCTCAAGTCAAGCCCAAAACTCATTGTCAGAGTTTTCACTCCTAGGTACATCTATGCTAGAGCCGCCTCTACCTGCTCGTATCCAGATAGGGATATATTTTCTTAATAAACCACTTACTCAATAATCACCAAAATTCCAATAAGCTTTCCTATATTTAAACTCTTCTATAGGGTTCTTCATAAAGTTTTCATAGCCTAATTTTCATAAATAACTAAACTATCCTTTGATACCAACTATGTAATCCTGCCTTTTTATTACATAACTTTTCATTACATTTTACAAATAGAGGATCTTTAAAGTAGTGTCTTGGAAATAAGTAACAATAAAACATGAAAAAATAAAACACTATTTTAAATCCCCTTTAAAAGATTCTTGAAAAGATTATCTTATATAAAATTACTACATCTCATAACCTGGAGACATACATCAAAGGAAAGGGTGAGTTGAATGCCCGGTAAGGAAAGTAAGGGAATTAGTTTACTTGTTATATCAATAAGAACTTGATGAAAAACATAAGAAAAGAGAAATGAAAAAGAGTAATATCATAATAAAAAGAACATGAATTGTAACTTTAATATGTGGTTACAACATTTCATTTAGACATTCATGAACATATCACCAAGGTTTATCCCCAAGGTGTCATAAAAAAATTACCAAGGTTATTCACCAAGGTATCGTGAAACTTGTAATCTCTAGAGATTAATTATTTACACAATGCATTGGTGATATATCAAGGAAAAAACTTAATATGTCTTTATTTACATTTGATATGCATATATCCTAATCAAACGTTTCATAAATAACCTAAAAATAATAAAATAATTGGGTTTCATTCAAAATCGTGACGTTTCAAAAGTGCTTAAAAACTTGATCGTTATGTCATTTATAACCTCTGGAAAGGGAGTGAGGGTTATATATATGTAAATTATAGAATCAAATAGATAAATTTTATTTATTTATGAATACCCCTAGAGATGAAAATAGATTTGGGTATTCTCATAAATATTACAAGATAATTTCTTGAGAAAAAGAGTGAGATTTTGAGACGAAACTTCTACAGCATAACAACTATATAACATGGTTTTAGAAAACATTGAAAAGATTGGGGAAAAGAGTTTACCACTCATAAATATCTCATAATACAGTATGGGTACAAAATAAAAATAAATAATAACATGGTATGGATATTTGAATGATATACCACATGCAAAGGAAACTTGAATGAAAAGAGAAGATGCAATTTCTTTTACAAAAAATTCAGCTGCCTAACAATGTCACTTAAAAATTTAGAAAATAAATTGATGAGAGAATAAATGGTATCTCATCATTTTAAATTATTAAATAAATTATAAAATTGTAAATAAAATATTTATAACATAAAAAAATATCAAAACTTACACTGTGATCATTTTTTCACTTTTAAGATGTCTAAATTGTATTTATACATTCATGGGTGAAGTTTCTATTTTTTTGGCCGATTTACTATTCATTACTATTCATAAGGGTATGTAACAATTCATACTTTACTATTCTCTAAAAATCAAGTTGATCTTTTTAAACTCTAAATTTCTTACTGATCACAACTGTTGAAGACCATTTTTTTGAAAATCATTTCACATTATTAATTATTTAAAGTATACAAAAATATTTTAAATTACCCATTTTTCCAAAATTCATCAATAATATGGAACTTCATACTATATTTATCCAGACATTTGAAATTCTAAAATTTAACATAATAAGAAATATCAATTTTATTTATACAAAAGGATTACACAACGTAACTAAGGTCTTGTTACATATCCCCTTATAACACTTGCATAGGACCTAAGTGTATGGTGTTCTATGGTGATAGAATCTTGTGGCAGCTTAGACAACATTGCTCGAGTGGTGATTTCTATCAGCTTGAACTTCTCCCATAGGATATTTTATTCATGCTTCACATGTTGGAGTTCGACTTGGGCTTGGTCCAGAGAAAAGCCCAGTGATGAAACCTCCTTTCCAAGCTTTGACAGATGGGCTTCATATGGCCCTAGTATACTGGATGGTGACATTGACTCCTATTTTTGTATTAATTAACCAATATCACTTTTATTTATAAACAATAATTGTAACATGAAGAGTTTAGCTTCCAACATTCATATTGACCAACAATCATATAACAGTCAAAACCCAATGATCTCATTTAATTATACACACTTCATTAATTAAAGAATATAGTAATGTTGAGTATAAAATAACACACAAATTTAGAAAATAAATATTATTAAAAAGTTCGGGTCGTTATAACACGACCATTTTAATTTCCTATCTCTCTTATTATAAAGTTTAGTTATTAACCCTATTCACGATGAAAGTTTTTCAAAAAATAGTTTATTTTTAATCCCTATATTAATGAGATAAAATTTAAATTGTAAGGAATAAATTTAATTAATTTGGGGAGAATGTGACTGTAACATCCTAAGTTTTTAAAAGGAAACACAACAGTCGATAGTGTACATCATATGCCACATCGAGTTCAAACAAAAAAATAAATATTATTATTTAGTATTGTAGTTATTGCTTAGACATTAGAAAAGAGGGAATGAAAAATGTTAATTGAATTCATAAAATATTATTTACACATGTTTATATAATGATTAATTGGTTACCAAATTAACTTTAAATGAAACTAAAAACAAATTGAATATAAAGGATTCATTTTTTATGAAAAACTATATAAGTGCGAATAATTATATTTATAAAATAATAAAATCACTATTGTTGGATTATATTAATGAAATATTAATTCAATATAATGTTTAAAATTCATATTTTGTATTTTCTAGACATTATATAATAACAAATATAATTTTATAGATAAAATGAGAGTATTTTTAAAAATACAGTTTTGCCACATTTTGATGGAGAACCCATTTTAAATATAGTTTTGACCACATAATATGTTTTATTTGAAAAAATAACATTCTTATTCGGAATCAGTATAGAAAAATTTATATTGGACCAATTATTGCTATTTTTTTTATTCAATTCATATTTTAATGAATAGTGAAAATACTACATTTTAATTCAAAATAGCCTTTTCATATAATTTATTTATTTTGTTAAATTATCATTTTAACTGGTTTAAAGATATAATTAGATGATGTTTTTTTAGGTAATCCAGTTTAGTTCAATGAATTCTTTTTCAAATTAAAATTAAATAGAAAGACTATGTGAACTTTTGAACGTTTTACTTTAAAAACCCGTTTTCTCATTCCATCAACAAGATTAATTTTTAATTAATTTCTACCAATTCTCTATTTTTAATTTGGAAATATATATTCTATATTTGGAATCATAAGGTAAAATTTTTGTAAATATATCCCATTTATTTTGAGACATTATGAATAGTAACTTTAGTAATTATTTTAATTACCACGATTAAAGGTAAATCTGATAATTAAAGGTAAAAATAATATTATAATAATATAAAACTCCCCAAACACTTTTCCTAATTTAATTGGATGACTATATTACAACCATGATCATACTCTGGTAGATTATAGGACCACCTGGATCCACTTGGATGACTTTAATGCATTTATAATATTATATTCAATGAATAGTCATTTTTGTTACACTTTTATTTTTAATGAAGTAAAGTATTTTAATATAGATTTATAAAGGGGATATATTTGGATATAAATATTCCATATAAATATAATAATATTACCTACATCATTTTAATTTATTTATAATTTTTAAGAATTAAATAATTAAATTTAATAGTGACATAAAGATGATGTAATAATAGATTTATTTTAGAAAGAATCGAATAAATGATATTAATAATAATAAAATAAATATAATTTAAAATATTTGATGACATCCACAAATTTTATGGACAAATATGACATTTTAATATTGATTTAATGTATTTGTTTTGAAGTAATCAAGTTTTTATGATATTTTACAAAATTCATGCATTGAATAGTGTCAAAATTGACATAATTCATATTTTAAAATATTAAATACTCAATTAAATGAAATAAAATTTATAAAAATATAATATGAAAAAAAATTATATAAGTATAAATATGTTATTAATGACTCATTAATTGGTTGTTTGGTATGATTTGGTAATTATTTTAACCCTCAAATTGTATATTACTTGACAAATTGGTAAGAGTTAAAAGGGGTTAGAACAAAAAGATAAGGATTAAAAAATATTCAAAACATGTCTAATTTTAATTGTATGATTATAATTTGACCCAAAATCATCATATATTAGAAAAAAATTAGTTTTATTACATTATTTAATAGAAAATGAATTTATATTAATTTAATACTTTTTATAATTCCAAGAGTGCCCCTCCCCTATCCTATAAAAGGGAACCACCACCAACGGCCCGAAGGCCTTAATTTTTATTATTATAATAAATCTCTTTTTTAGGGAAGAATGAGAAAACCCAAACTGACCTCATGACTTAAGACAAATCCCAACCCAGAGGTCAAGAGTGTAAAACCAAATTGACAACATGAAGCTTCTCCTTCCCATCATATGATCTTGATGAGGCTCTCCACCATTACATGGTTGTGCAGCAAGAAAGTGTCCTGTGTCAAAGCACAAGCCCGATCCGATGGTAGATACCATACCCTCTCAAACATCCATATCCACAAAACACTACAAGGATGAACTGCCAGCTCTGAATCCTCTTCTAGAACATGTTTCATGTGGTTGAGTCTGGTAATTTACACAAACAAAGTTTCCAAATCCTACACGAAACCCCTCCCTCTTATTGCAGCCTTCACAGCGAAGATCAAGACCACAACCATACCATTCAACATCAATAACATAAAAACAAAAATAGTAGTTAAAGACGCTAGGCCACCAAAATACCACAATCCACCCCCCTCTGAGCTACTCTGGACGCATTGAGGCCCCGTCAGGACGAGGCTGCTCCACGCCAGAGCCGACACCAAGGCCACACCAAAGACAGAATCTGGAACCAGAAGGATGAGTAAACCCCACAGCCAGCAGTGAGGTCATGCCGGAACCAATGCCAGTCTACACCTCCATCGGGAAACATTACTCATGTGTACGTATGAATTACCAACTCCATTATTAAAACATTTTTAAATTTTCAAAACCATACATCATGATTTGATTTAAAGGTATAATTTATGTATAAAAATTATAATAATTTCATGAATATTATTCTAGAGATGATTTACTTATGACCAAATGGACTAGTGACATCAAACCATATTATTTTTCGACTCAAGTACCGAATATTGACACAACGTCCAACATGAACATAAATAAATAATTAATTGTTATAAAATTATAAATTAGTGAAATAAAGGGAATATTAGTCTCGAATAAGGTTCTTAAGAAATTATAAATTAGCGAAAATTTATTATTTAGGAATAAAAAAGAATATACATGATGAATCAAACTCAAAGTAAGGGATTCTATCTCATTCTCCTTTCATTAAATAATTTTTTAATAATACACAACTTTATTCTTTTATAATGAGTATATTAAACTAGTATGACATTTCATATCCATATTTTATGTATAGTAATGTCATTTATTGTTTTTTAAATATATCAATTCTTAGAGATTAAGGTTTAAATGTTCAACGTGGTATGGGGTACTTTGAACATTTAAAGATTTAATTATCAAGTCTTTTTCTTCATGATATTAATTAACATATTTATTTAAATGGATATAAAATTATTATAAATGAAATTATATGTATATTTAAATTTCATTTAATGTTCTCAAAATTAATCTTTTTATATGAAGCGTTTTAATTTCCTTACAAAATGACAAATGGAATGTTTTTGTTTTAACATATACGACGACAATGACTTATACGCCACTATAACCATTATTTGATATTTGGATTCCCCTATAAGACTTAATGCTTTAAAAGGAAAAGAAATAAATTATTCAATTTTGGGTTATTTTGGTGTTTTTAAGTGGATTTACTATTTCAATATCTTAAAATGATTTTTGGTGACTGTAAGTGAAATTTTATGAGTAAAATGTTGATAATTACAATCTAATATGAGTTATGATAATATAATGGTACTTGGAAATTTAATGGGTGGTTACATGTTAATCTAAAGATAGGTGGTTATGTGATAAACAAAATATTGGTGGTTCCATGATAAAACAAGGACGGGTGGTCATGTTATAACCTCTAATGCACTAGGTATGGGAGTTGTTTGTATAGATATTCCATTTAGTGATATGTGTGAAAGTCGACCATCTGGATGTTCCATTTAAGCAAGATTATGTCCCAAGTATTCTTTATATGTTATATGTGATTTCTATGCATGTTATGGTAATTTTGTAATTAAAAAACTAGTAAGTAATGAGATTATATTTATTAAAGAGTGTTTGATACTTATTAAAGGTGAAAAGTATTAATTTATGAGAAAGTACTCATTATTTACATGTTTTTTCAAAGCTAACAATTTTCCTTCTTTTTGAATCCCTTACTGATATTTTTAATGCTGATCCCAAGTGTTAAAATGTTTTCATAGGATTTGAAGAATAATAGAGTCAATGATGGGATCAAAAAAAGGTTATGAAGTTTAAACATGAAACAAAACCATGTTTACTTTAAATGTTTTTTGTTTTATGAAAAAATGGATAGTTAGTATAAGTATATACTTTATAATTTTTTAGATGTTATGTAATAGTTATGGCCTAATTCTTTAAAACTCTAAATCTGAAAATATATTCAATGCGAAATAAAGTCAAATTATTGAATTAACTCAAGATTATGTAATGTTTAAGGCTGAGGCCTTATAGTTGGTATCAGGGGATGGTTTATACATCTTTGGAGATTATGATGTTTTTTAAAGAGTTAGGGATATCATTACGAGTTTATAATTTTAAGGTTTTTTATACATTTAATGTCTTTCAATCCCTTTTTAGGTTATCTATTATGAACATTTAAGGCGACTAACTATATTTTTGGAGACATTCACCTTTGAGGTAATTATGGGTTATTACTTTTTGTGATACAAATTGAGTGGTATGAAATAAAATTTGAGGTAAAAAACATGTTATTGTTTTTTTAAGTTTCTTATATCATATTTGGAGAATTTTATAAGAATTATATAGTTCTAGAAAAAGGAAAACCCACAGGATAGACAATAAACCATTATATCCGATAAGTCCATGGGGATCAAACCCATAATTGAAGGGAGATAAGGGTGAATCAATAATCACTGACCTACAGGAAGTCCCCCGTTAGCATGAATTTTTATTTTTAGTTAAATGAATTGATGGAATAAGAATAAGTTGATTTTGTGAAATTATGTTTTATCAAATAGATATCCTTGGTATTGGAAAATGATTTGGGAATTAAGTGATAAAAGTTATTTTGAAAGATATTCACTATTTTGGGAACTTCATATGAATAAGTTGAATAGAATAATATGGGAATTTATTTGAGGAGTAATGTCTGAATTTTATTTTGGAAGAATCAATGTTTTGATTGTGGACTTATCTTTATTCAAGTTATTTATGGAAATAATTAACCTATCTTATAGAATATGTGATTTTTTAAATTATATTTTTGGTATAAGACATTAAGAGTGATTTATGATATTTAGAGATAAATGTTAAAACTTATCCTGGAAGACTATGTGATAAAATCCTTCTGAATTTCGGGTTTCATTCTTAGATTTTATTATTTTGAAAAAATTTAAGTAAAATTATTTATCAAATGATCTATGTTGGACTTTGGGTATTAATTTTGAATTTTGGAGATTAAAAGTAAATTTTCATCATAAAATGGTTTTTTCTTTTGGGGAATTATCTGATCTAATCCTCACCTTTTTGTTTTGGTTAATGTTTCAAAAAGTATTAATAGATAATTAATTATTTTTAGATTATGTGATTCTCTAGAAGTTGATTCTAGTGTTTCATGCGTAAAAAATCATCTTAAATACCTATTATTTGGAGAAAAAGATGAGTTTATGGTGGAATTTTATTAAAGGATGAAACTATACTTTTGAAGTAAGTTTATTTTCCTTATGATCTTAGTATAGGTAGAAATTGAATCCCACAATTATATTAACAGTATCTTAAAGAAAACCCATTTTCCGTTTAATTTTCCTACCAAGAAATCAAAGACTGTTTAACCTATAAAAAATTTATAGATTTGTGATTATTAAAATTTTCTTAAAAATGTTTTTTATTATTATAAATCAGAACTTGATTGTTAGTTTTCTCTTCCATATCCGTGTTTTCCTACATGTAATCCTATTATGTGTTATCTCAGGTGAACATCGTACTTTCATTGCTTTCATTTAAAGTGGAATTTTTGTCAATCCTTTTTTCAAGTGTGGGATTGAAATAAAGGTATTTTAAAAATTCATACATTAGTTAACAACCCCAAATTCAAATTGTGAGGATGAAATATCCAAAGGGGGGGGGGATTTATCATCCTCTATTTTTAAAAGGAAACACAATGTTCAATAATATACATGATACACCACATCGAGCTTAAATGAATAACTAAATATTATTATTTAGTATGATAGTTATCACCTAGACATTTTTAGGGAGGGAATGAATAGTTTTAACTAAATTTAGAAAATATGGTTTACACATGTTTATATAATGACTCACTAGTTACCAAATTAACTTACAATGAAACTAAAAACTAATTGAATATAAAGGATGTATTTTTTATAAAAAAAACTATTTAAATATGAATAATTGTGTTTATAAAATAATAAAATCTCACTTTTTGGATTATATTAATGAAATATTAATTCAATATAATGTTTAAAATTCATCTTATTTGTTTTATAGACATTATATAAGAATAAATACAATTTTACGGATAAAATGATCATTTTCTAAAAATACAGTTTTTCAGCCTTTTGATGACGAACCGATTTTAAATATAGTTTCAACAACATTATATATTCTATTTCAAAAAATAAAATTATTATTTAGAATGGGGTCATCAAAAAATTTAGTTTGGATTAATTTTTTCTATTTTTGTGATTAAGTTCATATTTTAATGAATAGTGAAAAATACTGCATTTTAACTCAAAAAAAACCTTTCCATCTAATTTATTTATGTTTTTAGATTATCCTTTTAAATGGTTTTAATGTATAATTATATGATTTTTTTATCATCTGATCCAATTTAGTTCACTGGATGGTTTTTCAAATTAAAATTAAATAGAAAAACTATGTGAACTTTTAAAAGTTTTACTTAAAAAACTCATTTTCTCATTTAGTTAATGGGATTAATTTTTAATTAATTTCTGAAGTTTATGTGTTTTTAATTTGAAAAAATGGATTCAATATTTGGAATAATAAGGTCCAAATTATGTAAATAGGTCCCTTTTATTTTTGTAGGTTATGAATAGTAACTTTAGTAATTATTTTAATTACCACAATTAAGGGTAAATCAGGTAATTAAAGATAAAAATAATATTGTAATAATTAAAAACTACCCAAAAACTTATCCTAATTTAATTGGATGATTTTATTATGACCATGATAATCCTCGGGTCAATTTTAGGACCACTTGGATGCACTTGAATGAATTTAACGATTTTATAATATTATATTCAATGAATAGTTTTTTTGTGACACTTTTGTTTTTTAAAAAGTAATGTATTTTAATATAAATTTATAAAGAAGATATCTTAGACTATAAATAGTTTTTATAAATATAAAAATATAATCTACATCATGGTAATTTATTTATAAATTTTATGAATTAAATAATTAAATTTAATAGTAACACAAAGATGATGTGATAATAAATTTATTAAAGAAAGAATTAAATAAATGATATAAATAATATTAAAACAAATATAATTTGAAATATTTTATGACATAAATAAATTTTATGGATAAATATGACATGTTATGATTTATTTAATGTATTTTTTTTAAGAAATCATGTTTTTATGATATTTTTAAAAAGTCATGTAGGGAATAGTGTCAAAATCGACTTAATTCATATTTTAAAATATAAAATATTTAATTAAATGAAATAAAATTTATAAAAATATAATATTTGGATAAAACGTTTATATAAGTCATCATATGTCATTAATGACTCATTAATTTGTCATTTTACATAATTTGGTAATTATTTTAACCCCCAAAGTGTAAATTACATGAAAAATTGGTAAGAGTTAAAAGGGATTAAAACTAAAAGATAATGACTAAAAAATATTCAAAACTTGTCTAATTTTTATTTTATGATGACGATTCAACCAAAAATCATCATATATTTTAGATAAATCAGTTTGGGACCATTTTGGAACAGAAAATGAATTTATAATAATTTAATACTTTTTGTAATTTCAAGAGTGCGCCTCCCCTCCACTACAAAAGGGAACTCATTCCTCTCTATTACTCACACTTAAAAAAAAATTTTTTCTTAGAAAATATCCATCCAAAACCCTTCCTATAATCCATACCCTCATTCTTGAGCCCTTATTTTAGGTAGAAGACCCTTCTTAGTGGTGTTAAGGTGTTCTTCAAAGGCGATCAACAGACAAAGAGGTATCGTTTTATTTAAGTATTCCTATTTTATTTCTTCTTACACTTCCTTCAAATATTCTTCTTCATAAATGAAATAATAACTAAATTATACTCAATGTACTTAGATATTATTATTTTAATATAATCACCTTAATCCATCTCCAATTCCATTAAATGGGAAAGGAATTAATCCTTCACGCGTATGTGTGAGCAATCACCTACACGAACTAATCTAATTCAATTTACATAACCATATCTCATGACTGGTTATAATAATATAATTAATGTTTGTATGTTATATTCATGAAATATTAATCATTATAAGATAATAATATATCAATTATGTTGTTACTTTCCATGCAAATAAAATGAATACGTCGTTTCTTACGTACGTGTGAACTATCACCTCCACAAAGTGATGTGACACATTTTTATTAATTATATAATTTTATGATATATTTAAGTATATTTAAATTATTAATATGATATTAATGATTTTATTACCATTTTTTAAATAAAAAATAATAGTTAACTTATTTCCAAAATGATCAATGAAAAATGAAAATATTACTCATGCGTACGTACGACTTACAGTCTCTATGATTATAACGTTGTTAATTTTTCATAACAATACATCATAGTTTAATTTAAAGATAAAATTTATATATAAAAATTATAATAATTTCATGAATATTATTTTGTAGATGATGGACTTATGGCCACATAGAATAGTGACATCAAACCATGTTCTGTTTCGAGTCAAGTACCTAATATCGACAAAACATCTGACATGAACATAAATAATTATGTAATTGTTATAAAAATATAAATTATTGAAATAAAGAAAATAATAAACATGAAAAAGGTTCACAATAAAATATAAATTTAACCATGTTTATTATTCAGGAAGAACAAGGAACATACATCATGAATCGAACTCAAGGTAAGGGATTCCATCTCAATCTATTTTCATTGAGGAATTTATTGATAATACAGACCTTTATTATTTTATAAGGTGTATATACAGCCACTATGAAATTTCATATCAATATTTTATATATAGTAATATTATTTATTATTTCTTTAAATGTATTAATTCATAGAGATTAGTGTTTAAATGTTCAATGTGGTATGGGGCACCTTGACCATTTAAAGATTTAATTATAAAATATTTTTCTTCATGATATTAATTTACATATTTATTTAAATGGATATAAAAGGAATATATAGGATATTTTATGTCAATATTTAATTCCATTCCATGTTTTAAAAATGAATCTTTTATATGAATCCTTTTACTTTATTCACAATATGACAAAAGAAATGTTTTTTAACGTATACAATGACAACAAATTCTCCACTGTCATAACCATTATTTAATATTTGGATTCCTCTATAAGATTTAATGTTTTTAAAAGAAAAATAAATCCCTTATTCCATTTCTATTTGTTTTGGTATTGAAAATGTGTTTGAAATTGTATCAAAAATTTCAATATCTTGAAATTATTTATTTTGATTGAAAATTAAATTTTATTATTGAAATGTTCATAATTAAAATATTTTACAAGATATGATTATATAATGATAATTGGACAATTAACAGCTAGTTACATGATAAAACAAATATGGGTGTTTACATGATAAACCAAATATGGGTAGCTCTTTGATAAACCATGGATGGGAGGTTATGTTATAACCTCCAATGCATTGGGTATGGAAGTCGACCATATGACTATTACATTTAGGGATATGTGTCGAAGTCGACTATATGGTTATTCCATTTTTGTATGATTATGTACCAAGTTTACTTTATATGTTATATGTGATTTATATGGTTTTTATGGTAATATTTATATTTAAAAAATAGTAATCAATGATCTTATATTTAGTGAAGAGTATTTTAAACTTCTTAAAGGTGAAATGTATTAATTTATGATAAAGTATTCATGGTTTACATGTTTTCTCAAGGCTAATAGTTTTATTTCTTTTTGTTTCACTTACTTATATTTTTATGATAATCCCAAGTTTTGATTTTTTTTCATAGTACTTAAAGAATAATAAATCCAAGGATGGGTTCAAGGAAAAGTTATGAAGTTTAAACATGAAATGAAACCATGTTTCTTTTAATTATTTTTTATGAAAAAATGGATAGTGAGTAGAAGTGACTACTTTGTAATTTTTTGAGATATTGTGAAATAGGAATGGCTTAATTATATTAAACTATAAACATTATAATATCCTCAATGATAAATAAAGACAAATTATTGGCTTAAATCAAGATTATGTAATGTTTACGGTTGGGGCCTTATAGTAACACCCTGAAATTCAAAAGTAATAACATTATATTTGATTGTGTGTATCACATGCATCACCAAGCACGTAAAGGAATATAACACCCTGAGACTTTAAAATATATTTAATATTTTAAATAAATAAAATCCCTGATATATATTAAAAAGAACATGATATTCAGTTGGCATGTGTCGCACACAATAATGGGTTTCTTCAAATGGCTTGCATTACATGCAAGACCGAGATTTACTGAATAACGATATATTATTAAAATATAATTTCATATAACCTATCCATTAAATTAGTATTTATGAAAAGGGTTAACTGAATTTTGAAAATATATGGTTTATATAAATATATAATTAATTTATTGGTTACCAATTAATTAGAAATGAATATGGAAACCGATTGAATATAACAAAAAATATTACTATTCTTATGCTCACAAAGTTGTTTACCCTAATAAATTAAATTAATTACAATTATTTAGTGATATTAATTTTATATATATATATATATATTAAATCATTTTTTATATTCATCCAATAGATTTGATAAGATTAAGATAAAAAAACACAATTTTATGTATAAAATACTATATTAAGGCATTTTTACCGACTTTTAATGGTGTACCTATTTTAAATTTAATTTTTGGAATGTTTATGGGTTATATTTGTAAAAATAAGCTTCATATTTTAAATAAAGACATAAAAATTATGTTAGGTAATTTTTTTTATTTTTCTACGATGTTTCATTTTTTGATGAATAGTAAAAAAATACTGAATTTTAGTTCAAAACCACTTTTTAATATAATATATTTATAAGGATAAATTATATATTAAATTGTTTTTAAAGAATAATTAGATCCAATTCTAATAAATTTATCCAATGTAGGTCATTGAAAAAATTACAATTTGAAATTGGATATAAAAACATATCAAACTTTTGGATGTTTTTACTTTAAAAACCCGCATTGTCGTCCCATCTGCAGGATTAAATTTAAATTAATTTCTGTCTCTTATATGATTGGTATTCTGAAAAATGTATTCCATATTTTGAATCATCATAATTTATACTTTCAAATAATGTTAAATTATTTTTTCCCCAAAAATATTAGTGAATGTAATTAAAATTATTTACAAGGATTATGGTAAAATTAAGCTTAATAAGGGACTAAACCTTAATCTTAAGGGCCCAAAAGACCTATAAACTTGTAAAAGAACCATTGGATATAAATATTTATAAAATATACTCTCATTTATATAATTTTTTAATTATTATATCCACTTTCAATGGAAAAAATGTGGGTGGAATTCCCTTTCCCAATATTTTCAAGAGTGCAACTCTTCCTCCACTATAAAAAGGCCTCCTCTCCTCCCACTTTCTAACATCTATCAAGAAACTTTGGTTTGAAAAATATCTAAAAAAATATATCCTCAACATACCTCCCCAATCATATAATCCTACCCTTAGGAAGAAATCCATCAATGAAGGCCCATTCGTTCAAACCAAAAATATTTACCTGATTAAGAGGTAACATCTTTCCTTAAGCTCTTTAGTTTTATTTCAATTATCCACAACCTAAAATCTTATTATTTTATGTTTATATAACAAAAACAGTATTATACATACAATATTATGTTTTTATGATAGGGTTTCTACCTACACTTACACATAGTCCCATCTAATGGGTAACAAACATACTACTTATGTGAACGGTGAACTACCACCCCATGAAATGATGATTATTCGTTATTCCATTATTTCCTCTCATGGTGTTCATTATGTTGGAAAATGTTTATATATAATATATATGATATTTATAATTTATTTATTCTTATTTAATTCTTTTATAAGACATACCTTTGTACATTCTATTTTGTGTAAATACCATTACATCGTTTCTAGATCTGTGGACTACCACCTCCTTAAACCGATGTGATTCATTCATGCTATACATGGAATGTATTAAGTATCATTTTTATAAAACTATGTAACATATAAAAAATAAATATGTTATTTTAATTATAAAACAAATATTAATCATTTAATTTTCATTCTTTTAATATAACAAAGAAATGAAAGTAGGGTTCATGCGTACATAGGACCTAACATCACCATAAATGGTGCACTTCATTTATTATATCAAAATATTATAGAAAATTATAAATACATATGTACTGAATATATATGATAATTAAATAATGGTTAAAATTCTTTATATGATGAAATAATGATATATTTAATTGTAACAACAAATGAAAAGTCAAAACATACTTGAGAAAATAACAATTAACACCCGAAAGAGTTAAAATAATTAAATAGTGTTAATGAACAGGTAATAAAATAATATAAAAATTTAATATATGATATTATCAACACAATTATGGTTCTGTTATATGTTAGTGACATATTTTTAATCCACTATACAGGATGATAAATACTACAAAACAAAAAGGAAGGTTAAGGTAAGGGATTTCATCTCAATTTATATTCCATTGGGACTTAGTTTTTTTGTTATGAACCAATTCAGTTTTATATGGTGTATATACTACCCTTTTTAGATCATGAATATCCTTATTCTCATGATATTATATGTTTCATTTAATTCACATAGTATTATTATTTAAATGTTTCAATGTGGTATATGAAAACTTGGAATGTTCAAAGATTATTTTTCCTCAAAAAATGTTTTAATGTCAACAACCATTATTGTTAATTATCATCCTATAAGGTATTATTTATAAATATATATTTTTTATTCAATATGGTTATCTGATAAGAGAAATTATTTATTTGATATATTAGGAATTCTTTGGATGTGTAATAAATGGGTTGTGGACCATTTAGGTAAAGCCCTATGGGTTGGGGATCAGTTAATTAAAGCCCCTTGATGCATCAGTAGTCTCATGAGATGAATTAGTTGGCCAAAACAGAATAATTAAACTATCTATTTATGGTAAAGGTATCTTGTTTATGAGAAACATGATGTACTATAACTAATTATTTCTTTTATTGATAATTTTTTATTACTAATTATCCATGAGATCTTCCACCGACATATCTATGAATTATTTTATTTTCATTTCATTGATTAAATGGAATGTGTATTTATTTTATTAACTTTATATGTTGATATTATCTTATCTTGTTATTTTAATGGAAAGTGTTATCAATTATTTACCTTTTTATGTTAATTTATTCTCATTGATTCATTACTGCTTCCGCTTTACTTAATATTATTGAGTATTTGAGCTTAACCTTATTATGTTTCATTCCCCATGGTATGAATAAGAAATCTATGAATAAGATTTAAAGAATTATATTCATTTATTTTTATTATTCATGATGTTTTTATTTCCTATTTCTTGATGTATTATGGGTATCATTTATATAATTTGGATTTCCAAGACTGTTAAAAAAATCGGCCCTTCAGGATTTGATTCCTAGTTCCCATGCCAATGAAATAAAATAATGCACTAGCTTCAGGAATATGTGGTAAGTTAATTATATAAATAATTGTCATGATGATGATAAAATCCATTAACAATATAAAATTTTCAAAATAATATTCCATTCACACCTTTATAAAGATTTAAATATAACTCATGTATAAAAAATTATAAAGATTAAATTTCATATGTTTTTAAAGAAGTTAAAAGATCATTAAAAACGAAATATCAAAATTATTGGACTATATAAATAATATTATTTAAAAAATAGAATGAACTTGGATATATAGGAGGAATATTCCTGAACAAAACGAGAAATATGTTCTACTTTCTTAAAAAAAATTCTCAGTTTATTTAGGAATGGAAGAGGGAAAAATGAAAGTAAATATTGTAAAACCAAGAAAAAAATCAAAGAGAATAAAATATATGGGGTTTAATATAGATAAATCATATAATTTTCTAAATGTAAATTTAATCATAAACAATTATAGAAAAAGTGATATTGTAACATAAACTCTTACCTTGGACTTCCAACTTGCTTTGTATATTCTCTTAACATCATACATAATAAATTTAGATTTATTTTGAATATATATAAAAACTACATTCATTCTTATAATAATATATATGATCCTATTATAACTTACTATTATCTATTTGTTGTATATTATTTGTTAAAGTAAATACTTTTGTGTTAACTATTCTGTTTTTCATGCATGTTTCTGTTTGGTGGTTCTGGTCCTTGCACATTGATTATAGTTCCATAATACGTATAATGTTATAAATAATTATATATATATATATTATTAAATTATTTCACAATTATATAATATTCTATAATCATTTATGTCATAAACTTTATAACATCATTCATATACATGGTAAATCTGACCTAGATAATTGCGTGTTATAAAGACTGAATTAGTAATAAAATAATATTATATAATAATATAAATTTTAAAAAATATTAATCACTTCTTAAATATTATATATATTAATTCATTAAAATGTTATAATATTCCATGAAATTAGGATATGAAAAAGGAAAGACAATATTTATAGATGTAGTAGTCTACATGCACGCACAAACAATGTTTTCATTTTCTGATATGAAAAATTTAAAAATATAGTAAGTGATTTATATTTTAAAAATAATATTAAAATAATAAATATAATATTTATTAATTAAATACATCATTATAACTATCCATGTGAAGTGGCTATGGAAAATGAAATACTTTTGTTTTTGGAGGTGATAGTTTTCACGTACGCACGAGTGACACTTTCATTTACCATTGGATGGAAAAGAGGTATATAATATTTGATCCATTGACATAATAACATTTAATTATGTTTAATATAACTATTTAATTATGTTTTCATGGATATAATATATTTTAATGAGGTATAAGAAGAAATATATTTGAAAGGAGTTGGTTAAAATGATTACCTATTATCTAGGAATCCTCTCATGACTTACACCGTAGTCATGCCAATTGGTATTTAGGGAAGATCAGAACCTCTATAATGTAGTTAAGGAATTTGGGAAGGAATTTTATTTTTTATTTAATGATCTTGAGTTGTCAATGTGCGCGAAGATGTGATGGGATGAGATTCCTTTTTTATGTGAGGGGAGTGACACAATTGTAAATATTATAACCATTAAAATAAAAAAATTCATATTCAAGGTCATATAGATAAAAATATGACCATTAATGAATTTAATATGAGTTATGGTATAAATAAATTCAACCAATTAGATTTTGGAATTTTTTGATGATATTTTAATCTTTATCAGTTTTCTTAACCCCCTCGTTAACCCTTTTGAACCTTACCATAACAACCCATTTTTATCTTGGTTACTATTAATTATAACTAAAAATGAAATTTTACTCATTTAAAAAATTTAACATTTTAATTTTAAAATTTTAATCCTTTTTACAATATTAAAATTTTAAACGTGGTAAAAATTTATTTTATAAAAAACCATGAAGAACGTAAAGAAAACATTTTTTTTCGAAAATTCCATTTCAAGAATAATAACAAATGTATTATCATTAGTTGATTTGTAAAAATCATTATATGAATGATAAATAATTTTATTGAAAATATTATGAATATATTTAAGTAAAATAATTATTTATCATTTATGAGCTTAATTTATCTACGTAAAAAACATTGCGCATAAAAATGTTTTTTTGAAAAATCATTTTTCCCCATCAAATAATTTTATCCTCACTTATAAAAAATATATAATAATTTCATAAATTATTATTCATTTTTTAAAATGTATAAAATATGAATTTAAATAAATGAAATACTTTGAATATTAAATATTTTGTTTTTAAAACAAAAACAATGTTATAAAAAAACAATGTTGTAAAACAAATTATTTCTATGTATTCATTAATACTTGAGTTAGTACACTTTATAGTCACATAATTATTTCTTTGATGTTATTAATTTAATTTATGTTTATTTACTTTAACTACGGAATTTGATGTGCATTTTTTTGTATTGAATCAACAGTAATAGGGGTAAAAGTTTAGACTGGAAGAAGAAAAATTAGTTGGAGAGTCCAATACTATATCTGTAAGTAAACAATCACGGTCTTTGAAACCTAAAGATAAAACTAGAAATGGAAGACTATGATTACATAGGATGTATTTTTCTAATATACCTAAAGGGGTTTGTAAAAATACATGGAATACATATCTCAGGTACCAATGTTCTAAAAATTATTTCTTTTATTTTTAATGATATTTGATACTAGGTGTATACTTTAAAAATGTTATAAATATATAGGTGTTGAAAATTTAGGAAATAATTGACATAGATTATAGTTTTCATTCAAGTGATTAATAAAAGAGTTACTATATCAAATATTTTAATATAATTTAATATATTTAGCTTAGATATATCTATGTAAAAAATATGTATAGTTATCTCACTTCTCTTATATGATAAAATAAATAGTTTTTTTAACTGAAAACATTATGAACAATAAGAGATGATGGATTAAATACACATGTTTTATAATTAATAATATTATATAACATGTTTTTTAGAATAAGATAAACATAATAAATTTTTATCCAGGATACAAGTGTTTATCAAGATGTTTTTTAAAATATGAGGGATATGATCTCACCCCCTTTATTGAAATATTTTAAAGTATAATATTCATTTTAATAAATTTAACTAAAAAAAATATAATAGAATATATATATTTATAATATTTATTTATTAAATGTTCTTACTAAATGTAAATAAGAGTAATCTCTATAACTTGAAAGAGTTTAGGAATCTTAACATGATATTCTGAAGTGAATATAGTTTCTAAGAGGTTAGTGGGAGTATGTTTATAATTATAGAAGTTAATAATTAAAAAATAAAATATTATTTTAGTCAAAACTGAAATTAAATTTCACTTTAGATCCTAAAAGGTTTAGGGTATTTAGGTAAGGTAATAATGTAAATAGTTACATTAGTAATTAAAAGATTTCAAAAAAAAAGTTTTATGGAAAGGGTTCCAAAAATTATTATGATATATTTAAAGAGTTATAAGTAGAAAATAAAAGTTATTAACATCTGAAAATTTTATATTATTTCGTTAGAGATTATGAATATATTCAATGATTTGAATATTTTGAATATGGTTTCTATGTCTCATCATTATTCAAACTAACTTTCTTTATAGATGTTAGTCACTAAGGGCTTAGTGGGAGGGTGTTAGAATTTTTTTTCTCATGTTATATTTCTTATAAAATTTCTTGAAGGCTATAATCATGATGTAAATATGTATTATAGAATAAAATATTTGACTATGTATGTGGTTCCCAATATAGTTGATGAGAATAAATCTGGAGTTCCCAAGAAAGGTACTGTTATGCATGATGACTTCAGAATATTATATGTAGATTAAATAACTAACTTAAATCATGGAATTTAAGTGATCCAATTTTAAATTTAGATGGAAATAAAGTGATTTTATTGTATTATATATTATTAAAGATCCATTCACTCATGGAAAAGTTTTTGGATTATGTTTTTGAAATGGTTGGAAAAGTGTATGGTATTTGAGTTGCTTCAAACATTTATATTTCTTGGTGGAAATTTTTATCAAAAGCCAGTTGAAGATTAAAGATATTTATTCTTGATCTATAATATGAATAATTTATTTAATATTATTTTAATTAGTTGAATATGAGAAAACTTACATGGAGGTTGAATAATGATGATCATTTTATCAATACGTGGGAAGAGTTCCACGGATTTGGATGAATTTGGAACAATTTATATATATGAGGAATGAGATGTGGATGATGGTTATGACATTCTATCCTTTTATTTATGAAGCTTGATGAATACTATATTTTATGTAAATACACATGGATTATGTTTTTAGATGATCTAAAGTTTAGGTAAAGGGATATCAATGAAATATTCCTAGAAATATTTATATATAGAATTAATATTTGGAATTAATCAATTTTATAAATTTTAAAAAGGAAAATATCCACACTGAATATATAATATCGTCCTTGGATCATACATAAGATATTTCTTTGATCTAATGGAGAAAATTAGTAAAGTCCTTGAGATTACTAATATACATAATATTTTATAAGGGGTATGTAAGATGTTTTCTAGATAAAATGGAATTGTAGAAAAGGTAAGGGGTATGTAAGATGTTTTCTAGAGAAAATGGAATTGTAGAAAAGGTATGAGGTGACTTAATATATTTAAGATATTTAACTTCATAAATATTATATTTTTCTTGGAAAATTGAGAAATTCGGAAATTAAAATATATTATGAGTGATAAAAATGAAATTTTGGGGAATACATAAGATATATTTGTCATTGGAAGAAGGAAAAATAGAAAAAAGATAGATATTATGCATTGCGTAAGTTATTAAAATCTCATACTGAATATAAGAAGTTATAATTCTTATATAACTCCCAATAGTTAGAAATATTATGATACTTTTTATGATTTAAATGGGATGATATTGTGTTGATATTAATTATTAAACAACATACTACTTCGATATGTTATTCATGATTAAAGAATAGATTAAAGATAGAATTGGTATAAAAGAAAGCTATGTTGTAATGAGATAAAAGATGACGCTACACACCATGGAGAGAGTTCCACGATGATGTTCATAGAGAAGTAGAATAATTTTAGGATTGATTTATAATTCAATAGAAAGAGACCTGACCAAAATAAGATTTATGCATGTCTTTATATAGTTATGATGTTTTAAATGTATTTAGATTTTTTAGAGTATTGAGGAAAAGAGATAACAACATAATATTTTTAGATATTGTGTAGAGTTAAATTTTGACACTTCAAGAAGATTTGAATGAATAATTTTCAGGACCTATTTGAATGAGAATTAAAGATAAAAAATAAATAAGTATTAAAGGCACCAAATTTTATGGAAATAATATTCACATATACAATGAATATATAATCAGTGAAGTTGATGAAAAGGTTAAGGATATTGAAGCTACAATTACCTTGGATATTTATTGATGTTTAAGGAGATAAAATAGAGAAATAACACTGATATATTATTAATAAAATCTTATATGTAATATATAAAAAGTGATAAAAATCATCAAGTGAAAGATTACTTTTAAGAAGTGAAGAATAAGAAAAAATATTATAGATTATCGCTTTGTTTATATAGAATATATAATAAGACAAAGAATAATTCTTGAGAAGGAAAACATATGATATTAATAAATCATAAGTTATAAATATTATCAAGGAAGACCTTTAAATTTATATAATTAGAAGAAGGATTTAAGGAATATAAAAGTATATTTAAGAGAATTGAGCTACACTATTAATGACTTCAAGAGGTGTAGTATTAACCTTGTATTCATAGAGAAATGCATGGTTGGTGCTAAATATCGAGAAATAGTGAGTTGGTACTTGCTTAATTTTTTTTTAGTGACAAATTTTTTTTGGTTAAAGGTCATAACATTACTTGAGATCAAAATTGATAGTAATAGATGAGTTATATATGAAGTGGGATGAAAACCACTATACAACAAGGATGCATTAATCCATATTTTAGTCGAACCTCATTAGAAAATGTTGGCATTCATTATTATGTGATTTACTACCTATAATACATATATTCGAACCAAAGTTTATGTTAGAGTGAGAGATAAATATACTAAATATGTGTAGAGGTAAAATGGATAAAGATTCAAATTGGATAAAAACTTACCAACACTGATTCACCCCCTCTCAATTTTTTCCATATCACATGCGATCCTATAAATTGGTATCTAAGTGCGTGGTTCTGCCTCTCTATTTAGATTATACAGAATCTAAATATTTGATGTTTTTTACACTATATTATAAAGAAAACATAGTTTTTAGACTTGTAAAAGAAGTTTCAACGACTGATTATTGTTTTATCTCTTCCATGAGTTCAAAGAATAAGAAGAAGATAGAAATAAGGATAATGAAGAAGGTATACCTATTATGTAAAGAGGAAGAGGAATAAATTTCCATACTATTTAACCCTAATGAAGAAAAATATGGAATATTATATGAATTGGTAGTTACATATACTACCAAGGAGATAAAAATATTATCACATGAGAAATTTAAAAGCATTTTTGTGATAAAAATGTGGTAAGTGTTATCTATTTCCAAAAAATTTCCTACAGAAGAACCAAGAAGAATTAGGAAAGATCTAATTTACGATGATAAAAAGATGATTAAATCATAAATTTAAATTAAATCCAATATAATGGTATAAAATATATATTCACCTATGTTTCTATAATTTTTATAAGCTTACAATAGGAGATCACCCACCTTGAGGATCAATTTAGAATGTGGGAGAATGTAACACCCCGACTCTAGTAACATGATGCTGGTATTTATTTTATTACATTAGAAAATGAAACAAAGGATGTAATATTGAAGGATTTAATAGTTTATTAGTGTTGGTAAACTAGATACGTACATGATTCTTATATTACACTTGCAAACATGAAATACAACATAATATTCTTATGAGAAATTTAAATTTTCTTCCATTATATCCCAAAAATCATTTCCAAATCCCTTATTAGTATCTTAATAAAAGAAAATAATAATAAATGGTGAGATTATATGTTAATTATGGGAAAACATTTTATAGAATCCATTATATAATAAGTAAATAATGAATAATATGGAAAAGATAATCATAAATAAAATATTTCATATAACTAATAATCTAAAAGAGGAATATTGAAATACCCAAGGTTAAATTATAGTAAGTAAAATATATATATTATTTAAACTATAATACAATGAAAATTTTAATATTTCATGGCACAAAAATTATAGTTTTATAGGATGAATATCAATTTCAAACATACTTGGTCAAAATAAGCATAAAATTAATTTTTAGAAAATTCCTTTATAGATAAGCTTTTATGATTAATTAAAAATGTTACATTAAAGTATTAAAAAATTTTTTTATAAAAATTTTCTATAATATTTATAATTAAAAATTTATTGGATATAAATTTTATATAAATAAATATAATATTATTTGGAGGTAAAAAGTTATATTTGTCTGAAAACTATTTAACAAAAGCACAATATATTTCCATTTTAATTAATTAAAATAATATTTAATGATGAATAATTTAAATTAAATTTATATATTATGTATATTAATATATTAATTTAAATCTATATAGTTATTATCACTAGTCATATAGTTAATATAATATTATCTTATGCTTGAAAAATGCATTTCCTAAAAAACTGTTTTTCGTCACATTTAGTGGGTTTATTTTTCAATTAATTTATAGAACTTATGTAAATTTAAAGTGATAAAATAAATTCCATGTTTTAAATAATAATAATAATTAATATTAGGTAATAAGTTAAAAATAATTTTTTTTCCTAAGGAATAGTAGAAATAGTAAAAATTCGTCACCATGGTAAAAGGGTAAACCGACTTAATATAAAAATTAAAACTAAGTCTTAAGGCCACAATTTTTCATCTTCAATATTACTAGAATAAGTTATATAAAACATTATAATATTAGTATAAATATATTTTTTGTTTATGGGACACTTGTCCATGAAATTGATCTATATAATATTTTATGTAAAGAAAAAGACAAAATGTTATCCTTTTACTTTTAAATACATCTTATGTATTCATAAAGTGACAAAATAAAGTTTTGAATGAGTAATAATGGTTTCTTTAAAAAATGAAATTATTTTCTGAATGATAATTTATTTTTCATTTTTATTTATTAATTAATTACCTTAAATTACTCCATAACGTCGACATAATTTTTTTTATTAAAAATAAAATTAAATAAATGATTTTCAAAATATTAAAAGTAAAATAATTCCAAAAAATTATTTTTTAATATTTTTTTGAATATAATTATAACATATTTAGGCTGTGTGAACAGTTTATCATTGAATTCCTTCTCTGTCTTGATGTTTTTAAAGTCAAATTAAATTAAATCTGACAAAATTGACATTAATGATATTTTATAATAAATAATGTTTTATTAAATGATTTAAAATTACTAAAAATATTATTTTCATCTAATTAAATTGTATATTGGTGATATTATCAACCTTATACCATTTATTTTAACTTTATTAACCTCTAAAGAGAAAAAAATTAATATCGTGATAATTTTAAAAAAGGGTTAACACATGTTAAAACAAATATATATGGGTGAAAACATCACCTAAACTTGTCCAATTTTTATTGTATTAGATTATTTATAGTAATAAATATCTTATATTCTAATATTATCATTTTTGATTCATTTTATTATGAAAATTAATTAATTAATTTTAATACTTTAAGAAACTCCAAGAGTGTCCCTCCCCTCCCTTATAAAAGGGAACATTATCTCTTTTTTTATTCACCCTTAAATTAAATTTTGGTTCATAAAATACCTAATAAAATACCTCAATTAAATCCCTATAAATTTTAGAGTGTCATTATTTATTATAAAAACCTCCCAGGAAGTCTTTTGGTTTAAACCAAAAGAGGTTGTCCGAAGAAGATGTATAATTCTTCGTCAAGTGTTATCGTTTTATTTATTATTATATCTCCTTAAAATATTCTTCAAAAACAATGATATAATAACATTATTATATCCCATATTCTAATAATTTATTATTTTTATGTTATAATCTATATCCCTCTCCTCTTCCATTAAATGAAAAATAAAATCATCATTCGTGTGTATGGCAGACTACCGTCTCATGAACCGATGTAATTATTTTTCCATTACCACCTATCAAAGATGGTTATAATGATTATTTATTATGTATATGATAAAAAAAATAAATATTTATCATTATTTATAAATAATATATCATCTATTTTCATGAATTTTCATTCACTAAAAAAAGATAACACCATTCCTGCATACATGCGGGCTACCACCTCTACAAAACGATGTGATTGTTTATTCATCATCAAATCTAACGGATGATATATATATGTATATTTAAAAATTATAATATTTTAATTATATAAATATAAAATAATACATACCTTCTTTATATAATCATCTTTGAAAAATAGAAATGTTACTCATGCAAATTTACGACCTACCTTCTTCATGCTTGCAACATAGTTCATTTTTTATAACCATATTTCATGGTAGGTTTTAAAATTATAATTGATTTATAAAAATTATAATTATTTCAATATTATTATTCTAGATTTGAAGTAATAATGACCAATTTTATAATAGTCAACCTATTGAAGTAATTTTGACATAAGAACCAAATATCATCAAAATATCTCACATGAACTTAATTGATTATGTGATTAAATAAAAACTGGTAACAAATAAAATAAAAAGAATAATAAACTTAAATTTTTTTTTCAAAAAATTAAAAAATTAACATAATTTTATCATTCATTAATATAAAGAACATACATGATTATTTTAAATCGAGGTAAGGGATTTCATCCCAAATTCTGCTCCATTGAGTCATATTTGGTATTATGCACCTATTTACTTTTATGTGGTCTATATAATGATACTTTGAGGTATTTAAAATTAATTCCTATTTATTCGTGAATATTGATTATCTAATTAAAGTTATTCTATTATAACAAATTTTTAAAATAAAATAGGATCTTATTTCTCTTTTTCATTGGGTATATCTTTCTTCAGTGACCATATATTTAAAAATTGTTTTATAAATGTCCTTTTTATTACTCAATTTATTTATTAAGGAAATTATATTTTATCCTTGAAATTTTACATGGTTTTAAAGGAATATTTATATTTTTTTAACCTGAAAGGATTATTTTTAACTTTTTTCATAAAATCCAAAATTAATGTTTTCCTTTTAACGTATAAAACATTAACATAATTTCCCATTATCAAAACCATTTACCCCCTTTAGATCATTCCATAATATTTAAATGATTTTTCAATGGTAAATCATTAAGAAAACTTATTTTAAATGTTTTATTTCCATTTTGTTATATTATTTTAAATAATTTTTTTTACTATAATTTATATTTTTCTCATAGTCATCTCTCATATCCTAATTAATTTTGAGAACATTAACTTTATCTTGAAGCTTTCACTTTCTAATGATAATTAGAAATTATATTTATAATAAATATTGATATTATTTATATCAGGTAAAATTTTATTTATTAATCCATATATCATTTCTATATACGGTGTTTTATGATGAATTATATTTAATTAACTAGAGAAAATCTTGATAAATCCATATTCTTTACTCAATAGAGATATTATTTGATAAGAAATATCATTTATGAATTTAATTTATTATTAAATATATATGTAATTCATTAGGAATGTAATTATGGTTGAGACCCAGTTATAGATAGCCCCTCGATGCAATGATATGTCTCATGAGAAAAATCAGTAATCTAGTAATATATGGGCTTCTGGTGTATACCTACCTATCGATTAAACTATCTTGGCTCAAGGATTTGTTGGTATAGATATCATGATGTTTGAAATCATGACATCCAATACTAATAAATTCCTTCAATGATAATTTAGTTATTATTTTCCACGATATTAATGCATTGATATAATCCATTAATGCATTTTGTTCTCAGGTTATTGAGTAAATGACATGTGTATTCAGTTATTTATATTTCCATATTAATTATTGCTTATTGGTTTATGATATCTTACATTGTATATACTCTTACTAAGAATATGAGACCACCATTTATTTTTTTACTTACCCTTAATAATGAAGAAGGGTATTATGAATAATATCAAGGATACAAGACTATTTTTATGTTATCTATTTTATATTTCTAATTTAATATGGGAATAATGTATGTATATAATTTTATAAGACTAATAAATTTATCAATACTTTGGGATAAGATCCTTTTTATGTTATACCAATTTAATAATTTATTAAATGGATTTGGGTTTCTTGAGGTAGGGTTTTATAGTTGGTATCAAAAGAAGTTTAATAAAAAACATGGGAAATAGGTTTTAAATGAACATAAATATCATGATAATTATGATAATCCCTTATGGTATATGATAAATTTTACCCTTAAAGGGATTTTTATATTATAGATCAATATTTATGATGATTATGAACTAAATCAGTGTGTGAAATTATTTATTGGTAGTGCCTAATAGATGAAAGAGAATCAATACACATAGAAAATGTAGAGGTTTAAATCTTAAGAAATCCAATATAGATGGTATTGTAACTAAGTTGATCATAGACATATTATGGAAGCATACTTAGGTTATGATGAATAAACTTTCCCAAATGGATCATATTATTGTACCATGGTATGATTCTCTAATGTTATATTTATTCAGGAAACTTAAGCTTTCATATTTTAATGGAAATACTAATCCAATGGTAGTTGAGCAATGAATTAAGTATATTGAAAATATATTCCTTACTTTGAGATAAAATTAAATTGAAAAAGTTATTTTAGAAGTGTATTTTTTAAGGTCGATACAGATTAATGGAGGTGATTAATAAAAACCACTAAATATGATATACAAATAGAAAGTATGTAATGGAGAACTTTTAATGTGATATTATTTGATAAATAATTCCCTCGAGGAAAATGAGATAAAATGGATAGGAAGTTCCTCAATTTAAAGAAGAAGGAAGAAGAAATTCCTGCTAATTATGATGCTAACTTTACAAGATTAGCTAGGCATACTTTGGACTACATATGTAATATATAAAGGAATATTGAACATTTATTTGATGAGATTAATCTATATTTACAAAGGGTATTAGTTTCAATAATATTTTCATCATATGATGATATAGTACAAAATTAGATTAATATGGAGAATTAATTTTTGAGATCCAATATATTCAAGGGAAATTAAGAGAATAATAGTTCCATTGAAAACCAATAAAAATTGAACACAAAAAATAAGAATAATAGAATTAATAAATTTAAATCATGTGAAAATTATGTGAAGAAACATCTAGGAAAATTATTTAAGCATATGGGAGTTTATTATAATTATAGATACATTTGTCATATGGATAATAAATATAGGAAAAATAAAGATAAAACTTCTATCTAGTGATTAAACTAAAAATAAATTTATACTTATTTAGGCCAATGTCTCAAGAGTCATGGGAATATATAAAAAAGATAGGTCGATTGGAGAAGGCTAAGGTTATGTGATAATTAAAGCTAAGTTTAAAGTTCCTAATTATGTGGTGGAAAGTACTTTAATCATATCCTAAAATTTAGATAATTCTCTATTTGATTTTGGATCTTCATACTCTTTTATATCTACATTTGTTCATAAGAAAATCAAATATTTAACTTGAACCTTAATAAGTGAGTTTTCTATAAAAACTCATTGTGTAAATCTCACTATAATAAGGATGCGTTAGTCAGTTCCCATTATAGCAGATAAAAATGCTTAATTTTCTGATTATATTATTATACCTAACATTTATTTTGATATAATTCTTAGTATGTACTATATTTCAAAATAGGATACAAAAATTTATTACAAAGAGAATGAAATTACTATACATGATGTTGATATATAATTCCTTATCTTTAGAGGGGAGAATTTATCATTTGAGTCATGTCTAGATACACCCTCAATATCTCTTCTGAATTAGATTCTTAGGGAAGAAGAGCATACAAGACCTATAGATGGAAAAAGTGTTCTCAAAATTAGGGATGTATATATTATATAAAAATACATTAATGTATCTCCTGAGGAATTACTTGGGCATCCATAATAGCATGATGTTGAGTTTTACATTGTTTTAATACCTAGTGCAAGACCTATATCAAATAATACCTATAGAATAAACACTTTTTAATTATTGTAGTAAAATAATTAACTAAAGGAATTATTTTGTAAGATATTTATATACCCTAGTGTTTCATCTTGGGGAGAACCTATTATTTTTTTATAGAATAAATATGGATCTATGAGGTTATGCATGTAGTATATAGAAATCAATGATATTACGATAAAAAAAGTATCCTCTTCTTTGCATTTATCACATATTTGATCAACTACTCATAGCTAAATATTTTTTAAAGAATGAACTTCATTATGGGTATCATCAATTTTAATTAAAGAAAGAATATATTCCAAATACATTATTTCATAAAAGATATGTACATTATGATTTTACAGTAACTCCATTTGGATTGACTAATTCACCCTTTGATTTTATGGATATAATGAAGAAAATATTCAAGCAATATCATGATAATTTTTATGGTATTTATTGATGATATTTTTGTGTACTATATAGGATAAGAGTACCATGATAATCACTTTAGGATCATTTTTGAGATTCTTAGAAGAAAATATTTATATGGGAAATTTATCAAGTGTGAATTCTAGATTTAAAAAGTTTATTTTATTGGATATATTATCTACAAGGATGAGATCTCAGTTGATCATATAATGGAAAAGTAAGACAAAGAATGGCCTACACCAATGAATATAACCAACTATGTAGTTAAATTGGATTGGTTGGTTACTATAAGTTATTTGTTCAAAAAATTTACTGATTATGTAAAGACGTGGAAATTATGTGGATTTGTTTTTCTTAAATACGTAAGAATTTTACGAGTCTGAAAAAATTGACAGTGCATGATTCCGAGGCCCGGTGTGCCCGAAATCAATTTCTGAATTTTTTTTGGGAACGTTCGGTTAAAGTACGGGCTTGTTTTTATAACTTTTGAACCAGTGCTCAGAATTGAAATCTGAGGACACCGTTGAACTCACAGCACTGGTATTCGCTTAAGGTGAATTTCACTTCGACGCCAGTGAGTCGAGAATAAAAGCTAGTTTTTGGGTTTTCATGGGAAGTAATAAAATAAAGTGAGCTTCACTTTATTTTTATTTGAGCCGCCATGTGGGTGTTTCGAGGTGGGTTCCACTGGATTTATAACCTCATTATGGAGGTTGGAAGTGGGTACCACCAGGACATAACCACCCATGAGAGGTTATGGTGGTGGGGACCACCACTTCTCAACCTCCCATCTGGGGTTAATGTGGTGGGGACCACCAGAGACCACATAACCTCCCATTTTGAATACTAGGGGTAGGGACCACCCAACCCCTAATAATGAGAGGAGAGGAAAATCTCTCCACTCCCCTCATTAATGAGGGGGATCCCCTTGACCTTCTCTACCATTTATGGTGCCACCACCACCCCTTTAATTATTTGATCCAACATAGAATTTGTTATGAAAAATCCTTCACATTAATTAGGTGGAGATAATTAAATTAATTCCTACAATTTGAATATTGTGCCAAAAAATTAATAAGATATCACACTATCTTATTATTTTTGTTGGAATTGCTCTTTTGGTGGAACTTGGGAGAAGAGAGGAAAGCTCCCAATGAAGAATGAAGAACGAAGAAGGAAGAACGCCGACGAGGAGCGATTTCAACTTCCTTCCTCGGATCCTACTGATGTGGGGTGTCTTCCACAACTGATGTGCGAGCTCGGGATTGGAAGTGTGCGGAAGATGCGATGAATGGAAACAACACTGTCTTCTTCACAGCGACTCTGTCGATGAACAACGATCAATGGTAGGGGTTGTTTTATTTTATGTACTATGTTCTTCTTTTGTTTCAAAACGAAGAATGAGGATATGTTTCCTTTGATGGGTGAGTTGTTGTTCATCTTTATTACTTCTTGATGATCCAAATCTTACCACCCTTAATGCGGAGGGTTCGGGCCATACTAACATGGCCCGACCCCTCCACTGTTCTTGATTATGGTGATCTTCAACATGACGACAAAGCAACGAGGCGAAGAAGGTGGTGAAGACAAAGGCCGCGCTACCCGTGACCTCAGTGATCCCTTCCGCCCCTGCGGCGTCCCGCACCACCACAGACCGAGCCCCCACTGGCCTACCTGGCCACCTCTCAGACTGCCTGGCCACCTCCCAACCGCCTGTTGGCCTACCCGGCCTCCTGTCAGCCCACCTGTCGCCCTGCCTGGCCGCCTGACATCCCGCCTGGCACCCTGCCTGGCCGCCTTCCGGCCTAGCCGCACCTTGCTCGCCAGCTAGCCTGGCCACACCCTGCTAGCCTAGCCGCACCCCACCGGCCTTCCCGACCACCTCCCATGCGCTCAATCGAACCACGATGACCCACGTGCCCTGCACGCCTTTCATGCCCTCTACCGCTCGAACCGTGCCCTTCATGACTCTCCGAGCCGAACCGGCCCCGAGCCCGGGCCGAACCGCCAGCGCAGAGAGCTGGGCTAGGCCCAGCGGGCTGGGCCGAACCTAACAGGCTATCCCACCCAATGGGCTAGGCCAGACCCAACAGGTCTGACCTGGTCGACCTAGACTGGGTCGGACAGGGTTGGTCTGACCGTGTTGGACCAGACCCGTGCTCAATACCGACTCCTTTACTTTCTTAGGCCATATCATTGGCACCAGGCGTCCGTTTGACGAACTATCAGGGGCGATGGTTTTCTTTGTGCGCGACAGTCCATTTGAGTATACCCCACCATATTTCGGGGTAATGTTGAGATACGGTGAGGTTGGATCGTGCACGAATCCAACCGGGCCCCCAGGACTAAAAGGCTAATAACTCACAGACTGGACGTCCGATTGACGTTCCGTTTGTTACATTGAGACCCCTATGACATGGAAGACCTTTGAGATACTTCTTCATGGGTCTTCATGACAGTTGGAGTATCAACTAGTAGCTCGTGGAGCGGATCCTCCCGGAGATGAGCGAGCGTAGTGTAGATACCTAGTAACTAGCTGAGACCTGACGACTACTGACCATTTCGACTCGGAGTGACTCGACTAGCCTTGTGGGGAGCACCTTGGTGTCGCAGAAGACCCACAGTGGAGAGAACCTTGGTGTCACGATAGACCCACGGTACTTGATAGGAGGAGTACCTTAGCAGTCTACAAGGGGGAGCGCCTTGGTGACGCGGCAGGCCCATGGTGGGGAGTACCTTGGTGACACAGCAGACCCACAGTACTCGACAGGAGGAGTACCTCAGTAGTCCAAGGTTAGTGGAAAGCGCCTTGGTGTCATGAAAGACCCACTGTACTTGATTTAGCAAGAGTTATCTAGCAGTTGTGGTTTCGATAATGTGAATAAAAATCCTGGTTGAGCTGATTCAGTAAATTTTGTGTTTACCTCATGATTGAGATGGATTAATTAATTACTTAGTTATATGTAAGGGAATATACCTAAGTAGGGTTATTTGTTGATTTAAAACTTTGTGGTTTATCATTGTTGTATTTGTTATACCTTGATGGTCTCGGGGTCCCTACTGAGTATAGTTATATTCACACCTGTATAGGCTATGCCTACACCTCGTTGTGTTGGATACAGATGACAGACGACACTGACCGAGGCTGAGTGTACCAAGACTGGACGGTACCCAGAGGTGGACAACACAGTGTGATGGTACATGGAGGATATAGATGGATATAGAGTGCTGTGGAGGCTATCTGTACCTACCCTTCATGTATGCTTTCTCGGTGGATGATCCAGGAGCCATTTTCCCTTTTTATAGTGCTTGTACTTTCAGTTTCCTTGTAATTCACAGTTGGGATTGTATTTCCAGCCCCTTTACTTTTCAGAACTCTTTTGTTATAAAGTTTTTTCTTAGTGTTTTGATTCCATCTTGTACTCTGTTGTGTGTGTTTTTAGGATATAAGGGCAATGACTTCTCGGTTTTAGGGAATTACGCCTTTGGTGCTAGTCGTCAGCCCCTGGCCTATAGAAGGCGGGCTTGGGGTAGTCACGGAATGGGCCCCGAGGGACGGGTCATGACAAATTGTTATTAGAGGAGTCAGTTCTACCACATAACTTAGGACTCTGATCTTTTCTGTTAAGCAATAGTGTTAAGGGTATTGAGTGTGTTTTACAGTTCAGGGATTCCAGTGTTGGTGCGGCGGCTGACGTATCCGTACACTAGGACCCTGACTACTGATTTCTAACTCAATGCATGAAAACACTGATTGTGTGTGTGTTTTAAAAAGTTTTTTTTAAGTCAAATCAACTAGGTCATCTCACAAGGTATAATATTTGACCGTGTCACATCTATTTATTTCAGGATGCCTCCCTGCGGATGACCAATGAGAGTTCCGAGAGTGGTATGAGATGGCAGCCCACCGAGCGATGAGGCCTCGGTACATGGCCCTTTTCCAGCAGAGGCACAAGCTGTACCACTCCCTGTTGGGCCACCAATTCCAGCAGACCCAGCAGCAGACGATGCATGCCGCTTGAGTGCATTTCATGAGTTACAACACTAGAGGCAACCCTGGTTTAGGAGAGAGACAGAACCACATGCGGATAAGGATTGGATAGAGGCTGTGGTGAGAGTTTTCTGACTAGTAGGGACACTATCCAACCTCATGGTGATTCTTTATACCATACTTATACAGGAATCAGTGGGAAGATGGTAGAGTTTGATGCTCGAGGATCATAATGAGATGATGCTTCTCTGGGCAGACTTCGAGAGCCTGTTTTGGGTAGAGTTTGTCCTAGTGAATCTTCGTGAAGTGCGCATTTAGGAGCTACTTCATCTACAGCAGGGTAGCATGACTGTATCCCAGTACTCAGGGAGGTTTATAAACCTCTCACGCGACTCCACAGATATAGTACATGACCCATTCTTCAGGGCCCGAACCTTTGTGCTGGAGATCAAGCGAGAGATCAGGGCTTCGATGATCTCCCTCAGCATCTCGACACAGGCAGGGGTGTTGGAGATAACCCTCTTAGTGGAGATTTTCCTTGCTGAGCAGTCTCTAACAGTGAGACCGACCACTAGTTGACATGCAGTAGATTTTTACCTATCTAGAAGTAGACAGATGTCGCAGAGGTCCAAGAGGACCAGACCCATGGGTGGACGACAGCATGACTCAGGATCGATTGTGCGGGGCACTCAGAACAGAGACATACATGCTTGGAGCATGAAGTGTTTCACATGCAGCGGGCAGGGTCACATGGATCGTGACTGTCCGACCCACCGTTCGGATGATCAGAAGATGATAGAAGGACCACCCATGCAGTTACAAATATTCGATCAGGTGGTCCGTAGGGATCAGGAGGACATGGCAAAGGATCTGGCCATACAGTTGGCGGTGGACGAGGTTTCGAGGTGTTACCACCACCACCACCACCAGGAGGTCCACCCAGACCGCTGGGAGAAGGTGGATAGGGGAGAGCTTAGCTCCAAGCAGCTGAGGCCTATGATCACGACACTCTAAAGATGATGTGAAGTATGGTATGTGTCTAATACACCTTTGATGAAGTTCATATAGACACATCTTCCAGTTACTCTTTCATTTCCACTTCCCTAATTCGGAGCTCGGTGATTCCGACAGAGCTATTGGATCAAACCTAACAGCTAGAGACTCCTACGGGAGAAGACTCAATGATTACGCACTAGTTCCAGCAGTGTGATCTTACTCTAGGAGGTGAGATCTTTGGATGGATTCTCCTAGTAGCGGTGTCATGACCTTACGATGTCATCTTGGGTATGGACTGGTTATCTACATTCATGTTCAGATTGAATGTATTAGGCATAAAGTGTGGTGTGTACGCACAGATGGGACCAGGTTTAACTTCACCGGAGATAAGGGAGCCTTTGTAGAATAGGATGGACTTGCTCAGAGGAGAGTGCATCCGATCACTAATCATTTGTCTTGCCTTACCCTTGGATCAGTTGATGTGGAAAGTCTGACTTATCCTATAGTGGTGGACCAGTACCTTGATGTTTTCCCTGATGATGTCCCAGGTCTACCTCCTCGTAGAGAGGTGGACTTCTACATGAACTATACCCTGGGAAGACACCGATATCTACACCAACATATCATATAGCTCTCGTGGAGCTTCGCGAGCTGCAAGTACAGCTAGAGGACTTGCAGGAGAAGCGATTCATCCAGTCTAGTGTTTCTCCCTGGGCAACCTCGATTCTATTCACCAAGAAGGTGAATGGGAGCTTGAGGCTTTGTGTCGACTACCATCACCTAAATTAGGCGACCTTGAAGAAAAAGTACCCACTCACGAGGATTGAAGACCTCTTTTATTAGTTGAAGGGAGATCGATGGTTCTGGAAGATAGACCTCAGATCAGGCTATCACCAGCTCAGAGTTCGAGATGAGGATGTGCAGAAGACATTTTAGATGTTGGTATGACCATTACGAGTTCTTGGTTATGCCTTTAGGAATAACCAATGCTCTCGCAGTGTTTATGGGACTCATGAATAGGATTTTCCAGCCTTACCTCGATCACTTTCTCATAGTCTTCATTGACGACATTCTGATCTACTCAACTACTAAGGAGGAGCATGCCTACCATTTTCAAGTAGTACTGGACACACATCTAGAGCACCAAATTTATGGTAAGCTCTCAACTTTCTTATTTTGGATCCAAGAGGTTCACTTCTTGGGGCACGTCATCTCAGAGGCTGGAGTTGCAGTGGACCTAGTGAATATTGAGGTAGTACTTTCTTGGGAGCCACCCAGAAGTGTGTCGGAGGTACAGAGTTTCCTGGGATTGGCTGGTTAATACTGGAGGTTTGTTCTATACTTATCCAGAGTTATAGCACCACTATCAGCCTTAAAGAAGAAGGGGAAACTCTTCGTGTGGTCAGAGAGATGCCAGCAGAGCTTTCAGGAGTTGAGGATGAGGTTGACTAGTGTCCCCATCTTGAGGATTCCATAGGAATGCATAGGGTATTTAGTCTACTACGACACATCCAGGACCAAACTCATGTGTGTTCTGATGTAGGAGCAAGCAATGATCATGTATGGTTCTCAGTGGCTGAAATAACACGAGAAAAACTATGCTACCCATGACCTGGAGTTAGTAGCAGTGATCTTTTCCATGAAGATGTGGTGAAACTATTTGATGGACGAACATTTTACCGTGTACTTTGATCATAAGAGTCTCAGGTATATCTTCTCTCAAAAGGACCTGAACCTGAGACAGTAGTGATGGCTTGAGTTCCTCCAAGACTATAACTTTGAGATAGTCTATACTCCTAGAAAGGGGAATGTTGTAGCAGATGCACTCAGCAATAGATTTGGTATACAACTGCTAGGTGAGGCGATAGAGCAGATGACCACTTTGCAAATATCATTTGTGGATAGATATGGATCATCTTTCCTTAAATCCCTTACAGTCACTCCCCCACTTCTTTAGCGAGTCAGGGAGGCAAAACACGGGGACGCTAACTGCGAGACACGACATGCTCAAATATCCACAGGGCAGGCACCTGATGGATTTTATGAAGGTGGTGAGAACATAATTCTCTTTAGAGGACATACTATGGTGCCAGTGTCACTTCATGAGGAAGTGTTGAAAGAGTTTCACATGTCCCCACTAGTGGTACATCCAGGAGTGGTGAAGATGTACCAAGACCTCCGATGACAGAACTGGTGGCTAGGGATGAAGTGTAACATCCCGACCCCTCTAGGATGGAGCTGGTGCATTACTTATGATATTTTCATGGTTATAAAGAATTAAATTCAACAAGAAACAATAAGTTTAGTAGTCTTGAAGAAACTAGATACATATACGTAACACAAATTTCATTGAAAAAGTTTACAAGATATAATACATAACAAAACTAAAAACTGGAACTACACAAACTCAATAAATGACCTTCTCTTCATCACCTGTTGAAGGTAAAAATGAAAGGGGTGAGCTCAAACACTCAGTAAGGGTTAAAAATAGAGGAATCATGAGTACAATAATAAGTTAATCACAATCAATCTAACATAATCAATAAGGCATAGTGAATAAATGAATAACTAATTCCATTAATAAACTGAGAATGAAACTGCATCCATTGATTTTGTTATAATGAAAACCTCATGGATAATAATAATAACTGATAATGAATAAAGAGAATGCTTATTAATTGTATGTCATGTATCTAGAACATGAAACCATAATTCCATAAAAATGGTTTAGTTTTGTGGGTGGAAACCCGTCTGATTTTTGGAAACAAACTCGAAGGGTTTGTTGCCAAATGATTTGTCTCATGAGACCTACCGATTCATCAAGGGCCTATAGCAGGACCCACCCGACACATAATGTACAAATAATTCTTAATAAATTGATTCAATACAAGATAAATATGCCTTTTCAATATCCGTATAGAGTAGAGTATACAGATTCATCAATATTTCCTTAACTAAAATAACTTTCTGAATAAACACCGCATGTAAAATGGTATACGGTTTAAACAAAAAACATATCCATGATATGAGATTTTGGATATTTAATATATATATAATTTAAAATGAAAATTGATCTCAAATGGGTAGTAGGTACACCACATAAGGATTATTAGGTTCACCATACAATGTTAGTCACAACCAAATAGAAGTTGAGACAAAGTCCCTTACAACAATGTAATCGGTCGAATCATATGAACAAAACATAATAATCCTTAAATTAATAATTTAATAACATGAATATAAAGTAAATAATTTTATTATATATCAAATTTAAATACACAAATACGAGATATAAGAAATAATTGGCTAACAATGGAAATCTCATAGAAATGAAAGTGAGATGAGAAACCCCTTACAAACATTTCGGCATGGCAACGAGTGTTCTTGAGAGGGATTAATGAGAGGTAAAAAGTTAACCAATTATTTATATATATGAAAGGAATTATAGGGAAGGTGAGAAAACATACCCCATTATTCGGTATTAAAAATAAAAGAGCACAACATAGGGAAGATTCTTGAACAAAAGTGAGATAGAGGATCCCTTACAAAGAACATATCCTTAGATTGAGGACAAATCAATGAAATATTTATGTGTGAAAAATAAATATCCACAAAATATAAATGTATATACTTTATAAAACAACCATAGGTCATTTACACATATTCTTGGAACAATTTAACCAATGAAATAGATGTTTAAATCAAAGAATGAAAATTGAGTTAAGCAATCCCTTACCTTATGCTCGAAGGTGTTCTTGATTTTTCTTAACAACCTGAATAATCAAATTTATATTGATTAATTAATAATTATAGAACCTAATAAAAATTTAATTGATATGGTATAACATTATTAAGTTCATTAATGGCCTTTTTTATGGGTTTAAGAGATTCAATTTTATTGTTTTGTAAGAATTTTCTTACTTGGTTTCATGATTTGTTTACTTGTATTCATGAATGGAAGTTGGTTTGAAATATGGTTAAACATCCAGAATTTTTAATATAAAATAATAATGAAATTAGGGAGATATAAATTATATTATAATGATTCTGGTTATATACCATGAGGATGACTCATTCGATGAGTTAAAAATAAACGCTTGAATTTGGCTTGGCAATTTTGTGCTCAATAAACTTGTTTTATATTATTATTCCATATTATGTATGAGTAAAGATTACAGAACATTAATAAAGATAAAATACATATATTATGACCTGTTTCAACCATAAATACGGTTTCATGAATAGTAATTAAAGAATTATTGAAGAATGAAACTTCGTCGTCCATGAAGGTTATAAATTGGAACCTCACAGACGTTGATTTCGTTTATAAAAATAAAAGGGAGGGAGTAAGAATATTGATGATGATTCTTCCATTCACGTGATATAAATCTATTATATAGATGATACTGGATTTATCAAGATCATTTGGATAGAGGAGGTGGGGAGAGGATAACAAATGAAGATAAATTCAAATGAAACTAAAAGAAAAAGAATGGTGTTTTACCTCTTGAAATAAATTCCTTGAGAACCTCTTGAAGGGAAGGGATTTTGGTCTTTTGGAATGAAAAAGAGATTCCTAGTAGTGGGAAGTGACTTGGGAATAGTATTTGGGCATAACATTGAGGAGATTCAAGTCTTAGAGGAGTGAAGATAAGAGGGAGTGGTGAGTGGTTTTTATAGTGGGGGAGAGGGGTAAATTTTCAATATTTAATTCATTATTTTATTATTTCCTTCAAGAAAACCAATAGTATTTTTTCATGTGACCCCTAATAGTAATTAGTGCATGTGAGTTCAAAAAAAGTTGTCTTATATCACTTATGATGTCATAAATAGTGTATTTAATTGATAATTTGTATATACGGTATTTTATCATATTTCACTATTCATAAAAAATTCTAGAATTTCAGAAAAATCCCAAAAATTTACCCTAACCAATTTTCGATGTGTAGAATTCAAAAATGAAATCCATTTTTCGAAAATAATTTTCAAAGTATTTTTAATTTATGTTTTAAATAAAATCGTAATTAATTTAAAAAATAACAGTTTTAAAGGTATAATTAGTTCTATATCACATTGAAAAATTAATTAAGATCTCATTATCTTATTAACTTAAGAAAATAAAATATTATCATTATTTACTATTTATAAGGTCATATTATTATTCATTTTACTATTCATAAGGGTATGTTACTATTCATCAAAAAAACAAGTTTGTTCTATCAGACTCCAAATGACTTACTGGTCACCACTCTTGATGACCGTTTTTCGAAATTCAAAACATAGAAGTAGAAAATTTATATTTAATATTTAGGTTTTGACTATCTCATAAATAACCTAGTGTTGTTTAAAATGAACATAATGATGAATAGAATGTATTTAAGAGAAACATACCATAAAATGTTTGGGGTGTAACATTATTCCCTCCTTCGAATAATTACGTCCTCACAATTCTTTTCATAACCACAAAAGAAATATCTCTGATGTTCTTACCACATCTCCCATCGTAGAGGATCCTCAGGTGCGTTCAATGAAAAACCCAAATTGATGCTTAACTCATCTAGTTTTCTAACCCATACACACCTCAGACAAAAGGGGTTGAACTCTTGCATCGAACACTTGGGCTTCCAGAGGGAGGCTCAAATGGTAGAGAGTTTGGAAATGTCTGAATGGACAAACACACAAAGAACTCACGGAACTATGTCTCAACTGAGAACATCTAAGTCATAGACATTGTTGTAGAGGATAAAACTGAGAAGTTGGTACATGTAGGCCGCACAAAGGTTTCCCTCAAAATTATCCTCTTGAAAACATAACCTTTCCATGTAGTTCCAGCCTAGGGTGAAACATAGGAAAATCCATTCATGATATTTTACTCTTCACCTATACTCAGCCAATTGTGTCGGGTCTATGCGGTAGTAAATAGAAGCATTCCCTTGAAAGGTGCGGAGAATGTCGAAACTGTTTTTCAATTCATATAGTTGTTTACACGTATTTCACCAGTTTTCAAGAGGTAGGTACTCCTCTTCATAGGTTTTGATTGTAATAATCTCCAGTACCTCCATAGGAAGAGATAACATATGGGTTTTTCCTTCCATCTCAATTTTTTTTATAAAATTTCACTTAGTGATACTCATTCAAAAGTGTAACTGATTAGAGGATAACAAAAAGAAGATAAAACATGTTATTTTCTTATATAACCACTGGTTTAAAAAGTAAAACATGGCTAATGGTTTCCTCAGTCCCCCAATACATGAATCCCCAAAACTAGTTCACAGATTTCAACCTCCTAGAACCATATGAAAAACTAGACACACGTCACTCCTGAAGTCCCTTTACTGGGAACACCACCAATTCTAGGGTGCTGACGACCGCAGGAGGATTCCTAAGGTTGTATTAAGATGCTCTATTTCCTTATCCCAGACACACTGTAGATAGATAGGGTCGAATCTATGCTTAAAGCACTCATGCTTCCATAGAGAGGCACAAGAAGTGTGGGGGTTGGAAATTTCAGTGTGGACTAAATCCCTATAATTCCCACGCACCATGTCATTCATGAAGATATTGATGTCTTAATGTTCTCCATACATACTAAAACTCTGGATCTGGAATAGGTAGGCTACTCGTTGGTCACCATCCAAAGTAGCTTCTAGAAATTTACCCACAGCTCTGTAGTTATCAACTAGAGTGAAACATAGAAAAAGAGCTTCATGATATTTCCCTCTTTTCCTATATGGAGAAAATTGTGCATATTCAATACAGTAATAGACCAGATTTATTATTTGGTAAATATAGATAATTTTTGGACGATTCGATACCCGATGGAGTAGTTTACAAGTTAAATGTAAGTTGGCATAGGGCTGGTCCTCTTCGGAGCATGTCTTGACAATTATTGTCTCTAACAACTCGGTAGGTAGTGATAAAATATTTGTTGGTTGACTCATATATTCTATCTGAAAGGTTTTAGTAAATCAACTTTCAATATGGAAAATTAAATTTAAACCAATTTATTGTTTTATATAAAAACATATCAAAATAGAGAATACAACATCATTCATTTAGAAAAGATTTATAAAACTCAAGAAATTACAAAATCTCTTGACCCCTTTCACAAAACAATAGTATAGACTTCCTGACGTCCTCTAATAATATTCTTCATAGATTCCACCAATATTGGGGATTTCCCCAGTTTTCAGACAAACGGATCCCCAAAGTAATTCCAAATTCCTCTATCTACTTGGTCCAGATGCAACATGTGCAACTAGGGTCAACCACATGTGGACATCTAGAATTAAGATTGAGAGAAGCATGTCAGGTATCAAGTTGAGAGACATCAATATAAACTTGATGTCGATAATAAAAATGAGTAGTCTCGTTCCCAAGGGCTTCAAATTCCACGACTCAACCAAGGAGTTTGTAGGTCAAAATCCGACATAGATATGCTACCCGGAGGTCGCCCCCTTGTGCAGCCTCCTTAAAGTCCTCAAGAGAAAAGAAATTATTTGATAGGGTAAAAAATTTAAAGATACCCTCAAAGTATTACCCTTATCGTACATAGAACAGGAATTGTGCACTCATCATGAGGTAATAGACAAAACCTGCTCCATGGTGAAGTTGGAGTACTTGAGGAGAGTTGGATACTCGGTAGAGGGTTTTGCATGATAAAAGAATATTTTAAAAAGTTTCATAGTTTTCTACACATTATTTTCCCACTATGGTCTCTAATAATTCTGTTGGAAGAGAAAAAATACAAGTACCATCGTTTTCCATATGAAAATTAAGAAAACATCTCTCTTTAGTATTGTTTAAGTAAATTTTTCATTGTTCAGTTCTGGTTTCCAGAGTTATCCAAACCAAATCCTCTGAGGAAAATTTATATTAAACTCCATCATAATGTCTTGTAAGGAAAATGTTAATTATCCTAAACATATCCCTAGAGATTGTCATAACCAAGAGTTCCGCAAGGCCCATTGTCGTGTACCAGTTCCCGTTCGAGTTTAGCTCAAGGCGGTGTTTTCAGGTTTTACCCCTAGATACATCTATGCCATATATGCTTCTACCTGCTTGTATCCAAACATAGATTCATTTATTGAAAGATCCAAATAATCTATTCCTTACCAAAATACAAGGAAGTTCTTGTATTTTTATCCTCAAAAGCTTATATTAGGGATTCTTCCCTAATCAACGTCTTCTAAATCTAGTTCCCAAGTTTCCTACTAAACTTTCTCTGATACCAACTGTAACATCCTGACCCCTATAGTCCAGAGAAGGTGCATTAATTGTGATATTGGCATGGTTAGGAGGAATGAAATTCCTTAAGTAATGATTAGTTTAGTGGTCTTGAAGAAAATAGATACATAGATGTAAAAAAAATACATTGAAAAAGGTTACAAGATACAATACATAACAAAACTAAAAACTGCAACCACATGAACTCAATAAATGAACTTCTCTTAATCACCTATTGAAGGTAAAAAATGAAAGGGGTGATATCAAACTCTCAGTAAGGGTTAAAATAGTGGAAGAATGTGTACAATAATAAGTGAATCACAATCAATCCAATATAATCAATATTGCATAGTGAATAAATGAATAACTAATGCCATTAATAAACTAAGAATGAAACTGCATCGATAGATTTTATCATAGTGAAAACCTCATGTATAATAATAAAAACTAATAATTAATAAAGAAAATTCTTATTAATCATACTTCATGTATCTGGCACATGAAACCATAATACCGTAAAAATAGTTTAGTTATGTGGGTAGAAACCTGTTTGATTTTAGAAACAAACTCGAAGTGTTTGCTGCCAACTGATTTGTCTCATGAGATCTACCGATGCATATAAGGGCTATAGAGGGCCCCACCAACCATTTCATGTCCAAATAATTCTTTATACATCAATTCAATACAAGAGCAACATTCCTTTTCAATATCCGTATAGAGTAGAGTATACGGAATCATCAATATTTCCTTAACTAAAATAACTTTCCAAATAAACACTGTATGTAAAATTGTATAAGATTTAGACAACAAAAATATCAAAGATATGAGATTATGGATATTTAATATAAATATAATTTCAAATGAAAAGTTATCTCAAATGGGTAGTAGGTACACCACATAAGGATTATTAGGTGCACCATACAAAGTTAGTCACAACCAGATAGAAGTTGAGACAAAGTCCCTTATAACAATATAATCGGTCGAATCATATGAACAAAACATAATAATCCTCAAATGAATCATTGAATAACATGAATATAAATATAATAATGTTATTATATATCAAATGGAAGTACACATATACCAAATATAAGAAACAATTTGCAAACAATGGAAATCTCACAGAAATGAATGTGAGATGAGAAACCCCTTGCAAACATTTCGGCATGGTAATGAGTGTTCTTGTGATGGAATAATGAAAGGTAAAAGGTTATACCATTATTTATATATATTAAGGTCATTATGGGGAAGGTGATAAAACATACCCCATCAGTATGTATTAAAAATAAAAGAGCACAACATGTGGAAGATTCTTGAACAAAAGTGAGAGAGACGATCCCTTACAAAGAACATATCATTAGATTGAGGACAAATCAATGAAATATTTATGTGTGAAAAATAAAAATCCACAAAATATAATTGGATATATATTATAAAACAACCATAGGTAATTCACACATATTCTTGGAACAATGTAAACAATGAAAAAGATGTTTAACTCAATGAATGAAAATTGAGTTAAGCAATCCCTTACCTTATGCTCGAAGGTGTTCTTGATTATTATTAAAGACCTAAATAATCAAATTTATATTCATTAATTAATAATTAAAGATCCTAATAAACATGTAATTGATATTTTATAACCTTATTAAGTTCATTAATGTCCTTTTTATGGGTTTAATAGATTCAATTTTATTGTTTTGGAAGCATTTTCTTACTTGGTTTCATGATTTGTTTACTTGTATTCATGAATAGAAGTTGGTTTGAAATATGGATAAACATCCTGAATTGTTAATATAAATTATTAGTTACATTAATGAGATATAAATTATATTATAATGATTCTGCTTATATACCATGAGGATGACTCATTCGATGAGTTAAAAATAAACGCTTGAATTTGGCTTGGCAGTTTTGTGCTCAATAAACTTGTTTTGTATTATTATTCCATATTATGTATGTGTACAGATTCCAGAACATAAATCAAGATAAAATAAATATATTATGACCTAGTTCAAAAAAAAATATGGTTTCATTTCCCATAATGAAGGAAAAATTGAAGAATGAAACTTCTTCATCCATGAAGGTTATAAATTGGAACCTCACGAATGTTAATTTCGTTTATAAAAATAAAAGGGAGGGAGTAAGAATATTGATGATGGTTCTTCCATTAACATGATATAAATCCATTAAATTTATGATACTAGAGTTATCATGATAATTTGGACATAGTATGTGAGGGAGGATAAAAAATGATGATAAATTCAAATGAAACTAAAAGAAAAAGAAAGGTGTTCTACCTCTTGAAATAACTTCCTTGCGAACCTCCTTAAGGGAATGGATTTTGGTCTTTTGGAAAGAACAAGAGATTCCTGGTCCTGGGGAGTGACTATAGAATGGTGTTTGGGAATAATTTTTAGGAGGTTCAAGGCTTAGAAGAGTGAAGAGAAGAGGGAGTGGTGAGGGGTTTCTATATTGGAGGAGAGGGGTAAATTTTGAATATTTAATTCATTATTTTATTATGTCCCTCAACACAACCAATAGTATTTTTTTTCATGTGACCCCTAATATTAAATAGTTAATTTGAGTTTAAACCAAGTGGCCTTACATCACTTATGATTTTATAAATAGTTTATTTAATTGATAATTAGTATATACGGTATTTTATCGTATTTCACTATTCATCAAAAATTCTAGAATTTTAGAAAAATCCCAAAAATTTACCCTAACAATTTTTCAACGTGTAGAATTAAAAAATTAACTCCATCTTTTGAAAATAAATTTATAAGTATTTTTTATTTAATTTTTAAATAAAATCATAGTTAATTCAAAAAATAACAATTTTAATGGTATAACTAGTTCTATATCACATTGAAAAATTAATTAAGATCTCATTATCTTATTACCCTAAGAAAATAAAATATTATCATTATATAATATTTATAAGGCTAATATTACTATTAATTTTACTATTCATAAGGGTATGTTACTATTCATAAAAAACAAGTTGGTTCTATCAGACTCCAAATGACTTACTGGTCACAACTCTAGATGACTGCTTTTAAAAATTCAAAACATATAAGTAGAAAATTTATATTTAATGGATAGGTTTTGACTATCTCCTAAATAACCTATTTTTGTTTCAAAGGAATATAGTGATGAATAGAATTTATTTAAGAGAAACATACCATAAAATTTTTGGGGTGTTACATGAAGAATGCAGTTGCAGAGTTTGTCTCTCGGTGCCTCACTTGTCAGCATGTGAAGGCAGAGCACAAGGTACCAGAAGGTTTGGTTTATCCTTTAGATGTCCCAGAGTGGAAGGGGGATGAGATATCCATGGACTTCGTGACAGTAATTCTATATACATCCAAGGGTCATGACTCGATTTGGGTGATCGTTGATCGACTCACCAAGTCGGCCCACTTCCTACGGATCAAAGAGATAGGTTCAGTAGAGAACATGGGATGATTATATGTGAAGGAGATTGTGTGGATACATGGAGTACCTTCTTCTATTGTCTCTGATCCTGATGCACGTTTTACTTATTGGCTATGGAAGGGGTTTCCAGAGGCTTTCGAGATGCAGCTTCATCTGAGCACCGCCTTCCATTATCAGACGGATGGCCATACTGAGCAAAGTATTCAGACCCTCGAGAACATGCTGCGTGCTTTTGTCCTTGACTTTGGTCACAGCTGGGAGGATCACTTAACATTGGTCGAGTTTGCATAAAACAACAACTATCACTCCACCATAGGGATGACACCTTTTGATGCGTTATACGGACGACCTTACATATCACCTTGGTGTTGGACTGGCCCTGGGGAGTCAGCACTAGTGGGAGCAGAGATGGTATGGGCTACCACAGAGAAGGTGACAATCATCCAAGAGCAGATGAAGACTACACAGAGTAGACACAATTCATATGATGATAAAAGACAGAGACCTCTGAAATTCGAGGATGACAACCATGTGTTTCTACGGGTCTCACCTCGATGAGGACTATAGAGATTTGGACATGGAGGCAAGTTGTCTCCGAGATTCATTAGACCATTTTAGGTCCTCAGCAGAGTTGGTGAGGTGGATTACCACTTAGATCTTCCACCTCAGTTGCACTGGGTTCACGACCTCTTCCACGTATCTCAGTTGAGAAGATACGTGCAGTACCCTTCTCACGTCATCAACCATGGAGAGATGGATGTCGACGATGGGAAAAATTTCACGGAGGTTCCAGTGGAGATTGAGGATCGAAAGGAACAGGTCTTACATGGATGGTCGATACCTCTGGTGCATGTTCGTTGGCAGCACTGGAACCTCCAGGAGAGAATATGGGAACGAAAGGATTAGATGCATGCTCATTACCCCCAATTGTTCCCTTAGTTCGAGTTATAGATTATGAGGACATAAATCCCTGAGGTGGGGAGAATGTAAAGACCCGGAAATTCCATGGGAATTTTTATTCTTAAATACATGGTAATTTTACGAGTTTTCAAAAATTGATGGCGCATTATTCTGAGCCTCGGTGTGTCTGGAATCAATTTCTGATGTTTTGTTCGGGTACGTTCAGTAAATATACGAGTGGGTTTTTATAACTTTTGAACTAGTTCTCAGAATTGAAATCTGAGGAAACCATTGAACTCACAGTGCCGATATTTTCTCAAGGAGACTTTCACTTTGATGACCGTGAGTCGAGAATAAAAGTTAGTTTTTGGGTTTTCCTGGAAAGTAATAAAATAAAGTGATCTTCACTTTATTTTTATTTGATCCTCCATGTGGGTGTTTGGAGGTGGGTTCCACTAGATCTATAACCTCCTTGTGGAGGTTGGAAGTGGGGAACACCATGAAATAACCACCCATGAGAGGTTATGGTGGTGGGGACCGCCATGCCTCAACCTCCCATGTGGGGTTAATGTGGTGGGGCCACCCGAGACCACACAACCTACCATTTTGAATACTAGGGGTGGGGACCACCCGACCCCTATTAATGGGAGGAGAGGAAAATCTCTCTACTCCTCTCATTAATGACGGGGAGCCCCTTGACCTCCTCTACCATTTATGGTGACACCACCTCCCCTTTAATTATTTGAGCCAACACATAATTTATTATTCCAAAACCTTCACAATAATCAGGTGGAGCCAATTAAATTAATTCATCCAATTTAAATATTGTGCCAAAAAATTAATAAGATATCACAATCTCTCATTATTTTGGTTGGAATTTCTCTTTTGGTAGAACTTGGGAGAGGAGAGAAAATCTCCCAATGATGAATGAATAACGAAGAACGAAGAACACCGACAGGGAGAGACTTCGACTTCTTTCCTTGGATCCTACCGACGAGGAGCGTCTTCCACAACCGACGTGTGAACTCAGGATTGGAGGTATGCGGAGGACGCAGCGAACGACGATAACACCGTATTCTTCCCCACGACTTCGTCGACGAACAATGATCAAAGGTAGGGGTTATTTTCTTTTATATGATATGTTCTTCTTTTCTTTCAAAACAAAGAATGAGGATATGTTTCCTTTGATAGGTGAGTTTTTGTTCATCTGTATTACTTCACGATGAGCCAAATGTTACCACCCTTAATGCGGAGGGTGCAGGCCAAACCAACATGGCCTGACCCCTCCTCCGTTCTTGATTATGATGATCTTTGGCATGGAGACGAAGCAACATGGCGACAAAGGTGGCGAAGAAAAAGGCCGTGCTACCCGCGACCTCTATGATCTGTTCCACCCCCGCGGTGTCCCGCACCGCCACTAGCCGAACTGGCCACGACCGAGCCTCCTCCCTGACACCTGCTGGCCTGCCCGACCTCCAACCGGCCCACCTGGTGCCCTGCCCGGCTGCATGCCAGCCTACCTGGTCGCCTAGCCTGCCTACGTGGTGCCCTGCCCGGCTGCCTGCCGGCCTGGCCGCGCCCTGCCTGGCCGCCCGCCGGCCCATCTGTCGGCCTATCCGTGCCCTACCGTCCTGGACACCGGCCTACCCGACCGCCTCCCAGCCTGCCCGGCCTCCTCCCATGTGCCCGGCCAAACTGCACCGACCCTTGTGCCCTGCACACTATGTGCACCTCATACCGCTCAATTCGTTCCCTTTGCAGTGCTTCGGGCCGAATCGGCCCCGAGCCCGTGCCGAACCGCCCACGCGGCCTACTAGGCTAGGCCTAGTGGGTCGGGCCGAACCTAATAGGCTGGACCACCCAATGGGCTAGGCCAAACCGAATAGGTCTGACCGTGTCGACCTAGACCGGGTTGGCCCATAAGGGGTCAGACCGGGTCAGACCGGACCCAGGATCATTACCGACCCCTTTACTTTCTTGGGCCATATCATTGGCACCGGGTGTCCGTTTGACGAACCGTCAGCGGCGCTGGTTTTATTTGAGCATGATAGTCCCCTTGAGTATACCTCAGCAGAGTTCAGGGTATAGTTGAGATATAGTTAGGTTGGATTGTGCACAAATCCAACTGGGCCCCTGGGACTAAAATGCTAATAACTCATAGACCAAACGTTCGATTGACGTGCCGTTTATTACGTTGAGACCCCTATGATGTGGCAGACCTTTGATATACTTCTTCATGGGTCTTCGTGACAGTTGGAGTATCAACCAGTAGCTCGTGGAGCGGATCCTCCCGAAGACGAGCGAGCGTAGTACAGAGACCTAGTAGCTGGCTGAGACCTGACGAATGCTTACCGTTTCGACTCAGAGTGACTCAACAAGCCCAGTGGGGAGCGCCTTAGTGTCGGGGCAGACCCATAGTGGGGAGCGCCATGGTGACGTGGTAGACCCATAGTGGGGAGCGCCTTGGCAACACAACAGACCCACAATACTCGACAGGATGAGTACCTCATCAGTCCAAGGTTAGTGGGAAGCGCCTTGGTGTCGCGACAGGCCCACTGTACTCAATTGAACAGGAGTTCTCCAGTATCCATGGTTTTGATAATGTGAATAAAAAACATGGTTGATCTTTTTCAGTAACTTTTGTGTTTACCTCATGATTGAGATATATTACTTAATAAATTAGGTATATGTATGGACACATACCTAAGTAGGGTTATCTGTTGATTTTATACTTTGTGGTTTATCCTTGTTGGATTTGTGAGACCTTGAGGGTCTTGGGGTACCTACTGAGTATCTTTATACTCACCCCTTCACGGGCTATGCCTGCACCTTGTTGTGTTGGATGCAGATGATGGACAACGCTGACCGAGGCTGAGTGTACCAGGACTGGACGGTACCTGGAGGTGGGCCACATGGTGTGACGGTACACAGAGGAGACATACAGACATTGAGTGTTGTGGAGGCTATCTATACCTACCCTTTAGGTAGGATTTCCATGTGAACGATCCAGGAGATGTTTTCCATTTTTCCTGTGCTTTTACTTTCAGTTTCCTTGAACTTTACTATTGGTATTGTATTTCCAACTCCTTTACTTGTCAGTACTCTTTTGGTATACAGTTTTTACTTTGTATTTTTCTTCCATCTTCTACTCCGTTGTGTGAATTTTTAGGATATAAAGGCAATAACTTCCCGGTTTTAGAGAATTACACCTTTGGTGCTAGTCGGTAGCCCCTGGCCTATGGAATGCGGGCTTGGGGTAGTCACAACACAGGCCCTGGGGTACGAGTTGTGATAGATTAGATAACATGTTAACCAAGATTACAGGTAAAGGTGTTATGCTAACATGGGAAAAGTAATGTAAATAATGTTTCGAATCATTAGAGATGATATTTTTCAATGCATCAATTTTGACTATACCATTAGGAAATAATGGATCTGTGATATATAGTGATGCATCAAAGAAGGTACAAGGTTGTTTCCTAATAAATAATAATAATATTATTTCCTATCGACCAAGGTAATTAAGGATTCATGAACATAGCTATTTAAATCATGATATTGAGTTTATAGATATAATATTTTCTAGGAAGATATGGAGACATTATATTTATGGAGAAATATTTGTGATATACACAAATCATAAGAGTATTAAACACTTATTTTCAAAGAAAAAACTTAATATGAGGAAAATATGAGGGCTCAATATACTTAAGGAATATGATTTCTCAATAAAATACTACCCAGGGGTGGAAATTAAGGTTACAGATGCATTAAAAAAAAGATCATCGAGTCCTAAAAAATGAGGATTGACAGGGATCATATGTTCATGGATTTAGTAAATATGGTTTTATGAATTATTATGGAAGGTGAAACATCACTTCTTTTAGAAATGATTTCCAAACCCTATTTATTAAAAAAGATAAAATGTTATCAGCCTGATGATAAGAATTTTCAAAAACAAAAATAATGGTGAGAATACTGGGAAATTAGAAGACTTTGTTTATAAAGTTGGAATTCTAAAATTTATTAAGAGGCTTTTTGTTCCATCTATACCTAAGATGAAAAGAAAATTATATGCTGATTCTCGTAACTCCAAATTCTGTATACACCTTGGTAGCACTAATATGTTTAGTGATTTAAAGGAACATTTTTTGTGGGATAACATGATGTGGGAAAATATTGATTACATTTCAAGATTATTGGTTTATTAATAGGATAACATTTAGAGAAAAAATCCTAGATGATTCATTCAATATCCACCTATTGATATGCAAAAATGGGATAATATTAATACAGATTTTTCACTAGATTACCAAAGTCTCCTGGAAATAATGATTCAATATGGGTTATTGTTGATTTCCTTAACAAATATGCACATTTCCTCACTATAAGAGATTATTTACCTACTGATAAACTTGAATGGATCTATATTAATGAAGTTTTAATACTTCATATAAAACCAAAATATTTTTTTTTCTAATTGTGATACACACTTTCCATACAAATTCTAGAAAGGTATATAAAATTATTTTGATACCGAACTTCATTTGAGCACTACCTACCATCCTCAAACTGATGGACAATTATAAAGGACTATTCAAATATTAGAAGACAAGTTGATGTTGTGATCACTTGACTTACATGGTAAGTGGGATACATATTTATATTTGGTATATTTTTCCGATAAAAATATCTTCAACTATAGTATTCAAATTAAATTTTATGAAGAATTATATGGAAATAGATTTAATTCTTCAACTTATTGGGATGATGTGGGTTAAAGGGAGATCATACTCCCAAAAATTGTTAAAGAGATAATGAAAAAGGTTAAGACAAATACAAATCATATTAAATCATCTGAGATTAGGAAAAAAATTTATCTTGATAAATAGTGGAATGATTTGGGATTTCAATTTGAGATTACATTTTCTTGGAAGAATATTCATGGAAGGGTGTCATAACGTTCATAAAGAAAGGGAAACTGAGCCCCAAGAACATTAGCCCTTCTGAAATTATAGAAATAATTCTATATTTGGAATAAAATTTAGAAATTCCACAAAGTCTCTCTAGAGTACATGTTGTGTTCAATATCTCTTTTATAAAGAAGTATATGGCAAACCCAACACATGTTCATACCTCAACAAAATGGAATTGGAACAAGATTTATCTTGCTATGAAGTGCCAATACAGATTCCTGAAACTAGAGAGAAATTATTTATAAATTCAATAACTAAAATATTAAAATTACTTTAGATAAATCATAAAATAGAAGAAGCAACATGGGAACTAGAAGATTTTATATATAAGAACAAACCTAATTTGTTGAAAGTAGTATCCATGAAAATTTCAAGGATGAATTTTTTGTAGGAGGGAAGAATCTAAAACCCCAAATTCAATTATATTAAGTGAATATTATATTTTAATAAAACTATAATACCATTAAAATTTTAATATTTAATGGAACAAAAAATCTAATTTTATAGGATGAATGCTGATTTCTAACTTACATGGTAGAAATAATCATAGAATGAATTTTATAAATTTTTCTTTAGAAATAATATTTTATGAATAACGGAAAATGTAGTGTTAAAATTTTCCTAATTTTATTTATAATAATGTTTTATAATGTGTCTAATTTTGTTTTTATTTACTACCAATTTTATATAAATAATGATAATATTATTTGGAGGTAAATGATATATATTTTTGAGAACTATTTTTATGGAATAATGTCAACCCATTTTAAGTAATTAAAATAATTTTTAATGGAGAATGATTTAAATATAATTTATAAATAATAACCCTTAATATATTAATATAAATACATATAATGATGATCACCAGTCATATAGTTAATAAAAGATCTTCTTATTCTTGAAAAAAAACATTTCTTGAAAACCCATTTTTCGACACATTTTTTGGTGTTTTTAAATTAAATAATTCCATATTTTTTAATTTAATTTAATAAAATGAATTACATATTTTTAATAATTATTATTAATATTAGGTAATAAGTTCAACTTATGTTTTGGTCATATTGAAGAGTAGAAAAAAGAAAAACTTATCTCCATGGTAAAAGAGAAAACCAGGTTATCTTAATTTAAAACAAAGTGGTAAGGCCAACATTTTTCTTCTAAAACATTATTTCATGAGGATATTTTGACCCATATCATATTAATAAAAAAAATTATTTGTTTATGGAGAACTTTTATATGAATGTTTCGTATATAATATTTTAATTAAAAAAAGAAAAAATACCACCCTCTCACTTTTAAATATATATTTTGTGTTAAAAATGAGAAAAAGAAATTTGTGAATGAATATTAATGGTTTTTTTGATAATAAAGAAATTATTTTTATGATGTTAATTTATTTATAATTCTTAGAAATTATGTAATTAACTTAAATACTTACACAACATCGATACAATATTTATTTAATTAAATGGAAAATAAAAATAAATTATTTTAAAAATGTTAAAAGTAATATAATTTGAATAAATTATTATATTACAGAAATTTTTTGGATAATTATAACATATATTGGGTGTTCAATAGTTTTTATTTGAATTTAATATATTTCTTGATGTTTTTGAATTCAAATTAAATGAATAGTGTCAAAAATGACATTAATTATTTTTTATAATAAATATAGTTTTATTAAATGATTAATTTTTTTAAAAAATATTATATTTTTCGAAGTAAATGGATATGTTTTATAATATTAAAAATTTCCATTTACGGCTATTTTTACATTTATATGAAATTTATTCACCCCAAAGTAGCAAAAACTTTAATACCATGATAATTATAAAAATGGATTAACATAGGTTAAAACAAAAATATAAGGGTGAAAAACATCAACTAAACTTTTCCAATTTTTATTATATGAGATTATTTAGACCCAAAAATATATTATATTCAAATATTTCAAATATTTATATTTTTAAATTCTAACATTAATTTATATTAATTTAATACTTTAAGAACTTCCAAGAGTGCCCCTCCCCTCCCTTATAAAGGGCACCTCCTCTCCTCTTTTATTCACACCTCAAATTTTTTTTTGAGAAATACCTGATAAAATATATTCCTTAAATACATATTCATTTCATAGTTTCCTCTTTTTGATTATAAAACCCTCCTAGGAAGGTTTTTTTGTGTAAACCTAAAGAGGTTATGCAAAGAAGAGGTATAGTTCTTAATCAAGAGTTTTTTGTTTTATTTATTCTTATACCTGCTTCAAATATTCTTAAAACATGATGAAATAATAAAAAAATAATCTGACATATAAATATATTTTATTATTTTAATGTAATAACCTATATACATATCCTCCTCCATCAAATGGGAAATGAAGCCATTGTTTGTGTGTATGGTGGTCTACCGCCTCGCGAACTGATGTAATTCATTTTACATCACCACATATCATGGATGGATATAATGGTAGATTTTATGTATATATATGATATTAAATAAATATCTATCACACTAGATAAGTAATATACCTTATGTTTTCTTAATTTTTCATTCAATAAAAATGTTAACCTCGTTCGTGCGTATATGTGGACTAACCCCTCCATAAAAAGATGTGATTCATTCTTCCTAACCACATCACATGGATAATATATATAAATATATTTGAAGAAATAATATGGTATTTATAATATTATTATCATTATGGAAATATAAAACAATACTTTACTTCTTTCCATAATTATCATTGAATAATGGAAATGTCACTCATGGGTATGTACGACCTATCATCTCCATGATTTTAACATAGTTTAGTTTTTAAAGCCATATACCATGGTTGGTATTAAATGTATAATTTATGTAAAAAAATTATAATTATTTAATTATTATAACTCTTAATATGAAGGAATAATGACCTATTTTACCATATTTAACCTACTAATTTCATTTTGGACATAAGAATAGAATATCATCAAAACATCTAATGTGAATTTAATTGATTAACTAATTACATATATGATGGTAATAAATAAAATAAAAGAAATAATAAACTGTAAAAATGGTATTAATAAAGTAAATAATTAACAAAGTTTTATTATTCAGGAAGATAAAGAATGTATGTGATGAATCAGATATAATATAAGGGATTTCATTTCAATTTCAACTTTATTGAGACATAATTGGTATTACATACCTATTTACTTTTATATAGTGTATATACTTACCCATCGAGGTATTTGAAAATAATATCTATTTATTAATTAATATCAATTAATCAATTAAATTTATTCTTTCAAGGGAAGCATTTAAAATAATATATTATCATATTTCACTTTTTGATCAATAATATTTTTTTCCATGACCATATTTTTCAAAATTATTTTTCAAGTCGTTTTTATTAATAAAATGATTTATTAAGGTCATTATAAGTTATAATTGAATTTTTTTACATGTTTTTAAAGGAATATTTCTAATATTTTTCATTGAAATGGTCATTTTCTACCTTTTTATAAAAGTTAAAATGAATGTTTTATTTTTAACATATACAATGTCAATGGACTTTCCAACCATCATAACCATTTTACAACCATTGGATTCTTCTAAAATATTTCAATGATTTTGGAAAAGAAAATATTTATGAAAACTTATTTTAAACGTTTTTTTACATTTTATTCTATTATTTTAAATAATTTATTTTACTACCATATATACATTTCTGATTGTTATCTCTCATATCCTGATTTATATTATGAACAATAACTTTATCTTGAAACTTTCAATTTATTTTGGATGTTGGAAATTTAATTTTCCTTAGATATAAATATTATTTGTATCATAGATATTATTATTTCCTAAAATTATATGATTTCTACATGTGGTGTTTTACTATGAAATTAATTTAATTGATTAGGGAATCCTTAATAAATCTGTATTTTGTACGAAATACATATAGTTATTCAAAAAAAATATTTTTTATGTATTTAATTGATCATTAAATATATGAGGAATACATTGGACATATAGTAATGGGAGGGCCTATTTATAGATATCCCCATGATGCATTAGTAGTTATCATGAGTCAAATCTGTAACCTAAAATTAAATGGGTTTTTGGTGTAGACCTACCCATCAATTAAAATATTTTGGAACAATACTTTAATGGTATAGATATCATGATGTATTAAATAATGATATCTAATATTAATCATTTAAATAATTAAGAATTTAGTTATTATTTTCCATAATATTACTACATTGATATTATCCATGGATTCATTTTGTGCTCAATTTATTGATTAAATGACTTGTGTTTTTTTATTTATCATTCCAAATTGGTTTTGATTTATTTATTAATTATAGATTCTATTTTACATACTCTTACTAAGTATATGATATCACCCTTTATTTTTTTCCATTTTCCCCATGATATGAAGAAATATATTATAAATAATATCAATGATTTAGTAATTATTTTATTCTATGTATTTTTTTTTAATATAACATGGGAATCATATATGTATCTAGTTTTCTAAGTCTAATATACTTATCAATCCTCTAGTATGATATAGTTTGTATCTTATACAAATTTAATAATGTATACACTGGCTCTAGGTTACTAGAGTCGGGTTGTTGAAAATATATCCATGGATGAAAAAAGCATAAATAATAAAATTTATAGAAACTGATATTTTCATAATGGTAGAATTTATAATTTCAAACATCATAATCTTATCACAAAGTCCTTATTCCAAGAAATATTATATAAATAGGTAAGGAGTATACCAAATAACCAGACTAGTTTGTCTCATGATACCTACTGATACATCTAGGGGATATAAAAGGGTCCTCCAATCACTTACAAAGTCTAATTCATTAATCACATAAAAAAAATTAATAATAATTAAATACATAATAATTATAAACATTCATATTGAAAAACTAGCATATACAATGTTAATATAAATCACTAGAGAAACATAGTGATAAGAAATTCAAAGAAATATGGTGGATGGTATCATTAGATTATATCACCAATAAATCATAAGATTCATTGAAATATATGAAAATAATTTTAATAGATCACTAAAATATTTCTTGTGGAAAATTCTCTTTTAATTTTTAAATCACATATTTAAAATCTAAAAGATTCAAAAAAAATAGGGAAAAGAATTATTTCAAAAAAATATGGAAACTTTTAAGTAATCTTCAAATAAAATAGTATTCCTAATAGGATGATTTTTTCATGCAGTATACATTAAAACAATGGTTTTGTTTACACCTTCGGTAAAAATTACCTCATTTTAAAAAATAAAACAAGTTTTTTTTAAATTTTTTTTATAAAAAATAAAACATGGGTAAAAATTAATTTAATCAATAATTTTATAATAGTAAAAAAATTTATGAAAACATTTTAAATAAAATATAGAAATTGAATAAAAATATTCCCATTTGAATATAAAAACAAAGATGGATTTCCTTAAAACCATTCTGTTATAATTTTGAGTACTTAGAGAGAATAAAATGAAGAGAAAACATGTAAAATTCACATATAACCATAGGATAATAAAATATATGAGGTTTAATATATAAAGATCATATAATTCACCAAACATAACCTTAAACCTAAATAATCACAAATAAGGATGAGATTATGGAATAAACCCTTACCTTAGGCCTCACTTTCTTGACGAGTGATTTTAACCTCTTATATAATGAATTTAAATTTATTATAGTTTTATAAAAAATCATATTAATACCTATAGTACCATACATGATTTAATTATAAAATACTATCACCCATTAATTACAAACCTTTCATTTTCATCATCATTTTTGGGTGTTAACTGCTTCATTTTTCATGTATGTTTCTATTAATAAGTTATGGTACTTGAATCATTGATCATAGTTCCAACATATTAATAAAATTAATCATATAATATGTATTATATTTAATCATTATATACAATTTTATAACCATTAATATAAATAAATGATGAGAAATGAATTATATCACTTCGTGGAGATGGTAGTCCATACATATGAGTAAGTGATGTTTCCACTTTTTGATGGATGGAATGAAAGAAAATTAAATTATAATTTAATTATAAAGAAAAATTTTATATCATAAATATAATATATATTCATTAAATAAATCATAATAACCAACTATGAAATATGGTGATGGAAAACTAATCACATCACTACGTGGATGTGGTTGTCCACATGTGTGAACGAGTGATACTTTCATTTCCCATTTGATAGAAATGAGGTGGAAAATGGTTGTACCATAATCATAATAGAATATTATTATATTGATTATATTGGATTAATTATTTCAGGATGGATACAATAGATATATAAGATGTATTAGAATAAATAATCTTTGAAAGAGTTGGTAAAGATGATAACCTATTCTACGAGAGATCACATTTGGTTTACACATTTATCCTTCTTAGGATGGTCTTAAGAGGAGAATATAATATAAATAAATATATTAAAGAATTTATTAATGTTTTTATTTTTTATTTGGATGATATGATGTCCTAAAGTTTGTATACAAGAGAGGAAAAGTGGTTCCCTTTTATTAGTGAGGAGAGGTCCGCACATGGAATTTCTTAAAAGATTTAAATAATATAAATTAATTTTCTTATGAAAGTGAATCTAAATAGATAATAATTCTATGTTAAGATAATATAATCTATAAATATTTTCAACAAATAATAGTTATGCAAGTTTGAGATGCATTTTCACCCTTATCTCTTAGTTTATCCCCCGGTAAATCCGCCTAACCCTAATCGTGATAACAAACTTTTACCATTATTACTATTCATTATGACCAGAAATTAAGTTGAAATTATCATATAATATTATTTATATTGATCTAAAATTTATAATACATTTTATAAGATACAATTTTTAGCATTCATATAAATTAATTATAATATAAGTGTGAAAAATGCAATAAAAATTGTTTTTTAAAAAATGTTCGTTTTAATCATATGAATAATTTTACAACAAAATAAAGTATAATATTTATTAAAATGGAGTTAATTAGATTATTTAAAATAAAATAATAATAATTTTTATTTCAAACCAAATAAAAACTAAAAAGAACCTTCTAAATACATGATTAGGAGAGAAAATGTAAAATAAAATTTTATTTAAAAAAAGAATTACTTAAATTTCAAAAATGGTAAGTATATACTTCTAAGTTGAACATTATATTATTATATGTATTATATTAATTCTTGAATATATATTTTTTTCTATAAAAAAAGGTTTTATAAACTTTCATTTTTATTATTATATCATTATAATGTTTTAAAAGTGACAATATTTATAAAATCGATATTTTTCACCATTCACCAAAAAACCAACTATTTATGAAAAGTATAAAAAATTCACTCTAAGATAATTTTTGAATGATAAATTCAAAATTTTAATTCATTTCATCAAATTATGTTTATATATTTCAGGGATTTAGTTTTAAATCAGATTCTTGAATAAAGCTATGCACATAATTCTAAAGTTTCTCTGTAAAGAAAATTATACATACTATAATTGATGATATCATATTAATTTATCCCCATTAAAAAATTTAAACCCTTATATTTACAAAATATTACCTCATGAATAGATGTGGGTAGTTTTTCATCATAAATTCTTCATCTTCCCATTTTACCTCTTATATCTTATGATTTTTCCAAAGTACCTTAATGAGTTGAGTTGTTCAATTCTAAAAAACTTATTCTCTTGTAAAAATAATCTAGATAAGTTATTCATATTAAGATTAATCAAGTTCCAAATATATTTCCTATATGGTTTTCACATGGAATAATTATTCCATGTACTTCCTTAATAATGAGATATAGAATACATCATTAACTTTAGAGAGGATAGATGAAAGTACCAAATGGTAAGTTACAACTCTAATGATTTATAGAATTTAAAAAGGCCAGTGTACCTAAAGTGTTAGTTTCCATTTATTATGAAACCTTATAACACCCTTACATAGTGATACCTTTATGAAAACATGTTCTCCCACTTAAAATTCTAAATCCTTTCTTCTATAATCAACATACATTTTTTGTTTACTTTGACAAACAATAATATGATTCTTAATGGTATTCACTTTCACTATTGTATCCTCCACGATACATGGTTCTAAAAACCCCTTTCACTAAATTCATCCTAATATGTTTTAGTATGAAACCTCTTACAATATAATGTTTCATATCATTCAATTTAAATGCATGAATGCATGCTATTTTTATATGAAAATTACACCAATGCTAAATAATGATCATATATACCTTCAAGGTAAAGTGATAATAGCCTCATCATGTCTTATAATGTCTGAATAGACCTTTCATACAACCCATCAGTTTGAGGATGATAAGATGTGGTAAAATTCACCTTAGTGTTAATATCTTTCTAAAGACTCTTCCATAATTTCAATGTAAACCATAGATCAAAATAAAATAAAATTGAAAGTGGTACATCATGAAGTCTCATAACTTCATTAATATAGATCAGTGTTATGATCTCAAGGGGTAGATCTTCCCTTATGGCTAGGAAATGTGTAAAATTGGGATGGATATTAATAATAACCCACATATTCATTTTTTCTTGGATTTTGGAAATCTAGTGACAATTTTCCTTGTAATATCATTCCATTTCCACACAAAAATATGTAGATGTTGCATGACTCCTTTTGGTTGTTATCCCTCATCCATTACCTGTTGAAAAACTAATCATCATAATATAGTCTAGAATTTCCCACTTCATATTATCCCACAAAAATTGTTTATTCAAATCCTGATACATTTCGATGGTACCAAGGTGTATAGAGAAATTTCAGCTATGAGCGTCATCTAATAATTAAATTTTTTGATCAGGAATGGATGAAGCACATAACATCTTTTCAAATTTTAAAATACCATCTTCCTAGATGAATTCTACCAACTTCCCATCATTCAAAAATTATATTTTCTTTTGAATATTCTAATCATCAAGCTGGGAACCTTTTATTTTCTCTAGTATTGATGGTTTGATAATAATTTCTAATAGATATGATATTTCCCCTTAATTATTTACATATCAAACATTACTAAATCTATAAATATATGATCCTTTTCAGTCCATATTTTAGCCAAAACTCCATGATCTTTTCCTCTCAATGCATCAACCATTTTATTAGTCTTACCTATGGGGTAGTGTATTTAGTAATCATAATCCTTGAGTAGTTCTATCAATCGCCTTTGTATTATATTGAGATCTTTCTATGAAAAAATGTAATTCAACCATTTATGATCCATATATATTTTACATATTTCATCATAAAGGTAATAACTTCATATATCCAATGAAAATATTGGAACTAGTAACTCATGATCATGGATTAGATGTTTCTATTAATGAGTCTTTAACTACCTTGATTTATATTCAACAACTTTATCATTTTGTAAAAAGACACATCTAAGTCCTTCCTTAGATTACTAACTACCTATCACAAACCCTTCCCTTATTGATAGTAAAGTCAATATTAGTTCATTGACCAATACCTTATTTAATTCCTCAAAAAAATCCGTACATTTTTCAAACCATATGAATTTAACCCATTTATATGATAACTTGGTTAATTTGTTAGCTAATCAAGACTTTTCTGAATAAATCATCAGTAGTATATTATTGATCCAATGATAATAGATACCTTGGATGTATTCATTGAAATTTTCTATTCCATCATTAACTTTGTCTTTGAAGTATCATCTAATATTCCAACCTTATAGATAATATAGAAAATTAATGAAAATTCATGAATGTATAATTTTTATTTGATAAATTTTCCCAATAAATCATTATCTCTGGAGTCTTCAAAATGATTCAAAAATGAAACTCATGATCATCATAGATTTTATAGTATGTCAATATATCTTTAATAAATACCACATTATAATTATCAAGATAATCTTTGAATACTTTTTTATCATATCCATAAAAAAGGGTGCATTAGTCAATCTAAAGGAAATTACTATAAATTCATAATGTCCATACCTTGTACGAAATATTTTATTTGAAATATATTGCTTATTTACGTATAGTTAATGATACCCCAAAAAATATAATTCTCTAAAAAATATTGATCTCATTGATTTTGATGAAAAAATTCATCAATACAGATCATAAGATACATGTTATTTATTGTAATGACATTGATTTCCCTATAATTGATTCACAACCTCATAGACCCATATTTCTTCCTAACAAAAAGAGCATGGGCTCCCCATGGTGAAACATTAGTGTGTATAAATACCTTATCACACAAATCCTATATTTTAGTCATTATTTTAACTAATTCCTCTATAAATATCTTATAGGTAGTCATCGATATAGGTTTTAAATCAATGAGGTGATCAATAGAAAACATAACTTCATGCTCAGGTGGGTGTTCGGGTAGTTCTTCAAGAAAATCATCAATGTGTTTCTATAAAAAAATTATATTCCATATTATGATGATAAATTTCCTATTAGTATTTTGTGTCTACTCTTCATATCAAAAAATTTCATTAAGGGGAGTCCCTAGAGGTTTATCTAGACAAGATTCAAATGATTTAGTTCTGTCACGAACCGAATCTGGTCACCACCAATATCAGCACCAAACCCAGCCCGTGACAAGGCCCAAAGGGTGATCTCTATCCAAAAGGGCTGGAACAAGTGCCCGAGTATCATTTATCTTGGTTTGGGAATGATTTACCCGAATATTTATACATAAAACATAAAAAATATTTGATAAAATGAATCTGAAAAATTCATACCAATAAGGTTTATAAAAAAACCCAGAACTGAATACATAAGTTCAAATGCAATACAAAATTCCCAAATGCACAATGAAACACCAACAAAACATCCCCATGGACTCCACATGACAAGGGATCATCACCCCCAAGCCGTCTCCAAAATTCCGCCCCAAGGATGGGGACTAACACCCGAACCGCCACCACCCTTAGACTTTCCTTCACCATAGTCAAACATACCCAAGTCTACTAACACCCAAGGGGTGTAAGTAGGGTGTTAGACTAAGCCGAATATGATACCACCCAATTATTCCAAATAGCATTCAATACAATTTGAAAAAGCAAGCAGTTTTAATATGCCAAGAAAAGCAGTGATAAAATCCATGAAATGAAACTTTCAATTGAAAACATTTTTCAAGCTAAAGATTTAAGAATTTTCAGAAATTTAAATAGAAATGCTAGCTACTGTAAATTAATTCAAAAAAAAATTCCAATATATGGAAAAATACCACAAACACAATGAGAAACAAAATCAAGAACACCCCTAGCACTAGGTAGTCTCAGGCCCCATGTACCTCATACCTTGGTGTAAAGTAACCATACTAAGATCCATTATGATGCATGAGAAACTAGTCGGGAACATAACCATAACCTAGTGGTCCCCAATAATCATCCACATAGTTTATTTAGAGTTGTATTTATCTAAATACTAGGTGAAACAGGGAAAAAAACCATCCGGTCCACTAGTCATACTAGTACACATCCGCCCCATCTAGGTACCAGGGATTCCTCCTTTGTGATAAAACAATTTAAGAATGATACATATATACATTTTAATATAAAAGACCAGTTATGTTCACATAAAATCAGTACATTATCTACACACATTTTATACCATTTAAAAAACACAACAAAACACTTTGAGTTCCAATAAAACAACTTCTCCAAATATTTCTTTGTTTTGCACCCACAACTCTTTGAAAACCCCACTTGAACACCATATTCATACTCATATTTACTAGAAAATAATCCAACTCACCCTAAAAATTTCTTCAAACTCATTACATGATTTATAAAACAATCCTGATAAGCATCTCATAGAATACCCATGTAAAACACCCAATTCAACACCAAATTGGTACTCAAAGAACATTTTCTTAACAAACGTCACCCGAAACCAATTTTGCAGCAACAAACAAAGAATAATAACATTTAAAACATTATTTTCAGACCTAATATAGTTCAATAAGGTCAACTAAATAATTAAAAGGCATCCATTAATCAACCAATAAAATATTTATATAAAAAAATCACAAATTTCACATGAAACTGGCCCTTAAATTTCACTTGTTTTATAAACACCACTAAAACCAATTTTTGCAGCACCAAATAAATGGTTTAAACATGAAAATATAATAAACACAGTATCTCTGTCACAATTATTGCATAAAAAGTGGAATCACCTACCAAAGTAATGAAAACCCTTGAATCAACGTGCGAAAATCAAGTCGCACCACCACCGCACAAAGAGGGACTCAGAAAAAAACCTAAAACCACAAAATTGGACCAAGAAAACCCAAGTTTAAACCCTAGGTTAGAAACCCTACATAAATTTCATTTGTTAATTCATGGAAGAAGGAAGAAACCCCAAAAAATAGAATTAAACCCTAATCAATTTGAAAGAGGAATGGAAGAGACTCACTTACTTGAGGGATCTTGAAAAATTGACCTTAATACACTAGTATTTGAAATTGAAAATAGTAAAAACATAAAAGGAGGTTTGAATAGGTATGAGGAAGCCATTTAGGAACTATAATGGAGGAAAAAGAGTAAGAATTGAGAGATTTATGATGGAAAGAACTTACCTCCTTAAATATTCCTGATTTTAGAAACCCTAATAAGTATAGCACTCAATGGAGTTGAATAAGAGCTCTAAAGAGGGGGGAGAGATGTTGGGCACACGGATGGGTTCAATAAGATCTTTTGAGACTTGGAATTAATGAAAAATACTTAATATTGAATAAGTTATTAAATAAATAACATCCACTTTTAAAACTGGATATGGTCTTTTGGGCAGGCCCAATCCCTTAAATAAAAACCAAATTACACCATGTTTATGAATATATAAAGGTTCAGAATTTTAATTCTCGTGATAATATGTTAGGTGAGGACATTTAGGGATTGGAATGAGTGAAAAATATTAAAAGAATGAAAAATTTAAAAAAGAAGCCCACTTTATTTTCAAATTTGGAATTGAGCTCACAGTTTGGCCCAATTAATGAAAACTCACCTATTCCTCCATAAGAACCTAGGAAACCCCCAAATAAAGAATTAATGGAAATTAAATGAATAAATAAATTTAAAATATTTCATATAAATGACAATTATCTTCACCATAAAAACTTTCCATCCTAGAAAGTCAACCTGAATCTTGATCAGAAAATAAGAACATATACTCTTCCTCAACCAATGAATTCCAGTTTCATGTTTCATGTGTATAATTACCATGCTTCCAATGAACCCGGACCAACGGAATGGATTTCCCTCGAAGAAACCTCTCTTGGGAGTCCACTATTTGCACCAGCTGCTCAATAATAGACAAGTCAGGCTCTAGATCTAGTTCCTCCCAACTCAGCACATGGGATGGATCCGGGTTGTATTTATTTAACTGGGAGACATGGAAGACATCATGTATGGATGTCAATTGAGAAGGTAAAGAAAACCCGTATTCCACCTTGCCAATACGCTTAGTGATCTCAAAGGTCCCGACATATAGCGACATCAGCTTACCATGATTCCCCAATCGACGATGGCCCAGACAAGGGGCCACTTTCAAGAATACCTTGTCACTCACATAAAACTCTAGGTATATCCACCTTCAGTTAGCATATGATTAATAGTGACTCTGAGCTATCAATAAATTCTACCTGATCAACTTGACCTTCTATGACATCTCCTACACCAGACTCGACCCCAACAGTGAGCTGTCACCTACCTTAGTTCAACATAGGGGGGACTGAAAAGGGTGACCATAGAGCTCCTCAAAAGGTTCCATTTGAATGGAAGATTGTTAATTGTTGTTATAAGAAAACTCAAATAGCCCCAAATGGCTATCCCAAGAACCTCCAAAGTCCAGGACACATGCACGAAGCATTTCCTCCAAAATCAGATTCGCCCGCTCTGTCTGACCATTTGTTTAAGGGTGGTATGTCATGCTAATCTTAATCTGAGACCCCAAGGCCTTCTAAAGGCCTTCCCAAAATTGAGAAGTGAAGCATTGGTCTCTATCTAAGACAACTGCTAATGGTACGCCATAAAGTATCACCACTTCCGGAACATACAAATGGCCCAACACATCCGCTTTTGTTGTATCTTTTATCGGAATGAAGTGGGATGATTTGGTAAGATGATCAATCTCCACCCAAATGGAATTCTTACCCCGAGGTGTATGAGGTAAGACAACAATGAAGTCCATGGCGACCTCATCCCACTTCCAGGTAGGAATGGATAGTGGTTGGAGAAAACCAGAGGGACTTTGGTGCTCTGCTTTCACCTGATGGAATGTGTAGCATCTCGACACAAATTCTGCTATGTCCCGTCTCATACTAGGCCACCAAATCTGCCGATGGACATCATAATATATCTTAGTGTCACCTGGATAGACAACCCACTGAGACTGGTGGCTATCCTGCATCACCACCTTCAACAGAGATAATGGCACTACAGAATGGCTCTTGAAGCACAAGATGCCCTTGGGAGATGACGACCAATCAGAGGATGTCTCCCCACCATGAAGAAACTGCTTTGACCACTGACAAAGCTCATCATTGGGCTATTCCCACTGAATCAACTCCAACAGAGAAGGAGTCAATTGGACGATCACCAAGAAAGCCCCTCAACTATGTTCCCTGGTCTCAATATGCATCTGAGAAAAACGCTACATCAAAGTCCACTCATCACTAGACTTCCTCAAAGCCTGCACTGGAACTCTTCTGCTCAAAGCATCGGCCACCACATTACCATTGCTTGGTGTATAGACAATGTCAATGTCGAACCCCAAAAAGTACTCGATCCAGTGATGCTGCCTCAATTTGAGGTCCTTCTGCGAGAAGATATACGATAAGCTTTGGTGATCAGAGTAGACCAAAAACTTCTCCCCAAAGAGGTAGTGTAGGGACCCGAAGCTTATCATACATGGAAATTACATTACTTTTGCAGAATACTTAGTACATAACAAAAACACACACACAAGGACCGTAATAGTTTAGTGTCTTTGGAAACTCGGAATATAATCTTCTAATCGTGGTGAAAGATCTTCAAAATCTCCCATAAAGATCATCCTTTTTTTTTACCTAAAACCATCCTTTATATCCTGGGGAAAATAAAACATAAAAGGGTGAGCTCAAATGCTCAGTAAGGGTAAACAAAAGAAATATCGATCACATCATATACATAAGAACATAACTTTTGGAAATCTTAACCTGCAAAAGAGATCATAATTTCATAACATGGGGTAAATCATGGCAGTGAAATGTAATCACAATAATCATAACATAAAACATGAAACTTTGTGGAATTCACACATAATCATAGAGAATCATTTCTTGTTAGTCAAGACTCATTGCCAAGACTATCTTAGTGGACAAAGTCCCTTTTCTAAATCGAGTAACCCTCGTTTCAGTCCTGTTTCACTGAACCGGTATAACCTACCATTCCAGCCATGTCTATCTCAGGAGATATAAAATCTTTACCCAATGAATTGGAGGGACATATAGGTCCCACCCATCTCATAATGATACCATTCTAATGTGTGCCACAAAATCATAAATCATACATCATTGCATAACCCATGTAATAAAAATGGGATTCTTAAACAACATGACATCATAAAACAATTCATATAAGATAAAGGAATTCATAAAAATATTTCCATCACAACATAATCAAATCCATGTAATAATAGGGATAGAAACAAAACCCTTTATTATCTTAGATGGAAAATAATTTTGATAAAACACTTGAAATCCATTCTTGAGGAAAATATCCTTTCTACTTCAAATTTTTTTTCCTTTCTTAACATGTCTTAAAATTTAAAACTAAAAGAAGTTGATTAAAAATAAACTTGAAAACTTGTAAAGGAAGCTTCTTGTAAATAATGTTTTAAAAATCCATTCATGCCGTATAAGTTAAAAAAAACATTCTTCTCGTAATTTTTTCGGAAAAGTCAAAAAAGTACCTCGTACGAAAAACGAAAAAATATTCCTTTCATATATTTTACTAAAAACTCACCAAAGGGTAAAATTGAATTTAAACAATTGTAGGTGGATGGAAATAATATTACATATTGAGGAAATATGGATGTGGATGATAAAATACACCCCAGTAAATACTAAAGTATAAACAATCTCGGATAAAAATGAGATTGTGATATTTACCTTACCTTAGGTCCGACTTGCTTTGTAAGTGTCCGAACCTCCTGTATAATGATTTAAATCATGTTATTGACTTATTCCAGAATCATATTCATTGTTATTATATCATATATGGCCCACTTATGACTTTATATTACCCGTTCTTTTGTAAATTCTTGTTAAAGTAGCGTTTTGGGTAAAATTGTCTCATTTGTCGTTCGTGTTTTTAACTTGTAATTATTAATATGATTACTTGGATCATGATTACTTATATCCAGAATGTAAAACATGATTTATATATAATATATATTCAGAATATATATATATATATAATATATCGATAAATGGAATGAAATACACCGTTCATGGAGACGGTAGTCCGTACATACGCATGAACGCTGTTTTCCTTTCCTTATTGTCTTGAATGGAAGTAAGTAGATGACATTCATATATACATAAATATAGTATCTTTATAATTTCATATATTTCTTTATTATTGCTTATATATACTTTATAATCATTCTTAAATGGTTAACATGGAGAATGAATCTCATCGCATCGTGGAGACGGTAGTCCGTATGTACGCACGAGCGATGATATCATTCTCATGATCGTGAACTTGTGTTGAAGTGTATGTATACTATTTCAGTATCAATATAACTTTATAATAATCATACATAGTAACTCATTAAACCGTTATACCCATCCAATTATGGTGGTGGCAGAAAATAGATTACACCACGGCGTGGAGACGGTATTCCATACGTACGCACGCGCTGTGATTTCCTTTTTCCTTAGGATGGATAGAAGGTTAATTAGAGTTGTTTCATATTTATAATAACATATCAGTATGTAAGTAATACTGATTTTATTACTTTATCATGAAACAACTAAAGAAGAAGAAGTTGAAGAAGAAAGAAATTGAAAAGACCGGTAATGGATATTACCTCTTCTTTGGAACGCCTCTTTGAATCCTCCACTTAGGGAACTAAGATTGGTCTTTGAAGAAGACCAGGACCTCTAGGATTGTTCTAGGGAAGTGGAGAAGGGATTTTGGCATGGGTTGGCCGAGCTTGAGTGCTCAAATTGGTGTGAGGAGAAGGGGGAGGAGGTGCCCTTTTATAAGGGAGGAGAGGGGCACCTTAGGAATATCTCAAAATATTATTTTATATTAAAGTTAAAATCGGTTTATAATGGTTCAAAAGGGTCTTATTTCGAAGCTAAAGTGGGGATGGGTCGAAATCCTATCAACCAATAGGATTTAGACAAGTTTAGGTTATTATTTTAACCTTATCAATTATATTTAACTCTAAGTTAAATAATTTAACTTTTACCGTGCCTTTTTGTTTTCTTACACTATATGGTTAATACACTTACTATAACATGCCAAACGAACCCCAAATTGTTTATTATTAATATATATATCCTTATCTAAGTCATTTGGCCAAACCTTAGATTTTTAGGAATAAAATAACAATTAATAATATAATATTTGATTTAAAAACTATTTTGCATCAATTTTGACACTATTTGTTATATGATTTTTGTGAAAGTCATAACAGAATTATATGTTCGAACCAAGATGATTAAATCAATACTAATATATAATATTAACCTAGAAAATTAGTGGAATTCATAAAAAGTCTCAAATTACATTTATTTTGGTGTTTATAACATCAATTATGTCAATATTTCATTAATAAGATAATTACTGCATCATCATTGTGTCATAAATAAATTAAATTATTTAATGTCTAAAAATTACAAATAAAATAAAATTATATAGGAAATATTTTTATATTTCTAATGAATATTTATAGTCGAATTTATCTTATGTATAACCCCATATTAAAAATGATTTACTTATTAAGCTTTGATTTTAACTATTTTAACTATTCATTAAATAAAATAATATTAAATGTCATAATCTAATCCAAGTGGACCTAAATGCTCATATTATATTCATAAGGTTGTTTTTGGTCGAATTACACTTATCCAATAGAATTAGGACATGTGTTAGGGTAATAGTAATATCATATTTACCCTTAGTTACCCTATTTACTATTAACCACGGTAAAAAAAGTAAAAAGTTACTATTCACCAAAAATTATTTTTATCTCATTGAACCACATTTTACTTACTGATATCAACCGTGTCTGTCGGATTTTCGAAATTCCATTCACAGAAGCGGTAAAATTAAGTTTTATGAAAAATTCAGTTTTTAACCTACCACTTAGTGGTTTCACTATTCATCAAAAATTGAAGTTTTTCAGAAAAATGCCAAAATTTCATCCTAAGCTATAATTGATATTCCGAATTCAAAAATGATTTCTATTTTACAAAATTCCCAACATATAAGTTGCATTAATGAATTTTATAATTAATTTCCGCTGTCACAACAAATAGCGTATTTTTAAGAGATAATAACTATCAAAAGATTGACACTTGTTTATAACTTGTTTAAATGTGAAATTACATCCAATGACCAACATTGTATTAAATTGTAAAAATATATTCTAAATATAATTTAAAACCACTCAAATTAATAATTTATCACTATTAATTATTTCGATTAAAAAAGTTGTTTTTAATTAAAATTTAGTAATTTTCACTATTCATCAGAATATGAAAGTTATCCGAAAAGTACCAAAATTTCACCTTAGACTAAATTCGATACTCCGAATCCATAAATGAAGTTCATTTTGAAAAATAAAATTTACAAAATTTCAAAAAGTGGTTATTACTATTCATAACGGCTAGTTTTAATAATATCTTAATAGCATATCATTGTTTAGCGAAACTTGGTGTTGCGTACAACACACGCTATCGTGGAAGGTCACGATTGCGTGTAATTCAAGCCAGGTCAGAGATGTGTGTTGTGAAAGCTCCTTTTGGTGTAGCGTATAACACAAGACATTAATGAAATTAAAAGAATATTTTTCATAATATCTCGGGGTGTTACATTCTACCCCCCTTAAAATGAATTTCGCCCTCGAAATTCGTCGGGGTTATAAATGGTTTACTATTCAAAAGTTTCTTTAATCGAAACCCACATCGTAAAAAGGAATACCAAAACATGGCTTTAAAAACTAATGTATGAAATGTAACGATTACCCAAATAAACTAATCACTGGGTTTCCACATAGGTGAAAATATGGATATGGAAGAGAAATCTAACCATCATGTTCTGATGGAGAGTGGTAGAGAACATGGATATGTAAAAGCCAGTAATCAAAAATCCATAGATTTCTGATGATATAAGGTACCATCTGATTCATCAGGTATAAGATCACTAGGACAACATTTTTGGTTTTCAAGATCATTTCCCTAAAGTTGAAAAATTGAATTAGAATAAATACTTACTTTATTTTGGTACCATCTCACTATTGTTCGTGCCTTGAACAATTTCCACTTCATCTCTTAAATAAATGAAGTTGAATTTGTTATTCGTGAAGTGTTAGCAGATCATGTGATAGAATGACGGGTCATTCCATCTGTCTCAAACAAAAGGTTACCAAAAATTATATACATAAGTCGATCTATAGTGAGATTAATCATATATGGTTCCTAAAATGGACTTATACTTCATATATCATACTGCTTAATATAATAAAACTGGTTTCTACTAAACATGGACTTCCTGTAGGCCAGTGGTAGGTGATAAAGGCCAGTCGCACTTCGATTGTGGGTTCGATTTCCACAGCCTTGTCCGTCGCGATGGGCTGTCGCCCGTCCTACAGGTTGTCCTTTTTCTAAAACTATATTACTATAACATCCCATCAATAATATTGAAAAAAAAACTTCTATCCTTAAACAATACTAACTTATGTCCAACATAATCCATTCCAATCTTTAGGCTTATCCATGATACTGCAGTCCACTCTCATAACATAGTGAAAACGATTACCAGAGATTTAATACCATAGTTGATCCCCATATATCATAAGATATGTTTTGTTGGTCACATTCCAAACATTCAAAGTCCTTAATCATGTATTCTCTTGAAGAATGAATACCCATTGAACCTTAGTGAAAACATGAATGCAGTTAAAAGTTAACACTTTCCACATACCAAAATCCTCAAAATTCTATATACTCAAACCATGATATCACTTAGTCCTTATATCAATCATGAGCTCATGAATACTGTCAAATATTTCATTTTCTCGTCTTCCCTTCATTATGCGCATATCATTCTTTCTCCAAAAAAATCTCAATCACTTTCCATGGTTACTGGTACCATAAAGTTATTGAAAACTATAATAGACCAATACATAAATATTCCAATATTCCACGATACTATATACAACACTATTTTGGAATCCCATTACATAAACACTTAATCATTCCACCACATCGTTGTCATATTCAACATCGCCAATAGTGATCGCATGTGACTTACCTTTGTCCTTTTCCTTAAGCGGTTTTTCATGTCGATCATCACTAACCCTTGGATTAGGGCATTTATTAGCATAATGCCACATTTCCTTGCACTTGAAGCATTTAAGTGTTGGTGGTGTGTTCTCTGCAGTCTTTTCTTTATTCACATCATTATAAACCCTTTTTCCATTATTTCGACACTCAGCTGCTCGATGACCTTCTTTTCCACACTTAAAACATTTTCTAGTCCCTTTAAGACAATCTCCACCATGCTTCTTTCCACACTTTGTGCATAAGGAAACATTCATCTTCTTTTCACCATTATTCTGAGATTTCTCCTTGAACTCCATCTTTCGTTTCTTGTCAAAACCATGAGATGGATATGTAACACCAACTTCCATTTATACCTTGATAGCACAACACACAATTTCTTCATAGCTACTGAAGTCTCTTATAGCTAATGCCCTTCGAAGACTTGGTTTTAAGCCACTGAAAAATCGATCAACTTTACTTTCAGGTTGGATGATAATGCCAGATGCATACCTTGCAAGTCTTGTAAAATTTTCTTCGTATATACCAACAAATTCCTCATCCTTCTGCTTCAGCTCAAGAAACTCCTTTTCCATCTTTGTTCGAAGAATACGAGGGAAGTACTTACTGAAAAACAAGTTCTTGAACTCGTCCCATTCCATGGACTCAATTTCATCTCTTGGCCTCGTATTCTTGATAAGATTCCACCATTGATCAGCATCACCTTCCAAACGATACACTGCTAAGATGACTTTATCATGTTCAGAACATTGAAGAACTGAAAATATCTTTTCAGTAGTACTGATCCATTGTTCAGCAACAAGTGGATCGGAAGTCCCACTGAAAGAAGGTGGACGTTGCCTCATGAAGGACTCAATAGAATATTGTTCCCTTCTCTCCTCATTTGGAAGTCCAGAATGATTCTTAGCTTGTATAAGTATAGAAATAAGATTTTGCACTCCATCTCCCATAACATTTGTTTGTTCAGGAGGGAAATCATTGCATTGTCCATTGCATTGATCAACACGGTTCCTTCGGGTTCGAGCCATCGTCTAAAACCCAAAAAGAATAGTGTGAGAGGCAAAAATCATGCTAGGGAAAACAACATAATAAAGGGGGAGTATCTTCAATATCTAACATCATAGGTTTAATTCTATGATCGTTAGCGTAATTCTAGTACTATAACCTATACGTATACTTAACCTTAGGGACATCCCTAGACATACCTTAGAAATATCTCTAGGGATCTCACTAACGTTTTCGCATCCTAGTTTCCAAAGGTTGACTAAACCTTTCCTCTGATACCAACTGTAGGGACCCGAAGCTTATCATACATGGACATTACATTACTTTTGCGGAATACTTAGTACATAACAAAAACAGACACACAAGGACCGTAATAGTTTAGTGTCTTTGGAAACTCGGAATATAATCTTCTAATCATGGTGAAAGATCTTCAAAATCTCCCATAATGATCTTCCTTTTTTTACCTAAAACCATCCTTTATATCCTGGGGAAAAGAAAACATAAAAGGGTGAGCTCAAATGCTCAGTAAGGGTAAACAAAAGAAATATCGATCACATCATATACATAAGCACATAACTTTTGGAAATCTTAACCTGCAAAAGAGATCATAATTTCATAACATGGGGTAAATCATGGAAGTGAAATGTAATCACAATAATCATTACTTAAAACAAGAAACTTTGTGGCATTAACACATAATCTTAGAGAATCATTTCTTGTTAGTCAAGACTCATTGCCAAGACTATCTTAGTGGACAAAGTCTCTTTTCTGAATCGAGTAACCCTCGTTTCAGTCCTGTTTCACTGAACCGGTATAACCTACCATTCCAGCCATGTCTATCTCATGAGATATAAAATCTTTACCCAATGCATTGGAGGGAGATATAGGTCCCACCAATCTCATAATGATACCATTCTTATGTGTTCCACAAAATCATAAATCATACATCATTGCATAACCCATGTAATAAAAATGGGATTCTTAAACAACATGACATCATAAAACAATTCATATAAGATAAAGGAATTCATAAAAATATTTCCATCACAACATAATCAAATCCATGTAATAATAGGGATAGAAACAGAACCCTTTATTATCTTAGATGGAAAATAATTTTGATAAAACACTTGAAATCCATTCTTGAGGAAAATATCCTTTCTACTTCAAAAACATTTTCCTTTCTTAACATGTCTTACAATTTAAAACTAAAAGAAGTTGATTAAAAATAAACTTGAAAACATGTAAAGGAAGCTTCTTGGAAATAATGTTTTAAAAATCCATTCATGCCGTATAAGTTAAAAAAAACATTCTTCTCGTACTTTTGTCGGAAAAGTCAAAAAAGTACCTTGTACGAAAAATGACAAAAGATTCCTTTCATATCTTTTACTAAAAACTCACCTAAGGGTAAAATTGGATTTAAAAAATTGTTGGTGGGTGGAAATAATATTACATATTGAGGAAATATGGATGTGGATGATAAAATACACCCCAGTAAATACTAAAGTATAAACAATCTCGGATATAAATGAGATTGTGATATTTCCCTTACCTTAGGTCCGACTTGCTTTGTAAGTGTCCGAACCTACTATATAATGATTTAAATCATGTTATTGACTTATTCCAGAATCATATTCATTGTTATTATATCATATATGGTCCACTTATGACTTTATATTACCCATTCTTTTGTAAATTCTTGTTAAAGTAGCGTTTTGGGTAAAATCGTCTCATTTATCGTTCGTGTTTTTAACTTGTAATTATTAATATGATTAATTGGATCATGATTACTTATATCCAGAATGTAAAACATGATTTATATATAATATATATTCAGAATATATATATATATATATATATATAATATATCGATAAATGGAATGAAATACACCGTTAATGGAGACGGTAGTCGGTACGTACGCATGAACGCTGTTTTCCTTTCCTTATTGTCTTGAATGGAAGTAAGTAGATGACATACATATATACATAAATCCAGTAGCTTTATAATGTCATATATTTCTTTATTATTTCTTATATATACTTTATAATCATTCTTGAATGGTTAACATGGAGAATGAATCTCATCGCGTCGTGGAGACGGTAGTCAGTACGTACGCACGAGCGATGATATCGTTCTCATGATCGTGAACTTGTGTTGAAGTGTATGTATACTATTTCAGTATCAATATCACTTTATAATAATCATATATAGTTACTCATTACACCATTATACCCATCCAATTAAGGTGGTGGCAGAAAATAGATTACACCACGGCGTGGAGACGGTATTCCGTACGTACGCACGCGTGGTGATTTCCTTTTTCCGTAGGATGGATAGAAGGTTAATTAGAGTTGTTTAATATTTATAATAACATATCAGTATGTAAGTAATACTGATGTTATTACTTTATCATGAAACAAATAAAGAAGAAGAAGTTGAAGAAGAAAGAAATTGAAAAGATTGGTAATGGATATTACCTCTTCTTTGGAACGCCTCTTTGAATCCTCCACTTAGGGAACTAAGATTGGTCTTTGAAGAAGACCAGGACCTCTAGGATTGTTCTAGGGAAGTGGAGAAGGGATTTTGTCAGGGGTTGGCCGAGCTTTAGTGCTCAAATTGGTGTGAGGAGAAGGGGGAGGAGGTGCCCTTTTATAAGGGAGGAGAGGGGCACCTTAGGAATATCTCAAAATATTATTTTATATTAAAGTCAAAATCGGTTTATAATGGATCCAAAGGGTCTTATTTCTAATCTAAAGTGGGGATGGGTCGAAATCCTATCAACTAATAGGATTTAGACAAGTTTAGGTTATTATTTTAACCTTATCAATTAGATTTAACTCCAAGTTAAATAATTTAACTTTTACCGTTCCTTTTTTGTTTTCTTACACTATATGGTTAATACACTTACTATAACATGCCAAACGAACCCCAAATTGTTTATTATTAATATATATATCCTTATCTAAGTCATTTGGCCGAACCTTAGATTTTTAGGAATAAAATAACAATTAATAATATAATATTTGATTTAAAAACTATTTTGCATCAATTTTGACACTATTTGTTATATGATTTTTGTGAAAGTCATAACAGAATTATATGTTCGAAGCAAGATTATTAAATCAATACTAATATATCATAGTAACCTAGAAAATTAGTGGAATTCATAAAAAGTCTCAAATTACATTTATTTTGGTGTTTATAACATCAATTATGTCAATATTTCATTAATAAGATAATTACTGCATCATCATTGTGTCATAAATAAATTAAATTATTTAATGTCTAAAAATTACAAATAAAATACCATTATATAGGAAATATTTTTAGCTTTCTAATGAATATTTATAGTCTAATTTATCTTATGTATAACCCCATATTAAAAATGATTTACTTATTAAACTTTGATTTTAACTATTTTAACTATTCATTAAATAAAATAATATTAAATGTCATAATCTAATCCAAGTGGACCTAAATGGTCATATTATATTCATAAGGTTGTTTTTGGTCGAATTACACTTATCCAATAGAATTAGGACATGTGTTAGGGTAATAGTAATATCATATTTACCCTTAGTTACCCTATTTATTATTAACCGCGGTAAAAAAAGTAAAAAGTTACTATTCACCAAAAAATTATTTTTATCTCATTGAACCACAATTTATTTACTGATATCAACCGTGTCTGTCGGATTTTCGAAATTCCATTCACAGAAGTGGTAAAATTAAGTTTTATGAAAAATTCAGTTTTTAACCTACCACTTAGTGGTTTCACTATTCATCAAAAATTGAAGTTTTTCAGAAAAATGCCAAAATTTCACCCTAAGCTATAATTGATTTTACGAATTCAAAAATGATTTCTATTTTACAAAATTCCTAACATATAAGTTGCATTAATTAATTTTATAATTAATTTCCGCTGTCACAACAAATAGCGTGTTTTTAAGAGATAATAACTATCAAAAGATTGACACTTGTTTATAACTGGTTTAAATGTGAAATTACATCCAATGACCAACATTGTATTAAATTGTAAAAATATATTCTAAATATACTTTAAAACCACTCAAATTAATAATTTATCACTATTAATTATTTCGATTAAAAAAGTTGTTTTTAATTAAAATTTTGTAATTTTCACTATTCATCAGAATATGAAAGTTATCCGAAAAGTACCAAAATTTCACCTTAGACTAAATTCGATACTCCGAATCCATAAATGAAGTCCATTTTGAAAAATAAAATTTACAAAATTTCAAAAAGTGGTTATTACTATTCATAACGGCTAGTTTTAATAATATCTTAATAGCATATCGTTGTTTAGCGAAACTTGGTGTCGCGTACAACACACGCTATCGTGGAAGGTCACGATTGCGTGTAATTCAAGCTAGGTCAGAGATGTGTGTTGTGAAAGCTCCTTTTGGTGTAGCGTATAGCACAAGACATTAATGAAATTAAAAGAATATTTTTCATAATATCTCGGGGTGTTACAGGTAGTGACTCCATGTCTTAAAAGCATACATCACCACTTCAAACTCCAATTCATGGGTAGGGTAATTCTTTTCATGTGGTCGGAGTTGGCGAGAGCCATACACCACCACATGATCATCCTGTATAAGACCGCACCCAAGACCCATACCTAAAGCATCACAATAGACAACATACCCCTTCCCAGCCTCAAGAAAAATTAGCACTAGGGCGATAGTCAACTGCCTCTTCAGATCCTCGAACGATTCCTAGCATTCTGGACCCCATACAAACTTCACCCCTTTCCAGGCGAGCACAGTCATCAGTGAAGCAAGCCGAGAGAAATCCCAAACGAATTGCCTATAATAACCATGCAGACCAAGGAAGATTCTGATATTGATCACATTCATTGGTTGCTCCCATGAAATAACTGAACTAATCTTCTCAGCGTCCACTGAAACCCCCTACTCAGATATCACATGCCCTAGAAATCTCACTTCCCTGATCCAAAAAGGGAACTTTGACAACTTTTCGTAGAGACGGTGATCCCATAATGTAACCAAAACGATCCTCAAGTGATGTTCGTGTTCCTCCTCAGAGCCAGAGTATACCAGAATTTCATCCAAATACACCACAACGAAGGAATCAAGGTACTGGTGAAACACCCTATTCATGAGTTCCATAAAGACCGCTGGAGAATTGGTCAATCCGAAGGGCATGACCCAATACTTAAAGTGGCTATACCTGGTTTGGAAGGCTGTCCTAGGGATATCTGATTCCTTTACCCTAATCTAGTGATAGCCCGAACACAAGTATATTTTTGAGAACCAATTCACCCAATTCAACTGATCGAAAAAATCATCTATTATAAGTAAAGGGTTGTTGATTTTAATTTTTTCCTTATTTATCTTCCAGTATTCAATGCACAACTAGAGGTATCCGTCATCCTTTTCGCGAACAACACAGGAGCGGCCCAAGGAGAGATGCTCGGAAGAATGAATACTTTGGATTCTAAGTTGTCCAGATGTATCTTTAATTCCCTCATCTTGGTGGGGGCCATTAGATAAGAGGGAAGCGATATTAGCTATGTTCCCGGTGCTAGATCAATCGAAAACTCCACATCCCGCTCTGGGGGAAAACCTGAGAAATCATCCGGGAATACCTCTGGAAACACATTCACAACATGAGGTAGTGCACATCTAGGGGAAAGAACATCATCTTCTAATATGAGCGATGATAATTGGATGGTAAGACTTCAAAACTCTGGGAGTGGAGGTCTTGCGCGACCTGACCGAGGATCCCATTCTCCCCGAAAAACCTGACGACTCCCATTAGGTGCAGTGAAACTCACCCACCGCCTGTAGCAATCAATGTGTGCCTGGAAGTGTAATTTCCAATCTATTCAAAGTATTATGTTAAACATTTCCATATCTAGAACCAAGAGGTCCCACTCCATATCAGCTCCTGACATAGAAAGTGCACACGAGGGGCACCTAAGTCCCTACTCCTTCTTTCCCAATGGTTTCACCAACTCCATTGCGAAAGAAATCAACTCTTGGTAAATTCATCATGTCCAAAAAATAGGAATAAATAAATGAAATAGAGGTCCCAATATCAAAAAGAGTCGTAGCTATAGAAGATGCGGTCAAAATGGTACCTCAAACTATCAACGGTCCTGCCTCTAATCCTGCTAGTGCCTGATCCACCGCATGGAGATGTCCAGTGTCTTCTTGAAGAATATTTATAGTCTATGGCTATGCCCTGAACTGGATCTGCCTAGAAGATGACCCATCCCTACCACCATGATTACTAAATCGATATCCCTCAGTCCTCGATGACTTAGATTGTGTTGGCACTCCTCTTGAATCCACAAACCCATCCCCACTTGGAAGTGGACGTGCCACACCATAGAAATGATTCAAATGCACCATACCTCCACACTGGTAACAAGGATTTAGAATAAGTGGATATTCTGGTCGGATGTGCCCGGGCTTCCCACACTGGTGGAACATGGCCGATCTCGCATCGGAAGCCGCAGATGAAAACTGCCCGAAAGAGTTCCCTGAACTGCCACCTCCTTTCTTCAAATGATCCTCCCGCTTCCTTTTCTTCTAAGAGGAGTTTCCACTTCCAACTGCTGATACTGAACCATAGAAACTATCCCTTAATTTCCTATCAATCTCCACCATGCATGCCCGATCAATGACCTCAACATAGGTCCTCAGCTTAGAAAAGAACACTTGGGAGTATATCTATGGTCTCAAGCCTTTCTCAAATCTCTGGGCCTTCACCTGCTCATTAGAGAAAATTTATGGAGCATACCGAACCAACTCAGTGAAATGATTGGTGTACTCTATCATAGATAGATTCCCCTAAATAGGTTCCATGAACTCTCTAGACCAAGAAAAAGCCAAAACCTCTGGGAAATATTGTTCATTGAAGACATCCTTTAAATATCCCCATCGCATCTGCTCATTCTTCCCATCCTAAAGCACTGACTCCACCACTTACGGTTGGGACCCTCAAACAAAAAGGAGGCACACTTCAGCCTGAGCTCATCGGGTTTTTCCAGGAACTCAAACATATGCCTGATCTTCTCGAGTCATTCTTCTGATTCCTATGGTTTTGAGATACCTTGGAAGGTATGAGCCTTGTTTTTCAGAAACTCTTGAGCTTTATCTTTTCTAGGACCCATCTTTTAAAACCTAGCAGGAATAGAAGCAGGATTTAGTTCCTTTCCAAGAGCTTGGACATCCTGGAACACATCCTCTACTAGACTCTGATCAATTGGTGTGTGATAACTCTCTCAAGCTTCCCCTTGTGGGCGCGTGGGAGCTTTCCGGGGAGGCATGTTACTACAAAATTAAACAGTCAAAAAAAAAGAATCAATACCAAAATTCTGAAAATTTTAATCAAATACATCAAGTATAAATAATCTAAACACATTCCAGTAATAAAAGAAAGAACTTCTCCACCTCCGACCGATGTCCACGTGTGGTCTGCAGCCCACATGTCTCACCTGGAAGTGAATTCAATCCATAAATTCCAACGTCCCCTGGTGACCCAAGGTCTTCCATGAGAGGTATTGGCCAGGCACCCTACTCACAACCAAAACCCTGATCCTCGACAGTCCTAGCTCTTGTCTATCCCGAATCATCCAAAAATAGCAATATAACCCAAAAACCTTAAACCCCTTTGATACCATTTTTTCAAGAACCGAATCTGGTCACCACCAATACTGGCACCAAATCTAGCCCATGACAAGGCCAAAAGGGTGCTCCCTATCCGTACGGGCTAGAACAAGTGCCCGGGTATCATTTATATTTGTTTGGGAATGATTTAGCTGAATATTTATACATAAAAAATAAAAAATATTTGATAAAATTAATCTGAAAAATTTATACCAACGAGGTTTATAAAAAATACAGAACTGAATACATAAGTTCAAATGCAATACAAAAGGCCCAAATACACAATTAAACAAAAACAAAATAGCCCCATGGACTCCACATGACAAGTGGTCAACACCACCAAGCCGTCTCCACAACTCCGCCCCAAGGATGGGGAATAACACCCTGAACCACCGTCATCCTTAGCCTTTACAATACCTGAGTCAAACATAAACAAGTCTACTAACACCCAATGGGTGTAAGTAGGGTTTGATCCTGAGACAAATAGGTTACCACCCAATGATTCCACAGAACATGCAATACAATGTGAAAAAGAAAGAAGTTTTAATACGCCAAGAAAAGTAGTGATAAAATCCAAGAAATGCAACTTTAAATTGAAAACATTTTTCAAGATAAAGTTTTCAGAATGTTCACAGATTTAAATAGAAATGTTATATACTGTACATTAATTTCAAAAACACACCAATACATTGGAAAATACAACAAACACAATGATCAACCAAATCAGGAACACCCCTAGGCCCTAGATAATCTTGGGCCCCGTGTACCTCATACCTCAGTGTAAAGTAACCATAGTAAAATCTGTTCTTGTGCATAACCCACTAGTAGGGAACATACTGATAATGTAGTGGTCCCAAAAAATCTTTCACATAGTTTATTTAGAGTTTTATTTTTCCAAATTCTAGGTGAAATTGTGACTAAACCCATCCGGTCCACTAGCCGTACTAGTACACATCCGCCCAACCTAGGTACCCGTGATTCCCCCTTTGTGCTCTAACAATTCAGAATGATAAATATATCCATTTTCATATAAAAAACCTCTAATATTCACATATAATAAGTACAGTAGATACACACATTTTATACCATTTAAAACACACAACAAAACACTTTGAGTTTCAATAAAACAACTTCTCTCCAAATCATTCTTTGTTTTTCACCCAAAACTCTTTGAAAACCCCACTTGAACACCATATTAATACTCATATTTATCAAAATAGAATCCAACACACCCTAAATATTTCTTTAATCTCAATACATGATTTATAAAACAATCACAATAATCATCGCATAAAATACCCACGTAAAACGCCCAATTCAACACCAAATTGGTACTCAAAAACCATTTTCTTAACAAACGTTACCCAAAACCAATTTCGCAGAAACAAAAAAATAATAATAACATTTAAAACATTATTTTAAGACCTAATATAGTTCAATAAAGTAAAATAAATAATTAAAAGGCATCCCTTAATCAACCAATAAAATATTTATATAAAAAAAGCACAAATTTCCCATGAAATTGGCACTTAAAATTCACTAGCATTAAAAAAACTACTAAAACCAATTTTTGCAGCACCAAATCAATGGGTTAGACATGAAAATATAATATACACAGTATATATGTCACAGGTATTTCAAAAAAAGTAGAATCACCTACCAAAGTAATGAAAACCCTTGAATCAACGTGTGAAAATCAAGTCACACCACCACCGCACCAAGAGGGACTTAGAAAAAACCTAAAACCAAAATATTGGACCAAGAAAACTGAAGGTTAAACCCTAGGTTAGAAACCCTACCTCCTATACATTTTTAACTTCAAGGAAAATGGAAGAAACCCCAACTAAATAGAATGAAACCCTAAGCAATTTGAAAGAGGAATGGAAGAGACTCACTTACTTGAATGATCTTTAAGAATCACCCCTAATACACTAGTAGCTGAAATTTAAAATAGTAAAAAATTAAAGGGAGGTACGAAGAAGGATGAGGAGGTAATTTTGGAACTATAATTATGGAAAAAGAGTAATAATAGAGAGAGTTATTATGGAAAGAACTTACCTCCTCAAATCTTCCCTATTTTAGAAACCCTAAAAAGCTTTGCAGTCAATCGCATTGAAGAAGAGCTCCAAAGAGGGGGGAGAGAGGTTGGTCATGTGTCTAGGTTCAATGGGCTCATGTGAGACATAGAAACACCAAACAATAATTAATATTTAATAAGTTATTAAATAAATAAAATTCATTTTTAAAACTGGATATGGGCATCTGGGCAGGCCCAATCCCTTAAATAAAAACCAAATTACACCATGTTTATGGATATATAAAGGTTCCAAATTTTAATTGTGGTGTTAATATATTAGGGGAGGACATTTAGGAATTGGAATGAGTGAAAAATATTAAAAAAATGAAAAATTTATAAAAGAAACAATATTTATTTTTTAATCTGGAATTGGGCTCACGGTTTGGCCCAATTCATGAAAACTCACATATTCCTCCATAAACCCCTGGAAAACCCCAAAAACAAAAAATTAATGGAAATTAAATGAAAAAATACCTTTAAAATATTTCATGTATATGAAAATTCTCCCCACCATGAAAACTTTCCATCCTGGAAAGTCAACCTGAAGCTTGATCACAAAACAAGAAAAGATACTCTTCCTCAACCCATTACTTCCACTCCCATGTCTCATGTGAATCATTACCATGATTCCAACGAACCAGGACCAATGGAATGGACTTCCCTCTAAGAACCTTCTCTTAGGAGTCAACTATTTGCACTAGCCGTTCTATAATAGACAGGTCAGGCTCTAGCTCCAGTTCTTCCCAACTTAGTACATGGGATGGATCCGAGTTTTATTTATTTAACTAGGATACATGGAATACATCATGGATGGATGTCAACCGAGAAGGTAAATCCAACCTATATTCCACATTTCCAATATGCTCGGTGATCTCAAAGGGCCCGACATACCGCGACATCAGCTTACCTTTCTTCCCCAATCAATGATGGCCCAAACGTGGTGCCACTTTCAAGAATACCCTGTCACCTATAGAAATATCTTGGTATCGACACCTTCAGTCAGCATATGATTTATGGAAAATATGAGCTATCAATAAACACTTCCTGATCAACTTGAACTTCTCAGACGTCTCCTTCACCAGACTTGTCCCCAAGAGTGAGGAATCACCTACCTCAGTCCAACACAGGGGGGACCGACAACGGTGACCATAGATCACCTTAAAAGGTGCCATTTGAATGGAGGATTGTTAACTATTATTATAATAAAACTCAACCAGTCCCAAATGACAATCCCAAGAACCTCCAAAGTCCAAGACATATTCACAAAGCATACCTTCCAAAATCTAATTCGCCCACTCTGTCTGACCATCTGTCTGAGGGTGGTATGGTGTGCTCATCTTAATCTGAGACCCTAAGGCCTTCCGAAGGACTTACCAAAATTGAGAAGTGATGTAAGGGTCTCTATATGATACAGCTGATAATGGTACTCCATATAGTCTCACCACTTCCTGAAGATACAAATCACCCAACTCATCCACTTTAGTTGTATCTTTCATTGGAATGAAGTGGTCTGATTTGGTTAGACGATCAATCACCACCCAAACGGAACTCTTACCCCAAGGTGTATGAGGTAAGACAAAAATGAATTATATGGCTACCTCATCCCACTTCCAGGTAGGAATGGGTAGTGGTTGGAGAAAAACGGAGGGCCTTTGGTGCTCTACTTTCACCTGCTGGCATGTGTAACATCTCGACACAAAGCCCACTTTGTCCCATCTCATACCAGGCCACCAAAAATTCCAAAAGAAATCATAATACATCTTAGTGGCACATAGATGGACAACCCACTGAGACTGGTGGCTATCCTGCATCACCACTTTCCATAGAGAAAACAACACTACTAAATGGCCCTTGAAGTACAATTTTCCCTCAGGAGATGACGACCAATCAGAGGATGTCTCCCCACCATGAAGAAACTGCTTCGACCGCTGACAAAGCTCATCACTGGGTTGTTCCCGCTGAATGAACTCCAACAGAGAAGGAGTCTACTAGACACTCACCAATAATTCCCCTTCACTGTGTTCCCTGGTCTCCACATGCATCTGAGAAAATAGCCCCATCAAAGTCCAATCATCACTGTACTTCCTCAAAGCCTGCACTAGAACTCTTCTACTCAAAGCATCGGCCACCACATTACCCTTTCCTGGGGTATAGACAATGTCAAAGTCTAACCCCTTCAAGTAGTCGATCCAGTGACGCTGCCTCAAATTGAGGTCCTTCTGCGAGATGATATAGGCTAATATTTTGTGATTAGAGTAGACCAAATTATTCTCCCCAAAGAGGTAGTGACACCAAGTATTCAAATCTTGCATCACCACTGTCAACTACAAGTCATGGGTATGGTAATTCTTTTCATGTGGTTGGAGTTGGTGAGAGCCATACACCACCACATGATCATCATTCATAAGCACACACCCAAGAACCATACCTGAAGCGTCACAATAGATCACATACCCCTTCCCGGCCTCAGGAAAAATCAACACGGGGGCGGTAGTCAACCACCTCTTCAGCTCCTCGAATGATGCCTGACATTATGGACCCCATACAAACTTCACCCCTTTCCAGGTGAGTGCAGTCATTGGTGAAGAAAGCCGAGATAAATCCTGAAAGAATAACCTGTAATAACCATCCAGGACAAGAAAACTCCTGATCTTGAACACATTCTTCGGCTACTCCCATGACATAACCGCACTAATCTTCTTGAGGTACACTGAAACCCCCTGCTCTGAGATCACATGCCCCATAAATCACACTTCCCTGATCCAAAAAGTGCACTTTGATAACTTTTCATAGAGGAGGTGATCCTGTAATGTACCCAAAACGATCCTCAAGTGATGTTCGTGTTCCTCCTTAGAGCCAGCGTATACCAGAATGTAATCCACGAACACCACAATGAAGGAATCGAGATACTAGTGAAACACCCTATTCATGAGTTTCATAATGACCACTGGAGCATTGTTCAATCCAAAGGTCATGACCAAATACTCAAAGTGAACGTATATGCTTCAGAAGGCTGTCTTAGGGATATCTGACTCCTTCACCCTAAGCTGGTGATAACCCGAACACAAGTCTATTTTTGAGAACCAATTTTCCCCCTTAAACTGATCGAAAAAATCATCTATTCTAGGAAAAGGGTATTTGTTCTTAATTTTTTCCTTATTTATCTTCTGGTAGTGAATACACAACCGGAGGGATTCGTCAGCCTTTTTTGCGAACAACACAGGAACGAACCAATGAGAGATGCTCAGGAGAATGAATCCTTTATATTATAAGTCGTCCAACTATATCTTTAATTCCCTAAGCTCGGTGGGGGCCATGCAATAAGAGGGAAGAGATATCAGTTATGTTCCCAGTGCCAGATCAATCGAAAACTCCACATCCCGCTCTGAGGAAAAACCTGAGAAATCATCCAAGAATACCTCCAGAAACTTACACACAACATGAGGTAGTGCACCTCCAGGGTAAATACCATCATCCTCTAGCATGAATGATGATAAATGGATGGTAATAATTCCCAACTTTAGGAGTGGAGGTCCTACGCGACCCGATCGAGGATCCCATTCTCCCCGAAAAACCTAACGAATCCCATCAGTTTCCATAAAACTCACTCGCCACCTGTAGAAATCAATGTCTGACTGGAAGTGTACTAGCCAATCCATTCCAAGTATTATGTCAAACATTTCCATATCTAGAACCAGGAGGTCCCACTCCATCTCAACCCTTGACATAGAATGTGAAGACGAGGGGCACCTGAGGCCCTACTCCTTATTTCCCAGCGGTGTCACCAACTCCACCGTGAAAGACATCAACTCAGTTGGAGAATTCAACATGTCCAAAAAATGGGCAGAAATAAATGGAATAGAGGCACCAGTATCAAAAAGAGTATCAGCTATGGAATATGCAATCAAAATGGTACCTCAAACTATAGACGGTCCTGCCTCTGATCCTGCCGGGGCCTGATCCACCGCATAGAGATGTCTGGTATCTGCCTGAAGATGACCGATAGTCTGTGGCTGTACACTGAACTGGATCTTCCCATAAGATGACCCATCCCTACCACCATGACTACCAAATCGAGATCCCCCAGTCCTCGACACCTCAGACTGTGCTGGCACTCCTCTTGATTCCACTGACCCAGCCCCACTCGGAGATGGACGTGCCACACCACAGAAATGCGGAAAAGTCCCCATACATCCACACTGGTAACAAGGATTTGGAGGAAGTAGACATTCTGGTAGGATGTGTCTAGTCTTCCCACACTAGTGGCACATGACCGATCTCTCATCAGAAGTCGTAGATGAAAACTTCTTGGAAGAGTGCCCTGAACTGCCACCTCCTTTATTCACATGATCCTCCTGCTTCCTTTTCTTATCTGAGGAGCTTCCACTTCCCACTGCTAGTACTGAACCATAGAAACCATACCTTCCTTTCCTATCAATCTCCACCATGCACGCTCGATCAAAGACCTCAGCATATGTCCTCAGGTTAAACAAGAACACCTGGGAGTATATCTCTGTTCGCAAGCCTTTTTCAAACTTCTAGGCCTTCACCTGCTCATTAGAGACAATTTCTCAAGCATACCGAACCAAATTAGTGAAAAGTTAGTGTACTCCATCCTAGATAGATCCCCATGAACAGGTTCCACGAACTCTTTGGACCTAGAATAATCCAACACCTCAGGGAAATATTTTTCATTGAAGACTGCCTTGAAATATCCCTAGAGCATCTGCTCATTCTTCCCAGCCTGAAGCACTGACTCCCACCACTTACAACTGGGAAACTCCAACATAAAGGAGGCACACTTCACCCTGAGATCCTTGGGTGTTTCCAGGATCTCAAACATACCCTCGATCATCTCGAGCTATTCTTCTACTTCCTAGGGTTCTGAGCTACCTCAGAAGGTAGGAGGCTTGTTTTTCAAAAACTCTTGAGCTTTATCTTTTCTCGGAACCATCTCTTCTACCATAACATGAATAGAAGTAGGATTTGTTCCCTTTACCAGATCTTGGACAACCTTGACCATAGCCTCTACTAGCCTCTGATCAATCGGTGTGGGAGAACACTCTCTAGCTTCCTCCCGTGGGCGCATGGGAGCTTTCCGAGGAGGCATGTTTCTACAAAATGTTACAGTCCCAAAACAATATTAAATACCACAATTATAAAAATTTTAATCAAATAGATCAAGTATAAATAATCTAAATACATTCCAGTAATAAAAGAAACAACTACTCCACCTCTGCCCAATGTCCACGTGTGGTCTGCAGCCCGCACGTCTCACCTGGAAGTGAAGTCAATCCGTAAATTCCAACATCCCCTAGTGACCCAAGTTCTACCATGAAAGGCAAGGGACAGACACCCTAATCACAACCAAAACCCCAATCCCTGACATTCCTAGCTCCTTTCTATCCCAAATCATCCCAAAATAGCAATATAACCCAAAAACATTAACCCCCTTTGATACCATTTTGTGAGGAACCAAATATGGTCACCACCAATACCGGCACCAAACCCAGCCTATGACAAGACCCAAAGGTCATTCCCTATCCCCACAGGCTAGAAAAAGTTCCTGGGTATCATTTATCTTGGTTTAGGAACGATTTAGAAAAATATTTATACATAAAACATCAAAAATATTTGATAAAATGAATCTAAAAATTCATACCAACAATGTTTATAAAAAACCAAGAACTGAATACATAAGTTCAAATGAAATAAAAAAGGCCCAAAGACACAATGAAATATCAACAAAACATCCCCATGGACTCCACATTACAAGGGGTCATCACCCCCAAGCTGTCTCCACAACTCCGCCCCAAGGATGGGGACTAACACCCTGAACCACCATCACCCTTAGCCTTTACTTTACCCGATTCAAACATAACCAAGTATACTTACAACCAAGGTGTGTAAGTAGGTTGTGAGACTAATCAAAATATTATACCATCCAATTATTCCAAATATCATGAAATACAATGTGAAAAAGCAAGTAGTTTTAATATGCCAAGAAAAGTAGTGATAAAATCCAAGAAATGCAACTTTCAATTGAAAACAATTTTCAAGAAAACGTTTTCAGAATGTTCACAAATTTAAATAGACATGTTAGATACTATAAATTACTGCCAAAAACACCCCAAAACATGTGAAAATACCAAAAACACAATGAGTAATAGAATCAGGAACACCCCTAGGCAGTAGATAGTCTCGGGCCCCATGTACCTCATACTTCGGTGTAAAGTAACCATAGTAAAATCCGTTCTCAAGCACGATCCACTAGTAGGGTACATAACCATAACCTAGTGGTCCCAAATAATCATACACATTGTTTAGTTAGAGTTGTATTTATCCAAATTCTAGGTGAAACAGGGACAAAACCCATCCGGTCCACTAGCCGTACTAGTACACATCCGCCCCACCTAGGTACCTGGGCTTACCCCTTTGTGCTCAAACAATTTCAGAATTATAATATATCAATTTTCATATAAAAAATCACTTCATGTCACATAAAATTAGTACAGTAGCTACACATATTTTATACCATTTAAAATATAGAACAAAACACTTTGAGTTTCAAAAAAACAACTTCTCCAAATCTTTCTTTGTTTTGCACCCAAAACTCTTTGAAAACCCCACTTGAACACCAAATTAATACTCATATTTATCAAAAAAAACCAAAATACCCTAAAAATTTATTTAAACTCATTACATGATTTATAAAACAACCCCAATAAGCATCACATAGAATACCCATGTAAAAAACCCAATCTAACACCAAATTGGTACTCAAAAACCATTTTCCTAACAAATGTCACCCAAAACCAATTTTGAAGAAAAAAACAAACAATAATAACATTTAAAACATTATTTTCATCCCTAATATAGTTCAATAAGGTCAACTAAATAATTAAAAGACATCCCTTAATCAACCAATAAAATATTTATATAAAAAAAGCACAAATTTCACATGAAATTGGCCCTTAAAATTCACTTGCATTACAAACACCACTAAAACCAATTTTTGCAGAACCAAATCAATGGGTTATACATGAAAATATAATAAACATAGTATCGATGTTACAAGGATTTTATACAAAGTGGAATCACCCACCAATGTAATGAAAACCCTTGAATCAACGTGCAAAAATCAAGTTGCACCACCACCGCACCAAGAGCGACTTAGAACAAACCTAAAACCACAAAATTGGACCAAGAAAACCTAGGGTTAAACCCTAGGTTCTAAACTCTACCTCCTGGTCATTTGGTACTTCAAGGAAAAGTGAATAAACCCCATGAAAATAGAATTAAACCTTAAGCAATTTGAAAGAGGAATGGAAGAGACTCACTTACTTGAGGGATCTTGAAGAATCGCCCCTAATACACCGGTAGCTGAAATTTAAAACAGTCAAAACTTCAAGGGTGGTTCAGAAAAGGATAAGGAGATCATTTAAGAACTATAATGGGGGAAAAAGTAAGAATTGAGAGAGTTATGATGGAAAGAACATACTTCCTCAAATTTGCCCGATTTCAGTAACCCTAATAAGTTCAGAACTCAATCGCGATGAAGAAGAGCTTTAAAGAGGGGGGAGAGAAGTTGGGCGCATGTATGGGTTCAATGGACTCATGTGAGACTTGGAATAACCGAGAAATACTTAATATTTAATATGTTATTAAATAAATAAAATTCATTTTTAAAACTGGATATGGGCTTCCAGGCAGGCCCAATCCCTTAAATAAAAACCAAATTACACCATGTTTATGGATATCTAAAGGTTCCAAATTTTAAGATTGGTGTTAATATATTAGGGGATAAAATTTAGGAATTGTAATGAGTGAAAAATATTAAAAAAATGAAAACATTATAAAAGAAACAAAATTTATTTTTAAATCTGGAATTGGGCTCACAGTTTGGCCCAATTCATGAAAACTCACCTATTCGTCCATAAAACCCTGGGAATCCTCCAAAACAAAGTATTAATGGAAATTAAATTTAAAAATACCTTTAAAATATTTCATGTATATGAAAATTCTCCCCACCATGAAAATTTCCATCCCAGAAAGTAAACCTGAAGCTTGATCAGAAAACAGGAACGAATACTCTTCCTCAACCCATGACTTCCGCTCCCATGTCTCATGTGTATCATTACCATGCTTCCAATGAACCTGGACCAATAGAATGGAATTCCCTTGAAGAATATTCTCTTGGGAGTCCACTATTTGCACCAATCGCTCAATAATAGAAAAGTCAGGCTCTAGCTCCAGTTCTTCCCAACTGAGAACATGGGATGGATCTTGGTTGTATTTCCTTAACTTGGAGACATAGAAGAAATAATAGATGGATGTCAACTGAGAAGGTAAATCCAACATGTATGTCACCTTTCCAAAATACTCGGTGATCTCAAAGGGCCCAACATACCACGACATTAGCTTACCTTGCTTCCCCAATCGATGATGGCCCAAATGAGGGGCCACATTCAAGAATACCCTGTCACCCATATAAAAATCTTGGTCTTGACACCTTCGATCAGCATATGATTTATGGTGACTCTGAGATGTCCATAAACGACGCCTGGTCATCTTGAGCTTCTCATATGTCTTCTACACCAGACTTGGCCACAACAGTGAGGTCTCACCTACCTCAGTCCAACACAGGGGGGACCAACAGGGGCGACAATAGAGTGGCTCAAAATGAGCCATTTGAATGGAGAATTGGTAACTGTGATTATAAGAAAACTCAACCAGCCCCAAATGGCTATCCCAAGAACCTCCAAAGTCCAAGACACATGAACGAAGCATGTCCTCCAAAATCTGATTCGCCCGCTTTGTCTGACGATCCGTCTGAGGGTGGTATTCCATGATCATCTTAATCTGAGACCCCAAGGCCTTTTGAAGGCCCTACCAAAATAGAGAAGTGAAGAGGGGGACTTTACCTAAGACAACTGCTGATGGTATGCCATGGATTCTCACCACTTACTGAAGATACAAATGGCCCAACTCATCCACTTTAGTTGTATCTTTTATCGTAATGAAGTGGGATGATTTGGTCAGATGATAAATGACCACCAAAATGGAATTCTTACCCCAAGGTGTATGAGGTAAGCCTATAATGAAGTCTATGGTGACCTCGTCCCACTTCCAGGTAGGAATGGGTACTGTTTGGAGAAAACTAGAGGGCCTTTGGTGCTTTGATTTCACCTGCTGGCATGTGTATCATATTGACACAATGTTTTCTATGTCCCGTATCATACCAGGCCACCAAAAACACCGACAGACATCATAATACATCTTAGGGGCACCCAAATGGACAACCCACTAAGACTGGTGGTTATCCTACATCACCACCTTCTGTAGAGATAACAACACTAATGAACGGCCCTTGAATCACAAGGTGCCCTCAAGAGATTATGACCAATTAGAGGATGCCTACCCACCATGAAGAAACTACTTCGACCACTGACAAAGCTCATCACTAGGCTATTCCTTCTGAATCAACTCCAATAGAGATGGAGTCAACTAAATTCTCACCAAGAATTCCCCTACACTATGTTCCCTAGTCTCCACATGCATCTGAGAAAAGAGACCCATCAAAGTCCACTCATCACAAGACTTCCTCAAAGCCTGCACTAGAACTCTTCTTCTCAAAGCATTGGCCACCACATTACCCTTTCCTGGGGTATAGACAATGTCAAAGTTGAACCCCCGCAAGTACTCAATCCAGTGACACTACCTCAAGCTGAGGGCCTTATGTGAGAAGATATAGGCTAAGATTTTGTGATCATAGTAGACCAAAAACTTCTCCCCAAAGAGGTAGTGACACCAAGTCTTCAAAGCAGGCATCAATGATGCCAACTCCAAGTCACGGGTAGGGTAATTCTTTTCATGTGGTCAGATTTGTCAAGAGCCATACTCCACTGGGAGTCTTGATTGAAAACTCTCATCTTAAGGTGATTAGAAAATATCTATTTTTCTTGGAAAAATGGAAGATATAAAAGAGTTTAATGATCTAGAATAAATTAAATAATTAACAATAATTGAGTCTATTATGGACATACCTAAAACTATATATTTAGGAAATTCAACCTTAGCTTTTGTGATTGTATAATCTTTTCTATGATCCCTTGTAATGTTTTGAGAAAAATTACATCGATTCTTGGGGAATTAATTTTAATAGGTCACATATCTTTATAGTTGAATCATTGAAAGTCATAATATCCTTTCTTTCCCCTGAAATTATGAGCCTAATGTCCTTTCTCTCCACATTTTAAGAAAGCTCCCATCACCATCAATCATGTTCCATGGTGTTTTTTCACATTTAATATAAGTATTAAATTTTAAACTTACCTTCTTAACTATTTCCATATTTCCTTTTTTAGAGTGCCCATCTTCTAATTTATTTATTTTTCTTATAAAAAATAAGACTTGGAGAATACTTTATCTACCTTGATGACACTAGACACTATATCCTCATATAATAAAAATGTTATAGAGAGTAATTTATTTTAATAGATAATATTTATACCATAAAATAAATGATAAATATTACTCCATGGATCATGTACATAGTTTGGAACATGATTTTTTAACCTTATAAAGTTAACTTCATATTCAAAAAAATTTACCCCTTCCTTTTTCTTTAGACTAAGGAATCACCTCCCCATATCTGATCATTGCTCATGAATAAAGCATTTTTTAAATAATAACTCCTTGAAATTATTCCACAACCTACAATTTATTTTCCCCAAATCCATAGTATTCTAGATCAATTACCAATATTGATCAATGGATAATTTAAGATGATAAAATTACATGATGACTTTTTATCTTTCACTACTACCCAAAGTGAGAGATATCATCTCCAAGGACTTGATCCATTGGTCAAATAATAATGGATTAGTATTCCTGGTGAATGAATAAGGTTTATGTCTCATGAAGTGGTCCATTATTATTTTACCATATTGGGGTTAAATAAGATTCTCAATATGGGTATGTTTATTGGTCATAACTTGAGTCATCTTCCCTAATATAGTTATAATTTATTTATATCTAGCTCTAACTTACTTATCTTGTCTAAGAGGGTAGTCCATAAATAGATTACTTTCATTGATATAGTTTTCATTCCCTCTACTAGACACCATTTATAAACAATGGCATATAATGAAATATCTCATAGAAATTTAAATTTTAAATCAGAGTATATAATTATAAATATGGTGTAACACTTAACATAAATTGAAAATTTATCTACAACTAATCTCTGAATCGGAAGCTTAGTATTATTAGAAATATATTAAAATCATAAAAATATTTTCTAATAATTTATAGTGGTTTATAAAAATTATGTGAATCAACCAAAATATTATCTGCAAGAGCGTATAGAAATATTTTCAATCATAAGCCCACTCATCATGCACTGGTGATGATTCAGTTAATACCTAATCCACTAATTTTATGTTTTTTACCCCTAGGTGAATATATGCCATAACTATTACCACTTTCCAATATACAGACATGGATTTATTTTCTTGGAAAACCACAGAATGTCTACTTTTCTAAAACATTATGATATTATCCTATAATTAAGACTTATCCACATTGTCTGCCATGGGGTTATGTTCTATAATCTATGTTATCCTAAATCAAGTTCACAATGTGTATAATAAAATTTATTTTATATAGATTGTAACACAAAAAATCCACTAACTTGTACATGATGGTTATTTTAATACATTGTCCCAAGATACAAGGGATAATATCCCAAAGGATCAAATATTTAGTAGTCTTGGGAGACTAGAGACATACATGATTCGAAAATTACACTTTAAAACATGAAGTAAAACTTAAAATTATTATGATAACTTTAAAATTTGTTCTTGTATATTCATAAAATTATTCATAGATCCCTTATTTGTATCTTGGGGAAATGAAAACATAATTAAGGGAGATATCAAATACATATTATGGGAAATCATATGACATAAGATATCATAGAAAAATGTAAGCCTGAACAAAATGGAAATGATAAACAATAATTAAATATTCCATATAAATAATTTAATAAATTGTTAATATAACCATTTATGATATAAAAACATAAATAATCACATGGAAAATAATAACTAGTTTCCTAATGATTGAATTCATAATGTTAGACATTATAATCTTACATCCAAGGCCTAATTATATGGAAAATTACATAAAAAGGTATGGTGTTTTCTAAATACCCAAACTAGATTGTCTTATGAGACCTACCTATTGACTTATGGGATATAACCGACCCTATAAGTCACATTTTGAGTCCAATTTTTTCATCATATGAAATAAATGAATAATAATTCAACACATAATCAACATAAACATTCACATTAAAAAACTATAACATGGAATACTAATATCAATCACTAGAGATACATGATCATAAGACATATAGAGTAATATGGTGTATAGTATCATTAGATTATATCCCTAATAAATCATAAAATTCCTTAAAAAGGTTGTTGACATAGATGAAGAGTTTTTTAAAAGATCACTGGAACATTTCTTGAGCAAAATACCCTTTTCATTTTGAAATCACTAATTTAAAATAAAACAATTTCCAGAATATTAGGGAAAAAAATTCCTTTGAAAAGAAACATGGAAAACTATAAAATAATATTCAAATAAAGGATTTGTCATGATGTTGGTAAAATTCATTAATATGGTATACATTAACATAAATATTTAATTCACACATTTGGTAAAAAGTGCCTCATTTCAAAAATAAAATAAAGATGCATTTTAAAATATTTTATAAATTGAAAAAATGGGTAAAAATGAATTTAATAAATCATTATAGAATAAAAAAAATTATTTAAAAAATTTTAAACCAAATATTGTCATGGAAGAAAAATATTCCCTTCAAAATAGAAAACAAGTCAGATTTCCTTTAAACCATTATTTTAGACTTTTGAGTAGTTAGATAGAGGAAAATGAAATGAAAATATGTAAAATCCATAGATAAATAAATTATAATAATATATATGCTGTTTAAGATATAAATATCATATAATTATATAAACAAAATCATAAATATAAACAATCTTAAATAAGGATGAGATTGTGAAATCAACCCTTACCATAGGTCTGACTTGATTCATAAGTGATGTTAAACTCCCATATAATAAATTAAATTTATTATACTTCTATAACAAAATAATTTTCATACCAATAATACCATGAATTATTTACTTAAAACTTCTTACAACCTTTTCATTAACAACCTTTCATTATCATCATCATTTCAGGTGTCAAATACTTCATTTTTCATGTGTGTTTCAATTCGATAGTTATGTTCTTTGCATCATGAACATTATTATATCATATCAAAAAAATAATCATTTAATAATTACTATATTAGATATTTCTATATACTTTTATAACCATTTATATAAATTAGTGATGAAAAATTAATTACATATCTTTATGGAGATGGAAACCTGTACGTACACACAAGTGATGCTTACAATTTTTGATGGATGGAACAAAAGAATGTTAAATAATAATTTAATATTTTTAAAAATAATTATTATACAATTAATATCATATATATTCATTAAATTTATCATATTAACCAACCATAAATGATGTTGATGGAAAATGAATCATAACACTACATAGAGGCATACCCACGAGAAACACTTTCATTTACAGTTTGATGGAAATGAGGTGAAAATGGTTATCCCATAATCATAATAATATCTCAGTATATTTATGAAAATATATTAATTATTTTATTGTGGATAAAAAAAATTTAGTGGTGGTGGAATAAGAAATAATCTTTTAAAGAGTTGATAAATTTGATCAACTCTTCTTTTAGGGTCCTCCTTTGGCATACACCATATGCCTTCTTAGGAAAATCTTAAGAGAATAATAGAAGATAAAGAATAAAGGGAATAATGATAATATCATTTTTGGGTAGGTATTGGATGATATAGAGTGGTCAATGTTTGTAAATAAGAATGAGAAGAGGTTCCCTTTTATAAGTGAGGGGAGGGACGTAAAGAGAATTTATTAAAATATTTAAATAATACATAGTTGTTTCATTTAGAAATTGGTACAAATGGCCATGAATTATAAAGAAAGATAATATAAAGTCTAAATATCTTAAAATAATAATATTTAAGCAATTTTAAGTGACATTTTTAACCTTTTCTCTTAATTTAATCCCCGATAAACTCATTTTATCCCTAACCATTATAACATATTTTTACTATTCATTATGAAAAAATTAAGTAGAAATTATTACCTAATATTAATTATTATAATTAAAAATAGTTTATCCATTTATTATATTATATTTATAAGTTTTTTTGAAATTAATTTTAATATACTTCCATAAAACACAATGAAAACTATTTTTAGACAAATGTTTATTTTAAGCATAAAAATGATTTTATAGAATAATAATGTATAATATAGATTCTAATGGAATATATTTGATTTTTTTATATAAAAGGCGACTTAGTTTTATTTTAAACCCGGAAATAATTGAAGGTAACTTGAAAATAATTTTCTATGAGAGATGAACTAAACATAGTTTTCATTTGAACAAAAAATTTACTTAGATTTCCTAAATGTTAACCATATATTTCTATGTTTAAAATTATAGTTTTATATTCATTATATTACTTATTGAATATATATTTCATATATTAAAAGTGTATCGTAAAATTTATTGTTATTATTATATCATTATAAAATTATAAAAGTGATAGTATTTATAAAATCAATATTTTCACTATTCACCAAAAATCAAGTATTTATGGAAAATACCAGAAAATCACCCTAGGATAATTTTAACAAGATTAGTTCAAAAAGAAATTACATTTAATCAAATACAATTTATCTAATTTTGGAATTTAATTTTAAATCACAGTCTTGAATAAATCAATGTGCATTATGCTATTGTTTCTTTAGAAAGAATATTTTACTTACTATAATTGTTTCCCATGTGTTATAGAGAAAGAATCATAACAGTAAGTAATGATAAACATATATATCATAATGAAATGTAATTTTAAGGGTTATATAATTAATGATCTTGAGGAAAAATTAACCAAATTTGGGAAGGATTTTTTTGATGCAATCCTAAAAAATGATGACTCCATAGAAAGGCTACAAGGGAAGTTCCATGCATTGGAGAAAAATAAAATAGCTTTTATTGAATTAATTAATTCCCAACTAGAGATAAAATAAAATAAGAATAAGTATTTTGACACTTTTTTTCATAAAAAATACCAAATTCATTAATATAAAGTTAATTTTTTCATGAAGTATTATTAAGATATATTTAAATCATTAGAGGATTAAAAAAATTATTTACATAAAATTTCTTGAGCATGAATTGAAACTAATAATTTAGAAATGGCTCATTCCGAGTCTTCACAATAGTATGAGAAAATAACAGTTTCCAAATTTATTTCTATGTTACTTTCCTATGATAAAATACTTCTTCTTTATAATAATAAGGCTATGAATTCATTCTTTAATAAACCCCCAATAGGATAAAATTAAATTGTACCATCTATTTCAAAAAATGTTTCTTATACTAATTTTGCTTCTATAAATAGTGTATGATTCAAATCCAAACCTATACAAATATGGATAAAGGAAAATAAATAACTCACCACAACATCTATAGTATATGGAATTATGTGTAAATTAATTTTTCCCCTAATATAATTCCAAATTAATAATGAAATTCATAAAAATAGAAATTATTAAGTTATGGATATATATTGGTTAAAGAGAATAGGTTAAGTTTTTTGGGATACTACTTGTACTATGAATGGTTTGGGTATAAGGATTTGAAATTTTGTAATAATATATGAACCTTTTTAAGAAAATAGGTGCTACATTGAGAAGGATAAAGGGTGATTTCCTGTAAATTTCATAAGATAAAGGTAAAATATATTTATCTCTTACTAATTTGAAATATCAGAAATATATGTGTTATTTTCAATCATTGTACTCCTAGTGATGGTTAATACTTGTAAAATTCAACAAAGATTGATCTAAAATGAAATAATAAAGGAAGACCACAAAATAAGAAAACCTAAATGAAGACATGAGATAATTCCTTAGGTTGTGAAAAAAGAAACATGTCAATAAAATAAATCACATAAATATTAAGATGTATGATACACCAAGAAGAAGAAACATATTATTTTATGGAAGGAAACGAAAAACCATGGATTTTTCTAAACAATTAATTGGTGTTTGTATCAATGGAGGCAAGAAAGATCTACAAAAAAGTAAAATAATCCTATAGAAAAATAAGAGGACTTATCTGGTCGAAGACATCTATGAAGAACAATACAAGTCCCATGAAAAGCTACCCAAGGTTGGTAAATTAATGATTAATTAGAGACTATGTGAAAACTATAAGAAAGATAAACATGGTTCTAAATAATGTTTGGTCATTTCGATTGATCATTTCAAAATATCTTAGAAGATGGAAGAAACACATTTGAAGATAAGTGCTCATGGGAAACAAGAAATTCCACATGAATAAGAACTCAAATTTAATAAGAGGTTGTCAAGAAAGGATAACCCAAGAGTTCTTAAGGAATTGTGTGGAAGGTGAAAGTAGGTTGCACATATATCAAATAATTTTTTGAAAATATTTCCCTATCAATAATAGATACTAAATAAGATACACCAAACACTAGGAGATTCATGTGACTTAATGGATCTAGTTAAAAAGAAGATTCCACGTAATCATATTTTTGAAAGAAACAAGAAAAAAATGCTACCCAAATTTGTAAATATAAAGAATATAAAATAAATTATGAATAATTATCCCAAATATAAAGCTAAAAAGAAAAGATAATTCTATTTTGGAAGAAACTCTATGTAATGACCTGCTTATTCTCATTGGATTTTGAGTACAACAAGTCATTACTGGGCCTTAAGAGACATCACCAATTCACCAAAGGCTAGAAATAAATAGCATAGGGTTTCAAAGAAATTGGGGAATGATTTACCCTTTAATGTCTCCAAAAAAACCCGACAAACCATCCATAAATAGATCACTATATGGTGCATCAAATAAACTAGAAATTATAAATCATTCTCTTAAAAGAAACCAACCAAGGTGTGCTACAATGAAATACATACCAATATAAAAGTAAAAAATGGAAATAAAACAAATAAACCCCAAGATGACAAAAAGGCTCCATGATCCTTAGTATCCATGATCTAACATCACCAAGTTCTCCAAAGTATCATGAAATAGTTTCAAGGAAGTTTGATACTTTAACTTTTCCCAAGTCCTAGAAGGTAGCATCTACAAAATTACAAAAGTGAAAAATCTTGGGTGACAATATAACTCATTAGGTTTTCCCAATGACATCCATTCTCATGACACTATGATAAAATAGTTAAAACATTATATAAAACAGTCATATAAAACAATTAACCAAAACAACCAAATATAAAAAAGTTCTAAAACCCATCATTACCAACTGTAATCAAAAGTAAATGAAACCAATTTTCAGCAATATATTTTACAAAAAATAACTAATCAAGGATTATGAAAAAATTATGATTTCTTAATTTGGAATACCCATTTCATAGTTCACAATAAACCCACACATGCATGCTTCATTTTCATGTTCCATTCTCATTTCCAATTACCTTGTGTCCCAATGACACACACCCCTAATCTATGGTCATACACCTTATACCCCAATAGTACACACCACTTATTCAAGGGAACGTCTAACAAGAACTCAGACAACCCCATGTATGAAAAACCATTTCAAATCAGTAAATTAAACCGTTTTAATAAAACTACATTTTTATTGAAAACCAAAGAACAAATCCATTTAAAATATTCCATTTCATTTCAATAAAAAATTACTTTTTATTTGATGAATATAATACAATACATGTTAAAAAATTCTAGAAAATTCCCATTTTAAATTCTCTATTTTAAAATTACAAACACATACACGTTATTCAAATACCCAATTTTCCAGATTTTCCCAATTTTCCAACCATCACAAAGAAGGGTTTGTAATGATTTCTAAACATCCAAATCAAAACCAATTAAACAAAATATATTTAATTTTAAAGAATTCACCTCAATTATACTAAGTGTAGTCGAGAGAGAATCCACCTACCTCAAAGGTTTTGATGAAACTAGACAACAAATGAAGAACACTTAAGAAAACTGGGTTGATTCTTCACAGAACCTCCATAGATCTCTTCTCCTATCAAGGTCAAGACAACATATCAACTTATTTGGAATCCAAACTCATAGATCTACCCATAAAGAGTGCATATCTAAGAAACAAAAAAGAGAGGAGAAGTATATCTAAGTAGATCTATGAAACATATCAATAACAATGATGAATGATCACATACCTCAAGAATATGGGTTATAAACGCTATGGGAAGCCTTAAGATTGACTCCAAGTCTCTTGGAAGAGGTTATTATACCTTAAAGGAAGATAAATACCGAGTAATGGATGCTTAGGATTAAAAAAAGCTACTTAGAGGCAAAACGTGTGAGATCAAATTTTTTAGGATCTAATTTAAACCGTGCACACTGTTAGAAAAACCATGTTCTAACCAGGAATTAGATACTTCCTAGGAATACCCTCACATGACCTACATGAATGGTCTCCCTAACCGTGCACACACTGTTATGAAGCTCTTTTCCTCAAATCCTCTCTTGCGCATGGTTTCTACTAGGATTTTTGCACGGTTTTGATGAAGTGTGCAGCCGGTGCACCTCTCCTTTCGTCCCCAAATCTTTGTGAAATATCACCAAACTCCCCCAAATTTCCCCCTTATACTTTATATCCTTAAAAACAATGATAAATGGTTACAAACCAGAAACTGGGGGTACTACACTCTCTACCCTATTTCTCTCACTAATTAAAAAATGATTTTGAACTTATTCCTTTATCTATTAAAATATATTTTCGTTCTCTATTTTCATGGAATTTAAGGTGATGTAAATTCTTAGGGGGGGGGGAACTAATGAAGGTGATAATGTTATCAAAACTTTATAGAAGAATGAATGTCACTATCTTTATTGATCTATCTTTTCTTATCTTGGATCTTATACTTGTTATAAGTGATCAACCATAATAAAGTAAAGTTTTAACATATCCTTAAGGGGAATATAATAATAGATATTTTTTGATGAAATAAGAACTTAAAAATTTCTTATAAATCTATAATTTCTAGGAACTATTTAAATTGAATTCATTTATTGGGGATATATTCATATTATATCACCGTTTCTTAACAGAATAAATTATAGTGTTAGGGGGATCTATTTTAATCAATTACATGAAAATATTTATTCAGAGAAGCACAATGGTTGATTTCTAAATTTAAACACCTCCAAGTATATTTTAATTTTTTTAACCTATGTGTTGAGATGAGTGAAAAAATTCATGTTGTAATTCTCAGGAGAACATATTAATTAATTAATGGTGTTATCCTAAAAACAATTAAACAACATTTGATTAAATAAATATCATATGGTATCATATTATATTAATTTATGGATAAATTTATTATCTTGATTAAACCCTCTTTTTTTTATAGTGATCATGAATCACACAGACTTAGAGAGGAATAATTAACGAATCATTTATTAAGTGGATTGAAACTATCTTATATCATTTTCTTATATTGATAATATTATGAATATATAATAAAATAAAAAGTGGGAGATATATAGAGTGTAAAATGAAAAAACATATTGAGGTGAATTTTTAATATTGATATTGACTAATAATACAATGGGGTTGATTGTTGAACTCACTTTTTTTTGTATTGATTTTTTTTTCAATATGATTTAAGGTTGTAATAATGATTTAAATATATATTATATAAGAAGTGGTTGGATGATTCATAGAGTTCCCAAGATAGTTGATGTGAAAAAGGTTCGAATTTCCAAGAGTGGTATTATTCTGTGAGATGAGTTACAAATATTATTTTAAGATTAAAGAATCCCCTTACAGCATCAAAGTGAAGTGGGATACAATCATATTTTTATGATAATGGAAGTGAGATACCATCATTAGAGATGTTTTAATATCCATCCACTCATGGTAAATTTTTTGGAATAATTCATCACCATGTTTGAAAAAAGTATTTTGATTTTCTTGAGTTCCTACCAACATCTATATTACATTCTATAATTTTTTTTGGAAAATTTGGTTGAAGCTTAAGGATTATTGAAATTTATATTTAATTTATAAAATTGGCTTAATTATATTTGAATATGTGAAATATGATAATAATTCCAAGGGGTTGGAGTAATGATGATCAATTTGTCTTTATAAAGGAAAATTTCCATGGAGTTGCAATAATTATGATTAGTTTAACTTTATAATGGAGTTGGGAACGATAATTGTGATTTTATATACTATTATATATGAAGCTTAAAGAAAACTAAATTATATATAAATACACATGGATGATGTTTTGAGAGGATCTAATGTTGTGGTAGTGTAACATCATCCAAATATTCAATGTATTATTTGTATGATACATTAATATTTTAAATTAATCAATTTCATAAATTTGAAAAAGGAAAATATCCACCATAAATACATAAGTTTTTCTATTGATCATACATAAGATGTTCATTTGATTTGAAGAAAAAAATTGAAAAATTCCTCGAGATCACAAAGATTTGTAAAATTGTATAAGGGATACATAACATGTTTTCTAGAGAAAGTGGAAATGTGAAAAAGGAATAATGTTACTTGAGATACGTAAGATATTTAACTTCATAAATGATATGTTTTCCAATACACCATGATAAAGTGTCAAAGGAAAATATATTATTAATGATGAGTAATAATTTTTTTTGGAATGCGTAATATATTTTCTGGAAGTGGAAGAGAGGAAATGGAAATGAGGAATACCTTATGAAGTCCCTATGATATTTTAATATACTTTTTATACATATAAATTTATACTTGTTATATAAGTTCTAACAATTAAACATGATGTGATATTTGTGTAGATTAAAATAGAATGATGTTGTGTTGATCTTAATTATTAAAAAACATTACAATCTTATGTGTTATCCATGAATGAAGACAACATTAAAGAGATAATAAATGTAGATAAAATATATAATGTAATGAGATGAATGATTATTCTTCACATCAGGATGAGATTTTCATGACAATTTTTATTGATGAATTAGAATAACTTCAGAAGAGATTCAATCTATGATATAATGTTCCATGACTACACCAAGATTTTTGTATGCTTTTAGGATGTTTTGATGTTTTAAATGCATATAAATTTTTTTGAGGTTTAAAGAAGAGAGAACAGAATGAAATTTCTGGATATCATGTGGAGTTAAACACTGAATATTTAGGAGGATTTAAAGAAATAATATCACAGACTAATTTGAATGAGAATTATAGACTAAAAATAAAATAGTATAAAATGTGTACAATACTATGGAAGTAATATTCATGTGTATAATGAATATATTTATTTTGAATTCAAATAGAATGTTAAGGAAATTGATGCTTCAAGAACCTTGGATATTCAATGAATCTGAGGGAGAGTATGGAGAGAACTGACACTACAATAATATGAAGAAAATATCATGTGCTAATCCAAGAAGAGATCCAATATAGAAATTTAAATATTTCTTCTATTCATTGATGAATAATAAAGAAGAAGGGAGACTTCACTTTCATACAAAAAAATATATTATAGGTTTAATAATACTTATTGAAGATATCTGAACTATATTATTAATATATTGTCAGGTCCTAAGATTGTCAAGGCATCCCTTTAGATTACTATAATTAGAGGTAAAAGTCTATAACATTTAATGCTTGTTAAATATACATGAGATACAATAATAATCACTTGAATAGGTTTAGACCGAATATTATATACATAGATAAAGTTCTTGTTAGTTCTAGAGTTAAAAAAATATAAAGTTTGTGCTTCTATAAAATAATGGTTAGTTCCACCATTTATACAAGTTCAAGGTCACACCCTTAACTAAATTTAGTATTGATAATAAATGAGTAATAGTTTGTTAAGTTAAATGAAAACTAGTATACATCATGGATGTTTTAATCCATATTATAGGTGAACCCCATTAACAAATTCTGGTGTTCATACTTTGTGATTTCTAACCTATACTACATACACAAAAACCAATGTTTAGGTGAGAGTAATAGATCTATTCAATGAAGATGTCATGAGCTAAAAAGGGATAAATATTTTAGTTGGATAATATGTTCTAATAATAATTTATCCCCCTCTCAATGTTTCCCATATCCCAGGTAAGCCTATTATATGGTTTTATCATGTGGTCACAAAGTAATGTGAAAGATATTACATGGAGTTGTAATGAGTTAGAAACCATAAAAGTGTAGAAAAAAAGTTTCATGTAGTATTATATCATATATTATAAGTTAGATAAGGTCTTATGTTTTATTTTATTAATAATTCTTAATTTTTTTAACAATATAAAATAAATCATGTTATACAAATTTCAATCTCTGTTTTATTTTTCTTTTACGTTTACTATGTGTGTGTGGATATGTGTATCATGGAGTGAATTGATAATTTAACTCTAAAAGTATGTATTTGATGTATACCTAAACAATTTTCATCATTAATTATTATAGGTTATGATTAAATTTTAATATTAACATAATAATTATTCTTGTATATTGACACAAAATATGCTCATACGGCATAAAATGATTTTTTTTACACCAGATGACCCACAAAGTATACCACTTGGTAAAATAGAGGTTCATGGATTATATTTAGAGTCCCCAATAACTGAGGTTGGTGAGATAAATAGATGTAGGACCATCATAATTTGATACCATTATTATATAAACTTTGAGAATTAGCTAATAAAGGGGTGGTTGGGTTTGTTGTTGATCATGTCATCAGTTAGAGATTAACCATGATGAGATTTTACTCTTATATAATGAGTATGAAATCTGGGACCTTGATTGAGATCGACTAAGGAAATTTATGACCTTACCTAGATATTTCATATGATAATATTTTCTTTTCAAGTAAGTGACATGTGATGTGATTATCAATAAAGGTGAATGAAATATATGGTATTCATTAACCTGACCAGTCTATACTCGGAGAATCAAAAAAATCTGAGTTGGATATGTGAGATTGAAATATTATATGTTCATTGGTCACTCAATGTCTTGGAAAAAAGGGACCATATGAGAATTCATGATTATATATGATCTAAATGGTGGACATGGGTTTAGAGATACATGTGTTTGATGTAGATCCCACCAAATCCATTTATAAATTGATTAACGCTAATTCTCTTCTAGTGGTCACTATTTTCTTACATTTATAATTTTTGTAAATTATATTTATCACCATTGATATAATGTATTAGGGAATCATAATTTATGTTTTATTTAATGGGGATTGAGTTTTAATCAAATAGACATTTTAAAAGTGTTTAAGATTTTTTCCAACAAGATTTCTAAATAATAATTCACAAGTAATTACACATGATTTAATACATAGTGAATCTAATGAAATATTTTCAAAAGTGTTTGGGAAGATATCTGAAAATATTTTCAGATGATATTTCACATTTTATTATATATGATAAAATGTAAAATGAAATGACAGTAAGACTAAGAGGATTTATTATTAGTAGAATTTTATTGGAGATATTATTTTAATCTCATGAAAAAGGTGATTCCTAGTGTATGATCGGTGTAAGACATATGGTATGAAATCCATAAATCATTAGCATACTGTATTACTTTTTAAAGGGATCACATAAGGCATGTTATATAATAATAAGCCACTACCTTTTTATGGAAATGTAACATGAGATTTTTAAATATTTATTCCAATAGCTATCACTAATATATATATAAATAATAGAGATTAAATATGTTTACACAAGATGAATGGATCAAATAACTTGAGCTTTAATCTTGTTTTTTGTATTCTATGAGTAAATACTATAGTGAATTTGGAATGTCCCAAGATCTTATATAAAGAGAAAACCCCATTTTAAATGTTTGTATGATTCTTTTGTGAGCTCCTAGAATAATATCTCTTAGGACTATATGATCTCATTCTTCTTCTATCCTTAACCAGGATATATTAGATAATATCTTGGATATAAAGAACGTCCCAACCAAACATTGGGTGATTTAGTTATCCCATGGACCCACCATGGAGAATGGATTTCTTGAGGATATCTATTTCCGATCTTCATCAAAATCAAATGTTTGAATAAAATGAAACATCCCATTATTGAAAGGTAAACATACAAATTATCTTTATTTTATATAGTTTCATGGATTTAGGAATTCATGCATTATAGATCCTGGTTTATATTTTATTAATGACTCTATGTCATATTTCAAGATTTAATTAATCCTAATAAACCTAACAAGGGCTTCATAACTTCTTCTAAGAGAAAAATACTAGGTTAAGTGCTATTATTGTGGTCAATAAAGACATATTAAATCTAATTATGAGACAAAACTAAAGGATTTTCACTCTTACTGGGTGATAGGTAACCTATAGAGGTATTATGAGATCACAACGTGGTTTATTGGTAGGTATAGATCATCATATTCTCAAAGTCTAGGAGTAGGTCCATGAGCACAACTTTAGTCAGGTAGTTGGGGATCCTATGAACATTCAGGTCATAGAACCTCTAAGATAGGGATGTAATTCTAGTAGGGAAATTTTCCTTAGAGGATTCAAGTTATGTGAGATCAGGACTAGGGTTTAGGCTAGTGTCACTCCATCTAATACACTCATGTCATGCAGGGTAGGGTGTTATCAATAGTACAAGGTATGATTCTTATAGAATCAAACCTAGCTACTATTTTATTCTATATAGGTGTTTCATACTCATTTATATTTTCTTATCTATTCAATGATCTTGTTCTTATTGTAAAGTATATTTATGGGTGTAATGTTTATCAATATTCCCTTAGGGGTGAAATTAGATGTTATCTAGAGATTTCCATAGTGCCTAATAGTGAACATTGGATATATGAATATCTTGGATTTCTCTATATTAAAGATTCATAGTTTAAATGTTATGATTTTAATGTATTGGTTTACTCTTAGTCAATAACACATAAACTATTACCCTAGAAAGTATGTTTCATGTTCCAAGAGGGTTATTTTCTTTCCAAAGTTGAAATGTATGACTTTTATACAGGCTGTTTGGGACCTATCCATCATTATCTTGGGGAAATAAAATCCTTGTTATATAGGATTTATTTGAGAGCTAATGATATGTGTTAGGCGGTCTTCCCTTTTATAATTGATCATTTTTTGAATGTATTCTCTAAATATTTTATGATGTTTCTACCTAAGTAGGAGAATTTGTTTTTTATGGATCTTATTTCTGATAAAAATACCATATGCATTCCTCCTTTCAGGATAGATCCTACAAAACATAAAGAGTTGATAGATCAACTTGAGGATTGGTAGGTGAAAGGGTTTATTTAGCCAATAAAATATCATTTGTATTATTTTACGTTGTTTTCCAATAAAGTAGAAAAATAGTTATGATTACGTGTAGATTATGGGAGACTGAACAAGGTGATGGTTAAGAACCTATATCCCATTCCATATATCGATTATCCATTCAATCATCATAGAGGAGATAAGTGGTTCTCAAATAATGATTTAAGGCTAGTCTATATCTAGTTGTGAGTAAATCATTTTAATATTCCATGATATAATTTTAAGAGTAGGAATGTCCTGTATATGTATCTCATGATATCATTTGATTTGATGAATGTGATAGAAGTGTTTATGGCCCTGAGGAATAGGGTCACCCTTCTTTATTTTGATTCATTCATAGTTATCTTCATTGATGAAAATATATTGTAATCCCAGTAAAATGAGGAACATTATTATTATCTAGAGATTATTCTGGGCACATTGATAGAGAATAATCTATATTCCAAGCTCTCTAAGTGTCAGTTTAGGATTAGTGGGGAGTGATTCTTAGGGAATGCGATATTTGAGATAATCATATCAGTGGACCTATATAAGGTTGAGGCAGTATTTTCTTGGGAGAATCCTAATAATTTATTCTATATTTATATTTTCTTAGATTTTATAGGTTATTAAATGAGACTTATTTATGAATTCTTTCATTTGGTATAAACTATGATGACCCCAATGGAGAATTTCTTTATGTTTGTTTAGTAAAACTCTTAAAAGAGATCCCTTCAGGAGATAAAAGGGGAATTGAAGTATGTTCTATTATAAAATTAATTGATCCACATAATGAGTATACATTATATTATGATGACTTAGAAGTTTATCTTAGGGAATTTTTGATTTAGGGTTGGTGAGTGGACACTTATTTATCTAGGTGTCTAAGACCACATGATAAAGACTACCCAAAACATTATTTAGTGATAGGGGTGGCAGTGTATACTTTGATATATTATCATTAATACCTTCTATGTGAGAGGTTTGTGCTATATACTAACCATAAGAGTTGAAAGTACATATTTTACTGAAGGGACCTAAACCTCCTTCACACGAGGTAGGTTGAGAACCTATAGTGTTTTGAGTTTTAGATGAACTACACCCATAGTAAAGGGAATATTGGAGAAAATTCATGGAGTAGGAAGAATTAGGAACAAGTGTTATAGGTGTCTAGAATTGAGTGGTTGGTGATGAGACTCTTCACTGATACATGAATTAATGTTCAAAAGTATCAGGGAAAATAGAACTTCACATCTTTGAGTATTAATTCCTCACTCCTTGAGAGGGTAAATGATGTCAGTTATTTAACTCAAATTTTCTAGTGATACGGTAAAATATATATGGTAATGATCTTACATCTATTTGGGACATTAACACTAATGATGTTCTTTACATCTGAGGTTGGGTTATTGTCCCCCAAATTATCTGTGAATTGATGATACAAGATTCACATTCCTTGATATGGGTTATTCACCCAAGTCTTAATAATATGTTTGATTACATTTATAGATATTTTTGGTGGACAACCAAAAAAATCATTAACGCCACAAATATTAATTCACCAATTATGGAACAATAGATTTTTAATTCACTAGGGATTCCAAAGACTTTCCAAATATAAAAAAACCATAGGTTATTTATTGTAGCTCACTATATGTATTCCATTCCGCCTTATCCATATCTACCAAAATTAAAAAGGACATAATGAGGTTTTTTCATGATGCTTCACCTATCAATAGATGGAGGCTGAGTATTAGTAACCCATAGGTATTATTTGGTATGTATCCATTTATGATTGGAAGTGGGATGACATTCCCATGAACAATGTAATGTGATTCCCATGGTTGTCTCATGGAATTATATGGTATGGGTTATGGTGGACTGGTTCATAAAGTTCATACATTTTTTCCCTTTTGGGAGACATATTACTTCAATGATATGGGTGGGATTTATATAAGGTCGATAGTGTGTATTTATGGGGAGACTATGAATATTGTTTCTAATCAGGATTATAATTTTAGATCATGATTCTAGAAAAGGTTATATAAAGTACTTGATACATAGGTTCACTTGAGCAATTCCTACTATCTTTATATCAATAGATAGTTTGAGCATACCCTCCAACAATTGGAGGATGTGTTACTAGAATGTATCCTTGGTTTTATTTCTATTCAGAAGAACCATAATTTTCATCAAGAGTTTACCTATAACAATAGTCATTAGGTATCGATTCAAATGGAACCTTTTAAGAATTTGTATGACATGCCATATTGACCTCCTCTTCACTAGTTAGAGGCATACAATTCAGCGATTATTGGCTTCAGTCTCATGATGAAGATGTTAAAGAATTTTTATTTTATTAGGAAACCAGTAGTAAACATATAAAGATGTAAAGATCACAATATCATTAGTGATTTTGTCTTAGGTTTTTTGAGTTGAGAGACTAAATTTTCTTATGAGTGTCTCCTTATTGGGGAACCTCCGTATTCAAAGCCATGTCAAGACGGAACCCAGGTTGATGGGGCTATTTTAAGATGTTGAGAGAATTAATATCATGGTTTATTGGTTATTTATTCCTTAAATATACAATGCTATGCATGAATTATTTCATGTATCTTTGCTTCATAGATACCATACCAACCCTTATCATGTAATTGGCATCGATGATGTTGAGTTGGAACTAGACACATTGTTCAAGGAGAGACTAGTTTATATAGTTTATTAGAGTGAGAAGACTATGTATAGGAAGACAACCCCTCTAGTATGAATGTAGTGGTTTCACATGAATATCTAGGATACTTAGGTGTAGGATTTTAATATACGGGTGTAATAACTAGATCTTTTTATCGATGAGGCCTGATGATGCTCAATAGTGTAGATCAAGGATGAGATTCTATATAGTATGGAGGTTTTAATTTCCCATAAATGTAATATATATTAATTTGATCTAATTTTCACTAAAAATTTGGTATTTTATAATTTTTGGGCCATTATAGGTGTTGGTTGGGGCTTGGGGGGTTAGTTTTAAGGAGTTGGACCTTGGATCAGGTTGATATTTTACTATAGGATTCTCATTATAATGTAATTTAGAGGTTTTTCATTATGAAGAGGGTTGTTTAAGGATAATTTTTTTTATTAAATTTGAAAATTTTCAAAAGGATTATAGCCACACCACAATCCATGTTTTTCACAGTGAAGGTATGTTGGACGATGACGTGTCAAAACCTAGCGGTGGAGGGATACATCATGTACTAGTTACCCATGTGATAATGGGTGTCCATGATTATTGGGTGCCACATTGGTTGAGGGAATTTTATCTTGAAGGGGGTAGTTATTTCATGAGAGCCTTAGTTCTGGGGTTCTGGTGTTTCTTGAGAGAAGAGCACTGTGATGTGAATGGATAGGCTATCTCACAAGGGTGACCCCAGTAGGGGCGTTGTGGTGGGACAACTATGGTCAAGTCACAAAAAACCCCATTGTTTTATTTTTTAGATTAACTATTTAATTAATTTAAATGTTTATGTATTAAACATTAATGAGGCATCCGTCATTTCCTTTCAGTTGATATTCAAGCCACCTCTCTCACCCTCTCTCCCATGTTCTTACCTTTTAAGGGGTGGAGTTCCATATCTTGTTTCTAGATTAGAGTTCTAATCATCACATTAGATCTATACAAGTAAATAAACCATTATTTCCACCTATAATTTTGTTTTTATCACTATTTTATCATTTATCATTGATCATTCACTAATTTGGGTATTTTTTAGGGTTCTTGATTTTTTTTATTTAAGACTGAATCTTCTGAAGGTATATGATGAGACAGACTCTTCTAGACCCTAGTAGGTGGTACCTTGATTTCATATTGGTATTTATGTGAATGGAATGATTCATATGAAATATGGAATGTATCTATTTGTGTGCACACACAACTTAAATTCTAAAACTATTTCCTATATTTCTTTATATGGAAAGAGGTCATATATGGCCATGAGTGTTCCTCCATGATCTAGGAAATAAAATTAGGGCTATCAATGACTTAGACCTTTAATTTTCATATTATAGAATAGAAACCAAAGATCCTTGATGCTAATCTATGTTTATGTTGAGACCTTAGGATTTGAGTGTAGTGTTATATACTAGTAATTAGTAAGTAATTATTTGGGAATATGATAGGATAGGTTTGGGAAATCCTAGGTATGAGACCTTTAATGGGTTAGTGGATTAATAGAATAACCCATGTATGTATTAAATGATTGTAAATAATAGAAAATGAATAAAAATGATAAAATGTTTACAATTTATCACTATTATGACTACTTGGTGATACCTCATTCATCGTCTATATATTGGTGGTCAACCACACACCCTGAGTTGATTGGTGGTATCTAATACACCTGAATTGAGATAGTGATCTATCATTTACCATGAGGCTATTGTAATATTGTAACGACATCCACTTGGAGATTGTTAATTGTGGTGCATCATCTACCTGATGAATTTTTTGGTAGTATTCTGCCCATCTATAATGGTAGTCTTGGTAGATAATCATCCACTTAGGGACTAATACTAGTGGTATTTAATCCACCCAAATATTTATGTTGATGGGGTATCATCTACCAAGAGTTAAATAGTGGTGGTATATCATCCACCTAGGGGTTGTTACCACTGGTTCCTCACCCACCTATAGATATGTAACAATTGTACATCATCTACTTTAGGATTGATAATGGTGGTGCATCATCCACCTAAGGATTTGGTTCCAATTGTACCTCATCCACACATGGTGTATAAAATTGGTGGCATATAATCCACTTATATTGGGAAACAATGTTACATCATCAACAAGAGTAAGTGTAATGGTGGGAGATTTTACACTTGGGATTGGTTATTCCAGTTTCACTAGGTGGTGTCTCATTCAACATTGGCATTATGTTGTGATGGTATATTCACTAAATTGTAGAGAACCAAAGCTTGAAGTACATGGACAATAAATTACTTTTGCAGAATACTTAATACATAACAAAAACAGACACAAAAGTACTGTAATAGTTTAGAGTCTTTGGAAACTCGGAATATAATCTTCTAATCCTATTGAAAGATCTTCAACAACTCCCATAACAATCTTACCCTTTTTGTTTAATTACCCCTAACCTTTCTTTATTTCTTGGGGAAAATAAAAAATAAAAAGGGTGAGCTCAAATGCTCAGTAAGGACAAACATAGAGAACATAAAACAATCCATAAACATTTGAAAGAAAAAACTTGAACATGAAATTTAAACATCAAAATCTTGAGAAAAGACATAAATCATGGAAGTACGTAAGGCATATATCATAATGGAACATAAACCATGATAAAATATAATGGGAATAAAACATGTAATTTTGTAAACCATTAATCACATGTTATGATTTCCATAGTAGCCAAGGAATTGCTGCCAAGACCATCTTAGTGGACAAAGTCCCTTTCTGAAACAAGTTCACTCCTCGTTTCAGTCCTGTAACACAGAACCATATTTACTTACCGTTCCAGCCATGTCTATCTCATGAGATATAAATCTTTACCCAATGCATTAGAGAGATATATTGGTCCCACACATCTCATAATGAAATCATTCTTACTTGTGCCACAAAATAAACATACATCATTCATAATAACCCAACAAATAAAATGGGTTTCATAAACATCATCCCATCATCACATAATCCATATAAAAAAATGGATATCATTTCATAATAAGAAAAGTGAAACCATGTAAATCATAAAGACATTACACTTGAAACAAACACATATGAAATAATGTCATTATAGATGGAAAATGGTTTTGATAAAACACTTTAATTGAATTTTTGAGGAAAATATCCTTTCTTCTTAAAAATCATTTTCCTTTCACAAAATGCCATGCAATTTTTAAAAAAGGATTTTTTTGAAAATATTGATGAAATATTTTGGAGTAAGATTCATGAAAATAAGGATTTATAAAACTGTAAAAATCCTTTCATGCCATATAAGTTAAAAATTACATTCTTCTCGTACTTTGGCCGGAAAAGTCAAAAAGTACCTCGTACGAAAAATGACAAAATATTCCTTTTATATCTTTTACTAAAAACTGACCGAAGGGTAAAATTGGATTTAAACAACTGTATGAGGATAAAAATAATATTACATATTGAAGAAACATGGATGTGGATGATAAAATACACCCCAGTAAATAACAAAATATAAACAATCTCAGATAAAAATTAGATTGTGAGATTTTCCCTTACCTTAGGTCTGATATGCTTCGTATGGATCCAAAACTCCTGTATAATGATTTAAATAATGTCATTGACATATTACAGAATCATATTAATTGTTATGATATCATATATGGTTCACTTATGACTTTATATTACCCGTTCTTTTGTAAATTCCATGTTTAAGAGCATTTTGGGTAAAATCGTTTCATTTATCGTACATGTTTGGGCTTGTTGTTCTTGATATTATTACTTATATACTAATTTAATTAATTACAGAATTTAAAACATGATTTATATGTAATATATATTCAGCATATACATATATATATATGATAGATTGATAAATGGAATGAAATACACCGTTTATGGAGACAGTAGGCCGTAGGTACGCATGAACGTTGTTTTTGGTTCCTTATTGAATTGAATGGAATTAAGTAGATGACATACATATATATATATATAAATAAATAAATCCAGTATCATTATTATTTCATATATTTCATGATTACTTATTATATATACTTTATAATCATTCATGAATGGTTAACATGGAAAATGAATCTCATCACGTCGTGGAGACAGTAGTCCGTACGTACACACGAGCGATGATATCATTCCCATGATTATGGAATTTCATTGAAGTGTACGTATAATATTTCAGAATAAATATCACTTTTCAATAATCATATATAGTTATTTATTTACACCATTATACACATTCAAGTAAGGTTGTGGTCGAAAACAGATTACACCACGGCATGGAGACGGTATTCCGTACGTACGCACGCACGGTGATTTCATTTTCCGTAGGATGGATAGATGGTGAAATAGGGTTGTTTCATAATTATAATAAAAAATCAGTATATGAGTGATACTTATGTTATTACTTCATAATGAAACAACTGAAGAAGAATAAGTATAAGAAGATATAAAGTTGAAAGAATCGGTAACGGATATTACCTCTTCTTTCGACACGCCTTTTTGAAACCTCCTCTTAGGGCACTAAGATTGGTCTTTGAAGAAGACCATAACCTCTAGGATGATTCTAGGGAAGAAGATAATAGAAATTGGCAGGGGTTGGCCGAGCTTGAAGGCTCAAAGTGGTGTGAGGAAGAGAGGGAGGAGGTGTCCTTTTATAAGGGAGGGGAGGGGCACCTTTGGAAAAACTCAAAATATTATTTTATTATAAAGTCATATTCGGTTTTTAATAGCTCAAAATTGATTTATTTCTAATTTAAGGTGGGGATGGGTCGAAATAATCTCATCCAATAGAATTTTCACAAGTTTAGGTTACTATTTTAACCTTATCATTTAGATTTAACTTTAAGTTAAATAATTTTTCTTTTACCGTGTCTTCTTGTTTTCTTACACTATAGTGTTAATAAACATACTATAAGAAGAAGAAAAAACCCCAAGTTGTTTATTATTAATATATATAACCTTATCTAAGTCATTTTTCCAAACCTTAGATTTTTAGGAATAAAATAAAAAGAAATAATATAATATTTGTTTTAAAAACTATTTTATGCCAATTTTGGAACTATTTGGTAATTGATTTTTTTGATAATCCTAACAGAAGGATTAGTTATAACTAAGTTAACTAAATCAATAATAACATGTCCTATTAACCTAGAAAATTATTTTAATTCATAAAAAGTCTCAAATTACATTTATTTGGGTATTTATAACATCAATTATGTCAATATTTCATTAATAAGATAATTACTACATCATCATTATGTCATAAATAAATTAACTTATTTAATGTATAAAAGTTATAAATAAAACACCATTATGTAGGAATGATTTTTATCTTTCTAATGAATATTTATAGTCGAATTTATCTAATGTATAACCCTATATTAAAAATTATATGGTTATTAAACATTGATTTTAACTATTTTAACCCTTCTTTAAATAAATTAATAATAAATTTCCTAATCTAATCCAAGTGGGCCTAAATGGTCATATTTTATTAATAAGGTTGTTTTTTTTCTAACTAAACTTATCCAATATAATTAGTAATGTGTTAGGGTAATAATAATATCATTTTTACCATTAATTACCCTATTTACTTTTAACCGTGGTAAATAAAATTAAAAAGTTATTATTCACCAGAAATTACTTTTATCTCATTGAACCACATTTTACTTACTAACATCTACCATGTCTCTCAGATTTTTGAAAATTCCATTCACCGAAGTGGTAAAATTAAGTTTTATGTAAATTTGCAAATTCTCCTAGGAGGTGGGTAAAAGACAGTGAAAAGTTCAATAAAATTTTTATGTATCTAAAATTATTATAAAATGACTCCAATGAATTAAATTGAACTTATATTGGTATTATGTATCAAGTTTTACCTAAAATAAAGTTAAAAATAAATAAATAATTAAATAATATGTCAGCTTTTAAATAGTAACCCAGTGTTTTCACTATTCATCAAAAATTGAAAGTTTTCAGAAAAATTCCAAAATTTCACCCTAAGATAATTTTGATATTCCAAATTCAAAAATGAAGTCCATTTTGAAAGATAAAATTTCAAAAAGTGGTTATTACTATTCATAATGGCTAGTTCATAATAATATTATAATAATATCTCATTTAGTGAAACTTGTTATTGCGTACTACACACGCTATCGAAGAAGGTCTTAATTGCATGTAATGCAAGCCAAGTCAGGGTTGTGTGTAGTGAAATCTCGGTTTAGTGTTGCGTATAACATAATCAAAACATATTTCATTTATACATTAAACAAAATCTATACTTAATGTTGCGTAGAATAATTTACACAGAACGAACTTCAAATAGTGTGTAACACTAGCCAAGAATAGTGTTGCGTATAATGCAAGTTAATACGGTGTTGCGTATAGTACAAGATAATCTTGGTGTAGCGTACAACACAAGACATCAAAGTAATTAAAAATAATATTTCCCATAAAATCTCAGGCTGTTACATTCTACCCCCCTTAAAATGAATTTTGCCCTCGAAATTCGTCGGGGTTGTAAATTGTTTACTACTTATTAGTTTATTTCATAGAAACCCACATCGTAAAAAAAAGAATACTAAAAATTCATTTTAAAAAGGAATGTTAGAAATGTAATGGTTACCCAGATTAACTCATCACTGGGTTTCCTCATAGGAGAACATAGGTGAAAATATGGATATGGAAGAGAAATCTGACCATCATGTTCTGATGGAGAGTGGTAGAGAACATGGCTATGAAATATCCAACAATCACAAAGCCATATATTTGCGATGATCTAAGGTACCATCTGATTCGTCAGATATAAGAGCACTAGGACAACATTTTTGGTTTTCAATATCATTTCCCTAAAGTTGAAAATTTTGAATCAGAAGAAATACTTACTTGATTTTGGTACAATATCACGATTGTTCGTGCTTTGAATAATTTCAACATCATCTCCTAAATAAATGAAGTTAAATTTGTTATTCGTGAAGTGCTAACACATCATGTGATAGAATGATGGGTCATTCCATCTTTCTCAAAGAAAAGGTTAGAAAAAGTTATCGAATACATAGGTCCATGTATAGTGAAGTTAATCAGATATGATTCCAAACATGGACTTATACTTCATCAATCATACCGCTTAATAAAATAAAACTAGTTTCTACTAACCAGGGACTTCCTGTAGGCCAGTGGTATGCGATAAAGGCCAGTTGCACTTCAGTTGTGGGTTCGATTCCCACAGCCTTGTCCGATGCGACAGGTTGTCGCCCGTCCTACAGGTTGTAATTTTTTCTAAAATTACATCATTATGGAATTCCATCGATAATATCGAAAATAGTTATAGCCTTAAAATAACTTATGTTCAAAATAATCTATTTCAAATCTTTAGGCTTATCCAAAATACTTCTGTCCAATCTTATAGTATAAAGAAGGCAATTACTATAAATTTCATCTACCGAGCATGTGAATACCATCATTTATCCCTGATATATCTTGTTGATCACATTTCAATCACGTGAATACCTTAATCATGTATTATCTTGAAAAATGAATACCCATTTAACCTTAGTGAAAAAATGAATGATGTCAAAAGTTAACTCTTTCCAGATACCAAAATCCCAAAATTTCTATATACTCAAACTATGATATCACTTTTTCCTTATTTTAGTCATGAGATCATGATTACTATCATATTATTTTCTCCTTATCACTTCCATATGCGCATTTCATCTTCTTTCCAAAAATATTTCAATCAATTTTTCATGGTTACCAGTACCATATAATAATTGAAAACCAAAACATAGATATTCCAAAATTCCACAATACCATAAATGAGATTCCATGATACTATTTTGAAATCCCATTACATAAACACTTAATCATTACACAACATAATTTTCATACTCAACATCACAAATAGTGACCGCATGATACTTCCCTTTATCCTTTTCTTTAAGAGGTTGCCCACATTGATCATCATTAACCCGTGGATTAGGGCATTTATTAGCATAATTCCCCATTTCCATTCACTTGAAGCATTGAAGTGTTGGTGGAGAGTTCTCTGTAGTCTTTTCTCTATTCACATCATTAGCAACCTTTTTACCATTACTTCTACAATGAACTGCTCGATGACCTTATTTTCCACACTTAAATCATTTTCTAGTAACTTTTAGGCAATCTCTACCATGCTTCTTTCCACACGTTGAGCATAAAGAATCATTCATCTTATTTTCACCATTGTTCTGAGATTTCTCCTTGAACTCCATCTTTCATTTCTTGTCAAAACCATGAGATGTATATGTTACACCAACTTCTAGTTCTACCATGACAGCACAACGCACAATTTCTTCATAGCTACTGAAGTCTCTTATATCTAATTCACTTCAAATATTTGGTTTTAAGCCACTGATGAATCGATAAACTTTAATTTTAGGTTGGATGATAAAGCTAGATGCATACCTTGCAAGCCTTGTAAAATTCGCTTCGTATATACCAACATATTCATCATCCTTTTTCTTTAGTTCAAGAAACTCCTTCTCCATCTTTGTTCGAAGAATACGAGGGATGTACTTATTGAAAAATAAGTTCTTGAACTCATCCCATTCCATGGACTCAATTTCATCTCTTGTCCTCATATTCTTGATAAGATGCCACCATTGATCAGCTTCACCTTCCAAACGATATAATGATAAGATGAATTTATCATGTTCAAAAAATTGAAGAACTAAAAATATCTTTTTAGTAGTACTGATCCATTTTTTAGCAACAATTGGATCGGAAGACCCACTGAAAGAAGGTGGACGTTGCCTCATAAAGGACTCAATAGAATATTGTTCCCGTCTCTACTAATTTGGATGTCTAGAATGATTCATAGATTGTGTAAGTATTGAAATAATATTTTTCACTCTATCTCCCATAACATTGGTTTGTTCAGGAGGACAATCATTGCATTGTCCATTACATTGATCAACATGGTTCCTTCGGGTTCCAGCCGTCGTCTAAAACCCAAAAAGAATAGTGTGAGAGGAAAAAATCATCCTAGGGAAAACAACATAATAAAGGGGGAGTACCTTCAATATATAACATCTTACGTTTAATTCTATGATTGTTACCGTAATTCTAGGATTATAACCTATACTTATAATTAACCTTAGGGACATCCCTAGACATACCTTAGAAATATCTCTAGGGATCTCACTAATGTTTTCGCATCCTAGTTTCCAAAGGTTGACTAAACCATTCCTCTGATACCAACTGTAGAGACCCGAAGCTTTATGTACATGGACAATACATTACTTTTGCGGAATACTTAATACATACAAAAACAGACACACAAGGAATGTAATAGTTTAGTGTCTTTGGAAACTTGGAATATAATCTTCTAATCCTATTTAAAGATCTTCAAAAACTCCCATGAAGATCTTCCCATTTCTGTTTCATTACCCCTAACCTTTCTTTATTTCCTGGGGAAAATAAAACATGAAAAGGGTGAGCTCAAATTCTCAGTAAGGAAAAACATATACAACATAAAACAATCCACAAACATTTGAAAGAAAAAACTTGAACATGAAATTTAAACATCAAAATCTCGAGAAAAGACATAAATCGTGGAAGTACGTAAGGAATATATCATAATGGAACATAAACCAAGATAAAATATAATGGGAATAAAACATGTAATTGTGGAAACCATTAATCACATGTTATGATTTGAATAGTTTCCAAGGCCTTGCTTCCAAGACCATCTTAGTGGACAAAGTCCCTTTCTAAAACGAGTTCACTCCTTGTTTCAGTCCTGTAACACTGAACCAGATTAACTTACCATTATAGCCATGTCTATATCATGAGATATAAATATTTACCCAATGCATTGGAGGGAGATATAGGTCCTTCCCATCTCATAATGAAATCATTCTTACTTGTGCCACAAAATAAACATACATCATTCATAATAACACAACAAATAAAATGGGTTTCATAAACATCATCCCATCATGACATAATCCATATAAAAAAATGGATATAATTTCATAATAAGAAAAGTGAAACCATGTAAATCATAGAGACGTTATACTTGAAACATACACATATGAAATAATGTCATCATATATGGAAAATGGTTTTGATAAAACACTTGAAATGATTTTTTGAGGAAAATATCCTTTCTTCTTAAAAATCATTTTCCTTTCACAAAATGCCAAGAAATTTTAAAAGAAAAGGATTTTGTTGAAAATATTGATAAAATATTTTGGATGAAGCTTCCTGAAAATAAGGCTTTATAAAACTATAAACATCATTTCATGCCGTATAAGTTAAAAATAACATTCTTCCCGTACTTTGGCCAGAAAAGTCAAAAAGTACCTCGTATGAAAAACGGAAAAAGATTCCTTTCATATCTTTTACTAAAAACTGACCGAAGGGTAAAATTGGATTTAAAAAATTGTATGAGGATAGAAATAATATTACATATTGAAGAAACATGATTGTGGATGATAAAATACACCCCAGTAAATACCAAAGTATAAACAATCTCGGATAAAAATGAGATTGTGAGATTTTCCATAACCTTAGGTCCGATATGCTTAGTATGGATCCGAACCTCCTGTATAATGATTTAAATAATGTCATTGACTTATTACGGAATCATATTCATTGTTATGATATCATATATGGTTCACTTATGACTATATATTACCCGTTCTTTTGTAAATTCCATGTTAAAGAGCGTTTTGGGTAAAATCGTTTCATTTATCGTACATGTTTGGACTTGTTGTTCTTGATATTATTACTTATATCATGATTTACATAATTCAAGAATGTAAAAAATGATTTATATGTAATATATATTCATAATATATATATATATATATATTATAGATCGATAAATGATATGAAATACACCGTTCATGGAGACGGTATGTCGTACATACGCATGAACGCTGTTTTTGTTTCCTTATTGTGTTGAATGGAATTAAGTAGATGACATACATACATATATACATAAATACAGTATCATTATTATTTAATATATTTCATGATTACTTATTATATATACTTTATAATCATTCATGAATGGTTAACATGCAAAATGAATCTCATCACGTCGTGGAGACGGTAGTCCGTACGTACGCACGAGCGATGATATCATTCCCATGATCGTGGAATTGTATTGAAGTGTATGCATAATATTTCAAAATCAATATCAATTTGAAATAATCATATATAGTTATTTATTTACACCATTATACCCATCCAAGTAAGGTGGTGGACGAAAATAGATTACACCACGGCGTGGAGACGGTATTCCATACGTACGCACACGCGATGATTTCATTTTCTGTAGGATGGATAGATGGTGAAATAGGCTTGTTTAATACTTATAATAACATATCAGTATATTAGTAATAATGATTTTATTACTTAATAGTGAAACAACTAAATAAGAAGAAGTATAAGAAGAAATAATGTTGAAAGAATCGGTAATAGATATTACCTCTTCTTTCGACATGCCTTTTTGAAACCTCCTCTTAGGGCACTAAGATTGGTATTTTAAGAATAAAAGAACCTCTAGGATGTATCTAGGGAAGTGGAGAAGAGAAATTTACAGGGTTTGGCCGAGCATGAAGGCTCAAAGTGGTGTGAGGAAGAGAGGGAGGAGGTGTCCTTTTATAAGGGAGGATAGGGGCACCTTTAGAAAAACTCAAAATATTATTTTATTATAAAGTCATATTCAGTTTTTAATAGCTCCAAATTTATTTATTTAGAATATAAGGTGTGTATGGGTAGAAATCCTCTCATCCAATAGAATTTGGAAATGTTTAGGTTACTATTATAACCTTATGATTTAGATTTAACTTTAAGTTAAATAATTTTTCTTTTACCGTGTCTTCTTGTTTTCTTACACTTTAAGGTTAATAAACTTACTATAACAAGCCAAAAAAACCACAAGTTGTATATTATTAATATATACAACCTTATCTATGTCATTTTTCCGAACCTTAGATTTTTAGGAATAAAATAACAATTAATAATATAATATTTGTTTTAAAAACTATTTTATGTCAATTTTGACCCTATTTGGTAATTGATTTTTGTGAAAATCCTAATAGAATTATTAGTTCTAAAAAGTTAACTAAATAAATAATAACATGTCATATTAACCTATAAAATTAGTTTAATTAATAAAAAGTCTCAAATTACATTTATTTGGGTATTTATAACATCAATTATGTCAATATTCCATTAATAAGATAATTAATGCATCATCATTGTGTCATAAATAAATTACATTATTTAATGTCTAAAAATTATAAATAAAACACCATTATGTAGGAAATTTTTTTATCTTTCTAATGAATATTTATATTCGAATTTATCTTATGTATAACCCTATATTAAAAATTATTTAGTTATTAAAATTTGATTTTAACTATTTTAACCCTTCTTTAAATAAATTAATAATAAATGTCCTAATGTAATCCAAGTGGGACTAAATGGTCATATTTTATTCCTAAGGTTGTTTTTGGTCGAATTGAACTTATCCAATAGAATTAGGACATGTGTTAGGGTAATAATAATATCATTTTTACCCTTAATTACCCTATTTACTTTTAACCGTGGTAAATAAAATTAAAAGTTACTATTCACCAAAAATTATTTTTATCTCATTGAACAAAATTTTACTTACTAAAATCAACCATGTCTCTAGGAGTTTTGATATTCCATTCACAGAAGCGGTAAAATTATGTTTTACGTAAATTTGCAAATTCTTCTAGGAGGTGGGTAAAAGACGGTGAAAAGTTCAATAAAACTTTTATATATCTAAAATTATTATAAAATGACTCTAATGAATTAAATTGAACTTACATTGGTATTATGTATCAATTTTTACCTAAAATAAAGTTAAATAAAATAAATAATTATTTAAATAAAAAGTCTGTTTTTAAATAGTAACCCAGTGTTTTCACTATTCATCAAAAATTGAAAGTTTTCAGAAAAATACCAAAATTTCACCCTAAGATAATTTAGATATTCCGAATCCAAAAATGAAGTATATTTTGAATGATAAAATTTCAAAAAGTGGGTATCACTATTCATAACGGCTAGTTCATAATAATATTATAATAATATATCGTTTAGTGAAACTTGGTATTGTGTACTACACACGCTATCGAAGAAGGTCTTGATTGCGTATAATGCAAGCCAAGTCAGGGCTGCGTGTAGTGAAATCTCATTTTGGTGTTGCATATAACATAATCAAAACTGATTTCATTTATACATTAAATAAAATCTATATTTAATGTTGCTTAAAATAATTTCTACAAAATGAACTTCAAATAGTGTGTAACACTAGCCAAGAATAGTTTTGCATATACTGCAAGCTAATATGATGTTGTGTATAGTATAATCTAATCTTTTTGTAGCATACAACACAATACATCAAAGTAATTAAAAATAATATTTCTCATAAAATCTTGGGCTGTTACATAAATGGCATGTGATAGTGATATATCATTGACCTTATGATGCTCAGTGTTGATAAACCATTAAACATAACTATTATACAACAATAAATTCAATATTTGTCCTATAGGTGAGTTTATACCATGGGTATAACATCCAATTCTGGAACTATATAAAGTAGGTATGGGAACATGTGGTTTTAAAGTTTATTACTCCATGATGTGATAAATCATTTTTTTTATTTTCATCATCAACATTATATATTGAATATACACATGTATTTACTAGATTTATTAGGGGTAATGTTGGTGGTAGCTTACTGAGTTATACTCACACCCTAATCATGCACTCTTGTACCCAAGAATACTTCATGTTCATGGTCAATGTAAGGTAATGTGACTTTATTCTATGAATGGATAATATGGAAGTGCTTGACCTGGTTTAAGAGGTGGGACCAAGACAAAACATGGAACTAGTTTTTTGGATGTCTCATTTATGTTTTATTTCATTTTGAGCCCGTTGTATATGATCATCCCACGAGAGGTCTTGTTTATACTATATGAATTGAATAACTTGTACAATAATTCATCTGATATCTAATGATGTCTATATTTACATTTGTCTAGTATTTAGCAATGATGTCTATCATATGTTGATTTTATACTATACTTAATGATTATTAAGTTTTCTTCCAATGTGTTTTAATTTTACCATTAACCTAGGGTATATTCTCCCCATTGATTTATATTTATCCTCATCACTAGTTAGTAGCCTTTGTTATATGAGGAGGTTTACCTATGGTATGTGAAAAGATGGTGTGATCATAGTAGAGGTGAACCAGATTAGAGAGAATAAAATATAACTAAAAGGTTTTTAAATATTATATAATATATATAAACTTTAAAAAACATAAATAAATTAAAATTTTGATTTTCATAAAGGAAATAAAATATTAAAAAATATTCATATCATATTCATATCATATCCATACATGAATACATTAAAGAAATAGACACCAAAATAATCCACTTACTCTAACTACAGTTCCTCATGAAAATAATACCCAAGATCATTATATGAAATTCCATATTTTTCTATGATAGTGATTTTGTTAATGGGAAAAAGAAATATTCATTTATATATACCAAAATAACCATAACACCACCCTTATTATCTCATTATTGACATGTTACTAGAGAGGATTGTTTTTTTAATTTCTATCCAGGCATGAATTTTGTATCACATTGAGGAATTCATTATCAATACAATGAAGCCAGATAGGTCCCTGAATTATAGAACTACCCCTGTTTTTGTTATGAATGTTTATCTAAACAACATAATTTGAAATATATAATGTTATAATGTATTGAACTTACTTTTTTTAAATAGTTATGGTAAACTATTTAGATATATTTTTAATCATAATCCTATTATTTAGGGAAAATAAATAACCCATAATTAAGACCAAAAATTATTTTTTAAATTGAAATATATTATATGAGTAACCCTTTTCAAGTAGATGAGGATATTATTGATTTTCCACTTTATGGCTATCACCTTGTTCTAATTAGTGTGTAATCATTATTCTTGAACCATAATATTATAACAACCCTGTCTTAAACATTACATAATCTTGAATTATGTCATGAATTCACATTAAGGATCTTTTCAGGTTTATAGTTTTAGATAATTAGGCCATAGCTATTACATAACAACTTGAATATTACATGTAGATACTACTACTCAGTATCCATTTTTCATAAAATGAAAAACTTTTAAAAAGAAACATGTCTAGTTCCTTGTTTTAGACAACATGACTTTTCTTTGATCCCATACTTGACCCTATAATCTTTAAGTCCTGTGGAAAAATTTCCAAAACATGGGGTGAGAATAAAAATCTCAGTAAGGGTAATAAAATAATGAAGGAATACATTAGCCCATAAATAAATACAAATCAATTAAACCAATACATTTCAACCATAACAAACCTTACGAAATCATAAGATATAAGAATAACACACAGAAATCATAAATCATAAAGGTAACTTATGGAATTCATAGAATACTTACGTTGTAGCTATCACAACTACATAGGGTGTCACATTTGGAATACCCATCACAGTATATTCCTTAAATCTCTTAGGAGAAACATTAACGTTTACCTCCATCACGTTACCCAATGCATTGGAGAGCTATCTCGGGCTCACCCGCCCTAGGTTTATCAAGGAACCACCTGTATATGTAAACAATTCCCAATAACCATAAATTATTCATAATATATAACAGTAGAATAAAGTAAAGATAACATTTCCACATTCTAATCACAATATATCAAATCAGGATATTGAAATAAACAATGATTTATCAAACTATTTTCAAAACCATTTAAAACATTTAATAAAGAGAATTTTGGAATGAAAGTGTCCCATACCACTTTGAAGCTTTTAATGAATTATAATTTGAAAAAATTAATTTCCATATAAATAAATCCTAAAAACCATTTTTAAAACATGGACATTAATGATAATGATTTATAAGAATAAATATTTAAAACAATTAAAATGATATTTTAGTTAAAGTGTTTTTAAAAAAATGAGAGATGCTTGAAAATAAATAATTGAAGAATAAAATTTAATCATAACTTTATAATATCATGAGAATAAAGGGATTCATAATATAATATTCCAAAGGATAGTATATACACCACATAGGAGTGAATTGGTGCATAACAATAATGAAGTCTCAATGGAATGTAAATTGAGATGAAATCCCTTATAAAAACTGTATCCTTAGATTAAAGATAAATAAATTACATAATAATGTGTGAAAAATAATAATACACTCAATATAAGTGGATATTAAGTGCGAAACAATCATATTTTATTCACACATATTCAGAGCATGACATAATCAAGAAGTAGAAGTTTAACCCAAATAATTGAAATTGGGTTAAGAAGTTCTCTTACAGAAATTCGATAGCCTAACATCATCACTTTAAAAAATTAAAAAATGAATTGAAGAGAGAGAAAAGTATATCTCATCCCTTGCAAATAAAATTTATAGCAATAAGGATATAGAATAATATATCCCAACATAATAATAAGAAAATTAAAAGACACAAGAAAAAGAAGTCTTTCAAAAAGAGGAGGGTGAAAGGTTCCCTTACTGATTTGGTAACTTACGAAACATACACACCAAGAAAGATGGATAAAACAATGAAGATATAAATACCTGTAAATTTAAGTATATAAAATAATGAATGAAATAATGTGCAGTACATAAACTACTCAAAAGGAAATAGTAGCAATATAGCATGAATCACACAGGAATAAAAAGTGAGATAAAAATCCCTTACCACATTGTAATCAATCAAGTCATATGAAAAAAGATAAAAAACACAGAATTATTCATAGAATAACATGAATATAAAGATTATCATGATAATATATATCAAATGGAAGTACACAATACACAACATGCAGTAAATTTGTGGCGAACAATGGAAATCTCATGGAATTAAAAGTGAGATAAGAAACCCCTTACCTCATGACTGACTTGACTTGTTTGTTCTTTGTTATTCCTAAATAATAAACTTAAGTTAATTTATAATTGATTGATATCCATTTTTAAAGTTTATTATTCCTTTTATATCACTTATTACCATGTTATAAACAATATGTAAACATTAAAGTTAATAATGGTCATTTTGTTGATATTTTGTACTTGAGTAAAAAATGAACACCTTATAATTTCATGTTGTCCATGTGGTCAAGAGTAAATTATATAAATAATTATATTCATGATATAGATATAATATATATAATATATATCCAGTATATATATGTATTTATAACAGTACATAACATTTGGAGATAAGAAATGAAATGCACCATTCATGGAGATGGTAAGCTGTACGTACGCATGAATGCTACTTTCATTTCTATTTCATAATTTAATTGATTGAAAACTTAAATATACATATAAATATTATAATTATAGTATAATATAATATATAATTTCAATAAATCCATCCTTTATATGTCCCACGTATGGTATGAACGAGTCATATCACTTTGAGAGGGCGGTAGTCGGCACTTCCTCAAATGAAATTATCACGTTTACTCATAATGGAAACCATAAAAGTATGCTATAAATTAAAAATACTGAAGAATAAAGAAAACATAAACATAATATATATCATATATAAATATAGTGTCATCATAATGTCCCCCATAAGAGGCAGTAGGAGATAATTGAACAATCATCGTTTCGTGAGGTGTTAGTTTTCCACCCACAGAAACAGTATGTTCTTTACCCATTAGATGGTGGTGTGTGTAAGTATAGTTAGAATAAATCTCAAAACAACATAATAGTGTATTGTGGATACTGGTTTTGTTATAAAATAATGTAATTAAAAGAGTTTAGGGTTTGGATAAGTAAAATAAAAGAAAAGAATTTAAGAGAATATGTTACCTTTAATTCGGGTAACTCCCTTTGGTTTGAACCAAAATGACTTTTTGAAGTGCCTTATGCCTAAGGTAAGGATTATATTATGAAGATAGGGATCTTGAGAGATTATTTGGGTAGGGTTTGGGTGAGACACAGGGGTTAATATGTCTGATTAATGGGTTATAAGTGAGGGATTTTTATAAGGGGGAGGAGGGGCTCTTTTGGAAAGTGTGAAACTATTATTTTATTATATAGTTATTTTCATTTTCAAAAGGTCCAAAACTTATGAAAGTAAAAGATAAGATGTCCCATGGTCGAAATAAATTCATCCAATAATAATTGGATAGGTTTTGGATTTTATTTTAATATTTATAATCTTATTTATTTAAAACATTTATTAATGAGGTAAATACTGCAACATTTTTGTGTCATAAATAATTTAATTTATTTGATGTATAAAAATTAAAAAAAAATACCATGATGTAGGAAATAATTTTATATTTCCAATTAATATTTTTACTCTAATGGATAACTTATATAACCCTATGTTAAAATTAATTTACTAAAAGATATTTGTTTATGTCATTTTTTTATTTATATTAAATTAACTAAAATAAAGTGTCATTATCACTCTTAAGTGGCTGAATGGGCTCCCAAAATCTACCCAAAGATTCAAATTATTGTTAATGAATCATATAATAAGTTTAAGACAAGTTTTAAGGTAATTTTGTATTGTTATGATATTCTTTTTACCTTGAATTACCCTATTTACCTTTAACCAGAGTAAATAAAAGTCAAAACTTACTATTCACAAAAATTATCTTCATCTTATTGAACGAAATTTTACTTAATAATAAAAAACATTTATGTGGTATTTTCGAAATTCAATTCAAAGAAGTTGTAAAATTTCATTTAAATGAAAAACGCTATTTTTTAACTACTACTAAGTGGTTTCACTATTCATCAAAAATAAAAGTTTTTTAGAGAAATACCAGAAATTCAGCCTAATATATATTTTATATTATGAATTATAAAATTATTTCTATTTTAAAAAATTCAAAACATAGAAAATTAATTAATTAATTTAAAATTAATTCCCGTTGTCAAAACAAATAGTGTGTTTTTATGAAACAATATCTATCAAAAGATTGACATTTTTTTATGTCTAATTTCAAAGTGAAATTAATTTCAATGACCACCATTAGATTAAATTGTAAAAATATAATATAATTACACTTTAAAACCAATTAAAATTATAATATATTCATTTAAATAAATTATATTAAAAAGCAGATTTGAATTAAAATAAAATATTTTTCACTATTTATTAAAAAATGAATTTTATCAGAAAAATACCAAAATTTTACAAAAGGTAAATTTTAATGCCCCGATTATAAAGAAGAATTTATTTTTTGAAATATAACATATAAAAGTGACCAAAAATAAATTTAAATAGGGTTCACCATCAAAAGGCGGTAAATCGACCTTTTAAAAAATATTAGAGTATTTATGCTTAAAATCAGTTTCATTCACATTTTAAGCCCCTTAAATTTATTGGATAAATGTTAAAACATTTAGCCAACATGTATATTCATATTGTTTTTAGTTATGTTCATTCCCACTAGTGCAATGGCTAGGCATTAACTATAATTAAAAATAATAATATTATATTATTAGTGTATAACGTAAGATTTTAAATAAAACCCATTGTTTTATATCTGGTACGCCATCAAACATAGAATCTCCGTTAGAGTAAAATTAATACTTAATCCAAATATTTTAATAAATATTAAAATGTCATGTTATTTATTTACCTTTGATGTTACATCCTTCCCCCCCACTACTGGAAATACACTATTTCCCAACGGTTCACAACCGTTGGGAAAGCCCCTCAAACCGTTGGTATATGATATACCAACGGTTCTCCCAACCGTAGGGAAGCAAGCCGTGGGGAAAACCTTTCCCAACGGTTTGCTGGAAACCGTTGGGGTAGGCTGACAGAAGGCACTCTATCCCAACGGTTTGGTGAACCGTTGGGATAGTTTTTTCCAACGGTTTCTCCCAAACCGTTGGGAAAACCAAATATACCTTGGGTGAACTCTTTCCCAACGGTTCTAAACCGTTGGGAAAAGAGATATTTAGCAACGGTTCATTGAACCGTTGGTAAAAACTTATTTAGGATTATATGCCAACGGTTTAAAACCGTTGGCATACCCTATGCTGCAAATTGCAGCGGCCTGCAATTTGCACAGACCCTCTCCCCTGTACATCAGGCACCTCTAATCTCATCAGGCCTCATTTTCACCTCATTTTCGATCCAACTATTGTACCTGTAATAAAATAAAACATACATATACAATTACGAACAAATTCATACACATGTAACATATAATGGATCCTGAAACTATACACATCCATAATTAAATTACAATTCATAAACATACATAATTCATATATAATTAAATTTAAAATTTATATGACAATTATATGTGGAATCCGATTGAGGCGGGGATGAGTGGTACACGTCACATATGACCCATGGATCATTATCCTAAAGTTTCAATGTAAACCGAATGCGTTTGGTCGGTTTTGCGTATTCCAATTCTTTTCACTTATAATCCTACCCATTTTAAACAAAACAGACACAGTTAGAGCGGTGTTGGCCACACCGCGCCTCGGATTGAGGCGGGGATGATTCATACACCTCACATATGACCCATGGATCGTTCTCCTAAAGTTTCAACGAAAACTGAATGTGTTTGGTCGGTTTTCCGTATGTACTTAAAATGATGTCCATTTTAATCAAAAGAGAGCCACTTAGACTGATCCCGGCCACACCACGACTCGGATTGAGCCCGAGTGGGCTCGTACATGTCACATATGACTGATGGATCGTTGTGATAAATTATCAACAGATTCAGAATGCGTTTGGTCGGTTCTGCGTGTGCCAGTTGTTCTTTTCACTTATAATCATGTCCATTTTAAACAAAAGATACCCAGTTAGAACGGTGTCGGCCACACCGCTCCGCAGATTGAGGCGGGATTGACTCGTACACGTCACATATGACCCATGGATACTTTTTCTAAAGTATCGACATAGTCCGAATGCCTTTGGTCGGTTTTTCGTATGTCACTTGATGATTTTCACTTAAAATGGCGTCTTTTTGAAACAAAAGACCGACACTTTGAGTGGTGTCGTCCACACCGCGTCTCCGATTGTGGCGGGGTTGATTCGAACACGTCACATATGACCCATGGATTGTTCTCCTAAAGTTTCAATGGAAACCGAATCCGTTTGGTCGTTTTTCCGTAAGTACTTAAAATGGTGTTAATTTTAAACAAAAGAGAGCCACTTAGACTTATCCCGGCCACACCGCGACTCGGATTCATCCCGGGTTGGCTCGTACACGTCATATATGACCCATGGATTGTTGGGATAAATTATGAACAGATTCGGAATGCGTTTGGTCGGTTTTCCGTATGCCAGTTGATGCTTTTCACTTAAAATGACGTCCTTTTGAAACAAAAGACAGACACTTTGAGTGGTGCCGGCCACACCGCATCTCCGGATTGAGATGAAACCACCGTGCAACATTCTAATTATTATTCGTGATGTGTACGCATATACGGCCCGTCAATCGGACGTGCGGTTTGAGCGGTACGACTCAATATTCGTGTTTTAAGTGATGCGCGCGCTTCGTAAACGCGCGTGAGGTGGGTCCAAATGGGACGAACGAAGTCGGAATGAAATTAAATCAGACGAAAAATACTGGTGAGTGATTTCTGAAGTGGTCGAGCAGACGACACGTCAATCGGACGTGCCGTGTGCCCGCGGTGACCGACAACGCAGTTCTGGTGTCATAAATGGCCAAAACGGGCGTCCAACGGTCAAATTCATAGAGGACGACCTCGGATTGAGCTGAAACCACCGGCAAATATTCTAATTATTATTCGTAATGTGTACGCGCAGAGGGCACGTCAATCGGACGTGCGGTTTGCGCGGTACGGCTCAATATTCGTGTTTTAAGTGATGCGCGTGCTTCGTAAACGCGCGTGAGGGGGGTCCAAATGGGCCGAACAAAGTCGGAATGGCCTGAAATCAGACGAAAAATATGGGACAGTGATTTCTGAAGTGTTCGAGCAGACGGCACATCAATAGGACGTGCCGTGTCCACGCGGTGACCGACAACGCAGTTCTGGTGTCATAAACGGCCAAAACGGGCGTCCAACGGTCAAATTCATAGCGGCCGACCTCGGATTGACCTGAAACCACCGGGAAACATTCTAATTATTATTCGTGACGTGTACGCGCAGACGGTACATCAATCGGACGTGCGTTTTGCGCGGTACGGCTCAATATTCGTGTTTTAAGTGATGCGCGCGCTTCGTAAACGCGCGTGAGGGGTGTCCAAACGGGCCGAACAATTTCAGAATGGCCTGAAATCAGACGACAAATACAGGTGAGTTATTTATGAAGTGGTCGAGCAGACGACACGTCAATCGGACATGCCGTGTGCGCGCGGTGACCGACAACGCAGTTCTGGTGTCATAAACGGCCAAAACGGGCATCAAACGGTCAAATTCATAGCGGACGACCTCGGATTGAGGCGGGGTTGACTCGTACATGTCTCAAATGACCCATGTATCGTTTTCTTAAAGTATCAACACAATCCGAATGCGTTTGGCCAGTTTTCTGTATGCCAGTTGATGTTTTTCACTTAAAATGATGTCCTTTTGAAACAAAAGACATACAGTTTGAGTTGTTCCGACCACACCGCACCTCAGATTGAGGCGGGGTTGATTGGTACACGTCACATATGACCCATGGATCGTTCTCCTAATGTTTCAATGGAAACCGAATGCGTTTGATTGGTTTTGTGTATGCCAGTTCTTTTCACTTATAATCCTACCCATTTTAAACAAAACAGACACAGTTAGAGCGGTGTTGGCCACACCGCGCCTCGGATTGAGGCGGGGATGATTCTTACACCTCACATATGACCCATGTATCGTTCTCCTAAAGCTTCAACGGAAACCGAATGCGTTTGGTCAGTTTTCCGTATGTACTTAAAATGATGTCCATTTTAATCAAAAGAGAGTCACTTAGACTGATCCCGGACACACCGCGACTCGGATTGAGCCCAAGTGGGCTCGTACATGTCACATATGACTGATGGATCGTTGTGATAAATTATCAACAGATTCGGAATGTGTTTGGTCGGTTTTGCGTATGCCAGTTGTTCTTTTCACTTATAATCCTGTCCATTTTAAACAAAAGATACACAGTTAGAACGGTGTCGGCCACACCGCTCCTCAGATTGAGGCGGGATTGACTCGTACACGTCACATACGACCCATGTATCCTTGTGCTAAAGTATCAACACAGTCCGAATTCCTTTGGTCAGTTTTTCGTATGTCACTTGATGATTTTCACTTAAAATGACGTCTTTTTGAAACAAAAGACCGACACTTTGAGTGGTGTCGGCCACACCGCGTCTCCGATTGTGGTGGGGTTGATTTGTACACGTCACATATGACCCATGGATCGTTCTCCTAAAGTTTCAACGGAAACCGAATCCGTTTGTTCGTTTTTCCGTATGTACTTAAAATGGTGTTCATTTTAAACAAAAAAGAGACACTTAGACTTATCGCGGCCACACCGAGACTCAGATTCATCCTGGGTTGGCTCGTACACGTCACATATGACCCATCGATTGTTGGGATAAATTATCAACAGATTCAGAATGTGTTTGGTTGGTTTTCCGTATGCCAGTTGATGCTTTTCACTTAAAATGACGTCCTTTTGAAACAAAAGACGGACACTTTGAGTGGTGCCGGCCACACCGCGTCTCCGGATTGAGATGAAACCACCGTGCAACATTCTAATTATTATTCGTGACGTGTACGCACATACAGCACGTCAATCGGACGTGCGGTTTGAGCGGTACAGCTCAATATTCGTGTTTTAAGTGATGCGCGCGCTTCGTAAACGCGCGTGAGGTGGGTCCAAACGGGACGAATGAAGTCGGAATGACATGAAATCAGACGAAAAATACGGGTGAGTGATTTATGAAGTGTTCGAGCAGACGGCACGTCAATCGGACGTGCCGTGTGCCCGCGGTGACCGACAACGCAGTTCTGGTGTCATAAACGGCCAAAACGGGCGTCCAACGGTCAAATTCATAGCGGACGACCTCGGATTGAGCTGAAACCACCGAGAAACATTTTAATTATTATTCGTGACGTGTACGCACAGAAGGCACGTCAATCGGACGTGCTGTTTTGCGCGGTACGACTCAATATTCGTGTTTTAAGTGATGCGCGCGCTTCGTAAACGCGCGTGAGGGGGGTCCAAACGGGCCGAACGAAGTCGGAATGGCCTGAAATCAGACGACAAATACGGGACAATGATTTCTGAAGTGTTCCAGCAGACGGAACGTCAATTGGACCTGCCGTGTGCCTGCGGTGACCGACAACGCAGTTCTGGTGTCATAAACGGCCAAAACGGGCGTCAAACGGTCAAATTCATAGCGGACGACCTCGGATTGAGGCGGGGTTGACTCGTACACGTCTCAAATGACCCATGAATCGTTGTCTTAAAGTATCAACACAATCTGAATGCGTTTGGCCGGTTTTCCGTATGCCAGTTGATGTTTTTCACTTAAAATGATGTCCTTTTGAAACAAAAGACATACACTTTGAGTTGTTCCGACCACACCGCGCCTCGGATTGAGGCGGGGATGATTGGTACATGCCACATATGACCCATGGATCGTTCTCCTAATGTTTCAATGGAAACTGAATGCGTTTGGTCGGTTTTGCGTATGCCAGTTCTTTTCACTTATAATCCTACCCATTTTAAACAAAACAGACACAGTTAGAGCGGTGTTGGCCACACCGCGCCTCGGATTGAGGCGTGGATGATTCGTACACCTCACATATGACCCATGGATCGTTCTCCTAAAGTTTCAACAGAAACCGAATGCGTTTGGTCGGTTTTCCGTATGTACTTAAAATGATGTCCATTTTAATCAAAAGATAGCCACTTAGACTGATCCCGGCCACACCGCGACTCAGATTGAGCCCGAGTGGGCTCGTACATGTCACATATGACTGATGGATCGTTTTGATAAATTATCAACAGATTCGGAATGCGTTTGGTCGGTTTTGCGTATGCCAGTTGTTCTTTTCACTTATAATCATGTCCATTTTAAACAAAAGATACACAGTTAGAACGGTGTCGGCCACACCGCTCTGTGGATTGAGGCGGGATTGACTTGTACACGTCACATATGACCCATGGATCCTTGTGCTAAAGTATCGACACAGTCCGAATTCCTTTGGTCGGTTTTTCGTATGTCACTTGATGATTTTCACTTAAAATGACGTCTTTTTGAAACAAAAGACCGACACTTTGAGTGGTGTCGGCCACACCGCGTCTCCGATTGTGGCGGGGTTGATTCGTACACGTCACATATGACCCATGGATCGTTCTCCTAAAGTTTCAACGGAAACCGAATCCGTTTGGTCGTTTTTCCGTATGTACTTAAAATGGTGTTAATTTTAAACAAAAGAGAGACACTTAGACTTATCCCGGCCACACCGTGACTCGGATTCATCCAGGGTTGGCTCGTACACGTCACATATGACCCATGGATTGTTGGGATAAATTATCAACAGATTCGGAATGCGTTTGGTCGGTTTTCCGTATGCCAGTTGATGCTTTTCACTTAAAATGACATCCTTTTGAAACAAAAGATGGACACTTTGAGTGGTGCCGGCCACACCAAGTCTCCGGATTGAGATGAAACCACCGTGCAACATTCTAATTATTATTCGTGACGTGTACGCGCATACGGCACGTCAATCGGACGTGCGGTTTGAGCGGTACGGCTCAATATTCGTGTTTTAAGTGATGCGTGCGCTTCGTAAATGCGCGTGAGGTGGGTCCAAATGGGACGAACGAAGTCGGAATGACATGAAATCAGACGAAAAATACTGGTGAGTGATTTCTGAAGTGGTCGAGCAGACGGCACATCAATCGGACGTGCCGTGTGCCCGCGGTGACCGACAACGCAGTTCTGGTGTCATAAACGGCCAAAACGGGCGTCCAACGGTCAAATTCATAGAGGACGACCTCGGATTGAGCTGAAACCACCGAGAAACATTCTAATTATTATTCGTGATGTGTACGCGCGGACGTCACGTCAATCGGACGTGCGGTTTGCGCGGAACGGCTCAATATTCGTGTTTTAAGTGATGCGTGCGCTTCGTAAACGCGCGTGAGGGGGGTCCAAACGGGCCGAACGAAGTCGGAATGGCCTGAAATCAGAGGAAAAATACGGGATAGTGATTTATGAAGTGGTCGAGAAGACGGCACGTCAATCGGACGTGCCGTGTGCCTGCGGTGACCGACAACGCAGTTCTGGTGTCATAAACGGCCAAAACGGGCGTCCAACGGTCAAATTCATAGCGGCCGACCTCGGATTGACCTGAAACCACCGGGAAACATTCTAATTATTATTCGTGACGTGTACGCGCAGACGGCACGTCAATCGGACGTGCGGTTTGCGCGGTACTGCTCAATATTCGTGTTTTAAGTGATGCGCGCGCTTCGTAAACGCGCGTGAGGGGGGTCCAAACGGGCCGAACGATTTCAGAATGGCCTGAAATCAGACGACAAATACGGGTGAGTGATTTATGAAGTGGTCGAGTAGACGGCACATCAATCGGACGTGCCGTGTGCGCGCGGTGACCGACAACGCAGTACTGGTGTCATAAACGGCCAAAACGGGCGTCAAACGGTCAAATTCATAGAGGACGACCTCGGATTGAGGCGGGGTTGACTCGTACACGTCTCAAATGACCCATGGATCGTTGTCTTAAAGTATCAACACAATCCGAATGCGTTTGGCCGGTTTTCCGTATGCCAGTTGATGTTTTTCACTTAAAATGATGTCCTTTTGAAACAAAAGACATACAGTTTGAGTTGTTCCGACCACACCGCGCCTCAGATTGAGGCGGGGTTGATTGGTACACGTCACATATGACCCATGGATCGTTCTCCTAAAGTTTCAATGGAAATCGAATGTGTTTGGTCGGTTTTGCGTATGCCAGTTCTTTTCACTTATAATCCTACCCATTTTAAACAAAACAGACACAGTTAGAGCGGTGTTGGCCACACCGCGCCTCGGATTGAGGCGGGGATGATTCGTACACCTCACATATGACCCATGGATCGTTCTCAACGGAAACTGAATGCGTTTGGTCGGTTTTCCGTATGTACTTAAAATGATGTCCATTTTAATCAAAAGAGAGCCACTTAGACTGATCCCGGCCACACCGCGACCCGGATTGAGGCGGGGTTGATTCGTACACATCACATATGACCCATGGATCGTTGTCCTAAAGCATCAACACATTTCGAATGCGTTTGGTCAGTTTTTCGTATGTCACTTTTTGTTTTCACTTAAAATCTTATGGAAATTCATATAGAATATTTTTATATCATATTTAGTATGGATTAGATTTTAGTTGACCGTGCTATGAAACATTTCAGAGCTAATGAAATTAAGGAAGGTGGAGGGGCTGTTCGGGGGGGCTGTCCGGTGGGTGTCCGGGGGGCTGTCCGGGGACCAAGGAGGAGGGTGGGGGGGGGGGGGGGGGCTGTGCGGGGTCTTTCCAGGGGGTGTTTGGGGGTTGTTCAGGGGGTTGTCCGGGGTTGTTCAGGGGGATGTCCGGGGGTTGTTCATGGGGTTGTTCAGGGGGGTTGTCTGGGGGTGTTTAGGGGGCTGTCCGGGGGGTGTTTGGGGGGTTGTCCGGGGTCCAAGGGGGTGGGGGGGGGTGGGGGGTTGTCCGGGGGGCTGTCCAGGGGGCTGTCCGCGGGGGCTGTCCGGTGGGGGCTGTACGGGGGGCTGTACGGGGGGCTGTCCAGGGGGCTGTCCGCGGGGGCTGTCCGCGGGGGCTGTCCGGTGTGTGTCCGGGGGGCTGTCCGGGGACCAAGGAGGAGGGTGGGGGGACTGTGCGGGGTCTGTCCGGGGGGTGTTTGAGGGTTGTTCAGGGGGTTGTCCGGGGTTGTTTAGGGGGTTGTCCGGTGGTTTTTCAGGGGGTTGTTCAGGGGTTGTTCAGGGGTTGTTCAGGGGGTTGTCCGGGGTTGTTCAGGGGGTTGTCCGGGGGGTGTTTGGGGGGTTGTCCGGGGTCCAAGGGGGAGGGTGGGGGGGTTGTCCGGGGGCTGTCCGGGGGGCTATCTGGGGTCCAGGGTGGAGGGTTGGGGGCTGTACGGGGGGCTGTCCAGGGGGCTATCCGCGGGGCTGTCCGGGGGGTGTTTGGGGGTGTTCGGGGTCCAAGGGGGAGGGGGGGGGGGGGGGGGGGGTTGTCCAGGGTCCAAGAATGAGGGGGGTTGTCCAGGGAGTTCTCAAACACACAACCACTAAAAGACCACAACATCCATAAAAACAGACAATATATAAAAATAACTCAACTCCAATACTATACTACGAGTCTAGATAAAACCAACAACTAGAATAGATTAAACATCAAATGTCAGTAATATAAGTCAAAAATGTAACGGATCAATATGTCCCACATCAGCATCACCATCACCATCATCGTCATCATCGTCATCACCCTCGTCATCGTCCTCCTCATCTTCCTCACCCTCCACAGCGCCTTCCTCCTCGCCTTCGCCCTCCTCCTCGCCCTCCTCATCTCCCTCCTCTTCCGCATCAGACTCCTCGCCATCATCATCTTCAAGCTGGACATCGGCCTGACCACTACTGGAATTGCCACCTGGTGCACCATATATAGAATGTATCGACGACATGTATTCATCAATCGCTGGGCTAGCCTCTGCTGGAAGTGTTGGACGTAGAACTTCAATAAATTTCATAAATGCACTGTTTGCCCTAGCAGACTGTTCTGCCGTCTCTGTGGCCCTTTTCTCAGCTTTTTCTGCCTGTGCCCTAACTTGATGCAGCTCGGTGGAACTACAACTCGTACCTGAGGTAGGCCAATACCTCTTCGGGGCTATCCTAGGTCGGCAATGTACTCTGCCAGAATGATCATCTCCCAACACCTGATGTAAGTGATCAGATGGCCCAAAATTGTCTGCTTCTTGGGCATCGAGGGCCTCTAAAGCATCCTGTTACAAATATAAATATATTATTAAGTTACGAAATAGATATTAAAATATAAAATCAACAGATTAAAACTTACAATCTGCTGCTGAGTCGCTTCATTGACAGCACTTCCATCCTTTTTTCGTCTACTCGAGCAAAACAGTTTTTCTCGAGGCACACGTCCTTCAATATTTTGTACTTGCCTCTACAATGACATTGAAAACAAAAGTTATATAAAAATTTTAGCAAATGATTAAATAATTGAGGAAAAAAAAGAAAATGTAAGTCGTAATGAAAACTTATAAACAATTGTCATACCTGCTGCCTCTCATGATCCGACATCGTCGTGCGTCCTAGTGTATGGAGGTATTTTTTTGCATCAATGTTTTTTTTATTTTTTCCAGATGATTACTAAATAAAATTCGATAATGCAAAGGATAATATTAATGCAAAATTTGAAAGTTATTATTTAAATACCTCAAATGTAATTCATACCTTAAACTGGGTACTCGTCCAATGAGTAATCATCTGACGATACTGCTCTATAGGACAATCATCCACGACTGGTACCGCCTCTGTAACACCCCAAGATTTCATAGTGTGTTATTTCTTCAAAATAATTCAATAACTTGCACTACACGCAACACCGAGTTCAATTGCACCATGACTTACCAAAAAAAAGCCATTAAAAGAGGTTATGAATAGTATTAACTAAATTTTAAACTTTATAATTTCAGAATCCATATTATGAGTTTCTTAGTCATAATGCAAGAACAGATTCATTTTCAGTATTGCACTTTTATCAACTATTAGTGAAACCCTTTTAAATACAATATTTTAAACTTTTTGACTAAATGGAGACATCAAAAAATTTAAAATGAAACTTCCCAAGCTTCCACGGTACGCTTTCCTTTGAATAAAACAGTAGCGTGTGTTGTACGCAACTTCGAGTTTTAACACACACCACAACCAATCAAACTAGCCGTTATGAATAGTAATACCTACTTTTTAAAATTATATATATTTTATATTTTAAAATGGACTTCATCTTTGGATTCGGAATATCGAATTTAGCCTAAGGTGAAATTTTGGTACATTTCGGATAACTTTCATATTTTGATGAATAGTGAAAATTACTAAATTTTAATTAAAAACAACTTTTTTAATCAAAATAATTAATAGTGATAAATTATGAATTTGAGTGGTTTTAAAGTATATTTAGAATATATTTTTACAATTTAATATAATGTTGGTCATTAGACATAATTTTACAATTAAACCGAACATAAACAAGTGTCAATCTTTTGATAGTTATTATCTCTTAAAAACACGCTTTTTGTTTTGACAGCGGGAATTAATTTTAAATTAATTTCTACCACTTCTGTGTTTTGAATTTAGAAAAATGGATTACATATTTGTAATCAGGATGTTCAAATTGTGTAAATAGGTAACTTTTATTTTTAGACATTTTGAATAATTACTGCGGTAAATATTTTATTTACCATGGTTAAGGGTAAATCCGGTAAATAAGGGTTAAAAAATAATATTATAATAATACTAAATTACCCTAAAACGTGTCCTAACCCTATTGGTTGATACATGGTAGACCATGGGCATATTTGGGTCGATTTTGGGACCCCATGGATCCACTTGTAAGTGATAATGACACTTTATTTTAATTAAGTTAAAATGAATACAAAAATGACACAAGCATATATCTTTTAGAAAAACAATTGTTACATAGGGTTATATATGTTGGATTTTAGATTATAAATATTAATTAGAAATCTGAATATATTTACTACATAATGATATTTTATTTATAATTTTTAGACATTAAATAATTTATTTTATTTATGACACAATGATGATGCAGTAATTACTATAATAGTGAAAAATTAAAATAATTGATATTATAAATACCCAAATAAATATAATATGAAACTTTTAATGAATTAAACTAATTTTCTAGGATAATATGATATATTAGGATTGATTTAATTGACTTTGTTCGAAGTAATCAATCTGTTATGAGTTTCAAAAAAATCAACTATTGAATAGTGTCAAAATTGACATAAAAAAGTTCTTAAAACAAATATTATATTATTAATTGATATTAAATTCCTAAAAATCTAAGGTTCGGCCAAGAGACTTATATCATGATAGGTTCATCATTAAGGTACCACTTGGGGGTCTATTGGATGTATATAGTAAGTTTATTAACCATATTATATAAAAATACAAAGAGACATTGTAAAAGTGAAACTAATTAACTTAGAGTTAATACTTAAAGATAAGGTTAATATAAGTACCCAAACCTGTCTAAATTCTATTGGTTGAGTGGTTTTCGACCAATCCCCACCTTAAAATTTGAATAATAAGCTTTGGAGCCATTATAAACCGAATATAAATTTATTATAAATTAATATTTCTAGCTTTTCCAAAGGTGCCCCTCACCCCTCTTATAAAAGGGCACTCCTACTTCTCATTTCTTCACACCTTCAAAGCCTTTTGGTTCGGCCACACTCTGCCCAAATACTCTCCCAACATCCCTCACTACAACCTAGAGGCCTTAGTTTGATCAGAAAGCCAACCTAAGGAGCCCTTTTGATCAAATCAAAAGGAAGAACCCGAAGAAGAGGTAATGATTTCACCACCCTTCTCCAAGTTCATTTCTTCTTCCACTTCTTCTTCCTTTGTTCTTACCATTCTAAAATAATAACTCCAGTATCTCACATATACTGTGATGTTATTATAAATATGGTACAACCATATTCAGTATTCTATCCACCCTTTGAATAACATGTCACCATACGTGCGTACGTACGGCTTATCGTCTCCACGTAGTGGTGTAATTGTTATTCAATATAATATTATTTGGATGGGTATAATAATGATGTGTAACTCATGTAAATAATAAATATAACATGTTAATGATTCTGTATATATGATATACCATCCATTTATATATTATTTTAATATCAAAAGAATGATATTGTCGCTCGTGCGTACGTACGGACTACCGTCTCCACGAACGCGATGAGATTCATTCTCCATCATATCCATTCAAGTATAATTATCATTTGATGATTTAAAAATGATGTTTAAGGAATAGATATCATTCTGGATATGAATAAGATACAACAACCATGGCTTATGTAACAAAACATATAAAAGAAAATGAGTAAGTTAACTCCCGAAACGACGATAATTCTAAGATATTATTAACAAATCAATGTTAAAAGATCATATATGATATCATATTAATATATATGATTCTTGTATAATTTAATAACAACTATTTCACCATTATACAGGAGGTTAACCTACCCCAACCAAGGAAAAGTACAAGGTAAGGGTTTACTTTACAACCTCTTCATTATCCAAGGTTGTTTATACGTAATAATCTACTGGGATCTCTTTATCATCCACATCCATGTTTCTTAAAAATGTATTTCAAAACATTTTTACTATTTACAAGAATATGGGTTAAAGTCATTTATACCCTTGTTTGACTTTTTATAAGAGGTTTATAAAGGAATCTTTCCGTCGTTTTCAAAACAAGGTCCTTTTTAACCTTTTCGACAGAATTGAGGTAAGAATGTTTTTTTTAACTTATACGGCGGGTGCGGTTATTTTACGCCGTTATAAAATCTTCAAAGCTTTCCTTACAAGCTTATAAGATTATTTTTAAAGAAAATGTTTTATTTTATATGGATCTTAAATGATTTCAAAATAAAAGGATATATTTCTTTAAAAAGAATTTTGATTTCATCTATGTCAACATCCTTTTATGGATTTTAAGATTATTTGAAGTTGATTTATTATGATACAAAACTCCTATATTGTATTGAAGGTTTTGTGATATGTTTGACTGTGGATGTGCTATTTTTATACCATTCATAGTTTATTGTGAAAGTATTGACATTTCTTATGCTAGTTTTAATACGAATGTTTATGTTATATTTAAAACTTTTCATATGGGAATGCATTGGACTTAATAAGTGACGGGTGGAGCCTGCTATAGCTCCTCGATGCATCGGTAGGTCTCATGAGACAAACTAGTGTCTTGGCACAAGGCCTTGACAAAATCTTATTTGTAGTCTTGGCACGAGGCCTTGGCTATGTGGTTATGATAGTGTGGCATTATGCATTCCAACATTATGAAAGTGGTTATTGATTTTGCATGTGATTATTCGATTAGTAGAATATCCATGTGAACAAGTAAATGGCATTTTTTTCATTTTACTTTTGCCATACTATGTTGAAGTTCAAGTTTAAAAGGCTTTTGTTTTAGTAATTCATTGCCTTAAATGTTTATGCTTATTTTTTAATGTTCCGCTATATTGTTATCCTTACTGGGCATTTGAGCTCACCCCTTTTCTATGTTTTATTTTCCCAAGAAGTGAAGAAGTAAATTATGAATGACCTGCAGGGATATTATGTGGGGATATGAGTGTGGATTATGGAGACATTATGTTATTGTAGTAGTTTTTCATTTTATGATGTAATGTAAAACTTATGAATATATCTAGTGTTTCCAAGGCTAATAAACCAATCGGTCTTTCGAGATTTGATCTTTCTTGTGATCATGCCAATGTTACGAAGTAATGCACCGACTCTGGGTAACTGGGGTCGGGGCGTTATAGTTGGTATCAGAGGAAGTTTAGTACAAACCTTGGAAGCTAGATTTAGATAAACTCTGATTAGAGCACGTAGACCTAAGATGAACTTTGAGGATTAGTATAGAAGAACTTCCTAGAATTTTGGTATTGTAGAGATTTTGTGAGTTTTCTGAGCAATACATCCCTGTCTGGATACGAGCAGGTAGAGGCGGCTCTGGCACAGATGTACCTAGGGGTAAAACCCGAAAACACCGCTTTGAGCTAGACTCGAACGGGAACTGGTGCACGGCAACGGGCCTTGCTGCACTCTTGGTTACGACACTCCCGGGGGATATGCTTAGAATAACTCTCATTTTCTTTACAAATCATTTTGAAGGGTTTATGAGTATATACTTCCTTAAAGAAAACATTCTTATGATTATGGATTATATCCATAAATAGTTCAATTTATGTTAAGTGTTTTATAAGTATGGGATTATGTATTTTGATTCATAAACTGATCTAGTTTATGCCATTGTTTAGAAATGGCGCCCAGTAGAAGGAATGAGAACTCCGGAAATGCACATGATCCAAAGAGAAGGAAGGATCATATCTTTCATGGTCTTAAGCTAGAATTTATAAGAGAAATAGTCTCCCATGTATTATCATCATATGAAGAAATAATATCACGTATTGATAAGATAAGTAAAGAGATTACTGAGTCCTATGGCTTTGAAGGGAAGTAAGAGAAGAAAAGGATAGAAGAGAGAAAGATGGATAAAGGGAAGAGGGAAAAGAAGAATTTTCCCATATGTGGTAACTGTGGAAAGAAACACCCTGGAACTTTCCTGAAAGGAATGGGAGTTTGTTATAAGTGTTGAGGAAAAGGGCACAAAGTACGTGACTGCAAGGGTAAGAAAATGGTTTCAAATGTACAATGCTTCATTTGCAAGGAGTTTGGACACTACGCGAACCTATGTCCCAGTCATCAGACTATGACGCAAATGATGCTATTGGATAATAATCAAGTTATGATACTACCACATATGAAGAGGAATGATTAGAGTTCTTATGTTGATTATGTCAATTGAGTGTTGTATCAACAATGTACTTGTTATAATAATTATGGAGTATATAAGGATTGTACTGCAGTACTATTTCATTAAGGACTTGAGATTGTGTGGAACAAAGAAAAGTGACTCAATAGCAGGATAAATTTTTGGAAAATATATGGTTGAGAGAATGATAAACCATAATATAGTTCTGATACCGAGGTAGTGATTTTCGAATAATACATGATTATTTTGGAAAAAATATATTGGATATTCTTGACTACCTTGGAACTGATTAATGATTTGTATATTCCATCATTGTTGGGGTTTAAAACATTTTTGGATTGATGAAGTATATCCAGCATTCTATATGGAATAAGGGAGCATGACTGTAATCAATAAGGAATATGGTAATACATGATGAAGGTATTCATATGCTATTACGGGGTAAAAAGGATCTATATTATGTTTACCTTCCTTATAAATGTTAGACTGTGAGTTTGGACAGAAGTATTTTGGATAGTTCTAGTTTGGATTATTTTGGATTGCCATAAAAGGACAACCCGGAGGTCGGGCGGCAACCCGTCGCGTCCGGCAAGGCTGCGAGACTTGAACCCGCAACCGAAGGGCGACAAGGGTGTATCACCTACCACTGGACCATGAGATGTCCTGGATTAAATAATGTAGTTTTTATTAAAAGATCATGTATATGAATTATAAATTCGTTTATTTTGGAACCCTATACAAATAGTGTAAATAGAATTTTTTTTACATTCTATTATCTTTTAGAGTGAAAGATGAGTTTGTGGTAGAAATTTATTAATGGATAAAACTCTAATTATAAAGTAAGTATATCTCCTTATGATCTTATCCAATCTCATACATAAATTCCTCAATATTAAGAAAAGCAACTTTGAACAAAAATGTTTTCCTAGATGGTACCTTAAATCATCACTAATTTATGGCTTTGGGATTGTTGGCCTTTTTATAGTCATGTTCTCTACCACTCTCCATCAGATAATTGATGGTTAGATTTTTCTTCCATATCCATATTTTCCTACATGGAACCCTAGTATGTGTTATTTTCGGTAATCTTCATACTTTCAACTCTTTATTTTAAATAGAGGCCTCATTAATTCATTTTTCGATGTGGGATTTCAACTAGGATATTTTGAAACGTCAAAAATGTGTTATCCTAATACCCTATTTTTTGTTGAACCAATGGTATTTCAATTCATCATAGATTGATGAATTTAAGGAACTCAATTTTATACTTGTTTGTGATTGATGACCTCAATCACTACCTATAAATATTTACGTTTTTCCTCCGATTATATGTCTCCAATTTCCACCAATGTTCTCCTAATCTAGATCATAATTTGGTGGTGACCCTTTGATTTCTCTTTTCCTCATATTAAGACTAAATTTTAGTAACCCAATTTCCGATGTGGGTTTTCCCACAAATATATTTTCTACTTTCAACCTTTTATTCTCTAAGAACAATTTCAAATTGCGAGGACGCAATTTATTGAAGGAGGGGAGAATGTAACACCCCAAGATTTCATAGTGTGTTATTTCTTCAAAATAATTCAATAACTTGCACTACACGCAACACCGAGTTCAATTGCACCATGACTTACCAAAAAAAAAGCCATTAAAAGAGGTAATGAATAGTATTAACTAAATTTTAAACTTTATAATTTTAGAATCCATATTATGAGTTTCTTAGTCATAATGCAAGAACAGATTCATTTTCAGTGTTGCACTTTTATCAACTTTTAGTGAAACCTTTTTAAATACAATATTTTAAACTTTTTGACTAAATGGAGACATCAAAAAATTTAAAATGAAACTTCCCGAACTTCCACGGTACGCTTTCCTTTGAATAAAACCGTAGCGTGTGTTGTACGCAACTTCGAGTTTTAACACACACCACAACCAATCAAACTAGCCGTTATGAATAGTAATACCTACTTTTTAAAATTATATATATTTTATATTTTAAAATGGACTTCATCTTTGGATTCGGAATATCGAATTTAGCCTAAGGTGAAATTTTGGTACATTTCGGATAACTTTCATATTTTGATGAATAGTGAAAATTACTAAATTTTAATTAAAAACAACTTTTTTAATCAAAATAATTAATAGTGATAAATTATGAATTTGAGTGGTTTTAAAGTATATTTAGAATATATTTTTACAATTTAATATAATGTTGGTCATTAGACATAATTTTACAATTAAACCGAACATAAACAAGTGTCAATCTTTTGATAGTTATTATATCTTAAAAACACGCTTTTTGTTTTGACAGCGGGAATTAATTTTAAATTAATTTCTGCCACTTCTGTGTTTTGAATTTAGAAAAATGGATTCCATATTTGGAATCAGGATGTTCAAATTGTGTAAATAGGTAACTTTTATTTTTAGACATTTTGAATAATTACTGCGGTAAATATTTTATTTACCATGGTTAAGGGTAAATCCGGTAAATAAGGGTTAAAAAATAATATTATAATAATACTAAATTACCCTAAAACGTGTCTTAACCCTATTGTTTGATACATGGTCGACCATGGGCATCTTTGGGTCGATTTTGGGAGCCCATGGATCCACTTGTAAGTGATAATGACACTTTATTTTAATTAAGTTAAAATGAATACAAAAATGACACAAGCATATATCTTTTAGAAAAACAATTGTTACATAGGGTTATATATGTTTGATTTTAGATTATAAATATTCATTAGAAATATAAAAAGATTTCCTACATAATTATATTTTATTTATAATTTTTAGACATTAAATAATTTATTTTATTTATGACACAATGATGATGTAGTAATTACTATAATAGTGAAAAATTAAAATAATTGATATTATAAATACCCAAATAAATATAATATGAAACTTTTAATGAATTAAACTAATTTTCTAGTATAATATGATATATTAGGATTTATTTAATTGACTTTGTTCGAAGTAATCAATTTGTTATGAGTTTCACAAAAATCAACTATTGAATAGTGTCAAAATTGACATAAAAGAGTTCTTAAAACAAATATTATATTATTAATTGATATTAAATTCCTAAAAATCTAAGGTTCGGACAAGAGACTTATATCATGATAGGTTAATCATTAATGTACCACTTGGGGGTCTCTTGGATGTATATAGTAAGTTTATTAACCATATTATATAAAAATACAAAGAGACATTGTAAAAGTGAAACTAATTAACTTAGAGTTAATAATTAAAGATAAGGTTAATATAAGTACCCAAACCTGTCTAAATTCTATTGGTTGAGTGGTTTTCGACCTATCCCCACCTTAACCTTTGAACAATAAGCTTTGGAGCCATTAGAAACCGAATATGAATTTATTATAAATTAATATTTCTAGCTTTTCCAAAGGTGCCCCTCACCCCTCTTATAAAAGGGAACTCCTCATTCTCATTTCTTCACACCTTCAAAGCCTTTTGGTTCGGCCACACTCTGCCCAAATACTCTCCCAACATCCCTCACTACAACCTAGAGGCCTTAGTTTGATCAGAAAGCCAACCTAAGGAGCCCTTTTGATCAAATCAAAAGGAAGAACCCGAAGAAGAGGTAATGATTTCACCACCCTTCTCCAAGTTCATTTCTTCTTCCACTTCTTCTTCCTTTGTTCTTACCATTATAAAATAATAACTCCAGTATCTCACATATACTGTGATGTTATTATAAATATGGTACAACCATATTCAGTATTCTATCCACCCTTTGAATAACATGTCACCATACGTGCGTACGTACGGCTTACCGTCTCCACGTCGTGGTGTAATTGTTATTCAATATAATATTATTTGGATGGGTATAATAATGATGTGTAACTCATGTAAATAATAAATATAACATGTTAATGATTCTGTATATATGATATACCATCCATTTATATATTATTTTAATATCAAAAGAATGATATTGTCGCTCGTGCGTACGTACGGACTACCGTCTCCACGAACGCGATGAGATTCATTCTCCATCATATCCATTCAAGTATAATTATCATTTGATGATTTAAAAATGATGTTTAAGGACTAGATAGAATTCTGGATATGAATAAGATACAACAACCATGGCTTATGTAACAAAACATATAAAAGAAAATGAGTAAGTTAACTCCCGAAACGACGATAATTCTAAGATATTATTAACAAATCAATGTTAAAAGATAATATATGATATCATATTAATATATATGATTATTGTATAATTTAATAACAACTATTTAACCATTATACAGGAGGTTAACCTACCCCAAACAAGGAAAAGTACAAGGTAAGGGTTTACTTTACAACCTCTTCATTATCCAAGGTTGTTTATACGTAATAATCTACTGGGATCTCTTTATCATCCACATCCATGTTTCTTAAAAATGTATTTCAAAACATTTTTACTATTTACAAGAATATGGGTTAAAGTCATTTATACCCTTGTTTGACTTTTTATAAGAGGTTTATAAAGGAATATTTCCGTCATTTTCAAAACAAGGTCATTTTTAACCTTTTCGACAGAATTGAGGTAAGAATGTTTTTTTTAACTTATACGGCGGGTGCGGTTATTTTACGCCGTTATAAAATCTTCAAAGCTTTACTTACAAGCTTATAAGATTATTTTTAAATAAAATGTTTTATTTTATATGGATCTTAAATGATTTCAAAATAAAAGGAGATATTTCTTTAAAAAGAATTTTGATTTCATCTATGTCAATATCCTTTGATGGATTTTAAGATTATTTGAAGTTTATTTATTATGATACAAAACTCCTATATTGTATTGAAGGGTTTGTGATATGTTTGACTGTGGATGTGCTATTTTTATACCATTCATAGTTTATGGTGAAAGTATTGACATTTCGTATGCTATTTTTAATACGAATGTTTATGTTATATTTAAACCTTTTCATATGGGAATGCATTGGACTTAATAAGTGACGGGTGGAGCCCGCTATAGCTCCTCGATGCATCGGTAGGTCTCATGAGACAAACTAGTGTCTTGGCACAAGGCCTTGACAAAATATTATTTGTAGACTTGGCACGAGGCCTTGGCTATGTGGTTATGATAGTCTGGCATTATGCATTCCAACATTATGAAAGTGGTTATTGATTTTGCATGTGATTATTCGATTAGTAGAATATCCATGTGAACAAGTAAATGGCATTTTTTTCATTTTACTTTTTCCATACTATGTTGAAGTTCAAGTTTAAAAGGCTTTTGTTTTAGTAATTCATTGCCTTAAATGTTTATGCTTATTTTTGAATGTTCCGCTATATTGTTATCCTTACTGGGCATTTGAGCTCACCCCTTTTCTATGTTTTATTTTCCCAGGAAGTGAAGAAGTAAATTATGAATGACCTGCAGGGATATTATGTGGGGATATGAGTGTGTATTATGGAGACATTATGTTATTGTAGTAGTTTTTCATTTTATGATGTAATGTAAAACTTATGAATATATCTAGTGTTTCCAAGGCTACTAAACCAATCGGTCTTTCGAGATTTGATCTTTCTTGTGATCATGCCAATGTTACGAAGTAATGCACCGACTCTGGGTAATTGGGGTCGGGGCGTTACAGCCTCTAACTCAGTGCCAACTCTAGCACGCCAACCAATATACAGATCATGCTTGTAGGCTCTCCAAAGCTCGCCTAAATCCTTTAGACGTGCCAGTCGTGCACCCTCACCATCAGGAAAATTAAATCGAATCTGAAATCAAAATATTAATTCATATAAATACAAAAATAATTCATGGCATTAAATACAACATATTGTTTTACCCATATCTCTGCCTAAGCTCTATCTTTGACCTCATGTGGCAAATGTCTCCACGACAGCGGGCTGACGGGAATGATGTCGGAGTATTTGGCAAGCGTCGCCATAAAACTCCGACATTGCTGCCCTGTTTTCTAAACCATCTGATTGTCTTCATTATATTCCACCATAACCTGTGTGCGACGGTTCCACACCGAACACATGCATGTACGGCCCCGCCCCCGCCTCCTGTCAGTAGATGTATCTGTCATGAAAGAAAAACAAATATTTTATCAAAACATGTTATAATGAAAATAAATATTGCTATAAAAATTTGTTAGGGTTTTATAAATATACCTGCTCTAGTCTGATCAATGAGTGGCGCCGGATCCACAGAACCTGATGGAACTCCCTCTGGTGGAACAGGAGTCGAAGACGATGGAATATAAAAGCTCGGAGAGACAGAAGTAGAAGGAAAATAAGATGGAATAGCTGTATGACCTGATGCTGACTGGGGAGTGGGAATCATCATGGGATGTGAAAATGATGGGGCAGAAGATGCAGAAGGTAGCGAAAACATGGGAGGTCTAAATATCCCATGTGTCCCTAACGACACACCGGGATCAGAATGTGGGAAGGCTGAAATGTCAGTGGGAGGGGCAGGGTCTAGTCGGGCATGCGCAGCTCTACGTCCACCTCTGGTACGAACCCTCCTCGTACCACCGGCCTGAGTACTAGGACCAGTACTAGGCTCCTCGTCGAATAACTGTCGACGTAATGGTGGATCCTACAAAAAAGTTTACAAAAAAAATTAATCACATGACATTATATATTCTGTAAATATATATATATATATATATATATATTTGAAATAAAGTACTCACTGTAGGCACTAATGGTGGAATTCCCATCTCCTCCATCCGACGATTGTTCTCCGCCATTTTTTTTCTTTGTCTCTCTTCAATTGGCTTCATTTCCTGCATTGGAAAACAAATATGTAATTAATTAGAAAAAGAAAATTAATGTGTAAACCAAAAAACTAAATATATGAGGGAATGAGGGGATTCATTGGTAATTTAGCTATCAATTGTTTTAGAAGAGCTTGAATGAATTTAATAAAACATTCAAGTTGTAATGTTTACCAAGTTAGAAATATTGTTTGATTTGGTTTGAATAAAGTTCAATTCCAAATTAGAAAATGCAATTCAAATAAAACAGTAACCAATAAACATTGAAAATTCACATAACGGTCAAGTCAGCTAAAACATATTTGTGATAAATACTAAATAAATATGAATATTACCAACCTTAACAACCCAACTCGAGGTAAACCAAAAGAATTGAGAACATGGATGAATGATTCTATATATTTCCAACCACAACTTCAGGTTCACAATCAACTCTGACAATTGAGCTATTGGAGTCATCAAAAGATATAAATGGATTGGTTCCAATGGCAATAGGGACAATGTCAATTCCATCATCAGCATCATCAAAAATATGTCTTGGAATTACATTAACTATGACACCAAATTCAGGTTGAAGTTGATCTTTGACATAAAAAACTTGTTTAGCCATTGATGCCAACACATATGGTTCTTCAGTTGCAAGAGTGCGGGTCATATTAATTACTCGAAATCCACAATCATCAATAAATGTGCCATGTCTCGTCATCGAATCAAACCAATGGCATTTCATCATTGTGACTCGTCCATGAGAGTAATAATCCAATATTATTATTTTCTCAACGACTCCATAATAACCCACATTTTCAAGTCGCTGTCTACTATCTGATGCACTAGCATAACAATCTGTTGTGGCAGTAACCATAATACCATCATGTTGTGTTCTCATGTTTTTGGCTCGTTCAGTGACAATAAATATGTACCCATTGATAACAATTGATTTACAGTCACGAACCACGGTATTAGGACCAAAAGCCAAAGCTCTTATTTCCTCAGAGACAGAGTCAGCAGACAAACTCAATACCTGCAATATAAATGACAGTTAAACTTAAGTAAACATTGAAATAATTAATTTAAACAGTAATATTTTTACCTTCAATTTTAACCAAGTAGAAAACTCTTTGCTATGAAAAGTCTCTCACCTTCTCAAAGATAAAGAACGATGCTTCCTATTTATCATTGTTTTATGTTCCCTATAGATAAAAAAATATGAATAGTTTAACAGATATATATGTAAGATATACATATTCAATTTTTTTACCTGATATAGTCATCGAACAAATCACAGTTGAACAAAACTGTGCGATGTGCCATCTCCCGCTCTTCATGGCTTAATGTATTCAATGTATATGATCCAGGAATTCCTCCTGTTTGAGGAAGTGGTGGAAAACTGGGTTCAATTTTCTCATATTGTTCTTCTTCATTTCTCATTGGTCTGTTCATTCTTGTAGTAAGATCAGACAAATACATTGAACAGAAATCCATACATTCTTGAGCTATGTAACCGTTCACGATAGAACCTTCGGGATTATTCTTGTTTCGAACATAAGACTTTAATGTGAACATATTTCTTTCAGTTGGATACATCCAACGAAAAGAAATAGGTCCTCCGAGAAGTATTTCAGTTGGAATATGGACAGTCAGATGCAGCATGCATGTGAAAAATGATGGGGGAAATATTTTCTCCAACTCACACAAAATTAATGGGGCATCTGTCAACATTTTTTGCAAGAAAGACTTGGAAAACTTCTTAGCACAAAGATCTCTAAAAAAATGGCACAACCGAATAACACCCACCCTTACATTATTGGAAAAAAGATGACGGATTGCTATTGGAAGCAACTCATGCAGTAGAACGTGATAATCATGAGTCTTCAAAGATTTTAGCTTCAACTCTCTTCTGTTGACCCATTTAGATATGTTGCTTGAATAGCCATCAGGAACTCTAATAGTCTCTAATACTTCCAAAAATTGTTTTTTTTCAGTAGGTGTCATCACATAAGAAGCACATGGAAGTTTCCATTTATTTTCACTGATACGCACAGGATGCAATTCTGGTCTGATGCCCCAATCCACCAAGTCATGTCGAGATCGTAAATCATCTTTTGTCTTCCCCTTGACATTTAGAAGAACTGAAAGCAACATTTCACATATATTCTTCTCAATATGCATTACGTCTAAGCAATGACGTAGCAAATTGGTTGACCAATAAGGCAAATCAAAAAAGATACTCCTCTTCCTCCAATTGTAACAGGTTTCTGTGGAAACATTCTTTCTCTTTCCAGATTTCATTTGACCCTTCCCGAACGAAAAACTGAAATCTTTCAATTCATTAAGCACATCAGTTCCAGACATACGCTGAGGTGGATCATCGGTCTCTATAGTATTATCAAATCTTCGACGATTCATTCTATATGGATGATCCTTTGGCAAAAATCGTCGATGTCCCATAAAACTGAAACTACAATGATGTTTCAGTCTTCTGGATCGTGTATTCTTCATACAAACTGGACATGACAATTTTCCCTTCGTACTCCATCCAGACATCATTGCATAAGCCAGAAAATCATTGATTGTCCACATAAGCGCATCGCGCATCTGAAATATGTCTTTCGAACATGCATCGTATGTGCGCACACCCACATCCCAAAGAAGTTTCAACTCTTTTATTAAAGGTTGCATGTATACATCAATATCAATGCCGGGATCAGAAGGACCAGATATGAGTATACTCATGAAAGTGAAAGATTTTTTCATACACAACCATGGGGGAAGATTATAAATGTGTATAAAAACTGGCCATGTGCTGTGCGAAGTAAGCATCTGCCCAAACGGATTAAAATCGTCACATGAAAGACCCAGCCTCACATTACGCACGTCAGCTGCAAAATCAGGATGTCGAGCATCAAATCTCTTCCATGAAAATCCATCTGCAGGATGAATCAACTCATCATCAGTCTTCTTTCTCTCGGTATCATGCCATCTCATTTTTATTGATATGTCATCAGACATAAAAAGATTCTGGAGTCTGGGGATCATTGGAATATGCCACATTTCTTTCTGTGGAATGCGAGATGGTGTTCCATCAGATTTTGACTTCCAGCGGGATGTGCCACATTTTATACATTCATTTAGTTCAGCGGTTTCCTCCCAGAATAAACTGCAATCTTTCGGGCAAGCATGAATTTTGTTTCTTGAAAATCCAAGTTCCTAAACTAACTTCCAGGCCATATAGTGGTTTGAGGGAATATCTGCATCATCTGGAAGTAAATCCTTCAAGAGGGTAAGAATGTAATCGATTGCTGTATTAGAAATCCCATACATAGTTTTCCCATGAAATAATCGGATTAAAAATTCCAGCTTTTTCATTTTATCGCATTGTCGATATACTGGAGTCGTGGCAGCATCATTCAATTTTTTCACCTTATCAATATCATCATTTTCTCTAGATGCATCAGCTGTCCTCATATCGAAGTCTTCTTGAGTCGAAATCCTTTCTTTTTCATGATGACGAATAAACGGAAACCGATCATCTAACAAATTCTCCATTCCAGTCTTTTCATTTCGATCATCACCAATTTGAGATTTCGTTTTCTCCCCATTGTGATACCACAGAAAGTAGTTTGCTTGAAACCCATTTTTGGTTATGTGGTAGCTGACTTCTTCATGGCTCAACCAAGGTCTACCAACACAATTGGAACATAAGCAGTGTATGCGACCACTATCTGAAGCATTGTGAAATGCAAAATCTATAAAGCTCTCTAAATTGTTTTGAAAATCGTCTGAGATCCGATCGGTTTCATACATCCAACTTCTGTCCATTCTGTAAAAAGAATTTATATAAGTCATTTTTTCATAAACAATTCAATAGGAATTAACTATAATAGAAAATACATTTATGTAAACGATAAAGGAAGAAAATAATCAAGGTATCAACTACACATGTCAAAAAAACATACAAATGTGTTATTGAAAAAAAGTAAAACCAACAAGAACTTAATGTGTTATATCACATAACAGCATGACTCATCCCATAACCATATTAGTAGGGTATCATGAACATGAATAACATCAACCTTATGCCATCCTCCTACCCTACATGATCCCAACCACATGCCACATCTTATTATAGCCTTATCACATCACACCTCACCGAAAAACACTAGGGAAATCATAGTACATCTCACCTGAAGACACATGGACAATCACATCGCATCTTGCCTAAAAACACATGGTCAGTCACTTTTGAAGGAAGAGTAGGGAAGACATGGTAGCTATCCAAAGATATAACCACCATCCTAGATATTAGAAAAAATACTCATAACTCAAAACCTCTGATCGTTGGTAAGTTTATCCAACTCTGGTTGGGAATGTGTAGAAATAACATAAAAATACATGATATATATATTGCACAAAATACTAAACCTATGGGTTCACATTAACTACATAATCACACACTTCACTACTACCATAAAACACAAAAACCACACCCCCACCACACAAGACACATAGCATTGGAATATAATTCTACATTCAATAAGTCTATCTATGGAATTATCATAAGAATCCATGTATCAATTGGAATATAATTCTACATTCAATAAGTCTATCTATGGAATCCCTCCCTTGGATCCATGTATCACCCATGGCTTAATCAATATTCAAAGAAATGAGTCTATCCGTGGAATTCCACTGTGAATCCATTTATCACATAAAGCGTATAAGTTAATAGAAACAAGATTATATACCTGGCATCCTAATAGAATCCATGTATCACTATTTACTATTAATCATTTAATGAATTCCATTTCATTTAAACAATTCATTAAACATACCAAGGTAAAAAACAAAGGTATTTAATACAACTCACCTCAAAATGGCGACTCAATCAAATAATAACCTGAAAAGAATGAAGCTTCATTTACTCATGTTGTAATGACAAGATAATGAGATTCCCTTGCTTAATCAATTAATTCCATATCATGGTCTCAACATAACTCATAATGGCTATCAATTCAATGAAAATTCAAGCACTCACATGGGAATTTTTAATAGAACACTCCTAACAAGACTATAAAGATATCACATGCATTAGTTATAATATATCTAACATGGTAACATAAAATATAAGATAAATTCAATCCAATTTCATAGATTCATAGCATAGTCTCTACTTTACTCACATTGGCAAGGCAATACAATTAAAACATGTGTTAAAAAATAATTGGCATTCATGTGTTAAAAGGGGAATGCAAACCATAAAATACCCTTAATTAATTTAATTTACAATTCAATTCAGAAATCTAACAATCAATTCGATTTATATAACCTTTCACAAATGAAATCCCATGTTCAAGGGGTAAAATCCAAAAAGGAATTTTCAAGAAAACTCACCCTTAGGCAGGTTCGGCCGGCAGTAGCTCCAAAATCGCCTAAACTGATGGGAAAAATGAAAATACGTTTAAATACTATCCAAACATTTGAATATGTTTTCAGATAAAGAAGAAGAATAACCTGAAGAAGAGCTGGAAGATTCAAGGTCCGGCTGTCAGTACCTCCAAAATCGCCTAAATCGGCTGCTGCTCCCGTTTTAGGGTTGTGTATCGCGAATGGGGGAGAGAACAGGCAGCTGGGAATTTGGGGAGAACCTTTGCCAACGGTTTTTTAAAACCGTTGGCATATGCATATCTATCCCAACGGTTCTCTAGAACCGTTGGGAAAAACCTCCCCAAAGCATACCTCTATCCCAACGGTTCTCATGAACCGTTGGGAAAAGCTATCTATCCCAACGGTTCTGATGAACCGTTGGCAAAAACCTGGTAAAAGGCATCTATCCCAACGGTTCTCATGAACCGTTGGGAAAAAACCTCCCAGGGAACATCTATGCCAACGGTTCTAATGAACCGTTGGGAAAAACCTCCTTTACCAACGGTTCTATGAAACCGTTGGTATGTAACTGTGGGGAAAAACCCACATTCCAGTAGTGCCCTTTTGGAAATTGCATCCTCAAAATTTTAAAATTGGGCTTGGAAAGATCATTTAAAGTCCCACATTGGAAAAAGAGTCAATAAAACTATCACTTTAAAAGAAAGAAAAAGAAACACAAAGGTTAACCAAGATAACATATACTAGGATTCCATGTAGAAAAAAATTGATATGGAAGAGAAAACAAACCATCAAGTTCTGATGGATAGTGATAAAAAACATGATTAGGAGAAATTTAACCATTAGAAAATCAAAAAATTGTGATCTATTAAATGGTCTTCGATTACCCAGTAATAAAATTAAATGGACAAGGTTTTTATTTTAAGTTCATTTTCATTATGTTTAGAAATTATTTTACTACTAAAAATAAGAATGTAGGGAAATATACTTACTTTTTCAAGTGGTGTTTCATCCTTTAATATGTTTCTACAAAAAATATTATTTTCTTCAAATTATGAGTATTCAAGATGACTTGGTCACACCTAAAATGCTAGAATCAACTTCTAGAGTATCACATAATCCAAAAAATATGAACTATATATTTTCCATATCTTTTGACAACAACCAAATCCCAAACGTTTAGTACAAGATCAGATAATCTCCAAAAATAATAAACTTTTACAAAAAGAAAAACTACTCTTAATATCCCAATTTTTTCTAATGATACCAAAAGTTCAACAAAGACCATTAAAAAAACGGTGGTCCATGAATTCTTCAAAGTAACCCAAACTAAGATTGTAACCCAAAACTCAGAAGGATTTAATCACATAGTATTCCATAGTAAATCGTAACATTTATTTCCAAATAAAATAGACTACTCTTAATGTCTCATATTGGAGTGTAATTAACCAAATCACATATTCTCTATGATAGGTTAATCATTTCCATAAACAACCCAAATCACCATATTTCCATAATAAAAACATAGATTCTCCCAAAATAAAATTCCACCATTACTCATCAAAAGAAAAGATAATTATTCCTCGAATTAACATTTTCATATATCAAACATCTGAGTTACACATACTATAAAAAGTCTTCCAATGTAATCCCATGATCAAAATAGACTTAATAATTTTAAGCATTTAATTATCTTAAAATATACCATAACTCTAGAATCCCTTATATGCTGACTTCTTACTCATTCAACGTTCTATATGATCCATTAACCATTATTTACCAACTTATTTTGAAATAATTCTTTCATACAAAAAAATCATGAATCATATCCTAAGATTCAATAATGTCGAAACATATGTTAATATATAATCCATACATTTCATTGGTCATTGTTAGTTTCTTCATCCTCAATTAGAATGGCATTAGGTATTGGTAAACATATATTTATATGATCTTGGTGATCCCATTCCTGAAACTTCTCTATAGGAAATCTGTTTGTATAATGTCCATGCACACCACATTTAAAACTTTAAATTTATCCCTCAGAAAAAAATTATTTCACTTTCCTAGAGTCAATTAGATGCTTCATTTTTCCACTAAAGGTTCATGCTTTATGACCTTCATTACCACATATATAGCATCTTCCCATCCCTATGAAGAATTTTCATAGGTGTTTTTTTCCACATCCTTGACACATAAGTTTTTGAACATACATACCATTATGATTATTACCTGAACTTCCATAGGGATTTTTTCCTCGCATATATGATTCATTATAAAAATCACCAAGGTTAATGTTTTCAATCATGACTCTAGATAGTTGGTTGAGAATAACCACAAGAGTTCTCATTGCGTCTCCCATTTCATTCAGTTTCTCATTCAGAAACCCATCATAGTTTTATTCACATCCACTATTACTTGTGTGCCTGTTAGATCCATCCATTTAATAAAACCTAAAAGTTAAGTGTGAGTATATCAGTAAAATAATCATATAATAATATATTAGTAGGGTAAATACTAAGATAGGCTCATTCATGTTATCTTAAACTCATTAAATTTATCTAAAAAAACTATGACTCTTTCCAATATGCTAACCATTATGGTAATTTCACTTATGATTAAATAACACCCTAACCTCTAAAGTTATCTAAACCAACCTCTAATACCAACTATAACAACTCGGTCATAAAAATAAAAAAATCTTTAATTATTTCAAGAATTCACATTGAGGATATTTTTAGGTTTAGAGTTTTAGAGAATTAGGCCATAACTATTACAAAAGAACATTAATATTACATGTAGTCAGTACTACTTAGTATCCATTTTTCATAAAATAAAAAAATCTTGAAAAGAAACATTTCTAGTTCCTTGTTTAAGATAGCATGACTTTTCCTTGATCCCATCCTTGGCCCTATTCTTATTTATGTCCTGTGGAAAACATTTCAAAAACATGAGATGAGCATAAAAATCTCAGTAAGGGTTATTAAATAAGGAAGGAAAACATTAGGCCATAAATAAATACAAATCAATGAAACCAATACTTTTCAATCATAACATACCTTACAAAATCATAAGATTTATGAATAACACACAGAAATAATAAATCATAAAGGTAACTTATGGTGTTCATAACATACTTACATTGTAGCTATCAAAACTACATAGGGAGTCACATTTGGAATACCCATCACATTTTATTCCTGAAATCTCTTAGGAGAAACATTAATTTTTACCTCCGTCACATTACCCAATGCATTGGAGAGATATCTCGGGCTCACCTATCCTAGTTTTATCAAAAAACCACCCATATACGTAAACAATGCCCAATAACCATAAATTATTCATAACGCATAACACAAGAATAAAGTAAAGATAACATTTCCACATTCTAATCACAATATATCAAATCAGGATATTGAAATAAACAATGATTTATCAAACCATTTTCCAAACCATTTATTCCATTTAATAAAGATAATTTTTGAATCGAAGTGTCCCATACCTCTTTGAATGTTTTAATTAATTATCATTTGAAAACATTAATATCATTATAAATAAATCCTAAAAACCATTTTTAAAACATGTACATTAATGATAATTATTTAGAAGATTAAATATTTAAAACATTTAAAACGATATTTTAGTTATATAGTTTTTAACAAAATGAGAGACGCTTGAATACAAATGATTGAAGAATAGCATTTAATCAGAAATTTATAATATCATGAGAACAAAGGTATTGATGATATAATATTCTAATGGATAGTATATACACCACATAATAGTGAATTAGTGCATAACAACAATGAAGTCTCAAGGTAATGCAAATTGAGACGAAATCCCTTATAAATACTGTATCCTTAGATTAAGGATAAATAAATTACGTAATAATGTGTGAAAAATAATAATAAACTCATTATAAGTGGATATTAAGTGTGAAAAATTCATATTTTATTCACACATATTCATATCATGACATAATCAAGAAGTAGAAGTGTAACCCAAAGAATTGAAATTGGGTTAAGAAGTTGTCTTATAGAAATTCGACAACCTAACGTCGTCACTTTAAAAAATCAGAAAATGAGTTGATGAGAGAGAAAAGGATATCTCATCACATGGAAATAAAATTTAAATAAATAAGGATATATAAGAATATATCCCAATATAAGAATATGAAAATTAAAAGACACAACAAAAAGATGTCTTTTAGAAAGAGGAGGGTGAAAGGTTCCCTTACCGATTTGGTAACTTACGAAATGTACACCCCATGAAAGAAAGATCAAACAATGAATATTTAAATACCCAAAAATTTAAGTATATAACACAATTAATTCAGTAATGGGAAGTACATAAACTAATAAAAAGGAAATAGTGGAAATATAGCATGAATATCATAGGAATAAAAAGTGAGATGAAAATCCCATACCACGTTGTATTCAATCAAGTCGTATGACCAAAAGAAAAAAACAACCAAATTATTCACAAAATAAAATGAATATAAATATTATCATGATAATATATATCACATTTAAGTACAAAATACACCACATGCAATAAATTAATGGCGAACAATGGAAATCTCACAGAATTAAAAGTGAGATAAGAAACCCCTTACCTCGTGTCTGACTTGACTAGTTTGTTCCTTGTTATTCCTGAATAATAAACTTAAGTTAATTTATACTTGATTAAGAATACTTTTTAATGTTTATTATTCCTTTTATATAACATATTACTATTTTATAAACAATATTTAATCATTTAAGTTAATAATAGTCATTTTGTCGATATTTGGTACTTGAGTAAAAAATGAACACCTTATAATTACAAGTTGTCCATGTGGTCAAGAGTCCATTATCTAAAAAAATGATATTCGTGATTTAGATATCATATATATCATATATATCCAGTATATATATGTATTTATAATAGTACATAACATTTGGAGATAAGAAATGAAATGAACCATTCATGGAGATGGTAAGCCCTACATACGCATGAACAATACTTTCATTTGTATTTCATATTTTAATTGAATGAAAAATTAATGATACATAGTCATATTATAATTCCATTATAATATCATATATTATTTCAATAACTCCATCCTTTATATGTCCCACGTATGGTATGAACGATTCATATCACTTTGAGGGGCGGTAGTCAGCACTTCCTCAAATGAAATTATCGTGTTTACTCATAATGGAAACCATAAAGGTATGATATAAATTAAAAATACAGAAGCATAAAGAAAACATAAACATAATATATATCATATATAAATAATGTTCCATCATAGTGGCCAGCATAAGGGGAGGTAGGAGATAATTGAACAATCATCGTTTCGTGAGGTGTTAGTTTGTCACCCATAGAAACAGTATGTTCTTTACCCATTATATGGTGGTGTGTGTTAGTGTAGTTAGAATAATTCTCATAAAAACATCCTAGTATATTTTTCATACTTGATTTGTTATAAAATAATGTAATTAAAAGAGTTTATGGGTTGGATAAGTAAAATAAAAGAAAATAATTTAAGAGAATCTGTTACCTTTAATTCGGGTAACACCCTTTGGTTTGAACCAAAAAGACATTTTGAAGTGCCTTATGCCTAAGGTAAGACTTCTAGTAGAAATAGAGAGATCTTGAGAGATTATTTGAGCAGGTTTTTGATGATCCAAGTGGCTTGAGATGTGTGAGGAATGGGTTAGAATTGCGAGCTTTTTATAAGGTGGAGGAGGGGCTCTTTTGGGAAGTGTGAAATTATTATTTTATTACATAATTATTTCCATTTTCTAATGCTTGAAAACTTATTAAAGTCAAATATAAGATGAATAATGGTCTAAATAAATTAATCCAATAATAATTTGATAGGTTTTGAATGTTATTTTAATATTTATAATCTTATTTATTTAAATCATTTATTAATGAGGTAAGTACTGCAACATTTTTGTATCATAAATAATTTAATTTATTTGAAGTCTAAAAATTGTAAAAAAATACCATGATGTAGAAAATATTCTTAGATTTTCAATGAAAATTTATAGTAAATAATAAATCTTATATAACCCCATGTAAAAATTAATTTACTAAAAGATATTTGTTTATGTCATTTTTTTTCTTTACATTAAATTAATTAAAATAAAGTGTCATTATCACTTTTAAGTGGCTCCATGGGGTCCCAAAATCGACCAAAAAATTACCATGATCGGTCATGACTCATCCAATAAGGGTATGATAAGTGTTAAGGTAATTTTTTATTATTATGATATTCTTTTTACCTTGAATTACCCTATTTACCTTTAACAGTGGTAAATAAAAGTCAAAATATACTATTCACCAATTTTTTTTGAATCTTAATGAACCATATTTTACTTACTAATAACAACCATTTATGTTGGATTTTCAATATTCAATTTACAGATGCAGTAAAATTTCATTTAAATGAAAACCATTTTTTTAACTACTACTAAGTGGTTTCACTATTCATCAAAAATTGATGTTTTTTAGAGAAATACAAAAAATTTAGCCTAAGATATATTTGATATTCTGAATTAAAAAATTATATCTATTTTAAAAAATTCAAAACATAGAAGTTGGATTTATTAATTTAAAATTAATTTCCGTTAAAACAAATAGCGTGTTTTTAAGAAACAATATCTATCAAAAGTTTGACACTTGTTTATGTCCAATTTCGAAGTGAAATTAATTAAAACTACCACCATTAGATTAAATGGTAAAAATATAATCTAATTAAACTTTAAAATTAAATAAAAATATATTCTAACCATATAAATAAATTATATTAAAAACAATATTATATTAAAAATATAAGATTTTTCCCTATTCATTAAAAAATGAATTTTAACAGAAAATACAGAAATTTTACCCAAGATAAATTTTAATGTCCCAATTCTAAAGAATAATTTTATTTTTTCAAATAGAACATATAAAAGTGACCAAAACTATATTTAAAGAGTGTTCTCCATAAAAAGGCAGTAAATCAACCTTTTAAAGAATATAGTGTATTTTTGCTTAAAATCAGATTCATTCACATTTCAAGCCTCTAAAATTTATTGGATAAATGTAAAAACATTTAACAAACATATATATTCAGGTTGTTGTTATTTCTATTCAATCCCTCCAATACAATGGTTATGCATTAACTATCATGAAAAATAAAAATATTATATTATTAGTGTGCAGCGTAAGATTTCAATGAAACCCATTATTGTGTATCGGGTACACCATCGAACATAACATCTCCTTTAGATTAAAATTAATACTTAATCCAAAAATATTAATAAATATTAAAATGTCATGTTCTTTATTTACCTGGGATGTTGTGAAGATATATCATAAGTAATATATAAAATGAAATATATTGTAACACCAAAAAAATCTAAAATAAGAACATTTTATTTGATAAAATATGCGATACAAAACACTAATATTAACAAATCATGAAATATATTTCTTTAAATGTTATCTCTTCAATAGTTTAAGGGACACACAAGCTCGATTCTTAATGAACCATAGTATAATATGTCATTATAACTTATCTGTTAAAATGTAAGGTATAAATAGTAATAAATAAATTCTAAAAATAATGATTTTCTATTTATTAGACATAAAATAATAGTCATTTAAAAGATTAAGAAATGTCTTCAAAAAAATTTTATTTTTTCTAAAAGATCGTTTAATCGTAGTCTGCACACATAATTTAAAATTAATTTTTACCACTTTTAGAAAATTTATTTGAAACAATAAATTTAATTTTTGAAGTCATAATATCAAAATTATACTAGGGTTGATTTTTTGGATTCTTCTAAAATATTTTATTTTTTGATGAATAATGAAAAATATTGAATTTTAATTAAAAAAACCTTTCCGTTTAAATAATTTATAGTGTTAAATAGTATTTGTAAATAGTTTTAAAGTAAAATTAGTTCAATTTTATATAAATTAATCCAATTTAGTTCATTTCAAAAAAATTTATATTGAATTTTGTTATAAAAACATTTTAAACATTTAAACATTTTCTATTTGGAAATATGCTTTCGAATAGCATCTACGTGATTAATTTTAAATTAAAAATTTTAAAATTTTGTGAACTAAATTTTTAAAAATTGATGAAATATTTTTGATAATAATAATTTATAGTTTTTGATAATTTTATCTTACTTTTTGAAAAAAAATTAGTGGAAATAGTAAAAATTATTTACCGCGGTTAAGGTAAAAGTGGATTCATGGAGGGTTAAAATAAAAATATTAGGTTTAAAATGAACTAAAAACGTTTTGAGAAGATATTTATGGCCATATATTGTCCCTATAGTTTATAAGTCTTGATACTACTTCATTTTATACCCTTTTGAAATGTGAACAACTTGGGTACACCTTTTTCTTCTAAAAAGATTACCAGTGTGCCACTCACCTCACTTATAAAAGGACACCCCCTCTTCTATATTTTTAAAACCATAATAACATTTTGGTTTTTCCAACACCTACCAAAATTACTCCCAAGATTTCCTTCTCTCAACCAAGAATCATTATTTTTGCCATAAATTGAACCTAGGAAGGCCTTTAGTGCAAACCTAAGGAGGATACTCGAAGGAGTGGTAACGTTCATCCACGAGAGTTTTTATTTTACTTCTTACTACAACTAATTAAATTATTATTAAACCTTTATGTTATAATAAAATATGTATATTAAATATAATTAGATATATTTATGTTATTGGAATTACTTATAATTATCCCCTCTTCTATCAAATGGGTTATGAAATCATCGTTCGTGTGTACGGGAGACTACCTCCTCGTGAATCGATGTAATTTGATTTTCAATTAACACCATTAATGGTTGGGTATTATGATGGATATTAAGTATATATGATAATTATAACATAATTATACATATATATCCATTATATCATATATATATTTTTAAATTCCATTTCTTATGGGATACGATAACATCACTCTTGTGTATGTCGGACTATTGTCTCATGAACCAATGTGATTAATTTTACACTAACGAATTAAATGGAAGGTTATAATGATAAATTTGATTAATATATGTGTTGTAAAATATATTATTATGATATTAATGACTTATTTATCATTTTTAAAGGATACAGTTTAATTTTTTTCTTACACTAAAATACGATAATGTCGCTCATGTACGTGTGAACTACTGCCTTCACCACGCGATGTGAATATATTTTCATTAACACCACACATGGATGATATATATAAGAATATATAAACAAATAATATGACATTTATCATTTTATTATAATTATAGAAATAAAAAAATATCACTTACCTCTTTTTCATGATGATCATTGAAAAATGTAGACGTTACTCAAGCGTATGTACAAATACCATCTCCCTAATTGTAACACAATTCATTTTTCATGAAAATATTTCATGATTTAGCTTAATATATATATATATATTTAAATAATGAACTCTTAGGACAATACACACCTTTTCAAGTCAGTTTTGACACATAAGTCGAATATCGTCAAAAAATTCAATGTAAACTTAAATTTTTTAAGTAATCTTATATAAAATGGTAATAAGTGAAATAAAAGGAATAATAAAATTGAAAAATAGTTTTAATATATTAAATAATAAACATATTTTTATTACTCAGGAGGATAAATAACACACATGAATAGTTTGACTCAAGGTAAGGGATTTATAAACTCAATTTTCATTCATTGTGTTAAACTTCCACTTCATTATTTATGTCATGATATGATTAAATTTTTAATGAAATTTGAATATTTTATATTGTATTTCCATTTTTTATGTTGATTTACATTTGATACACACAATCAATTAATATATTAATCCCCACTTCAATGATATGATCTTTTTCAGAGATTTTGTCTCAATTTCATTTCATTGAGGTATATTATAATGATATACAGCTAATTTATTTTAAAGGTTGTATATACTACCCCTTTGACATGTAATATCATGAATCATTATTAATTCATGGAATTTTTAGTTTTAATTTGAATTATTTCATCCAAAGGTATTTTACATATGAGTTACCAAGTAGTAGGGGTGATTGTAACACCCCAGAATGATAAAGGGTTAAATGACTAAATGATATGACTCATGTCAACAAGGTGCACCTTCCTTTTCGGAAGCCTACCTGATTTGAACTCCACAGTTAAGCATGCTTGGCCTGGTGTAGTGATTAGGATGGGTGACCTTCTGGGATGTTTCCCAGGGTGTGTGTGAGTGAGGACAAAGCACACTAGAAAGGACAAGTGTTGGCCTATGGGGACTATCATTAGCCAGATGACCTATTTGGGCACATGGGTGGGCCCCAGGGTGGGGAAAACATGTCTGTGGGGAAAATGGTGGTACCTGGCGGGCCAGGACTCGACGACCATGTTAAGGCATGGTGACTGTGCTGTCATTGGGACCTAGTTGTCACATAATTAATTTCATAACTCAATTTATTTTAGTTAGGTTTTATTAATTCTTCATCATATTTTATATTCTTGGATTATGTGTGAAACGAATTTTTATTATCTTATGTTTTATTTATACTTTCTTTATGTGGATTTAAATACAAATAATCAATTCATTTACTAATTTTCACTTCAACATTATGATCATTATATGGGTTTGTTTCACAATCTCATTCTCATCGAGATTATTTATTCTTGAATTTAAGCTCAAAGAAATTATATGATAAATATATAATAAAAAAATATCATAATATTACCCCTTATTTATTCATGATATTTTCAAGTAATAATAACTTTTCAATATTTTGTACCTAAAATAATTGGGAAAATGTTCTTAAGAAAACCTGAATTCATTTTTGTCTTTGGTCAGAAATCTATTTTCATCCAAAACTATGTTTTCAAAAAAGCTTTTAATGTTTTAAAAATTATTTATTAAAGATTTATTTACCCATTTTTTAATTTTCTATAATTTTTTAGAAAGGAATCTTTATGACTTTTTCAAAACAATGCACGTTTGACTTTTACTAGAAATTTGAAAGGAATACTTGTTTTAAAGTATATGACATGAACCAAAAATCCATCCATCGTGACCACTAAATTTTTTAAAATATTAATTTATAAGTTTAAAAATTTATTTTTAAATAATATAATTATCAAATAAATTTGCGATCTTTTAGTTTTAAAAATTGATTTTCAAAAAGAAAAGGATATTTTTCTCAAGAATATTTTTAAATATATTTTTATGGTATTTATATTCATCAATGAAAACAACCCTTTATTCTTAATCTAATGGGTACATGTTGTATTGATACCACCCTTATTAGTCCTATAGAAGGTTTAGGATCATTTTTACCAAGTAAAGTTTTAACATTCACTTCCCTCATTCATTTATGTAATCATTAACTTTCCCTTGAATTATTCAATTTCCCATGGATAATAAATTTTCCCTAAATATCCATATTATTTATCATGGATATGTTTATTTATTAAGTCTTATATAATTTATACATACAATATTCTACATTGAAAGTTAATTTTTTATCTGGGGAAATATTGATAAATCTATATTTCGTACTCAAAACAAATATTTGACGATAAAGCACATTATTCACGAGTTTAATAAATTATTTGATATATGAGGAATCTTTTTGGACATAAAGTCATGGGTGGGGATTGGTTATAGATAACCCATTGAAGCATTGGAAGTCTCATGATACAAATCAGTTGGTCAGAATTTGTTAAATGGGTTTCTACCCATCAGTTTTAAACATTCTTGAGGGTGGATCCTGAAAAAAAAGAAATCATGTTCCTGGGAAACATGAAACCAAATAATTAAGATATTCCTTCACTAATAATTCAGTTATTATTATCCTTGATATATTATATATTATATTATTTTTAGATACATTTCATTCTCATTTTATTATTTAAATGGTATTTGTGTTTATTTATTTAAATTTCCATAATTGTTATGATTTATCTGGTTATGATAGTAATGTTATTAATTAAATAGCATGTGTTTTTAGTTATTTACCTTTCCATATTAACTATAAAATTCAAATAATTTAAATTTAATGTGTATTTAATTATTTACCTTTCTATGTTGATTGCAATCATCGATTCATGATGGATTCCATTTTACTTTACCCTTACTGAGCATTTGAGCTCACCATTATTTTATTTCCTTTAACAATAATCAATGAATTTTACTATGATAAAATGAAATAATATGATAGAGGGAATAATTATATTATAGAAAAAACAGTTATTTTTTAATTTGTGTATTCAAAAGTAATATGAGAATCATGTATATATGTAGTTTACCAAGACTACTAAACTACTCATTCCTTCAAGATGTGATTCCTTGCAACTTATTCCAATGTATTAAAGCATGAACTGACTCTGGGATACTGGGATTGGGGTCACTATATATATGGTAGTCTCTAGAGAATTCAAAATCTTATTTATTCCATACTTATTTATTTATAAAAGGACATCAAGACTTTATATGGTCTGTGAGATATAATAGTGGTTAAGACAACTTCATGGATTTTTTTTCCAAATATATATAACACTTTACCAATAAAAGTGTTTTTAACGTATTCTAATAATATAATAATAACAAGAATAAAAATATTTTTTTAATTAGTATAAGAAACCTTCAATGTTCATCTATATGGATATTTATACTAAGTATGTAGACTAGTTTACCAATGTTTTTCACTGAGAAGCATTTTCCCAACCAAAATTTTATGAATTATAAACCTGTGATTTCATTTTAGATAAGTAATTTTACATCTATATACAATATAAAAAAATTAAATTACACTTTCACTGTTAAATTTATACATGCAAGGAATATTTCATTTTTGATGAATAAAAACTCTATAATATCTTTATTAAAATCATAATTTCAACTACAAGGGATCAGTTTCAATCCATAAATGAAGTATTTCATATTTTATAACTTATCAATGTCATTTAAATACTAAAAAACCATTAGATTTTATCAAGAACACATCCACAAACATGTTACCATTAAAAATAAATTCTAAAATCTATATGAAATGTATCATAATTATAATGTATTATTATAAACATAATAATATGGATAGACATAATCATGCAAGTAAAAAATGTTCTTTATAGTTAATAATATAAATTTGTTTATAACCCTTAATAATTAAACATACTTTATAAATATACACTCTTTAATAAATGTTATATTTATTTTTGAAACCCTCCTTACAATCTACAATTCTATCCCCTTTAAGTGGATAAATAATGTTTCAAAATTATTTAACATACATGAAACCCATCTCAAACTTCAAGGATTATAACCATTTTAATATCCAAATATGATGAAAATTACTCCATCACCACATGAAAAATACTTAATTATTATTGATTTTGATAAATATATATCTTCCTAGATTGTGATAAGCTTCATAAAACCTTCATGTTTCTTATGAATGATGATATGGTTCCACTTGAAAAACATTTTTTTAAACAAGTTCATATTTACTACACAAAAAATTCTATTTAGTAGTGATTTTTTGGAATTTAGTGCTGGTTTAAACCACTACTAAACAATTTGATGATTCTTTTTCAAAATCACCATGAAAATGTAGCGTCGTGATTCATTTCACAATGCTTTTGAAAAAGAATTTAGAAACCATTTAGGGGTGAATTTTTCTAATTTTTTAAAAATATTTATTTACTATTTACTCTTTATTCTTGTAGAAATTAAGTGTATATATGTGTAGGCTGATATTTGAATTCATAACTCATAGTTATTCAAAATAACATTTACAACTCCAACAAGCTCTTCATGTATTGGATAAACAAAATTTAATATACTTATACATATACAATAAAATATATATTCATGCATAAATTTATTCAAATTTTATAAATACATACACTAATATATATATAAAAAATAATAACATATAAAATTATTTAAATATAATTATATATAATTTTCTAATCATGTGAAAATATTTAAAAATTTATATTAAATATATATATAAATATATAAAAATTTATAAAATATATATTTTTACAAACACGTATAAATATGAATAATTAAATATAAATATATATAAATATAAATATATAAATATATATGTAAACAAATATAAATATATGTATATATAAACAAACCAACATAATATATACAAATATATTCAAATATATATAATTATATTTAATAATATTATTAGGTGTTGGAGGTTACACGAAATGAAACAATGTACACACCCATGGGTAAGAAATGTTAAGTGACACCCCCCTAAAAGGGTTAACCCACTTCAATGGAGGATCGTTACATTTTTAAATTTCCTGAAATCCCACCATTAGTTGGCACTAAGGCACTTTCATTCTGGCATAAAGCACCATGTCCTACGTCAACTTGTCCTCACCCAATGACTCTCCTCCTACATCATCATTCCTGTGTCACCATCTTGCGTTACCCCAAGGGAGCTTCTAAGATTTGAACCATGGTTATATACAGAATTGCAATATGACTTTACGCAGTAGGAAAGCCCCCCAAGTGCATATAAATTTATACAAATATTAAAAAATATCTATAATATATATAAATATAAATAAATTTACATAAATATATATAAACATAAATAAATATTCCAATATAAAATTGTATAAATATAAATATAAATTTAAATATAAATAAATAAATAAAAGTTTATATATATATAAATATATATAAATATAAATAAATTTACACAAACACATATATAACGTTACATAAATATGTCTATAATTATATATATATATATATATACACACATATAATTATACGTACACACAAACACACTAATATAATATATATAAATATAAATAAATTTAGATAAATACACATATATATAATTAAATATAATTATGCATATATATAAACATATATAAATGTACATAAATACATAGAAATATATATGTATTTATATAAATATATATAAATACACACACACACACATATATATTCTTAAAATAATTATATATATATAAACACATATAAATATACCTAAATATAAATATAAATATATACATACACATATATCAATTTATATATAAATATATACACCACATAATATATATAAATGTAAATACATATAAATATTCATAAATATACATATACCACTTTCACCAACTATTGTACATATCAAAATATTAATATATTTATTTGAATTTAAACAAACAAATATTTTTACACATATTTATATATATTTTTATTATTATAGGTTTATATAAATAAATAAAAATATATTAATATTTATGTATATATATTTATATAATTGTATTTACTTATATATCTACACGTACACATACACACACACACATTTATATTTTATATTTATATCTATTTAAATATTTATAAAAGTATATTTTTCTCTTTATTTATATTTAATTATTTATATTTACATATATATATATATTGATTTATATATATATGTGTGTGTGTGTGTATTTGTTTATATATTTATATTCATATTCATATATTTTTATTTTTATTTACATGTATTATAATTAGTTTCATATATACATATATACATGCGTGTTTGTGTGTGTGTGTTCATATATATATATAAATATATAATTATTTATAACCTTATATATTTAAATATATTTATATTCATAAACATATATATATTCAAATATTTAAATATTTATAAATATATATACATATATATTTGTTTACATATTTGTATATACATTTGTATATTTATATATCTTCATATATTTATATAAATCAACATCTTATTATATTTAAATATAAGTGAATATATTTATGTCTATTTCTATATATATTTATAATTATATAATTACATGTATTTATATATTTACAAATCTTTATATATAGTTATACATTTATATGTGCTTATATATTTATATTATTTATACATATTTAGCAATTGGGGCCTTACTTGAGTGGTAAAGACTCCGTGTAATCTTGCATGAAACATATGTTAAAACTCACATGGATACAAATCTAAAGGTTAAGGTAGATATTAATCTACAAGATACTATAACAATAGTACTGTTAATTTGAATTGAGCTTTCAGGCCACTGATTTGGGCCTTCAAGCAATAGGGCCTCCGAGTCATCAAAGGCCTTCGGGCCACCTGGACATTGGACCATCATCAGTTGGATAGAGAGCAACATGATGCTGGAAATAGATGGCACATTGGGACCAGAAAAACAACGTGACACAAATTGTAGAAAATACAGCATGAAGACACACAATGTTGTTGGGTGGGCGACTCAAAAGAGTGATGAGCATGTTAGAACCAATAAATTATACCTTTACCCACATGTGATAGAGGGGTTACTTTTGTTGACATTGAGAAATAAAAAAAATACAATGGATACTCATAGATGGGGAAACACATCAAGTGACAGGTGATGACTAGAAAGACAATGTAGCACAACTGGGAGGCAATGTGGCATGGGTAAAAGTAGACATCTCTAGGTGGTCAACATGGAAGGGAAATGGGTAGGTTTGTGCCTATCATCTGGCTCACTAATCCAGACATGAGACAAAGGGTTACTCTTCCACGACACAATAACATGAAACATGATGCAATAGTTAATGGAAATGGGGAAGCATAATAGAAGAGTGGATCCTAACATTACACATGAATGCACATCAAGGATTTTATTTTATCTTCTTCAGGAGCCTCTAGGCCACACTCAGAAGGGCCTTTGGGATATAAAAATAGAAATGGGACCTTCCACCCCAAAAATGTAATAAACCAAATTTAGTGAGTGCTTGTAATTCCATGTGGGGAGGGATGAGATTTGACCCACTACAGTTCTTGAGCATGTTAGTTGTTTGAAGTTTGTAATCCTCTTTACCTAGTATAATTATTTATACATAATATACATTTACATCTATATTTATATATTTTTTTATTTACAAATACATATATATATACATATATATTATATTTATACCTATGTATATATTTACATCTATTTATATAGTTATACATTTATTCATTTATATGTTTATATGTTTATATAAATTGATATTAATTTGATATTATATGTTATTAATATTTGTTATTAAATAATAATTATTATGTTATAAATATTTATATATTTACACCCACACATATTTGTAACAAGTATTAATTATTAATCATTAATTAAAAAATATATACATACACACAAATATATATGAATAATTATTTAGATTTAATAATGAATAACTTATAATTAATAATAACTATATATAAAATGATAATTAGTAGTTAATTTTAATAATAAATAACTTCTAACTAATAAAAAGTACTTAATATTTAATAATGTTTAATTATTAATTTTAAATTAATGATAATAAATTTTTAATTAATGAAAAATATTATTATTATTTAATAATTATAAATTATTAATTATCTATAACACACACACATATATTTGTAAAAATAAATTATTATCTATTATCTATTATTTTTTATTAAATTTTAATACATTTAGTGGTGGTTTTTATAAAATGGATGCTAATTAAAATAATTAAAGGTGGTTTTTTAAAAAACCGCCACTACAAATAAATACAAAATAAAATTTATTAGATTGTGAGTTAATTAAATCTAGTTTTCCAAACTTTCCACTAAAAAATTAAACAGAAACATTTATCAATGATTTTAAAAGTAAATGTTAAATGTTTTTTTCTTATGGTGCTTCTATCCCAAGAATGATAATTTTTTTCCACCCTTGAAATTCAATAAGTTCAAGATCCATCTCATGTATCCTTGAGAAATAAATACACTCTCATTGAAAATACTAGTTCAAGTTACAACCATTTTTTTCTCATAAGGATGTTAAAAATAACATTCCTTCCACTCTTTGAGTTTTTACATACTTTTGGCTTTTAGTGGAATGTTAATTGATTACATTAATAAATTTTAATACATTATCACATAGAAAAAAACATTTTTTTTATGTTTTGAACAAATTTTATTAAAATAATTTGCAATATATTGGAGTTATGGTAATTTTTTTAAAGATATTTTTATAGAGTATAATAAAAAAAAATTGAATGGTATAATCACTTTAGACCCATTACTTTTTGAGTTTTTGTTGGGATGAGTTCATGGAAGGGAGAAGAGTAGCTAAAGTAAAATCTGTAACTATAGGTGGTGATTCACACCATGAATCCCTAATTATTTCTATAAATCATAATTTTATTAATTGAATGATGTTTTTCAGGGTGGCTTCAAGACTTGGGAGATTTTTTTCCTATGTTTTATTCAATGCGTGAAATGTTGTTCTTTCTATGAATTTTTGTGGTTAATTTTTTAGTGGTTCGGGATTTAAATTATTCACTGTGTGAAATTACTATTCATAGCATGAAATCCCACTCTATTTTTTGGGATCATGCTACTTTTTTTCTATGGAAGTGAATCATGTGAGATTCATGATGCAGACTTGATATTCATGCCCTAAATGTGGTAATTTCTAGGTTATCTACAAATTTCAAACTCCATATAATTTCCTTAATTCTCCCTATGGTTATCTCAGACATAAAGTTATTCCAATATGACTTTGGGATCTATAATGGACTATGAACATTGGAATTCATCCTTGGATCTTGAGGATTTTTATATGATTTTATAGGTTATTTCTTATTCACTTTCTCTCTAAGTTCTTCCTTGTTTATTTGGAGATATCATAGTGAATATATTATTTATAGTTAGTGGTTTATTGGGATTCATTGATTAGATATTATTAAATTTAATATTGATTCAAGGATTCCTTGTGTGGTGGTGTCTCCTAGATTCATCATTTATTGATTTGGATTCTCTAAGTGAGTCAAAAATATTCTTTAAAGGTAGGGGATTTCTATTCTCTCCCTTTTGCGTTAATATGTGGAATTATCATTCTATTTCTTCCATTATGTGAGTAGTATTAATTGGTAAAATACATATAATAAATTGAATTAATAAAATTGAAATGTAATAGTGAGATGTGAATGCATCTATCATTTTTCTTGATGTTATTAATTTTGTTTCATGTTGTATTCTTGTTATAGGATTATTCCTTATAGTGATGGATTTATTTAAGAATAGCTTTTAAATGGTTAAATACCTAAATCCAGAAAATGTAAAGGCTATGATGAATATTCCTATTTTATTCTTGACTTGATATGTTCTGACTTTTGGCTTTGATGTGTATGAATTAATGGATATGGTTGTTTGAATATTGGTATCCTTAGTTGGTTTTGGATTATTGGCCTTGGTAGTGATGTGGTGGTTGACGTAGTGGTTTATTGATAGTGGTTCGATAGCCATAAAACTATAAAGACATATATAAATGTGATTATGGAATAATAATTCATTATATTTAACTTAAAATAATAACTAAATAAATTAATCTTGGTGGAAAATTTAATAAATAATATAATAGGAAATGTTACTCTAATTGTGGCCCATTCTATGATTCTTTTTATTTTTTTTCTATATTAGAGGTAGTACTTGGTGTTATAATATCAGTAATGACCTGATTATGGTTGTGGTGGTGTTTCTTATGCAAATACATAGGTGTGTTATTGTGTGAGACTACTATATACTTGTACTCATCTATGTCTTTTATATGCACCCCACCTCAGTTAGGTAACATAACCTACCCCTAGACAGTCTAGTTGTTTCCCCCCTAAAATCCACTATGGGGAGGATAGAGATGGATGAATAACCCTTATTCCTCGCTCTCCCTATAACAACATCTTTTGGTGATACCAGTTGTGGATGATGTGATATGTGATAGGGACCATTCATGATAGGAAGAGGATACAAGGAGGATGTCCTTGGAATTCATGATACCCAAATTCCCTAGCTACATGATACAATATATGTAGTTGGTGTCTGAAGATGTGATAAACAGTCGGTGCTGTGAGATTTGATATGTGGTTAGTGTCATGAGACATGATTTATGGTTGTTACTATTATGGGTGGATATATAAGGGATGGAATTAAAAGATGTATTATCACTGGGAGAGAGTGTAAAATCAGTGGGGAAGTGATTTTAGGGTTCCTATCTATATTCTAATGATATCACTTTAAAAATATTGGTTGTGTTATTTAGTGATAGATCCCTGGTAAGGCTGGGGGGGACTAGTTGACCTCTGTAGGTGCTGGTTAGTTTTGTTATTTGTTCACTGTGAATTTAGTACTCTCTTTTCACTTTATTCATGAGATACCTTGGGTATTATCCTAATGATAATACATGTTTTGATCACTAGATGTATACATAAACTGTTTTCAGGTTTCAAGAAGGTAATAAGTGATTAAAATGGTTAATATTATCTCAGATCTTGGTTTTTTGTAGTCATCATCATAGGGTTTACTTTTTGTATTGTTTTATCATTGGATATGTTTTATTATGTGTTATATTAATTCATCTGAGATATTTATTTCATGTGAATTTGGTTTATTTATTTTATAGTATGGTGGATTGGTTGGTGATTTTATGTTTTGATCTAAGGATATTATGTTTAATTATGCCCATTTGAGTGTTTTATACCCATAATGATAGTTTCTGACCCATAGTCTATTGCTGAAATGAATCGGGGGGGTAACTCCTTATCTCCACTACTGGCCAAGGAGGGGTACCCGTGGAGGGTGAGGGGGTCATGATAGAGTGGTATCAAAGGTATTGATTTAAGAGATAAGGTGATTTTTGGAGTTAGGAACTAATGACAACTTCATGGGTTGGCAAGGAAACAATGTTAGTTGAACTTTGTATGTCATGAATGTAAGGTATAATGACTAGTAAAATATATTTTATGTCCACCTATGATCCAACATAAGGACCTTAATCTCTCCAAATTTACTTGTAAAGTTATGCAACATTTAGGTTAGATACCTAAGAGAGGTACATATATTATACTAAATTGAGTTTTTTTAATGGGGTGGTTTTGGGAATAAGTAAATGAATTAATTAAATGAATCCAAATAAATCCATTGATAACAGAACTAGGTGTTCTTACTTTCATTATATATATGATGTATGTTCACCACGCATTGTGGTCCAAGTAAAAAAGGTTCAGCAAGCTGACCTTGTTGATCCATTAAGTGTCAATCCTGATTAGGTGGATAAGCAAAGGAATTTTACATTATGTTCCTTTCCTTTTTAGTTCCTAGAAATATATTAGGGTTGTATCTCTGATCTAGAGATAGATCATTGGATAGAGGAGTTGGATATTTATTTTATCTTAATTCAAGATTGAGTCGGTCATTGTGTTCCTCTCACGGTATTTCTTTCATTAAAACTTTATCTCATTGTTTTCCTGATCATAATTCTTAGAGGAGACTCTACACCCAATCCTTTATTCTATAGTTTCCCTCATTTATGTTACCTATATATTTTAAGGTGCAAAAGATGGTTTACGAGATGAATAGGATGCATGGCCAGGCTCAAGCACCCTTAGTCGAGAGTTACTAGGGACCTTCAAGGAGTAGGGTGTGAGATGGAGGGTTGCAGATAACAGGCCAATCAAGGACCTATTTAGTAGGTAAATAACTCCTACTATCAACATCATTCTTCTTGAGGGATATAAGTTCCTTTAAATCTATCAATATATCTACTATGTCACAATTTACCTAAAAAGGGCATGTTTATTATTTGTGGTGGTGTCTTTCAACCTTATAGGGTTAGTATGGCTTGGAAATCATGCACTCTTATAATAGTAATGATCATTTTCCCTGAAGAAGTTTCAATGTAGAGCCCTACATATTATGTTCATTAACCTATTTTTTTTTATTATCATGGAGAAGGTAGAGTTAGTAGAGATTTTACCAAGGATTCCCCTCACCATTAAGGACCAAGACTAGAGCTTGTATGTGGAGACCATCTATAGTAAGGCATAGGAGATGGATGGATCCAGATGAATGCGATAGGGGATCAATTTCTAGAGGACCCAAAATTCATTTTAGGTATGATCCATTTTTCATTTACACTTTTTTTTAATTTTTATGATTTTTGACCTTCACAATCCTTTGTTTTACCCACCTTGGTCCGAGAATTGGGATAGACATGGATAGGATTTATGCATCCTTGGTGTTATCCATGTTAGTGAGATTCTTGAATAGTTTGTTTGATGTGTACTAGGAATGAAGTCTAGTGATGGGGTATAATTAGTCAGTAGGATATTTCATTGTGTTTTAGATACAGCTATACAATTCCATTCTAGGAATGGATTGGTTGTATTCCATTTTCATAGTGGATGAATATTTTTGAGGGATAATTGAGTTTTTATATGTGGAAGAGAAATTTGTGGTGTTCTTTAAAGGGAATGGTTTTCATTTGGGTGGTAGGTTAGTAGATTCCATTCTTTCCATGATGTATAAGTCATTAAACAATCTATTAAGTACATTGGTAATGAGGACCCCATATTTTTTAAAGATGTTTTAATTGATGAGGCTAGGACACTACCACATCAACACAAAATCATGTTTGGGATAAATTTTCAACCAATTACTACACCAATTTATATGGATCATTATTAAATGAAACCCTCAAAGTTGTGGTAGATAGGGATCCAGATTGATTACTTAAATCAAAAAGGTATTATTAGTTCTAGTGTGTCATCATGGGGATATACATTTTTATTTTCTAAAATGGTGTATGGTAGTATGGGGTTGTGAATGGGCTTATAGTGGATGCATCGAGCAATGATCAAGAATCTTTACCCTCCACTAAGAATTTATAAACTCTTTGATAAGTTGAGGGGACCTAGTTGGTTTTCTAATATTGACATGTGGTCTGGATATCATTACCTATGGGTAAAGTACTTAGATATTCTACATATTATTTATGGTTCCAGTATGGGAACATTAAGTTTTTATTTATGTTGTTTGATGTTAGGAACACACCAACTATATTCATGGGACTCATTAACTCCATGTTTTGTTTATTACATAGGCCAATTGATAATTGTGTTTATTAGAGTCATTTTCATATACTTCAGATCATAGGAGTAGTATGATGAGAAACCTATGATCATTTTAAAGTCTCTTTGGCACCACCAGTTATATATGAAATTATCCAATTTTACGATCTATATGTTATGTGTTTATTTCTTTGGGAACATGGTTTCTCAGTAGGGAGTGGTGGTATATACAGAAAACATTAAGGTGGTTTTTTCTAAGGAATCATACAAGAGTGTGGCATAGGTCCATATATTTATTTGTCTCATATATTACTATTGAATGTTTGTGTTTGAATTATCTTAGGTTTTATCCCCATTATGTTCCCTAACATGTAAGTACCATGGTTTTTTTGGATGGATTATCATAAGAAAACATTTTACTACATGATGGAGAAGTTGGTTATCACCCATGTTCTTTGACTTCTTGAAGAGGGTGTGATGTTTTATGTGTTATATGATGATTCTCTCCTAGGATTGGGAGGTTTCTTGTTGAAATAGTGGAAAATGATCACCTGAAATTCTAGTGAGGTGTTGATCAATTAGAATAAATATGCCACCCATGATCGGGAGATGGTAGCAGTTGTGTTTTCTTTGAATATGTGGTGAATTAACCCCATTATGAAACACTTTATAGACTTCCCAGATGAAAAAAATATTAACTTATATCTTTTATCAGCATGAATTAAATCCTAAAAAGTGGATGTGGATTGAGTTTCTCCAATAATATGATTTTGATATCTCATACAACCTAAGAAAGGAAAAATTCACGATATACATACTAAGAAGATAATACTCATAGTAAGCCCTAAATGAATATAAGGATCCCTGGTGGGTGATGGAGGAGTTAGAAACATCACATATTCGGGAAGAGAAGGTTGTTGGTAGAGGGTACCTATTCTAGATGATGATATGTCCCACTTCATTGTAATAGGTGGAGGAGTCTTAGTGGGTAGACTCATAGGTGGAGGTGATTCATGATCAAATTATTCATACTGATTAATCTATTGGATTTTCATAAGATGACAATCATTAGGTCATGTTATTTGGAAGTATGTTCATTTTATTAGATATGTTTGAGATATTACTCTGTGAGTTTCATATCTCACACCTAGTGGAACACCATTGAATATATAAGGTGAATCTTGGATTGAGAAGAAAATTTTTCTGGGTAGGGATGAAGCGGTCAGTGGTAGAGTTTGTGGAACAATGTCTAGTATTCTAATAGGTAAAGGTAAATAATTGTGTCCCTGAAGGTTTGTTGCTTCCTTTGGATATACTTGATAGGAAGTGGGAGGAAATCATTATGGACTTAATTTCTAAATTACCTAGAGAATAGGGAAGATATAATGATATCTAGGTTTTCATGGATCAACTGATGTAGTCATCTCACTTTTTGGTGATCCTGGAGTCGAGTACCATAGATATATTGGAGAAATGGTATGTGGATGATGTAGTGAGGATTCATGGAGCCCTAATGAACATCATTTCTGACCAAGTCCCTTAGTTTACTTTGTGAGTTTAGAGAGGATTTCATTATGCCTTTGGATCTCATATATTCCTTAGTAATACTTTTTATCTCTAGAATAATGGGCATAGGGAACAAACCATCTAAATACTAGAGGATATGTTGTAGTTTAACATCTTAGATTTTGGTGGATCTTGTAGGACCCCAGGACACCCTGTGAGGGGTGGTGTTAATCAGGGTGTCAGATTTTCTTTTAAACAGATGGATATTGTTCCCACGTTGGTAAGAACTAGTTAAACCTATATGATGGATATGATCAAAAATCAAAAATTTTCATGCAAATAGATAACAAAACACTTTTTACTTGGTTCACCACTAAGGGATACGTCTAAGAAGCATACACCGAAAGGTTGTCAGTCTTACCTAATTCCACTATTCTTCACTAGTTGTGGATTAAAATGGTTCGGGAATAGTCACTCTGTCCCAGGCTCACTGCCTTTACAAATGTTCAGGGATAACCCACTGTGTCCCTCGGGCCACTCCTGTAGACTCCCCCAGGCTCACTACCTTTGGTGAAGTCCGAGTCAGTTTATAGACATGAAGGTATCTTTAATAGATTCGCATTGAAGTCTTTTCCTCTACTTAGCACGAGACTATGCTTGCATCGAAGTCTAGAATTGATGCACTTGAACACACTGAACCACTAAACCAGATAATCAGAATGTGCAAACAGGTTTCACTGATGATTTCATGCAGCACCTACCCTTTTCATGTAAGTTCTAACTTTTGTGCGCAATACATGATTTTCGCATGGAAAAATATTTCACGCAACACCCCCTTTACCTGTGACTTTCACTTTTTCACAGAGCCTCCACTTTTACACGTAGTTTTACCATTTTCGTGACACATCAAATTTTTCGTACAACCTCAAATTTTACATGAAACTTCTACTTTTTTGCACACCTTCATCTTTTTCACACAACTCGAATTTTTTTCATGCAGCTCGGACTTTTTCGCACAGCTCAGAGTTTTTTGTGCAATTCCCTTTACGCGAACCTTTTATGCGCATCAGCCCTCTGATCTTCTCTAAGTCTTCAACTGTTTGCAATGATGGGGGTCACCTATTATTTATAGGCATCACTGACCCCTGTGCACAAAACCCATCATTGTGTGGAAAACCTCTCATTCGGAGTGCAATACATTTCACGTAGGAACTGTTTTCCGCGCACATCTTCATGTTTTTTGCGCAGCCCATGCCTTTACCATTTTTCGAAATTCTGATTCTGAACCACCACTTGCGTGAAAAATCTCTCTCCACTATTTCATGCACCATGCTATTTTTCGCACAACATGCTGTTTTTCGCGCACCATACTACTTTTCACACACCACGCTATTTTTCGCGCACACCTTACTTATTTCGCTCACCAATTTCTCTTTGTATGCACCTCCTCTTTCCAACAACCTATGTCTTCTTTTTCCAATTTTAATGTCCAAAAATTTTGAAAACACTGGAGAACCGTTCCACCTTCAATACTATTTCCTTCTTGAACTGTATAATCACTTTACTGGCACACATTCTGAACTTCCACTAAGGATTGACAACAAAACAAACCATACTCCAATTTATGCATAGAATTACCATGATTCCAAAAGATCATGGGTACGAAACCTACATTTTGTTGAGTTTTATTACAATAACAACCACCACTCATCCATCATTATTAATCCCTTTATGGCATTATATTGGAGGTTGTGGTAATCTACATTGAATTGGACCATGATTAGGTAGAAAAATGTTCTTTTTCCCAACATGGTTTAGAGAATGAAGGAGATTATTTTGGTTTTTTGTGATAGGTTTAAGATGATATTGGACCACTAGAAGGCTATACCAATCAAAAAATGATTCCTTTGATGTTTGGGGATGGAGACTTTATTTTCATAAATATTTCTCCTCAACATGGTAAGAAATGATTTGGTCAGCGGAGAAAGATATCACACTGATTTGTAAGACCCTTCAAGGTGTTGGAGTGCATAAAAGAGGTGTATTACTGATTGGAAGTACCTCCATAGCTGGACAGAGTTCATGATATATTCCATGTGTCAAAGTTCCAGAGTTATCTTCATTATGATTCCCATATCATTGAATGGGGGAGTTAGATATACAGGCTTATGTGATGTTTATAGAATGAATTATTTAGATTTAGGTCCATCAAGAGAAGGTGATTTAGGTTTATTTTATCCCCTTGGTTTGAGTTTTGTTGAGGCATGGTGTCCTAGAGGAGTGTACTTGGGTGTAAGAGTCATAGATTCATGCCCAGTACCCAAATTTGTTTGCTTCCTAATGTTACAGTTACATTGATATTTGAATTTTATGATAGTTTCTTATCTTTTTGATGTTATATTTTGAATCATGTTATTATATTTTGAGGTATATTTTTATCCTTATTTGGGAGGTATCTCTTTGGGATGTTTTTGGTGGTTTCTAGAAGTTGGTGCTAAATTATCATTTTCTAGTTGGGTTTGATTCTTGAGGAAGAGCATAATTTGATACTTATATAATGAAATTACCCAAACACTTCCATCCTCTTAATTATTTAGTTTTGAGTGTGGGAATCCTTGTGAGGAGTTTGAGAATGGAAGAAGAGTATACATGGAAAATATTCAACTATAGGTGGGGATTCACAATATGAATCACTAATTCCTATCATGAATCGCTAGTTCATGTAGTGAATGATGTTTCAAAGAGTGGTTTGATGACTCATGTAACCTGTTTTTCTTGATTTTGATTCAAAGCATGTAACATTTTTCAAATCACGAATGTTCATGATAATGCTTTTAGGGGTTTAATAATACAAAAATTCACATCTTGATATGTTTATTCATGATGTGAATTCCCATCATATTTTTTCATATCAAGAACCCTATTTTTCAGTCGATGTGAAATGTGTGAAGTTCATGGAATAAATCAAAAATTCATTCCATGAATGTGGTGATTTACAAGATGTCTTTAAATTCCATCCAAAATATAATTTACATCATTTTAACCCTAATTCTATCGTAATTTAGGCATTTACTAAGTAATTTTATAAGCCCTAAAAGCCTATGATATTTGACATCCGTCCTTTCATTATAGGGATTTGATATCAATGTTTCTGGGTGATTACTTCTTATTTTTATCTCTTATTTATCCCTTTTTTATTCATATATCTAACAAAAAACATGTTATACTATTTTGAGAGTTTATTGGGATGTGATTTTTTTGAGATATCACTGTGTTTTGAATTGATTTGAGGATTCCTTGCATTGTTGCATCCCTATGATTAACACTCACTTTATTTGGATTTTTATAGTGAATCATAAAGATTCTTTTGATGTGGGGGATTTTATTTATCTTTATTTTTTGTGTACATGAAGAATTATCATGATTTTTTTCCATTGGGTGAGTATTATGAATTTTGATAATGAAGATAATAATTTACACTAATAATATTGAAAGATAATAGTGTGATACAAATGCGATTAATAATTTTCTTGATGTTCCTGATATTATTTCATTCTATACAATGTTTATAAGATTATTACTTATATTGATGAATTTATTTGATAATACCATTTAAATGGTAAAATAATTTATGTGGGCAGATGAAAAGACTAAGTTAAATATGCTTGTTTTATACTTGACATGATGTGTGTAGCTTGGTGGACTTGATTTGTATGACTCATTAGATTTGGTTGTCTGCATCTTGGAAGCCTTAGTGGTATGTGTGATGTTGTCCTTAGTTTTTTTGCAGCTTAGTGGCCTTGGCTGTGATGTGGTAGTTCAATGTGGTGGTTACTTGATATTGGTAAAATAATAATGGAATAAAATTGACATATATAAATGTGTTTATTTCTAATGATTTAATTGGTGCGAATTTAAACTATTAACTAACTGAATGAATATTAGAGGTTGATTTGTTAATAAAATGGGAACTGGAACATGGGTTATGGACCATTTTGTGATACTTATGGTTTCTTATTCTATATTAGAGGAATTTCTTGGTGGCATGATATCAGTACTGACCTGATGATGGTTGTGGTGGTGTTTCTTGTGTAAAACCATATGTATGGGATTGTGTGAGGCTATAATATACTTGTATTCTTTGATGACTTTTATATGAACCTAGCCAGAGTAGGGTAACCTGAATGAAAACTAGAGACCAAAGGGGTATTTTCCCTAACACATAGGATATGGAGGATACATATGGCTGAACACCCCCTCTCCCCCACTCCACCTTCAACAACAACTTGTGGAAAAAATTATTGATGATGATGTGATATGTAATGGGGGTCACACATTATAAGAGGAGGATATGAGGTTTCTGTCCTATGCATCAATGATACCCTACTTCCAAAGTAATTTTATATGAGATATGAATTTTGTGCCACGATATGTGATATTTAGTTGGTTCCATGAGATGTGATATGTGGTTTGTACTGTAAGACATGATATATGGTTGGTTTTATTATTGGTGGATATGGAAGGGATGAGAGAAAATGATGTATTATCATTGGTTGATAGAATAAAATAAATGGGGAAGTGGTTGTAGGGGGAACATTATCAACATTATTAGGATATTAATTTACTACTATTGGATGCATTATTTAGTGAGAGATCCATGGTGAGGCTGGGAAAAAAAAAGTTGACCTGTGTAGGTGTGGGATAGTTCCACTTTTTGTTCATCAGTGAATTAGTATACACTTTTCACCTTTTCATGATAGACCATGGGTATGATCCTAATTATTATATATTTTATGCTCAACCAACATATATAAAAACTGTTTTTAGGTTTCCTGGAGGGCTTTGGTTATTGAGTTGGTCAGTAATAGCTCGTAACATGGGTTGTTGCTGTCACTAACATAGGATTTACTTTTGGTACTATTTTATCTTTGGATATATTTGTATCTATTTTATATCCATGATGTGGGTTATTTACTGTATGATATTTTGTTTTATTTATTTTATAGTATAGTGGACTGGTTGTAGAGTTAATGTTATGATCCATGGATATTGAGGGAAATGCCTTCCAATTGAGTGTGTCATACCCTCAACGCTAGTCACCAACTAGGGACCTATCAGATGTGGGACTTGGGGGTGGGGATGGGGGTTCACTATTCTTCACTACCGTCCTAGGAGGGGTACCGATGGAGGGGGGAGGGGGTCATGAAATAAAATAAATCAATAAAATATGAAGATAATATATTTAGAATTTTGAGGTGGAATAATATTCTACTTCCCTCTACCAACATCCAATGTGAGTTTTCAAGGTGATAAAAAATCCTCTATTTCTCCCCAAAAATATAAAATGCGTGTTTTATGAGTTTATTAAAAAAATATTCAAGATACTTTTACTAAATATCTCTAGAGTTTAGTGAAAAATTATTGAATTTTATAACATATACACTATCACAATCATTATACTAAGTATTTTGTTTAATCCAATAAATCACATCGAATACTTTCATATTATCATAAATCTTTTCAATTTTAGAATTCATGGTATCTAACACAATACATATTATGTCACATGAATCCTCTAGTGACACTACTGGAAATCATGATTTTCCCAACACTTCTATACTAGTATTTCTTTTGAACAGTTGGTATAGTTGATCTTTACCAACGGTTTGCATAAACCGTTGGCAAAGATCTGTAAAAATTGAGTTTTCCCAACGGTTTCATCAAACCGTTGGGAAAAATGGGAAAAAAGAGTTTTCCCAATGGTTTCATTAAACCTTTGGGAAAGATGAAGACTCATATACCAACAGTTTCACTGAAACCATTGGGGGTATAGTAGACATAAGAGGTTTTTTCCAACAGTTTTTTGAAACGGTTGGGATATCATAACATTCCCAATGGTTTTTTAAAACCTTTGGGAAAGAAAACCCCCAAATTTCATCGACCTTCAACTCTAGAGAGCTCAATATTTTTTCCCTAACCGATATCTAGACGCACCCTCTTGAAATTGTTTCCCTAAACCTCAACCGTCTGGATGCTTTGCCTCTAAATCTCGATGCAAATGCTACTTCCCAACACAACAGGTCTGGTTTCCAAGGATTTTTTCTTCCCATTTTAATCAGTATGTTTGAGTTCATTTATTTTAGATTTGTTCTTACCGTTTAAATCGGTACGTTTTTGTTAATTTATTTTAGATTTTGTCATTCTATTTTGGTGCAATCTAGTGTGAATTATGATCCCCTTATGAAAAAAGGCATATATAATTTTAGGTTACGGTTCGAACCCTACATCCCAACCTACTCTACAGGGTGCTTACTCTAATTTCCAATGGGACATCTATCTTTGATTCAAGTAATTTTTGTTCTTCCATTCTAAATTGTTAGGTGTACCTTAATTTATTTTAGATTTTTTCGTTCAATTTTTCTGAAATCTATTGTGTATTATGATTCCCTTATGAACACAATCAATATATCATTTTAGGTTGCAGTTTTGTTGTGATTTATCTATATAGAATAATTTTGGTTGATATTTAAGAGGTCAATATGATCCTGAGTTATTTTATCCTTTGTTTATTTTAAATTTAGGGTCTATTGACTTGATTTTTTTGGTTAGCCATAAATACAGTTAGGGATGTCCAGGTGGGGTGGGGGGGGGGGGGCTGGGTTGTCCACGTGGGGTGGGGGTCGGGCTGTCCAAGTGGGGTGGGGGTATGTGTGAGTTCATTAGGATTCCATTGAAACTTTAGGAAAATGATACATGGGTCATATGTGATGTGTACGAGTCAACCATGCCTCAATTTGAGGCTTGGTGTGACCAGCACCACTCAAAGTGTCTCATATTTATTTGAAATGGAAAATATTTTAATTGAAAACAACTTCTGACATACGAAAAATTGACCAAATGCATTTGAAATTTGTTGAAAGTTTAGAATAATTATCAATGGGTCATATGTGACATGTAAGAGTCAAAATTTCCTTAATTCGAGGCATGGTGTGACCAGAACCACTCAATATGTCTCTCTTTAGTTTAAAATGGACTTCATTTTAAGTGAAAACAACAACTGACATACAGAAAACTGACCAAACACATTATGAATGTGTTGATGCTTTAGGAAAATGATCCATGGGTCATATTTGACATGAAAGAGTAAACCCCTCCTCAATCTGAGGAGCGGTGTGGCTGACACCAGTCAAAGTGTCTCTCTTTAGTTTAAAATGGACTTTATTTTAAATGAAAACAACAGCTGACATAAAGAAAACCGACCAAACACATTCTGAATGTGTTGATGCTGTAGGAAAACTATAAATGGGTCATATTTGATGAGTAAATGTCATATACATGACTTATTCTAAATTTAAATTCAATTTAATTTCCATTCATGCTTTGTTTTGAGGGTTTCCCAAGCATTTATGGAGGAATGGGTGAGTTTTTATGAATTGGGCCAAACCGTGAGCCCAATTCCAGATTTAAAAATAAATTTTGATTCCTTTATAACTTCTTCATTTTTCAACATATTTCATCCATTCCAATTCCTAATTTTCATCCCCTGACATATTAACACCACCATATTTATTTGGACCATTTATAAATCCATAATCATGGTGGATATGGGTTTTTATTTAAGGAATTGGGCCTGTCCGAGAGCCCATTTTCTGCATTAAAAATAAATTTTAATTCCTTAATATCTCCTTCACTATTTTCATTGTTTCAGTGATTCCAACTCTCACCCAAGACCACTTACCTAAGGCGATCCCCCATTCCCTCCTCCCATAATTTGGAGCTCGATAGAATTGCGAAAATGGTCCATACTTCTCTGGATTTCATAAATCGTCCAGATTTGGATAGGTAAATTGATCCTTTCATAACTCCTTCTATTATTACTATTTTTCTTCCATTAAAATTCCTACATGACCTTATCATTCTTGTTCGAATATAAATTAAATTTTTATCTGTTTTAAAATTCAGATTCTGGTCGATTTTGGGTCGTTTTCTTCAGGATTGTTTTGCGTAAGTGATTCCTTCTTGGTTTCTTCCTTTTCCCTTACGGTTTCCTATCTCTTTAATTATGTTATAAAATTTATAGAAGTTAGGGTTAGAATATAGCGTTTTATTTGGTAAATTTATTTGTAAAATATTGTGGTCTAGGTCTGGATTTAGCTTCCTTGTGGTGCGGTGGTGGTGCCGTTGATGTTTCGCACCAAGTTTTGAGGGAATTGACACTTCTGGTAAGTGATTCCTTGTGTAATCATTTCTAGGTGAGTTAGTTTTCTTGAATTACTTATTATGCATGTTCCTAATATTCTTTGTGTGGTGCAAAAATTGTTTACATTGAATTTGTTTAAGCATTTATTTTTATAGTTCCATTTTAGCTTAGAATTGGGTGTTTTTCATGTGAAACCCTTTGGGTATTGTTTGGGTGTGTATTATAACATATGAAATTGGTTTAATAAATCTTGTTTGGGATGAAAAATTATGATTTGGCAGGGTATTGGTGTGACATTATGTTTTGAAGAGGGTTTTGTTATTGGTTTAATGTGTAAAACCATATTGTACTTCTTGAAAGTGATTTTGAAAAATGTGATTTTCATGTGTGTCTTTTGTGGTATTGTTTGAGGTGTTTTTATAACATTTGGGGGTAGTTTAATAAATGTTTTTGGGGCTGAAAATTCTGTTTTGAATTTGTATTGGTGTGATTTTGTCCTTGAAATACGGTTTTGAGATGGATTTTATGTGAAAAACTTTGGTACACTCTTTAGAATTGTTTTATAAAAGTTTTGAATGGTTTAAGGATTAATGTAAGAGGTGAAACCATATTGGAAAACTGTTTTGGATTGTTTATAATTTCAAATGGACCATTTCAAATGTGAATAGGTCTGTCAAGTTATGTGTATCCTCTTAGAAAGTATTTATAAAAATGTTTAATGGATTTAGTGAAATGTGAAAGTGGTGTGAACGTGATGTGTGATTTTTGTGTGAGTACGATGTGAAAAATGGATTTTGTTTATAAAAAGGGTTTTTATGAAACATGTGAGTGGGCTGTTATGTGATGTTTATAATATTTTTAGGGAATTTATAAAAATTTTATAGGATGTGTTGAATTGTGAAAGTTATGCAAACAGTATGTGGGCTATTTTGGCGTGAGTTTGATTTCAAAATACATTTCAATGAAAAGCGGAATTTGTGACTTGTGTGATGTACGTGGGGATGTTTGGTTAATGTGTGTGGTGGAGGTGATATTTTTATGTGAAAACTATATTTCTTGGCCTATTGAACTTGTTTGAGCACAAAGGGAAAACCCGGGTATCTAGGTGGGTGGACGTGTACTAGTATGCTAGTGAATCCGTGGGGTTTGGCCTCAGTTTCACATAGAAATATTGACGCTTAAAACAATAACTAAACTATGATGATGATGATTGGGGATCATTAGGTTATGGTTATGTTCCCTACTAGTGGCTTGTGCATGAGGGCAGATATTGTGATGGTTACTCTCACCGAGATACGAGGTACCTGGGACCCAGAACGAGCTAGTGCCTAGGGGTTATTTCCTATTTCTTGTGCTCATTATTTACTTTGTACATACTATTGGAATATGATATAGTTGGCTGGAAAATTAAGTAGTGTTGACATTATTTTTAAAAGTGTTGATTCTTAATGATAGCCCACTTGAAAACTGTTTTTTTAGTTTCATCTTTTAGAAATTGTAAATAGCATTTTCTGTTTATGAAAACTTGCAAGCTTTTTTGTCTTTGAATGTTTATCACATGGAATCTCTTAGTGGTGGTATCCTACTGGGAATTGTCTCACACCCTACTTACACCCTTGGGTGTAAGTAGATTTTGTTATTTTGTTGTTTCAGGTTTGGATACAGTTTTTAGTTCCAGTGGTTCCGGTTTCTAACATGTCCTTGGTGGTGAAGTTTTGTAGAGATGGCTTGAGGGTGGTTCCCCTTGCCATGAGGGTTCTTGGGCTGTTTAATTGTGATTTTGTACCTTTTTTATAGTCTTGTTGAGGTGTTTTAAAAGATGTAATTCAGTTCTGAATTTTGTAAAAGATGGTTTTAGTTGAAAAATCCAGATTCGTTTTATTAAGTTTGTTTGTTGTTTAATGTTTATAAACTTGGGTAAATCATTCCCAAACAACATTTTTTGATACATGGGCACTTGTGCCAGAATGTGGGGATCGGGAATGCCCTTCGGGCCTTGGCACGGTCCGGGTTTGGTGCCGGTTTGTTGGTGACCAGATCCGGTTCGTGACAAAATGGTATCAGAGCAGGTTCGCTCTCTTTGAGTCATGTTATTTGGGGAACAGTCGGGATAGTCTGGAGTTAGGAATTTTGGGACTTGAAATTTCGATTATGAGTAGTGTGGCTGATCACCACACCTCTTGATGGGATTCAGGTCTCCAGGGGAAGTTGGGACCTTTCATAGTACTTTGGTTTTCTTGGTTTAATGATGATTAGGGGAAATGAAAAGAGAGTTGGGTTAATGGTATCAGTTAGCTCGCAGGGCCTGGGAAGCCATGTGGAGTTGGGGATATTCCTTAGAACACTCTCTATAACAGTGAAGTGATTGGAATATGGCTGCCAACCATATGTCCAAGTCACCCACTGAAACTAGTTTCCTCTCGCATTGTCTTGTGGTCTTTAGTTTTTAAATCTTGGAACTTTGGTTTTAAAGTGACTTGGTTTTATGAAGTGTAATGTTTTTGTGAAATTATTTTCAAATAAAGATGGAATGGCATGATTTATGAAATTTTGGAACTGAATATTCAGAATTATTTTGAAATGGAAAGTGGTGTGATTACACCTCTTTTGAAGGCAGAAACTGTATTGAACTTGGTTTTGAAAAAGTGTTTCCAATAGAGTTTTCTAAACAATGATAGGGTGTTTTAATGGGATGAGATGTTATGAAATTTATGTGAATAACATGAATTCGAGTTCTTGTATAAAAGGTTGTGTCTTTCTGAATATTTTAGTAATATTTGAAATGGGATTTGAAATCTCATGGTTAGCGGTTTTGAGAAAAAGGATGTGTTGGATTACCGTTTTGGTTTTGAAAAGTGGAATGAATATTTGTTTTATCCTTTGGTATTTCCATTAGCGACCACATGCATGGGGTTATATGGGATGATGTATGGTTGATGGCACAACTGGATGAGTTCTGGGACGGATATGAGGAGGGTGTCTGGTGTGGCACAAAAATATGCATGTGTGAGGCCCATGGGGTACCATTGGTCGATACTCTTACCGCTGAACCGTTTGTTTTAAAAAAAATGGTTTTAAAGAAAAACATGATGTCTTGATGAATAGTTTGGGATGGTTTGTATAAAGGGTTTTAGAAAATGTTGTTTTTGTGGGATGTTTTTTTCAGTCCAATAACCCCTCCTATTTGAACTGTGTTTTGGGTTTATGTTTGGTCGGTAAGCTGGGTAGAAGGACCGGTTACTAGTCACCTCTGAGATATGTTTCGGGACGCCTTTATGGTGGTTACCTTCATGTGTTTGGATCTGGTTTATGGTTTTTTGACCAATGGACCATCTTGGTTGGGTCCTTGGGATCTCCCGTTGGATAAGGTATGTTGGGCGGAGAAAGAAGGAAGTGATGGCAAGAGGGGGGGGGTGAATTGCCTTTTAAAAAATGATTAACAAATTAAAATCAAAGTGAAAGTTCAGCGGAAATAAAGAGGCAAGACACAAGAATTGATAACGGAGTTCGGCCAAAAACCCAGCCTACGTCTCCGCTCCCAACTCAACCGTTGAGAGATTCTACCGCTTGCTTTTCAATGGTTTTAGCAAGAAACCCACTAGACTTTACAGGTAGTCTAGAACCTATTACAGCTTGCTTTTATATGGTTATGCAAGAACCCACTTGCTTTCAATGGTTGAGCAAGAACCCACTAGCCTTCTTACAGGTGAAGGCTAGCTCACCTATGACTCAAGCCTTTTAAAAGGGAAGGCTTGACTAACCTCTTCACACCATGAAGGTGGTGTGAGAACCCAAAAGAATGGAGGAGAGAAAGAGTTGGGGGTTTGTAGGCACACACCCAAAATGATGCTCAAAATAAATAAAACAAGAAAAACCGTATTTTGAGAAGCCTTGGGCGCCAATGGATGAATGGAGTTGAAGACGTGCACTCCCAAGCTTCTATGGTGGTGCTCCTTGGATGTGGAATTGAGTTGGAGCGATTGGGGTTCCTTGGAGGAAGTCCGCCGGAGGTTCGCCAAATGATGGGAAATGTGTCCGTTGGCTTCACAATGGCTTGGTTTTGTTTCCGGGGCTTCCTCGTCCTTTATTTATAAAGGGGGAACCCTCATATGGCCTTTGGAGGTCTTTGGAGCCGTTGGAAAGGGCTTCGGAGCCGTTGGGAGGCAAGTGGACCAGCCTGGTCAAAGGCCCAATGGCAAGTTTGACTGGCTCCACCGGCTGACCGGTACAGGGCCACCGGTTGGCCGGTGCCTTGGAGATGGGTGGATGCTTCTGTCCAGGCTCCACCGGCTGACCGGTGAGGAGACCACCGGTTGGCCGGTGGCAAGACAGTAGCTTGCCATTCTGTCTGGGCTCCACCGGCTGGCCGGTGCCGAGGCCACCGGTTGGCCGGTGCTGAGGCAGTGGCTCATCCTTCTGCCCAGGGTCCATCGGCTGGCCGGTGGTGAAGCCACCGGTTGGCCGGTGGACTGAATTTCAGTCCATTTTGGCTTTTTGCCTTCTTGGCCTTCTTGGCCCAATTCCTTGGCCACCTGAAATCATTCCTATCATCCAAAAACACTTAAAACAAGATTATATAAAAAGGAGGGTGATTGTGATCATGAAAATTAAACCACGAGGGGTACGAGAGGTACAACAATCTCCCCCTATTTTGATTATCACAATCACCAAAACAAACAATGTAAAAACTGAAATGAAAAGCATGCTTTAAAAGATTTTTCCCCCAATCAACCATGAATTTCTCCCCCTTTGTGATTATCAAAATAGCACGGGGCATAAAACTTGATTGAGGGAAGCAGTTGAAAAACAATATAGAGATTTTAAATCAATTGAAATTTTTGAAATTTTAATTGATAGTTTTGAATCAAAGTTTGAATTGAATGTTTGAAATGTAAAATTGAATAACAGTTTGAATTGAAAGTTTTGAATCAAAATTGAATTGAATATTTCGAAATGAATGTTTCAATACCAAGTGTTGAAATTGAAAGTTTGAATTGAAAGTATTAAATGAAAACAAAGGCTTAAACAAACCTAACTCCCCCTAAATATAAACAACAAATCACCGGGGAGAGGTTTTTGAAACCGAAATAAATTTTGGGCCGGAGAGACTCGCTAGAAGGGATTTTTCAATCCATACTTGTCTAGTGGCGGGTCTTCTCCTATAAAATTCATCATTAAAGGAAATAGTTTTGGGTCTACCATACCGGGAATTTTTACAATTGCACTCATAAATTAAGTGCCCGGGTTTTTTACAATAATTGCAAAATTTAAATTGGGAGCTCCCCCTTACAAAAATAGTAGGTGCATGGGAAGAGGAAGCTTGCTTGGAATAGCCAAGCCCTTGGGTGGTCCTAGATACACGTTGGGAACCTAGCAAATTGTTCAAATTTTGTTCCCCTTGGGTGAACTTGGCCAGAGTCTCCCTTAGATCTTTGATGGTTGATTCCATGGAATCAACATCAGGAAGATTTTGGATTTTGAGGGACATCTCTTCCTTCTCATTGAGAATTTGTTCTTTTTCGGAAGAGAGTTTTTTGAAATTCTTTTTTAAAGAAACAAATTTGGAAGAAAGTTCGTGAAAACCTTCCTCCAATTGATCTCTCGCATGTTGGAGATCCTCATAAGACATGTGATTTAAAGAATTTGAATTTGAAGAACTAGAGGATGAGGAGTCGGAAGAAGTTACCTCATGTACTGCCATTAGGAATTTGTTACCGTTTTCGCTCGAGGAGGAGGAGGAGGATGATGTGGAGCTATCACTCCATGTGGCCTTTAAAGCCTTCTTCTTCTCCTTTTGCTTGGCCTTTTTCTTGTTGAGTGGGCAATCGGGCTTGTAATGGCCTTTGATACCAATTTTTGGGCGGATTTTTCGTTGGGTTGAGCCTTGCGGGCCTTTTTCTTCTTGTGCTTCTTCATGAACTTGTGCATCTTGCGGGCAAGGTTCTCCATTTCGGAATCGCCTCTTGATGAGGAAGAAGATGAGGAGGAGGATGAGATTTCTTCTTTTTGTACCTTGAAGGCGATGTTCTTTGGCACTTTGACCGGTTTGCCTTCCTTTTCATCTTGCCTCCTCATGGTGATCTCATAAGTCATGAGGGATCCGATGAGCTCTTCGACCGGCATTTTCTTGATGTCCTTTGCTTCTTGGATTGCCGTGACTTTCGGTGCCCATGAGCTTGGTAGGATCCATAGGATCTTCTTGACCATCGTTTCTGCAGAAATATTATCTCCAAGAGATTTTCTACCATTGCACACGTCAGTAAAACGAGTAAACATTTCAGAAATAGATTCATTTGGATGCATGGAGAATGATTCAAAATCTTGACAAAACATATCTAATCGAGTATCCTTTACTTTGTTGGTCCCCTCATGGGTAACCTCCAATAGTTTCTAGATTTCATGCGATGTAGTGCATGTGGAAACTCGATTGAACTCATTTCGGTCAAGGCCGCAATGTAGAGCGTTCATGGCTTTGCCATCAAGCTCGAAATTTTTAATATCGGCTTGAGTCCATTTGGATTCATCGGGAGAGGAGAGAGAATAACCATGCATGACAATTTTATAAATGGGATAACCTATACTTCTAAGAAAAGTGGTCATGCGGGTTTTCCAATATGTATAGTCGGTTCCATCAAAAAATGGAGCACGACCCAAAGAATATCCTTCGGGGGCGAAAGAGGTTGAGGCCATCACAATGGATCTTGAATTTGAAACCGGTTAGGATATTACTCAAATTTTCCCTTTGATACAAATTGTTGGGCGGAGAAAGAAGGAAGTGATGGAAAGAGGGGGGGTGAATTGCCTTTTAAAAAATGATTAACAAATTAAAATCAAAGTGAAAGTGCAGCGGAAATAAAGAGGCAAGACACAAGAATTGATAACGGAGTTCGGCCAAAAACCCGGCCTACGTCTCCGCTCCCAACTCAACCATTGAGAGATTCTACATCTTTCTTTTCAATGGTTTTAGCAAGAAACCCACTAGACATTACAGGTAGTCTAGAACCTATTACAGCTTTCTTTTATATGGTTATGCAAGAACCCACTTGCTTTCAATGGTTGAGCAAGAACCCACTAGCCTTCTTACAGGTGAAGGCTATCTCACCTATGAATCAAGCCTTTTAAAAGGGAAGGCTTGACTAACCTCTTCACACCTTGAAGGTGGTGTGAGAACCCAAAAGAATGGAGGAGATAAAGAGTTGGGGGTTTGTAGGCACAAACCCAAAATGATGCTCAAAATAAATAAAACAAGAAAAACTGTATTTGGAGAAGCCTTGGGCGCCAATGGATGAATGGAGTTGAAGAAGTGCACTCCAAATCTTCTATTGTGGTGCTCCTTGGATGTGGAATTGAGTTGGAGCGATTGGGGTTCCTTGGAGGAAGTCCGCCGGAGGTTCTCCAAATGATGGGAAATGTGTCCGTTGGCTTCACAATGGCTTGGTTTTGTTTCCGAGGCTTCCTCGTCCTTTATTTATAGAGGGGGAACCCTCATATGGCCTTTGGAGGTCTTTGGAGCCGTTGGAAAGGGCTTCGGAGCCGTTGGGAGGCAAGTGGACCAGCCTGGTCAAAGGCCCAACGGCAAGTTTGACTGGCTCCACCGGCTGACCGGTACAGGGCCATCGGTTGGCCGGTGCCTTAGAGATGGGTGGATGCTTCTGTCCAGGCTCCACCAGCTGACCGGTGAGGAGACCACCGGTTGGCCGGTGGCAAGACAGTAGCTTGCCATTCTTCCTGGGCTCCACCGGCTGGCCGGTGCCGAGGCCACCGGTTGGCCGGTGCTGAGGCAGTGGCTCAGCCTTCTGCCCAGGGTCCAGCGGCTGGCCGGTGGTGAAGCCACCAGTTGGCCGGTGGACTGAATTTCAGTCCATTTTGGCTTTTTTCCTTCTTGGCCTTCTTGGCCCAATTCCTTGGCCACCTGAAATCATGCCTATCATCCAAAAACACTTAAAACAAGATTAGATAAAAAGGAGGGTGATTGTGATCATGAAGATTAAACCACGAGGGGTACGAGAGGTACAACAAGGTACGCCCCCATTTAGGGTTAGTGCACAACTGAAGTGAAACTCGGATTGTTTCGTCGTTGGAAAATCCTCCAGTTTATCAATGTAAGTGATCGTTTCTTGAGATTTGTAGAACGAGTCTACACCATTTACATTCTTCGTTTTTATTTGGATCCTCTTTTTGTGGAAGAGTGCTCGTGGATGGTTAAAATAGACCTTAGTTTCGTAAGCTACCTGATTCGTCAAAGGTGGAAGTTGTTTGGGGTTGTCAGTATGGATAGTGTCTAAGAGGGCCTCTGATTCCTTCGTAGTCTCTTCAAAGAAAGAGTTCACAATAAACTACCAGTGTGGGAAATCTGGTCATGAGAAGATATTGTGGCCACTTTCTAGAATTATGTGTTGTTTGGGGATGTTGTATAAGGTCCCTCTCCATGCATTGTTTATATCAGTCACAATGGTCATGTTCGATGATGCCTCATGATGTGATGTGCTCAATTGACTGTATATGTGAAAGTAGTGAAATCCTCTGAGAGTCTCTGTTATGTTGGGCGAATGTCTCCCTTGTGAAAGCTTCAAAATAATAAATTTCATAGGAATGTGAGTTTAGGTGTTATTTACTTCTATTGTTTCTCACCTGAAGAAACAAGGTGTGATGTGTGGGCATCTTATTAGCCCTCGTTTCAGTGAAATATCGGGTTATGGTAAAGTGAGTTTGGAATGTGTTTTGTCTGGAAAACTTATCTGGGATTGTGGTGTAGTTTTTTTTGGCACCAAAAGAAGAATTCTCATTCAGTGGGATTCCAAAGACTAACTGCGAGGCCGAAGATGCTTCAATCATTTGAGCTCCAGCCATAGGTCTCAGAGAGAAGATGGCTTGTAGTCAAGGGAAATCACCGGGTCATTTAAACCCTTGTACAAACTCCTATCCTAAATATGAAATATATGAAGTGTTTAAACCTATGGTTTCATTATCTTTCTTCAGTTTTTCACGTTTGGTGGAAATAGGTGGAGGGCTTATACCCATGACATCACCCAATGTCATTACCTCCCCTTTGGTTTCAATTGAGTATTTAGAGAATGGTTGAAAATTTGGCTAGACAGGCTGAGCACATGGTTTGTGAACGATTAAGAGAGACTGTGTGCCAAGAAGCCATGCAGGAATATTGATCAACACAGTTAGTTCACGGTTTCACAAACTGTGTGTACTAACCGTGCGACCTTCCAAAATCTTGAAATTTTTGGGTTTTTTTGTGCCGGCACATGCTAGTCGGTTAAGATGGTTGGTTCTTATGGTGGGGAGAACCACTATTATTCTCATGTATGTTAATTTGGAAATTTTGAATGGAAGTATACCCTATGTACCAGGGAGTCCGTTTAGGCCTCCCCTATTAGTGTCCTGATTTTGTCTCGGAAAACAAATTATTGGTTGTCTGTTATGGTGGGGAGCATATTTGTGTCCCCCCATATCAGTAACTTACATTTATCCATGGTCTTGTAATGGTGTAGATAGTATTTTTTAGAGCTATCTAGCTACCAACATATTTCTTGGGTAAACATTGGGACTGGAGAATGCCCAATGGATTAGTTAAAGTAAGGCAAGTGTATCCTTTTTCAATGTTATTGTTCGTTTGGGTGAATTGCTTGAGTCTTATTCGGATAGTGTTTGAAGAGTTTTCTTTTGTGATAAAGTATGAACGTGATTGATCATTTTAGGAAAGTGGTATATGTTTTGGTTGAGATAGTAATCCTTAATTGATCACTGGAGGTGTTTTGGCCTTTGGGGGTGAAACCTGGCAAAGGAGTACCTCTTAGTTTCTTAGTTGCGTTTGGTTGTTGCTTTGTCCTTGATGTGACTTTCCGGGGTGGAAATTTTTTCATTTTGGAGATAATTGTCACATAAATGACTTATTTTAAAGTTAAATTCCATTTAATTTCCATTCATTCTTTTTTTTGAGGGTTTCCCAAGCATTTATGGAGGAATGGGTGAGGTTTTATGAATTGTGCCAAACCGTGAGCCCAATTCCAGATTTAAAAATAAATTTTGATTCTTTTATAACATCTTCCTTTTTCAACATTTTTCATCCATTAAAATTCATAGTTTTCATCCCCTGACATATTAATACCACCATATTTATTTGGACCATTTATAAATCCATAATCATGGTGGATATGGGTTTTTATTTAAGGAATTGGGCCTGCCCAAGAGCCCATTTTCTGCATTAAAAATAAATTTTAATTCTTTAATATCTCCTTCAATATTTGCGTTGTTTTGGTGATTCCAACTCTCACCCGAGCCCACATACCTAAGGCGAGCCCCCATTCCCTCCTCCGATAATTTGGAGCTCGATAGAAGCGAGAAAATGGTCTAAAATTTTCTAGATTTTAGAAATCGTCCAGATTTGGAGAGGTAAATTGATCCTTTCATAACTCCTTCTATTCTTACTCTTTTTCTCCCATTAAAATTCCTACATGACCTTATCATTTTTTTTAGAACATCCATTAAATTTTTATCTATTTTAAAATTCATATTTTGGTCGATTTTGGGTCGTTTTATTCAGGATTGTTTTGGGTAAGTGATTCCTTCTTGGTTTCTTCCTTTTCCCTTAGGGTTTCCTCTCTCTTTCATTATGTTCTAAAATTTACGAAAGTTAGGGTTCGAATATAGGGTTTTATTTGGTGAATTTATTTGTAAAATATTGTGTTCTAGGTCTCGATTTAGCTTCCTTGTGGTGCGGTGGTGGTGCGGTTGATGTTTTGCACCAAATTTTGAGGGGTTTGACACTTCTGGTAGGTGATTCCATGTGTAATCATTTCTAGATGAGTTAGTTTGATTGAATTACTTATATTTCATGTTCCTAATATTCTTTGTGTGGTGCAAAAATTGTTTACATTGAATTTGGTTAAGAATTTATTTTTATAGTTCCATTTTAGCTTAGAATTGGGTGTTTTTCCTGTGCAACCCTTTGGGTATTGTTTGGGTGTGTATTATAACATATGAAATTGGTTTCATAAATCTTGTCTGGGATGAAAAATTATTATTTGGTAGGGTATTGGTGTTCCATTATGTTTTAAAGAGGGTTTTGTTATTGGTTTAATGTTTAAAAAAATATTGTACTTCTTGAAAGTGATTTTGAAAAATGTGCTTTTCATGTGAATCTTTTGTGGTATTGTTTGAGGTGTTTGTATAACACTTGGGGGTAGTTTAATAAATTGTTTTGGGGCTGAAAATTCTATTTTGAATTTTAATGGTGTGATTTTGTCCTTGAAATACGGTTTTGAAATGGGTTTTATGTGAAAAGCATTTGTACACTCTTTAGAATTGTTTTATGAAAGTTTTTAATGGTTTAAGGATTTATGTAAGAGGTGAAACCATATTGGAAAACTGTTTTGGATTGTTTATACTTTCAAATAGACCATTTAAAATGTGAATAGGTCAGTCATGTTATGTGTATCCTATTGGAAATTATTTATAAAAATGTTTAATGGATTTAGTGAAATGTGAAAGAGGTGTGAACGTGATGTGGTATTTTTGTGTGAGTACGATGTGAAAAATGGATTCTGTTTATAAAAAGGGTTTCTATGAAACATGTGAGTGGGCTGTTAGGTGATGTTTAGAATATTTTTAGGGACTTTATAAAATTTTTATAGGATGTGATGAATTGTGAAAATTATGCAAAAAGTATGTGGGCTATTTTGGTGTGAGTTTGATTTCAAAATTCTTTTCAATGAAAAGCATAATTTGTGACTTGTGTGATGTACATGGGTCTGTTTGGTTAATGTGTGAGGTGGAAGTGATAATTTTATGTGAAAACTATATTTCTTGGCTTGTTGAACTTGTTTGAGCACAAAGGGAAAACCCGAGTATCTAGTTGGGTGGACGTGTACTAGTATGCTAGTGAATCTGTGGGGTTTGGCCTCAGTTTCAATTAGCAAGATTGACACTTACAACAATAACTAAAATATGATGATGATTATTGGGTACCACTAGGTTATGGGTATTTTCTCTAATAGTGTCTCGTGCATGAGAACAGATATTGTGATGGTTACTCTCACTGAGATACAAGGTACCTGGGACCCAGAATGAGCTAGTGCCTAGGGGTTATTTCCTATTTCTTGTGCTCATTATTTACTTTGTACTTACTGTCAGCATAGGATATAATTGGCTGAAAAATTAAGTAGTGTTGAAATTATTTTTAAAAGTGTTGATTCTTAATGATAGCCCACTTGAAAACTGTTTTTTTAGTATCATCATTTAGAAATTGTAACTAGCATTTTCTGTTTATGAAAACTTACAAGATTTTTTGTCTTTGAATGTTTATCACATGGAATCTCTTAGTGGTGGTATCCTACTGGGCATTTTCTCACACCCTACTTACACCCTTGGGTGTAAGTATATTTGGATATTTTGTTGTTTCAGGTTTGGATACAGTTTTTAGTTCCAGTGGTTCGGGTTTCTAGCATATCCTTTGCGGTGAAGTTTTTTGGAGATGGCTTGAGGGCGGTGCCCCTAGCCATGAGGGTTCTTGGGATGTTTAATTGTGATTTTGTACCTTTTTTATAGTCTTTTTGAGTTTTTTTAAAATATGTAATTCAGTTCTGAATTTTGTAAAAGATGGTTTTAGTTGAAAAATCCAGATTCGTTTTATTGAGTTTGTTTGTTGTTTAATGTTTATAAACTTGGGTAAATCATTCCCAAACATCATTTTATGATACCCGGGCACTTGTGCCAGTCCGCGGGGATCGAGAACGCCCTTTGGGCCTTGGAACGGGCTGGGTTTGGTGCCGGTTTTATGGTGACTAGATCCGGTTCATGACAGTAAATGCCAACCCTACCTCAATCCAAGGTGCGGTGTGGCTGGCACCACTCAAAGTGTCTCTCTTTAGTTCAAAATGTACTTCATTTTAAGTGAAAACTACAACTGACGTGCGTAGAACCTACCAAACGCATTCAGATTCCATTAAAACTTTAGGAAAACGATCCATGGGTCATATGTGATGTGTAAGAGTCAGCCACGCCTCAATCCGAGGCCTGGTGTGGCCGGCACCACTCAATGTGTCTAACATTTATTTGAAATGGACAAAATTTTAATTGAAAACAACTACTGGTATACGGAAAACTAACCAAACACATTTAGAATGTGCTTAAAGTTTAGAAAAATGATAAATGGGTCATATGTGACGTGTAAGAGTCAATCATGCCTTAATCTGAGGCATGGTGTGACCAAAAAAATACAAAGGGTCGCATTTTTTTTGAAATAAACAAAATTTTAAGTGAAAAAACAACAACTGACGTACAGAAAACTGACCAAAGGCATTATGAATGTGTTGATGCTTTAGAAAAATGATACATGGGTCATATGTGATGTGTAAAAGTCAAACCAGCCTCAATCTGAGGCGTAGAGTGGCCAACACCAATCAAAGTGTCTCTCTATAGTTTAAAATGGACTTCATTTTGATTGAAAAAAACAACTGACATACGGTAAACCAAAAAAACACAATAAGATTCTATTGAAATTTTAGGACAATGATCCATGGGTCATATGTGACGTGTTCGAGTCAACTGATCCTCAATCCGAGTCGCAGTGTGGCCGGGATCAGTCTAAGTGTCTCACTTTTGTTTAAAATGGACAACATTTTAAGTACATATGGAAAACTGACCAAACAGATTCTGATTGTGTTGATACTTTAGAAGAATGATCCATGGGTCATATATGATGTGAACGTGTAAACCCCGCCTCAATCCGAGGTGCGGTGTTGCCGACACCACTCAAAGTGTCTTACTTCAGTTTAAAATGGACTTCATTTTAAGTAAAAACAACAACTGACATACAGAAAATCGACCAAACACATTCTGAATGTGTTTATTCTTTAGTAAAAATATACATGGTTCATATGTGATGTGTAAAATTCAACCCCGCCTCAATCTGAGGCGCGGTGTGGCCGACACCACTCAAAGTGTCTCTCTTTAGTTTAAAATGGACTTCATTTTAAGTGAAACAAAAACTGACATACAGAAAACCAACCAAACGCATTAGGATTCTGTTGAAATGTTAGGAAAATGATCCATGTGTCATATGTGACGTGTACGAGTCAAACACGCCTCAATTTGAGGCCTGGTGTGGCCGAAAACACTCAAAGTATCTCACATTTATTTGAAATGGACAACATTTTAATTGAAAACAATTACTAGCATACGAAAAACAAACCAAACACATTCGGAATGTGTTGAAAGATTAGAACAACGATCCATGGGTCATATGTGATGTGTAAGAGTCAACCCTGCCTTAATCTGAGGAATGGTGTGATCGGAACCACTAAAAGTGTCTAATTTTTTTGAAATAAACAACATTTTAAGTGAAAACAACAACTAGCATACGGAAAACTAACCAAACTCTTTCTGAATGGGTTGATGCTTTAGGAAAATGATACATGGGTCATATGTGATGTGTAAAAGTCAACCCAGCCTCAATAAATGGTGCGGAGTGTCCGACACCACTCAAAGTGTCTCTCTATAGTTTAAAATGGACTTTATTTTGATTGAAAACAACAACAGACATATGGTAAACCGATAAAATGCATTAGGATTCTGTTGAAACTTTAGGAAAATGATCCATGGTTAATATGTGACGTGTTTGAGTCAACTGCGCCTCAATACGAGTCACAGTGTGGCCGGTATCACTCTAAGTGTCTCTCGTTTGTTTAAAATGGACAACATTTTAAGTACATACGGAAAACTGACCAAACAGATTCTGATTGTGTGGATACTTTAGAAAAATGATCCATGGGTCATATCTGACGTTCACGATTCAACCCCACCTCAATCCGAGGTGCGGTGTGGCCAACACCACTCAAAGTGTCTCTCTTTAGTTTAAAAAGGACTTTATTTTAAGTGAAAACAACAACTGACATATGGAAAACTAACCAAATGCATTATGAATGTGTTGATGCTTTAGTAAAATGATACATGGGTCATATGTGACATGTAAAAGTCAAACTAGGCTCAATCTGAGGCGCAGAGTGGCCGACACCACTCAAAGTGTCTCTCTATAGTTTAAAATGGACTTTATTTTGATTGAAAACAACAACTGACATACGGTAAACAGACCAAACGCATTTAGATTCTGTTGAAACTTTAGGAAAATGATCCATGGGTCATATGTGATGTGTTCAAGTCAACCGCGCCTCAATCTTAGTCACAGTGTGGCTGGGATCACTCTAAGTGTCTCACTTTTGTTTAAAATGGACAACATTTTAAGTACATACGGAAAACCGACCAAAAAGATTCTGATTGTGTTGATACTTTAGAAAAACGATCCATGGGTCATATATGACGTGCATGAGTCAACCCCGCCTCATTCTGAGGTGTAGTGTGACCAAAACCACTCAAAGTGTCTCACATTAGTTTAAAATGGACTTCATTTTAAGTGAAAACAACAACTGACATATGGAAAACTGACGAAACGCATTCTGAATGTGTTGATGCTTTAGGAAAACTATACATGGGTCATATGTGAAGTGTAAAAGTCAACCCCACCTCAATATGAGTCATGGTGTGGCCAGAACCACTCAAAGTGTCTCTCTTTAGTTTAAAATGGACTTCATTTTAAGTGAAAACAACATCTGACATACGGAAAACTGACCAAACACATTTGGATTCAGTTGAAAATTTATGAAAAAGATCCATGGGTCATATGTGATGTTTACGAGTCAACCGAACCTCAATCTGATGCTTGGTGTGGCCGAAACCACTCAAAGTGTCTCACATTTATTTGAAATGAAAAAATTTTTAATTGAAAACAATTACTAGTATACGAAAAACTGACCGAACACATTTATAATGTGTTGTAAGTTTAGAACAATGATCAATGGGTCATATGTGACGTGTAAGAGTCAACCCTACCTTAATTTGAGGCATAGTGTGACCAGAACCACTCAAAGTGTCTCATTGTCTTTGAAATAAACATTTTAAGTGAAAACAACAATTGGCATACGGAAAACTGACCAAATGCATTCTGAATATGTTGATGCTTTAGGAAAACGATACATGGGTCATATGTTATGTGAAAAAATCAACCCAGCCTCAATCTGAGGTTCATAGTGGCTGAAAACACTCAAAATGCTTCTCTATAGTTTAAAATGGACTTCATTTTGATTGAAAATGACAACTGACATAGAGTAAACCAACCAAACACATTCAGATTATGTTGAAACTTTTGTAAAATGATCCATGGGTCATATGTGACGTGTTCGAGTCAACCGTGCCTCAATACAAGTCGCAATGTGGCCAGAATCACTCTAAGTGTCTCTCTTTTGTTTAAAATGGACAACATTTTAAGTGAAAAATTCAACTGGCATACGAAAAACTGACCAAACACATTTGGATTCTATTAAAACATTAATAAAATGATCCATGGGTCATATGTGATGTGTAAGAGTCAACTGAGCCTCAATCTGTGTTGTATTTTGGTCGGGATCAGTCTACATGCCTATCTTTTGTTTAAAATGGACTACATTTTAAGTACATATGGAAAACCGACCAAATGGTTTCTGATTGTGTTGATACTTTAGCAAAATGATCCATGGGTCATATATGACATGCATGAGTCAACCCCGCCTCAATCCAATTCATGGTGTGGCTGGAACCCCTCAATGTGTCTCTCTTTAGTTTAAAATGGACTTCATTTTAAGTGAAAACAACAACTGACATAAGAAAAACCGACCAAACGCATTTGGATTCTGTTTAACCTTTAGTAAAATGATCCATGGGTCATATGTGATGTGTACGAGTCAACCTCACCTTAATCTGGGGCACAGTGTGGCCGAAACCACTCAAATTGTCTCTCTTTCATTTAAAATAGACTTCATTTTAAGTGAAAACAAAAAATGAAATACGAAAAACCAACCAAATGCATTCGGATTCCGTTGAAACTTTAGGAAAAATATCCATGGGTCATATATGACGTGTACGAGTCAAATCAGCCTCAATCCAAGGCCTGGTGTGACTACCACCAATCGAATTGTATCTCTATAGTTTAAAATGGACTTCATTTTAATTGAAAACAACAACTGACATACAGAAAACAAACCAAAGACATTCAGATTCTTTTGAAACTTTAGGACAACATTCCATGAATCATTTTTGATGTGTATGAGTTAAACCTACCTTAATCCAAGGCCAGGTGTGGCCGGAACCACTCAAAGTTTCTCGGGTATATTTGAAATAGACAACATTTAAAATGAAAACAACAACTGACATACGAGAAAATGACTAAATGCATTTTGATTCAGTTGAAACTTTAGGAAAACGATACATGGGTCATATGTGATGTGTACATGTCAACCAAGCCTCAATCTGAGGCCCAGAGTGTCCATCACCACTCGAAGTGTCTCTCTATAGATTAAAATGGACTTCATTTTAATTGAAAATAAGAACTGACATACAGTAAACTGACCAAACACATTCAGATTCTGTTGAAACTTTAAGAAAATAATCCATTGGTCATATGTGATGTGTTAGAGTCAACCACACCTCAATCCGAGTCGCAGTGTGGCCGGGATAACTCTAAGTGTCTCTCTTTTGTTTAAAATGGACAACATTTTAAGTACATACAGAAAACCGACCAAACGAATTCTGATTGTATTGATACTTTAGAACAATGATCCATGGGTCCTTTGTGATGTACATGAGTCAACACCGCCTCAATCAAAGGTGCGGTGTGGCCAACACCATTAAATGTGTCTTTATTTAGTTTAAAATGGTCTTCAATTTAAGTGAAAACAACAACTGACATACCAAAAACCAACCAAACACATTCGGATTCTATTGAAACTTTAGGAAAACGATACATGGGTCATATGTGACATTTACGAGTCAACCCCGCCTCAATCCGAGTTCGGGTGTGGCCGTAACCACTCAAAGTGTCTCACATTTATTTGAAATGGACAACATTTTAATTAAAAACAACTGCTGACATACAAAAAACCGACGAAACGCATTCGCAATGTGTTGAAAGTATAGAAAAATGATCAATGGGTCATATTTGACGTGTACGAGTCAACTCTACCTTAATCCGAGACATTTTGTGATTGGAACCACTCAAAGTGTCTCATTGTTTTTGAAATAAACAACATTTTAAGTGAAAACAACAACTGACATACGGAAGACTGGCCAAATGCATTCTGAATGTGTTGATGCTTTAGGAAAACGATACATGGGTCATATGTGACATGTCAAGCCAACCCCACCTCAATATGAGGTGCGGTGTGGCCGGCACCACTCAAAGTGTCTCTCTTTTGTTTAAAATGGACATCATTTTGAGTGAAAACAACAACTGATATACGGAAAACCAACCAAGCGCATTCGGATTCCATTGAAACTTTGGGAAAACGATCCATGAGGCATATGTGATATTTACGAGTCAATCCCGCCTAAATATGAGGTGCAGTGTGGCCGTCACAACTCGAAGTGTCTCAGTTTTATTTGAAATGGACAACATTTTAAGTGAAAAGTACAACTGGAATACGAAAAATAGACCAACGGTTTCAGAATATGTTGATACTTTAGGACAACTATCCATGGGTAATATGTGACGTGTACGAGTCAACCCTCCCTCAATCCGAGACAAGTTGTGGCTGGTATCACTCCAAGTGTATGTATAATGTTTTAAATGGACATCATTTTTAGTAAAAACCACTTGTATGTATTCTTAATTGTGTAAAAAACATATAATTACTTATTTAGTTTTTTATGTATTTTATTGATAATTGATAATTAAATTATGTATGTATTCAATTATGAATTGAATTCAGGATTCGACATATAATTGTCATCTAAGTTTTAAATTGAATTCTAAATCAATTATGTATGTTTATAATTAAGTTATGAATTATGACTTAATTCTAGATGAGTATAGTTTTAGTGTGAAATGTTAAATGTGTATGCATTATATGTTAAATAATTAGAAAGGAGAGGGAATGGAGAATTACAAAACAATGGAGAAAATTAGGATTGTAGACCTGTGCAAATTATAGGTTGTTGTGCAATTTGCACAGCATAGCCTATGCCAAAGGTTTGAAACCCTTGACATATATTTTATAGGATGTTTTTACCAATGGTTCAATGAGAACCTTTGGTAAAAACTCTATCCCAAAGGTTTTGTAAACCATTGGAAAAGGTTCCTAGAAGAGGTTTTTACCAACGGTTTGGTTGAACCGTTGGCAAAACTTATACCAATGGTTCAACCAATTCATTGGTATAGGTTACTATAACTAACCTATCCCAACTGTTCTACATAAACCATTGGGAAAACTTTTCCCAAGGGCTTACTTCGCTACGGTTGGCAGAACCGTTGGTATAAGATATACCAATGGTTCTGCAGCCTATCCCAACGGTTCTGAACCGTTGGGAAATATACTATTTCCTGTAGTGTGATTCCAATAAGAATAACTTTCCCCTTCCACTTAAGAAATGAATAAAACATTAGATATATAGAAAATTTTATAATATTAAGATTCTCCTCATAATTGAGAACACTACTCAAGTTACAACACATTCTTAACAAACTATTATTATTAACATATCCCTTCTCTAGGATTAATATTAATGAGAATTTCAAGCTTTATTTATATCCATAATGATATAAAAATATATTTTTATATAAATAATGTGTCATATTTATAATTATTTTAAAAAAAATTATTAAAAATACTCCCAGTATGATGATAGGCCCTAATAAATTGAGTCATTAATGGGACAATATTCAAATTTCATCATAACATAACTCAGCTAAACTCATATATTAATCCCTGAATATTTAGGTAATAATTCTTTCTCAATTTTACAAATCAAAACACTTGGATAGTTTAGTAAAAAAAATTCCTTGATTTATCTACGTGAATCATCCTAAATTATTTCTAATAGAGTCTTAAAAATTTTGATTTCCCACTCAAGTAAAACCAATATTTCAAATTAAATAATCATTAACATATTCACCATACAAATTATAGCCTATAAGAACCCTCATTTAGCACAAACCTACCAATTTGGATAACCAAGGGCTCGAAGAGTTCTTACATTAGAGAGAATCCAACCACTTTCAATCAAAGAGGGGTTTTAATGAACTTAAAATTTTTACTCTTATATAACATCCATGATAAGTAAATAATATTAATATAGAATTTTAATAAAACACTACTTGAGTATAATATGAAAACTCCCAATATCATGCTATAGATATTTAAAAATTATAATCTTATAAACATTCTACATGAAATATTTGTTGTAAAACCCATTATTCTCACAAAAACCAACTCTTGGGCACAAAATTTTATTCATAAAAACATAATTTTATAGAATATTTTGTAACCATAGATTAAATTATAAGATATTGTTTCATATTATAATTCACTTATTGCATCAACCATTATTGAATCATTGGGATATCATTAAAGGAAACATCAGGTGAGTGATAAAATATTTGAAAAAAAAGCTTAAAAAGGTCTATTATGATATATTGGAATAATGAAAATGATGATAAAATCCATAAAACAAAATCAAATAATAAGAACCATATGAGTTTTTCTAGAATATAATTCATAATAGCCAATATTTCTTCCAAAACTTCATTTCATATTTGATATAAATAATAACATGAACTTATAAATATGTGTTTCTAGATGAAATAACTCTAGTATAATGAATTATAGGAATTTATAATTTTGGGTCCACTTATCAAATCTAAAATGTTAAAAAATAATCGACAAAACTTATGAAAATTAGTATTAAACATATATTCTGTCATAATGATTACATGATGAAAAATAGAAGGCCTTCAAGGTTAACCCAAAATAAGTAAAACAAATATTGAGTTAAAATATCTTTTATTGATAATAAAGATAAATAGGTATATGGATTTATTTGTGGAGTTTAAATATTGAAGAAGATATTATTGATATTAATAATTATAGATTAGAGAATAATATCATGAGTTTAGAGAACCTATTGAATTTTTAATGAGACACTTTCATTGGGTGATTTTGATATAGGAAAATATTATGGAATTATAAATTCCATTATTACCTTCAAATTAATTAATTAAAAAACATTTAATTTTTTTATTATTTTACTTCCAATAATATTATATTTAAGCTTAAATTTCGTGTTTTTTAATTTTTATGTCCATCATATTTTCAATTATTGTTGATTCTTACCTATAAGGTATGAAGTTTCAACTAAATAGTGTATTAAGTTATACCTCTATGAGGTTCTATTTAATTTTTTAAATTCAACTATTATTGTATTTTTATATAATTATTACATTTTTAGTGTTATTAAATTATTTTACAGTGGTTAATGTTTTTTATGGTTCAATTCACAATATAATTAAAGTACTTAACTATACATCTTAACATAATAATAATTCTATGTTCATGTGGACATATATTTATATATATGTGATGAATATCCATGGGAATTTCTTTCACAAACATGGTGATTAAATTAAGTGTATATAAATAGAAATAGAAATAAAATTAATTATTAACATTATTTTATAAGAATCAAATAAACCTAATATTATATATGTATATAGATTTATTCCTACCATGGAAATATCACAGAAACCACATGGATTAATCATAAAAAAATGTAAATATTATTATCATAGTGAAAAATTTGATCAATAAGTTTTTTATATATAAAATAAATGAAATAAAAGAGATAAGAAGATAAAACATAAATTAAGAGACCATTGATAGTGATCATTGAAGCATTATATTATTTAGTCAGTGCTTATCACTAAGAGATTAATTTATTTAAAAACCATTACTATCACATGTGGTGTTGTGTCAAAAACCTATCAAGGGGTGTAAACTGTAAATATTCTACCTAAATAATGAAATTTAAACATAAGGTCACTTGAGTTGGGATTTGAATCAAGGACTCTATTTTTTATATTGTATTTATTGTCAACATGATCACTATAATTTTTGAAAAAAATTCCAATAGGTATACATGGTAATATAATAACATTATAGAAACATTCAACATTTTTCAGGGAAATTAAACATGGTTATGAGGTGGAGAAACTAATGATAACTCATTAAAAACCACTCAGGCTTAGTTGGATGAAACATTCAGAAAATAATTTTTTAACGAACCACCTACACCAAATGTGTTGCATCTGATTACTAGTAGTGTCTTCACATTCCTATATGATATAGTTCTATTAGGTACCTGATAATAATATCATTAATCTAATAGATATTTCATCCAACTTGAAATATATTATTGGGGATGATTATTCAAATTTCTACTTGATTTTATCTAACCTAAAATGTTATTATGGTATATTATTCGAATCAAGATTCCACTAAAAACAATTTTTGAATAATATGAGAGACTGAAATTATTCCATAAAGTGTGTACCTCAATGTTTATTTTATTGATGGTGGGTTGCAGGTGTATCAATTATTCCTTTTCACTATTTTCATAATTTTAGAGTGGTTGTTTAAAAAGTTATGGTTTTATGAGGGATATTAAACTATTTACGAAGTCAAATTAGTTTTTTTGAGAATTATATAATTTTTTTCACACTATTATAGTAGATATAATCCTTATTATGAAGGAATATTTTCTACAATAAGCTTGCAAAAAGTATTTATCATTTTATAGGAACCCTAATTCACTCTTGTTTAGATACAATGAGGATATATGATTTGAGTTATTTTAATATTATAAATATAAAATATACTCCTTATTAAATTTATCTAAATAAATTTTGACTAAATCCTTGGTGGATATCTTTTTATTGTATGTTTTTACTCAAGAAGGTTATTTTTACTCAATAAAGAGTGATAATGAAAGAAATATTATTATTGTTATATTTTTTATATAGTGTCTATATTATTCATAATCATATACATTATTTCAATGTACATGTGTGGTATGGAAATTAACTATAGAGTGAAAATTTGATTGAATTATAATGTTTATACCCTTACTTATAGTTTTGATTTATTTTGATAAAAAGGGATCAACTCATGTGAAGTGGTATATTTCTCACTCCACAATAAATACCAACCACTCAAATTGAATGCATATCCTTGTAAAATATTTTATATTTTCTTGATGTTTGGATTGTTCTATTTCAACAAGGACAAGATAAGGCTAGACACACCATTAAATTAACTAACTCTAATTAACATTGAGGTATGTAAGGCATAACAAATAAAATACTTAAAGTGTTTAAATAAAATTTTTACCCCTTCTCAATGTTATTTTATTCACAAGGGATCTTTAATTAGTTTTAGAGTGATTTTTTCCTTAGAGGATCCATATTATTTTATTTTTAAAGCCATTTTATTTTTTATTTTTTAGTTATAATATGAATTTGGTTAATAAAAATAAATTATTTCCTATGATTAGGAACATTTTTATTTATATAATGAACATATAGTTCATTATTTTTTATCCATAGGTCTTGATGTAGAAGAATATACTTTTTATGTTTCACACCATTGTAAGGGAAAAAAATTATTCTTAAACTATTTACAATAATATTAATGGAGAAAATTTATAAAATATATTTTATTATCATATCTTAAAGAATGAACTAATTAATTCTATGTAATCTAAGTTATTAAAATTAGTATGATTCAAGATTTACAGTAATTATAAGGGAGAAATTTTATTCAAGGAATATAAATTTACGAATGATAGTTTGGGGGCTTGAAAATGATGAAGGATGTTACCATTGATAAATTTTTTACATGAGTAAACATAAACATAAACACTATTAAAGGAAACTATAATGTACTTGGGGGATTAATGGTGTCAAATAAGTTTATTTGAATTATACAAAATAAATTGGATGCCAAATTTCATAATTGGGATGTTGATATATGAATAATTTCTCAGATAGATAAAGTTCATTTCATATTGATTATCATGAATTGATTTCATTGAGACTCATTCAATGGTCAATAATTAAAATATGATTGAAAACCCATGTATGACTTCAATAATCTATTGGTTGACGTCTAGCACCATGAGTATACTCCAAAGTCTTGAGATATTACCCTTACAAAAATTTTAAACATCCAAATTCAATAGAAAACACCTTAATGATAAATTATTCAATAATTATAATCATTCCATGAAGAAATTTCAAATTCCAAAAAATAAATAAATATAAAAAAACAATGTCATCAACCCTAATGATCTACCATATATCTCTAGAACAAACTCCACTTTAATGTCATGATTTATTCCAAAATAATTACATTATCAACTATGCGATGTAATCCTAGAAAATAAACTCAAAAAAACTATAGATACATGTGCATAAACATACTCATTATATTCATCCTATAGGACTAATGTGTTTAAATATAGATGAAATATAAAAATTAATACATGAGAGAAATCATCCAGATCAAAATAAAAGTCCAAGAGATATATATTAACACATCAATTCTAAATTCCATCATGTTATTCAAAGATCAATAACATTCATGATATTTATGTTAAAATAAACTCTTATAAACAAATAAATAAATAAATAAGTCACATTTAAAACACCAAAAAAAAATTAATACCAACATTAGTAATGAAATAGTAAAAGAAAAAAATAAAAGGACCTTAAAAAATCATTGGTTCTCACCTTCCAATCCAAAGTGCGCCATATCTCCCCGAAGGTCAATAATGAGAAGGTTACTTCTCACTAACTAACCATACAAAGACTTTATCTGTGATGGATATCATTATACATAATATAATATATCCTAAGGAAACTATTTCCGTATCAATATTACACATTACAACCACATATATATACCACCATATCTATATCATATCATCGCTTCATTCTTATATCAACCATCTCATTACAATTTTAATATCAAAATATTTTAATAAATAATAAATGAGATATATTTTAATAATAACAATAACAAAACAAATTTAATTAATGTTCAACACCATTGATATCACCTCTTACCAAGAATAACTATAAACATACTTTATAAACACCTCTATCTTGAATAAATAATCCACAAAAACATTATCACTACATGAATATAGCATTCCAAAAACACAGTCCAAAAAACTCTTGAACTCCCATTCACCCCACTTTACATTCATTAACATGCATATCATTTTGATTATCAATATAAATGAACACTATTAAACTATTAACCACTAACCCTTTATATATATTAGGTTATTAGTGGTACAATTACATTAAAACACACACACACACAAACCTCACAGATAGGTTGGAACAATTGGCTATATCTCCCTCAAAGGGATAGCCCACCCATCAACCCTTAATTATTATAGTACGTGGCTTATAGGCATAATGGTCATGAAGCCCATTACCTGGCCCAAGGGACCAATAACTGGCCTAGAGGCCCTGTGTAGTATCATACCATCATTATCATGCCTACATCAATAGAAATGGTTGCATAAATATGTTAATTTAATAAGATAGATGAAAAAATTAGAATCACTAACTTATAAGAAACAAAGATTTCATATTAATTTCCACACCATAGAATCTCAGAACTATTTAGATGATAAAACCTATTGACTTGGTAGGATTGAACATGAACGAATATTTTTTCAATATGTCATGATCCTTCACATAATAATATTGGATAAACCAATTATAATATGATGAGTCTTAAAATTTAATGGGGAAACCTAAGCTAGACATAGTTCATTTGTAGAGAAAACTTTTATTATTAATAAAATAACATTAATATCAACCCCTTATCCTTTCTATAAACCTTATATCTTTAATTGATATTTTAATACCCATTGAAAAAAATTAATATCCTTCTTTCATCGAATAACCCCATTCATAAAGGTTATTTTTCTGCATTGACCATTTGAAATCAAAACTTCTCTAAATAATGATTATTTCCTACATTAAATAATTATATCCACCAAAACACATAATATATCCAAATCAAAAAATTTAATAATAAAACATAGAATTAAATAATAATTAATAAATTATGTCTCATAAAATATTTTACCTAAACCTAATTATTATCCATTTACTACACTTTACCCCACAAAATATAGTTAAATAACCATAAGTAAATAAAATCATGTTAACATTCTTAAGGGAGTATATTTAATTATATTTAAATAATCACTTGATTTGATTAATATTTTTTACCACCCCTCCAAATTATATTCATTGAATAAGTAACTAAATAAATATTATTTAAAAAATAAATATATTCAGGACTCTATTTTTTACAAAAAATCACAAAAAAAACAATAATAATAATGTTTTTGAATTCCATAATGTATTGTGGTCCAATTTTGAAAAAATCCTCATAAAAAATAAGGTTTTCCTTTTAGTATTTTATTAATTTATTATTATTATTTTTGTTCATACATTTTTTAATTCATCTCATAAATCACCTTCTTTAATAACATATTTGTTTATTTTTTGTCTGTTAGTTTATTGATTCAATATATATACTCCCATGTTAAACCCTTTCAGAATATAGATTAAAAACTAATTAATACCCCATTACTACCCATTCCTCGACATATTTTTATCAAAATTTAATCAAATAATTAAAAAATCCAAATAAAATAATTTTCCTGCATTCACCTTTTTTCAAAATTCAATATTAACTCTAATGTCCCCTTTTTTAAAACTTCCATGTACAAGAACCTAACATTCTATTATAATACTATAATATTTATCTAAAAAATATTTATAATAATCAATTAAAAACTTAATTACTTAATTATGAAAATATAATTTCACCTTTTGAAAATATACAATAAAAAAACCAATCTAAAAATTCTAATATTCTATTTATCACAAAAACAGAAGAAGATCTTGATTTAATGAAAAACATATAAAAATTATAAATATTTTCAATTACATAATTTTAAATATATTATAACTAAATATTTTATATAATGTCATAAAATAATATTTATTTTCCTTGTAAATAAAATTTATCAAACCATATTTACATTTTTTGTATGAAAATATGTCAACAATTTACACAAAAATTGAATCACATCATTTAATTATTTAAATTACATTATAAAAATTTTATACATTACATACCCTTTTGAAATAGGATCTTCCACCTTCAACTCTGATAATACAACATTAATTTATAAAATAATACTAGTTAATATTTAAAAAAAATCTAATTAATCAAAATACTAAACAATAACTCTTTCATATAACATTAAAATAGTATTCCATGATTTCTAATAGTTCATACTCATTAAATTTTTTAAATATTATATAAATATTCCTTTCACATGTAATTAATTATTCTATCATCAAATTTTATATTAAAATATAATCAATGATTCTAATATTTAAATCAGTACATTAATGTTATTTATATAGTAATAATATTAGTAAAAAATATGAATTTATAAAAGTAATCCATGAATATCCCTAAAAAATTATATATATATATATATTTAAACTATTATCATACTATTTTATAACACATGATCAAAATATGAATTTAATAAATTTCACAATATAACTTATTTAAACATTACCTTATACAAATTTCATCAATAATAAAATAATCATTGATCAAAATGATTATCCGAATGTGTTTGTGAGATAATTTTTTTATTATTTAGTTGAATAAAAATTTCTATTTTATTCTAAAAATTAAACAAAGTATAAATTATAAATTTTTAGACCACTAAATTACACACTCCTTTAAAACATTTCATTTAATCCTAAAAAAATAAAACATAAATTTGATAAAAGTTATAACATAATGTGGTAAAACATTAACAAATATATAATGGAGACACAACTAAGGAGAATGAAAATTTCATAATTAATTACCGACAAAATGATAAGAGGATAATTTTTTTAAAAAAACTACTGTGAGATATAGATATTTTATTTTAATATTTAAAATAATTAAATTTTCCTAAAAATATAATTTCCCGTCAAAAATATTTGAAGGGAAAAGAAAAATATATAAATTTTTAAGAACTTATATAATTCATTTAAAATAATTTCTATAAAGGAAATTAATTATATAATGCTAAGTTTCTCTTTTAGTAATTCAAATATAATAACATTGGACACTTCTCTTCTATAAGAAAAAACATGAGTAGTATAATGATAAAGAACAATAAAAATTATTCTTAAAAAATAAATTAAAAAAAAGTAAAATTTATAAAAAACGAAATAATTTATTTAAAGGTTAGGAAAAAATTCTTTTAGGGATAAAGAAGGTAAATTAATTGGAAAATGAGGATCATTATTTATATAGACCATAAAATTAATCTTCAAATATATAATAAATAACATGATTAAGTTTTCATGTAACACAAAAATATAGATAAAAATTTATATAGAGATAGAGATGAAGTTGATAATCCGAAAGAAGTGACTAAAAAATAATATTTATGAGAGTTGAAATTAAAATGTTTATTAAAAAAATTTACAAATTGGATATCAAAAAATTATCTTTAAATAAAGATCCATATTAAAAAAATTTGTGAAATCCTTTCCAAGAAGGAATAAAAATTTTTAGTGAAAATTGAATGCCAAATTTATTGATTACCATGTGGAAGATGATAATTTTTTATACAACCTAAAGTATTATAAATAAATTATTGGAATTATTATACATTTAATTAAAGTTTATTGAGAATTAAAATTACTTAAATAACTTTAATGTAATAATATTTAATTCATTGGATGCCTTTGAAGAAAATATTAAGTCAGTGAGGAAGATAAATATATCATCAATAAAAAAATTTAACTGCGTAAAATATAAAATAACACATTCCGCAGTTACTAAAGCACTCAAATATATTTTGGTTTTCAAGGACCTTATTTTTATTGGGGATGTATTCATCCAAAATTCATATGTGTGATAACATAATATATCATTTCTTATGAAACTATATGTATTTAATAAACTTATAAACAAATTCAAAGGATAGGAAAATTATATCCATAGAAAATTTAGTGAAGTATTGAAATAAAAAACTTGTTTGAGTATACTGTTGAAATATATGAGATGTGTGACCAAAAGGTAAAAACATCAAATAAGTGTTTCAAATTATACTAGAGAAACTAAACAAAAGTTTAGTCCAAAAATTATTTTATAAATGGAGGATTTAATAGGTGGAATTTGTGATTGTAGAAGAAAATTATAAAATCTCAAACCATAAGAGACCATGAATTCTTGACATTAGATGCTTCCCAAATATGATTGGTGACAAATATATGATAAAGGGAATGAAAAAATATAATATATGGGACATAAAATTTTGAAATAATTTCAATTTAAAGGGTTGACATCAGGAATACATAAATTACATAGAATGGAAAAAATCAATGAATTTTATTTTCATTGAGGATGGTATTATAAAAATTTAATCAATATAGATTTTATTTCAAAAGTGTTGAAGTAATGATATGTTTCTATATATCATAAAATAATTGATGTTATTTGGTTTTTTGGTTCACACGTATTTTAGATTTACTTCTCTCCTTATAAAATATTCTTCCCATGTCATCCCTCGCATTCAAAGAATTTTTAAATTTTATATTTACCAAAGGACTACATAGTAAATATTCTTTACATTTAAGTGAATTATTTTTATGGAAATATATTCCTCAATATAAACAAGGTATATCCATCCAAATAAATAAATTATTTCTTTTTTTAATCTCTTTATATATAAATTTTTTCTATTAGAATTTACTATATTTCATATTATATTTATTTTCAATCCACTTTAGTATTTTGATCTTTCCAATCGATATAAAATTCTAAATCCATTAATGAATTTTTGGTGATAAATGTTTTTGGATATAGGGTATTAGCCTCAATGAGTGAATCAAATTCCACATACTATGAAATAGAGAAACCATTTTAAGATAAACTAGTTATATTATTAATTTTTGGTAGTTCATTTTTCTTCTGAATCTCAGCATTCTATAGCTCATGGAGAAAAGGAATTATGTACTAAAATCTCTTTTTGATTAAAGTTATAGTAAAAAAATATTTAATTGAAAAATTATGCCTTATTACACAATTCTCATCCATATATCTCTATTCTATTATAGAAACATTCCCTTTATTCTAAACAACCAAGATGTCCATTAATGGATTATACAAGATTAAAGGAAATGGTTTTATATATTACAAAAACATAAAATAGTTACCTCTAGTACTGGTATAATTACTTTAATTTCTTTTATTTGCGTGTTTGATGTTACTAGTCTCTAAATTATCTAGCTCAAATTAGACACATAAGTTATCCTTGGGTTCCTTTTAAAAGGAACATTACCCTTGTTTATATCAGTAAAATTCTTAACTCTCAATTTCTTATTATTAGTTGTATTCTTAAAAATTAAATGAAATTACTCCCTTGTATCAATTCTAACCTCTTTAAAATCATCAATGGAATATTGTAGAATATTATAAATAGAGAAAAATTTAGGAAGGTTTTCATAGTAAACTTCTTGAAAAAAGAATATAAGACCACTTCTGATCCAAATAGAATAAGGGAGAGAAAAAAAAGCATCTACTTCTATATATATTTAATCTATAGAAAATATTGATCCATTTTTACATTATTTATTAGTTTTCATATAATTTAAAATCAACTTAACATCACAATTAATACCTCTTAATCTATAATATAAACTGTGAGAAAACGGAAGAAAATCCAAAATATAAAATATTAGTGATTCAAAATTAGGATCGAAATTGAATGAGAATTTAAGATCCTTTACCCCACAACTAAAGTAATCGGAAAATCCATGAATATAGAATTTATAATGTGAATTATAAAACTTAAAATTGAAAATAACATATTTCAAGTCAAGAAAACCCACCATGAATCCTATAAAACCTATCAAATCAAGATTTTTGTTAATAAAATGAATATTATGTCAATAAAACATAAATTTCCCTATATTTGATAATTTATATTTCAATGAATGTTTACTGACATCAATGTAGTGAAATTTATGTTAGACCCCTATTATTTAAGGGTTACATATTCTAAATGGATCTTCTATATAAGTCATATTTCTATATCATTATATTATTTTTAAAAAAGTTCAACCGTCACTGGGAAATATTTTCTCAATTATATAGTTGAAGATCCAAAGGATTGAATAAAAATGGGGGGGGGGGTGAATATGTTGTTAACTTTTTATAAGTTTCTAAATTTTAGAAATTTAACCCATGATAAATTTTAAACAGTAGTAACTTATCATATTTTAATAAATACTCATGCATGAAAAAGTAGGAATGTAAGTAAAACACATGAGGTTTACAAGGTTTGGCCTCAGTTTTAGAACCTGCATCCTTTCCATAAACACTATCATGGGTCTATGAAAATTATATATTATGAAGTACTATATAAAAATTGTGTCAAATCCCATTAGGCACCACATATATCCCTATGGGAATGATTATACTAACTCCTATCTCTTTATAAAGTTTTATTACAAACAATTTTAACAACAAAAGAAAATGAACTTCAAAGCTTTATTCTATATAAAAGATATCTCTATAACCTTGGTACAATGTACCAGGGTGTAATGCCTTAGCCCGATTGACTTAGTCTGATAAACCTTTCTCAAACTATTATAGAAGAAGCTTTTTATTATGTGAATTATAAAACTCATGCCTTATAAGATTGACTCAACTATTGAGTCCAAAATTCCTCATTCCAATATTTTTTAGTCTGGTAAACAAAACTTTTATTTGTTCAATATTCTGACAAGATCTCGGCCTAAAAATCCTCTATGAAATGATCTATATAACACTTTTACATCCCACACATGTGACTAGTTATAGAGTATGTATGTACAATGGATTTATTTATAGGATATCCATTATAGAAATGGTGGGAAACTGAAGTGTTTTTTTCACTCACCCAATTAAAAAAACATGTATTTAACATCCATTTAAACATAATCATTGACTGATTCAAACCTTCTCATATCTTTCAGAATCTTCTGAAAACTTCTTGAATTATCTTGAAAATCTTCCCAAATTATCAACACAAGTCTATAAAATATATTCTTCCTCTACCCAGTTCATTTTATTTTCTTACTCACTTAAGTATGATGGAACTTCCTTATCTTAGTCAGATGGAACTTCTGTATCTCAGTCCTATTGAATTTATTCTTCAACTCAGTCTAATAGAACTTCCTAAGCATAGTTCGAATTATTTTATTACTCAAATCATTCCTTTGGAAATTACTCAGATCAATCTGATGGCAATTCCTTATCTTAGTCCAAATGACTTTATTTCTCATCTCAGTTTATTGGAAATTCCTCAGATAAGTTCGATTGAATTTATTTCTCAACTCATTCCATTGAAACTTACTCAACTCAGTCTGATGGAACTTCCTCAGCTCAGCTTGATTTAATTTCTTTCAAAATATGAATATGTTGGACATGTGTTTCAATCCTTACAATGTATTAATTTCTTCAACTTCCTCTACTAACTTATGCTTGTATCATGAATTCTTCTTAACATTTGAGTAATTTTATTTAATAGAAAACCATCTTCAAATTTATTTTTAAAACTTTAAAACTTCCCAACTTTCTTAACTATATAACTTTACAATATTATTCTTTCTCAACAACTCAGAAACTTCTCACTTTCTAAAAAAATAATCTCTAAATATCTTAAAATTCATACCAATGGATAGTATAATTATTTTCCAAAACATCAACATCTTAGATTTTTGAAAAAAAACTTAGTCTGGTTTTTTGATTCTAAATCCCTGTATCTGATCACCAAAAATTTTCAATGAAATTTATTTATTCGGATTGACATATAATTCTCAGTAAAATAAGTTATAAAGATTCAACAACATAAATTTCACCTGATTTACAAAAAAATTGTTCATGAAAAAAATATTAGCTATCAAAAAATGAAAAACATTTTAAGAACAAAAACATCACAAATGATATTTATTAATGATAATAATTTATTAATATACTAGGGGAATGGGGGAATTTTTAAGAGATTTAGATATAGTTTGATAGTTTCCAATGGATGGCAGATTAATTTTCCTGAACGAACCCCATAGAGTCCCCATATTAGGACACCAACATGATCAATAGTGACATCTTAATCCCACCACCTATAGAATAGAGACTAGGAACCAACACTGATGGTATAATCACTTATACGGTATATATTAACCACAATAAGAATAAAACATTAGAATAATACACAACTCAAAATGTGATATACAATGATAATACTTAATAAAAAATTATCCTGGAGAATTAATAATATACATACATTCGAAAAAATATAAAAATATGGAATGAAAATGTTAGAAAAACTAAAATCCCCAAATAATTTAACTCAAATAGAACCCTTAAATTTCATTTAGTAATGTTAGTTTAAAGTAATATAAATTTTTAAGAGTTTTATAGGGATTTTTAATTTCGAAAATACAGTGGTAGAACACTCTTTAGAACCAAATTAAATCCAAAATATATCTATATAGTTGGAATAAATATAAAAAAATAACAATAATGGTATACCTTAATCCTATCAGTCTAGATTGATAAACCTTTTCAAAGGAATTTCATTGAGATTAATTAGAAGCAGGTGAATGCATCCATCTTCTATATGAATCCATATATCATGTGAATCACCCAACCCTTATGTAGGAATTACCCTATTAACGGATTGTTGATAAATTGTATTTAAATAATATTGAGAAATGTGTTCTTGATAATCATCTTGCTTTAAGGATTTATAATGGGAATAATGAGTCTCATCCTCATCACATAATCCATGAGGATTGATCTAATTGATGTATGTAAATATCACAAATATAGTAGCTTAGATCAAATGATTACTTTATTACATTGGTATAAGAAATAAGGGATCTCATCTCAAAGGACCAAATAGTTTAGTAGTCTTGGTAATCCTGATACATACATAAATCTCAAATTACATTCTAAATCATAAATTACAACATTGTAAAAGTAAATATTATACATCTTTAAAATCATTTAAAAATTACTTCTTTATATCATTGGGAAAGGAAAAAACGATGGGTGAGATAAAATGATTAGTAAGGATTACTTATAGTGGAAGATATCTTGAATCAAAATAGAATAATCAATATTGAATGGTAAATAACTAAAGAAAATTAATTTAACTAATAACCTAATCATAAAGAATAATATGGTAGGAATAAATGATTATTAAATAGTTAAATATAAATAATCACATGAATTTTATGCTAATTCATGCAAATCATAACTAATCAAATAGTCACATGGAAATCAATGACGTAGTTTTAAATGAAGGAAATGCTCAATATTAGACATCATGGTTTCATAAATTATGATGTATATACCATCAATGACTTGATCCCTTAAAGGTTAACTGATGAGAAGGTACAAATAAATTACCCATTTAATTCTAGCTTACTAATTTGTCTCATGCGACCTATCGAAGAATTGAGGGGCTATACAATTTTGGGACCCACCCCATTCTATATGTCTAATGCATTCCTCATATATAAAATCACCAATTCAATTCAAAAATAATATACCTTATCAATAAATATCCATATTTGTTAAATAATAAAGATATATCATGATTGTAATCAACTAATAAAATAATTTTAAAAGTAAAAAAATGTATAAATGGTATATGGTTTAGGAAATAACCATATCCATGATAAATAATATACATTTTTAAGGGAAATTTAATGTCCAATGATTACAAGAAAGTGAATGTTTCAATGAAAAGTTAATGGATACCAAATTAATCAAGAAAGTGGCTGTCAATATTATCCCTGGTCAAACTGATCATACACCATCCATAGAAAGAATAAGGATGGTATCATTACAACATATCACTAGTGCATTATAATCAAAATAAATGGTTGTTGTCATTGACTAATATAAATACCCTAAAATATCATTAAAAACATTCTCTAGGATGTAAAGACCTGGAAATTTCAATGAAATTTTTTTCATAATTTTCTTTGGAATTTTACAAGAACGCAGTTTCTGACGGCGCCTGATTCCGAGGCCCGGTGTGCCCGGAATTAATTTCCGAAGTTTGGCTCGGGTACGTTCAGTGAACGAGCGAGCGAGAATTTATATCTTTTGAACCGGTGCTCGGAATTGAAATCCGATTGCACCGATGAACTCGCAACGCCTGTAATCTCTTAAGGGAACCTTTACCATAGTTGCGTTTGTGCGGGAGAAGAAGTTAATTTTTGGGGTTTTATTAAAAAAGTGAATAAAATTGTTAAATCAATTTTATTTCATGTTAAGTTGTTAACTTCTCCCATGGGAAGTTGGTGGTGGGCCCACATCCATCCAACTTCCCATATCTGGATATTTGAAAGGGTGGGGCCCACACAGACCCCTCCCCACCTCTTCAAATTCCTTAACTTTCCTAACCCCTCTAAACCCCCCCATTTAAGTTTTGATAACTTAACACCTCCTTAATTTTATAACATCTTATGTTAATAACTTAAGTGAGTTAAATATGGGTTTTGAATTTTCAAACTCTTGAAATTCAAAACCTATATTGGGTTAATAAAATAAGTGGGAGGATTATTTTATTTTGGGGTTAGTTGTTCTTGTGGTGGAGACTTGGGAGAGAAAAGGCTAAGTCTTCTTCTTCTTCAACATCGACGAAGAACGCGAAGAACACCTCCAACGAAGAACATCTCCACCGAAGAACGCGACGTCTTCTTCCAACGACGTTTCCCCTTCGAACGCACCTCGGAGACAACGGAGTCGACGTTCTTTCCCCGCGACGCCCGACCTCCGCGACGCTCGTCTTCCGCGGGTTGTTGACGTGCACCGTATCTGAATCGAGGTAGGGGTTTATTTATTTAATTGTTCGTGAATACAAACATGGTGATAATCGTGGATTAAAACCCTTTTTGTTATTGAATAACGTGAGGGGGTCGGACCGCACAAACACGGCCGACCCTCCTCCTTTGTTTTTCGTGATGGTATCTTGAGGATGATACAAGAAAACGTGGTGCCGTCGCACCACAAGATTTATTGCGGAAGATACGCGCGGCGCCGTCACGCCGCGCCGTGGAAAGAAATCCAAGAACGCGATGCCGTCGCGTCGCGTCGAAGAAAGTCAAAGGCGCCGCGGCCGGAGCGGGGCCGCGGCGGAGGGAAGCGATGCCGTCGCATCACGCCGAACGGCATAGGCCGCGGCCAGTTCCGGGCCGCGGCAGAGCAAGATGATCGGCGGCCGACACCGGGCCACCGGTGTCGGCGAAGGAAGGACCGGTCGTCGCTGGTCATTGGTGGCGAAACCGGCCGACCAGTGCGGGCCTTCCGGGCAGTGGAGACCGGGGGAATTAATTCCCACGGTCGGGTCTTCAAGCGGCCCCAATTAAGGGCCCACGGTTTCACAAGGGGGGGGGGGCTTTGCCCCCCGCACGCGGCACCCGAACGACGTGCTGGCCGCACCGCCGGCCGGGCCGGGTCCAGCCGGACCGGGTCGGGTCGACCCGGTTCGGGTCGGACCAGGGGGGGTCGGGCCGGGTCGGCTCGGGCCCAGACCCCCAATTTCAGACCACGTTTGGTCAAATGCCCGTATCTTGGGCTACGAGCCTCCAAACGACTCGCCGTCAGCGGCAACGCGATCCTTGGATCGACACGGTCGTTTCGGTATACTATACTCAAGGTACATCTTCCTTTTCGGGAGGCTACGTGGTTAAAACTCCATAGTTAAGCGTGCTTGGCCTAGAGTAGTGATCAGGATGGGTGACCTCCTGGGAAGTTTCCCAGGGTGGGTGTGAGACGGAAAAACCAATAACTTCCAGACCAGGCGTCCAATTGACGCGCCGTCTATTGAGTTGCGTTCCTATTGACGATACGGAACTTTTGGCATCCTCCGCCCGAGTTTTGGATGCAGATGGATAGTGGCCGGGTTGGATCGCACCGAAATCCAATCGGGCCCCTGGAACGGAAAAGCTGATATCATTCTGACAGAACATCCGTTTGATGAACCGTCAGCGGCGTTGGTGATCGCGTTGAGAAACGGTCCCTATGAGTTTAACCTATGAGAGTTTGGGGTACAGTTGAGATACGACCGGGTTTGGTTCGCTCACAAAACCAACCGGGCCCCTGGGACGAAAAGGCTATTAACTCACAGACCGGGCGTCCGATTGACGCGCCGTCTGTTGCGTTGAGACACCTATGACGTGGAGGTCCTTTGAGATACTTCTTCGCGGGACTTTGAGATACTTGGAGTATCGACCTGTAGCTCGTGGAGCGGACCCTCCCAGTGACGAGCATGCGGAGTACGGAGACCGTGTAGCTGGCTGAGACCCGACGACTGCTGATCGAACGACTCGGTGTGTTACAGAGGTGCGTTTGGTTGTAGCGGCACATGGGAGCGCTTGGTTGTAGCGGCAGACCCACGACAGAGGTGCGCTTGGTTGTAGCGGCACATTGGAGCGCTTGGTTGTAGCGGCAGACCCACGACAGAGGTGCGCTTTGTTGTAGCGGCACATGGGAGCGTTTGGTTGTAGCGGCAGACCCACGACAGAGGTGCGCTTGGTTGTAGCGGCACATGGGAGCGCTTGGTTGTAGCAGCTGCGCGCAGTACTCGATGGGTGGAGTTCTTCAGCAGTCTTAGGTTAGTGAGCAGTACATCGGAGTCGTGACAGGACCACTGTACACTCCAGAGACGGAGCTCTTCAGCAGTTACGGTTTCGATAATGAAAATCCTGGTTGAGCTGAGACTTTTGACCTTGTGTTTACCTCATGATTGAGATGGGTCACTTGCTAACTTAGTTATATGTATGGGCATATACCCGGGTAGTGGTTATCCATTGATTTCACAATCCTTGTGTTTCCTCATGATTGAGATGGGTTACTTGATAACTTAGGTATATGTATGGGCATATACCTAAGTAGAGGTTATCTGTTGAGATCTTCTTTGTGGTTATCCTTGTTGGTTTAGTGAGACCTTGAAGGTCTCGGGGTCCCTACTGAGTATCGTTATACTCACCCCTGCACGGGCTTTGCCCGCACCTCGTTGTGTTGGTGGCAGACGACGGGCAGTGCTGACAGAGGCCGAGTGTTCGAGGACTCGACGGTACCTGGAGGTAGACTATACGACGAGATGGTACCTGGAGGAGGACCTCACGAAGAGACGGTACCCAGAGGTGGACGTGACGACGAGGCGATACCCGAAGGTGGACCACTGGGCGGACATACTCGGAGCGGACGGCGGGACCCGAGGAGCAGAGGAGCTATCTGTACCCACCCTTCAGGTGGGATTTCCAGTGGACAGCTCGGCGTAGCAGCTTTACTTTTCAGTTGCTCTTCTCCCTTCGAGTTGTACTTTACAGTTGGGCTTGTATTTCCGGCCCCTTTTTACTTTCCGCACTTACTGTTGTACTCAGTTTTTACTTAGTGTTTACTTCTTCCGCTTGTACTCTGTGTGATTGTTTACTCTACAAATGCAATTCCTTCCCTTTTTACCGGGATTTACGCCTTGGTTCTAGTCGCTAGCCCCTGGCCTATGGAAGGCGGGCTTGGGGTAGTCACGGCATGGGCCCCGAGGACGGGTTGTGACAAATTGGTATCAGAGGAGTTCGGTTCTACCGTAGAACTTATAACTCTGATGTTTCTTTTTGTGAAGCAATAGTGTTGAGAGTACCGAGTGTGGTTTTCAGTTCAGGGAGTCCAGTGTTGGTGCGGGCGGCCGACGTATCCATACACCAGGACCCTGACAACTGATTTCTGACTTTGTGCACGAAAACACTAATTGCGTGTGTGTTTTCAAAGGTTTTCCCTTAAAACAGCTCAAACCAGATCAGCTCACCAGGTATAAACGTTTGACCGTGTCACGATGTTTCTTTCAGAATGCCTTTTCACGGACGACCAGATAGAGCCCCGAGAGTGGTACGTACTGACAGCCCGCCGAGCGACGAGGCCTCAGTACAGGGTCCTATCCCAGTTGAGGCACCAGCGGAGGCACCAGTGGTACTGCTACCCGTTGGGCCACCGATACCACCAGCCCCAGCAGTAGGCGATGCACGATGCTTGAGAGCGCTGCACGAGTTCCAGCGCCAGAGGCCACCCAGGTTCCGGGGAGAGACGGACCCGCAGGCGGCTGAGGTTTGGCTGGAGGCTGTGGTGAGAGTCTTCAGGCTAGTGGGGACGCCGGCAGACTTCATGGTGATCTTTCCTACCATCCTCCTTCAGGCAGCAGCAGGCAGGTGGTGGAGCCACTTGTTCCAGTTTTGCGATGAGATAAACTTCGCATGGGAAGACTTCGAGACCTTCTTCAGGGTGGAGTTTATGCCAGTATCACTACACCCCGAGCGTGTATAAGAGATTCTGCCTTTTCCGCGTGCTTTTCGATCAGTATCCGAGTCATCTGTGGGCAGTAGACAGATGATACAGAGGTCCAGGAGGACTGGACTAGCAGTTGGACAATCTCGGGTTTTAGGACCGGTGGTGCGGGGCACCCGAGGTGGGGTCCGAGCCAGGCGTGCCAGAAACGGACAATGTTACTCCTGCGGCGGAAAGTGTCACCTGGCACGTGACTGTCCGACTCCTCGTACGATTGATCAACGGGTGTTGGAGAAGCCACTGAGACAGAAGCAGCGGCGAGTGCTTGAGTAATAGCCGAGCAGTGGACAAGGCAGTAGAGCTCTGAGAGCAGGTGGGCAGGAGAGGAACTAGTGGATACGTCCTTTGTACTTCTAGTTCCATGTTGCTTTGTATTCGTATCTTTGTACTATGAGCTGCAATAATAAAAAGACACTTATCTTTGTTGCATTACTGTCCTTTTGTTTGGTTGATACTGAGTGGTCCCGGTTAAACTGTTGACTTGACCCTCAATTTCGATATTTCTACTGGAGGGGACCCAGTGACCTCACACTGATGACGAAAGTGTGACTCGACCCTTGGAGGCGAGAGTGACAGTTGGATCTCTTAGTAGATACGTCGAGGCCTTACGACGTCATCCGTGGCATGAATGCATCATTCATGTCAGGATTGACTGTATTAGGCAACGAATGTGGTTCATCCAGGGGATGAGACCGGGTTTCTCTTATCGGCAAAGAAGAAATCATAGCAGCTCTTGTGAGACTAAAGGAGGTCCAGGACATCCAAGAGAGGATGAAGACTGCTCAGTGCAGTAAGAAACAGGAAACCGGTGCCAGTCATAGAGACTCGGGCGTGTTAAGAAGATGAAGCTTAAAGTAGAGATGAGTCTACGAAGCAGTAGACGTGGAGGAAGAGCTAGGAGAGCAGCATGAGGTGGTGTACATCCTAACATGGTACAACCACCCGCCTTAGTTATTCCTGCCAGGCTCAGGGAGCTGGAGGGCGGAGGAAGAGTGCGCCTGCATGCGGTCAAGGAGTGTGACCCAATGGCTCTAGAAATGATTCAAGGGACAGTCTGTGTCCACTACTAGATGTTGTAGTAACGGACATCGATGTGAATCATTTCTTGCTTTCACAAATCTTGTTCCAGACCTAGAGTTTCTGGTAAGCCGTGGACATGACCCTCACGTCTGGAGATACCTTGGGAGGAGACTTGATAATCACACTTACGCCGACGGTGTGGTCAGACCCTCGAGGAGAGAGTTTCGGTTGGAATCTCTTGGTGACAGCGTCGAGGCCTTACGACGTTAGTTTGAGTATGGAATGGGAAATAACTGTTCATACTCAAATTGACGGTTTTAGGCAAAGGTCGGGATGGGTTTTCCTTGGTTGGTGAAAAGGAAACCCCAGGCAGCACGGGATAAACTCTTTCACGGGAGGGTGCGACCGATCACTCTTGAATCGGCCAACCTTACCCTCGTGGCAGCAGTCGTTTGAGTTCCAGTTCTAACAGGAATTGGAAACATCTGGAGTTTGAGGATGGAGACCATGTTCTTATACGGGTCTCACCTCGACAAGGTTTACGGAGATGTGGCCAAGGCGGCAAGTTATCTCCAGGGTTCAGCGGACCTTCTTAGGTCCCCATCTGGGTAGGCGGGGTGGTTCACCGCTTGACCCATTCACCGCAGTTGCACCAGGTGCATGATGACTTCCACGTATCTCAACTGAGGAGATACGTGCTCGACCCTGCGCATATCATCGACCATGAGGAGCTGGACGATGGCGATGGGGTGTCTTTCACGGAGGTTCCAGTGGGGATCGAGGATCGACAGGAGCAGATCCTACGAGGACGATCGATTCCTCGGGTGCACTTTCTTTGGTAGTACGGAACCTCTAGGTAAGCACATGGGAGCAGAAGGCTCAGATGCGTGCTCTGTACCGCTTTTGTGACCCTAGTTTGTATTGAAGCTTTACGGGGACGTAAAGCCCTGAGGTGGGAGTAATGTAAAGACCCGGAAATTTCAAGGCCATTTTTTCTTAATTTTCTTTGGAATTTTACAAGAACGCAGTTTCTGACGGTGCCTGATTCCGAGGCCCGGTGTGCCCGGAATTAATTTCCGAAGTTTGGCTTGGGTACGTTCAGTGAACGAGCGAGCGGGAATTTCTATCTTTTGAACCGGTGCTCGGAATTGAAATCCGATTGCACCGATGAACTCGCAATGCTGGTAATCGCTTAAGGGAAACTTTACCGTAGTTGCGTTTGTGCGGGAGAAGAAGTTAATTTTTTGGGGTTTTATTAAAAAAGTGAATAAAATTGTTAAATCAATTTTATTTCATGTTAAGTTGTTAACTTCTTCCATGGGAAGTTGGTGGTGGGCCCACATCCATACAACTTCCCATATGTGGATATTTGAAAGGGTGGGGCCCACACAAACCCCTCCCCACCTCTTCAAATTCCTTAACTTTCCTAACCCCTCTAAACCCCCCATTTAAGTTTTGATAACTTAACACCTCCTTGATTTTATAACATCTTATGTTAATAACTTAAGTGAGTTAAATATGGGTTTTGAATTTTCAAACTCTTGAAATTCAAAACCTATATTGGGTTAATAAAATAAGTGGGAGGATTATTTTATTTTGGGGTTAGTTGTTCTTGTGGTGGAGACTTGGGAGAGAAAAGGCTAAGTCTTCTTCTTCTTCAACATCGACGAAGAACGCGAAGAACACCTCCAACGAAGAACATCTCCACCGAAGAACGCGACGTCTTCTTCCAACGACGTTTCCCCTTCGAACGCACCTCGATGACAACGGAGTCGACGTTCTTTCCATGCGATGCCCGACCTCCGCGACGCTCGTCTTCCGCGGGTTGTTGACGTGCACCGTATCTGAATCGAGGTAGGGGTTTATTTATTTAATTGTTCGTGAATACAAACTTGGTGATAATCGTGGATTAAAACCCTTTTTTTTATTGAATAACGCGAGGGGGTCGGACCGCACGAACACGGCCGACCCTCCTCCTTTGTTTTTCGTGATGGTATCTTGAGGATGATACGAGAAAACGTGGTGTCGTCGCACCACAAGATTTATTGCAGAAGATACGCGTGGCGCCGTCGCACCGCACCGTGGAAAGAAATCCAAGAACGCGATGCCGTCGCGTCGCGTCGAAGAAAGTCAAAGGCGCCGCGGCCGGAGCGGGGCCACGGCGGAGGGAAGCGATGCCGTCGCATCGCGCCGAACGGCATAGGCCGCGGCCGGTTCCGGGCCGCGGCGAAGCAAGATGACCGGCGGCCGGCACCGGGCCTCCGGTGTCGGCGAAGGAAGGACCGGTCGTCACCGGTCCTTGGTGGCGAAACCGGCCGGCCAGTGCGGGCCGGCCGAGCAGTGGAGACCGGGGGAATTAATTCCCACGGTCGGGTCTTCAAGCGGCCCCAATTAAGGGGCCGCGATTTCACAGGGGGGGGGGGGCTTTGCCCCCCGCGCGCGGCACCCGAACGACGCGCTGGCCGCACCGCCGGCCGGGCCGGGTCCAGCCGGACCGGGTCGTGTCGACCAGGTTCGGGCCGACCCGGTTCGGGTCGGACCAGGGGGGGTCGGGCCGGGTCGGCCCGGGCCCAGACCCCCAATTTCGGACCACTTTGGTCAAATGCCCGTATCTTGGGCTACGGGCCTCCAAACGACTCGCCGTTAGCGGCAACGCGATCTTTGGATCGAGACGGTCGTTTCGGTATTCTATACTCAAGGTACATCTTCCTTTTCGGGAGGCTACGTGGTTAAAACTCCATAGTTAAGCGTTCTTGGCCTAGAGTAGTGATCAGGATGGGTGACCTCCTGGGAAGTATCCCAGGGTGGGTGTGAGACGGAAAAACCAATAACTTCCAGACCAGGCATCCGATTGACGCGCCGTCTGTTGCGTTGCGTTCCTATTGACGATACGGAACTTTTGGCATCCTCCGCCCGAGTTTTGGATGCAGATGGATAGTGGCCGGGTTGGATCGCACCGAAATCCAACCGGGCCCCTGGAACGGAAAAGCTGATATCATTATGACAGAACGTCCGTTTGACGACCCGTCAGCGGCATTGGTGATCGCGTTGAGAAACGGTCCCTATGAGTTTACCCTATGAGTGTTCGGGGTATAGTTGAGATACGGCCGGGTTTGGTTCGCTCACGAAACCAACCGGGCCCCTGGGACGAAAAGGCTAATAACTCACAGACCGGGCGTCCGATTGACACGCCGTCTGTTGCGTTGAGACCCCTATGACGTGGCGGTCCTTTGAGATACTTCTTCGTGGGACTTTGAGATACTTGGAGTATCGACCTGTAGCTCGTGGAGCGGACCCTCCCAGTGACGAGCGTGCGGAGTACGGAGACCGTGTAGCTGGCTGAGACCCGACGACTGCTGATCGAACGACTCGGTGTGTTACAGAGGTGCGCTTGGTTGTAGCGGCACATGGGATCACTTGGTTGTAGCAGCAGACCCACGACAGAGGTGCGCTTGGTTGTAGCGGCACATGGGAGCGCTTGGTTATAGCGGCTGACCCACGACAGAGGTGCGCTTTGTTGTAGCGGCACATGGGAGCGCTTGGTTGTAGGGGCAAACCCACGAAAGAGGTGCGCTTGGTTGTAGCGGCACATGTGAGCGCTTGGTTGTAGCAGCAGACCCACGACAGAGGTGCGCTTGGTTGTAGCGGCACATGGGAGCGCTTGGTTGTAGCAGCTGGCCCGCAGTACTCGATGGGTGGAGTTCTTCAGCAGTCTTAGGTTAGTGAGTAGTACCTCGGAGTCGTGACAGGACCACTGTACACTCCAGAGACGGAGCTCTTCAGCAGTTACGGTTTCGATAATGAAAATCCTGGTTGAGACGAGACTTTTGACCTTGTGTTTACCTCATGATTGAGATGGGTCACTTCCTAACTTAGGTATATGTATGGGCATATACCCGGGTAGTGGTTATCCATTTATTTCACAATCCTTGTGTTTCCTCATGATTGAGATGGGTTACTTGATAACTTAGGTATATGTATGGGCATATAACTAAGTAGAGGTTATCTGTTGAGATCTTCTTTGTGGTTATCCTTGTTGGTTTAGTGAGACCTTGAAGGTCTCAGGGTCCCTACTGAGTATCGTTATACTCACCCCTGCATAGGCTATGCCCGTACCTCGTTGTGTTGGTTGTAGACGACGGGCAGTGCTGACAGAGGCCGAGTGTTCGAGGACTAGACGGTACCTGGAGGTGGACTATACGACGTTATGGTACCTGGAGGAGGACCTCACGACGAGACGGTACCCAGAGGTGGACGTGACGACGAGGCGGTACCCGAAGGTGGACCACTGGGCGGACATACTCGGAGCGGACGGCGGGACCCGAGGAGCAGAGGAGCTATCTGTACCCACCCTTCAGGTGGGATTTCTAGTGGACAGCTCGGTGTAGCAGCTTTACTTTTCAGTTGCTGTTTTCCCTTCGAGTTGTACTTTACAGTTGGGCTTGTATTTCCGGCCCCTTTTTACTTTCCTCACTTACTGTTGTACTCAGTTTTTACTTAGTGTTTACTTCTTCCGCTTGTACTCTGTGTGATTGTTTACTTTACAAAGGCAATGCCTTCCCTTCTTACCGGGATTTACGCCTTGGTGCTAGTCACCAGCCCCTGGCTTATGGAAGGCGGGCTTGGGGTAGTCACGGCACGGGCCCCAGGGACGGGTCATGACAGAGGAAAATATCATTTTCACTTTGAAAATATATTTAAAATCCTATAAATTTTTAGAATATTAAAGAAAGTTTTTTTTAAAATAAACTTGTAAAATTGTAAAGTAATCATAAAATTAGTGAGTGGTCATGATTATGGGAAGATTATATTCATATTTAGTATGCTAAAGCAATTTTTCATTTTATATTTGTGATAAAAATTCAAAGAGTACCTTATTTGTAAAATGAAGATAATATTAATATTAAAACATTTTGTAAGATGTAAAACATGGGTAAAAATTACTTTAATAATTAATTTTATAATATTGAAAATATTCATCAAATGTTTTTACGGAAAATATAGACATGTAAGAAAAGGATGCCTTAAAAAATATAAAAACAAGTCGGGTTTCCTTAAAAACATGATCTCGATATATTGAGTTATTAAAAAGAGAAAAATATAATAAAAACATAAAATTTATAGTAATAAACATAGTATAATAAAATTGTTTGGGTTTAAGATAGTAATATCAAATAATTCTCCAATGAAAGGCTTAAAAATTAATAATCCCGAGTAATAATGATACTGTGAAATAAACCCTTACAAATTTGGTAACTTCTAAAGTGTAGAAAATTAGAAAAATAAAATTTAATTGAAAAATTAATAATCATAAATCAATTGGTATTCATGTAAAATATATTAAATGGGTAGTATATATACCTTATATAAATTAATAGGTGTATAATACCAAATATGTCTAAATAGAGTTGAAATTGAGACGAAATCTCTTACAATGATCATACTGCCAAAGTGAGAATAAATAAATAAATTTATTATGTGTATCAAATATAAATATAAATTAAAAAATTGTAAAAAAATAAAATAATTAAATTTCATTACATAGATATTCTTATAATATCAAATAAAATAAAGAAGTAATATAGCTAATGAATAGAAATTGAGCTGTGGAACCCCTTACCACTTGGTAACTTTCAAGTAAAATCCGCTTGGTTGAAAAATTTTGAATTTAAAATTAAAAAACCATGAATTATAAATTATTTACGATATAATATGTAAAAGATATGTATATAAACCAAATAAAATAAATTCTTTGATAACATTATAATATTCCTTAATGAAATGAAATTGAGACAGAATATCTCAACTCTTGTTTAACTCATCACATACATTATTTTTATTCCTTAATAATAAAAATAAGTTAATTATTTAGTTGAGTAATAAAAATTTTCATGTTTATTATTCATATTAATTTATTTAATACAATGTACAATTTAATAACTCAATCAATTAAGATCACGTGGGATGTTTTCATGATATCAAGTTTATATGTCCAAAATAACCTCGGTAGTTAGACTATGGAAATGGGGGTCATTATTAAATCTTATCTAAAAAATTAATAATAAAATAATTATCATTTTTACCCATCAATTATAATTTTTAAATCAACCATGGAAAATGGTTATTAAAAATGATCTATGTTACAATCATGGACACCGTAAGTTATACGTATGCATTAGTGATATTTCCATTTTTCAATGATAATAATAAAAAGAACATAAGAGTTATATTATCAATACATAATTATTATTATAAAATAAATATCATATTATTTACATAAATACAATTCTTTATATCTTCATTATGATGGGGTGATGAGAAATGAATCACATCGCTTCGCAAGGCATTAGTCCACCACACACATGAATAACGATCTTGTTTTCCATTTGATAGAAGGGGATATGTATATAGAGTAATAAATTAATATATAAAAATATAAATATATGGGATATAATGATTTTTTATGTTATCATGGTTGAATAATGTTTTAAGGAGGTGGAATAATAAATAAAATGAAAATGTTCGGTTAATAACAACACCTCTTCTTCGGACAAACTCTTTAGATTTACCCCAAAATCCATACTAGGAGGGAGTTATAATAAAAAAATGCCTCTAAAATATGGTAAGGTAATTGAGGATGGTATTTTTTTAGGTCTCTACAAAAAAAATATTTCTTTAAGTGTGAATAAAAGAGGCTAAAAGGTGACTTTTATAAGTGAAGTGAGGGATGCTTTTGGAATTTCTTATTGCATTAAAGTATATTAAGGTAATATTCAATTAAAATACTTATAAATGGTGAGGTATTCTAATTTGGGATAATATAAAGTAGAAATATGGTCATATAATTTTATTTATTGAATTTTAATTCAAAAAATAACACTTATATAGTGGTTTAACCCTGGATAAAACTATTTTAACCTTAACAGCAATAACAACTTTATTAAAGTGAAGGGTTTATAATTTTAATTATAAGATAATAATTGGATCATAAATGGAGAATTTATGAAAATTAATCCAATTTATAATCCAAATTTTCCTATAAAATTATTTTTATTATTTTTAAATAATTAAATAAAATATTATTTAATATAAAATATATATTTTTGTCATTTTTGACACCATTCATTTAATTTGATTTAAAAGACATGTATATAATAATAAATTTAGATAATAATTTATTTAAAAATTAATAACACATCATTATATACTATAAAATTAATTTTTAACCCAAAATCATCCCAAATAATTTACTTTTAATGTTATAAAAATAATTTACATAGTTTTTTTCACTGTTTTCACATGCGCTTTGTCAAAGTTGTATAAGCATTTAAGGTAAATATATATTCACTAAAAATTGAAAATATATTAACATCACGAAAATAATTTCATTATACTAAAAAATATCATCTAATATTCATTCACCGCATATTATTATCCTCATTTTGAAAATATAATAGAGATTTAATGGAAAGAAAGTGATATTTTGTCGTTTTCTTTAATTAAAATTTTATATTGGTCAATTTTAGGGAAATAAATCACATAAAAAATTTAATGTATTGAATAAGGTGATAAGGGTTTAAATAAATTCATCAAATAAGACATATTATTAAAATTATGACTTTATTACTTAGTTTTATCCTAGGATAATCCGATTTACCCTTTTACCATAACGATGGTTTTTTATTGTTTTAACTATTCATAATGGACAAAAATTAAGTTAGAATTTTTAAATAATATAATTCATTATGATTACAAAAATTTAATACATTTTTAAAAATTAAATCCCTATAATTTTTAGATATAATTTTTATTATAATCCGGCAAAGTGTGACGAATAACAGTTTAATGGAAAATGCATTTTCCAAGGAAGATATGATTGTATATTAACCATATGACTAGTAATTTTAATTATATTAATTTCAGTTATTATATATATATACAAAATATATAAATTTATGTTAAAAAATCCCACAATATGTGTTATTTTAATTTATTAAAATGGAGAAACACTATGCACGTTAAAATAGTTTTCCAGAAAAATGCGTTTAAGCCTAAAAATAAACTTACACCAAAATTCAGTATAAAGATGATTAAATTGTAATTATTTATATTAAATATAAATAAGTAATATTTTTGTAACTTTGAAATCAAATTCAAATCATAATGGGACTTTTAAATTACTTAAATTACTAAAAAATGATAATTTTACAAAAACCGGTATTTTTCACTATTTACACAAAAATCACCCATTTTAGAAAAATACCAAAATTTATCCAAAATTTAATTTTGAAATTATTATTTTAAAAAATAATTTAATTTTTTATAATACAAATTTTAAAATTGGAATAAATTAATTATATTATTTTCTCGTGAAAAGAAAAAAAACATTTTTGACAAAAAATATATTTTTGAAACTTATAAAGAGTTTATTAAAAAAAGTGATTAATTATTTACTAAGAATTTATCAATAAATATGTACTTATTAGGACCTTTATTTATATTTCAAAATTTGTTTAATCTAATTAATACCGTCTAATTCAATGACTAGTTTATAACATTCAAATTTTCAAAAAACAATTGTTGTTTGTTTAAGCTCAGTGTTTTGTACCATATACACTATCAAACATAATGTTATTATTTTAATATACTATATAGTTAAATTAATTACAACTTCAATAAATTCCATCCCATAAATTTGAGCTTTCACCTAGAAAGCAAGGGCTTGATAGTTGAAAATTACTTTGTGAAAAACCATATTATAAAAGGATTAATAAAAATTTCTCTTAAAATAGAGAAATTAAAATATGATGGTCATCTATAATAACAAAAAAATGTGTTCTGAATAGGAAAAAATTAATGGGAGGTGAAAATATGGAAATAGAGGATAAAAATATCACCCAAGGACTATCCGAGAAAGATATAAAACATGTCCATGAGAAAGATAATGACCAAAAGTCCATAAATTTGTTATGGGTTAAAAGACTATCAACTCATAAGAAATTATTCTAATATGGTAACATTTTTTAAAGATTGTTTTCCTAGAGTTTTTTCATTCCTTTACTATATTGAATATGAATATATGAAAATATACTTAATTTCTATATATTTATTTCATAAGAATAATTTCATCCTTTGGTTATGATTCAATCAATTTCAATTTCATCTCTTACTCTAGGAAATAAATATCCAATTTTATTTTTTTGGTTATCAATTAAAAAAATTAGCTTTTAAAGGGTTTTATGATCTATAAAGGAGTGATATGTATTTCTATCCATCTATTAGTATTTACCAAAACCAAAATGGTTAGCAAAAGTTATCCAATATAATACCTTAATCTCTAAAACCTCAATAGTAACACCCAAAATTCAACTTAATCAATTCCATAAGTATTTATTTATCAAATAATTGAAGTAAAAACAATTTTATACTAACCAATACATCACATAGTCTAGTGGTAGGATATGAACCGTTGTCAACCTTTGTTTGTGGGGTCAAGCCCCATGACCTTTCTGAATGTGATGGGTTGTTACCCAATATACATATTATCCTTTTTCTAAAAACATATTAATATAATTTCTATAACATTACAAAAATATGATGAAAATATTCAAAAAAAATTATGGACTTGAAATCAGTTCTTAACCAAAAATGTTTTCTATATGTTTTTTCTAAATCACATAATCACAATTGATTATTATTACATTATCATAAATGATCATATTAACCCTCAGGGTTATCAATAAATGTAAAATTATGTCCACAAAATATAAAATCATTAGTACTCAATTTACATTCTCACTAGAACACATGTTATACATAAGGATTATATATACCAAAAATATCTATTAAAGTTTTAAAAATGTATCCAATGAACTTCCATCACATAAAATGTTACTTGGGGTATTTGTGTCTTTAAACTTGTAATCATCATTTGACTTATTGACCTATGATGGTATCTAAAAATCTTAAGCTATCCTCTTCTGAAACATAAACCTACTGTATTTGGGGAATGTCCTAAAAGTCTTTTATAGTTTTATGTTACCGAATAAATATTTTCATAAATATAGTTACCATGGTTTTTAATAATCCTTCCCTGATGCCTACTACAAAGACCCTAACTCTTGTAGCCAAGATTCAGTAGCAACATTATTACATTTTCATATGATACAAGACATCATATCCAAAAATAATAAATAGTTTATTATTCTTGGTTTACAAGATATATAATTTAATCTAAAAATTAAATTTTAAAAAATAAATTATAATATATTTAAGAAAAAATTATAAATCCTTTAAATAATTTAAATATTCCTTCTTCATATCTAGGGGAAATGAAAAAAATAAATGGCGAGGTTAGATTCCCAGTAAGGTTTAAATACAATGAAATCTATCTTTAATCAATAAAGAATAATCAGCATAGAAAATTAAATAATTGAAAACATATGCCATTTAATTAATAAACTGAACATGAAGAATAATATCGCCAGAATAAATGATGATCAAATAATTCCATATAAAAAATCACATGATCTTGAAGCTAATCCTTATATATCATAACAAATAAAACAATCACATGGAAATCAATAAATGAATTTTCAATGAAGGAAATCATTTATATTGGATATCATGATTTCATACATCATGATATTTATACCATCAAGTCATTTCCCCAATATATGTTAATTGATGGGTATATATACACCAAAACCCATTTAATGCCACCTAGCTAATTTTCCTCATGATAATTTTCGAATCATTGAGGCTCTATATAATTCTGCACCCCACCCATCACTGTATATATAATCAAGTACTCATATATCAAATGATTAATTAAATTCGTAAATAACACCCCTTATCAATAAATAACGATATTGAGTAAAGAATATTGATTTATCATGATTTTACCTAGTAAATAAAATAACTTTAAAAGTAAAATACTATATGTAGAAATAATATATAGTTAATTAAATAAGAATATCCATGATAATTAATATGGATATTTAATGGAAATATAATGTCCAATTATTATAAGAAAGTGAATATTTGAAGATAATGTTAATGCATACAAAATTAATCAAGAAAGTGAGTGTTAATATTATTAATGGTAAAACTGATCATAAAACATCAAGAGAAAAAATTAGGATGTTATCATTACAAAATATATATAATTTTTTTTAAATAAAATAAATTTTTACATTGATGAATAGAAATACCATAAAAATATCCTTAGAAACCTTGTTAAGGAAAATACACTTTTTTACTTTAAGAATCAATTATAAATACTAGAAATTTCCAAACAATTAGTAAAAAATTTTCATTAAAAATAATATTGTAAAATTTTAAATAAAGTTTCAAATAAATGAGTGGTCCTAACACTAGGAAAATTATGTTCATGCTTAGTATGTTAAATAAAATATTACTTTTATAGTTTTCATTAAAAAGTCAAAAATTATATTTTTCAGAAAATAACAAGAATATTCCTTTTAATTTTTTTGTAAAATATAATACATGGGTAACCATTAATTTAATAAATCATTGGATAGTATAAAAAATACTGTTTAAAACATTTTAAGTAAAATAATGATATGATTTAAAAAGTTCACCAACTGAGTATAAGAGCATGCTAGTTTTCCTTGAAAATATGATTTTGGTATCATGAGTTATTAAATAGTGGAAAATGAAATGAAAACATAAAATTTCAAGAAATAACCATAGTAAAATTAAATAGTTTGGTTTTATGATAGAATGATCAGATAATCCCCCCATATTATAATTTTATATAAATAATACCGAATAATGATGAGATTGTGAAATAAACCACTATCACTTTGGTAACTTTTTAATTATAACCCCTTGGAAGAATAAATGTGAATTGAAACATAAATCATCATGAATAACTATGTATTAATGTTAAATGTATTAATATGGTAGTGTATAAACTTAATAGAGATAAATAGGTGGATAATACCAAATATGTATCAATGGAGTGGAAATTGAGATGAAGTCTCTTACCAAGATCAAACCATTAAAGTGAGAATTAATCAATGAATTGCTTACGTATATGAATTTTAAATCCTTATTAAACAAATTTAAATAAAATATAAAATTATAAAAAGTAATTACACATATAATATTAGAATATCCAAGATAATGGATAAGTAATATAACCCAATGAAAATAAATTGAGTTATGAAACCCCTTACCACTTGGTAATATTAAATTCAAATCCAATTGGATGAAATAATTTGAATTGAAGCATAAAATAACATGATGTATGAATTAATATTGATATAACATGTAAAATGTAATTATATGAACCTTATAAAATAAATTGGTGAGTAACATTAAAATATACCTCAATGAAAGGAAATTGAGATGAAATCTCTTACCTCAGGTTTGACTCATTGTGTACATTCTATATATTACTGAATAATAAACTTAGTTTAATTATTTACTTTGTAAAAAATTTCATGTTTATCATTTATTTTATTTTATTTAATACAATGTTATATTTAATTACATAATCAATTAAGTTCGCGTCACACATTTTGATGATATTCAATTCATTTATCAAAAATGACCTTAGAAGTTTGACTATGAAAAAGTAGTAATTATTTTATAATATACTGAATAATAATGGGAAAATTATCATTTATATATATTAATTATACTTTTTAAATAAACCATGAAATATGGTTAGGAAAAATTAGCTATGATACAATAATAGAGACAACAAGTCGTACACACACATAAGTAACGCTTCCATTTTTCATCGATCACTATAGAAAGAACATAAGTGTTATTTTAGATTTCAAGAATTATTATTATAAAATAAAAATCATATTATTTATTTAGATAAAATTATGTATATATATATATATCATCCATGTGATGTGGTGATGAGAAATGAATCACATCACTTGGCGTGGCACTTGTCTTCCATATACATGAATGTGAGTTTCATTTCCCATTTTGATGGAAGAAGAGATGGATATAGAGAATGAAATTAACATAAAAACATCTCAATATATTAAAGATCATGATTTTATTATATTATCTTGTTTGAATACAAATTTATGGTTCTTAGGATAACCTCTTTAGGTTTACACCACAATCCATCCAAGTGGGGTTATATAATCATGCCAATGCATCTAGGATGTGATAAAAAGAGTAATTCAGTGATTTTTAAGGGATATTCTGAACCAAATGGTTATTTAAGTATTATGAGGTTATGATAAGAGGTTTAATTTTATAAGTGAGGGGAGGGAAACATTTAGAATTTCATAAATTATTAAATTATAATATGGTATTATTAAATTAAAATACTTCTAAATGGATTGGGATTTGAATTTATTATAGAAAAGAATGAAATATATCAATAAAATAGTATTTATAAAGGTTTAACTAGAAAACTAACCCTTATCTCTTGGTTTAAATGCATGGTAATCTCATTTTAACCTTAACTACAGTAACAAATTTTACAAATTGAAAGGGTTATAATTTCACTAATAAGATTAAAATTGGATAATTAATGGAAATGGATGATATTATAGAAAATTTATAATACTAATTTTCCACTCTCATTATTTTTGGTATTATAAAAAAAATTAATAAAATATTATTTAACAAAAAATTTCATTTTTGTCATTTTTGGAACTATTCATTTTTTTGGTTTAAAATAAATAAATATAATAATAAATAAAGAATATAATATATTTTAAATTAGTAAAAAATAATTATTAACTATAAAATATTTTTTCAACCATAACTCATCCCACATAGATTACTTTTAATGTTTTAAAAATCATTTACCATGTGTTTTCCACTTTTTGTACAGGCATTGTGTCAACGTTGTATTAGAGTTTAAAAAAATATATAATCAATAAAAATTAAAAACAAATTACCATAATGAAATAAATATTTTCATACCCAAAATAATCTTTAATGTTCATCTACTTAATATTTTTCCCCATGTGAACATATAAAAGACATTTAAATAAAATAAAGTGAAAGTTTATTTATTTATATTATTATATAGGTCACCTTCATAGAAAAGTGTCACAAAAATAATTGAATCTCTAGAATAATGTGATAAGGGTTGAAATAAATTCATTATAAAAAAATTAAAATGAAAAATGGTGGCCTTATCAATAGTTTTAACCTAGTTTAACCCGATTTTCTCTATTGCTGTGATGATAATTTTTTTACCATTTTTAATTTTCATAATGAAAAAAATTAATTTGGAATTATTAAATAATATATTTTTTTTATGATTAAAAATACTAAATAAATTTTATTAAATTTAATCCCTTTAAGTAGAATAAATTAATTTTATAATATTCATATAAAGTATGATGAAAAATAGTTTTCTGGAAAATGCATTTCTCAAGGAAAAGATGATTTTTTATGAACTCTATGACTAGTAATCATAAAAATATTAATTTAAATTAATATATATATAATTTAAAATTTTAATTTAAATATTTCCTTATTAGGGGATATTTTAATTTACTAAAATAGAGAAGAATAATGCAATTAAAACTAGCTTTCAGAAAATTTAATTTTGAAGCGAAAAAATAAACTTATACCAAAATATGGTATAAAGATGATTAAAATGTAATTAATTATATAAAATATAAAAAATAATACATATTTTAATTTAAAATAAAAATAAAATTTTAATGGTAATTTTAAATTCCATAATTTATTGAAATGAAAGTACAATTTTACAAAAAGCAGTATTTTTTAATATTCTCTAAAAAATCACTATTTTGCAGAAAAATATAAAACTTTCACCCTAAGTTAATGTTTTTATACTTATTTAAATTTTCAATTCAATTTTTGAAAATAAATTTTTTAAAATATTCATAAATTTATTATATTATTTTTTCACAAAAAGAAAAAAAATTAGTTTTGATGAAAATTTTATTTGTGATACATGTAAAGACATTACTGAAAATTTGAGTGATTATTTACTATCAATTTATCAATAAATTTTAATTCATTTTGAACTTTATATATATATTTCAAAATTTGGTTAATCCTATTCATACCTGAAAATTAAATGACTTGGTTATAACAATCACATTTAAATAATATATTTATCAGGTCATTTTAGCTCAGTTTTGTGTGTCACATACACCATCAAACATAATGTGATTATTTTAAAATATTTGGGTGTTACAATATAGTCCTCTATGATCAAAATATTCATCTATATATTAATTTAACATTTCACCAAACATTTGAATGTTTTAACTCCCTTGAAAATTTTGGGTTAATCCTCATAATGAATTTTTAACATTTAAACATTCATGATGAATATTCCAACTCCATAAAATCATAATCACATGATGAATAACCAAAGAAGATATAATTTTGATGAAGATAATGATGAATACAGTATGATATAACATTTCATGATAATCCCATGCAATCACACTATGATGTGGTGACACCCACCATGTCATGGTGTAACCTAAGGAAGACCATGATATAGTATAAACCACCCCGCCATAGTGGAGAATTTATTGAACAATTCAAAAAATATTTCAATTTCACTAAAATGTTAAAGACATATTACACATTCATTATATGTAAAATAATATTAAATAATTACTAAAACTATATCCAAAAACTCCTTTAGGATAATACCAATTTTTTTTGGAAAATATATCTTCAATACACCATTTATCACTTCATATACAATACTTTATCTATATTCATCCAAACCATCTTTCATATATCCCCCAAAACACTTTTGGGAAATGTATAAAAGTTTTATAAAATTGAAAATCATTCACATGACCATAAAGTGTTTCCCTATAGGGCTTCTCAAAGTTGAAAAAATTATGATTTCCAAATTCATAACCATAAGAAAAGAGCCACCTATAAGAAAGCGTAAATTCTACTTAAGCAATAAAATGATCTAGTATGATCTCCATCAAACACGTGTATCTCTATACCTATTTCTATATGCTGTATCATTTAAAAGTATGCATAATAATATAAACCCTTTATTCAAGACATAGAGCAACCATGAGATATAGATAATGGAAATCATAGATAGATATTAATACATTATAAATTATTTTAGTATAAAATAACTAGACCAATGAATACATCACTTGTCATTCGTCATAAAAAATAATCTATAATAAAATTCACCATAATACAACTTAACTAGTATATGTGTTGATCTTATACTAGTCCAAAAATGAATTCCCTATCCCCACAAGCTGACAACTAGTGTCTAGGTATCAAGAATACACTCTTGGGAATGGTTTCTCCCTCATAAAATAAAAATGACAAGTAGTGGTAACAACTGAGATTCTTGCATGACTTTTCCAGAAATTGGATGTTCTTAAAAAATAGTAAATAGATACAAATAATAAAACACTTAAAATAAGGTATAGTGGAAATAAATAACTAATCTACTTCCAAAATAAAATCCACAACCATACGTAATAGTTTACAACATCAAGAAACTATAACATAAATAAACTATAGGCTGAAATGGTTGATAAAAAATTATCACAAAATAAAAATAAAACCCAACTAGATACAACATCACCTCTGTGACCCATGGTTACTCACCACATAACCACTCATCTATCAAAAGAACATCCTAAAAACAACCCAGAAGGAACATAATGAAAAAGATCATAATCATGGAACCTAAAAAACAACCATGAAGCTTTACACACACACTGACAAATGTTTATATAGGGTGTGGGCCAAAACTGAGAGAGATTTTATCCCTAAGGATTACATCATATTCCATACAAATAAAAACTCATAAATTATAATTTTAAAATTCTTAATAAAATATGTTTTCACATAAACATACATAACAGAAAATAATAACATGCTTTAGAACTTTTATTTTCCATAACTGTGGGGTGAAACCTAATTATAAAACCAATCCAAAACCAATTTTAAACAAATATTTTAAACATAATAACTTATTTAATAATTTTCAAAGTAATTTATTTTAAACATTAAAATATAATTTTAATTAGTGAAATAAAACAAAAACATTCATTCCCCTTTTCTAAATATAGGACCCAAATCACATTTATAATATTAAAATAACTTTTAATTTAAAACCCAATTTACAGAAAATTTTATAAAAAATAATTAAATTAGAAAATAATCGATAGAATGAAATAATAACTCAAGAAGGAACTAATGTGTTAATTAAGAAATATAAAATCATACAACAACAAATAAATAGAGCCATACAATACAATCAAATCCAGGGATGCAACAAGATATGGAAAATGATCCCCTAAATAATCCCCTGTGGGAAATATGAATCATGGGTAAATCATTAGGCTCTAATAATATCAATACCAAAAATTGTTACTAGATTACTATGAACATATGTAAATCATGAAAACATCCTCATCTAGCTTTCCCTTTTAGTTATGCTAGGTATTAAAAATACCTCTGGAGGTCATAACATTCATATGAAACCAACTTTACCACACATAATTATCTTTTGTAACAAAAATCTATAACTTATACTTATCTAGATGGGTTATCATGATAATTAAAATAGGTGTTATAATACAATAACCAATAATATTACCACATAAAACAATAAGAAAACACATATTTTTAAAATTTATACCTAATCTCATATTCTACACCCTCTCATGGGAATTTTTTTAACATTAATAAAAAATAAATTAGAAAAAATATTCGCTCCATGGGGTCACAATCCACATTAGACTCAAAATGATAAAAAGGGGATCAAATGGGGATAAACACTATATTATAAAATTCATCTACAAAGTTCCAAATGGTCCTTTGAAAACCTAGTAAAAATTCCAATACACACTTCACCATTTAAAATCATTTTTAAACCCCATTTTTTAAACCAATAAATAAGACACACTTTTGAATACAGTTATAAATAAACCTCTCTCTAGAAATCACTTAAAAGTTTTCAAGGAAAATAAACCACATAAATAATTTCAAATGGACCAAACACACCCCTCTTAAAAAAAATAATTTTAAAATATATAATATTTTATTTAAATTCAATTGGTGCCAAAACCCCTTTAAAATCCCAAACTACTGTGAAAAACTTTACATAAAATTTTATAATAAATAATTTTAAACCTCCAATAATTTCAAGACATATATTATAATGGAAATTACATAGAATAATATCTCTCAAATAATGGGAAACGAACCAAAAAACTTCACCATTGATGGTATACGCATAACTTAGAAATAAAACAACCTCTAAAACCCCTAAATAACCAAAAAAACAATGATTAAATCTAGCCACACCTTAATTTCAAGATCCATGGACTTTAGGGTTCATGGTTCAAAAAAACACAAGAGGGAAGGAGGGAGGGAGAAGGGAGAAAGATAAAAAACGATATCACCTTAAGAAATCCACATGGAAATAAAGAACAATAGGATTTAAATCAAGTGGAAGGGTGGATAATATCTCCCTTAATAAGGCTCATGCTCAACCAAATAAGAGGAGGGAAAGAGGGATTACAAAATCGCTAAATTTGAGGAGGGACAAAATTGGAATGTCAGATTTTAATGAATCTTAGAATACCATATAATTAGGCCACACATTTATTAAAAACTATTCCAAAAATGTGAGAGACACTGTAATAACCCCTCAACCCTTCATAGGAATCATCCACATAGTTTGGAAACAAAAGTTTCTCTAACCACATGTCAAATGTAAGATTCAGTTGTACAACCCAATATACAACATACCCTGGATACCCCGAATGATTAGGAAAACTATGTGATACCCCGAAAAACCACTACCAAAAACTATATAATGTTTCATATTTAACCCATATAGTTTATTCTAACTATATACCAACCATGTGATAAAGGAAAACTCTCAAAAAACAAAAATTCAATGACAGAACTATCAAAAATTTAAAATAACTGAAAATAATATAAGAGAAACCATATTAGTTCACATTGGTGTCATTCGAGGACATCAATTACCCCTTACCAAAATGAATAATAATATCATATGTATTATCTAGTTATATTCACGAACTTCATCTATTTAACTTAGTTGAGGCCAAATTTTCAAACTCATCGTATGAGAGGAAAAATCACATCTTTTTAAGCTTCAAATAATGACATAGTCAGCAACAAACCACAATAAAACCAAATTAGATAGAAATAAATGATTTTATAAAAAAGGTACGAAATTATGATGGTTATCATGTTGGGCATCTCATTAACCTTAGGTTTGGAGATTAAAAACTAATAATTCAATCATATTATACTAAATACATAATGTGTGGAACTCCATATGACATATACTTAGTGGTTTTCTAGTACACAAAACCTAGTTTGTGCCTCATGGGAATATTCCATTTCTCAATACAAGAATCCTACTCCTGATGTCCTAAAAATGTTGATAAAACCTAAAATACTCCATAATGAACATGGATTATGAATAACTCAAAGTCTTACTCTGATAGGTAATTTATAATTTTATTTCATGATATATATATATATATATATATATATATATATATATATCTTTCTCTATCTTTGTGTGTATAGAAAATATAAAAGAATAAATAAGTAGATATTTCCTTTCTATACTACACGGTACATTCATTATTTTTAAACTCATTTAAAAAAAATTAACAAAAACATACCTAAGTGATTTTCGAACTATATATAATGAGATAGACTACTAGGTTATTCTTATGTTTGATTGACCTTTTGGATCTTGTTAAACACATTACATCTCTATACAGTTCCTCATGTATCCTTATGTCACCATCTAATGAAACGCACCAAAAAAATATTTTTATGAGTAACATCTATGAAATATGTAAGTTTGAATAATTTTGATAATTAGGAATCATATTCCTAATGATAAATTCTTTGTGAAAATAATTAAAACTCATTAAATTAACAAAAATCAATGTTAAAATGTTAATAACTTTTCTTTTCCACATAGAATTATTTCTAAGTCTATTATCATCTTCATTCTTAGAAACTTTCCATAAAAAATTTTCCTTAAGATCATATCAGTAAAAAATTATTATTTTTTACAATATCACTATAAAAACACATCCTAAAGTAATTTTGGATATAAATTTATATTCCCCTCATTATAGTAACTAAATACAACTCTTTACATTTCTCTTTTCATTCATACCTTAAACTCTGTTGGGATATTATGTAGAATTCACTTTTCATATTAAATAGAATAATCTATTATTTTTTTAACATTAAACTTCACTAAGCCCAAAAAATACTCCAATTAAACTCTTAAAAAATATATTATCATTATAATTTCATTCTAAGATACACATAATTTTTTTTCATGAAATAACATTTATTTAGCTTAATGTGAATAATTAGGAAATAATTTTTTTTCTGTATAATATATTTCATTTTAGGGGTTTGGGGAAACATTTGTAATAGAATATTTTATTATTTATAACATGATATTATTGGGTGGTGGAAACTATTTTCATCATTTTTCAAAAAATATGTTGGGTAAATTAGTTAATTCAGGGTAAAACTACATTTTTCCTCATCTTCTTCTCAAACCATGTTACAAAATCTGATGAATCATAAATCATGTTTATTAAATCTAGAATCTCATATATTTATAACAACTACTTGTTAGTAAAAAACTTCTATTATCATATAATATAGTGATATGAAAATACATATCTATTATTAATATTAATCTGAGCTTAAGTAGTTTAATTTCATTCCAACCATGATTTATAAAACCTTTAATTTACTATTTAAATTCACTCTATAAGACTCATAAATTATTACCTTGATTTTGAACTTATCTATACAAATAAAAATTTTAAATTATATATTTACTATCATATAATATTCAAAATGAAAGAACTAATTATATAAAACTAATAATTGATATGGAATGTCTATGAAATTTCACAAACCCCATTGGTTAACATAATAAATTTTCTTCCTATGGAAACATTACCCTTATTACTAACACCACATTGTGTTTTAAATTGTAAAGGTTGACTTTTAGAAAACCCTAATCTTCTACTTCTAGATGAAATGATTGTTAATGTGGGAAGGTAAGGTATGTTCACTAAAAGAGGGGGATAAGTAAATTCTTATTTATGATGGTATATAAATTTCTTTCCATGAAGAAATAACATTATCAGAAGTAAAAAAATTATAATATAATTAATATATTAAATTAATAATTCTACTAAAATAGTTTATCATGCATAAAAAATTATAAGTTATATAACTACTAATGAAAATAAAATTTAGTGAAAATCTAGAATAAAATTGATTGAATATTAGAAATTAACAAAACCTGAAGTCTGAATTTCTATTCAAAAGCATCTAATGGATATTACAAACCAAGAACAATATAATTCAAGAAGAATTTGATTTAAACCAAAGTGATAAGGATATCTATAGAAATTACATTAGGTATCCATATCCCATGTACTAGAATATACTTTACATTATATCAGAAACTATGATCTCTAATCCCTAGAATCCCTCTAAAATCATGATTGAAAAAATCTATGTCTTCATACCCCAATAACCTATAAACGATAGAATTATTAGTAGGTATCTCTATTTTCCTTTTAGAATACCTCCACATGTTTTTCTAAATATTCTCTTCCTCCCTATCCTTAGGATCCCTCAATCACAAATATTAGAAGAAATTATATCTCCATATACATAGGATAATTCATTCCATACAATTGAAAAAATGATTATAATATTTTTTAAATATTTATAATGAAATTCCTCATAATGGATGATCTAATAAAAAAAATAAAAATAAATACAATCTTAAGCATACTCACAAGAATTGATAATTTTATAATAATCAAAACATTCACATACATGAATGAAAACTATATATGCTAAATTCTTCTTCAAATGATGATACCACAGCTCAATTCATAAATTTCATTATAAGTTATTTACAATGGTTGGATTTTCTGATTATTGATGTTAGTTATGATTTCATTTGAGGCACATGTATCATCTTCTAATGGATTTATTTAAATATAACATTTTCTGAAAAGTTGTTCCAATGACAAAAAACACTCTCTTCTAAAAAGGTATTTGTATATTCCTTTCTCCAGTATATTGAATGTTCATTAAGTTTATTTATTTTCTTTATCTATAAATTTATCTTTCATAAGTACATTCTTCATAACCTAAATCTTAATAAAGTATCTTTATTTTAGATCAAATATGAATAAAGTGTATCATGGTTTTAAAAACATTTATTGGGGAAGAATATTTGAATCAATAATATTCATATATAATCTCCCCATTTATTAAATCACAATACAAATAATATAAATATATAGTTTGAAAACAATATCCACAAAATTATACCTATAGTTTCAAAAATATTTCATTAACTTTTGTATAAATCCCCCTAAAACGTATTTTTCTTGAATTATTTATAGGCATGACAATAATGATGATGTTTAACATTTTTTGATGTTTCTCTAACATTTCTAACCATTAATTTCTCCCGATTTTCAATATTGAAAAAAACACAGAGGATAGTAGTATACTTATTTTTTATGTTTTCATCTTTGAATCATTTAGTTTTTGATTATTTATTAAATGATAAAGATTAATATTCCATTTAATTAAAATAATAATTAATAACTAATGAATATAAAAGTTTATTGACAATAATTTGATAAAATAAATGTACTCATTAAAATATAAAGATACAATGAAAAGTTAAAAAAATATAATAATAAATTGGAATTTTAGTTCTCTAAGTAATTATCTGGTCATCTCTCAAACTAATTCCTTTAAGAATTAAAATTATAATTTCATAAAAAAATAAGTTACCTACAAATTGGATTAAAAAAATTATTAAGATATTTAAAGAATAAACCCCCATGTGAAATATAAAAAATAGAAATATGAACGATATTACCTTCTAAAAAATATTTCTGTTAATTTTATATTTATTAATGTTTTTTCGAAGTCTACAATCTACATGATTTAGTAGTAAAGGATGGTATAGAAGGGAAAAAATGTAAAATGTACACCCCCTTTAAAAAGTAATTTTGAATGTTAGGATGTAGGTTAATAATAAGTGAATTAAAGATCAGTTGATATTGATTATTCCTAGATTATATTTTACTTATTAAAATCTATCATGATTAATAGGTTTTGTGAAAAAATCCGTAATAAGATATTTAGTTCTAGTAAATTGAAGAGTAATATCTCTTTTTTTGGGTCATCCAAAAGAAAATGGTGTCTTATATCTATGAATTTTTCTTCTTAGAGTTGTTATGGGTTCTTATAAAATATATAACACTTGTATTTTCATACAAAAATTATAGTTCATGTGAAATACATTCCAAAATCTATGTGTGTGTGTTTCACCCCCAGCACATGAGTGAAACAAATCTGAACTTCTATATATTCTTCTTCAGTAGTGAAGAGTGAAACCAAGGGTTATTTCTTGAAATAATAGGGAAAAATATTCTTCTAAAATAATGGAAATCTCTATAAGTAATTTTTCAATCCAATCTACATCTACCTCAATCAGTATCTAAATAACTCTTGAGTGTAATGTGAAATTTAGATGAATAAAATTATCCTTGTTCCAAGGATTATTTAAGATAAAGGGAAATATATTCAGTGGATTTAAGATGATATTCCTTAATATTTTCTTGGAATATCATACACAAGCATACATAAACCAATATATTTGGTCAACTAGATGTAATATAATGGAAAATTCTAATCATTATTCTAGAATATTTTTAATCAAATTTTTTTTAGATTCCTAAAGATGAAGTCTAATAAAGGTTTACCTCAAATTAATTATACATGATGCATTTTTGAATATGAATTTTTCAGTAAGTCTTTAATGTACTTATGTCGAGTTAAGATAATTTATTCCAGTTTTTGAGAAAATTAAAAATGAAGGAAAAGTTAAGATCACCCATCACACTCATTTTAAAATCACATTTCTTTAGTTTTAAAAACTCATTTGAAAGTGTTTCTTGTTTTTAATCAAATACGTTTTCATTAACATATATTTTAAAAATTATGGTGTATTTGAAAATTTTCTTCATGAAAAAGTTTGGATCAATATTTCCCTTCAAAAATTAATTTTAAGTAGAAATATGGTAAGTCTAATCTACAAGTCTCTTTGGGTTTGTTTGAGTCTATATTTCTTTAGAATGTTTTTATACATGTTACAAAAATTTTACATCCTCAAACCTGCTTTTTTTAACAAAAACATCCTTTTTAACATTACTGTTATGTAAAACAAATTTTCTATCCATTTGGAATAGAGTAAGATTCAGATAAGTGAAAAAATATAGAATTATCCTAATATACTCATGTATAACTACCTATGAAAATATCTCTCTATAGTCTATATATTTTTCTTAACTGTAACCCATATCATTAAGACTTTATTTATTTCTTACTATAATTAAATTTTCAATAAATTTTCATTGTAATACCCATTTTAATCTAATTAATAGAATATTTATAGGATGTTTAATTAAATTCCAAACATTATTTATTTTAAATTGGTTGATATCATCTTACTTGACTATTACCTAACATTCATAAACTAATAATAGCCTATCATTTTAGGTTTAAATTGTGATAAGAATATTTGTTGTTAACATTAATTTCTCTAGGAATTTATTTTTTTACTGGTTTACTTAAATCAATAATAACATTTTCATTGATATCCATCACAAGTCATTTCATAGAAAGATAAATAAAGTTTGAAAATTAATGTTTCATAAATATAAATTCCACAACCAAGATTGATAATTTATTTCACTAATGAAAGGTAGATCCTTACTCTTTTCATCTTATAAGTCAAGTGCGTAAACACTCTCATGCATATTATAAGATAGAATTTATTTAACATCCAAACATTGAATAATATATTTAACTTTTCTGAGTTCACAAGGAATACCTCATCACTTAATTGGATAATGCTAATAAGGTTGTTCAAAATTCCTAAAACATATAAAATATTAGAAAAATAGTTTTAGAAAGGAATTATATATAATTAATTATGTTGATTTGAACTTCATAATTGTCTTTAGAAGTTTATTTTCCACCTTCAAAGTTTTAAAATTTATTGAAATTTGACTAGTTTTTTATCAAATTTACTGAGAAACCATTATCCATGTACCTACTATTTTATTATATTGGTAATCCAGTTTTCTTTTTGAGAATAATAATTCTCAGGTTTCTATAACCAAATTTTTTTAGAGATGATAATTTTAGAAAAATGGATTTTAGGAATCCACATCTGTCCAAATTCCATTGGCTAAATATTTTCTAGTTTTTAAAAAAATTTCCATATAAAAACCATTATAATGAAATCTATTTAAGGAGCACTGGCATTTCCATTAACCACCCCTTTGGTATTTAGTAAAAAGAGGTAAACTTTTGAGTACAAATATGTTTGACCAGAAATGCGACATTTAGAAAGTGAAACCTATATTAGAACATGTACTTGATGGCTTGAACCATATTTATAGCTTATGAAAGTTTTACTTTCTGGATGTAAAATTAGATAGAATATATTTTTTTACTTTTGTTTATAGATTTTAGTTCAAAAACCAAATTGTTATTATTTTGAGTTTAACATGAACGAGACCTACTCTAGAATTTAAAATAATGTTTAAACATCTTGTAAGTAGGTATTGAAATTATATCATTGGATTTGGAAAGGAAATAAATAACATATTAATTTTTTTTATTAAATTTGTATTTATCTTTTCCAAGAGAGTCATATATCTGGTTATTTCCTAAAAAATAGGAATATCATCCTCTTATTCCAATAAAGTAAACATTTAACCTTCTCAAGAAGGTTTACTTGAGTCACCATATGAAAAATAATGATATTTTCGATTTAAATTTAAATTAGTAAGAGATTAACCAGTTACCCTATCTATGTGAAATTTTTCTTATTTTTTTAGGTGCTAACAATATTCTGACTATTATCTCTTTCATCAGTTGAACAATCTAATGTATTATCTCCTCCACTAGAACTATATATGTCAAATGCCTTTATAATTTTCTTAATATTTTATTTATAATGTATTTTAGACTTTCTATCTCTTATTTAAGTTTGGAAAATCAGGTCTTATATACCATTGTTCATTACATTCATGAAAAATTATTTTATAAATATCATTATTTTCATATTTTCCATTTAGATTATTTTTGTATTCATATAAAAAGCACTTCTCTCCAAAAAATATTATTGATAATTTTTATAATTTGATCAAGTTTATTTCTAATATCATCAAAAGTAATATCTTTTGATGAATGTTAAGATTTTTTGTTCGTATTGTTTATACCATAATTTCCTACTTTGGAATAAACAACTCTAGAAGTTGAAGTAAAAGAAACTCCAGTTTTAATTCCCACTTTTTCAATAACTCCTTTCATCCTACTACTCTATTCCATGATTGTTATAATAAATATTTCAAGACTTATCTAAATTAAATTCTTAATATCATATATTTTATTTCTTTTTGATTCCCACTCATTCAAAAGTATACCAATGATCTTATCAACAAGTTGGTTATCTATCAATTCTTTCTCTATGAGTGATTTTAAATTGTTAACAATCACCATCAACACTGATTAATTTATATAATTGATTCTCTTGGTATAAAGTTAAAATCTTTGAAATAATATCACAACATAGATTATAATGTCTCAAGAACATTCATAGTAATAATAAAGGGTGTAAAATTATAATTTATCCCATATAATATTTTCTATTTCATAATAAGATATTTAATTTTTTATATGTCTAGTCACTAAACATAAAAGTGTATTTCAAATACTATATTTAAACTGTTATTTTTCTTTCTTATCTCTCGTAAATGTAGGAATATATTTTCCCAAATATTTTATTTAATAGTTAAAAAAACATATCTATATAATCCTGTATTGATCACATAATTATTCATCCAATCTCTCTATAGTTAATAATATAATCCATAAAAATAGTTGGTTGGATAATGTTTATATTCTTATAATTTTTTGATAGGTAATCACACCATCATTAAAATAAAATATTCCTTTACAACACATAAGGGATTAAAAAAATGATTTGTAATTATGATAAAGTAATGAAACAGTTAAAGCCCTAATTTATAGTTAGGCGCTAAAATAAATTATGGAATAGGTGGTGAGGTAAGGTAGGTTCACTACAAGAGGGGTGGGTGAATTATAGTTTAATGTAATATACAATTTTTAACCCATCATGAAGGAATCAGTATAATAAAGTACAAAATTATGATAAATAGAATATATTAGTGTAATAATTCTACTAAAATAGTGCATCATACACAATTTAAATAAAAAATTAGATGTTATATGAATAAAAATGAATACAAAATATGGTGTAAATATAAATGAAAATCGAAAAAAATTAAAAAAATTAAAAAATTATGAGTATGAATTATTATTAAAAAGATTAAAAAAGGATATTAAAAACCAAAATCCCTCTAATACAGGAGGTATTTTCTTAACCCAAAGTGACAAGAAAATATAAAAACCTGACTATAGGTATCCCTATTCCATGTACCAGAACATATTTGACTTCAAAATTTTTGAAGGCCTACATTTCTATCCCTAGAAGACTTAAATAAATATGATCATAAAAAATTAGGACTTCCTATCTTTGGAATCTCTAAACTATAGACCCATTGATAGGTATCTTTTTTTCCATTTAGAATATCCTAACATGGATGTTGGAATCAAATATAGCTCCCTATCCCTATGATCCCATGATCAAAAATATCAAAAGCTATTATATCTCCTCATCCTATATATCCTTTGATATATATTATCATAAAAAAATGATTACAATAGAAAAAATTTGGAGAATTTATAATTAAATTCTCATAGTTCATACTCTAAAAAATCTCAAAATAAGTATTATAATAAGTTCTATCATTATCAATGGTAATATTCTTAGCTTCAAATTGACTAATTATGTCAATGAATTCTCTATATGATAAATTATTTTTAACAACTCAAAAACTCTAATTTATTTATATAATTAATTGTAACTAAATTAAAATAGTCAATTTCCATGAATTTTAAAGGTGGTTTCAAATAAATTGAAGGTGAAAATATCATCTATTGATTGATTGAGTTTTGTACGACATCTTATAATGAATTTTTCTCGTTCTACTACAACACTCTCTTCTTCTAGTGTATTTATATGTTCATTTATCTACTATATCAAAAGTTAATTAAATTGGTCAAATTAAGTTATTAGTTAATTCATCTTTTTCATGTATATTTTTCATAACATGAAATATAAAAAACAACTTCATGTTAGATGAAATTTGAATAGTGTTTATTGTGAATTTCAAAACATGGACTGAGGAAGAGTCTATGAATTAGAAAAATACCCTTCTATATATAGCTCTACCCTAGTACTACCTACACAAAAATATACCCTAGAAATCATACTTCAAAATCTTATATCCTCAAATTTTGGACAAAATCATATAAAATTTTCTTGAACCAATTCACATTTTCATAACACTTCCAACAAAATGAATTTTATAGGAAGATGAAGCCTTAAATTAAATCATCAATTTCTCCATGTCTTTTAACAAACTAAATAATATATTTAGATATGTGTGAATAATAATGTTCCCTCAGGCCATTTAGTGTTGAATAATTTAAACAATAATTTAATCATGAAGGTTTTTCATTTTTTAAAATATCGATTTTGTACATGCTTAATAAAAATTATTAATTCACCAATATAAGAAGTTGTTACCATTTAACATCTCTATTTTGTAGATTTTTGTCAATTTAAATTTATATGATGATGATTCCATTTCATTTATAATAGAATCTTTTATCTGACGTGTATCATGTTTTACATTCATTTAATAAGAACTTTTACTGAATGTACTCCCACTAAAATTATTACCATTTCTAAAATAATTTATATTCTTTAGGGTTACAAGATCCATATTTTACTTTAAAATGATTTTGATTTTCAATTTTAGTCACCAGTTAGTTATTTTGGAAGCTAATCACCCTAATTATATCATATATGAATCTTGGATAGTTGAGAAGGAAAACCTTTTCCCAATCCATTATATAGATAATCTAAAATCTATTCCTATGATAACCTTATCCTTTTATGGGATATATGTTAAGTGTAACCCAAAAAATTCAAATAATTGAAACCCAATCCTTTTAGGGTCACCCATTACTTTATTTCCTTATACAAGATAATATAGGGAAACCTAGCTTTGGTTTGACCTACGTATTTGGATGACTAAGGTCTTGACTAGTGTTTGGTATGGAAGGAATCTGAAACTGGTATAATTTGTATGGGGATTTAATCTAACCACATTTTCTCATGTATTCCATTTATTTGTATGCATGATTTTAATGATTTATTTTTCAATCAAATTCCTTCCACCAAACTAATATGTTTAAATCATATTGATATATAAATATTTATATAACCCATACATTATGTTACTAAACCAAATTACAATCAAACAATATTTATAAATACACAAAATAATTCCATACATAATGTATACAAAGCACTTTTCATGTAAAGGCTTATAATCATATAAAATCAAAAATGCCAAAAAGATCAATCCTAGAGTGATAGGAATGATACCCCCCACTTTTCTGGGATAAGGAATAGACCACAATGATAGTGATAAGTCAGCCAAAAGTCACTCTACCTGGTATTATTTACTCTATAAAGATTTCAATTTCACCTCTATTCTAACAATAAATATATATAAACCAAAATTAACTTCATAATTAAAGTTCATAATCTAGAATAAGACTAAGTCAAGAAAGAAGAAAAATAAATCCATTTTCAAACATAAAATGAAACTCCTTAAATTCATGTTTTTCAATTTAGTAGTAGTTTAATACATTAAATATAAAACATAAAACCATTCATAAAATAAAATTTTATTCTATGAATAAGTCATGAAATAAATAAATAAATGAATGATTCATATATTAAGCATGAGATAAATAAATTATGAAACATAAACTAAAAAAGTAATTATAAAAACTTTATAATCTATGCAAGGATAAACTAGGAAAATTTACGTTTATCTTATATGAAAATTTTATATTATCATTTTCATGGTATTAATATGAATTTATTCATATTGTAATTATGATATATTTTTGTAAAAACATTTATTATTTAATAATATATATTTTTTATTTTTGTTAAAAGTTCACATAAATTAAATATCATATTTTTTTATTTAAACCATTAATCAAATAAATATACTAAAATAACTTTGGAATGGCCTAAATAAATTTCTAAATATGACCCTAATATGAAATTTTTATATTTTAATTTATGATCTATTAAAAAAAATATAAACACATTTATATTTTTATTAATAGAAATTTATAAACAGTTTATAAATTATTTACCACATAAATATACTTAAAAATTATGTCTGAATTTTCTTTCACCATGATATAGTGTATTTCTATTATGTTTAATTTAAATTCCATATATGGTGATGGTTTTGGTTGGAATTTTGACCTAGACAAGGTGTTTTGGAAATTTCATTTTTCAAAAATGTTAAGATGGAATTCCTTTTTGTGTGGGAATTAGTAAGCACAAAATGGATAGGTTTATGTCATGGATAGATCCTATTGATGAACTTATCTATTATATAGAAGCCCCCAAAACCTCAATATAGAGAATCATTCAACAATTCACTATTTTACATGACTTTATTTCAATGCTTGAAATGCCTATTTTTGCAGAACTAAACCAATGTCTTTTGAAATAATGAAATTAAATGAAAATCTTCATAAGGAATATGTTGTAGTATTGAATTCTCATGAACATAAATATGAATGTTTTCTTTGGCTATGACATGGAACTGAGGGAAATATGTTTTCAAAATTCTTTATTCATTAAAAGATCAAACCCAATATTGATATATATTATCTAATAAGACTAATGATATTTGAAGGGATATCTAATATATAGAATTAAATATGAAAATAATTTACAAAACTTGATTAAATACATAATTAATCTATATGTATGTAATTAATGAAATAAATAAAAAAGTAATTTTTTTTTAAAAATATTGATCTGGCCTATCGAACTGTTTCACAAGAATTTGATATAAATCACCAAGAATAATCCAAAATACCAATTACATTAGAGGTATTCATGGATCATAGAAACCATATGATGCTCAAGCATGATCTACCACTATTCATGGATTTATAGAGATTTTTTAAACACAATTGAGAAATAATAGCATTATAATAACCTTATTTTGAGGAGTTCTAATAGAATAATGTCTCTATAGGGTGAAACTCATCAAACCAAACAAGAAATTTGAATTAATATATCTATGAGAATATATAATTCCATATCTATTACAATAACCCTGGAATAAAATTAAAATAAACAAATTCAATAAGTTTAGTGTATTGATATCAGAAAACATCCATAATATACATACATATATATATATATAAATTCCTTTTACGGAACCTCACTTATATGATTTTGCATACTAGAACCCACCCATATGATCTAGGTGATACCTTTCAGAATCATGGTTTCAACCATTGAAATCCAAAAGGTCAAAGGAAATATTATAAATTTATAGAGGAAATTTAGGAAACAAATAAAATAAGTAAAAAATAAACCCTTTAGAAATTTTTTTTTTAACAATTTAAAGTTATTAATAAAAAAGACACCATATTGTATTTTTATCCCTACAACCCCTTGAAACACCTCAATATACCATCCAATCCAATTTTTTTAAAAATTTGTATAATATCCAATTTTAATGGCTATGTTGGAACCCAAAAAAATGATGTTTTAGGAAACTAACCTCAACCAAGAAAACATATACAACTTATAATCCAAATTCAATATAAAAACCAAATGAAAATTTCAAAATTCAAACATGAAGCACCTGTGTATAGCCTGATGCCTCAAGACCATCACCATAATTGCAGCATCATATGACTAACCTAAAAACCATGAGCCTTTCTCCTACCATGTTTAACCATCTTATAAGACAAAATCAACACTATAACACACCAGAATTATAACTGATAAACATAACACTACTAGAACTTCTAGAAACCATTATTTTATTTATTGTCGACAAATACTGATCACCATTACCTGAAAAAACCACATAAATTACAACTAAACATACCCAAAACTATAAAAAAATGCAACTAATAGAATATATAATATATAATAAAAAATTCAAGTCAATATCATTTCCTTGAACAAAAACACATATCTACCACCAACAATTCATAATCACTATATAAAAATACAATAAACTCAAAAAGGTTAAACCGAACTCCATTCTAATGAAATAGGTCACCATAGACTAATCAACATCTTCTCAACCCAAATTCACACTTTCATAACACTACAATTATCCAATGGATGGTTTCCACCACGAAAATCAAGACATCAACTAGTAAACAATGTCAATTGAATGTGTAAATAAGACAACCTAATATTTTTTAGAGAGATAGAATAAAAAAATACAAAAAAATATAGAGTAAGGGAAACCACCACTCTAAGGTAGGACAACTAGGGATGATAGTAGAGGGAAGCTATGAGTGTCTATGAGAGGCCTTTGGGATTATGGATCAGATATAGGTCCCCCAAAATAGGCCTTAGTCTTAACACTGATGGTGGTTGTAATATCATAAAAATGATGGGAGTTGTTATTCGTTAAGAATCATATATCTCAATCATGAAGTCCTTCAATGATTTTGATAGTCTTGGAAACTATCTTATAGTGGAGGAGGCATCACCTACCCATACTAGAATCTCATTGAGTAAGATTTATAATATATTCTTGTATAAGGTGAAACTGACACTACATTTGAAGAGAAATCTTTATTAGTGATCCTTCCTTCCCATATATCCATTATCAATTATATCAGCAACTATAGAAATATGATTGAGTATAACATGGAGTACTTTAATCCTTGGAATGATGAAAACATGGTTGATAATAGTCTAACTTCTGAAGGAGATCATGAAGAACCTATCATTTTTTTCTAATACCAGGTCTCTTTCCCTAGGTTTTAGTGATATATTTTTGATATTACCTTGGCCTCCACTAATATAGACCTATTTGAGAATTTTTTTTGTGTTTGTATTTTTATATAATATTTCGAATTTGGAGTGTTGAGAAGTAATAATAACTGTGGAAGAGAAATAGTTGAATGAATCACACACCCCCTTTCACCCCAAATGATATACAAACTCTTCAAGGCACCCGATCACCACAAAATCATGGGAGATATACTGTAACATCCTAATATTTTAGAATATATTTATCAATAAACAATATTATTTATTTTATAGCTTTAATTACATGCATCACCATGTTTAAATAAACAGTGATATGTAATTAAAATATTATCCTGTGAAATTTATCTCCTAGACACTATATTGGATGGTATTAATAGGAATAAAAAAATTATTAAAAATTTATGGTTACAAATTTATCAAATTAATTCATTAGATATCAATTAATTATAAATAAATATAAAAAAATCATTTGAAAATAAAAATTTTGTTTTTATACATGTAATTTATTTTTACATTAATAAATTAAATTATTCAATATTTGTAAATTCTTGAATGGCCTGAAGGACTTATTTTTTATTGATTTTTGACAACCCCATTTTCAAGGGATGAGGGGAACCCTTACAAGGCCTGTATTATTAGAGATCACATTTCTCGTAGGCATAAATACATTAAAAGACCTGTAGGTCTTAAGGAAATCATATAGACTATGACTACTTGAAATCGCCCCTCTCGAGCATCTTCATCGTGATCAGCTCTCCACATTTTCATGGCTGTTCGACTGGATATCCTAGGTAGTTATGAATAGGGCCGGTACTAATAGAAATTCCATACCCTCTCATTCTTCCAAATCCATTTAGCCCTGCTCTGGTGAATGCACCATGCTCTTGAATCCTCTTATGGAGCTGGTTCTTTGTATAATTTGTCTTGGAATCTGCATATCAGGTGGCCCGAAGGCCATGAGGTTTAATGAGGCCTTCAGGTGGCCCGAAGGCCTTAAAGGTGACCCGAAATCCTTATTAACCCAAAGGCCTGGGTGACTCGAAGGCCTTAATTACTCTAAGCCCAAACAGGTGGCCCAAGGTGAATAGTTCCAACTGTTACAGTACCAAACAATACCTTCTATAGTAACTGCTATAGTATCCTCTATAGTATTTGCTACAGTCCCTCCAACGTATTGTTATAGTTCTTTCTATAGTACTTGCTATAGTACCCATAGAATTATGAATTTGCCCGGTTTTGAACCTTGGTATCTTGGATGCACTTAGAGAGACCTCACCAACTAGGCTGAGGGTCATGTGCAATATTTGTAAATTATTTTAATAAAATATATATATTATAAATTCAAAAAAAATTTAACATTCATTTAATATTTTTTAGACACAGGATAAGAATAAACCATGTTTATGCTTAAAAATGTATTAGAGGTTTTCATCGCATTTTTAAGGTTATTTTTAAATTAATTTTATCCACTTATAGGTATTTATTTTGGTAAAATAGATTCTATAAGTGGAATTAATATGTTCAAAATATCTAAATACACCCCCTTTATTTTTAGTTATTATGAATAGTAACCATGGTAAAATTTATCACCATGGTGAAGGGTAAAGCAGGTAAATAATGTTTAAAAATATGTGATAAAGGCATAATTTTACATCTATATTCTTAAATTCTGAATGTAATTTCACCTTTATCAACTCAGGATATAAATTTATTTGTTTAATGGACACTCTTACATGAAAACGAATTATATAATAATTAAATTAATGAAATTTACAAAGTGTCACTCTCTATGTTTAAAATAATATTATATATCCACATAGGGAAAAATAAATTTATGAATGAATATAAATTTTTATTCTTTGAATAATGAAGTTATCAACATTTTGGTAATTTATTAATAATTCTTATGGATTAAATAATTACATTAAATTCCTACTCAATGAAAATATAATATTTATTCAATTAAGAGAATAAATATATAATTTTAAAAATGTTATAAGTAATTTAGTTTGAGTGATTTATAGTGTTAAATAGATTTTATAGTTAAATATAACATATTTTTATGTGAAAATGATTATATTCTAATTATTGATTTATTTATGCATTTTAAGTAAAAATAAATGAATAGTGTCAGAATTAACAATAATGGTATTTTATCAAAATAATATTTTATTAAATTATTTTAAAATAATAAAATCTTTAAAGTGAGAAATTTGGATAATATGTGGTAATAAATATAATCCTTTAGTAATTTATTTTCTAATTTTTACATTATAAGAAAAATTAAAACCATTTATGAGTAAACAAGATTTTTCTACGTTTAAGGTTGAAATTTGTTAACCATAACGTTAATAAAAAAGATAAGTTTGAAAATGATTCAAAAACATTTCAAAATATTATTTGTTGATTTTATTTTAATACCTTCTAACCTTTTATTTTAATACATGTACATTTGGAATAATTTAATAATAAAATGACTTTATTATAATTTTATCTCATAAGAAATTCAAAAAGTTCTCCTCCACTCAATTATAAAGGGAACCCCTCCATTCTCTTATTCACACCACTTTTAACCATCTAGATTTACCATACCCTACCAAAATCCATTATCAACTTAGTTATAGACATTCTAGAGGTTCTAGTATTCCCAAAAAACCAAATCAAAAGGAGTTATTTGAAAGAATATGTAATCACTTAAGCCAATCCCTTGATTTTTTTACTTCTTATTTACCACCTATAAATTTATTTTATTTATCATAAAATAATAAATTATATATCATAAATATACTTAGATTTTATTATGATTATGAATTCACCATTATCCACCCTCTTTCCCAACAAATGGGAAGTGAAATTGTCTCTAATGCGTACATACAACTTACCGTCTCCACATATCAATATAATTAGTTTTCAACACCATATTTCACATATGGTTTTTATGATGGTTTTTATTTTTCTATATTATAGTTAGGACATAATTACATTTTTTTAATTATAATATAACATATAATTTCTTACTTTTCAATTTTTTGGGGAAATTTAATGTCACTCTTGCGTATATGTGAACTACCACCTCAATGAATCAATGCAATTTAGTTTTCATTTAAATTTAAATTGGTTTGTAATAAGGAAACATTTATTTAATAATTTTTTATTATGCAATAATGATTCTATAAAGTTTAATTATTATTTATCTTTTATTCATTCCATCTATAAAAAAGTGAAGAAAACATTCATTCGTATATACAACCTACTGACTACATGAAAGTTCTAATTAATTTGTATATCTCTATCTATTATGAATTATTATGTATATGTTTATAATAGATATATATTTTATTTAAATAATTATTAACATTATGGAGATAATGTAATCATGATCAAAGTACAAGTATTATATATAACAAATTTAAATTCTCAAGAAAAAGAAATAATTAACAAAAAATGATTATTTTAATACAGAATTATAGATAAAAGGGTGTTGAAATATAATAAAGGGATAATATATGAAATTATAATTATGTAAATGAATCTATAATATAATTATAACAATTTAAATTTATTATATAAGAGGTTATATTACTTTTAAAACAATTATAACTCGAGGTAAGGGCTTGTCATCTCAATTTATCTTCTTTGGGACATATCTTATGTCATGGACCTATATTATTTTATGACACATATATAAACACCTTTGACATGTTATTTCCTGATTATCCTTATGTAAATATTATTTAAAATTTCATTTGAAGTTATTTTTCAAGAGGATTATGATTCAAATTTTAGAAAAGTGGTAAGGTTTTTATGTTATAATCTCATTGTTTATGAGGATTGATTATGATTAGTTTCAAAGGAAATAATTTCATGATATAACTCATAATAAAATCAAGAATTTTCTTCATATATATTTATTTCGTGATGTAAAATTTTCCATTTCATTTTCCTCTCTTTAAAAGCTCAAGAGACCAAAATAAATTTTTTTTGTAAAATTAACGTTATTTTTAACTTCGATTAAAATACCTTTTCTTCCATATCTATGTTTCCGAAAAATGTTTTAAAAAGGGTTTTTAATATTATCCTATTATTATTTAAAGTCATTTTATCAGGATTATGTTTTTGAAAAATGTTTTAAAATAAATCTTACTTTTATTTTTTAAATGACGTATTTTTTGTCTTTTTCTACAAAATTGTGAAAAGAATGTTTTATTTTAACATATACTTTAGGAATAGAATTTATCATCATCATGATTGATAAATTATGTGAAGTTTCCAAGACATGTTTCCAAGTTTGTTTTCAATGGAATTTTTCCATATTAGTTTGTAATTTTTTATTTTTTAAAAAGTTTATTTCAAAGTGGAAAGGTTGTTTTTCTCAAGAATATTTTAATGATATTATAATATAACATCTATTGATAAATGACAACAACCATTGATATAACATATTCTTTAATGGGGATATGATCCAAGTCTACCATGCTTATTATTTTTATGGATAATTTATTAATATGATTAATATATTTTTATGAAACATGTTTCTTTTCAATGTGTTATGCTATGATGATATAATGGAATGTTTATGAAACCCATATCTTTTACATAGGTTAATATATGATGAATTGTTTATAAAACATATTTCATTTACATTTATTATTATAATGTGAAATTTTTATGATCTTGTGGTGCACATATTTATGATTTTAATTATGTGATGGGTAAGACAAGAATTATATATCCCTCTAATGCATTTGGTAAAGATGAATAACACAGGAGGTAAATATGTAATGTTTGGACCTTATTTCATGTTCACAATTTTATGAGTGTACCTGAATTTCATGTGCATAAAATTATTAATGTACCTAGTGTTTGTTTAAATAAGTTAATGCATAGACCTAAATTTCATGTCCATAAGATTATACATGGACCTAGTTTCATGTCCATAAGTTTATACATGGGCCTGACTCCATGTCCTTAAATTAATTATTGAACCTATTTCTATTTATACATTCTCACAAAGTTATAGGTTTATGTGTATACCAAAAAGTAATGTTTTATTACAATATTATACTCTTCTAGATTAGGGTTTTCTTTTATTTATGATTCATGTCTTACGATCTAACAATATTTATGATAGACTCAATATTATGATATTTGATATCTATTGTATGGTTCTAAAAATGTTAAGATTATTTTCTCATACCCTTATTCTCATTTTATGTATAAGTCTTCATTAATATATTTATTTTTTCCTCTTATAGATAATTTGATATCACCCTATATTATGATTCATTTTCATCAGGTTATGAAGAAATGTTTTAAGTCGGGCATGTCTCTGAAGGATACTATGTAGTAAGATCTTTATTTGAGATATTGAAGATCTTTCATGAATAAGATGTTTATGAATCTAGTTGTAAATGGAAATAAATCTTTATAGTTATGGATTGGGTATGAATGATATGTATTTAATATTCATCTAAAAGGATATAATATTTTTGTATGAAATGTTCAGGTTTCTATAGTTGGTATCAAAGAAGAGTTTAGTTATTCTTTAGAGGGTAGGACTAGATTAACTAAGTGAAAACCATGTGGATAGTTCTATGTATAGGATAACAGAAAAAAAATCTTGGAAATTAATAGATTATGTGGGTTTCCATGTAATAAATCCCTATCTTGATATTGAAGGATGACATGGTTTTGGAGAGGATTCATCAAGGGGTAATAACCCCCAAAAGAGAGTGTCAAGTATATCTTGAACATAATTATAGCGCACGTTCAATGTTACCTTATGTTCACCTGGTTTGATACTCTTGAGGGATATTATTGGGTTAATACCTATTTTTTGATGAACCATTAAGAAGTATTTTAATAGATAATGACCATAAATTACATATGTTTCATAATTAAGAGAAAATCATCAATAAAATTCATGAATGCACTATTTTAACTAATCTAATGTCCAGGATTTTCTAGGAATAATTTTTAAATATTATATGGATTAAATTTGAGGCAAGGAATTGGGACAACCTGAAATTCCAAGGTTTTTTGTGCCCGGAATAAATATTGAAATATATTTAATATATTAAATGGCACACATGAGTGGTTTTCTGGAAAAATTGGAATAAATTATAAAAGGGTTTTGGGTTTAGAAACTCGAGGGTACCATTGTGTTTAGAGTAGTAAATTTACTCTAGGCCTGACCTAACTTTGGCCAGTGTGGGTCATGTGTAAAAATTAGTTTTCATATTTTTTCATAAATAAAATAAATTGAAATATTTAATTTATTTTTCCATTTCACCGATGCAGCAATGCAGCGACAGTTTAAGTTAAATATTCCTAGGGGAAGAGATACAGGGTTAAGACCATAACCCTTGAAATTCTTTGGAGGCTCTGGGGAAGAACCATAGAGATTTTTCGAGATAAAGAATGATGAAAGAACCTTGTATCAAAGATCGAAAGATGCTATTCTTGACAAATCTCACCAACAGCGTTGACACATGAACCAAAATTCTTCAGAAATGATCCAACATCCATGTAGGTTATCTTATTTGGTTTTTATTACCCATTATTAGATTCAATGAAGAAAGTTAACCAACCAATGAATAGGTTGATCCAAACTTCACTCATTCTTGTGGGATGGGTTTTATTATTGGGAATTATCTAGGTTTGATATAGAGGTTATTCCATTCATATTTATTGATCGTTCATATGGGAATGGATTGAGTCTATAATGAACAATGTCCAAGGTTCATTAGTTGGGTTTTTCATTGTTTTTTTCTCCCCCATTATTTTCTATGCATTTTAAGTTCATCATGGGTTATGAACGATTGATTATTGCACCCTTTTTTTCTTAGCACTATGATCCGAAATAAAAGATACCACATCAGGACAACTAGGGGAGGTATGACAGTGATGGATATGGATGAATTGAAGTGATTAGGGATATATCATTATTTGGTTTGTCTTTTTCAGATAAAATTAAATTTGTTTTTAGAGTCGATTGAAGGCCCAAAACACCTTGATTCAGTGTTAGGGTTGCGAGGAAATGATGTATCTATAGGTTTGAGGTAGAAATACAATTAGATTGAGCTCTAGAGGATCAGACTAATTTTGTGGAGGAAAGAGATGATTTCTAGAAAATCATGGAGAACACAATGTGTAGTTCGAGATACACTGCATGTGGCCCCCACGGAGTGGTGAATAGGGTTTTGGGAGTCTTTAGGTTTAACATGATATGTGGGCCCTTCCTCAGGACTTGGTGTTTATCTTTGGAGGTTCACAAACACAAGGTGGTGTACAAGGGTTACCAGCTTAGGTTGTACTCCCCCACATGGCTTCGTAGAACTAGCTACACAGATTACCTTGTGTAATAGTAAATGGGCTTAGACAAAAGGATTGAATTAATGTACTGGAGCATGGCCAGTGTACATAAGAAGATGATGGATATGAGGACATTGAGTGTGACCCTTTCTACATGCCGTGTACTCAATTCTGGATGACATGTTCTAATGACATGGGTTATGGTACGCATGTTTTACTTGGGGTCAAGGGACACGACGTGTGACCCTAATACATGCCTTGTACCCTTTTGTACAAAGATTTATTCCATTTTACACTGTATATTGGAAAGGATTCATTAGGGTTTGTGACCTTGATTGTTTCCCCAAAGGATGGTTCATATCATTTCATACTCATAGGAGTATGATCGCTTTAGTAGGACTTCCTAGATAGAGTTGTTGGAATCCCCTAAGAGTCCCAACGCAGTCTCCTATATTAATTCATTGTTCCCTAGGTAGAGACTTATGTATTGACATGAAAAAGTTCACCAGGTGTCGATCCTGTACTTAGAGGGATAATCTATATGAAGTTTTTTGGTATCACCCCATGGCCCTGGCTATGATCCTTATATGATTTATCATATCTCTCTTTAGATCTATCAGTGTATCTCTCTCATGATGGTTCTTGAATAAAAGTAACTTTCAGATGGACATCATCAGTGCTATCAGGCTCAAGAGTACGTTCTCCCAGATTAGTGCTTTGTGGAATCTTTGAGATGAATCCCTAGTGGTGGTATGCAATAGTTATGAATTACCTTTATAATGCATGTCTTGGATTGATTATATCTAGATATTCTTGTCATATGTTTTGTAGACATATATTTTTTAGGGATAACTATATCTATCATTTGTGTATTGATTCATGGTTTCGTGATTTCCTACTAAGTATTGTTGTACTCACCCTTTCATAGGTTCTCTCATACGTGGTGTGTCTTGTGTAGATAAGAGACCTTTTGACGAAATCCTAGGAAGAATAGGATTGGATAGAGCACTGTGAGACCGGTAGGCCAAGGTGAATTCATATGGCTATAGGAAGCAGCCCCAATATCTTCTTTATAGGTTGGGATTTTTGGTTTACAAACTCTTTTTGTGGGCTTGTATTTTGGCTTGGTTTTCTATTCTTGTTTAACTTCTGTCGTACTCTATTGGTTGGGATAGTGGTACGCATGCACATGTTTCTTAGTGGTTATTACATTTTAGAATATATGGGATTGGATATGTGTTCATGAATATTGGTATATAGGAAATTCCTCACATGTCAGTGATATGAATACTTAGTGCTAGTCACCATCTCCTGGCCTATTAGAGGAAGGCTTGGGAAGTTTCTCCATAGGTCCCACTGGGACAAGTCGTGACAGAGTGGTATCAGAGTAGTCGGTTCTACCTTAGGACCGAGAGTCTATGAGATTGGTTTTGGGAAATAATGTTATGTGTTTTGAGTTCATGTTTTGGGCCAGAGACTCCAGTGTTGTTGCGGGTGGCAGATGTATCCTACACCAGGGCTTTAATAACCTACTTTTTGAATAAAAACAAGATAATAATGGTTTTATGGAAAAATAATGGTACATGAATCATATATGAATGAGTTGTGGTTTCCATTTCCTTCTTGAGTCAGCAATCTAGATATACTAGTTAAACAAAGTACATCTTGTTTGTTTATAGGATTCCTACATGACTCATACCAGCAAGGATCTAGTTTCTTGATCATATGAATGGACCCCTATGTGACGAGGCTTTGATATAGTGACTAGTTCCCCATATGTTACCTCTAGGTGTTGCACTAGGGATAACACCACCTGTGGAGTAGCATGTCATACCCATATTACCAGCGGATGAGGGGCGCAGGCCATGAATGGTCCTTGAGTTTCAAAGATATAGACCCCTTAGGTTTCAAGGCAAGCCCTCCCCTCATGTTGATGAGGAATTTCTTGTGGAAGTGTCCTGAATTTTCCATGTAGTCTGGACACCACTCGATCAGATGGTAGTCTTAGAATCGATCCATTTATAGGGATTAATAGGGATATAGTGTTTTTTCTCTCTAGACTCATGAAGAGGAGACTCTTTCATATATAGAGTTCAGTCGTCTCTTTAAAGAGAAGTTCTCTCTAATTATGATGAGATATTTTCATATACAGGAGCTTCTTCAACTCAGGTAGGGTAGCATGGCTGTGGATGATTATTCATTGAGGTTCACCAAACTATCTAGTTACTCGTTGGATATAGTTAGGGATCACTACTTCAGGGCTCAAACATTTGAGAAAGGTATATGTAGATACATCCAAGCCATAATTGTCCCCAAGATCATTCCTACTGATGATAGGGTGCTCAAGAGAGATTTGGTGGTCAAAAGATTTTGATACGAGTAGAGATAGCCAGTGACAATCAACAGCGGGAAGGATGGTATAGAGACCTCAGCAGCAGGGAGTTGATGTCAGTATCAAAGATCAAGACATGGGAGACAATTTAGGAGGAGGTCTCATGATAAAAGATCTACAATTCAGAGCTCACATACTGGATCCAATTAGCCTAAGGAGAGGTGGTACTACTCAAGTGATGGTAGGTGACATCTCATTTGTGATTTTCTAACCTGTTGTGCTACAAATAGGGAGGAAGTGGATGGACCATCGAGGTAGAGGCCACAGAAGGAGCAGGTAGATATGCAAGATGGAGGATGTGGAACAGGAGATGGGCAAGCACTAAGAGGTTGTCGACATTTCAACTTGTTACCACCAACACCCCTAGGTGGTCCAAACCAGGCTTAGGGAGCTAGATGAAAAAATAGGGGAAAGATTCATACAGTTGAGGAATATGACCCAGGGTCTCTAGGAATGATTCGAGGTATAATGTATGTATTTTCTACCTTATCTTCTGTATTGATAGACATAGGTTCTAGTCATTCCTTTCATTCCCCATTCCTTACATTAGACCTTAATATTCCCATGGAATCATTGACTCAAACCTTATGATTAGAGACACCTAAGGGAGAAGACTCGATGATCACACACCTATGATGATAGTGTGAGATGACCCTTGGAGGTTAGAGTTTTAGTTAGAACCTATTGGTGGTAGTGTTGGGGCCGTACGACGTCCTTATTGGTATAGATTGGTTATCTTCATTCCATGCATAGATTAAATATTTTAGGCAATGGGAGCGGCGTTTCCACAATTCTGAGATGAGTTTTTTCCTTTATCAGGGAAAATGAAACTTTGGAAACATAGGATGGATAGATGGGTAGGTGGGTGCAATTGATTACTCATCAGTTGCCTATCATGACCATTTATGTAGTAGATGTTATGAGTTTCGCATTCCCAGTAGTAGTGGTGGAGTATAAGGAAGTATTTATTAAAGATGTTCTTGGATTACCTCTATGCTTGGAGATAGACTTATGCACTGAATTAAACCATGGGAATTTTATGATATCTACACCCGCATACCAGATGGCTCCCACAGAGCTTCACAAACTAAGGGTGCAGTTGGAGGACATGAAGAGTAAGGGATTCGTGAGACCTAGTGAATCACCCTGGGTGGCCCAATTTGGTTTTCTAAAAAAGAATACAATATATTGAGGTTGTGTATGGAATACTAACACTTGAACCGGGTGACCATGAAGAATAAGTTTCCACTATTGAGGATCAATGACCTCTTCAATCAGTTTAGAGGGTCACAATGGTTCTCAAAGGATAACAATAGATCGGGCTATCACCAGCTATGATTATGAGATGAGGATATAATGAAGACTTATTTTAGATGTGAATATAGTCACTATGAGTACTTTTTGATGCCCTTTTGGCATGAGAAATTCACCTGAAATATTTATGGGACTCATGAACCGAATATTCCAGCTTTACTTAGACTACTTCATGGTAGTCTTCATCAACAATATCCCTATGTACTTAGCATCTGAGGATGAGAATACAAGACACTTAAGGATGGTTATGTACATACTCTGAGAGAAAAAACATTATGGGGAACTCCCTAATTTCTAGTTTTGGATTCAAGTAGTCTAGTCTCTGGGTCACGTTATCTCAGTGGATAGAGTGGAAGTGGACACAGCCAATGTCGAGGCAGTTTTAACATGGGATCCACCAAGGAGTGTGATAGATGTGTGGAGTTTCTTTGGGATGGAAGTATATTATTAGATATTTGTAACTAATTTATATATGATATCAGTACCTAGACAAGTTTTTACCCAAAAGGGAAATCTTTTCAAGTGGAAATAGAAGTGCCAATATTCTTTTTAGTTGTTGAGGCAGAGTTTGAGAGTTTGACAAGAACTCCAATCATGAGATTGCTGGAGGAGGGTGTCGAGTACATAACGTTCTGCGATGCATAAGGAACCATGCTTGTTTCTATCTAGATGCAATGGAATTTATTTATTTCTTATGGTTCATTCCAGTTGACACCACACTAGCATAACTACATTACCCCCGATCTTGAGTTGGCAGTAGTTGTATTCGCATTGAAGATGTGGTGACACTACCTGATGAGGAAGAGATTTATCGTCTACTCTGATTAGTGGAGAAAAAAAGTATATATTATCTCATATGTATATGAACATGAGACAGAGGTAGTGGGTAGAGTCCATCTAGAAATATGAAATTGATATTTTTTATAATCCTAGGAAGGGGAATATGATGACATCTTCTCTTAGTAGGATATCTAGTTTTCAGTTGCTAAATGAGGCATCAGAGTAGTTGGACTCATTACAGTTAGCCTTTATGGATGGAGATAGAGAAAATTACCTCTAGTTTATGGATATTAACCATACACTCTTACAGAAAGTTATGGAGGCTCAACTTGGGGATACCGACTGCGATACCCTACATGCTCAGATATCCATAGGTCGTGCTCTTGATGGATATTTGAAAGGTGGGGAGCTCATAATTATTTGTAGAGGATGCATAATATTACCATTTGAAATGAGGGAGGAGGTTATAAGGGAGTTTCTTAAATCCCAGTACATCCAGTTGTGGTGAATATGTACCAGGACCACCGATGTCAGTTTTGGTGGTTAGGGATGAAGAAGGTAGTAGCAAAGTTCATTTCTTGATTTGTTACTTATCAGTAAGTGAAGGATGATCAGTAGGTTCCAGTGGTTTTAGCTCATCCCCTTTAGGTACTATTGTGGTAGTCATATTAGATATCAATGGAATTCATGATGGGTTCACAATGTAATTCTAGGATACATGATTCTATATGGGTGATTGACAACCGACACCCCATGTCAGCTATCTTTATAGCAATCCGAGAGCAGAGTTAAATAGAGTTCATGGAACACCTCTCTATGAAGGAGATAGTTTGACTCCATGAATTACCATTGATGATTATTTCATATCATGATTATTTATTTACATCCTACTTATATAAGGGATTTATGGGGGAATTTGGGACTCAGTTACGCTTGAGCATAGTGTTTCACCCTCAGAAAGACAGCGAGACAGAGCTGACCATTCAGGTTCTAGAGGACATGCTGCGGGCTTGCATGTTGGACTTCGCCCATAGGTGGGAGGATAAAATAACATTAGTGGAGTTTACATAAAAAAAACAACTACCACTACACCATTTTATGGCACCATTTTAGGCTATGTACAAAAGACATTATAGGTTACCACTTTTCTAGACTGACCCAAGAGAGTCATTACTGATGGGCCTGAAGTTGGTGAAAGCTACCATGAAGATGGTGAAGAACATCTAGGAGCAGATGAGGAACAAGAAAATCCATCAAAAGTCTTATGATGATAGATGGAGGAGGCCTTTGGAGTTTTAGGAAGGTGATCATGTGTTCCTTCAGGTCTCACCTCAATGGGTATTGTGTAGATTTGTTCAGGGTGGCAAGTTATCTTTGACATTCATCAACCCTTTTCGAATACTATGTATATTTGGTGAGGTGGAATACCACTTAGCTCTACCTCCAAAATTGTACCAATTACACGACGTATTCCACACATTGTAGATTAAGAGGTATGTGCATGAACCATCACACGTCTTCGACTGGGCTGAGATGGACATTGAGGATGGAACAAATTTTGCTGAGTACCGAGTAGACATTGAGGATCGGTATGAGAAGATACTTCATGGTTGAGAGATTAATTTGGTGCACATATAGTGGTAGCACATGAATCTCCAAGAGATCATGTGGGAGAATAAATATCATATTCGTGCACAAAACCCACGTATTTTTGAGTAGCCTTGTTTTTGGATTTTTGGGGATATAAATCCCCAAGGTGGGGATAATGTAATGTCCCTAGTTTTCCATGAATTATTTTTAAATATTATATGGATTAAATTCAATACCATATTATGAGATGACATGTGATTCTGAGGCCTGGTGTGCAAATGTTGAAATATATTAAATATATTAAACAGCACACACAAGTGGTTTTCCAGAAAAAGTGGAATAAATTATAAATGTGTGCCAGATTGGAAATCTTAAGGAACCGTTATGTTTAGGGTAATAGATTTACCCTATGAATGACCTAACATTCATCGGCATGGGTCTACTATGAAAATTAGTTACTGGTGTTTTTAATAAATAAAATAAATTGAAATTTTTGTTGTATTTTACCATTTAACCAGGCCAGCGATGCAATGTTGATTTATTTTAAATAAACCTAGGGGATAAGATTTAAGGTTAAGAACATAACCCAAGAAATTCCCCAGAAACTCTGAATAGAAACCCTGGATATTTCTCTCAATAGAGAACAATGATAGAACCATGGGTCTAATATCGAAGGATGTCGTTCTTGACGGATCTTGCCAACTGCAATGACACGACAATTGAACTTCTTCAGTGAATGATCCAACTTCTAGGTAGGATGTGTTATTTGGTTTTATTTCCCCAGTATTATATTCAGTGATTAACATAGACCAACCAATGAATAGTTTGATCCATGGTTCACTTGATCTTGTGGGAAGGGTTTTATATGTGGTAATTATTGGGGTTTTATTTCAAGGTTATTTTTTTGTATTTATTGATCATTAGTATAGGAATTGATCGAGTCCATAACAAATAATTGTATATGTTTGATCCTTTGGTTGTTCCTTCCTCCTTTTATCCCCCATTATTTTCTATTCATTATTCTTTCTTCATAGGTTATGAATGATTGATTATTTCATCTTTGTTTTTTAGCACAATGATTTGAAATTAAATTTCAATCATTCAGATGACCAAGTAGAGTTTTGATGATGATGGCGACAGACAAATAGAAGCATTTTTGGAGATATCTTTCTTCCCGTAGTTTTTATTGTATGTAATTAAAGTGGGTTTCTGAGATAAGTGAAGGTCCAAAACATATTGATTTAGTGTTATGGTTGAAATATGACCCATGATTTACAGTTTCTAGGTAAACATAAAATTAGATCTATCTTAATAGTATTGTTCGATGTAAGCAGAAGAAGTAGACGATTTCTAGAAAATTGTGAAGATCACAACATGTAGTCCGGGCTACAGGGTGTGTGGCCCCCACAGAGTGGCGTCTAGGGTTCCATGAGGTAGTAGGTGTAACATAGAATGTGACCCTTATCACATGGTGTGTGGGACCTTCCCTAAGACATGGAATGTATCTCAAGAGATACATGAACACGGGTTGGAGGACATGGGTTTCCATCACAATGTGTACTCCCCCACACAGTTTGTTTAAACCAGTTGCGTGAATTACCCCATTTACTGGTACATGGGCATAGAAACATGAGTATAAGCCCTGTACTGCCACATGGATAGTGTACATGGGATACCCCAGATATAAAGACATGATGTGTGACCAATTATACACATACTATACTCCTTTTCCACATGAAATGTTCTAATGACACAAGCTATGGTACACTAGCAGTACTAGGGGTCAAGGGATATGAAGTGTGACCCTATTACGTGTTTTGTATCCCTTTATACATGGCTTGATTCCATTTCCATCATATCTAGGAAATGTTTTGTTTGGTTTCATTCCCTTGATCATTTCCATGAAGGCCGATTCATATCATTTCCTACTCATAGGATTATGATCCCTTTAGCAGGACTTCCCATATAGAGTTGTCAGAATCACCTAAGAGGACTTGTGTGGGATCCTCTATTCAATCTTCATGACCTAGATGGAGTATTTGATATTGAAATGACTAACTTCACAAGGCATAGATCCTCTACTTATCTGGTTAATCTAGATAGAGTTTTTGGTATCACCCCATGCCCCTGGTTGTGATCCTTATCTTATGTATTGTATCTCTCTTATAATCTATCAATGTATATCTACCTTGACAGTTCTTGATGAAAAATACTTCTTTAACAGACATCAGTAGTGCTGTCAAACTCAAGAGTGTGTTCTCTTGGATGAGGGCTTTGTTGAATCTTTGAGTTTAATCCCCACTGGTTGTATATTGTAGTTGTTACTTACATCTAGACTAAGTGTCCTAGATTGAGTGTATCTAGATATTATTTTTATATGTGTTGTAGACATATACCGTGTAGAGATGACTGAATATCTCCTTTGTTTATTACTTTGTGGTTTTGGGGTGTCCTACTTTGTATTGTTATACCCAGCCATGTATGAGCTTTTCCCACACGTGTTGTGTCTTGTGTAGACGATCTACCTTTTGACGGAGTCTTTGTCGAACTAGGACTGAATGGAGCATTCTGAGATTGGGCAGGCCAAGGTCTGTTCCTATAACTATAGAAAACTGTACCATTACCATGGCTTATAGGTTAGACGTTTTGGTATACAAAACCTTTTGGCGGGCTTGTATTTTGGCACAGTTTACTTTAATTATTTTACATCTATTTAACTATGTTGGTTGGGATAGTGGTATGCATGCATTTATTTCTTATTAATTTTTACATTTCAGAATTTGTGGGCATGCAGATGTGTACTTTCATACAGGTATATAGGAAATGCATCCCATGTCAGTGATATGCCTACAAGGTGCTAGTCACCTTCCCCTGGCCTATTGGAGGTCGACACTAGGATTTGTGGCATGAGCCCCACTAGGATGAGTTGTGAAAACTCTGATTTTTGTAGCTTAATTATTACAACATGTTTTTGGTTTTTTTCAATGGAAATAACTAGAAGTAAACATGTGAAAAACAAATATTATGGCCAATGAAATTACCATCCTCATGATCAACCAGATGACTTAAGATTTGGGATACAACATCTTATGACTATGATCACTCAACTATCCCAAGCTATTAGTAGTGACGCATATCATGTTTAACTTTTAGATGCATCAAGGAGGGAGAAACATGTTATTGAGTCTTTTATGAATCAAATTTCACTCTCCTTATATGGGAAATATATAACACTAGTTTCTATGTAATGTATTAATTTAATGGAAAATATATTTTCTATTCTTTAGTGCTTGTACAATGAAAAATATTTCCAACACATCTATCATTTGGAAGGTTAATCATATAAATGGTGGAATCATATTAAGAATACGACGAAATATGATTAAATTTAATCCATGTAATTCTATGATTTATGAGTATATTTTTGGGTATGTACTTCCCTCATATTCTACATAAAAATAGAGAAGTAATTATTTTATCTTATGAAGAAGGATGATGAATCCTTAGTATTGATGATGAAAATTTTACAAGACTTGTAATGTATGATTCTAGTTCAATCACCACCCCTAAATACAAAATTGATCAATTATTTTATGGGTTAAAACCAAGTATTTTAAAATCATTATCCATTAGGTACTTCATATGCTATGAATAAATCATTCTATGTGCACTCAAAGTGGAAATGGATGCTGGAAACACTCTTATTTGTTGTGATAAAAAAAGGAATATGGAGTTTCCTAGAAGATCCAATTATATTTTTCATAGAGGGGAGAAAATGTTTCAACGTTATACTTTCCAAAAATGTGGGAAATATTACTTATGTTAATTTATTAATGGAAAAATAAAATGTTTCAAGTGTGGGAAGTATGTCTATTAGTCAAAACAATGTCGAAGTTATGTGAATAGACTAGTTAATGAAATGAATGGATATGGAGTTCAATAGAATACACCCATCACACATCAATTATATAAATTAAATGAGTTTGAGTATTATTTAAATGAATTCCAAAATCTAAGGGATAATGAGGGCAATAATCCACAATTACCTCAGAATTCAAAATACAATGGGAAATCCAATGAAATCACAAAAGCTGAAGTGAATCATGATAGTTTGGGCGTAATTATCCCCCACCTTACAATTGGGGATTCAGTGTTGAATATTATATAAATAATTCCTATTAAAACCTTATACAATTTTGGAATTTTATGTGATTTTGATTATTGAATAACTCTCTTTACAAAGATTCCATATAAATTTCTAGAATTGGGAAATCATACTTTATATTTTTAAAGAAACCAATGATCATATATCAGTGCAAGGATGAACCCAATGGTTATATTTTTTTTGTTAATATAGGAGATTATTTATGTATTAAATGGTGAATTATGTTTTGGAATCATATATAAGTTTACTATGACTTTATTTTTGGAGATTATTAAGGAAAATATATTTTGGTTTATGCCATTATGACAGATTAAAATTATTTCAAGATCATTTTTAAGTTGATCATGGAAGAATATGAGATAAATTCATTCTAATATTTTGGTTTCATTTTTAGACAGACATATTTTGGTTTATCCTAATGGTTAACTATTTATGGGATGGATTAAGATTATCTTTGGGTGTTATTGTTGAGGTTTTAGAAATTAACATATTCCATTTATCATTATGGGATAACCTGTGTTAGAAATTTTGGTTTTTGTAAATATATAATGGTAGATGGAATGACTTATGAATCTTATAATTCATTAAAAAATAATTATATGGCTTCAAGAATTAAAAATTCATCTTAGATAGTCATAGTTTGGAGCAATAAATGTTATTTTCGTGGATATTGATTAAAGGAAGAAATTCTACTTTTCAAGTTAGTATATTCTTTTATTTTTATAGTCTATTTGGAAAAATAATCCCTAAAATCTAATAAAAATGATATAACAAAAATATTTTATCCAATTAACTTCAATTAGGATTCATTTATGGTATTTTATTTCACCACACAATGATTCATGGTTTTATGGTAATTAAGTTCTTCATGATATTAAATTTCTTCTGGTCAATGTTATTTGTCACTCTCCATCATTGTATAGAAATTAAATTTTTCTTCCTTGTCCATATTTTCATTTCTCACTAATTTTCAAATATCTTGAAACCTAGATATGTGTTATTATCAATAAACATTATATTTCTCTTGCCCTATTTTGAAGAGAATTCTTTATCAACCCTTTTTATGATATGAGTTTTCAACAAATAAGGTTTTCATATATCAAACCCTTTATTACAAAGAATTAGTTGTAATTATGAGGAAATAATTTAATAAAGGGGGGATTTTACACCATAATATTTTAGAAAATATTCCTCTTTAATTAATTTTATTTTTTTAAAATCTTTTGTTACTTGCAAAACTATGATTAAACAAATTACGACATACAATTAACATATTATTATGTGATAGTTATAGCCTAGATGTTGAAATGAATAGTATGAATAAGAATAACTAAATTATGAATATTAAATGTTTACATATTTTTAAAATGAATTCACTAGATATCAATTAATTATAAATAAAAATAAAAATTCATTTGAAAGAAATGATGTTTAAAAAAATAATATTTTTATATGCGCAATGTATATTTATATTAATAAATTAAATTATTCACTATTGGTGAACGATTTAGATGAAATTTCAATATTATATGTTAAATAATATTTTTTAACATTCATTTAATATTTTATAGTCACGGGATAAGAATAACCATGTTTTTTTTTCTCGTAAAAATGTATTTTTCTAAAAAGCAGTTTCCATCACATTTTGCACATTTATTTTAAAATTAATTTTCTAGTTATATTTTTTTAATTTAATAAAACATATTCAATATTTTTAATAATGAGTTTCAAATTTTGTAAATATTCCCCTTTGATATTTAGGAATTATAAATAGTGACTATGGTAAAATCTATCAGCACAGTAAAGGGTAAATTATGTTAATCTAGGTGGAAAATAAGTGATAAGGCCATATTATTTAGACTTAATTATTATTTGATGAAGTTAATTCAATCATTTTGACCTTACACTTGAAATTTAATTTTGTAATGGAAACATGTTCATGAAAATAACCTATATAATATTTAAATAAAATAATGATACAATGTGTCACCCTCTTAGTTTTAAATATCTATTTTTAGTCAATTTAGGGATAAAATAAATTAACGAATGAATATAAATATCTATTTTTTGAATAATAAAATTTTATTATTTAGGATAATTTCTTCTTATTTTAGTGATCAAATAATTACCTTAAATTCTTGTGCAACGCTAACACAATATTTATTCAGTTAATAGAAAAACTAGTTAAACGACTTTAAAAGTACAAATAGTAATATAATTTGAGTGACTTATAGAGTTTCATGATTTTTTAGATAAATATGACTTATTTTTGAAGTTTAAAAGGATTTTATTCCAATTAAAAATAATTATTTATGTATTTTATGCCAAATTAATTGAATAGTTTCAAAATTGAAATTAATGAAATATTATTAAATTATTTAAAAATCATCAATATATTGAAATAAGATAAGTTGGATAATATATACTATAAAATTTTATCCCTAGTCCATTTATGAACCAATTTTTACCTTATAAGTTTAATTTTACCCCTTCAAGAGTAAAAATTATGTCACTGTAGATAATGTTAAAATTGGTTAACTAAGCGGTTCATAAAAAAGATAAGGTTTAAAATGAAATCAAAAAATTTAAAAATTTTATTTTTTATTATATTTAAACATAATAAAACATTATATTTGAGTAAGTATTAATTTAAAATAATTTTTATTGATAATTAATTTATTATAAATTAATCATATAAGATGTTCAAAATGTGCCCCTCCCCTCAATTATAAAAGGTAACCCAACCTTTATCTTCGTTAAACAACTTTGAGTCTTCTATATCAACCATCCTAAATAAATCCCTTCTCAACTTCATTATACACATTATAGATGTTTTATTCTTCTCAAAATACCATCCCTAGGATCCTTAATAAGATATCTCAAGGAGTTCTTTTGGAGAAGATGTAATCACCTTAACCGATCAATTTTTTTTACTTCTTCTTTTCCCCCACTAAATATATGTTATTTATCATCAAATAATAAATACAGTATAATTAATATAATGATTTTTTTGTTTTATTAAATAACTATTATCCACCCTCTTTCCCATAAAATGGGAAGTAAAAGTTTCACTTATGCGTACATATGACTTACCATCTCCATATAACGATTCAATTCATTTTCCACCACCATATTTTGATGATAATTATTATGATGGATTTAATTTTTATATATGATACTTATTACATAAATGTACTTATGGAATTATAATATAACATATACCATCTTACATTTTAATTAATTCTAAAATAATAATGTTGCTCATACGTACATATGGACTACCACCTCCATGAAGCGATGTGATTTTTTTTCATTTCCATTTTAATATTATGAAGACAAGGATATGTTCAATTAATATATATTATTTTTATGATATAATAATTATTTTATAAAGTTTAATTATTATTTAGATTTATTTCATTCAATCTTTATAAAATTGAATACAAAGTTCATATATACGTACGACCTACCATCTCCATGAATGGTGTAATTATTTTTTCAATAACATTTTTTATAAATGATTATAAACATGTAAATAATTATTATATACATATAAATGATATTTATATCATTATTAACACTTTGGATATGATGGAACCATGATTTAAGTAAAATTATCATAAATTCCAAATTTAAATTCTCATGTAAAAATAGTTAATTCCCAAAAATGATGATTTTAATAAGGGATTATTGATAAATAGGTGTTGAAATGTTATAAAGGGATCATATATGATATTATAATTATGTAAATGATTCTATTATATAACTATAATATATTTATTTTTTTATAAAGGAATGTATAGTTCTTTCGAAAAAAGTGGAACTCGAGTTAAGGGTTTGCCTTCTCAAGTTATCTTCTTTGGGACATATGTTATATCATGAACTATATTATTTTTTGATGTGTATATAATACCATTTGAAATAATATATCATTATTATCCTTATTTTAATAATATTTAAAGTTCCATTTTTATTTATTATTTCACGAGTATTAAGATTAAAATGTTACCAAAACAGTAAGGGTTTTATATTACAATCAAATTTTTCATCAGTATTGTTTATGATTAGTTTATAATGATAAAATTTCATGATATACCTCTAAATAAAATTATTAATTCTATTATACTTTAAATATTTCGATATATTACATTTTATTAATTTCATTTTCCTCTCATTATGAATCCAAGAGATCAAAATAATTATTTTAATAAAAACTAACTATATTTCTCTCTTCGATCCAAAAACCATTTTCTTCAATAATTGTTTTTTTCTAAAAATGTTTCAAAACAATTTTATATATTATAAATTTTTTTTTAAATTAAATTTTTCCCCTGATAAAATTTTTATAGAATGTTTAAATGGAATCTTCTTGTTGTTTTATGAATGAGGTACTTTTTAACTTTTTCAACAAATGATTGAAAGGAATGTATAATTTTAACATATACATCATGAATTGAATTTAATTATATAATAAAATATAAAGGACTTAAATATTACTTTGAAATTTTTTGAGTTTATTTTCATAGATATTTTTACCCTAATATTTTGAAATTTTTTATTTTTTAAAAATGTTATTTCTAAGTGGAAAAGATATTTTAGTAAAGAATATTTTAATAACCTTGTAATGGTATTTCAGTTAATTAGATAAATCAACCCTTTATTTTAAATATTATTTATTAGGGAAATGATCCAAGGGTACCATGCTCAGTTTTCCTCTATATGGTTTCTTTTTATAATGACAAAATTTTATGAAACTCATTTCTTTTCTATGGGTTATATTATGATAAAATGATGAAATGTTTATTATACCCATTTATTTTCAATGGGTTAAGCTATGATAAAATTTTTATACAAACCAATTAATTTTCCTAGGTTATGATATTATTATTGATTTATTATCTTTCAGAACACATACGTATGATTTTCATTATGTGACAGGTGAGCCTTGAATTACATAGCACTGCAATGCATGAGGTGGAGACGAATAACTTATAAGGTAAATTTGTTATGTGTAAACCTGATTTCATGTTCATAATTTTATTAATAGATCTCGATTCCATATCCATAGGATTATGTGTGGAACTAGTTTTCATGTATATAGATTTATGCATGAATATAGATTTTATTTCCATAATACTATGTGTTGACCTAGTTTATTGTCCATAATTTTTCACGAGGTTCTAATTTCTTGTCCTCAACTTAATGAGTGGAACTCTTTCTATTTATACATGTTCAAAATATTATATTCTTATGTGTATACCAAAAAAACATGTATTATTTCAATTTTATGCCCTCATGGATTATGATCTTTTATTTATTCATGTTTCGTGTCTTATGATTAGTAAAAATTTATGCAACGACTTAAGATAATGATATTTATTATGCAAGTTATGGTTTTCAAATGTTTTTATTATGTTCTCATAACATTTTCTCATGTTATGTATAATTGATAATTTTAATTGTCTTTTTTAACCCTTATTGAACATCTAATCTCACCCCTTATTATGTTTCATTTTCCATAGGTTATAAAGAAATGTTTTAAGTAGGGTGTGATTATGAAGAGTACCATGTGGGTTGATATTTACGTGATTTGTTGATGATCCTTCATGAATTAGTTATTTATGTATCTGGACTCCAAATACACTAAAATATTATACTTCTAGAATGGTTATTAATGTTATGTATTTAATATTCATCTAAAAGATGAATTATTTATGTATAAAAAGTTTGGGTTTCTATACAGGGAAATGAATTTAAGGCCTATAAGTGATACACATATACTTGGTGGGACCACTAAAGATACTTCATGAAAATTCATAGAATAGGATCCACCATTGAGGTATTATTTTGAACCAGGGAAAAAATGGGAAGGATAAAATGGTTGGTTAAAAAAACATTGAGATACGCTAATAAGAGGGATCAAAGGGTACATAACAAGAAAAAATAAAGATAAAATATTAAAAGGATAAGTTGTTGAATAAAAGACAACACACATAAGTAAATAAAACTATAGAGTTAGATGCAAGAACCAATGGTCAAAAAATAATCCAACAATCATTATGAAGAAGTAGAAAAAAGTTTCACTGATCATGAGCATGAGGGGAGAATCCATAGAGGAGAGAAAACCATGAGAGTGGATGGGGAAAACAAATACATCTTAACAATTCAAATATTTACAATAAAAAATAAAAAATAATATAAATAAACTAATAGAGAAAAAATTAATAAGAAATAACACCTTCCAGAAAAAACACCATCCAAAATCTAGAGAGGAAGACCCTTCATGTTTTCAAAAAACTAAAAAAGTGGTTCTAGTGGAACCTACCCTTTTTAATTTCAATATGATCAACTGATAGAGGTAATAATTCCTAAATAATGTTTATAAATATCATTTATAGTCCATAAAAATATTATGGGGAAATATTATTGGGAACCAATGATAATAAAAAACATTAAAACATTGTAGTTTATATAGATAATATAATGAAATATACATTAATTAATTCTATAAATCAATAACCATAAGTTATCCAAATATCAATTGTCTCTTCATAATAAATAAAACTATATAAAACTTTTTAATGATCAATTACTATTAAATATAACATTTTGATATATCATCCACTTATTGCATCTCCTTGAACCACCCTCCACCATCAATACTATATTAGAAGAAAACAAAAAATAATAAATAGTACACTCACAAAATCAAATATATAATGAATAAATCACTAAAAAATAGTCAAGTTGAGATTTAACCATATCAAAATAGAAAATTATTTTACAACAATAACGAATAAACTAATAAGTTCAATGAAACATGCTTGAAAAGTTAATCTCCAGATGGAATAAATATAAATATTTAGATGGGAAAAATGGAATCACTGATAAATGAACAAAACTATGGATAGTCTCCCACAAACACAAGAAGGTATAAGTTCTAATAGATGCATTTACCATTATAAAAATTATATTAAGATACATTCCTCAGTATAATCCCCATTGAAATTTTACAAAAATCAATATATAATAGAGAGGAGAGAAAAAATAGTTTGAAAATGACACTTAATGGCCCTATTTATAGGGGAAACCCTTCAAATACCATAATAACCACCCTACCTCACCGAGAAGGAAAAAATTTCAACTTCCCTTGAAAATAATAAAATTAAAATACCAAGGTTAAACTTAAATATTATGATTAATTTTGGGGTTTAATTTAAAATTCAGGTTTATTTATTAGTTCAAGATAATCATTTTCCCATTGAGAATTTATTGGCTAATTTATGCTTATATACTCCACAAAAACCAAGATAGTTATTTTAAAACTCTTTAAGTTAACTCTATATTTAAAACAATTTTTTCCAAAAATATATTAAAAAATAACAAAAACAAGAACCAAGAATATAAAAATCCCTATAATGAACCTACCTTTATCACCTTTTATTATTGAAAGGCTTATCCCAAAGTAAAATTAATATGAAAGGTTAGAGAATGTAATCAAATAATATTTTATAAACCCAGGTCAAGAAGAATGAAAATATTCTATTTAATAGAAATAACACATTGAGAAACAAATATCCACACTTCATTGATAATCAACATGAATAAAATTTTATTAATACAAAAAAAATCTTCACTAGAAATCCCTAGTAGTTGTATATACCATTATATACTACTGTTAAAAAATATAGAAAATAAAAATGTTCACACTATAATATCAAAAAAAAATCAGTAAAATGGAAGAGGAAAATAAAACAACTATCAAATACAGTAAAAGAAAAATTTCCAAAGAATGAAACTTGGAAACTTTAGTTTATAAATCTCAATATTTTAAAAATCACTCAAGATATAACCTATGGTATATTTTCTCTAGAATCTAAAAAATCCATATATTTTATAGGCCACTATGAAACAATGGAAAAAAACTGAATTAAACATACCATAAACCCATGTAACCTATGCCACATAGATAGTAGGTATCCCACACACTTTTAACTTCCCCAAAAAATGTACACCAATGAGTTAGATGGATCACATTTATATCATCATCATAAAAAATAAAAAACATTATTCAAAACCTCAATAAAAAATGGATACCCACAACTAAAATATATGGAAAAAAATACTAAAATTACTCATGTAGAGAAATTAAATGACAAGTCACATTATTGATCACAACAAAAAAATATATAAAAATCACTAAAATTTTGTAATAAAAAATAGTTTAAAAACATAATAATACTTTAAAACATCTATAAGAATGAAACCTCATCCATAATTAATGCATGAAAAGTAAAAATAATGATATAATAAAATAATAACACCCTAAACATGGGAGATAGAAAATTTACAATTAGAATAACAAATATACCAGTGAAAAATTTAAATAAATGTAATTTCATATGACCTACATATTATCTAAGGAAACCATACTAACTACCATATCATAGTGATCAATCAATCAGTGACTACAATGGATTATTTTAATCTAAATGTTATCTCCTTGACCACAATACACCCCAAATTTTAGATATATATAAGGAAATCTATTTTTTTGTTATCGATACATAATTTTTTGGGGGAAATTTATATTACTAAGAAAAATGAGATCATTGCTACATAAATCAAAACTATAATATAATTTATTACTAAGGAAAACTATAAAATTTTCATGAATGTTATTTTACTATTATTTTTTTCCCTATAAAATTTTGTATCACTAGAAATATGGACACATAAATTAAAGGTGACTTATACCACTACATGAGAAATAAAAAAAACAAAGGATACTCTCAGATGGTTGTAAACTGCTCACTCATAATGTCTGATATTGTGTTGACTAATTTTGAATACAGTAGTAGTGAGAACTCAAATTCCATGATGAATAAAATATTTTCCCCCATAATTAAACCCACTCCCTTCAATATCCCTCTATAACAATTCTATATAAAAAATAATATATATTATAAAACTCATTTCAGTCTCTTATTGTTCTATTAAATCTATATATATTCTTAAACATAGACTAAATATTTAACCATTGATCAATGAAAAACGTACAACATTGAAATCTATACCCCTGAAATCCTCATATATTAATATATTTTAAAATAATGAAACAATATCCCAAATATAACATAGAAATAATGTATGTTTTAATTCCCCAAATGGATGTTCAAAAAAACCTATTAAAGCTCGACTGTGAGGCTTATTGGTAAAATTTCCCACCAAAACAAGTCCCAAACCGAGGTCTACTAAACCAATGACTTATTTTAATATCATAATTTTGCTACTCCCACTAGATATTATTCCTTTAATATACTGATCATATTATTTAACACATCAAAATTAATTTATGTTGACAAGGTTTTTAATATAGCATATCCTAGTTCAAATATGTAAAATAAATACTAAACCACATAGATTTTTTGGAAATTATTTTATTAAAAAATCATTAATAAGGCTAGCCTTCTTTATTTTGACTCAGGTATTAAAACAATATTATTAAAAGAATGGATCAAAATAGAGAATTCATGATCAACTTCGGTAAGTATCCCTTGATTCCAAAATATCAAATCTTTTAAATTATATAAGAAAAATAATTGATTACTCAATTTATAGTACCTAGAAATATAATTTTATATGACTTACTGCTATTTCCCACATAGTATTTGTATAATATCATGCCTTTTATTATCTATAACATCTCAAAATCAGTTAACATGACTCTATGTAAGATTCAATATTATAAAAGAAACATATCAAAAATGTGATGACCATATTTATAAAATTTTTAATCCTTTATATATGATATAAACATATATACTTTTGAGTGTAATTTATCAAGAAAAACAAAATATAAGAAAATTCGTGATAAATTAATGGTGAGAGACAAAACCAAAAAAATGAAATCATCGCATGATATTATGAGAATTAAAGTTATTTTGATTTTTTATAGTAGAATAAGAGAATAAAAACATTAGGAAAGGAGGTTAATGAATATGAATAGATAAAAATATTATAAATAAAACAACCTAACCAAAGTATAAGCTTCTAGCACAGAATCAGACAATATTTATTTTTAAAAATTGATCACAAAGAGTTTTATAAGTACATAGAATATAAAGAGAATAAAATGAAAAATTATGTTTGGTTAATCTATATTAATTATAAAATTTTATGTGAAAATGTTAAAATGATTCATGGGGTTATATTAATTAAAATTCTTACAAGTTGGTTTAAATTTAAAGTAATACTCTTTTCAGGGTAGGTGAGCCTTCCATTAGAAAAATTTTCCCTATATTTTCATGATTAAAATAATATCAAATATTATAAATCATGACATGATAATTAATTAATTATAGGTATTTTAAAAATATTTATATTTATTTTTGACTTATCACAAATTTATTATTATATTCCATGTTTTTGTTTACTTAGAAAGAGTAGTTGAACTCTCTCTATACAATTGTTTTTATAATATACACTTTATTTATGATCTATAAAAATTTATATATATTTCCCCTAGTTAAGTTAATATCATCCCAATTATCATATAATACTATAAAAATGAATTTTCTAATTTAGATTTTTATATTTTATGTGATTAAAGAAATAAGATACTTATTATTTGTTGGGTCACTTAATAAAAATATATTAATTTAATTATTATGGTTGAAAAAATGATATAAATTCAAATATATGACCTAAACACAAATTAGAGTTAAAAAATAAAATATATTAAATGTTGATCCATTAAATCATAAATAAAAAAACATAAAATCTTTTCATTAAATAAATAAAGGTAATAACTTTACCATTATTAATATTCCATCAAATAATGAGTAAAAAATGAAAATCCAATTAGCATTATTTAATGATGATATATTAAAACCTATAAACAATATAAATCAAATAGATAAAAGGTGAATATGTATGGTTAATTATTTTTATATCACAACCATAAAAATTAAATTTTAAACTCTAGGGAATGATTATTATAAATTAATATCCAAAAAATTATAAATTTAGGTAATCGTATCCCAAATTTTTAATTACATTTTTTGGAAAAATCCTATGGTAGAGTCATTATAAAAATTGTAATTTTTTAATTTATTTAATTTTAGTAAACATGGTAATTGATCCCTTTTAAATAATTTTTTCTTTAAACCCATTGATATGAAACAGTGACAAGTAAAAATTTATCCACAAGTTAACTATGTAATCAAATCTAGTCATGTGTGTGTGTGTCATCCATTTCTTAGATAAATTTTTTATTATTCATTATAAAAATGTAGGTTAATTTTAATTTTTTTTATTCCTTGGTTATTTTTAGCTAAAAATATTCTTACACATTACAGGAAAATTTTAATGAACCATTTCATTAGTTGAGAACATGATCCTGAATGCCAAACCATGATCCCAACAATGATACCCCATATATTATTTATTTCTTAACCCCCATTTATTTTTATGTGTGTGTCCATTTGATTATTATTTTTATTTGGAGAATACGAGTTGGATTATAAGCACACAAACATAGGTCAATTTTGAATCAAATTATTTAATGGTCAAATATTTTTTCTAAGTAAGAAATAAATAATATGGAAATCATTGAGAAGTCATAATTAATTACTTGAACTGGATTTAATTGTCATGTTACAAATGAATACAAAATAACCATGAATGAGCATCAGATAATATTTAATACCATAGTCATGATGTAAAAGAAAATTAAAAATATTAATTATTTACTAAAGGTATCATAAAAACATAAATAATATAATCATTGAATGATTACCAAGTTATCAGATACAACCATAGAAAATAATGGTTATTTATATGTAAATCTAATAAGAAATAATTGATCAATATATTTTTGGTCAATTTAAATAGTTATAGGAACATATAAAATTAATTTCATTGAAGAAAAAGGAATGTGAAAAAATATCATATCATGTAATCCCAATATATTAATAAAAACAATTAATAAGGAAACTAAGGAAATTTTTTTTGTTTATATATTTATTTTCTTATTTCATAATAATAATAAAGAGAGTGATAAATTTAAGTAAAATATAAATAAGAATAAAGAATAACAAAATAAAATATTAAAACTAATTAAAACTCAAAATTGATTATTAAAAACCAAAGAATAATTTAAAATTAAATGATGTTTCCCACCCCAAAATGTAAACCTTATAATTTATTAAATAAAAACTAAAATTATAAAAATTAATTTAAATGTTTATAATATTTATTATAATTAGGAATTTATTTATTTTTTAATTCTCTCTTTGTTTTGATAAATTTAAGTTCTATAATATTTAATTCAATTCAATTCTTTTTATGGCATGTTTTACTCAAACATATAGTGTCTATTTCTTAACTTCATTGGATTTTTTTACACCATTGATATTATTCAACTCACCACCAGGTTTAACAATGGTGAGACAATTTGAAACCATCGGTTTCCACCAATATTGCATGAGTCTTGTCACAAGGTATAAGACATCATTGGTGTCCATCTAACAGTCTATATTTTGAAACTATTACAATTCCAAATATACGTTTCTACTCTTTTATAATTTCAATAGTGGGTTTATTCATGTTTTTATATAGTATTATTTTTAATCAAAAATAGTGAAGTAGTTTTGTTTAAACATATTTGATATTATTATTTTAATATTATTTAGGAAATAAATTTTTTTTATTATTTTAAGCATTAATATATTGTTTCTACAATTTTTTTTAAGAATGTGATTTTACACCATTTCACCTTAGTGGTATGACTTTTCACCAACCATTGAGTATCAACGATGAGTTCATTTTATTCTTACTATATGTTAGTATTTTTCTATTTTTAATTTATTTTACTTAAAATTTTATTAATTATTACTTTATTTATCATATAAATTTATGTTCTTTATGATTAAGTTCATTTTGTTTATTTTGTTATGTTTTCAACTTGCCATTATTAGACCCCAACGGTGAGACATGAGTCATCGTTGGAACCCAAATGTGAATCACTAGCCCTTGATGGAACCTGAAGGTGAGTCATGAGACATGAGATGTCGTTGTAAAATAATGGTGAGTCACGAGACCTGATCCACTATTGGACACACAATATTGAGTCATGAGACACCATTATACATCCAAGGTTAAGTTATATATTATTGTTCTCTTTGAACGCTTTGATGAGATTATTCTTGGAAATGGTTTCTTTTAGTTAAAATAGTTTTAGTTTTTATTAAATTGAAAATGGTATGTAAATTTTTTTTACACAGCCATTCATATCTAACTGTATGTCACTGACACACTTCCAGACATCCAAAAGTGAGTCATGACACCATTAGTTCAAAATTTACATACATTTTTAAAAAAAAATGTTTCTAAATTTAATTACATTTTTAAATGTTTAATATTTTATTCTTAAATATTCTTGAAACTCTGTTTAAAATTAATTATATGTTTTTTGCAATGACATGGACTCAAGTAGAATGTTTTCTTATAATTCTCTATTTTTCTACCTTTTTACTGACTGAAAATTTATACATTTTTATTTTGTTAACTGAATTATTTTTAATTTTTATAATGTTTAATAATATTAATCTTATCTTATTAAATATTATTTTTAATAATTCATAATTATACATTAGTCCAATTATGATATTTCTTTAGAACAACTTTAAAAGAATAATTAAAGTTATTTATTTTATTAATATTATTTATAGTTTTCATGAAAATATTTGATAATGAAATGCTCCAATATATCAATTATTTAATGATTTGTGAGGTTACTTCAATGATAAAAAAATGTTCCTATGAAAATAAAATAATATTTTCACATTCAACAATGATAAAATACATCTTAATGTAGCTCTTGCTTTGATCAAGAATAAATCTTCAAATTTTGTTCTTTCGCTGTGATCACCAAGGGTCTTAATCATCTTCAAGTTCCTCCACAGATGTGATCAAGGAACAAAGTTTTTCATTGAACTTCTTCATCATCTTCTTGAGTTACTGTGTCATTTTTTTCATATTGTTTTCTCTGCTATAATACTTATAATCTCATGTTTGTACTCTACAATCTGGTTTAAGAATTTCCCATCCAAAATATGTCTTCGGTTATTCTTCCTATCTAAAAATAGTATTGGGTTATTCCTCACTTACAAAAGGTTGTATGGTTACGACTCCTTAGAAAGTTAGGGGTTATAACTCTAGGTGAAAAAGGTATGTAGGGTTATACCACTATGAGGAAAAGGTACATCTGTAATTATTGTAATCATGTTATTTATCCAAATCAAAAGCAAGGATATTGTGCATACCAATCTCCTAGAAGAGTATAGAAGATTGAAAAGTGGATCGGGATATAGAGATCCCAAACTCTACAAAAATCACTTGTGTTATTTATTTTCATTCTTCTACTACATTTAACATTTCTTTTTTAACTCCGATAAATTTTTAATTTATAATAATAAATAAATAATGAATATTAACCCCCTCTAGTCACCTTTTCCATACCATAAGCACTAAAAACTGGTATCAAAGTGAGGTTACTATTTAAGGATTTGGTTTTTATTATTTTAATTATATATTTCTGAACTAACTATTAAACTAAACTTAAAAAACTAAGGTAATGATCGATTGAAACGATATGGATAATCCAGAATTCAAGATGTTGAATCTATTTAGACCACCCCACCTCAACATAAGTGATTATATCTACTAAAAATACTATATGAATGTATTCCTTAAAAACATTATTCTTAAATATTATGGTAATTATGTATAAACCTTATAAATTAACCAATGTTGAATTAGAAACTCTTACTGGTAATGAGGTTTCTTCATGTGTTTTAAATTACAAAGTCATGAATTTATTATACTATTAATTATGTAGAAATATGTATAGTCATAACTCATCTTGAAAAAATACTTCTAAAATTTGCAAGTCTTTAAAAGTCACAGACCAAGGAACCAATAAGTTCCATTGAACTAAGTTAGGTATACATCATGCTGAATTTCAAGAGTTCAGGATGAATGATTAAGAGAGTATAAATAATATGTACAATAGATTCAGAAATAATGTCAACAACATGGTTTCTCTGGGATAAACCTTGAATAATGAAGCCATCATTAAAAGACTTGTATGAGCTCTACCTAAAATAATTCATTTAAATAATGTAGCCATTTCAAAAATCAAGGAGTTTACTAATTTTTCATTTTATGAGCCGATAGGATCAGTACTACAATATGATCAAGAAATGAATAATGATAAAATTTATGACCCTGAAATCAAAAAGGTATTGAAATTAAATGAAATAAAAATGTTATTATTAATTCTTCTGATTATGAGTAACATCAAAGTGAGAAGGATGAAATTTAAAATTTCACCAATGGTGTTTATGAGTACATAAAGAGTAAAAGTGGTTTTAAGAAGATTCGTATAATATATTATCCAAAGGATGAAAAAAGGAGTAGTAAAAGAGGTACAAAATATAAATACAACACTTCAGAATTAATTTTCTAGGAAGTAAAAAATGGGGCACATAAAATCATACTATCCAAAGTTAAAATAAGAAGGAAATGATAATATATACAAGAATTAATAAAGAAAGGCTTGTCATTCTGGATAAAGCTATACAGAAGACTCAGAATCAAGTGATGTTTGTTTTTAAAGTGAAAAAGAATATAAAAATCAATGTTTTATGGAGTATAAAATAAATGAGGTATACTCTAACTTTAATTAAAATCCAAGTTATGAAACTGATAAAGAAAATGAAATTATAGATTTTACTATTCTAAATAAAAAACATCAATGAGACATATTGATAATGGATGAATTTTCATGGGAATTGAAAGAGAAAAAAACAAGATCAATGAAGAAAATTAAAAAATTGTAAGATTATGTTTTAAGAAATATAGAACATAAAAAGGTAGTAGACTCTAAGTTACTAAAAGTTAAAGATGAGACTATTGAAAGAAAATATTTCCTATCTAAAAATCAGGATGATCAACATAGGGGATTTAAATTACTCTGTGATGGTTTAGGTAAAATTGAAAAAGAATGAAAGCTTCTTAAACATGAAAATAATAAATTGAAAAATTATAGTTCATGCTCTAATGTTAAAATATGTGATGACCTGGAAGGTGTTCAGAAAGATAATAAAAACCTTAAAAATTAATTCACTGGTTTAAAACATACTTTATTTTTATTTTTTGTGGCCAAGAGAAATTTGATAAAATAATGGCTGTAAAAAAACCAAATATAATAAAAAGGGTTTTGGTTATAATAATCATATTCTTTACATGAATAAAACTTCTTCTGTTAAATGCATAAATCTGAATATTTCAATTGTTACATGTTGTAAGAGTAACATGAAAGGGATTTATAAAAATGAATATTTATTCAATATCAATCAGTATTTAGGCCATACAAAGACTTTAATTTATAAAAACTTCTCTTATAGAGCACCATACAATAAATTTCCCACATCTATATTGGTACCTAAATATTTTTGTACTAATCATATTGGATCCAAACTAGTATAGGTACAAAAAAACCATATTCTGGATATTATTTGTAGGAAACATGACTTAAGAGTTCCAAAGTCACATGGAACATGGATAGTGGATAGTCAGAGAACATGACTGGTGGAATTTATAATTTCTTATATTTTAAATCTTATGATGGATGTACTGTTACTTTTGTTTATAACTCTAAAGGAATGGTTAATGGTTTTTGAGAATTTGGTATATTAACTTCTTGTCTTATTTTGAAAGTACTCATTGTAGATAGTTTAAAAACATAACATAATTATCATATCAAAACTTTTTGATGATGGAAGACATGGTAAATTCATTTAAAATAATAATAGGCAGAGTAATGATTTCGTGGATAATTCTAAAGAATTTAAAGAATTCAATTTCGATGAAGATAAACCTGAATATAATGATGCATCAGTTGAGGGGGAGCCTATATCACTCAATATAATCCTTTAGTTTGGAAAATTTTATAAGAAATGTTGAATCTGGAATTAGAAATAGACATTATGTTTCAAATCTCTATGATAATTCCTCCAATGTAGATGATTTTGATGATATTAATATCCTAGATGATTTGGAAGATTCTAATTGGATTAATGCTATGAATGATAAACGTGAATACTTTGATTGAAATAATGTATGAATTATAGTTGAATTACTAAAAGATAAAATGGATATTGGAAAAAAAATATATGTTTTGAAATAAGTTGGATAAATTGGTAATATAGTTAAAAATAAGAAAATAATAGATGCCAAATAATATCGTCAAGAAGAATTTATTGATTTTGAGGATCATTTGAACCATTTTCTAGATTAGAATCCATTTATATTTAATTACTCATTTAAAATATTTAAATTTTAAACTTTTTCAAAAGGATGTAAAAAGTGCTTCTTAAAATGGTGTAATTTCAGAAGAGGTGTATGTTAAACAGCCACCTAGGTTTGAAAATAATGATTTTATAAATAATGTTTCCAAACTATCTAAAGATCTCTATAGTCTTATGCATTATCATTGATATTGCTATGAAAGCTTCAATTTTTTTATTAAATCAAAATTATTTTGTTAAATTTAAGGTTGAACCAACCATATTCAAAAAAAGAGTTTCAAATGATATATTATTAATAAATATTTATATTGACAAAATAATTTTTGGTTATACAAATGATATGTTAAGTAATGTTTTTTCAAAATTAATTACAAATGAGTTTTACAGGAGCCTAATGGGGCAATTACAATTTTTCATTGATTTTAAAATTAGTTAAAGAAAAAAAATGTATTTTCTTAAATCAATCCATGTATGGAAAATATCTTGTTAAATGTTTTTGACTTGATTCAGGTTAAACTATGAGAACCCCTATGAGAACAGTTTGAACTAAGGCTATAATTTTCTATAAATGGTGTGTGTTTTTTGTTTTTTGTCAATCTACATTGGATTAAGATGTTTTTCAAGTAAATTTATTATACAGTTCAAGGAGACAAAAATGTTAATGGTGGCATTATTTCCTAGCTTTTTCTAAATTTTTGAGTCCAAAAATTATAGAACAGAGAAATGTGTTTTTGGAAAAGTAAGTTGTGTGCAAGATTAAAGGAGGTTTGGAAACATTCATGCAGGGATTGATTTGGGATCAGTGCATCAAAATACCGCAAAGGTAAAAAGTTATTGAAATATTCAAATGTTCATGAAAGATAAAGTTTCACATAAGAGTCTTACACACACAATGCAACTCCAAAAGAGGTTTTTCATGCTGGGTGTGTAACTTAATCCCACTAATCAGGACACATAAAAAAATGTGAAAAAGGTCTTATAGGTCTATAAATAGGTGAATACCCCCACTTAAGATTAAATAACTATTCATCAAATATCGATTTCCTCTGCCCTGTGAAAGTCTTATATGCAGAAGGAAAGTATGGAGATAATATTGTGTAGAAAATGTTCCTTTTTCCAAAAAAGACTAGGTGAACCTTTTGGTGTAGTTGTGTGAAATAGAAGGGATTCACTGAAAGTAACGGTTTCACGAAATACATATTGCATAACAATCCCAAATCTTGTGTACAAGAGCAGGTGTTGCACACATGTTTCACTATTTTCTTCTACTAAGATTTGAACACCTAGTTTGATTGATCAGTTATTTCATGGGAATCAATTCAGGGCTTTGATGCAAGAAGAGTCTCATGTTGGATATATGAATTTAATTCAATGAAAATATATTTAATATACCTTCAATTCAATAAACTAAGTAAGAATTCACCCACAATATTGAGCAAGTGGGAGTCAACAGAAGTGTTATAGGGGATACAGTGAATAATCCCCAAAATATAGTAAAGGCAGTGTTCTTGGAACAATGTTACTATGAATAAAATCTTGTACTCTACAATTAGTGAAAATTAGTGTATTTTGGTTTGAATGAAACTCTGTCAGGGTATGATCCTTGTACTAGCCCTTAGTGGTGAACCAAGTAAAACTATTATGTTTAATTTCTATATGTGAATGTTTTCGTACTGATCAAATCCATCATACAAGTTTAAAAATTTCAAACCAATGTGGGATGAAGATCCATCGGTATAAAAGAAAAAGCTGACACCCTGATTCACCCCTCCCCTCTCAGGGTGCTCTAGGGTCCTAAAATCACAAGCACAAAATGAGATGTAGATGAATCATGAAAATTTGTCTGTGAAAAGTTTTATAGAGGGATGATTAGAACTATTTTGTATCTTACAACTTATATACTAGGGATTATGTTTACTATTTTCCTGTGTGAAATATATCAGTAAAAACCTAAAGAAAGTCATCTTAAGGTTTTTAAAAGTGTTATAAGGTATATAAAGGCACTGGATTGTTTTATTCTAATAAGAATTGTTTTGATCTACTGTCTTACATTGAATTTGACTTTGGAGGTTTCATACTTGATTGAAAAAGTACATTAAGTATGTGTGAATTTTTAGGAAAAAGATTAATTTCCTAGATTTCTAAAAAACTACTCTCTTAGGCACTATCAATAGATAAATATTAGTATGTTCATACAACTAGTTGTTGTTCACAAAGTATTTGTATATAGAAAATTTATATAATTTTAATATTATTTTTGTCAAAATCCTTATTGATTTGTGATCACAATAGTGTTATCTATATTTCTAAATATCCTCTTAAATACTCAAGAACAAAACACATTGATGTTAGATTCTATTTTCATATAGATCACATTAATAAAGGTGATATATTATTAGATTTTATTCCAATTAAGAATCAATTGGGTGATATTTTCACTAAACCATTAGATTTTGTTAAAATGGGAAGATTTAACTTTGAATTGAGTATGATGGAAGCTTAGTTATTTTTTTATGATTATAGTTCTGATAAATCTATTCAATGTTTGATTTATTTATTCTATTAGTGAAAGTTTATTTAATGATAATTATTTTTTAATGGTTAAAAATTTTACTTTTTGATACGCTTAAAAAATGAGGATAATTTTTTTGATGATTTAATAATTTTTATTTTATATGGTTTAGTAATTTAATAAATATTATGTTTTCTAATTTATAAAGAGGGGGAGACAGTTTGTAATTGGTTATTTTTTAATTATCTCTTTGTTTTGATAAATTATAGTTGTATAATATTTAATTAAATTCTATTCTATTTATGCTGTATTTCACTCAAACATACAATGACCATTTCTCAATAGTATTTTAATGTTTTTCACATTATTGATATTTTTTGACACACCATCGTGTTTAACTATGATGAGATAATTTTACACCATTGGTTTCTACCAATGGTGTGTGTGTGTCTTATCACAACGTATATGACACCATTGGTGTCCAACCAATGGTGTGTCTCTAGATACTATTGTAATTGCAACAATATGTTGTTCCTCCTTTATAATTTCAATAGTTGGTTTATTAATTTTTTATGCAGTATTCTTTTTAATCAAAAATATTGAAGTAGTTTTGTTTAAAAATTATTGATTTTATTATTTTTAATATTCTTTAATAAATAAAAGTGATGTTTTATTATTCTAGAATATTAATATATTGTTTCAACAGTTTTTCTTAATTTTTTGATTTTCATTGCACCTCAGCAGCATGAATTTTCACCCAACATTGAGTATCAATAGTGAGTTCCTTTTCTACTTACTATAGGTCATCATTTTTCTATTTTGATTTATTTTACTTAAAATTTTATTAATTATTTCATCTTTGATCATCTGTAGTTATTTTATTTTTGATTAAGTACATTTCATTTATTTGGATATGTTTTAAACTTTTCACCACTAAAAACCTGACGGTGAGACATGATCAACAATTGGAACCCAACAGTGAGTCATGAGACATGAACTACAATTGGACACACAATGGTGAGTTAAGAGACACCATTGTACATCCAACTGTAAGTCATATTGTATTGTTCTCTTTGTTTCCTTGGATGATATTATACATGGAAATGGTTTTGTTTTGGAATAAATAATTATAGTTTATCTTAATTTGAAAAAAGTATGTAAAAATTTGTTTGACACCGCCAATCATGTCTAATGGTATGTCACAAACACACATCGAGACATCTAATGGTGTGTCATGACAACGTTAGTTTAAAATTTTCTTCCAAAATTTAATTTTCCATTTTTAGCTAATGTTGTTAAATCTAATTACATTGTTAAATGTTTCATATTTTATGTTGACATATGAGTTAAAACTTTTTTTAAAATAATTATATCATTTTTTTCAATGACACGGACTCATTTAGAGTGTTTTATTATGATGTTATGTTTCTATATATTTATGATACATGAATATTTATATAGATTTATCTCGTTAATTTATCTAATTATCATTATTATAATATTTAATAATATTACTCTTATCATATTAAATATTCTTTTTAATTATTCATGATTTTTCATTAGGATGAATATGATTTGGTTTTTAGAGTGTCTTTAAATGAATAAGGTAATGATCATATTATTTTATTAATATCACTAACAAGTTTCATGTAAATATTTGATAATTACACACTCTTATTTATCCCTGATTTAATGTTTTAGAATACTTCTCACATGACAAAAACAAATTTACCCATTAAAATCAAATAATATTTTCACATTGAACAAGGATATGATACATCTTCATGATACTCTCAATTTCATCCAAAATACTTCTTCAAATGTTTTCTTATACTATGATCACCAAGTATCTTCATCATCTTAAACTTCCTCTATAGATGTGATCAAGGAGAAAAGAGCTCCACCAAACTTCTTCATCATCTTCTTGAGTTCATCTGTCATTTATTTGGTACTATTTTCTCTACTATAATACTTATAGTCTTCTATTTTACTCTATTGTGTGGTTTATGATTTTCTCATCCAAAATATGTCTTTGGGTTATTCTTCCCATTTAAAAATAAGGCCAATTTATTCCTCTTAGAAAATAGGTAGTAAGGTAGTGGCTCTATAGAATGTTAGGGGTTATAACTTCAGGCGAAGAAGTTATGTAGGGTTATACCACCAAGTGGAAGAGGTACATCTATTATTTTTGTAATCTGGTTATTAATCACAATAAAATATAAGGATATCATGAAAAATACTAAAATTAACTGAGTGATGTTTGTTGCTTTGCAATAAGATCGTGTATATCATGAAAAAAACTAAAAGGAAATAATATATAATTAGATTATTCATTAAAATAAATATGTAATTCAACAATAGTAAATGAATAACACTTCTAATTATACATTTAATAATTATTAAAAAATTATTATATTATATTTTTCTATAGAAATAATTGGGAACTAGGTCATCCTTTTTAGAGTCAATCCATAGATAAAATGAATGAGGGATGTTAGGGAGTGTATCCACTACTATTTTTTCAATAATTTTATAATCAATATATAATTATTAATTTTTTTTCGGTATATTCTTATAAAAAATTTAATGGTTGAATTGTGATGGTCATCAATCAATTCGACCCTCATAAATATATATTGCACAAAATATTTTCATTTTGTCTCATTGAAAATTTATTTCATCATTTCATTATGAGTTTTTCATTACTAGTTTAATTTTATATTTTTAAATTTAACTTTCACCAATAGCTTTGCAATAGAGGTATTTTTATTATCCATATTGGGTAGTAGGTGATAAAAAAAGTATTATATCTCATGTCAAATATTAGGCCCCTTAAAATCAGGCTCATTCCAAAGGGTTTTGTATCATAATATTGTATTTGGTGGTAGTCCCACTCACTATATTATATTAGATCATGATATTCATAATAATTATAGTTCTACTATGGAGGTTACTATGAAGTTCTAATATATTCTCTTTTATCGGGGAAAGTGGAATATTCCAAATAACAAACCCCTTATGCACCTTGTGTGACTGGGTGATATAAATTTTTATATGAAATCAATATCAACGGTCATTAATTTAAGGATTATTAATTTTTTTTTAATTTTTTTAAATAATTAGGAATAATAACAATGAAAACCAAAAAATATACAAGGAAATAATAATGGGGAACAAATAAAATAGAAAAAGGGCGAAATGTCTAAAAAATGAGAAAAAAGGTGAATTAATGGAATAAAATTAGAAGTAATCAACATAAAATTGTTTTAATGTTTCTTTCCTAGGAATAATTTAAAAAATTTAATCTAATTTTTAAAAATTTCAAATTAATTTATATAAACTTAGTTTTAATTATAGTGTAACCTAGGTTGTTTCATATGAAAGAACAAAAATAAGTGAACTTGAATTGGTTAAAATATATTTAATTTTGAGAAGGTTAATGAAGATGTTTTTTTTATACATGTATTAAAAGTATTTTATTAAAATAAAAGATAAAATAAATAAATAATGATTATTACAGGTAAGGATCCCTTAATTATCAATAACCACCACTCTCAAAGTGTATCAGATAGATCATTGATTCATTGATTTATACCTATTAGAAATATAATAGTATCTAGTGGTCATAGGTTGTATTTTTTATTTATTATAAAAGATAATTTCAATGATATGAGGTCAATCGAAGAAGAGGTCTTGAGTAAATAAGTGAGTATGCACCCATGAAATAGAAGTTGTTTCTATGATGAATAAATGGAAAATTAGAAGATATGTGGTCCTTAGAATAGATGAATGGATAGATTCCTTGGAAAAAAAGTTAGAGAACCCATAAGAGGGGTATAAATTATATTGGACACTAAAATTTGTGTTCATGAACTCCCGGAATACGGTTAAATTGAATAGATATAGCTTATGATTGATTGAATAAAGATTCACTTAAGATGAAATAATAATAATAGTAAATACATTAGTTTGATTATTTTATATGATGTAACTCCATAGAAAAAAATCTAATGGAGTTTGGAATTATTTTAATAATTAAAATATTTTTTAAGATGTTATAAGTTGATTTGAATATTTTAGAGAATCCCTAGAAACATGAAGAATTCATTTTTAATCCACTAAAAGAAGTTCGGATTTTAGAGTTCATGAGAACAATGGATAAGACATGAATATAAGACATTTCCTACTAATCCTATGTTTTTTATACTGATTGTAAAAATTTAGGTGCTAAGTGTGAATCTTTGAGGAAATCACAAGGACTTGAACTAGGTCAATAGACTCAATTGGTTGAAATTATTTGATGGTCATAAAGCATTATCATATGGATTTACTACCCATCATTTGGCATTGAAGCCTATTGAAAATTAAAAAATTCAGGAACATAATACATTAAGAGCTAAAATCAAATCTTTTACCACTGAGAATACGAATTAAAAAATTAGTCTTTTCAAAATATACTACTTTGATGTTAAATATATAAAACTTTATAACATAAGAAAATTTATATGTTCTACTTGATAAAAAATAAATTTTTAGGATTTTAAATAAGATGAAATTAAAAATGTTTAGGTTGATGAAAGAAGATTTTTTTTCATGCTATAAGCATCACCAAATCCTAGAAATGGGTTTGATTCAAGAATGAGAATAAATAGAAGAGGATATTCATCCATGTAAAGTGAAAATAAAAGCTTTGTATGTTTTTTGTTTTTATAATTATTATATTCTAATGAAATATAAATTCGATGATACAAAACTTGTTATTTTGAGTTCATTATATCATGGAGCTTATTAAAAACATAATCCAAGATTTATTTATATCATTGGATGTAAAGATCCACTATATGTATTATTTAAATAATATAAATGAATTATAATGTTTTTAAGAATAATATAGATAAAGAAACAATGAATCTCAAGTTATTGTTTATCATAGCATATATAATGTTAATATAAGTTTTTTTGAGTGTTTGTGAGTAACTGGGATTAATGTTTAGGAATTATCCCGAGACATGATAAATGAGAAGACTTTTAAATTTCATGAATTTTAAAAATTAAGATGAGTTCCATTCCACACACTTGATTTTGAAAATTATTTGTTTATAGTTATGAAGATTTTTAGTTTGAATTTTATGTATAATTTTTAGGAGAAAAATATATGCCTCAAAAATAATAAAAGAATAATTTATTCAGCCATGTTTATTAAATGGGGAGTATTTATTATGGGTTTTTATAGAATAGTATTTTAAAAGAATAATCAGTTCACAATAATTAATTGGAACCCATAAGGGATAATGTTTAATGGTTCCTTTTTTCATGTATATTTTTTTTATTATTAAAAGAACATTTATGGTATTTTAAAAGGATGGAACACATTTAATGTAGACTCCTATTCACATGATTTTTAGAATATTGAGATAAGGATAAAAATAAAAAATAATAACTTCTTGATGTGTGGTTGTGTAGAGAGTGTGTGATATATGAGTGTCTATGAGAACTAAATCTCTCAAATATGAAAATTATAATGTTGCATATTGATGAAAAAATAATAAGAAGAGTGGTTTTATCAAACTTGTGCAAGCTACTGGGCCTTGAATTAGAATAAGATATGAGGGAGAAAGAGTAGACTGATTTGGTCAAGTGAATATTTCTAGGTAATATTCTATGTCTGTTTTCAATTGTGTAAAATCTATAAAAATATATTCTAGGTAATATTTTGATGAAGTGATTTCGAGAATCCCAATAATAGATTCCAATGAAGATATAGAGGCCATAAAACCATAATGATTTAGTTGAATTTGTTTATTTATGTATACACCAAGGTATTTGAAGAATCTATATAGGCTAGGAAGCATGTTAAATATTATTAGTGAAAAAAAACCTTTGTGCATAATGAAAATCTAATTTTTAATATGGAAGAAGAAAGTCAGCTGGATTTGAAGACTGTTGAAGCAGTACAATTACCTCATATCTTTCATTTTATACATACAGATTGTCACCATTGTAATATGGTGACCAAAAAAGATTAATATTTTGTGATGAAGTTTCATGATAATCCATGGAAACCCATAAAAATTGGTGACTCAATTACATTGGAGAATTCATGAATCAACAAGAGTTAACATAGTAAGGAGTAGGTTACCCTCACTAGGTAAGAACATTGTAAGAATACCAATGCCCTTTTTAAATTCTGTATTTTCACTATATATAAGTGTTTTTCAAGGTAAAAAAATAGATTCATTTACATAATAATAGTTTTTAGATATAGGAAACCAAATGGGGTTTAATGATTAAAAGAATAAATTTTTTCTAGGAAAAATTATTACACAAATAATTCACTCCCATCCACTTATGTGCATCTGAAAGGTCCACCAAGATACTACAAGTTGTATCAATTCCTAGGTTCACACTATTTATATATCTTGGATGTTTAAAAATTTGTATCATGAGATAAGTTACCTCTGATTGGGATTTCTTATTATTAAACATATAAATTATAGATTTAAAATTCTTGAATATGTTTGTTGAATGTAAAATTCAGACTCAATTCCTGTCATAATAGACTTTGAATTCATTACCAAAACTGTGAGAAACTAGCTGAAGAAAGAGAATAAAAAATAAATAATTTATTTTAAGATGCATGTGGAAGAACCATTGACTATATATAATCAAGATGGTAAATATTTAATAGTAAAATATATTGATTGTTTTTCCTCTAACTAATGTATCTCAATTTGTAGTGATGAAAAAATTAATATGGGTAGAGACCTATACCTTGAAGTTAAGGACCATCTGAATAATTTAGTTATATATATCACTAAATATATCAATTTAATTCAAAATGAAAAATCAAATATAGAATAAGAATTAGATGAAATAGAATAATAATTATTAACTAAAATGGTCTCATAAAACACTCTCACTAAGCTAGTAAAAGCCAAGGAAGAATCTTACTTGGAAATGAAGGAATATCTCTTGATAATGAAGAATTGAAAGGTGATTAATATGAGAAAATTTTTATAATAATTTTAAAGGAATTTTACTATACATTGTATAATCTTAAAATGGTGTCAATGGAGGTCTATACAATCTAACTGGAAGTTATATAAAAATGAGTGAAAGAGCTAGATATATCTTTAGTGGAGGTAAGAAAATTTCCAAAGCATTGGGTTAGGAAGATAAAGAAAGAAAGTGATACCAGATTAAGATCAAATAAAGAAAAAATTAATGGTCTTAATATATTGTTCCATGATTTGGAAACTATATTATTATATAAGAATTCTACCTATCCTAAAAATTCTCAATATTCTATGAAAATAAGTGCCTTTACCCAAACACTAGTAGTGATACCTACATCGATGAAGGATCACAATGTTAAATCACAGTTCTTGATATTAGTTTGAGAATTATCTAACTTAATATCATGGAAAAAGTTAACCCATAGTAGATATAAAGTGGGTTTCTCTAAATCTATAATTTTCTTAATTTGATGAAAAAATCAATAAAAATGTGGAAATTTAAGAATTTTGGGAGGACCACTAATATGTACAAGAGAGAGGTGAAATTACCCAAAATTATACTCTCATAAAAGGAGCCTAAAAATTTAGGGATCCAACCCAAAAATAGAAATCACGTCATTATATATAGTCTTTACTTAAAGTGAGACGAATAAGGCCTTTTAGAAGGTGATGGTTCTTCTGGATATTTGGGCATAGAAATATAAATTTATGACATAATGTATTTGTACATAGAAATAAAAAAAGTCATAAAGATAAGGGGATCAAATATTTTTAGAGAATAAAACCATATGATGTGAAACTAACTCCAATGAAAATGGAAATTCTTCCCTTGAGGAAAAAATTTGAAGCACTAAATATTTTTTATGAGATATGCACCATAAGTGGTCTGAACTATAACAAATATTTGCAAAATCTGACCATGTACCAAGAATTTACATAGTATCCAAGATAACCACTAAAATATGAGATGTAATTGAATAAAGAGAGTGAATTCGCCTTTAGAGTAAAATATTGGAACATGAAAGCTGAAACAACTTCTCATAAGAAAAAAAGTGACGAAAAATTGGAGGTATGTCACACCAACTAGGAAGAAATTATTCTAATATGGTAAGTGAGGATATAATATGGATCATTTAATAATGTTTATAAATTCTAAAATGAAAGAGAAAAATATGAAATCCAAAATAGAACTAATTCAAGATAGAGATGGAAGAATTAGTATAGTGGTTGAAACTCCATGGGAATATGTGGAAAAGTAGGATTCCTAGATGTCAGATATATGGATATTTTACCTGGATAGATATAAAAGGAGAAATCATCCAAGATATAAAGTTTAAAAACCACCAATACAAATAATAATTCTATACTCAAAGGGAGATATTAGAATTTTCCAAATTTTTGTCTAACCATATGACCAAATCAGTTGGATTTTTCTAAAAATATTGATCAAGTCAAAAATAAATCCACTACTCTATATGCTGAAGTATGGAAACTGTATACCAACCCAATAATTTTCATTACAATTATACATGATTTGAAGATATAAAATTACACTTAATACACCATTAATAATCAATAAGTCTAGTGTATATGGAAATTAGGAACATTACATAACAACTTAAAACATAAAATAAAACATCATTATCAAGAACTTCATTTACCTAACCACATCATTCATTCGTACATAAATTATAATAGGATAACCTGAAGAATAAATAAGATTGGGGTGATCTATAAATCCTAGTAAGGGAATAAAAATTTAATAACATGATTAATACAATAAATGTTAGAAAATAGGAATATCAATGGAGAATAAAAGAAACATAAATATAAAGGCTTGATATATCATGATAATCAAAACATGGAAATGTGGAAACAACTTAAAACATTATATAATAGGTCCATGATAAACTACCAAGACATCATAGTGTAAAATTTCTCATAAAGTAATCAGGTAAACACATGTACCAACAAGATGTATCATGATTCTAAACATTACCCAATGCATTGGAGTGCTATATAATTTTTGGTGCACCCTTCACATTCATTTGATTCTCATGCTTATATATTCCACATAGATCATAAGGCATGGATTCATTCATCATCATAATTTATTCCAAAAACACGGTGTGTGGAATACATACATGTAATTCCTTAATAAAAAAATATATTTTTATAAAAGTTGACACCCTTTATAGGGAATCAGTACGGTATTCCCCCATAATTGTTTTGGAATGGAGATTCACGGTGCAATTTCGACAGCCTAACAACGTGACATAAAAATGCATAAAAAGGGTTTTTGAGAGAGAAAAAGGACCCTAATCACATATAAATGAAATTTTAAAAAAAATTTCATATAAATACATGTACCAACATAGGTAATTTGAAAATATAAGGCATAAAATAATAAAGAAACTTGAATAAAGAGGAGAAATTGAATAACTCTTCTGAATTTTTTGTATGGTAATGAGTGTATGTGGGAGGGATTAATGAGAGATAATAGGATATATCATATTTAAAACATAACAAGGGTAGTATGAGGTAGGTTTAAAAACACACCCCATAATTTTTAATTAAAAATAAATGGGTGTAATAATATATAGAAGGCTGGATAAAAATTAGAAAGGAAGGAATCCCTTACTTGAGTGTGTGACTTCAAAAGAATGAAGAGGGGATTATTGAGATATTAGGGCACCTTGGGAGGATTTCAGAGAGTTTATTATAGAGTGAGGACGTGCTCCAAGTATTTTTAGTGAAGAGAAGTTGGACCTTGGGGATTTTATATAGGAAATGAGAGTGAAATTCCTTAAAATTTCACAAACATATGTTTTGGAATATATGTAATTAAATATTAAATACCACAAACCCTTCCATGATTTCTACTCATGGTTTTCTCCAAAGTGGAGTGGAAAAAATTATCTTATAAGTCCATGTTCCTTATATTTTAAAATACTATCCATTCTTATGTGTATATGAGTCACATCATTAAAGAAATGAACTTAAAATCATAAAATATATTATATATATTGGAGGATTCACTAATGATTTATAAAATAATCAAAAAAATATAAGAAAACATTATTTTAATGGTAAAACTTATATTTTTCCTAATATCCCTCTTATAGTGTTTATTACATACAATAGGGCCATTATAATGTCATAAAACACACTACATATTTATATGGTATTTAATTTTTACCCAAAAATTAGACTATCTCAGAAAATTATAAAAAATCACCATTGGATAATTTTTAATTCCTGATTCCAAAAAAATATTCATTTTATACATATAATTTTATAAATATGTTAATCTTCACTTTTAATATAAAAATTGACATTTAATGAAAATTGATAGGTTTTGATAAAAACCATTTAAGCCTTAAAATAATTACATTTGGCCTCATAATAATTATATGATAATATATATTTAATAAAAGTAATTTAATAATAATATTTTTTTAAAAAAATATTTTATTAATTAATAAAAATATATTTTTTAACACAATTTGAATATTAACCAAAATTACAATTTGTGCTTTAAAATAATAATAAAATAAAAGTATATTTATTATTATATACAAAAATAACGTGCATAATAATAATACTAGGGTATTGATACATATAATTTTTTTACTCTATCATAATCCCTAAGAGTAAGGTTTGAGATGTTCAGGCTTTCATGGGGCCATTTGGTGAACATTTTTTGGGACGTGATCTCGATGAGCTTGAACTTCTCCCATAAACAGTTTCGCTCATGCTTAAGTTGCTGGATCTTGGCTTGGGATTGGACTAGGTAAAATGCTACAAATTATATCTCCCTCAGAATATATGATAAATGGGCTTCAAATGGAACTATCCTACTAGATGAGGCCACCACCTCCTTTATTTATGTCGAAAGGTTTTTTTAAAACCCAATAATTATATTAGTCATGAGATCACTATTCGACGACTATATTATCAACGACAATGATACTTAATGGTCATTAAAATCCAGTTGGATACCATTAAACAAACATAGTTCATGTGTTTTCTATATCCATCATACAAAATGAGATATTTAATTAAATCAAATGTGAAATTTCACTTATAATAGTTCGGGTCTATACAAGCAGTTTCTAGCTAATAAAAAATTACAAGATGGATGGAATCCCATTCTACCAAAAAGTGAATGGATTTGGGAATTCAAAAGTGGTTCTTTCATGAAGTGGTCTAGAAATTTCATGTCTATGAGGAAATAAGTTCCCATTTTGATAAATCAATCTCATCCGAATTTCTCAAATTGAGGAGCTATTGGAAGATCTACCCCCACCCGATATATTTATTTCTCTTTCAAAGATGGTTGGTGAAGGTTATGAAAACTAGAGACTGTTACAATAAAAGTGATCTCTAAAAATAAATTAAGGTTAAAGAATTTATCAAATATTCTTCAATATATAAATCAGGAAAAACCCCTAAAATCTAAAGGATGAGGTATTATTTCAATATCCCATCACTTATTTGAAAATTTCTATACTATTCTTATAAAAGGGGTTTTTTTATATAGCATATGTGTGGAAACCATAATATTGAATTTTTTTGATATATTTTCTCAAGTGATCATATGTTCCTGAAATTTCTTGAAAATATGTCTGTGCTTCCCACAAATTATGAATGAAAAAACCAGTATCATATGTAAAAATGTGGATAGTTTTATTGACTAACCTTGTTAGTATTTTTTTTTCAAAAAAGGTCTATACCATGTATGAAGAGTGTAATTTTTTTATGGCATGATTCTAAGAGAAATTTTAGGCCATGTTAACATTATAAAATACTATATTATTCTATAGCTATTACAATATATTAGATAGATTATTTTGTTGAAATCCACCTAGTGTTATCATAAAAAGGGGATAAATTTTTTAAGAAGTCCCTCCTAGTGGATTTAAATGGGTATTAGTTGGAATGTCAAATAGTATTTTAATTGGTATATATATCAAGTTGTATGAGACAATAAAGGGGTAGAGTAAGTTCAAGGAAAATCTTACACTGTAAAAAATGTTGATATAATCTCACCATTTGAATTTTTAATGCGTGGGAGTATCATACCCAATGCATTTATTGTCAAAAGGGAGAGAGGATATAATTGACTTTGAGATGGTATGTGTTTTAAAAAACATAAAATTAGAGATTCTTATAGTAAGAGGTTGTCTTTTTTATATGTTTTCAAGAATAAATTCAATGATATAATGTCAAATATTTGAGATTTATCAGGTGTAGAAGTGAGTATCCACCCATGAATGATAGATTTATACCATGAGGAATAAATGTAAAAGAAGAAGACCACAAATCCTTGGAATATTTTGATGGATAAGTTCCTTGTAAACTCAAGTTAATGAATCCATATGAGGAGTATATTGTATGTTGGTTTCTACAACAAATATTCAAAAAATCTTGGATACATTCTGAGGTAAATATAGATATATCAACACTTATTTAATAAGGATACACCTAAGATGGTAAATAAATTTGATGAAATACTCTACTATGAGTATTATTTATGTTGCAATATAACAAAAATGCATCTAAATAATTTTGAAATTATTTTATTAATTCTAATATTTATTTGATTATGTTCCAAGATGATTTGAAGTGGTTTGAGAGGCCCTAGAAGATGTCATATGTCATTTTGAAGCTATCTATAGAAATTAGGATTTTATAGTTCATGAGAAAAATGGATAAATCATAAATATAAGGAATTATGTTTTAAACAAAAGTATTTTCCTACTGATCATATTAATTTATTATCCATTGTAAGACAATAGGTTCTCTGTATAAATAATTATAGCAATATTAAATATTTTAACTACATCACATAACTCTATTGATCGTTTAAATTTATCATAGGAATTCATGACCCATGAGAAGGATTTTAAGACTATTGAATGTAAAAAAGGAAAGTGTTTAAATATCCTTGATTTGAATTTAAGTCTTCTACCATTGAGTAAATGACTTTGAAAAGAATTATATTACAAATTAAAGTCTTTTAAGTTCCCCCTGTATGACTTTAACACTAAATAAAATGTAAAAGTTCTACTAGATGAAAATTCATGTTTCCATATTTCAAATTTGAGGAAGATAAATTTTTTTTTGAAATGATTCATGTGAATTTTATTCATGGTATAAACATGAAAAAACCTATAGAGTGTTGTGATTCATACATGGGAATAATGATAAGCTGATCTTTATCCATGGAAATGGAATATAAATTTTTTATGACAAATAGAGTATATAAAATTATTTTTTTATAAGGAAATACAGATTTTATGAAGATGAATCTATGATTTTCCATTCTTAATATCATGAATCTTACTGTAGGAATTATCTAAGCTTATTTTGATAATTTTAGAAGGATAGTTCCACTAAATATATTCTTTTAAGAAGAAAATAAAATTATCTTGTTTTCAAGATTAATGAAGATTAAGAATCATAAAACCTTGATATTATGTTTATCATTACCATCTTATTTTTTATATGAGGTTGTTTAAGTGTTCATGAGTATGTAATATTGATGTTTGAGAATTTTTTGAAGACATGAGAAATTAAAATACATAGAATTTGTATGAATTTAAAAAATAAAGATTATTTTCGTTACACATGGAAGATTTTATATATGATTTGTGTAAAATTGTGAAGACATAGAGTATAGATTTTATGGATCATTTTAAGAAGGATAATCCTCAACTAAAAAATAATTAATGGATGTTTCATTTGGTAATATTTTAAAAAATGAGGATAATTTACTAGGGGAATTTCTGGAATGCTCTTTAAGAAGGAAAAAGAGATCAAAGAAATTAATTTATCCACAAAATGAGAATTCATTAATTATTAATTTATTCATGTGGATTTTTTTACTTCTCAACATACCATTTATGATTTTTAAATTTAAGGAACATAGTTAATGTAGTTGGATATGTATATGAGTTTGATAAGATCAAGAAGAAATGAAATAGAAAAAGAAGCGGATGTTGAAGCATGGTTTTATAGAGAGTGTAACATTTTTGAGTATCCAATAGAACTGAATCTTTCTTGATGAATAGAAATTTGTTGTTTTTTAGTCATGTTGAAGAATAATAGTGAGCATATCAATCTTCTTTTACCTGATGGGTCTTAAAGAAGAGGAAGAAGTGAGAGAGTAGGAGATGACCCATGTGATCAAGTGTACATCATAAGGAAATTTTCCAAGACCAAGTTAAATTGAGTAAAATATAAGAAAAATATATTTTAAGATGTATTAATGAAAATTGAGTTTGAGGTGGCCAACAAAAAATTCTGAAGAAGAGATAGAGGCTAGGTAAATACGGAGACTGAGTTTCTTGTATGGAAGTTTGTATACTTAAAGGATATAAAAAACTATACTTAGGTGAGGAAGCATTTATGATATTATTCTTGTATATCCACCTAGAGAATAAAGTAGATCAACATAAAAATATACAAGGAAGAATAAAAACAGTAGACCTAAAGACCATGGAAGATGTATAAAGACACATTATCCTGCATTATATAGTGGAGGATTTTCACTTGCAAAATATAGTGACCAAACATTTGTAATATTATGTGAAATTTTTTTCAATATGATCCCTTTCACCCATTGTAATTGGTTATTTTATAATAGAGTATAATTCATGAATAAATGGGAGTTTACATGGTAATGAATAAATTACTCACAATAGGGTTGAAACTTGTAAAAATACCTTTGATCTTTTTACTTCTAGAATCTGTACTGCATATATGTGTTTTTAAGGGTTAAATAAAGAGATATTTATATAAATCCTTGCCATTTAAAGAAGCTAAAAAATAAATGGTGTTTAAATATTAAAATAAGAAATAGATTTTTCATAAATTTGTTCCACACATGATTCACCCCTTGTCTTAGTTGTGTCTGCACAGTCCACCTGGAAACTACATAATATACGAGATAATACTTTTTTAACACCTAAACTTTTATCAATAAAATGGTAGTGATTGTCAAAGAACTATCAAAATAAATGAAATTGTGTTTATGTAATATTTTAACTCATTAGGGAATCATATCAATAACATGATTTTATGACCCGATATAGATTTTATTTGATATTTTACTCATGAAATAAACATTCATATTAATTATTATTGATCTTTTGGACAATTAAAAATGAAATAATCCTTAAGAACATTCCTGAAAAAGTAAAAGTCACGAAATAAAAGAAAAATTCTCAAATCATAACATGATTCAATTTATAAAACATAACATGAGAATTTATGTTACATTGAGAAGTGTATTGGAATACTATCATACACATAAAATAAAATAAGTATAATGAAGAAAAATTAAAAAAATACTTGTAAATCATTAAAATATAAATATTTTACCTAAATAAAATCATGGTTCTCTAAATTACAGCATGTTTTAATTATTGAGTCAATAAAATATAATAGTTTTAGAAGTACGCCGTGGAGAAATAAAATGACGTGAACTAAGAATAAAGAAGCTCTATTTTTTTTTAATTTTTTTAGAGTTTGATCATTTTACTTTTTTCTGTAATGCATTGATGAATTATACATTTTTAGGTGTTTTTACTGGATTATGTTTGATGTGACATGTCGATAGATGAATAGATTTTTTCAGGGTACTATAGATCCAATTTTTTCTTATTGAGAGCTTAAGTTTGGGCTATTTGTGGTAGTATTCACCCATTGAAAATTATGCTTAGAGAGTTGTCATTTATTTTAAGATCCAAGATGTGAACATTAAATAGATCCATGAGAGACCAGTTAAAGATTTATTCCCACATTTAATTATTTTATATCTCTATTTATAGAGAAAATTGTAGAGTAAAATTATTATTAAAGGAATTAAGAGGATTTAGTCTTTGTTTTTTTGTAGATTATGTTTATTATAGTAGAGGAAGATTTACCCTATGCATCATAGATTAGATAAATATAGTTTAGAGGTTGGATCATTTATTAAATGTAAATTAAAAGAGGGTTTTTTTAGTTTTCATTAGAGTTGGTGATCCATTTTTTAGTTAAAGGAATCTTTCATCTACCTTTTTATTTTACCTTTTGTGAGAACTATCTTTATTTTTTCTTTTATATTTTAGGTGTTGGAAGGATTATTCAGATGATTATTTTTTAAATAAATATATTATATGATTATTTATAAAAGTTATGGTTTTATTTACGATTTACTAAACCTTGTGTCCAATTACTATTGTAGATGGCATGTGATCATTCAAAAGTTATTTATGGTTAGTGGAAGGTGGGGGACATCATATAGTGGAACTAATATTGACTAGATATTCATGAATGATGAATAGTGTTTTTTTTAAGTATACAGAGTTATAAGAAAATTATTCTTCCTAAAATAAAAAACTAGAATGTTACTAGAGACCTAGTATATTTCATAGGATGGTTTTTTCTTATGGTTTATTTATAGTTTATCTAAATGGTTTATATGTATTATTACAAATACCTGTAGAATGGAATTATATAATTGATGTTATTAATTTGGATTAATAGGGTATTATGGTCCAATTTTTGGACTAGTTATATCCTAAAAACATTTTTTAGTAAATGTTTTTGAGTACCTAATCCATATATTAATGTTATGATAGGACCAAAAGATCAATTTAGTATTATCCAATCCCTTCTCATTCATGATTTATCAATAAAAAAAGTTGATGATTTTGAGGTTTTGTTCCAAATTTTATTTTTTTGATATCTATCCATGTATTATAGAGTATGATTTTTGTTGACTTGGAGGTGTGTTCTTGATGATAGAGACCTAGTGACTTGTTTCAGGGATTTTTGTTCTAGACTGATGAATAACTCTAGAGGATAATGTCTTCTGATTTAGCTACTAGTTTTGGTTAGTGTTTGTTATCAACTTGATTGATGGTTATAGTCAGTGTTGATTCATAACCCAATTTATTGCTCCAATTTTTTTTGGTGTGGTACATTTATTATTTATTTTTGAAGGTAATTTCAAGAGGATATGATTTGGAGGGTATTATAAGAATGATTTGGTGTCATGGATTGATCTCCATGAGGGTTTCTCCTTGGATATATGGTTCCATGTATTTACTAGGGTGTTGGATTCCAAGGTGGTGGGTAGTGTGATGGTTATTTAGTAGGTATTAACTTCTCCCCATTTTGAAATAGGTAATATATATGGAATTAAGATGCATTAATGATAAAAGTTTTTTTAAAGTATTATTTTCTCTCAAATAGAGTAGAGAAATTATGCCTATCATTAAGATTTATCTATTTTGGGGAATATTATTTTATCCTCTCCCTATTTTGGTATATACATGATATGAGTCATTGAGATAAACATATGAAAGTGTTTTGGTGACACGAGTTCTTTGGTCTTCATTATAGTTTGAAATATTTATTTTTGTATGTTTCTATATGTTATATTTTTATGAGTGATAACATAGACTCATTTTATACATGAATCAACACTAGATTACAAGAAGGATTGGTGTTTTCTAATAGCATGAATTATAGGGGGTATTTAGGATGGAGAGTTGAGTGGACCTTTAATCCATTCCATACTTTTAGATATTTTTATTTTTCACATGAATATTGATATGATTGTATTATAATTAGGTTGTTGTATAATGTGTTTCATTATGTTAATATTATTAATATGGTAGGAATGATTTATGGGGAACTTATTTTATTGTATTTTATAGTGTTAGTTATTATATATATATATATATATCATATAATTTTGGTGAGTGTATCATTTGTGATCCATGTAATAGATTTTGTGGACTTTAAATAGGTATGGGTTGTATTTATGGTTTATCTTTTACCCTCACAAATGAACGAATAAACATTGATCACATCAGTATAATTGAATGATGGAGTATAAATATAATATATATATTCATACTCATCCCTATTTATATATACACTTTTTATATATTAATGATTTTGTTAGTGGTAACGTTGGGTGATGTTACCTTAGAAAGTGATTGATAGTTGAGTATGGGTAATTGTATATGTTTGTATAGGTATGTTGTATATTTATTAAAATAATCATATAAAAATATATGCTTGATTTATATTATAATACTTGATATTTATGTCATTAATATCAAAATCTATGATTAATACATATCCTAGAAGGCTTGTATATGCCTCTATCACAGTGTATGATATATTAGTGATATATGGTTGGGTGAAATGACTACTACCCGATGTTTCAAAATGGTTAAATATGGATATAGATCATATTGATAGTTCATTTATGGAATAAAAACTTTTTATAATTGCATGAAACATCAAAAAAATTATTCTTGAAGGGGAATGCATTATAAATAACAGAGGTATACTTTTCAATTTTTGGTAGTCAATGATTGACTTACCTAGTTATATTAAAAAGGCATATATAAAGGATGTGGATTATATTATTGGGTTTGGGTGATTTTCTCTTGATAAAACTAAATATATTTTCTATAATAGTTATACATATTTATAAAATAAGGTTACGTGTCACCTTTTAAACTTTTTATGGTCCTCTCATAGAGTATTTGATCCTATGGGCTGGTGTAAACCTTATGGAGGTGAGAGTTTATTAGTTATCACTTACTGATCCACATTGAATTGAATCTATCTAGGTTTATCTTATAAGAATTTAGGTCTTCCTATTTTATTTATATTCTTCATTTCATATTTATTGGATTATGATATATTGGGTATTCAATTGGGTTTCTTCCACTGTAATATTTATGGGATGATCTTATGAAACTCAATAGTGGTATCAAAGACAAATTGATATTTGGATCAACATGTTTTTCAATTGATTTTTTGAATGAAATATATTTTATATAATTCTTAAATACATAGAATAACATATGACAAGAAGTTGTTAAATTTAATTTTGTGGATCATTATGCCTTGATTTATGATGTAATATAGGATAACATGTGTTTTTTATTTTTTTGTTGCAATAGTAAAAGTCACAATATCATAGTTTACAATACATCAACATCCTATGTTTTTTTTCTATTTAATAATTTAAAATATTTGATATTATATCATGAAACTTAAATCCCAGGTTTTATAAAATAGGGCATCAAATCATAACAGTGATATATGAGATATCATTGATTATGGTAGCCATACCATGAAGTAAATTACTGTAAGAATTAATCTCCGTCACAAGTTATGATTGGTAATATCTATTATCTATCATAAAATATACTATAATTAAAAATGGATAAAATATTATATTTTTGAAAAAAAATAATATAGTTTATAATTTTTTTATTTAAGATAAGTGTTAAGCATTACAAAAGGAATATTTTTATACCTAAATTAAATAAGAAATGTTTGTATTAATTTCTCAAGTTGGAAAAGTAAATAATTTTTTTGTTTATTTTTTATTATAGAATATTTATGTTTATAAAAATTTTATTTAATCTGAATATTATATATACATAAATTTATTTGATAAATTACTTATAGAATTTTTATTCTATTAAAGGAATGACAACATGTGCATTAGTTTTAATCTACCTTTACATCTATTTGTTACTGAAGTTATTAGAAAGAATATATATATTGAATACAATACATACATACATACATACATACATATATATATTAGGTGATAGATTTATGATAGAATTGAGACCTATCTTGACTAAAATAACATTTGGTAGATGGACATTGTGTCGAAGTTCTCACTACCCTAAAGTCTTAATCCTTGTTTAAAAATTTTTGTGTTAGATATATTTGGATTCAAGATTACTCATGTGGGGATAATTAATTATATATAACTATAATCCTTTATATTAATGGTTTGTATACCTTATACATATGATATTTCCTGATATGTGTAAATATGTATGGCTTCTATTTTTGAGTAGGTAACAAAAACATTGAGTTTTGTAACGAGTTACACATTAATACGGTTTGAATATATTAATTTCGTGGGTGGAATAGTAGTTTTTAAAAAGAAATCATTAGAATAATGCATACATATTGGAATAAAACATGAGATAAGAATGATCACATGTGATTTAATAGTTATAAATTTGATATTAATCTGATGTATATTGAATTAGTGAGACTAAAAAAAACTCCCAAATAATATGTGTGAGATTCCTTCCGATGAAAACACATGTAAAAACCTTGATCATACAACTAATTAGTTTAATGTTGAAGTAGGGTGCCCAAGGATTACATTATGTAATTCATGGAGGGTATAACAGACCCTTGGAGTTAGGAAAGTACATTCCATAGTGTTTATTGGGTGACACTATGTGGGAAACCCTAAGGGTTAAGATATAAGAAGAATATATTTGAGTTTGTATACATATGATAGATTTGGGAAAAAAATTTTACACAAAATTATCAATGTTTAATATGTGATATAATTAAAAATATTTCCTACCAAAACACTTATGCGATGAGAGGAATTCCAAGGTGGACTTATTACATAGTGAAATATGGATATTTCCCCACAAAAATATAATGATGTATGAGGCCATGATTTAAGTGGGATTAAACTCATTAAAATTATTTTATGAAAAAAAATAAATCAAGAAACTCAACTCTAAATATGTTTTTGTTAATGATTATTTCATGTATTAGGATTATCTTTTAGGACCTTCTAAAATTATGGACTTGGAAATAATTCTAGATTAGTATATAAGTTTGATATGTGTTCTCAAAGATAATTATTCTGAGAATTTATATGTTAATGTTATAGAAATGAATTTATCTAAACCTTTATCATTGGAATTATAAAAAAGGTGTCCATCAAAAAAAATTTCTTCTCAACACAAACTTAAAAACAAGAGATAATTGAAGAAGGGTGAAATATATCCTTGGGTTGGTAAGGGGGAAACAGTTGTGACATTGGTAAATGAAAATTATGATCTATGACTACATGTTAAATTTGTTTTGGAATTAGAAAATTGATTTTATGACCTTACAATAAAAAAATATTTTATTTCTATATATTTTTTGGAAAAGATGGGATTTTCATTCAGTGTTAAGAACATGCGTTGTTATATATAAATGAATTTAATTTAAATTGGAATTTGGTGTATGGTAAATGGTTTATATATTATGAACACATAAAATCCTATCTATAGCCTCTAGAATAAGTTGTTCAAGGTGGATAATAAATCCATTTTACTTTGGGTTTTTATCCTTGGATATATAAATTAAAAAAAATATTCAAATAATACATAGATATTTATTGTTGAAATTATTAAATTTTGAATTATTTGACAACTTTGAATCTTGTTTATTTGGAAAAATGACCAAACCACTATTTAACAGAAATGGTGAAAGGGGTCATGGAATATTGGATCTAATAAATATTTATATATGTATATCAATGATTACTAAATAAAATAGTCTTTATAGTTTCTTCATCGATTATATTGATGAATTTATTATATATGGTTATATATTTATAATGATACTCAAGTCTAAAATATTGAAAAAAATTAAATTGTTCAAAAACTATGTAAAATATCATCCAAGAAACAATATTAAGAGTATTCAATCTGACCAGTATGGAAAATAATTAATGTTAAAATTAATTAAACATATGAGAGATTGTGGAATTGTTTCTTTAAGAACTCCTCCTAAAACACCATTATATATGGGTGTGTCTTAGAGGAAGAATCATACCTTGTTATATATGGTTCAATTAATGTTGATTTTACATAACCTCCATAATTCATTTTATGCATATTCTAATTAACCTTATACATTCATACATAATCAAATTCCATAAAAATAGATCATAAAGAAACTATATATAAAATGGATTGGGGAACATTCTAATATCTCTTTTATAAATATTTATATTTGTGAATAATATATACAACATTTAGATTATAATAAAAATTACCATAAGTTATATAATTATTATCTATTATTTATCCCTTGAAAAATAATGGAACTTATTTCTATATCCTACTAGGCATAATGTTTTTTTCCTGATTTTCAATATTCCTTGAGATGGATTATTTCAATCAAGGATTCAATGGTTGAAATTTTGAACATATATAAGTTTAATACTAAAAAATAGTAAGTGTTCCCAAGATAGATATGAGATGGTTTCATAAATATTAGTGGAAGAAGAACTGACTTGAGTTAAAAATAACCTTGATGTTTTGGAATAATTCATTAGGATCTTAAAAGATAAAGATTTTTATGGTGAATAATGAAATATGATGAACTTTATACCTATCGAGAGGACATAGATAGTTTTAATTTTGATAAATGGATAGATTCTATAAAATATAATATGGATTCCATTTACAATAACCATGTTTGGAACATAATATATACATTTTAAGGGGTATGTCCCATAGGGTACAAGCGAGGTTCCCAAAATTAAATTATCAAGGATGGTAAGGTTTCTATAAAAAAATATAACCTGATGGAAATGAGTTATAAATAAATTAATGGTTTAAATTATGATGAAACCTTTCCTTTATTTTTAATGATATTGTCTATTTGGATATTTTAAAATAAAATAGGTCATTATGATTATGATATATATCAAATGGATATCAAAACTACTTTCTATAAGGGAAATTTAGTCAAAGAAATTTATATAATATCGTTTAATGTTTTTAAAGTACCAAATGATTTTATTTTGTGTTTTTAAAGTTATAAAAATCTATTTATGGATTGAAGTAATCTTTTTAACATTGTAATACCTATCTTAGTGGGGAAATCAATGAGTTTGGTTTCATCTATAATGTGGATTAATCTTATGTATACAGGAGGGTTAGTTAGAGTGTTACTGTTGAACCGAATTAGAGTTTAGTTTTATTTGTTACCAATATTTGTGAGGTAAATAAATAAGAATCCAATATGTTCTAAGAAGTGAAATTTGAAATACCCCAGAATATTTGATAAAAATAAAATTTATATACCTAGGATATATTTTTTATAAGTACTGAGTTGCGTATATTATAGAAAAAATTGTTTCCTATAGTTTTAAATTCCCTCAAGATTAATATACGATACAGAAGTATATCAATAAAGGGGAAGAAGTAACTACTGTATTCATGAATACATAAAAAATAAGTTTAAAATGATATTTTTTCCTTTGGATCTATTAACCAATATTATTTCATAGTTAGTAAAGATATAGGTCATGAGAAGTTTTTCATGGGCTATGATGATAGTTAAATACAATATATCTATAAAGAGATTAATAATGATACCCAATGAAGTTTCATCCTATGTATTATCATATAGTGAAGAGTGATATTGTTTAAAGAATATATAAAGATAATGTTTGAGAAGGAGTTGAAGTAGATAAATATTCCCTAACATGGTTTAATGAGGTTCATTGGTGAGTTGATGAATTTCATGAAATCTAATAGAAGTTGGATGACATACATAATATATTTCTCTGAAGAAAAAATAGGAAAAGTGTTGAAGATCATTTAGATATGTAATATAATTAGGATGATATGGATGATATTTTAAATCAGTGGAAAAGTATTTGATTAGTCTTTATATGATATGTACTATCTTATAGAATTGTGTTATCTGGAAATGCCATGTATAATATTTTATGATGATTTATAGTATCTCCTGTAGAAGTTAAAAATGATAATGGAAAAGTTCAGATTATTATATGTAATATCCTTCAAGGAATATGTAATATTCTATCAAATTAGAAAATTAGAAATGTACTAAAACTCATAAGTGAATTTTAAGATATTGTGGTTGGTACATAAGATCTTTAAAATCATACATCAGATATTTAAATTCATATAAACTATCATTATAGGCTCGAAATAAGTTTTATATATATATTTGGAAATGTGTTGATCTCATCACTGTAATGTGTGAGATATTTATTATATAATATTTTTTAGTTAGTGAATGTTGGAAAAAGGATAGATCCATAGGAATACATTAGATACTTGAAGATCTCCACTATGATATATATGATATAGATTAGATAGGGTTTTTTAAATTTGACTAAATATGATTACATTGGAGTTTCAAATGTGATAATAGTAATATTTTCTCCAAGTCATCAATATCATGATACCAAATTATCAATCTACGATTCAAGAAACTATTTTCTAGGATGAATAATGAAGAATATGATGTGGATATGCACTTCAAGGAAGAAGATCATATCATAATGAAATCTATAGATGAAAACATGCCAATGCTTGTACTGTAAATTGAGATTTGGTTATTATAAAAGGAGAAGGATATATCATAGTGTATGATGAAGAGTGTGTTATGAGAGATATTCATTCAAGATTAGGTGATCCCATGATTTGGTAATGTAAGATTCAGAATAAACCTACACTCTGTGAATATCCATTATACCATGACAGTGTCATTGTATATCATTAAGAAATCATGGAAATAAGTTCTTGTGATTGTTATAGAGGTTTAGAGAAGATAAAAAATTATAATTTACATAGATCATGAGAATGATATGTATAAGAATAGGATAATTTGTAATCATTTTTTATGCCATAGTTGTGTTTGAATATTAAAGACTGAAAATTATGGATCTTATCATGGATTCATATTAGTAAGGTATTTATGCTTTTAATAATGAAAATATAATAAAAAAACTAGACTGATAATTTTATTGGATTCAATGAGATTTCATGAGGCTGATATTGGAGAAATATTTCCATATTTGAATGTAGAAATAAAATTAATATTATTTTTGGAAGATATAATGAATATGAACAAGAATAAGAAGGAGAAGAAGAATATGAAAATTAAAATAGAAAATAATGATACAGAGAAGAATATGATACTATATTCTATAGAAGATCGTGAATATTGAAGAGATAATTAACTAATACTATTGTGAGAAGTGAGATATGACAATATTGTGAGATGTCATCCTTGTGAATTAATGAAAATAATGGATAGAGAAAGTTACATAGTTTCTTATAATATACTAAAGATATTATAAGTTCAAGAATAATAATTCAGAATAACATATTATGATATCTCTATATTATAATGATTGAATAAATTTTTATTCAAACATTCGATATTGTTATTATAGAGATATCCCATGTGATTTACTCATACCAAGGAAGAAGATTAGATTGAATTGATCCCAAAAGATAATTGTTTACAACCATTGATCATTATTCATGCAGGATCTAATTGAATCTAGTATTTTTATATACAGAGTACTAGTAGGTTCTAGATTCTAAAGATTAAAATTAGGTGTTTCCATGTAATTCTAGTTAGTGTATCCAATTGTATAGATTCATGGATATAACCTTTCCTAAGATTAATCATGTAGTAAAAGAGATGTTATGTGAGAGTATGATAATAACAACAATACACTATGGGTGTAACCATCCATATTAGAGGTAAAATTAATTAACAAATACTAATGTTCATTTTAGTTTTTTTCCAATTAATCATTACGTGAATCCAAATAAAAGTTGAGAGAAAGTGGGATCTATTGACTAAATTGGTGAAGATCTAAGGAGGGGAAGATGCTTTAATTAGTAAATAATCAATTTCATAGACTCACCCACCCAGCATGGTTTCAAAATCTTGATGGAAAAATAGCTACAACATTTATTGTATTGTATGTGGATAATGTAATCATTATTAAAAATGATATCCCAATATTTTATTCTGTAAAAAAATGTTTTTGGAAAAGTTCTTCTTGATGAAATAAATTGGTGAAACAACCTATATGATGGGTATGAAGATATTTAGAGATAAATCAAAGAGTTTTTTTGGATATATTAAAAAAAATATATTGGTAAAGTGATAAAGTATTTTATCATAGATAAACCCAATAAGGGGTCGTTACAAGTGTTGGTTAGAAATAATATTAATAAGATTAAACATCCTTCTAAATTTTAGAATGGATTGATAATATTCATTATTTATTTTATAAAGGATTTATCATGTTTTCAATATTGTATACTCGACTAGATATCACTTATAATTTGGGAATAACATATATTTACCAATACAATCCTATTGAGAGTTACTAAGAATAAGTTAAGATATATTCTTGGTCTTTAGAGGTGAAGATGAGATCATTGTAAGGGGATATACTAATTCTGGTTTATAATATTAAAAAGATGGCATGAAATCTTAAAATTGTTTTTTCCCTAAATGGTGGATCTATTAGTTGGAAATGTTCCAAATAATCCACCATGGAATACTTAATAATAGAATCATAGTACATCATCATGCCTGATGTTGCAAATGAAGTTGTTTGTGTTAAGAATTTCATCATGAGACTTGGTGTGATTCCCAGAATTTTGGGAGTGATTGAGATATATTGTGATAATAATAATGTTATTGTTTTAGATTAGGAACCTAGATCTCACCAATAAAGTAAACACCTCATTTAAAATAAAATATTATTCAAGATATCCTTGAGAGGGGTGATATAATGATTTTTAGGGTGGATACAAATGAAAATGTAGTAGATTCTTTGAAAAACCATTAGAATAAGAAAATAACGAGGTTCATATTGAATCTATTTTCATTAGAGATATTAAAGATTAGATATAATAGTTATAATAGTTATTATTGTTTTATAATAAATAAAATATCTATTTATCATTCATACCTTTGGGTTGAGTATATATTACATTAATAGTGGAATGATAATATCCCCTGAGAGTATAAAATTATGTTGTCCCAAATCAAAGAATATGAGAGTATTATGGGATATGATGATATAAATAGATTAGCATGAGTAAAATCCTATTAATTCTATAAAGAGTTTCATTTGATACAAAAAATAGACTCAAGATATAATAAGTCTATAATTATTATCTAGACCGACCCTCTAACAAATATCATATAGAATGTCAAACAGTTATTGATATACTTAATGAAATATTCTTATTATGAATATCTATTATATGAGGTTGGTGAGATTCCAATAATGAAAACCTTAATACATTGATATCATTATTATATAGGCCTTGAGGATTAACTAATCAGGGGGTGGTTGGTTTTGTTACTGATCATGTCATTTTTTAGAGCTTCTCCAAAATGGTATTTTTCCTCTCATGTGATGAGAAAAGACATTTGGTGACTTGAACAAATTAGGAAAAGGAAATGAATTTACTTGATTAGTTGGCTGAAATGTGATGTGTTTAGCTATTTGAATAAATGATATATGATGCATTCATTCAAAATAGTTTATTTTATTTTATAGAATCCTAAATATATGTGTTAAAAATAAAATATTTACATGTTTTATATATATTGGTCCCACATTATCATATAAAAATGGTTTATATAAGTGTAAAGATGGTGTATATGATATTACTTTTTTTGGAAATATTTATATGGAGATACGATTCTATTTGATCAAGATCACACAAGTTCCTGTTATCACTTGAGTAGGAATAAAAATTTTCTAGAGGTCACTATTTTATTAAATATATGAATTAGAGAATTAATATTTGTTGTCAACTCTAAAAATTCCAATATGGTCACATTTTAATGACAGAGAATACAAATTATATTTTGGATAATTTTTTTTCTACAAACTGAATAGAGTGTTATAAAACTATATCAAAAGGAGTTTGATATATTCATATGGAGGTGTGATGTTTTTCCAAAAATCATTATTTCTTTTCCGTGAAATATGTATATTGTTTGAGATATGATAAAAAATCCATAATATTATATGGTTTATTTATATCATAATCCTTGTTATAAATTTGATGTATATTGTAGGATATAATTAAGTCATATCATAGAAGGAACGAAGATTCCTCAACTACAGTTAGTATAATCCAGTGATATATGGTTAAGTGTATATATAACTACCATATATTATAAAATGGTTTTCCATCAACCATGAATCATTTGAAAGGATCATATTTGGCCAAAAAACTTTTTATAATCATTTTAAACATTGAAAAAAATATTCTTGAATGGGAATTCATTCCGAGTAATGCACGTCAGCTGCCAAGAATTATCATCCAATGATTTGATAGTTTTTTATATAAATAAAGAATGTATAAAGGGTGATGATCCTAATATTAGGGGTGTTATATTTTTTATTTATAAACATAATGATCTCTTCTATAAAATTTCTATATTTTTATTTATCAAAAAAGGTTCTATCAAACATCATCGAGTTTTATGATCTTTTCATAGAGTACAAGTATTTCTAGGGATGATGTACCACCTATAAAAGAAAAGATTCTATTAGCTATTAGTTGGTGAAATCCCTTAAATAGAATCCATTTGGATATAGTATTCCAAACATGATGTATTCTTATGTTATTTATGTATGTTATTTCATATTGATTTGGTAATGATTGAATAGACATTCAATTAGGTTTATTCTCCTATACTGTTCATGAGATGATCTTATAAAACCCATTAGATATTTTTTGCTTTTTGTTGAATGTTTTATTTATGGGTTTTGGTTGTATTTTACCATCTATATTTGATATATTTCTCTTTTTCTATATGAAATTAAATACCATGATGATATACCTGACATTTAATTTGGAGATTTCATTATTATATAGATTTAACTCACTTTTTCGTTATTTTTCATCCCAATAATAGATTATCGAGATTAATGTCTTCCAAATTTTTCCTTTATACCTTCAACTTGTAACACAAACCCATAGTCTATTAGATATATACTTCGAGTGTCATGCATTTTTTTGGATACCAAGGGTGGGGTGGTGACCAGAATTGGACAATGATAAATTAGAATTAGGGAAATTATTTAGTACGGTGTTTGTAATAGAAACATTTAAGGATGAAACGGGGGTATTATACTATTATTCTTGAACTTGGTATAAAATATAGGACATAGAAACTAACATGTAGAAATAGAGATCCCAATTTATCATATGAAAAAACATTTATTCTATATTAATCATTATTGAGGTACATGATTCTATCTATAGGACAATATATCGGGAATGGGACATGTACCACATATTTTATCAATATTGATAACTGTGTGTGCATATAGGATAATATTTCACATGGTTCCATCTAGGGGATGATTTTATATATGGAATCATATCTTTTTCTATGTTTTAATCAATTTTTTTTTATTTTTTTGACTATTCTATGTCATTGTAATTTGTGGTGTGTGTGAGATCAGGATATATGGAACCCATTTCTATTTTAGTAGAGGATAAATCTAATTACTCATATAATGGATAATAGTTAAAATGTGTTATTTGGTTATTTTTAGTGGTAGGTTTTTTGACAAGGTGTAAGGGACATATGTCTGATCATAAGACAAATACCTAGATACAAAATATTTACATTTCAATTTAGTTGATTTTAAATCCAATAGAGAATTGTGTATAATTGGTTGTTATTTTATTAAAGGTGTAAAGATTTTCAGTGGAGTAATTTGAATCCGGATGATGATTTTGAGACTTTAGTTTTATAGACATGGTTTTAGAAGTTTTTTTGGAAGGAGTTCCTATTTATGAACATGTGAATGGATATTAAATAATATATTTTTTTGAATCTCAAAGGGTTCTGTATTATTTTGAATTTTGGTGTAAAATTTATGTTGTTTCTTTATCATTCACAAAAGATATCCAATAATGATGATTTCCATGAATAGAATTTTGAGGTATCACTTTGGCAGACAATTAATCTATGGATTGAAACCCATGCCTAGGTGATTCAGAATGTTGATATCACAAATAGGTTGTTGGATATAATTTATCAAGTGATTCTGGGTGGGAGAAAAAGTGGAAGTAGATGTCAAGGTTATAATTATTGGGGTTAGAATTGGTATCATCATTATCATATTTTGGTTCATTGAGTATTTTCTAAGACATCTATATATGGTATTTCAAGATCCAATGATGGTAGTCATTATGTCAATTTCTTTATTATATTGTAATTAGGAAATATAAGTATGATTTCATCCTTTACATGAAGATTTATTGAGTAATACATTCAATGAGACTATATAGGGTCCTATACATTTGATTTAGAGACCATAACAATAAATGTTTCATTCACGGAATTATCATTTTCATATTCGTCCACCTTTTTAGGGGGAACTATTTAATGGTAGTCATAAGGTGGAAAATAGTTCCCTAATGATTAGGGTAGATATTTTAGTAAATATAATGTTCATCCTAGTGGAGTGGCTTGGAATAGTTAGTTCCATGCCATTTTGTTTGATAAGTTTGATGTAATAGTGATAGTGAAAGTTGTGAATATTTTATATTCAATTATTGTTTTAGTGTTAATAGGAATCAATGATTCTTATTATTTTTCTAATTAATTTATTATTTTGGGGATAGGTTTTTTATAGATATATTGGGTCAAATGATGGAGTTAGTGATTCCTATTAGTGGTTTTCTTATTTATTAAATGTTTTTATGGGATGTGAGTGTTTTGGGGGAACGATTATTTATCCTTGGATCATTTTTTTGAGATGTGGCCTTAAAATGTGATCCTTTTTATGGATTATTTGTTTCTAGTGAGTTATTATGTTAATTCTTATCAACATATAGTTATATTATTAACAAATAGAGGAAATATTTCTATATTCTTATAATAGATACTTTATTTTTCCTGATCCCTATGTTTTATAATTTAGATGCTTTCCTCACAGTTAGTGAGTTGGGAATTAGGTATAGTTGATTTCTAGGTGGAAGAGTTTTTTATTTGGTTCAAATGATTTTCAATGTATTTTTATAAGTATATTATTTTTTTTTCATTTTAGTATGAGTTTAGGTTTTGTATTGTGATGTATCCTTTTACTGAGAAGACTTTTTGAATTCTTATAGAACAGTCAAAGTTGAGCATCATAATCCATATAATTATATTGATGATTTTTTGAGAAAGTATTTTATCTATCCTAGTTAGTTACCAAGGGGTTAGCCAATTTCATTTTTAAAGAAGTTTGATTGTATTATGAGCCTATATATTGAATATCATTATTTTAATCAAGTTACAGTGAAGAATAGTTACCCTTAAATGTGGATTTATAATCCTTTAAATAATATGTTGGGTGTTAGTTTATTTTGGAAGACTTCAATGTGATATAAATATCATCAATTGAGTATCTAAGAGGGGGATATTTTAAAGAAATTAATTTTATTGTTAATATAGTTATTATGAGTGTATGGTGCTGTTTCTCATCATACCAGACACACCTATTATGCTTATCCTCCTCCAATGGCCCGAAGGCCTTCAAATATTTTATTATAAGATAATACCCCCTTTTAAGGGATGAAGGGGGTGGAAACCCAATGACATCATAGACATAGGACATTCAAACTTTAATGAAGAAAGAGTAAAAACCAGAATGACAACAGAGAACTGCTCCTCCCCAGCATGTGAACATGAAGATGCTCTCCATCTTTGCAATGTGATTCGGCAAGCATGTGTCCTGAGTCAAAGCTCAGTCCCGATCCAATGGCTGGCTCCATACCCTCTCAAACAACCAAATCCAAAAAACACTACAAGGATGAACCGCTAGCTCTAAGCCCTCCTTTAGAGTCAAATCATGAAGTCGAGTATGGAATCACAATCCTCCAACCATAGAAAGCCAAAACATTCAAGAATACAAAAAAAGACTCCAAAAAAACCGATGAAAACCACACAGCTCAACCCACCGTGAAACCTTCATTATCACCAAATATACATCTCGCAAAATTCCCATCGCCACCCTCCAACCTGCACGCAGAGACCACAATAGACCAGCCAAAGAACCCCCCCACCGGAACATGGAATAGTTGACAGAAACCAGCCTGTTCACCAAGGGAAACTAGTTCACCAAGGATCAGAATTGCAGCCCCTACGCAAGAGGCCCGGAGCACAATCCACACCACGAAAGAATGAATGGACTCCATGGCCTCTGTAGAAGATGATCTCATCCCCGAGCGCATCAAGAGCAAGACCCCACCGTAGTAGAAAGGTGGTCATAGCCCCGTCCACCAGAGCATAGCCCCACGACGCACGAACCGTGACCCCAAGCCACCCTGATCACGCCCCCACCAATGAAGAAGAGGAAGAACACCACCCCAACGCACTGGATCTGGATCCCCTTCACCGCAAAAACAAGTCCTCGAAGCAAATCCCGACCTTACCTTCTCAGAAATCTAAACCACGACCCCGATGCATAGGAACGGGAACCCCATCACCGCATTGGAGGACCTCGGCCGTGACTCCGCACCGAATCTCAACCCCACGATGCAGAAGAGCTAGAGCACCACCACGATGTCAGAGAAAACTGGAACACCCTCACCATAGGAGATCGAACACTGAGCCTCCCGATCAGGGCCACCCTTCACCGCAGAATATACCACTTCCCTAAGAACATGCCGGGAAGACCGAGGAGGAACAACCACCATCCGAGCGAAATGGGGGGATGGAGGCGACGAGAAGGAACCCTAACCTGCAGCGCCCTTTATGGGCTCATTCTGCTTCCATCTCCCCAGACCATCTATCTCAAAAAATTTGGACCATTCTAATCCCCTATTATGCTTATGGTTGTTAAATAAAATGATCTTTTAGTCATTTATTAATCAGTTTATGGTGGTTTTTATTATTTCTATTCTTCTATATTTAATATAATATTATGAACATGTCAGAGATTTTAGGATTATGTTGGACCTATTTCACAATAATTAGTGGTATGTGAAGTTATCAAATTGATGTTTTTGGCTATATTAGGTGAATTTACCAATCCTTGTTATTTTGAAGATAAGGGTTTTAGTTGATCAAAAGATGTTTGAGGTAGTGGGGTATTTGAAATCTCTTATGAACGTTTTGGGGTTACTTATTTTTCTTGTCTATTTGGATATTCTAGGAGGTCCATTATATATTTTCCTTGGATTGAGAATCCATTATTATCCATTACTAAGAAGGTTCATGAATTTGGTATGAATCTAAGGACTTTTAACACATAAAAAATTTATAAATATAAATTCTGATACCAAGAATTTCCATAATTTAAAAACCCTTTTTAAAATTTAAAACATAGAATGAAAAAATGATGATTTTATCTCATTTAATAAAAATTATTTGTCAATTTTTATTCATTATATGATCTTATAGATGAAAAACATCTCAACAATAGTGGAGGAGAAAGGTTTCATAATGAAAGATAATGTTATGTGGAATATGTTTTCCTTTCTAATGGTTGGGATGAAATGACCGAGTTTTCAACTCCATTTATAGTCTTCTTGAGACAAATATTTAGGTAATTCCAATTATTAAATTATATATTTATAATCATGACTATTAAAATAATATATTAAATTGAATGAGTCATATTATTCCATTTAATAGTGACTTGTTTGAATAAATATCTAGCATAAAAATATTTTATACCCCTTATATATATATCACATAAATATAACTAAATATAAAATGGGTTTTGTAACATCTTTTTAGAATTATATATCTATATATATAACAAAGATAACATTTAAAAAATATATATACATATATATATATATACATATATATATATTCCATACATGTATAAAGACGTGTTATGTTTCAAATAAGAATATAATTATTTAAAATATATTGGTTTATTTTGATTAATTTATTTAATCAAAACAAAGCATGTAAATTATCCTAAAAATTTGGATTAAAAATTTCACATTGATAGTGTAACATCCATAATCTCAAGGTATACATCATTTTATATTTATTCATATTTTAAGGGTCTAATTAAATGAGTTGAGTTTGGTTAGGGGTGTTCAAAGAAGGAAATGGATGAAAGATCAGAATTTTTTACAAAAAAATTGGTTCATTCCATGTATGGATATTCATGACATGAAATAATTCTAGATAAAAGTTGTGAATATACAATTAGGACATGATAAAAATTCCTAATATGAAAGGAAAATTCATATTGTGATTGGGGTTTCTAGGTTTTAAGCCTTAAAAATGCACTTTTCAGCATATCAACTAATCTTAAAGTTCATGAAATTAATCGTTAATCCATGATACGAACATATCTAGGTTTAGTATATTTAATGTGTAGAGTGCTTAATTATCTTCCCATTCATCCCATTCATTCCTTTCCAAACATTCGACTATGTTCAGGTGATTATGGACCTACCTCTCCCTTTCCAACTCCTCTCTTTAATACATGAACACATTTTCAATCCTGTGCATCCAATATAATAAGTTCATAGTTGATTATAATAAATTATATCCTAATTTAATTTATCTAGATCAATTATATCTTCAATTTATTTTTCATATATAAGGTGTTTGTAATGATTTAATGAGGGTTTTTCTGATCATTGATAGAATCGACATCTGGATTCATGGATTTCGATTTTACAAAATGATTGGACGAATATAATTGTCAACAGAGGATCATCCTTGGTTAGTTGATTCTTTCCAAACCATTTTGTGCGTGGTTCCTATTCTACATAAATCCTAAAGTTATAAACATGTAAAACAATGAATAATTCCAGGATCTAGTAGTGCTTTTGGACTTGGATGGAGACACCTTCCGTGAACATTATTATTAAACCAATGGTAGGAATCCCTTTAATTAATTACATGTTTTATATGTTTAATTATATTTATTTTTGTCACATATGTGTAGCTCTAGATACCTAAGTTTAATTATTGATCACATATAGTGTATACAAGTATCCTTGGGAAACTTGTTCTTCTGTTAAATTCATGTGGGTTGTTCTTATTTTGATTCTTGTTTATTTGATGTGATGTTTATCTATCATTTGTTTATTGTATCATATTATTACATTACTTTTTCTCATAGATGAGTGTGGTGGTTGAGCCTCTTGAAATATTCCCTCGATGAAAAAATGTTAGATTCCTGGTCGATATGCTTTTAGAATTCCCTTCAAGAGGGATATGTCAGTCATGTTTTTGTGGTACCCCATGGAGGGTGATGTTTTTAGAAACTAAAATATGTTCCTTTTCTCATTCCATTGAAATAAGTACATTTGATCCCTGAGGACTGAACATATGTTTGTACTTGGGAGATATATATATTTATATTTAGATATGTAACCTATTTTTTCATTACATGTACCAATATTTATTATGATCTAAATTTAGGGTTCATTGGTTGTGTCATAATGAGTATGGTACTCACACCCTACTCATAAATTTTATTGTGGTTGTATATTTCATGCTTAGAGATTTGGTGAAGGGAAATGGAATTGTGATGAATGATTGAGAAGGTCATCATGTGGATGCAGATGTTGCTGGATATACCTCAAGATATAATTTTCTTCTTTTATTATAATATTACCTATAAATTGGATCATTTTTTGGCTTCTATTTATTTATTTGGCATACCATACTACTAATACATGGGTTATATTTTTATATCTTTATTATCAAATGGCTATTTATTTATTTATTTGTTATTTATTTATTTTGTATTTCATATTTTTTTATAATTTTATGTTACTTGTAATTGGGGGAATACTCTCCCCACATCATTCCATAGTCCCTCCACTTGTTGAAACCCAATTATGTATGGGGAGGAATGCATGAGGTCATCTGGAATCCTTGTCTCATACCTGATGTTTTGGGTCAGGTTGTTATAAAATGGTATCATAGGTTCAATTTTACTAAAATGTTTCTTCTCTTTTACTTGATTTAGGAAATGGTAGTTAAAAGATATGATGGTTGGGACTTATGTAGGGTAACCATATCAATTCTTAGATAAAACTATTTAGTGGACCTCTATGTAGTCATAAAGTATTTATTTATGTTACCATTGATTAAATTCAATTAGGGTGGTTTACATGATGTTGATATGTTTATTTATGTGAATTGGTGTGCATTCATGCATCATGATAGAAATATAGGTTCACATTAAATGTATACCTTTTTCTTTCATTGGATAGATCCCAAGTAATTAAAGTCCTGATAAAATTATGATATGTTATTTGGTGAATTATTTAATTAATTCCTTATTTGAGATTGTTGTATTATATTATTGAGTATATATATATATATGTGGTTGTGAATAAATTTTAGGAACTAAAGGATTGAAATGGGTTTGGTAGTGCTTAGGATTTATGTCTCTTTGTTGTGGGTATCCTCTTAGGCTAAGCCTTATATAAACCCTTATGTGTCCCTATGTTTGGTTTTTATTTTCCTTCATTAAGATATTTTCCTTCTCTAATGTTTGTTCAGGAATTTAACAAAATTGCACCCCATATATGTCTCAGGTATCCAATTTCTTTATCTTTTGTGAAAGAATATCATAGATGGTTCCATTGGTATCTCAGGTGAGTCAAGAAACACAACTGGTCCATCCAGGACTCTTCTAATTGATAAATTTTTAGCGTAGAGGATTCAACATGGGTAGGCTAACAATTTTTAAATCTACATGTAACATTCATCTCCAGAACATTCATCCTTCTAGAGAACTATAGACCCCCAGGATACAGATGACTGGATAAGATTCATAATGAAGATTTTTAATTTGGTAGATACCCCAGATGATCGAAAGGTTAATTTTGATACATTTATTATTTAATGAACATCTGGGAAATGGGAAGATTTCATGTTGTAGGCAAGTATATGGGAAGGAATGACATGTGGGCCTTTATATACCTATTTTTAGTGAGTTATTCCCTGATTCAATAAATCTAATCCATGATGATGAGTTTATGGAGGCCTAGTCAGGGATGAAGGATGTGTCTACCTACAAATCTTTCTTTATATTTCTAATTTACTTTTCTCCTCTTTTAGAGAGGAACGAACTATAAAATGATAAGAAGATAAAGACTATCCATAAAAAAAATATAATATGAGAAGTCATAAACATAAATATAATGACCTATGATGTATTTCTTCATATGAAACATATAATAGAGAAGGTAATTTGGGAATAAAAAGCTGATGGTCTTCTTCTTTCTATCAATTGATCGATAGGTTCCCTCTCTATTTCCATTCTAATTTCTCTCTCTAGGAGTGAGAAGTGCAATTTAGAGGATGTATTCTAGGGTGTCATTCAATAATAAAATAAGAGTAATGATTTTCTATCTATATTTGTGGGGAGAAAATATGATGGATTGTATAATTTTAGGAGTAAAGGACAAATTCACAAGGAATTTTCTATTTTTCTCTAGAATTGTCATTAGTGTGGTAAGTCCAGCCTTTTGAAGAAGTTTTGTTCCTATTATTCATTGTTTCACTTTGCTAAATTAGGATAGGATGTTGTCATAGGGCCTCAACAGTAGGAATATACCCCAAAGGGTCGGTAAATCAAGTAACTCATGATCCTATATAGCATCATAGAGTGGTGGATAGTAGGGATTATGTAGTTGATGTTTATTTAACTAATAGTGTAGGTGAATATTCCATAGTATGAGTTATGATCCCAATATCTTCAACTCTATCTATTTCTTTATTTGAAAAAAATAATCCAATTCATCCATATCTTATTAGGTGGTTGTTGGGTTAGTTTTACCCGTAAATTCTCTTATGATATGCATTCCATCAATGAATACTTGATAATGAAAGTGGACATACATTATATAAGTTCTAAATGAATCATAGTAGTTTATACCTTTTAGAATGTTTGGAGATTCATAATTCATGAGATGAAATGTTTTGATTTAATCCTTTATATGGACTGGTTGACCAGTTTCTATGCACACATCAATTATTATTAGAGATGATCAACCTTCTCATCTACTAAGGGGGAAAATTTTGTGGTGACAAGTTAATAAGAATTTGATTTAGGAAAATTAGGTATAGACCCTAGTTATAGATAATTATTTTTAGTGTAGGTGGATGGCATGACCCTCAGAGTGGATCAGGTAGTGAATCCACCCCCTTTCCCTCCCATGGGGGACTTATACTGAGATATATTTCTAATTTATATTTTAGGTTTTTCGTCACACAATGGAGTTTAATTTGAGATCAAGATAATATTTGGTGCATTTCTGATATTGATTCCATAGTATCACATGGAACCATACACATTGAAAAAGTCCAAGGAGTGTCTTATTGATATTGAGGGTAAAGGCTTCATTAGATTGAGAACAACCCCTTAGGGTGCACCAGTGTTGTTCTCGAAGAAGGATAATTTTAGTATTCGACATTGTGTGGACTATAGGAATTTGAATCATATCACTATGAATAACATATATAGATTTCCAAGAATAGATGAATTTTTTGATCCGTTGAGGGAAGACCAATGGTTTATAAGCATGATCTATGTTATAAATACCATCATTTCATTTTAGAGAGAACATTATCCCAAATATATCATTTGGGAGCAGGTATGGGTTGTATAAGTATCTCATTAACCCTTTGGATTTAAAAATTCACCAATATAATTCATAGATATCATGAATAATATCTTTCACCTGTAGTTGTATTCATATGTCATTGTGTTCATCGATGACATCCTTATATTTTCAAAGACATCAAAATCACATGTTAGGCACCTAGATATCATTTTGAGTATGCTTTTGGCACAACAAAATTATGAAAATTACAAAAAGTGTCATTTTTGGATACATTAGGTGTGTTTTATAGGGAATGTGGTGTCCCAAGAAGGAACAATAGTTGATCTAGAGAAACTTGATGTAGTTATATCTTGGGAATGACTTAGAAATTTATTCAATATTTAGATTTTTCTCAGATTGGATGGGTTCTATTGGAGATTAATTTAGGACTTCTCTCACCTGTAAGTGCCCTTGACCACACTTACTAATAAGGGAGAATATTTCCAATGTATAGATCATTGTGATGATGTTTTATTAGAGATAAAGAAAAGGTTTATTTCGTCTTTAATTCTGACCATTCTTAAGCTGGGAGTTGAGTATATAGTGTACTGCGACGTGTTTGGGGTTGTATTAGGATATTTCCTAATTCTGTGTGATAATTTAGTTTCTTATGTGTCTCGTTAGATACAACACCATGAGTGGTCCAACCTTACTGATGACTTAGTGTTAGTGGTTGTGGTTCAAGCACTTAAATTTGGGTGGCCCTATCTATTAATCGATATATTTTTCATGTATACAGACCACAAGAGTGTATGATATATTTTCCCCTTGAGTTCTTGAATCTTAATCACAGTAATTGGGTAGTGTTTTTAAAGATGTTAAACTTTTATATATAGTATGATCTCAGAAAAATTAATGTGTTTGTATATTCATTAAGAAGAAAAATTCATGAGGTGTGAGAATGGATTCCATAAGCTAGATGGAAGCTTATAGGCTTGTTAGAAGACTAGTATGTGGGTACATCTGAGGGTATAGGGGAAGTTGATTTTTAATCCTTAGAGATCATGTTCTAATTGGTGTAAGTGGTGATGGATAGTAAAATTATTGATCTGGAGTGTGGGGAAAGGCATGATACGTTGGCAGCATGTGGTTTTGTTTCAGGTTGGGATTTGTATAGACATGGAGTGATTCTAGTTCATGTAAAGGTGATGGTTCTATCATACATGATTGAAGAGATGATGAGATACTCTCATGTTTCATATTGGGACATAAAATAATGGTTGACCATGATGTATCATGATTTCAGGAAATAGTTCTAGTGTCCCAACATAAAGAGAGACATTGGATGATTTATTTTACATTATATGACTTTGTGAGAAAATCACTTATGGGCATCAAAGACCTGGAGGGTTACTACAAAAACTTCCAGTTCCTACTTTTAGGTAGTATGAGGTGATGAAATAATTCATGATAGGGTTTCCTAGGGCCCCAAGAGGTTGATACACCATTTTATTGGTTTTGTATTAGTTTACTAAGGAAGTTCAATTCATACCGTCCAAGATACAAACTAAATGGATGATCTCTAAAAAATATATATAGTTATATCATGGAGATTTATGGAGCACCTTAAAGTGTCATATCTGACTATGATTCATGGTTTACCTCATGGTTATTTAATGGATTGTTGAAGGCGATGGGTACCCAAATGGAGCTGGTTATTACATTTTATCCTTTGATTGATATTGAATCAAAAATGACAACCCAGACCTTCGTGTATATTCTTGAAGGGTGTATTATATATTTCATAGGAAATTAGGACAATCACATGACTTTTTTATATTTCACATACAATAATGGTTTTAAGTATTTGATTCATATGAATTATTTTAATGCTCTTTATTGGGGACCCTATGTTCTCCTCTATCCTGGCATGAGGTAATCCCATCTTCATTTTTTGCTCGATTATGGTACAAGTAACTTCATATCAGGTAAAATTGATTTATAAGTGGGTGGTTATGGATCCGAATATTTAGATATCTTATTCCAACTAATGGGGATGACCAAGGAAGTTTGATGTAGGTGACAAGGATTTCTTTTAGGTGTCCCCTCAGTTGAGGTATAGACTTATAAAGGGGAAAGTAAAGATGGAATTGTGGTATGTTGGGTTGTCCAAGATCCTAGAACACATAAGTAAGGTGGACTATATTTTATATATTAATTTATTATATCAAAGTAATTATAATTTATTTCATGTTTATCAACTCTGAATGTGTGTGATCGATCCTTTTCATTCACTCAACTGCAAGGATATTGAGCCGGAACTTGATGTATCTTTTGTGGAGTGAGTTGTTCAAATTTTATACTGAAGTGTGAATGTTTTTTTTGGAACCACCACTCCTATGATCTATGTATAATGGTAGTATGGACATTTTTTGGAAGAGGCATTTGAGTGAGTGACAAACATACGGGTTTAGTGGCCAGATTTGTTCGAGATGACCTTTGGAGACACTTATCAAGGATGAAAAGTTGTTAGAGGGGGATATTTGAAAAATAATAAATATTAAGGTACAAATTATTTTAATTTTATTCTAATATTAATGGTGTAATTAAATTAGTTAAGGATTGTTAAGGGTGTTTGGGGAATGAAACAGTTCAATGGGTGGAAATTTTTGCTGCAGAAGTAGTTCATGCCATGAATGGATATTCACAAAGTGAATGGATTCTGGGTGGATTCCCGGAATTTTCATTTAGTATGTAAAAAGAATTCCTGATGTGAAAGTGAAATTCATGATGTGAATGGATTTTTTGGGATTTTAAGTTTAGGTGATTCATTTTTTTTCATAATTTCCATTATGCAATTTCACATTGTGAATCATTAATTCACACCATCAAGATAGCTAGTTTAAATTGATTAAATTCATTGAGAAATAATTTATTTTCCCATTCACACCATTCCTTATTTTTTTCAAACCCTAGTCTCTATCCAAGTGATTTTAGACTCTCCTCTCCCCATCCAAATCCTCTCTTCGATGCCTGAACACCCGTTCCATCCTACACATCCAATATATAAGTTATTTTATCATGCTAAATTATATGATATCTCATTGATAGAAATTAATTATAAATCTAATGTATTGGTTGAATATAGAGGATTTGGAATGATATAATGATGATTTTTATGATCATTTATATAATTGACATCCATATTTATGGATTTTTCCTTCTGCACAATACTTGGACTAAGACCATTGTCAACTGCTGATCTTACTTGGGGAGTTGATCATGTCCTAAGTATTTTGGGTGTGGTTCCTCTTCTTCCAAAATCCTTGAGTTATGAACATGATAAACTAAAAAAATGGTTCTTGGATCTAGAGATGATTATATAATTTTATGATGACCATTTCATTAATAATAATTTTTTCACCTATATTAGGATTCCCTTTGATTAAAAGAATATTTTATATAGGTTAGTGGCTTGATTTTTGTTGTGTGTGTCTGTGTGAAGCCCTAAAGACCTATGTCTGATTCATGATCACATGTGGTTTGTGTGAATATCCCTAGGAAACCTATGTATTTTCTTCTTTTCTTCATTTTATTTTGTATTTGTTTTTTTTATTTGAAGTGATGTTGATCTATCATTTGAATCTTATATTTTATTATGTTTTTCTTCTATCTTATAGTTGAGTGTGTAGGTTGATCCTCATGGAATATTCCCCAAGTAGGATGTCTTAGAGGCATGGTCTATATTCTTAGGGGAATCCTTTAAAGGGGATTTTTCATTCATGTTTTTGGGTTAACCCATTGAGTACAACGTTTTAAATTTTTAATTGTTATCCCATCCACAATAGTGCTGAAGCAGGTAGATCTAATATCTATGGACCCGACATATGTTTTTACTAGTGAGATATATATATATATATATATATAATTTATATCTATACCATTTTTACATCATGGAATTCACAGATAAAACATTAATTATTTTCAAACTAATTTATTTAAATATTAGTTGATAAGATTCCATAGTCATCCATAAAACAAAATCATGGAATTGTTTATTTAGGTGGTTAAACTGACTGAAACATGAACATACTATATTAGATGGGTGAGTATGGTTAAGAATGTGTTTTTTTGGGTATAATATAATTATAATATAAGAAAAATGATATTATTCATATGAATTTGTGGTTTTTAATTATATTTTAAGAGTGTTTAATAAATAAGAAAATAATAAATGAAATATATCACTTTGTGGAGGCAGTTGTTTTCACGTACACATGGGAAACACATGAATTTTACATAAAATGGAAGGAAATGAAGGGATTTATCATATTATAAGAATATTATTTATTTTTAAAATTTAAAATTATTTCATACAATCTATGTAATTTGGTAATGATAAATAAATCATATTATTTATAGGGGTGGTATCCTAGACGCACAAATGAAAAATGATTCTATTTTTGGAAGGTGTGAGAGGGAATGAATGTTGATAGTATTTTGTCTTTTATGAATCAAAATTATAATATATATATATATATATCATATTTACTCATAAATTCTGTCCTTTTAACCATCCATGATATATGGTGATGAAAAATAGAAGACATAGCTTCTTGGTGGGGGAAGTGTACACGTATTCCCAAGTGTCATTTTTACTGTATGGAAAGGAATAAATAATGGTTTTAACATTAACATTATAAATTTTTATTATATTAACTAATATGATATCATTATATTGATATGGTTCTAATAGTTTTGGAAGTTGAATAATAATAAGAAAAAATTCAAGGAGTAAGAAATAGCCAGGTTTAGGGTGTGAACTTTCTCTTCAATTTCTTATAGGAAATCAAGGCCTTAAAGTAACTTCTAGTGAACATGGGATTGTGAAAGTAACAGGTTCTTCTTGGAGAGGTTAAATTTGTACTGGTTCAAAAATAATTATAATTAAGAAAGACCCTTTATGTATGATTATTTTAGATATGAAAATTATTCTATAAAATAAAATTTCTAATGGATAGAAAAATAATTTTGTATTAGCATAAATAAAGCGTAAAAACCATTTTTTAAAAAAGTGAATTTTTTCATTAAAATTTATGTGCCAGATAAAATTATATATATTTTATATTCATTAAATAAATTGTTTTATTATAAAAAATAATTTTTTGGTTTTAAAATCATGTAATAATAATTTTTAAAAACTAATGTTTAATTAATATAAAATTGCAAAATAAATCATTTTATGACTCAATGTTTATTATGTACCAAAATATTAATAATATAATTTTTATGTTTTAGAAAGTATTTTTAAATGAATAACCAAAATAATTAAATATATATTTGTTTAATAAAATTATTTTAAAAAATTGTTTGTCAATATTATCTCATGAAAATTTTATGAATGTTATTGTTTTAGTAGAAAGTGTATTTTTCACTATTCAACTAAAAATCAACTATTTCAAAAAAATATCATTAATTAATTCCACAAAAATTTTTACATTAAAAATTAAAAATTGAGATTTATTTTATTTTATTCAAATATTATACTTTATAAATCTATTTTTTAAATTTAATTAAAAAATATAAATAAAAACATGATGTTTTTAAGAATTAAGAATTTATAATATTATTTCATATCAATTTATGAATTAATGGTTTCTAATATATTAGTACATTAATTTTATTATTATATATTATCATAAAAATATTTAAAAATATTTTGATTTAATTTATTATGATAAATTATACGACACTTTTAAAAAATCTCCTTGAGAATGAAAAAACCTCTTTGATATTAAATCATATTTATTATTTATCATATAAATGTAAACATATTTTGGCTGATTAATATATTTTTATTTAATATAGGTCTTATTTTTCATATGGTTTTCATAAAAATATTTATCAAATATTTTATGACACATTTTATTTTGGTGTTGTGTGTAAAATAATCCATTGAAACATTCTTTATTTAAAGGAAGATATATAGTAAAATATTGATTCATCACATTCCCCCATTAAATAAAATGTTTCCATGTAATCATAATTAGCACTTACTAATTGGAATAGATATGGGTAACTAAATGACACATATAACACATGTTATGATTCTAAATGAGATATTTAACTCACTATATTAGGTGATATTAGGAAACATGTAATTTCCCTAAACCATATCCAGGAAATGCACATAATAACCAGGTATTAAGATCCATGTAATAGAGTTAGTTTTCCTTATATTTAGTTCATATTTATCTTTCAATTGATATGTTGGTTATTTGTTGATTTATAATATGAAATGACACTTCCCTATTTTAGTGATTATTATGGAGTCAATGTGTAGATATGCAATCCATTTCCAAAAACAACATCAATTTTATTATAAGAGGAATAGAAAACACAATTACATTCCAACAAAATTAGGATACAATAATCATTATACTAAAGGTTTTATTAAAATTACCATATCATTTGGATGTTGATTTTATTATATTAGAAAACTTACTAAGCACCACTAAAGTTTCTAGAATTAATAATATAATAATGCATCCATTAATCTTAATTCAAGGGTAAGTGTATCCTAATTGTCACTATCCACCTCAAAGATAGTCATTGCATAATATTTCACTTAATACATTGGTGTTGGAGGTTTTGGATTCCTATTATCCTTAGTATTCCTTGTACTAGGTTATTGATTTGGGTAATGCCTGAGATCCCCAGATTTTAAACCTCAAAATACAAGTGGTACATGAAGATGAACATTATTTTTCTCCATCGTGTTAATTAATCTCTTCATTTTATATTAATATATTGATTCTTTACACCCTCCTTTAACACACATAAAACATTTTCTCAATACTTTGAGGCATTCCCCTTGGTGACTCTTCTTACATTTTTAACATTTATGAAATTTAATATTCTTCCCTCCATGCTCTTTGTCACCTAAAATTTCATGAAACCCAATCCTTATTTTATTTGGTGAATTTGGGAGTTGGTTATGTTTACGACTATTAATCATATATTATGGCATCTGATTAGGAATAATTATAAAAAATTCTCTACAGATCCCTTCCCATTTAGTTTTTTTTTGGTATGATCACTACATTTTCCATTTCTCCCCTTGATAACCTAGTTACTATGAGATTCAATCATTTCTTGAATCATGGAATGGTTAAGGATTATCATCATTTAAAAAACGAATAAAATAAAACTATAACATATAAGGATTTACTCATAGTTGATGTTCCTAATTTATGAATTTCAAGGATTCAATCTTGGTTATACATGGCCATTTTCTTTAATGGATCATTAACCTAAATAATTATTAAATTCCATTAAATTTCATTCAAATACATCATTATTGTTTGTAATGTGTATTTAAATTATATAAATAATATCCCTCAAGAGTGTCTATCCATGTGTTCCATCTTAGGACCACTCATCATGTATTGAGTATTGAGTTGACACTCAACCATCTTTTTTCTGTATGATTACCCCTAGGTGAATTTGTTCTACAACCATATCCACATTCAAGTATCTAGGTAGTGATTTAATTTTTGTAATACCACAGAATATTAACTTTTCCAAATTTTAAGTATGTTCTTCAACACTTATGCTTATCCTTAGGGTTTTCTCTAATGTTCTCTTATCCCAATCCAAAAAACATCATAAAATTTCTAACATTTCCATCTCAAATGTATATTTATACCTGAAAATATGGTCAACCTTAACCTATCTACCATTGATGATATTTATAACAATTATATTATTCCCAATAGATAACATACTGAACTCTATAGTTATTTAAGCACTACTATGATAATAATTGAGATAAAATGGACCTGCACTCCCATACCTGGTGACAAAAACACATGCCCTAAAAAAAATATTTGATAACCCTATATAATAAAAAGATATTTAAAACATAATTTACTAATTACATACCAAGGAATTTTCCAGTTTAATAGTATTAGAGTGTTGGGAAAAATCAAAAAATAACATATCACGTGCCTTTCTTATCAAATGATCATTGTTCCCACTATACTAAATACTACTTAATCAATAATAAGTCTCCAATATCTCAAATACATTCTATAAACATGATAATATTCTAGAAATATCACAATTTTTACTTTCCTTCCTAACCCGAGGAAATTGAAACATAAGAAAAGGGTGAGATCAAATGATCAATAATGGTAAGCATTAGTGTTAGGAATAAAAAAGGAGAAGTGATTATAATATGAGCATAAGAGTATAATGAAGATATATAGTAAAATCTTACCCAATAAAGAATGGATAAATAATCATGAGTTGTGGAATAAATATAGACATAACATAATACATGAATCAAATGGTTTTGGAAACATGAGTTAATAAACAAGATCCATGAGTGCATAACATTTAAATAAGAATAATAATAAAAGTGAATCATAGCATGGATATTTACAATATCATATAAATTAAAATAATCGTATGATTGTGTCACAACAAAAATCATAGAAAATACTTATGAGAAAACTCATTATTCCCACTCCATTGTGAGTACACTAATTATATACTTGCCTTAAAAAGTGTTAAAACTCTTTATTCCCACTCTTTTAAGAATAAAATCATCATGTACATGAGTTACAATCTCTTGAGACATAAAATATTATCCAATTAATTACAAGGAAATATAATACCAAACACATCATCATCCATATATATGATTTTTATAAGAAACAAAAAATTCATTATAAAAACTAATAGAAATCAAATGGGTTTCATAACATTTAAAAATGGTATCACATAATATGGAATTGATATTTAGATTGATTGATACAAAAAATTTCCTAAATAGTAATAAATGGATAAATCCCTGGAAATGAAAGGGGTATCCAATGATATCGACACTCTTTCTTGGTAAACACCTATAAAATAGGATAGTACATGGTATTTACACTTTATAGATAAAGGTTGTACATTTTGGTCAATGATTTAGAGAATTAAATGAGGTATGGGTAACTAGGTTAACACCCTCAATAAAATGAATAAAATATAGGGTATCAAATAGGAATGAAATTGGAAGAAAAATATATGTTTATACAAATTGGATGATTATGAATGAAAATGTTAGGGATGGATAATTTTCTATAAATGAATTTGAAACCACTAAAATATAAGAACATTAGTAATTAATCAATGATTATGTGAAATATAACTTTTAGAATATCATTAGAGAATCACTTTGAAAAACAAAAATAAACAAAATTTTTTCTTAGGTAACCTTAGTAATAATAGAAATGATTATTATTTTTAAACAATAGAAACATTGAAATGATGTTTTTTAATGACATGAAAATCAATTCATGTGATAAATGGTTGAAATGATGGTTATTTTCACATTTCTTGTTCATAAAGTTAAATCAATGAAGTCAAAAATTTATTTTGGAGGGTAATTTTAAATTTTTTTGTAAGAATACTTTTGAGACTATTGTAAAACATTATTTTTTAAAATAAATTCTGAATAATGTATTGTTTAAAAAAAATATATAATGGTTTTCAATAGAATACTTAGAGTGTAAGATAAGATATATGAATATGATAGGTAAAACCTTTTCAATATTTTAAAAAACATTTATTGAAACCCACGTCATACATAGAGAAATAAAAATTTAATTTTAATAAAGATAATTTGAAAGGAGAATTTCAGAAAAGGGAATACATATTTTGGTTTCCAAATAATAAAGGAGAAGAATGGTTGGGAAAAATATGTATATTGAGAAGAAATATCAATTTGAAAATTATAGGGATTATTCATAACAATGTAATATTTTAAATGTGAATTCTATAACGCGAAGAAGAATATTTTGATTTAGAAGAGTAAATTTCATTAAATATAATGGAAATAAACCATATATATAATGGAATTTTCAGAAATAAAGTTAGTTATAAGTACACAATCAAGTAAGAATTTGATGACTTAAGGAGAAATATGTTGAGTCAAAAAACTATTACGGCTTGAGTAACATTAAAATAGAAACCCCTTAAAAGGGATGGATTAGGAATAAAAACTAAACTAAAATTAATAAAATATATTTCAATATATAATATATCTAATAGGATTTTAATAAACCATTCAAATAAAATTACTTTTATAAAACAAAACATGTATCAAATAAATGAATTTGAGACCCAAAACCCTTACCTTATTAACTCACATAATAGAACACACTATAAAATCCTATATATCAAAAAATAAATATCTTAATAACATATTTAATAATATTATTAATATATATAACATTTTATAACTGTTAATTATAATCATTTTTATTAATTAACTCATTAGTTATAGTTTATATTCATCATCAAATGTTGGTAATTTCAATTCTTTCAAGAATGTTTAGTGATTTTCATCCCTATTATTTTAGCATAAGTTCATAATTTATAGTTGATAAAATATAATATAATAAAAGTTTCATTATTATTTATAAAGTTTTATTTTCATCCCATGAGAGTTTTAATTGTGATTCATTATAATGAAATTGATGATGAGTTTATTTAATGAATTTTTATCTAACAAAGATGGAATGTTAAAAATGATTTAAATATTTAACATAAACATTATAGAACCATTAAAAATTAATTATTTAATAACTAATTTATAATAATTACATTTTATAAGTTTCCATAGTAATCCATAGTAAAAATTTATAGCGTTTTTCATGAAGGTGGTTCACATGACCCAAACATGAACATACAATATTCCATGAGTGTATAGGGTTAATAAAATGTTTATTTTAGTATAATACCATTATTATAGAATCATAATAATGTTATCTATAGTATTTTTAGGTTTTGAATCCTGTTTTAAGAGTTTTGGATAGGTAATAAAATACTATATGGAATATGAAATAGATCACTTCCTGGTGGAATTTGTCTGCACGTACGCATAGGCGATGCATTCATTTTCTATATAAAGGAATAAAATTATGATCTTTTTTATATTATTATAATATTAATTATGTTATAGATATCATATTACATTATAAAATGAACTCTTAGAACCATCCATGTAATATTTTAATGAAAAAAAAATAACATCGTTTATGGAAGTAGTAGTCCACACATACACATGAATCAGTTTTTAATTTTTTTTTATGGGTTATAAGTAAAGAAGATATATAGTAATTTTTTAAGAATCATAATTCTATTATATGTATCATATTTATTCATAAATTCCATCCTTTTAAGGATAAATGTGATGTGGTGATGAAGAAAAAGACATCCCTTCGTGGAAGCGGTAGTCTTCACGTACACAAGAAAACTATTTTTTTCGTAGTCGCTAGAAAGAAATAAATAATGTTTTTTAATTATTATAATTAAATTTATTATAATAATTATACTGATTTAATTATATTAATATGATAATAATATATTTTTACAGGTATGATTAAGGATAAAAGTTTTGATTGGGTAATACTCACTTTGAGATCATGAACTTTCCCTTGAAATTATTATTAGAATTAAAGGGCTTAAGGTAAATTCTAGTGAACAAAACTTATCAAAGTTAAAACAAACTATAGAAAAGTTTATATGGGAATAAATTTGATAAAATTTATATGTATAAGTGTATAATTGAAAGGATGTAAGTGAGATCCTTTTATAAGATAATAGAATAATTTTTTTTAAATATCCATCACTTTTCAATGATGACATGACACTCTTCAAGGGTAAGAGGATACAAGAGTGGAAATACTATAGTGGTGGGGATTTTGGGTTGATACAAACCTTAACCACATGATTGGTTATGGGTTTTGAGTGATTATTGGCCATTTCTCCATATTTTTATTATTTTATTATAATTAACATTTATCATGGTAATAATATTTAACCTCAGTAATTAATTTTAATAACATAAATTAAAATTGAAATTATTACCTAATTTGTTTATGATGATTTAAAATATGAAGATAATTTTATCAAATAATATTTCTAATGGTTATAAAATTTTATTCTAGTATAAGTACACATAACCTATAAAAAATATTATTTGGAAAAAGTTTATTTTAACAATAAAATTAACATGTTGGACAAAATTATCAATTTTTTTCATGACATAAATTGGTTTATTATAAAACAAATAAGTTTATTTTTGACTTCAAAAGAAATACAATACCAAATTTTACCAAAATAATATTTAATTAAAAGAAAATACCAAAACTATTTTTGTTAGGACTAAATATTACTTGAGTTCCAAAATGATTAACATATATTTTATATGATTTCCATAATATTCTTAAATTATTAATTTTACTAATTAAATATATATTTTAATAATCAAATTTTTTTATAAAATTTTAGGTAAATATTATCTCCTTAAAATGTCAAGAAAGTAACAGAATTTGGTAAAAACATTATTTTTAACTAATCACCAAAAAATACTACTTCATAAAAATCCAAAAAAATAATACTATGATAATTATAAACTTATACATTAAAAATGATAATAATTCTTTATAATTTAATTCTAAATTTTATAAATTTAGTTTTTAAATAATAATACAAAATAGAAATATGAACATGACGTTTTTAAACATTAAGTGTTCTTAATATCATTTCATATAACTATATAATTCAATTAATTTTAATATATTAGTTAATATATTTAAATATTATATATTTTCATTGTGATAATTTTAGAGTGATAGATTTATTTTATATGTATAAAATACGAAATGAAATTTTAAAAAATTAATTGAGAAAGAACAATACATTTGAATATTAAATCATATTTACTATTTATCATCTAAATATAAACATTTTTTGATAGATTAATATATTTTATTTACTATAGGTTTTATTTTTCTTACAGTTTTTCGACTAATATTTATCTAATATGTCACTACACTTTTTAGTTTGATGTTGCATACAAAAAAACATTGACATATTCACTATTTAAATGAAAAAATATAGTAAAATCTTGGGTTGTTACATACAATTCGACTACAGAACCTTTATAGTAAAATTAAAAGTTATCTTCCACTTAGTTTTGAATACATGTTTCATGAAGCATTTTGGAGTGAATTTACCACTTTGGTGATCCCCCAACATAAAGAATGATTTTTCTAAAAAATGGTTTTTATCTATATTATATATTTTAATTTTAATGTTAAATTTATAATATTTTGAAATTTAATTAGATTAAATAGATTATAAATTTGGTATCATCATTTTGAAATTTGTTCAGGGGTGTCCCCAAAAACTTTTAGTAATTAAATTATTACCATGATTAATAATTGACCAAGATTAATAAGTGCTTAAATGTGTAATCCAATGAGGCCCCAATTTTCCTAAGTTAACATGACCTTTATATCTTATATAAAACCATTTCCATGTTTAAAATTAATACTTGCAAATCTCAAAAATCTTACCTCACATAATTTTATTCACAACCATTATTACTCCTTACAAACATTCATTTCCTGGGAAAAGTTCATCTTCTATCACCTATAAATACAGCCCACTTCCACTAATTTTAATCCACACTTCTCTTTTTAAATTCTATTGAAACTCTAAATTTTTTAATTTCCCAAGATTCTTATTCTACATTAATAATCTCTTGTTCATAATAAATTATCCTAAGTCATCCATTTATAGGAAGTCCTGCAAGCGGAAGTTCAAGTTCTCAATGTGCTTATTAAACTCTTCCCAACATCTTTTCATTTCAACAGAAAAATTCAAAATAAATATTACCATTTTATATAATTAAATATATATTATTAATATACTTAATTATATTATGTTTATTGAATATTTATTATATACATTTTCCATTTCCATTAGAAAAATTAAAACATCGTTCATGCGTACGTGCATACTACTGTCTCCATGAATAAAATGTTTTATTTTTCATCACCAATTTAAAAGGATAAATATAAAATTTTAATTAATGGATTAATGTTGTTTTTATATCATTATTAATATTATTTAAACATAAACTATTTTCCTTCTTTCTCTTACTCTATGTAAAATGGAAACATCGTACGTACGAACTGTCACATCCATGAAGTAATATATTTCATTTTTCACCACTCCATTTTTTATTATTTATCATAATATCATAAAATATGATTCAAAAAATTATTAATTATAAATAATATATTTATGGTTATTTAATAATTATATTAGTCCATAATAATAAATTTCTTAACCATACTCACTAATCAATTATAACATGTTCTTATTTGGTTGGTTTAACCACTTACACGAATATTGCAAAAAAAATATATCATAGATAAATATAAAAATTTAAATACTGATAATATTATAAATTAATGAGAAAATAATGTATTTTTTTTGGGTTTTCAAAGGATATATTAATTTTTAACTTATTATTAATATATCACCCTTTATTTGTTAAAAATTTTGGGAACAAGATCGATACTAATTTCGTTTTCATGAATGGTAACTGAAACTATTTAGAAATTAAATTATATGTTTATAAATATTTATAAAAAATATATTATAATACGTTTAATAAAATTTAAATAGTGATCTTATAGTATAAATATAAGGATCCATATCAGCATTACAAATAATGCAAAAAAATAAATAAAATTATTAACACCCAATGGTGAAAATAAATTATAATGGACTAGTATATTAGTAATAAATATTTATAAACTATGTATATAAAAGTTAATATGTGTGAATAATTATATGAAATGATTTATTATGATATTTATGTATGTAATATTGGTGGTTAGAGCACTTTTAACTAAGTAGGAAAGCAAGGTAAGAGATTTCTATCTCAATTTTTTCCTTTAGGACATGTTTTGTATTATAAAACTAATTTCATTTATACAGTGTTCATACAACCTATTAGATATATTATTTCATGAATTATCTTTTATTAAAAGAATTTTATTTCCAATTATAATCTTTATATTTCACGTTAATTTTTTTTAAAATGTTACTTAAGTCATAAGGGATTTCTCAAGTCAATTTTTTTCCATGAGTCATAAATTTCATTACTGACTATGATCTTGAAATTATCATTCACCATAAAAATTAATTTTATATATTGTATTTTTAGATTATATATGGAGAAATTAATTCTATATATCAAAATAATCTTCCTATGGGTATTGCGTTCCCTTTCAAAATATGACATTGTTATGAATAATTTACATCTATTTCAAATGGATCTTTTCCCTCCATATCCATTTTTTATTCCCACAATTGTTATAATTTCTTATTTGGAAACTATAATATGTTTTTCCATGGTTAATTTCATATTTATCCTTAATTATATTCAAATTTGATGTTTTATTGATCATTTAATTGATGTGGGTTTCAATAAAGTTGTTGTAAAATATGAAATGAGAATTTCATTTTATGCTTATATTTTTAGCTTCCTTTACCCATTTGTTTGGAATAAAAAATATGTATGAAGTCTTGTAATATTAAAATATATATTTATATTTTTAAATTTAATTTTTATAACTCTTTTTATGTTGTAGGATTGGATAAATTTATTTAAAAATATTAAATAGGTTTTACCTTTCATGGTTGTATATAATATCATTAACTCTATGTTTTCCATATATAGCCTTTATATATTTTTCAATTTTTCGTTATTGATATTTATTTCAAAATTATGTTTAAAAATTTATTTCATGTTATATCCTTGAAAGAATATTTCTAAAATGACCCATAACATCATATTTTATGAAAATATTATAAATATTTTATAGAATCTCTTTATATGATTTTTTCATCACCTCCTTATCTATAAAATTTGAATATCCAATGGATTAATATGAACAAACCTCAAAATTATATTATAATATGATACTTTAGGTTTATTATATTTGGGTATAAACCAAATAAATCTTTAATATCATTATATATGATACCATTTGTAAATGTTACAAAACCCATTTTATTTCCATGGGTTAATTATTATATGATGATTGATTAATTTCATATGGAACACATATGAATGGAATATTGATGTGTGTGGTCCTTGGTGTCAACCAAATTTACCCTATGGTTGGTTGTAACATATAAGGGGTTTTCTACTCATTAGAAACCTAAGAAGAACCTGTAGACACTCATTTAATGTATTGTTTTTCTATGATGTGGCCAAATTTGGTGTTAATTTTTGTTGGATTACTAGAGAACAAAAATACCTAAGTGAATTAAATTTATAAGAATTATTTGATACTTAGATATTACAAAGGGTTAATTGGATAAATTTTATTTTAAATTACTTCAATTTTATTAACTTGATTATGATTGTAACACCCAAGATTATATGGTATATTTCCCTTTGAATAATGCAGTAGCTTTCATTTTACAGTACTTAGAATTTTAACACACCATGACTAATCAAACTAGCCATTATGAATAGTAATACACACTTTTTGAAATTTTAAAAATTGTAATTTTCAAGATGGACTTCATTTCGGAATTTGGAATATTGAAATTAGCTTAGGGTGAGTTTTTGGTATTTTTTGAAAACATTCAATTTTTGATGAATAGTGAAAAACAATGTGATATTTTTTAAACCTGACATTTTATTTAAATAATTAGTTTTTTATTTAAATTTATTTTAGGTAAAAATAGATACATAATACCTATATATGTTCAATTTAATTCATTGGAGAGGTAAAAATGATATTATTATTACCCCAACACATGTATTAATTCTATTGGATAAGTGCATTTCAACCAAAATAGTCCTTAGGAATAAAATATGATCCTTTTGGCTTACTTGGATTAGATTCATACATTTATTATTATTTTATTTAAATAAGAGTTAAAAGTGTTAAATTCATAGTTTTATAAATAATCCATTTTTAATATACGGATACACATAAGATAAATTAGGCTATAAATATTAATCATAAATATATCAAATTTCCTATATAATGGTATTTTATTTATAATTTTTAGATTTTAAATAATTAAATTTATTTATGACAAAATAATTATTCTACAACTAAATTTTTAATGAAATTCAAAAATAATTGATCTTATAAATATCCAAATAAATGTAAATTGATACTTTTTATGAATTACACTAATTTTATAGATTAATATGACATGATAGGGTTTATTAAATTAATTTTTCTCAAAGTAATCATGCTCTTATGACTTCCACAAAAATCATTTACTAAATAGTGTCAAAATTGACATAAATGAGTTTTTAAAACAAATACTATATTATTAAATGATATAATAGTCCTAAAAATCTATATTTCAGTGAAAGGACTAATATAATAATATATATATCATCAATGATCCACTTGGGGTTAGCTTGAAATGTTATAGAAAGATTATTAACCATATAATATAATAATATAAGAATACATGGTAAAAGTTAAACTATTTAACTAAGAGTTAAATCTAAAAGATAAGGTTAATATGGTGACCTAAACCAATCTAAAACCTATTGGTTGAGAGGTTTTAGAACCATAACTAAATTATCTTCGAAATAAATCATTTTGGAGAAATTATAAACATAATATGACTCTATAATAAAATAATATTTTAATATTTTCCTAAAGTGACCCTCACCTATCTTATAAAAGGGTACTTTCCATTCTCTCAAAATCACACTTCAAAATCCGTTTGAATCAAAAAAAACTTGACCAAATATCTTATAAACTATCCTCAATTCTACCTAGAGGACTTACTTTGATTATAAAGACAACCTAAGGAGCCCTTTTAATCAACTCAAAAGGAAACACCCAAAGAAGAGGTAATAATTTCACCACCTTTTTTCAATGTAGTTTTCTTCTTCCACTTCCTATTTCTTTGTTTCTTCCATGAAAAACTAATTACTACTATATCATATACATACTAGGATGTTATTATAAATATGTTACAACTATATTCATTATTCTATACATCCTATGAATGACAAGTCGCCATACGTGCATACGTATGGATTACCGTCTCTACGACGTGGTGTAGTTTGTTATTCAAACACTTCATTATTTGGATAAGTATAATAATGAGTATAACTGATGTAAATAATAAATATAACATTTTAATTAATCTTTATACTTGATATAACATCCAATTACATACGATTTCACCATTAATATAATGATATTGTCGCTCGTGCATAAGTAAGGATTACCATCTCCAAGAATGCGACAAGATTCATTCCCCATCATAATCATTCAAGAATAATTTCCATTTTATGATTAAAAAAATGTTTAATAACGTAATATAATTCTGTATATGAATCCAATACGTCATATCCATATCAAACATGACTTACAAAACCAATCATATAAAGGGAAATGAATTAGTTAACACCTGAAATGATGATACTACTAAAATATTATTAACAAAAAATATATTAAAAGATATTATATGATATCATATTTATGTATGTAGTTCTTGTATAATTTAGTAAAAATGAATTAAAAATTATAAAGGAGGTTAATGTACCCTCGATCAGTGAAAATTATAAGGTAAGGGTTAAATTTCACAATCTATTTATTATCTAAGGTCGTTTATACTCGAGTATCTACTAGGACCTCTTTATAATCTACATATATGATTCTTAAAAATGTATTTCAATTTTTTTTACTATTTAATATATAATGGGTTAGAGTCATTTATACCCTTGGTTGAATGTTTATAATTTTTTTTGAAAGGAATCTTTCTGTTGTTTTCCAAACAAGGTACTTTATGTCCTTTTCGACAAATTGAGGTAAGAATATATTTTTTAACATAAACAGTAGGTGTGGCTATTTTCTGCCATTATAACACCTTCAAAGCTTCCCACAAAAGAAAATAATAATATTTTCAAAACAAATGTTTTCTTTTATAATTATGTGACTTTTAAATGATTTCAAAATAGAAAGAGATATTTCTCTCAAATAGTCTTGTTTTCATCTATGTCAATATCAATTGATGGATTTAATACTTGTTTGAAGTTGATTTATTGTGATACAATCTTCCATATTGTACTGAATGTTTTGTGATATGTTTGACTATGGTTGTGTTATTTTTATACCATTCATGGTTTATGGTTAAAGTATTAAAATTTCATATTCTAGTTTTAATACGAATGTTTATGTTATGTTTCAACCTTTTCATATGAGAAATGCATGGGAGTTAGTAAGTGATGGGTGGAGCCCTCTATAGCTTCTCGATTCATCGGTAGGTCTCATGACACAAACTGGTGTCTTGGCACAAGGCCCTAACAAAATCTTATTTGTAGTATTGGCACGAGGCCTAGACTATGTGGTTATGTAGTCTGGAATTATGCATTCCATCATCATGAAATTTCCTATTGATATAGCATGTGATTATTCGACTAACAGAATATCCATATGAATTAGTAAATGGAATTATAAGATTTATATTTTCCATATTATTCGGGTTTTTAAATTTAAAAGCCTTATGTTTTAGTTTTATACAATACCTTAAATGTTTATTCTTATTTGTGAAAGTCTCAACTATATTGTTATCATTACTAAGCATCTGTGCTCACCCCTTTCTATGTTTTATTTTTTATAGGATGTGAAGAAGTATATTATGACTGACCTTCATGGATATTCTAAGGGAAATTAATGTGGTTAAAGGAAACAATTTTGTTGTTCTTTTTTATTTTATAATGTAATGTAAAACTTATGTATTTATCTAGTACTTATAAGGCAATTAAACTGATTGGTATTTTGTGATTTGATCCCTTGTGATCATGGAAATGTTATTTAATAATGCACTGATTCTGGGTAACTGGGGTCAGGGTGTTACAGTTGGTATCAAAGAAGTTTAGTACAAACCTTATAGACTAGATTTTTAAAAACATGGATTATAGAATATTACCTTATGATAGAATTTGAGGATTAGTATAGAATAACTTCCTAGAATTTTGGTAATGTAGATATTTTTTTGAGTTTTCTAATAAATACATCCCTATATGGATACGAGAAGGTAGAGGCAGCTCTATAAAAGATGTACCTAGGACTGAATACTCCGACTAGGAGTTTTGGGTTTGACTTGGGGTATCCTGGTACATGACAATGGGCCTTGCTGCACTCCTGGTTATGACACTCCTGGGGGATATTCTTAGAAAAATTCACATTTTCATTATGAACCATTATGAAGGATTTATGAGTATATATATCCTTAATGAAAATATTTTTATGATTATGTATTATATCCATAAACTATTCAATTTATGTTAAGTGTTTTACAAGTTTAGAATTGTGTATTGCAATTCATAACCTAATCTAGTGTATGACATTGTTTAAAAATAATGCCTAGTGTAAGGAATGGAAACCATATCAACACACGTAATCCATATAGGGATTTCCCTCCTACTCAAGATAATTATAGTGGAGTTAGTGATGCAACTGGTTCTGATCAGCTTATCGCCATACTGGGACAACTCACTCAAGTTATGAATAATATCCTTACCCATATAGAGAACCCTGATCCACAATGTGGAGGATCAATGTTAAACCACTTCATGAGGCAACAAAAACCAACATTAAATGGTACTACAAATCCATTTTTAACTGTGCAATGGATATGTTCCTTAGAGAAAATATTTCATTCTCTGGGGAGTAGCTAAAGAGAAAAAGTTTTCATGGCAGTTTATCGCCTCACGGGAGATGCAGATCAATGGTGGTCATTAATTCAAAAAACAAATGAGGATGAATAAGTATAAAATAAGGAATGGAAAGAGTTTAAAGAGATTTTCATAGAAAAATACTTTCCTCGTGACCACTGAGCGGATATGGAAAGACAATTTCTGAGTCTGAGGAAAAAGGAGGATGAAAATGTCGCAATGTATGAGGCTTAATTTACAAGGTTATCAAGGAATGCAATAGATTATATACGTAACCTAAAGCGTAAGATTTATCGATTATTCTATGGGTTAAATCCATTTCTATGTCGAGTATTAGTCTCACAATCATTCTCATCGTATGAAGATATTGTCTCATGTACTATCAAGACAGAAAAGAAATTCATTAAGTATTATGACTTTAAAGAAAAGAAAGAGAAGAAGAGATATATTGAGAACTCTGGAAATGTAAATAAGGGGAAGAATTGAAAAGTTAAATATCCATCAAGTGGTAAATGTTAGAAGAAATACCCCGGTACTTTCCTAAAGGGAATGAGAGTCTGTTACAAGTGTGGTCAAAAAGGCCACCAAGATCTTGATAGCAAGGGAAATAAATAGGTTGTAAATGTTGAATGATACAATTATAGAGAAAAGGGTCATTATTCAAATGAATTTTATAAGCACCAAGGAAACTTACCTCAGAAAATGCCAAAGGAGGAAGACCAAGATTTTGTAATCACTACTACTGAGGTTGAAGCTCCGAAATATATGGTGGTAGGTATTTTAATGGTTTTCTCAAGTTTATCCACTAATTTATTTGATTATGGATCGTCAAATTATTTCATATCTTCCTAGTTTTCTAAGAAAATTAGATATTTCCAATTTGATTTAACAAGGGAGTTGTCAGTCAATACTCCTAACAGAAGTATCATTGCAAAAATGTTTTGTGAATCAGTTCCCATTGGGGAATATAAACGTTCTTTATCTTATGATCTCATTATTATAACCGTGATTTAATTTGATATAATCCTCAGAATGGACTGGCTTTCAGACCATGATACAAAAATTTATTGTATGAAGAAGGAGGTTAGAATTTTCGATGATGATAAATAATACCTTATCATTAGAGAAGAAACGTCACCACCTAATTATTATCTAGATCTAACCCTATTAGCTCAACTAAATTCAATTATTGATGAGGAGAGAATGAAATAACCATGGGTGAGGAAAAGAATGTTTAAATAGAGTATGTACCTATTATTCCATAATTTGTTGATGTGTTTCCAGAGGATTTACCTGGACATCCTCCTGAATGAGAAATTGAGTTTTCCATTGATTTAATTCCTGGTTCAAGGACCATATCAAAGACCCCTTATAGAATGGACACTGTGGAATTATTGGAACTAAAGAAACAACTACCGGAATTGAGTAATAAAGGATTTATTCTCCCTAGTGTTTCTTGAGGGGGATCCCCTACTCTTTTAGTTAATAAGAAAGTTGGATCCATGAGGTTGTGCATTGACTACATGGAGATCAATGCTATAACAATAAACAAAAATTATCCCCTACCTCGCATTGATAATTTATTTTACCAACTTCATGGTGAACAATATTTTTTAAAGATTGATCTTCTATATGGATATCATCAGTTGTGTGTGGAGAAGGAAGATATTCGGAAAACTGCATTTCAAACCAGGTACGAGCATTATGAGTTTACAGTAATTCCTTTTGGACAGACTAATGCACCGTCTATTTTCATAGATCTAATGCATAGTGTTTTCAAGGAATATCTTTATGACTTTTTAGTGGTATTTATTTGATGATATCTTGGTTTACTCAAAAAAATATACGAAGATCATGAAAATAACTTGCTCACTATTCTGAAAACCCTCAGAAGAAGTGAATTATATTAGAAGTTTATCAAGTGTGAATTATGGCTTCATTATATTTCTTTTCATGGCCATATTGTCTCTAAGGATGGAATATCTATTGATCCTTCAAAGACCAAGGCAATCCAAGAATGGCCAGCATTGATAAGTGTAAATGAGGTACGTAGTTTTATTGGTTTAGCAGGTTACTATCGGCATTTCGTCTAGATTTTTTCCCATTTGGAAAAGCCATTAACCAAGCTCACACGTAAAGGGGTTAAATTATTTTTGACCAAAGAATATGAAGAATTTTTTGAAGAATTGAAGAGAATATTAAGTAATTCTCATATCATGACCCTACCATCAGAAAATGATGGGTTTGTTATTTATAGTGATGTTTCAAATAAAGGACTTAGTTGTGTCCTTATATAGTATGATAGAGTTATTGCATATGAATCACGACACCTAACAATTCAGGAAAAAAACTATACCACTCATGATTCTGATTTTTCTGCTATAATCTTTTCTTTGATGATTTGGAGAGACTATCTATATGGTGAAAAATGTGAGATATATACCTATCACAAGAGCCTTAAGTATATTTTCTCACAAAAATAACTCAACATGAGGCAAGAGATATGGCTCGAGCTACTCAAGGATTATGATTGAACTATAAAATACCACCCGGGGAAGGAAAATAAGGTGGAAGATTATTTTAGAAGAAAGGATCATGGAGTTTTGAACAAGATGAGAGTTGGAAAGGATCCTATTTTCATGGATCTAGTAAAGTTGGAAATGGGAATAACCATGGAAGGTGAAACATCAATACTTTATCAAATTGTTTCCAAACAATATTTAATAGAAAAAATAAAGAGTTCTTAGACTGATGATGATGAGTTTGAAAAGAAAATTAAGGTTGTGAATGATGGGAGATTGATCGACTTTGTATATGAAGTTGGGATTTTGAAATTTGGGAAGAGAATTTGTGTTCCTGACATACCTGATCTAAAAAGGGAATTTTTGAATGATGCTCGTAGCTCTAATTTATATATATGCCCTAGTGGTACTAAGATGTACAAAGATTTGAAGAAATTTTTTAGTGGGATAACATGAAAAGGGAGATTTCTGATTATGTGTTAAGATGTATGGTTTGTCCACATGTGAAGGCTGGAAGAAAACATCCTAGAAGATTCATACAACCTCTTCCCATACCTGAGTGGAAGTGGAATGATTTTACAATGGACTTTCTCATGGGAATACCAAAGACTCCTAGAATAAATGATGAAATATGGGTCATTGTTGATCATCTTACCAAGTCAGCACATTTTCTAACTATAAGAGAGTATTAACCAATTGAACGATTAGATAGACTGTATATTAATGAAGTTGTAAGACTTCATGGAGTACCCCTATCGATTGTTTCTAATCATGATCCCTATTTTACATCAAGATTTTGGAAAAGTTTTTAGGAGGTATTGTATACTAAACTTCATTTGAGCACAGCCGACCACCCTCAAACTGATGGAATATCAGAACGGACTATTAAAACCTTAGAAGACATGTTAATATCTTCCTCCAATGACTTTCATGGTATGTGGGATCAATATTTACCTCTAGTATAATTTTAAAAAAACAATAGCTTCCATTCAAGTATAAAAATTCCACCATATGAAGATTTATATGGAATGATATGTCACACACCAACTTGTTGGGATGATATTGGTGAAATAAAATACATAGGCCAAGAACTTGTTGAGGAAACAATGGAAAAGGTGAAGGTTATCCAAACCCACATCAAAATATCTCAAAGTGGGCAAAAGAGCTATGCCGATAATTGAAGGAAGGACTTTGAATTTCAAGAATGAGATCATGTTTTCTTGAAGGTACCTCCACGGAATGGTGTTATATGATTTGGTAAGAAGGGTAAATTGAGTCCCAAGTATATCAGACCTTTTGAAATTCTATAATGAATTGGAGTTTTAGCTTATTTTTTGGAAATGCCTCCAAGTCTCTCAAATGTTCATGATGTGTTCCACATATCACTATTAAGAAAATACATGCCTGACCCAACGCATGTACTTACCAATGAGGAAATTGAACTGGAACCTGATCTATCTTATTGTGAAGACCCTGCCAAGATTCTTGATACAAGATAACAAGTGTTGAGAAACTGGATGACTCGTCTTGTAAATTTTCTATGGAGAAATCATAAGATGTAAGAGGCAACGTGGGAATCCAAGGAACATATGATAAAGAACCATACAAATCATTTTTTGTAGTAATATTCTAGAAATTTTTAGGATGAAATTATTTTAAGGAGGGGAGAGTGTAATACCCCAAGCTTCTATGGTACATTTCCCTTTGAATAATGCAGTAGCTTGTGTTGTATGCAACTTGGAGTTTTAACACACCAAGACCAATCAAACAAGACATTATGAATAGTAATACCCACTTTTTGAGATTTTATAAATTTCGATTTTTAAAATGTACTTCCTTTCTGAATTATGAAGATCAAAATTATCTTAGAGTGATTTTTTGGTATTTTTCTGAAAACATTCAATTTTTGATGAATAGTGAAAAACAATGCGTTATTGTTTTAAATTGTCATTTTATTTAAATAATTAAATATTTTAATTAAATCTATTTTAGGTTAAAAATAGATACATATTACGTATATATGTTCAATGTAATTCACTGGAGTCATTTTATAATAATATTAGATATATAAAATTTTATTGAACTTTTTACCGTCTTTTCCCCACCTTCTAGGAGCATTTGAAAATTTGAAAAAAACATAATTTTACTTCTTCTGTGAATAGAATTTAAAAAATATGAGAGACACGATTGCTATGAGTTAGTAAAATGTGGTTCAATAAGATAAAAATAATTTTTGGTAAATAGTAACTTTTAACTTTTATTTACCACGGTTAAAAGTAAATAGGGTAATTAAAGATAAAAATGATATTATTATTACCCTAACAAATGTACTAATTATATTGGATAATTTTATTTCAACCAAAATCAACCTTATGAATAAAATATGATTCTTTTGGTCCACCTGGATTAGATTAGGACATTTATTATTATTTTATTTAAAGAAGAGTTAAAAGTGTTAAATTCAAAGTTTAATAACTAAACCATTTTTAATATTGGGTTACACATAAGATAAATTTGACTATAAATATTAATCATAAATCTAAAAATATTTCCTACATAATGTTATTTTATTTATAATTTTTAGACATTAAATAATTAAATTTATTTTTGAAAAAATGATGATGCCCTAATTTACTTGTTAATGAATGTTTAAAATAATTGATGTTATAAATATCCAAATATATGTAAATTGATCCCTTTTAGGCATTAAAATAATTTTATAGATTAATATAACATGTTAGAGTTGATTCAATGAATATTTTTCGAAGTAATCATGCTGCTATGACTTTCACAAAAATCAATTACTAAATAGTGTTAAAATTGACATAAATGAGCTTTTAAAACAAATACTATATTATTAAATGCTATAATAGTTATAAAAATATAAGGTTCATCCAAAAGACTTATATAATAAAATATATATATTATTAAAGAACCACATGGGGGTATCTTGGGATTTTATAGTAATATTATTTACCATATAATATAATAATACAATAATACATGGTAAAAGTTAAACTATTTAACTAAGAGTTAAATATAAAAGATAAGGTTAATATGTTGACCTAAAACTATCTAAAACCTATTGGTTTAGATATTATTAACCCATCACAACATCTTAATTGAAATAAATCATTTTGGAGCCATTATAAACCTAATATTATTGTATAATAAAATAATATTTTAAGCTTTTCCTAAAGTGACCCTCACCTCTCTTATAAAATGGTACTTCCCATTCTCTCAAAATCACACTTCCAAAACCATTTATATCGGAAAAACCCTAAATAAATATCCTCTAAACTATCCTCACTTCGACCTATAGGCCATACTTTGATCATAAATCCAACCTAATGATCCCTTTTGATCAACTGAAAAGGAAACACCCGAAGAAGAGGTAATAATTTCACCACCTTTTTTCAATGTTCTTTTCTTCTTCCACTTCCTCTTTATTTATTGATTCCATACCAAAATAATAACTCCAATACCTTATAAATAATTTGATGTTATTATAAATATGGTACAACCATATTCATTATTATATACATCCTATGAATGACAAGTCCCCATATGTGCGTACGTACGGATCACTGTCTCCACGTCCTGATGTAGTTTGTTATTCAAACACTTAATTATTTGGATGGGTATAATAATGAGTATAAATTATGGAAATAATAAATATAACATGTTAAATATTATGTATATATGATATACCATCCATGTACATACTATTTCACCATCAATATAATGATATTGTCGCTCGTGGATATGTACGGATTACCGTTTCCACGAACGCAATGAGATTTATTCCGAACCGTAATCATTCTAGAAAAAATTTCATTTTACGATTAAAAATAATGTTTCAGAACTTAATATCATTCTAGATATGAATCAAATACATCACATCCATATCAAACATGACTTATGTAACCAAGAAAATAATGGAAAATAAATTAGTTAACACCTGAAATGATGATATTACTGAAATATTATTAATAATGAAATATTAGAAGATAATATATGATCTCATATTTATGTTTGTGGTTATTTTATAATTTAATAACAATTATTTAACTATTATACAGGAGGTTAACGTACCCTAACTCAAGGAAAAGTACAAGGTATGGTTTAAATTTCACAATCTCTTTATTATCTGGGGTTGTTTATACGTGGGTATCTACTGGGACCTCTTTATCATCCACATTCGTGTTTCTTAAAAATTCAATTCAAAATATTTTTACCATTTACTACACTATGGGTTAAATTCATTTATACCCTTGGTTGACTTTTTATAAAATATTTTGAAAGTAATATTTCCATTGTTTTCCAAACAAGTTACTTTATGAAATTTTCATCAAATTAAGTTAAGCACATTTTTTTAACTTATATAGTGGGAGGGCTACATTCCGTCATTATAATACCTTCGACACGTTGCTTAAAATCTTATAATAATATTTTCAAAATAATTTTTTTCTTTTATAATTATGTGAATTTTAAATTATTTCAAAATAGGAAGAGATATTTCTCTTAAATAGTTTTTGTTTTCATCTATGTCAACATCCTTTGATGAATTTTATACTTATTTGAAGTTTATTTATTATGATACAATCTTCCTTATTGTTTTAAAGGTTTTGGGATATGTTTTACTATGAATGTGTTATTTTTATACCATTCTTGGTTTATGGTTAACGTATTAACATTTCGTATTCTAGTTTTAATACGAATGTTTATGTTATGTTTCAACCATTTCAAATGAGGAATGCATTAGACTTAGTAAGTGATGGGTGGAGCCTACTATAGCTCATCGATGCATCGGTAGGTCATAGGAGACAAACTAGTGTCTTAGAATAAGGCCGTGATAAAATCTTATTACTTGTCTTGGCATGCGGCCTTTCCTATTTGGTTATTAAGTGTGGCATTATGCATTCCATCATTATGAAATTGGACATTGATATTACATGTTATTATTCAACTTTAATAATATCCATGTGAATATGTAATGGAATTATTTGAGTTATATTTTCCATATTATTATGATGTTTAAGTTTAAAAGACTTATTTTTAGTTTTATACATTTCCTTAAATGTTTATGCATATTTGTGAAAGTTTCCTCTATATTTTTATCCTTGCTGAGCATCTGAGCTCACCCCTTTCTATGTTTTATTTATCCCAGGATGTGAAGAAGTATATTATGACTGACCTACAGAGATAGTCTACAGGAAATGAATGTGGTAAAAGGATATTTTTTTTGTTTTTTATTTTATAATGTAATGTAAAACTTATGTATGTATCTAGTAATTCCAATGCTACTAAATTGATCAGTATTTTGGGATTTGATACCTTGAGATCATGCCAATGTTATGTATTAATGCACCAACTCTGGGTAACTGGGGTCAAGGAGTTACAATGATTCATTCAATCAAATCAACAATACCTCAAAAATTTATAGTTTAACACATTAACAAACACATTCTAACCACTCATTCACTAAGAGGATCGTTTTCATGATAAATCAAAGGTAAATAATCTTATTTGAACATGGAAGGTGTGGAGATAATATTTAATATGAGAGAAGAAAGAAAACCATTGAATGGAAAAAATAAAATAAAATAAATTATTAAAAATTTATAGAGTGAGAAATAACATCCAATATAGACCTGTGATACTCCATTAGATCAACCCATAAAGGGGTTATACACTAATTGATGAAAATATATCAATGGATGATGAGTGTAGATCGATGAGGGTGGAATTGAAGACGCACTATAACAAATAAATCTTTTATCAGCACTAGAAAAGCTCTGTTAATGTGAGAGAAGATAAAGGGGGTCCCATTTAATAGAGTTAAAAAAGTGCTAATAAAGGTCCCCCTTTATCAGTACTATTCTGAGTGCTGATAAAGGACCAATTTATCAGTGCTTAATTAGTGCTGATAAAATGGGCCTTTATTAGTGATCAAAATAGCACTAATAAAGGCCTTGTTTCCAAGAATGTGTTGTTTATTTTACAGCACACGCAACACCTACACAGCTGCACAAAACAACCACTGTACATGAACAAAGCATAGAAGAACAAAAAAACAGACACAAGAGATTTGAAAACAATGCTATATACGTTTACTTGGCATTAGGAATACAAAAAAACACACTACTAGAAACATTTAAAAAAAAAATTTATATGGTTACAATTACAATTATCCAACAAATAGTTAAAAACATTAACGTTTCATCCTTTTGAATTCGTGATCACCTCTCAAAGATTTTCGTACATGGTATTAGTTGCCGATCAAAGCATCTAATCTAAAGAAAAAATTCCACCTATACAATAAAACGAATAATATGTTCGTAATAAAATAATGAAATAACACTACTGCATATATAACTTTATCAGCACTAGAAAAGGGCATTAATAGTGGTAGAAAAGTGATGTTAATCAAGGTGAAAATAGGGGGGGGGTCCCTTTTATCAGTGCTTAGAAAAGAACTAATAAAGGCCCCATTTATTAGTGCTAAAAAAGAACTGATAAAATGGTCCTTAATAAGTGCTTTTGTTTAGTGTTCATAAAAGACCGCTTTTATGAGTGCTTTTTTAGCACTGATAAAAGTCAAAAAAATATTAAAAAAAGTTAAAAAGAAAATACAATTCTTGAGGAGCTTTTAATAGTGCTTGATCCCCCTTATCAGAGTTTGGTCTACCCCCTCCCACTCTCCGCGAGCTTCACTTGCCCTCGTGCCCCTGCTTCCACCCGAACTCGAACCCAAAACCTCCCCCCTTGCATGCTTGCACCTTTACCACTAAACTATTTTGTTTTTTCTCTATTTAATGATATATATATATATATAGTTAATTTATTCGTATATTAATATATATACATATTAATTTAAATATATTTAGATATATTAATACATATATATTTATTCATATATTAATATATATATTTATTCGTATATTAATATATATTTATATGTATATATATATAGTTTTATTCATTCATATAGTAATATAGATTGATATTAATATAAATATATTCAGTTATATAAATACATATATATTTATTCATTTATTAGTATATATATTTATTTGTAAAATAATATATATTTATATATATTTATATATATTTTTAGTTATAATTTTTTATCCGTATATTTATTGGTATGTTAATATATATTTATAAGATTAGTTTTAAATAAATTTAAAAAATATGTTTCTTATGTGTATTTATAAATAAATAAATAAATACATACATACATATATACAACACACACAGACACACACAAACACACACACACCCACACACAGGTATATATATTTATGAATAAATACATATATATGGGTATATGAAAAGCTATTGAATGTTAAAACGACCATAACTTCTAATCCAGAAGTCCCTTTCATCTCTAAAACTTGAAATATCAAAGAAAATGAAACAATATTCAATATGTTATCTGGTAAAGGCCTAGAGGACATCCAGATCAGAAGTTATACCTGTTTGAATGTTAATAAATTGGGGTATCCGAATTAAAAATCCACCTTTCGAAGACTTCTAAGACTTTTTGGGCCTCAAAAAATGTTCCAAAAGGGTCCCATTCATAATTTGTGAGTAGATCTTGTTGTAGGCTTTAGTTTGATATGCTCTAGAGCTCGAATGGAAACCCGGATGAAATGTTATGTCTGTTTGATGTTTGATTTACATTTTCAATTTATTTTAGATCATTCATTAATTTTTTTGATTTATGTGTCTTCAAATTATTATTAAAAGATTAATAATCGATGATAATTAGTAAATTATTAATTAATACTATTTTAAAAAAAATTAAATCCAATTTTACTAAATTTATTATATAGTAAATGTAATAGTCTATTTATACTTATCTAAAACATATTTAAAAAATATATATTAAATTTATATAAATATAAATATACATATAAACAAATATATTATTTTTCATTATTTTTTTGAAATATAAATTTTATTAGTGCTAGGGATAGAAGCTGGTAACCCCCCCCACATTTATCAGTGCTACTAAAAAAATCATTGAAAAAGGGATCCCCTTTATCAGCGCGAAAAAAGCACTAATAAAGGGTCACTTTTATCAACACTTTTTTAGCACTTTTAAAAGATCCCTTTATCATCGCATTTTTTAGCGCTGATAAAGGGTAGCGCTGTAGAAAACCAATTTTTTGGTAGTTTATATTTAACATTAATATGAACAAATGCATTAATAAAATGATAAAAAATATTGAAGGATGGAGGATCGAGGCTCCATCACTCCGGTTTTTTCCAGTGGACATGCTGCAACAGTAAACCCTCTATGTCTGAATCTGTATACCTATGATTCCCTTAGAGTGGTTGTCCATCAACAAAACCATTCAAGGTGCACTAATGTGAGAGATGGATGCAACTTGGCGACCTTTATGGGTTCCAATGTTGATTCTTTTGCAGCTATTAGCGACAAAAAAATGCAACATATTATATGAAAAAGAACAACAACCCATGTATATAATCCAACAGTGCTATTGCAGAATGGTTAGATCTATGTAAGTTCTCTATCATGGCTTGAATCAACCAATAAATAGGAATGAAACCGTATAAACCTGTAGATCTTTTTGAATAGTTTACAACCATTTAGAGGTTTGCCGATTCTAAATGCATTTTCTTTGGCTGTGGGTTTTTCCATATTCTATTTACTTATACAGACTTGAAAGGGAATTCTTGGAGCACTTGGTTGATAAATTTAAGGCCAATAACATTGATATTACATGATTGGTATTTGAATTTAAACCTATCTGATTTCAAGGAGACAAATTCCCATGTTTGGGTAAAAATACATGGCTTAAACTGGATCCTACGACATCTCAAAATTTTATTTGATATCAAATCTGCATTAGGAGCCCCCATAAGGATGGAAAGTGCCCAAAAAATAGTTTCTTTTGGCCATTTTTCTCATATTCTTATAAAGGTTTATTTGAGTATTCCATGGGTTGATAATATTGTGTTTTCTAATCCACAACATGATATTAATATTAGACTAGAATTTGAAAAAATGCCTCTATTTTTTGAAGAATATGCTATTTTTTGTCATACTTCCTCAGACTATATAAGAAAAATGATTTTTCTAGAATGTCATCTGAAAGGACATGACTTAGATCACTATAGAAGAAGATACAAGAGTGATACACTTCTTAATGAAGAAGAGGGGAGTGTAGATGTTGGAGTACTTCCACATCCAATCATAACTCCATCTTTGAGTTTTGTTAATAATGATTCAATCTAATTACATGATAAGTGTGGCCCCATTTTATATTTAACTAGGCTTGAAACATAAAATATATAAGGTACCCTGTCCAGGAATGTTTCTTTAAATCATGATAGAACATTGTGTATTATTGACTTATATAGTTGAGACAACCCTACAATCCCTTAGACTGATTTGGGATAAAGTTAACATAAGGACATTGTTTCATTCAGGTAAATTCTATCAAGAGGTTTGTAGGATGAATAGGTTGTTGAAGACTCAGGGGATAGTAAAATTTCCATGTAATGATTCACCCAAGAGGCAGCAGACCACAACATATGGCTAGAACAAAAGATGATATATGATAAGAACCGCAAGGGAAAGTATAAGCTAGATGCAGTCTATTTTCAAAATACTAGATATGTAGGAGCTCTCCCATCCATAGAAACCCATAATCAGAGGAGGGATTTGATTACACCTAGTACTGACAAAAAAATTTCAGTAAGGAAAGTGATTGACGATACTCCTACTTCCTTTATTTCTTGTAGTGTTCTCGAAGCCTCTGTCCCTCATAGAAAAGGATCAGCTCCAGTCCTTTTTTCAGCCTCCCCATATGATAATTTTAAAGGTGGATTGTATGAAAAATCTAATCTAACCTTGGATCAAGTGTAGGGATTGGAAAATAAAGGGAATGGAATATCGTCTCCTTCTCATCATTTTAGAGAAAAGGTTAACGAAAATGTATGCACTCATAATCCATCTGATTTACTGGCTTATGAAAATAGTGACGAATATTGTGGTGCACCTTCTATGAATTCAACAAAATAATATGGAGATATTGTACACTCTGATGATTGTGATGGCCCATGGGTGCTTGTAAAAATGTGGCGAAGGGTTCGCCACCCCCGTGGTTGGGGCGGAATATCCTCTTGTCATTGTATGAGAACTCGCTCTCGAGTTTGTTGAGATGCATTTGGATTTATTTTTTGTCAGTCAATTTGTATCCTCCTCATTTTTTTACATTTCCACTTTTTTACTTTTCCAATATTCTTAATTTAAGGGGTCTCATGCCTCATTCAAAAAATTAATAAAATATCAATTTTTAATAAAAAAGGAACATTTGGAGTTATACCAGTCACACTGTAGATCATATTGAGGTGGGGTCGATTCCAATAAATAAAAAATGAGTCATAGATCATTGTTTTAAAATATTAAAGCAATCTGAACGGGTTCTCTCAGTTTTTCTAATGTAACTTGTTCTTTTACTAAAATTAATATCAAATTTAATTGAAACATTTGGATTTATATTAGTGAAACCATGCATCGAATTGAGGTGTACTTAATTATTACACATAAAAAATGACTCATGGATAATTTTACTAAAGTATCAAAATAATTCGAATGATTTTTCTCACTTTTAAGAATGTTACTTGGGTTTTTTTCTAAAATTAATGTCAATTTTAAATAAAAAGAGACACTTTGAGTTATACCAGTCTCACTATGTGTTTAATTGAGGTGCAATAAATTCATACTTGTGACAAATGTCTTATGTATTGTTTTCATAAATTATCAAAACAATCTCAATGCATTTGTTTAGTTTGTAGTATGTCAGTTGTGTTTTATACTAAAATGCCATTTCAAACTGGAAACACGAATTTTGTGTCATACTAGTCATATCGTGCATTGGTTTGATATGATAAATATTTATACACATAAAAAAGAACACATGAATCATTATAGTAAATTATGAAGACAATTGGAGCGGGTTTTCTTGGTTTTCCGTGAGTGATGCGTTTTGAGCTTAAATGTCAATTTTAAATCGATAAGAGACACATTTTTTCTATACTGGTGACACCATGCATTGGATTGAGGTGAGGTTTATTAATACATGTCACAAATTACTCATGGATCATTTTCATAAAATATGAAAACAATCCTAATGTGTTTTCTCAATTTTTAGTATGTCACTTATGTTTTTTTTCTAAAATTAATGTCAATTTTATATAAAAAGAGACACATTGAGTCATGCCAGTCACTTTTTGAATTGAATTATAGTGCAGTTGAATCCTACATGTCACAAATCACATGGATTATTATCCTAACGTACCAAAACAATTCAAATGCATTTTCTCAGTTTTTTGTATGTCAGTTGTGTTTTTTACTAAATTGTCATTTGAAACTAGAAACATGCATTTTCAGTCATATTGGTCTCATTGTGCATTGATTTGATATGATACTACTTCATACACATCAAAAAGAACATATGAATATTTATCCTAAATTCTGAATAAAATTGGAGTGGGTTTTCCTGGTTTTTAAAGAGTGACACGTTTTGAGCTAAAATGTCTATTTTAAACTAATAACAAACACATTTATCCATACGGGTGACACTATGCATCAAATTGAGGTGCAGTTGATTCGTACATGTAACATAGGACCCATGTATCATTTTACTAAATTATAAAAACAATATGGATGTGTTTTCTTAGTTTTTAGTTTGTTAATTTTTTTTTCGAAAGTTAATGTTGATTATAAATAAAAAGAGACACCATGGGCCATACCAGTCATATTGAGCATTTAATTGATGTTCAATCAGTTACTACATGTCATATATTACTTATGGATCATTTTAATAATGTATCCATACAATCCGAATGTGTTTTCTCAGTTTTTAGTATGTTAGTTATGCTTTTTTTATACAAAAATGTCATTTCATACTCGAAAAACGCATTTTGAGTCATACTGGTCACATCATGTGTTGGATTGATAGGAAAATACATCATGCACGTCACAAAGAATATATGTACCATTATCATAAATTATTAAGTCAATTGGAAAAGGTTTTCTTGGTTTTTAGTGAGTGACACATTTTGAGAAAAAATGGTCAATTTTAAACTAATAATAGACACTTTTATCCATATCAGTGACATTGTGCATCAGATTGAGGTATCATTTATTATTAAATTCAAAAATGACTCATAGATCATTTTTCTAAAGTATGAAAACAATATGAATGCATATTCTCTTTTTTTAGTATGCTACTTCTGTTTTTTTTCTAAAAATAATGTCAAATTTAAATAAAAAGGGTCACTTTGAGTCATACCAATTGCATTGTGCTTTGAATTGAGGTTCGGTCGATTCATACATGTCACAAATGACTTATGGATCGTTTTCCTAAAGTATCAAAACAATCCTAATGTGTTTTCTTAGTTTTCAGTATGTGACTTGTTTTTTTTACTAAAAAAATATCAATTTTAAATAAAAAGAAACACTTTGAGTCAAATCGGTCACATCATGTGTTGTATTGAGGATGGGTTGATTCCAACACATTTAAAATGAGTTATGGATAATCTCCCTAATGTATCAAAATAACTGAATGCATTTTCTCATTTTTGAATAGGTCATTTACTCTGATACCAACTATAATGACCTAATAATTTCATACATTGATATCACATATGAGTAGATTAATATTACTTATAAAAAATAAATAAATTAAACATAAATATGAAACAATGCATTAATTATATGGATAAAATTTTTCTGTACAAAAAACAAAATTAGCTCTAGGATTTAGCAGACAAAACACTGTTTCTCTTCCTGAAAAGGCATGACACATGGACTAAAATCTTATAAAATAAATGAAACCTACAATAAATAATTAAAATCAATTCGACATTTAATAATATTGTTTTGTTAAAATAGAGATATTATATCATAAAATTACCTTTACATCTTTCCAAAGTGGTTATTTGGTCTAGATATTAGATAATAAAAAAACTAATTATTCATTGGGAACTTCACTACTATTGGTTAACTACCACTTATCATAGAATCTGATGTGAACTTCCTATCTTGCATCCCCATTATTTCTCATCCAACACCATCTCTATAATATCATCATTCAGAATTCAATTCACTGTATCTTCTTTCACCCATTTACCTAGTAAATGGGTACAGGAAGAGAGGGAAAAGTGAAGGCTAAATGATGATATCATAGAGATCATGTCAGATGAGATCATCACATGGATTCCATATCGGATGTTCAGATCAGATGAAATACTAAGTGGTAGTTAATCAATATTTGTAAAGAACCCTTAGTTTTTTTTACTAAATTTGTGAGTTATTCACAACCAATATTCTCCCAACACACTACATCAGTATAAAATACAGCATAAATGACAAAAATACATAAGATAAATGATAAATTCCAAAATATTTTAGGTCTACTGCTTTTGGGAACTGGGAAACATAAAGAACTAGTTCATAGGAGTCTCTAATAAAGTCATGATTTACTATAATAATAAATCATTTCTAAAACCATTCTTAATAACCAAAGGATATAAAACATAACAAAGGGTGATAATATATGCTCAAAAAGTTTAAACATGGGAGATATCAATGATCATATAAGGATTATATAAGTAGTAGGAATTCAACTACATCCTATTTGTTTACAATCTTCCATCAGGTGTGCTGCCCATTCATTTCTAAACACATCTATATCATCTGGTGAATATGATATTTTGTGACAGTCATGGTATTACTGAAAAAATATAAATATACAAAGGATAAATAAATATTTTAAATGAATTAGTAATTATTTTTGAAAATAGCTCCTTAGGTATTCTAGTTTATTGATTAAATACAATATATTTTGTAAATTTAAAAACATAATAACCATAGTCCTTTCTGTTTCTTTGTTTTAGACACTAAAGAAACATCAAGAAAAATAAGTAATTTGTTTTTATATGTGTTTTGATAGTGAAATATTATTATATATTCCAATATACTTTTATAGTTGTAGATCTCATGGGAATTCTTATCCATAGGACCTGGATTCATTCCATTATGTAGAAAATATTGATGCACTGCCCTATCATAATAGAATCCTCATTAAAATATAATATAAATTATAAAATTAGATGTTTAGTTCTAAAATGTTTGATCTAGTGTATTAAAAATAGATAAATGCCATCATGCGTGGTTGGTTTGTTGGATATTCATGCATTGAATCCAAAAAATAAATCTTTGAAGTATCCAAAAAGACCAAAATTAGTATCTAATATTGCCTAAAAAATAAGTAATAAATGAAATGAAAATATATTTGATATTATTAAATTTTTTATTTTTACCCCTAAATCGTTAGTATTAAAAATATTATGTCATCCATAATTTTGTTTTCAAATTATTTTACTAGGGATGAGATTATTTAACCCTCTTTATCGAAATTTAATTTGTCTTTTGAAGAGGTTATGTGATGAGCAACGAGTCCAAATTTTTGTTCATGGGGACATAACTTGAATTATTTTCATATATATGTCTGTGAAAAATATGAAATGTATTTAGTCATAATTATCATAGTATATTAGCTTCTTTAAAATAAAATCATGAAAATATACCTCATTTATACATTTACAACTAAGGCGCCAAACCATTCATACTTGAAAAATTCATTTACATTTTCAGCACTAATGAATTATAATTTTCCCTATTCAAATATATTTTTTCAAAATAAATTGTGTGAGTATTTCCATCTATCAACTTTTTATCCATGTGATCCTATAATGATATTTAATGTGGATATAGAATGGGTGGGGTGAAGGTCATCTCAATAGATCCTTTAAATCGATTGGTTGATCCTTGAGATAGTTTTGAGGCGCTCTTCTATTTCACCACCTTCTCTTTGTCATTTTGTAATAACATTCATTGGTCTATAGATTTTTTCATTAAATATTAAAGGTTCTACTTGAAAAATAAACTATAAATTAATACATCCTTGTTGATATGTTTTTTACTAGAATTGGAGGCCATGCAATGAATTTTATAGCAGCTTGTTCAACCGTATGAATTCCATCATCGTCATTTGGAATAGGTATCTTGGTGCTCGAATCATGCGCTAAGTTAATCAACACTCTGACATGATCTGTTGGAAGAGTTTTGTTGTGTAGCATTTCATTTTTCATATTAAACATCATAGCCCTCGCTACAAGGAAATATGTGGGAGTTGATAGAAATAAATCATAGTCATTTTTACCAAAAACAACATTCGTACATGAAATTTATCAGTGTTTATGTGATTTAAATTTCAGATAAACAATTATTATAACATTTATTACCTCATCTAATTTATGTTTTTAGGGGAATGACTCACCTCAGAACTGGTGGGGGTGGGGCGGGATCTTCACGCACAAGTTGTTCTCGAGTTGTTTCCTCTCTTTGCCTCCCCAATCAAACTTTCTATAATCTATCTCTAGTATTGAAATTATAATTGAAAAATAGATAAGGTTTATTTCATCTTTTTCATTTCCTTAGTTTGATCCATCTCTTGTTTTTCTTTAAGAAAATAAGTTTAGGGTGTCACCCCAAAACCCGCACCTCTGACACAACCATACTATTTTGGATGCTTCAAGGCTGCTGAAAGTATGTTTTCATCTGGTGTGGGTTTTATTGATTCCTATGACTATGTCAGATAGAAAATATGTGAAAATAATTAATCATTATTATGTAATAGCAATTTACATGATTTTTTTATTATGTCATAATTACACATGTTTCCCACACTTTTCTGTGTTTTCATCTATCAGTATCCCCTTTTTATTTACATGATACTTCTTCCATAGCACACGTCGTGGGATGGAAGTGTCTTTTTATTTCAATTCATCAAAATTCATATAAACAAAGGAACATGGTTATGGTGTAGTTTTATGTCACATAAATTTATTATGGTAGATTTAAAATACGTACCAATTTTTTCTCAAGTGAAGAATACCCCATCCTTGCTTTACGGTAGGGGTACACTAGTTTTGTTGCCCATTACTTATTTTAAGCACTCAGTTACAATTTCATAAATAAAAACTGATCAATAAAATGGTGAATACAAGAAAAATCAAACAACGTAATACCAGACACAATGTACCTGAAAATTATGCTATGCACGATGGTTGGAAAACACACCCCACACTCTTTTGGATATCAAGTGTGCACAAAGAGGAGGTGGGTGCAGCTTGATTTTCCCTTCAGCATCTTTAACATGATATTTTGTTAAAATTGTGCGGAATCCTCTATGAATCCTTCCTAAAACTCTTAAAACATATTCCTTTTGTGAGGAATCTACTATGAATGCACTCTGCAATGGATGATGTAGAGTAAGTCAACGTTTTATTATTTTATTTTATTTTATTTTTATAAATTAAAGATATGATATCAAAATTTTACTGTAATCTCTTTCCACATTAGTGTATTATGCTCAGTGACAACATGGTGCCATAACTGTACATCAATCAACACGCATTTCAAAGTGATGATTCCAATGTAGCTTCTAAAGATGGATTTGTTGGGGTTAACATGTTGGCCTCAATTATTCTATCCCACCTCTAATTTGATGCAGTTTGATTTTTCCTTAAGGATTTTGGATAACACTATCAAACTATGATGCTATTGTTTTTTTTTGCACCACCAGGGTTTCATTTACTACAATTTACTCTATTCCAGCAACATAATTTTGTTCCTCTGGAGTGCTAGCACCGACACTGGGACCAGAAAAAATAGGTTGAGAAACCTATTGTACCTCATCACTAGGACCAGTAGAAACAGGTTGAGAAACCTATTGTTCCTCTACACTGGGACCAGCATCAGCAGGTTGAGAGACCTATTGTGCCTCAGGATTGGGTGCATCAGTAGGAGCAGAAATAATTTTATGAAAATGTTTTTTATCATTTAATATATGTTATATAATAGCAGTCAATAAAAGAAAAAAACATTAGGTAACATAATGTATATTAAAATAAAAAATAACTTGGTTATTAAACTCACTTAATTTTTTTAAAGGCTGAAGAGATTTTACCCCTTTATCAACTTTATAAATCTATTAATTGTAGTCTCCTCTAACATGAAAAACATTGTCAACATTGGGACCAATGAAAAATTATTGTGATGTCCCAATGAAATTGGCATCCTCTATTGAATTTTCATCTGACCCGTGAGTTTTTTTGGTTGATAATAGAATAATTGACTAGTTTCGGTTTGTGGTATCTAGAACATTAAATACTTGTACTACATATGATTCCATTATAAATGGTTACTCATTATTTCCTTACTTACTAAAATCTACATTCACGAATACCAATTCATATATTTTAATAGTACTCCTATTATCAACCCACTTTCATTGAAAAATTGATACTTGGAATATCGTATAATCTAACTCCCATATTTTTTTATGATGCCAAAGTATGAAATATTCACATGAATTATATTTTTTTCCTTATCACTAAAAACATCCCCCACTTCATCCACAAGTGTAACCCCGCTATTCTACGTGGTACGGTCTTCATCATGTTCATTAGTATGTGATGTATAACAATTAAATACATAAGCAATGTAAGATAATACATACACACTTGGTCCTCCAACTCGTCATCAATTTCATTCTGAAATTGAGTCCATATTTTTGTCTTACTTCATAAAAATATGTTCCTAAAACCATCCTATAAACTTCCAATTATGTTTATCTGATGTCCATTTTTGCACCCTAGATGGATTCAAATGGCTAATAATATCTTTTTGGGTTTGAATTTGTGGGTCAATGTCGAAACAATTATGAAAAATGTAAAGGTGGGATTACTCCCGATCTGTAATATTGATTATGAAAACCTCTCTTCCATAAATTACTTTACCCTCAAGCCGACCAGTGTGATGAAATTTCGGTTGGCCAATTCTTTCCACACCAGACAGGTATTCAGAACAAAATTCAATGTATTCCTCAAAAATAAATCTCTCCATAATACAACCATCTGGATGAATTCTATTTTTGACATACCCATTCAAAATCTTCATATACTATTCAATGGGGTACATCCATCTATAATGTACATGACCATATAGTCGAATCTCTCTCACCAGGTGATCCATCCAATGAACCATCATATCAAAGAATGTTGGCGGGAAGAACATTTCCAATTCCCATAATTTGATGGAAATTTATCTTTCCATATTTGGAAATTTTTTCAGGTATATAACTTTGTTGTATTTATATTTGAATAAGAATCAAAGATTAATCAATGTATGGTGGATATTCATGGGGAAAATTCAATGTAATAATATAGGAATTAGTTCTTGCATTAAAACATGGAAGTCATGTGATTTCATACCCTTAAACATTAAATATTTCATTGAAATGATGTTCTTGATATTTTATGAATACCCATATAGAACATTTACATCATTAAAGAAGTTTCTAAAATGATATCTCTCCTACCTGGAAAGAGTGTAAGCAGAAAGAGGAAGAAATGTTCATTTTTCACCCTTCACTGGTGCTAACTCTTCTCGTATTCTCATATCAACCATGTCAAACCTAGACTTAATTCCATCCTTTGTTTTTTGGGTGCATTTAGTAATGTTCCAATGAAACTATCACAACCATTTTTTTGACATGCATAACATCATGAAAATTTATGACATACAGAAAATTCCAGTATTGTAATTAAAAAAACTGATCTCTTTTTACAACCGGTTTTCACAAGGTTTTTAAAAAATGGTTTACCAAAAGTAGTGTCCACATATTTTACTTTCTCAAATAATAGATCACCTATTGGTGGAGATGGTGTTGTACATTCTTCTGAACTCTCATTGAATGATGTCTTCCAAGATTAGTATTTATGTCATTGGGGTAGAAATCTATGATGTCCTAGAAACATAGTTTTCGATGAATGTTTCAACATAATTAACTATGTACCTTGTTCAAAAATAGGACAACCTTGAGTTTCTTTAATGATATATCCTATAAATTTCCATAAACATGAAATTAATTTATCTTCCCATACAACTTGTCTCTGAAATTGATATCTTTATCTTTGTAATCATTATACAACGTAACACATGAGTCACACAGTAATTTGAAATCCTTGATCAATAGATCCAAATAATCATCAATATCATTACCCGGTTGTTTTGGTCATGATATAAGCATAAATAACATGATGTATTTTCATTTCATTCATAACCATGGTGGTAAGTTGTAATTTACCAACATAACCATCCATGTACTACGAGTGATTCTTTGAAAACAAAAAGGATTCACTATATTTATAGATAATGAAAGACGAAGGTTTTTTGACACGATTCTAAATTCTGAAAACTTATGATCAATTATCTTCCACTGAGGATAGTTTGTCGGGTGATGTAGTTTACCATATTTAATTCTTGTATATGCATACCATGTCAGTTTTCCTATAGTCTCCACACTTTGATATACATGCCTAAACCATAGAATGATTTTAAATTACCATAAAACTTTCATAGTACTGGATTCATCTATCATGTATTGAGAAGAACCACACAATGGTCATTATTTAATTGATCTGTGGTCCTTGTTAAATAGTATACATTCATTCAGGAAGGTGTGAATTTTTTCATAGATCATACCCATCGAGTATAGGATTCGTTTGGCAACGTATTTTTGGCTCAGGAGATCATTATCTTCTCGAAGCATGTCATTAAGAAGAGCAAGTAGTTCTGTAAAACTGGCGTCCTGCCACCCATTCGCTACATTCAAATTATACAGATTCTGTACAACTAACATTATTGTATATTTAGTGAAACTAGTATACAATGGTTTCTTTTCACAAATATTTAACTTCTCAAACAATTTTGGGAAATCACAAATTCTATATTCAATTTTCATTGTCATTTACTCAATACGATCTACATCACCATTTACATCTGTAATCACATCCTCTATACGGTCATATTCATTGTTCATCCTTGTAATCATAACAGATGGTCCATAAAACGTAGTGCTATCTCAGTCACTACCTACATCCATTTTCCCCCATTTTTATTTCTACATGTATAACTTCGATCTATTCCATGATAGATCAAGTGTTCTTCAAACTCCACTGGACTAATTAGTCTGGAATAACAACAGTGTAAACCCAGAAAAAGGATTTGATAAGGTTCATATGTGTGATTTTTTGCAAACTTAATAAACTATTTCACACCATGTTCATAATCTTTTGTCAAATGATTGTAATTCATCCATTATTTATTCATATTCATCATATTTGATTCATTAATATTATTATTTAACAAAATAATTACACAAAAGATGTTCAACTAGGGTTATCATCAAACTGTAATCAATGAAACTAGCTATAGTAAACAATACCATTACCGCTCCATGCATTAATCCGGACCAAAGTCGATCAAACCCATCTTCCCAACCACCTGATCAATGGAACTAGATTTGAGAATTCCTTTCACAATAAATCTTTAGTATCCCACATGTGATTTATTTACATTTTTAGAAACCATTTTTTTTTGTGTTTTTATAGAAACATAATGTCTCATGTCAAGAACTATGGTACTAAAATAATAAATGGTATGATTTTCCATAGAGTTATTATGGGTTTAAGATTCATTACATTTGTTGTTATGGTTATTGGACTAGGGTTTCCATAAAGTGTCCCATAGAGTACTATATTGAAGTGGTTTTCTAAGATTCAGTGGAATTTAACTCGTATCAAAGTGGTGGTTCCATTGAAACAGGTAAGGATTTGATTGATATTCAATGGTGGAGGAACTAAAACATTGAAAAAAATGTAATACTAATCATGAAAACAACCACAACACCATACAAACACACAATCTTTCTCATAATCGCAACACCATACAAACCAAACAGACACAATTTTAGATTTTATAAAGCATCCCTTATTCAATTATACTTATTAATTTAGGGGTTATCAGAGTTGTTTTATCTTCTTGGGGAATTATTTCATTATCCATTTATATGTAAATTACCAATTCTATATTCAAATGTTCAACAGGAACCAAGCAACATGCAATTAATTTAGGGTGCAAACAACAAACACAAACGACCATAATTTTTAGCTAGGCATTTATCCCATACAATTCACAACATAACCATTAATATAAAATAGTAATAACATATGGCCAAGAGTAAACCAATGAGTAAGAGGAGAAAATTCACCATGAAGGTTTCATTCAGTGCATGACAATGGCGCATTCACAGTGGAGGTGTGGCACATGTAAAAGCAGATTTCCAACTAAAAAGAAAACATAAAATGAGTACTCATATGTTATACCAACCCAAAATAGGTCCAATGAGATTTAGTAATTAGACATGTACGGTTAAAAAATTTATTTGTAAATAGAGGGATTTTATTTTCTATTTTTGATATCTTCTTCCTATTTATTTATTTTTTGCGTATCTACTATTTTCCTAGATGTTCAACTTATTAATGGGATATTTATAGTTTTTAGGAGAAAGATAATTTTTAATTTAATCTAATTTAGGGGTATAATATTCCACATTATTTTTATATTTTTCCAAGGGGATAATTACTATCACATAGGAATCATGAACGCCTCTTAGGTAAGTGGAAATTCAGGCAGTTATTGGTTATGATACCAGCCTGGGTCGTATCATTAAATTTTGGATTGGAACTTACCCATGTACATTTAAATATATGAAATATATTATAAACCACATTGGATCTTAATAGGATTTGTTTCATTCATCATATAGTTACAAGTCATGTGTAATGTGTAAAAAATAATCATGGGGGGCTGAATAATGTGGAGAATGTTGATGGAAATGATGATGTGGAAGTGTGTTTAAATATTCATTATATATTTTCATTAGAATTAGGTTGGTTTAAGTAATTATATTTAGGTCAATTTTGTTATTCCATCATGGGGTTCAATAAGAAAAGGTGCATTAAGCATCCAAGTATGTGTATCATAGACTAAAACTAGAGGATATAAATGTAAAACACACAAAGCATATGAAAGTTCCAAATGGGCCCTTGAGTTTTAAACACACACACATCCAAACATTTCACAATTTCTAAAATGGCCCTTATTTTTTACAAACACAAACCAAATCATTTCCATAAAAAATCAATAAAAACTCTAAAACTATAAAACCATTATAAAACAAACCAAACAACTTATCAACAATTGTACAAAAAACCAAACAAATTTATAAACAATTATATAAACAACTCAACCAGTTTATAAACAACTTAATAACAAGATAACAAGTTTATGAACAATTTTTTTAGTCCAAACAAATCATAAATAATTTTATAAGAAACCCAAGTCAATGTGAATGTTACTTTGAAGTAAAATTTAATTCACAAGAGAATCCATTGAAACCTATAATTCTATTATGACCACTGAATATGGCACTATCTACCACTAATTTGTAATAATACTTCACACAACTAATATTTCTCATCCTTCATTCCCTCTCACTACAGTTCAATCATCACACACATGCATCATATTCATTCTTCTAGTCATATGATACCTTATATTCCAATAATCCTACTTCTAGAGCTTGAAAATGGATACACATCCCATAACCCTGAACCCCCCATGTGAAACTCCCACACCCATCAAAAAAACCCTATACTTCCAAAAAAAAAATTCTAAAGAATTTCCCACACACCTTATGATCCTTTGTCCATATTGATTCATCAATTATGAAAAATTCTGAAAAACATGACACCAACTCCCACTCAATGGTATCACAAGACATTACTAATGAACTAAGATACCTTTCACTTCTATGTGTCTTGATATGTGATAATTTAAAATAGGAAATAGTTATAATGAAATGGGGTAAGAATAAACCCATTATTATTTTCCTAGTGACTTCCAAAATCAATCCACTTGGAAGAAAAATTTAGAAAGTTTTATATAAAACCATTTTAAATCATTTAAACTACTTATCCCAAAATCAAAAATAATCTCTAATTAAAACCTTAGAATTAAAAAAAAATTCCATTATTAGTAATATCCACATTTATGTCTTTACCCACTCACCATGCATTCTCAGTTGAAACTTCCATACTCATGCGAGATCCCTCATTAATCCACAAAGTCATCACACGTTAAAAAATATCCAAGTTCCCCAATGGCGTACTACCCTTATTTATGGTCATGTCCAACACATGAACTCGTGATAACCACATTTAACAAATAACATTCCAAATAAAACAAAACAAATCCTCATTTAAATCATTTCATAAAATAAATTACATGGGTCAAAAGAAAACCAAAATTTTAAAACAATAACATAAAAATTATAATAAGAATGTTTTACAAATGCCAACCAATTTTTCCCAAACCATATAATAAGGTATTTCCTTCAAGAATAATATATGTTTTTTACAAAACCTTCAAAGAAAATATTTAATTAAAACAAATTCTTTATGTTAAAAGATAATTAGATATTAGACAGAAGAAACATACCAAAAAACTGTTTTCAAAAATGAAGAGTGACATAAGATAACTTCAATATCTTATCACAAACCATGTTATCCTAACTAGATCCAAAAAAATTATGTCATGATCAATGAAAAAAAAACAAATAACTATCCCCAATAGATATGGACTATTATTATAAGATAGGGAAGAACTATGAATCTATGAATAATGAATAATAATGATAACTTAGTTGTGAGTCCAGGCGGAGGAGGAGGCATCAGAGGTGGAAGAGGAGGAGGTGGAGGAGGAGGAAGTGGTGGCGGCAGAGGAGGATGAGTCGGCGGTGACCGTAGAGGAGTCAGAGGAGGTAGTTGCGGTGGTGGCAGAGGATGACGAGTCTATGGGCCCGGAGGAGGAGGAGGATGCATTGGTGGTAGAGGAGTAAGAGGAGGAGGGGTTGTGGTATTGGAGGAGGAGGAGGAGGAGGAGAGGTTGCGGTGGAGAAGGAAATGATGACTTAGGGGTCCGCCTTTGTGAAGGCTTGAAAGGGTGTGAGGGGGGAGGAGCCTATTAGGGTACTTTTTATAACCTTTTGGAACATTTATCAGTGATAGTTAAAAGCGTTGATAAAACATACCTTTATCAGTGCTTTGTTAGCACTGATAAAAGACCTATTTATCAGTGCTAAAATTACAGCGCTGATAAATATGTCTTTTATGAGTGGTTTATTAGCACTGATAAAGGGAATCGTTATCATAACAATTTCACAACCAGTTAAATAATTATTTCACTAAATATAAATTTATTTGTGTTTATTTATAAATATTTGTATATATTTATAAATATATCAATTTAATTATATATTTATAACTTTATAAGTAGTACAATAAATATATTTATAATAAATTTATAATTATTTACACACACACACATATATATATATTTATAGTAATAGTTATAACTTTAAATAGTATATATTTATAAATATTTTTATATAATTGTTAATATATATATATATATTAATAAAATTATAATATTATTTATATATATTTATAATTATTTATATATATTGTTATAATTATAATTACAAATGTATTCAAACAGTATTTACATATATAATTAAATATATAATAAAATATATTTAATATTTAAACATATTTAATGTAATTTTATAAGTACATTTTTTAGAACATTTATCTTTCATATGGGTGACATTATGAATTAAATAATATACCACATAAATGGACCACATGACGTAATGTATAAATGAATATTAATGCATGATACATAACATAAAAATATATATGACCAATATATTCATCGAAAAAATTCATTGGAAAACACATATATATTCAATAATTTTTATTATTAATATATATTAAACAGTATTATATATTTATAATTTAAAAAAATATTAAATATATTAAATATAAAAAATACAAAAAATATAATGAATTAATCTAGTAAATATCTAATAAATATAATAAATATAATAAATATAATAAATATAATAAATATATTTATTATTTAATGTAATTTATTATAATATTATAATTATTTAATTATATATATATAATTACAATATTAGAAATACTCTTTTTCAATTAAAAATTATAAATATATTTTGTAATTATTAAAAAACATATATTAAATATAAATATTTTTTTTCATTTTAATGTATACAAATAAAAATAATTAATTTAATTATAGTATTTTTATATAAATTCATTATATTTTTTATTAAAAACATTTATCAGTGCTATTATTAGTTCCAATAAATTTTCCCTTTATCAGTGCTAAAAAATCATTAATAAAGGTCCAACCCTTTATCAATTCTTTCCGCTTAGCACTGATAAAAGGTAGTACTTCCCTTGCCCTGTTTTGTGGTAGTGATGAAAAATAGGGAAATAATGATCACTCTGTCATTGTTTATTTAATTTCACATGTTTTTTTGCGAATAAATTCACACATTGAGTAAAAGTTATCAACATGATATTAAGAATAAATAAAATAATAGTATATGAAAAACATTTATTAATAAATTAAAGTGAATTATAATAACTTACATTTGAAAAAACAAATGCATGAATATAAAATAGAACCATAAATTTACAATTTAAATAAACCAATGCATTCCCATGATCATTAACCACCACCACCATGAATAAGAATATCAAGAAGATTTTTTAAATCCCTAAATATTACATGTATTCACACTTTATTATGGAATTCTCAGGGAGGTAGAATGTTTTTTGAATGTGGACTTTTCAACCCTTGTCCTCAAATGAGATCCAACTTGCATTCCTCTAGCAGATGTGTCCAAAAGATATTCTAGATTGAAACATTTGGGTGGTTAATAGAATAATAAATTGAGAATTAGGATTTCTTCTAACATTATGTAAAATTTTATCCAAATTGAATTTTTTTAGATATTTGATCAAAATGGTGGGATGTCATTATAGGCAACAAAATCTGGACGATACTTTCATCTTCATCTTGGGATGCCTGGAACTCCCTTTAGAGGTCATAATTTGATATATAAACTATTGTATGAAAATTTTCTCTATATTTACTCTATATCCAGTTTAAATTTGAGATTAAAGGGTATTATTTCATTTCCAACACATGCATTTTAGTGGGGTGATGCCCAATTAATTTCATATAGAATGTTATTGGTACAAATATCAGTTTGGACATCATGCCAATTGAATCTTAAATATCTTCTTGAGGATAGAATTTTCGTCACATAATAGAAGACCTAAAAATGAATTATGAAAATTAAATCAATACTATTGGGTATTTTAGGTGGTGTTCAAAAATATACCTTATAAAAGAGAATTTTAAGAAAAAATTACAAAAAAATTAAAGAAAATAAGTTCAAATTGTAAAATTCATTGGTAAAAGTGTTTTCGAACTTTTAATCACATGAATATTATAATATAAATATTTAATATTAGCCTCTATTAGTGGTTAATCACACCCCAAGCATGATTTTTTCATGTCCCATGAAAAATGTACCTCAAAAATATGAAAATTGAATTCCATTTTCCAAGAAAATTTTTATATACAGTGATTACCATTTAAACTTCATTTAAATCAATAATCAAATCAATAAAAATTATTTAAAAATAGATTTGTCCAAAATCATAACCCAACCAAGAGACCATTCCTTTTTTCAAATGAATCTTCAAATTTCATCATGTTTCAATTAAACATAATGATGCGATGACAATAAAAATAGACATGGGGGTTCATTTCTATTTAAGGTGAAAATGGAAGTGCTAGGTGGAATATAATTTTAATATTAAGATGAGTACTAATTTTTTTTTACTTTTTTTATTAATTTTATTCATGTTAATTGAAATTGAAATCAATTGAGTTGACTCTTGTGCAAGGCTATTCCAATGACTCTCAGGCTTAAAGAACTTAGGGAACCAAGTGATGCTCACATTATTATGAATCATCTTGAGTTAACTAAATAAATAATAAAATAATAAAACTAAAAATATAGATAGAATACCAAAATATATGCTAGAAATATCTGAAGTAGCGATCCCCAAGTATTGAATTCCAGGAATTAGGTCAATCCATTTCCTACGTGAAAATGTATTGGTTTTTATTTATAATTTTTTTTATTTTTTTGAATAATAATTTTAAAATTAAAAAGGTTAGCATACCTATTATATTTATTAAGGGTCCCCAAGAACTCAAACTAATACCCCATAATGTAAAGGATATAAAAAGTGATATTTTGATTAAATATGATGAAAATGTTCACAGTGAAAAACAAAATCAGAAAAACACAATTTTGAAAATTTATACTTGTGAACATAAACTTGCATTAGAATAAAAATAATGTAATTTTTTGATATTATATTTTAATTTTTTTCGAAATATATTATCACATAGGTTGTTAAAGAAATTTTAAATTCTATTGACACAAATAATTTTCATTCATTTTTTTGTTTACTTTTCATGGAATCAAAACAACTTTTTATTGATTTCACCCCAAACATAGAATAATATTATCTACAATTTTTAATGAAAATAAAATTTAGAATGGGGTAGTGGTATAATATAAGAGTTTCAAAATAAAATTTGAAAATCAGAATCATGGAATGAAGCAACATGGTGGTTGAAGTTTATGTTTGTGATTCTCCCATTAAATCCCTAGATATTCATTATAATCAATAAATCCTAATCAATAATTCCAGTTTCTTTTTGATCACCTAGAAGAAATGGAATTTGACTAAACGTAAATCAATCTCAGTACCCCCTAAATCTTATACAACAACCACATTATAACACAATGAAAACCCCCTGTGGTTCCCATAACTAAAACAAAACAAATAAAAAATGAAAAATAAAATAATTTCTCTGTTTGTTTTGGAACACCAACCATGGAGTCATGATATGGGTAGAGGATATGTTTCATCCCAAAAATCCCTCTGTTTGATTTGTTTAGCTCAATATTGACCCTAAATTGATCAAAATTTATCTAGTTCATATGTTCTATTAGTTAACTCCTCCTCTATTTCTAGATTAATGAATTATTTAATGAATAGTTTTAACCTATTACCATTATGTTTGAAGACATGAAAACCAACAGGATCCTAAATCTTTATTTCCTCATGGGGGTACACATGATACCCTATGTAAGGACTTGACCATCTAGACCATAACATTCTTGGGTGAAGGTGGATTTTTTAATTCTACATGAGAATATATTTTCCTGCTTTAATATTTTTAAATTTAATATTCCTAGATTGGTAGGCATGAACTCTAGCATTATTAATCCATGAATTTTCATAAGACACCATCCAAAGTTCCTCATGTTCATTAAGGCCTGATTTATCTTCTTTTTTTCAAAGACATTTCCAAGTTCATTTTTGGATTTCCCAAAAGGTCATATTTGTGATTTCGACAAGAAAATGGAAATATTTTTGATAAACCAACCTATATGGTGACATAAATAATACAGTTTGAATTGTATCACAATATTCCCAAAGGGCATACAAGTGTTTCTCAAAATATTGTTATCTAGAGTGATTAACAGGTTTTTAAAATTTTTCTTAATTTCTTAATTTTTCAACTCATATTGAACATTTTTTTGAAGATTTTAGGAAATGGAAAATTTTTATATTTCACATAAAAATACATGAGTGGTGAGAAGGGACATTTATAGAAATTGGTTCCATGTTAACTGATGATAGCCCTATAAATTCGAAATCTAGAAAAGATGTGTTATTTCAAGAATCAGATCACAACCTGATGGTCATTAGAAATGATATAAATGGACTCCAGATAGATTGAGACATAATCAATATATAATAAGATTTATAGATACTCCTAGACATTGGGATGGGTCCCATGAAATCAGTTCCCCAAAAATCTAAGACATCAATGACTGGAATATTATTAAGGTTAATTTTATTCATTTTGGTTATGGATCCTAATTTTTGACATTGATGAAAACTTTGGAAGAGTATGTAGGAATCCCTAGTGAGGTTAGGAAAAAAATAAAACACTTTTTCAGAACATTTTAGTACTTTTTTGTAGAAAAGTGGCATCCAATGCCTCATAATGATTTCATTTAAGAGATGAATCTCACTCAGACTCATGAAAACATCTCTTAACGACTTTATAATGATATAAAATGAATAAGTATGGATCATCAAACACATAGTTTTTGACATAAAAAATAAATTTCATCTTTTCTTAGGTCTTGATGAATTTTGGAATGACACCCGTATGAAGTGATTTTCTATATTAGCATGCCATAATAAATCACTCATATATTTGAGGTGATCCTCAGAAAATAATTAGACATTGAAAGGTAATGTGAATTATATTGTAAATACAACCTAGATAGTATATTAGCTACTACATTTTCAACACCCTTATTATCTTTAATGTTTATATAAAACTCTTGAAGAATAATGAACCACCTAATCACTCTAGCATTGGTATTATGATTTTGGAAAATTCATTTCAGAGCTGAATGATTTGTTAAGATAATGATTGGGGATATTTAGAGTTAGGATTTTAATTCTTCTAAGTAAAATAACAAAATTAAAAATTCGTTTTCAATAGTGGAATAATTTATTTGTGCATTATATAAAGACTAAATTTTATAAGAGATGACACATAAAGTATTACCCAAATGTTTTCCGAGGATAACTCCTAAAATGATGTCACTTGAATCAATAATGAATTCAAATGGAAATTTCAAATTTTGATCTTGATTGATAGGTAGAAGTATAAGATATGAATTGTGTGTCATGAATGATTCCTCAAATATTTATGTCCATAAAAGTAGAGAATATTTTACCTGTAGAGCACAATGTGGTCAGGAATTGGAATTGAAAATCATAATGAACCTACTATAGAAACTATTATGTACAAAGAAGGAACCCAGTTACGTTAATATTTTTGAAAAGGAAGGTGAAAAATTATATAAAACAAAGACTTAACAATATCAATCCAACTACCAGATACCGCATTTCCCAGAACTAGTCCTTATATTACTATGAATGGAAATTTTACCCAATTCAGGATGAGGTTCCTATCCCCACATCTAGAAAAAACCATTTCAAAACTTTCAATAAATCCTTAAAATGTGTCACCAATGATGGATAAGTCTTCTATAAAGACATATAAACAATCCCCTCACCATGTCAGAGAAGATTACCATCATGCACCGCTGGAAGGTTCCATGGGCATTACATAATGAAAAGGGAGTGAACTTGAAGGAAAATTTTCCAAATGGAAAAGTGAAGGTTGTTTTTACTTATTCATAGAAGGATATATTACATTAATTATACCCTTAGATCCATCTAATAAGAATATGAGCTCATGACCTACCACTAATTTAAGGAATTAATCAATGAAGGGAAAGGGGAAATGTTCTTTCTTAGTGTATGAGTTTAACCTCCTATAGTCAATGAAGACCATCAATCAACTACTAAGACATGTGGGGAGAATTTCACTCTTCTTATTGGTAATCATGGTAATTATATACTTCTTATGAATCACTTTGATTGGTTTTACACACTAACTCTTAGAAATAGGGTATATGATAGTAGATTTCAAAAAAATTTACATTTTCACTTACTAAATCCATGAGATTGGGATCGAGTATCTATTGAGATTGGTGAAATTTTTTGGAGTCTATTTCTAGAACAATCTTGTGGGTTATAATCAGTGATCTAATCCTAGTAATATCATACAGGGTCTATCCAACTACTTTCTTAGCCATGCTCAAGACATCCAAATGCATTCTCTCTTGATGGGATTCAATAGAAGAATAGATAATAACATGAAGTGTTTGATTGTCCCATAAGAATGTGTAGTTAATTAATTATGGTTGGACATTTAATTCAATAATAGGTTGGTAAAAAATTCAAAATAAGGTTGGTACATTGCATTGAACCAAGTTTTTTTCAAAATTTCTAGACAAAATTGGTTTCTTTTGAAAATATTTTTTGGATAAAAAATTGGATATATCAGTTTTGTAAATAGGTATGGACTCTATTTTTTTATTTATCTAATGATTTAATTGAATAGTTATCTTATAAAATCATCAAAGCAGTTTTCTGAATGAGATTCAAACTATAGATACAAATTTACCCCATGTGACCAAAGGAAATCAATCTCATCTTGACTTAAAAATCTATAAAAATTACATAATGGTCATCTGGTTCCCTATCAATACTACCTATCAAATTAAACACATATATCTCTTTATAATCCCTAATTTTAAAATTTCCATTATAAATTTTCTGATCTAGACTCATTTTTTTCAATGTTTTTGGTCATGTTCCCATTCCTTACATGGATAACTCAGTTGATTTTTTAATGGAAGGAATAAACAAGGATGATTGGATTATGATTTTTGGTGCCTATTTTTTTTTGATATTCAAGGAAAATGAATTTTTATGGGTAGATGAAGTTTTAAAATTTCACAAGAATGTTATTTAATATTCCCTTAGGAACCCTGAAACCATGATCTACAAGTTGTATTATGGAAAATGATGGTTAGATCTCATTAATCTCTAATTGGGAATACATAGTATATAGAATTAGGTTCACACTAAGTCCTAGATAACAAATTGTTTTGATAAATTTTTTCTATACTAACTCATCATTGATGTATGGAAATTATTGTTCTTTCAAATTAAGAGGAATTAACCCTTTAATGGTGAACACTCATTATCATCCAAAAGGACATAGTTTTTATGTGAAAATTTCTTTTTTAAAGGTGCACATGTAATTTGGGTAGGTAAGAATGGTTTGGATTGAATTGATAAGTAAAATGTTCAACTTAAATTTAGAGAAGTTTTCCATAAATGTTTAATTAATTTTATGTGTAGTTTATCCTCTCCTACATTGAGTTAAAGCATTAGATTGGTTAATTTTTGGTGAGGTAGTGTTTCTTTCAAATTCATACCATATTTTTCAAAATTTCAGGGTGGTTATTCATCATTTTCATGATATTATGTTGATTTTAATGGTTTTGGATTTGATTTTTTAAGTTTAAAATGCATTTCCCACTTCTTAATAGTCTAACTAATTTTAGTTGATCAAGTGATGATTATGTGTTGCTCAATTCTCTCCTCATGGTTGGTAGATGGATATCTTGAGTAGGCATGGGTTCATTTACAATTATTATTGTATGCAATTCGTTTTTAAGGGATGATAATTTTGATTTCAGTTTCCCCATTTGATTACAGAACTGTTCAATGATTTGAAGAGGGACAATTGGGTAGGTGTTTATGCTAGATTGTTTATCCCAGGAGAATATTTTTTCTATGGAATTGGATGATAAATGGTTTTTTATATAGATTTTTGGTATTGGATATGAGTATTGGGGTATTTTATTAGTTGTGGTTGGAACTGATTTTTGGGTTTAAATTTTTTGTACAATAGGGTTTTAGTCTATATGGATAACTAGGTTACTCGATGGGTTATTAGTTTTCATTCCAAAGGAATCTAGGATTGTCATTTTAACTTGTATTGAGAGTTTTTTTATATTATGTATTTTTAAATTATAAATAATTATGCTCTAATTGTGCTTCTTCTAAATAAAAATCCTTTTTGGAATGGATTGGAAGTTTTTTGTCTGGTGGTCATTTTAATCAAAAATTGTGCAAATACGGTCTGTAGTTTGGATTTATCGGACCCTCCTATGATATATTGTATAGACATTCCTAGTGAGTGTAGAATGTTTTCCCTATTAATTTATTCTTCACTAAGAGAGTTAATCCCAATATATTTGGGTGGATTCTCATTGTATGGTAATAGTCCCCATTTTTGGTTCAGTTTATCCAGACCTTCTAGATACTCATAAGCATCATTTGAGGCTTTGGTTTTAAAGGTTACAATACACATCATGTCAATGAGTTTTTTATTTACCAGACCTAACCCTTCATAAAAAATTAAAACTTGTTTTAGGTTTTTAAATACATGGATAGGTACCATGTTGATTGTGTATTTGAACATTTCCCGTGTCTTATAAAATGAATCCCTTCTTTTTTTAAGGTTTAGGAAAATATTTTTAAGTTCAATTGTTTTGTGATGGGGGTGTATTTTTTTGAATTATATTTATTATTGTCACAATAAGTGGATTGTAGAGACCCAAAGCTTGATATACATAGATATTACATTACTTTTGCAGAATACTTAATACATAATAAAAATAGACACACAAGGACCGTAATAGTTTAGTGTCTTTGGAAACTCGGAATACAATCTTCTAATTGTGGTTAAAGATCTTCAACATATCCCATAAAGATCTTCCCATTTTTTTTCTTACCTAAAAACGTTTTTTAAATAATGGGGAAAAGAAAACATAAAAAGGGTGAGCTTAAATGCTCAGTAAGGGTAAACATTGATAACACAAAACAATCCATAAACATTTGAATGCAAAAACTTGAATATAAAATCTAAAAATCAAAATCTTGTGCAAAGACATAAATCTTGAAGTACGTAAGGCATATATCATAAAAGAGTAGCATGGGAATAAAACAAGTATTTGTGGAAAACCATTAAGCACATGATATGATTTCTATAGTAGCCAAGGCATTGCTTCTAATACCATCTTAGTGGACAAAGTCCCTTTCTAAATCAAGTTCACTCCTCATTTCAGTCCTGTAACACTGAACCGGATTAACCTACCATTCCAGCTATGTCTACCTAATGAGAAATAAATCCTTACCCAATGAATTGGAGGGAGATATAGGTCTCACACATCTCATAATGAAATCATTCTTACTTGTGCCACAATATAAACATAAATCCTTCATCATTACCCAAAGAATCAAATGGGTTTCGTAAACATCATCCCATCATAACATAATCCATACAAAACAAATGGATATCATTTCATACTAAGAAAATTGAAACCATGTAAATCATAGTGAAATTAGACTTGAAACATACACATATGAAATAATACCATCTTATATGGAAAATGGTTTTGATTAAAACACTTGAAATGAGTTCTTGAGGAAAATAACCATTCTTCTTCAAAATCATTTTATTTTCACAAAATTCCATGAAATTTTAAAAGAGAAATATTTTTTTGAAAATAGTCATGAAATCTTGGAGATAAAGCTTCATGAAAATAAAGCGTTATAAAACAGTAAAAAAACCGTTCATACTGTATAAGTTAAAATAATATTCTTCCTGTACTTTTGTTGGAAAATTCAAAAAGTACTTCGTATGGTGAAAAAAGAAAGATTTCTTACACACCATGTAGTAAAAGTCAAAAATGGGTAAAAAGGACTTTAAATATAAATGATTCCATTTTTATAAAATAGGAACATGGATGATAAATATAACCCCAGTAAATAATTACGAATAAACAATCTCAGATAAGAATGAGATTGGAAAAGTTATCCCTTACCTCATGTCCAATTTCTTCTGTATGTGTTCGAGACTCCTGTATAGTGGGTTTAAAAATATTATTAACTTGTAACTGAACCATAATAATATTTATGATATCATATATGATTCAATTATGACTTTAGATTATCCGTTCATTTGTCAATTCCATGTTAAAGCAGCATTTTGGGTAAAATCATTTCATTTATTGTCTGTGTTTTGACATGTAATTATTAATATGATTACTTAGATCATGATTAATTAATTCAAGGTTATAAAACATTATTTACATATAATATATATTCAGAATATACACATATATTATAGACCTATAAATGGAAAGAAATACATCATTCATGGAGACGGTAGGCCGTACGTACACATGAACGCTGTTTTTTGGTTTCTTTATTGAATTGAATGGAATTAAGTAGATGACATACATATATATATATACAAAAATCCAGTAGCATTAATATGTCATATATTTCATTATTACTTATTATATATACTCTATAATCATTCATTAATTGATAACATGGAAGATGAATCTCATCGCGTCGTGGAGACGGTAATCCGTACATACGCACGAGTGATGATATCATTCCCATATTTATTGAATGGAATTGGGTTGGATGATATAATATATTAGAATCATTATGATGTTATAATAATCGTATATAGTTATTCTTTACACCATTATACCCATCCAAGTAAGGTGGTGGTAGAAAAACTGATTACACCACGGCGTGGTGACGGTATTCCGTACGTACGCACGAGTGGTGATTTCATTTTCCATAGGATGGATGGAAGGTTAAATAGGGTCGTTTCATATTTATAATAACATATCAGTATATAATTAATACTTATGTTATTATTTTATAATGAAAAAACTAAAGAAGAGTTAGTAGAAGAAGAAATAAATTTGAAACAATCGGTAACAGACATTACCTCTTCTTCGAAACGCCTCTTCATAACCTCCTCTTAGGTTACTAAAGATGGTATTTGAAGAAGAAAAGGACCTCTAGGATGTTTCTAGGGAAGTGGAGAAGAGAATTTTTCCGGGTTTGGCTGATCATGAAGGCTCAAAGTGGTGTGAGGAGAGGAGGGAGGAGGTTCCCTTTTATAAGGGAGGAGAGGGGCACCTTAGAAAAAACATAAAATATTATTTTATTATAAAGTTATATTCTGTTTTTAATAGCTCCAAATTGATTTATTTCGAAGCTAAGATGGGGATGGGTCGAAATCATCAAAACAAATAGGTTTTAGACATGTTTAGGTTACTATTTTATTCATATCATTGAGATTTAACTATAAGTTAAATAATTTAACTTTTATCTTGTCTTTTCGTTTTCTTACACTATATGGTTAATAAACATACAATAAAAAGCCAAATGAACCCCAAGTGGTTCATTATTAATATATATAACCGTATATATGTTATTTGGACAAAAATTAGATTTTTAGGAATATTAGAAAAATTAATAATATAATTTTTTTAAAAAAACTATTTTATGTCAATTTTGACACTATTTGGTAATTGATTTTTGTAAAAATCATAACAAAAATATTAGTTCTAAAAAAGATAATTAAATCAATACTAACATTTCATATTAACCTATGAAATTAGTTTAATTTATAAAAAGTCTCAAATTACATTTATCTGGGTATTTATAATTTCAAGTATTTTAATATTTCATTATTTAGGTAATTAATACATCACCATTGTGTCATAGATAAATTAAATTATTTAAAGTTTAAAAATTATAAATAAAATACCATTAGGTATGAAATATGTTTATATTTATAATGAATATTTATAGTCGAATTTATCTTATGTATCACCCTATATTAAAATTGTTCTAGTTTTTAAACTTTGATTTTAACTATTTTAACTCCTTTTTAAATAAAAGAATAAAAAATGACCTAATCTAATTCATGTGGACCTAAATGATAATATTATATTCCTATGATTGTTTTTGGTCGAATTATACTTATCCAATAGAATTATAACATTTTTTAGGGTAATAATAATATCATTTTTAGCCTTAATTACCCTATTTACTTTTAACCGTGATAAATAAAAGGAAAAAGTTACTATTCACTGAAAATTACTTTTTCCCTTACTGAACAATATTTTACTCCTTGATATTAACCGTGTCTCTTGGATTTTATAAATTCCACTCACAGAAGTGGTAAAATTATGTTTTATGTAAATTTTCAAATTCTCCTAGGAGGTGGGTAAAAGACGGTGAAATGTCCAAAAAAAATTGTATATCTAAAATTATTATAAAATGAATCCAATGAATTACATTGAACTTATATAGGTATTATGTATCAATTTTTACCTAAAATAAATTTAAATAAAATAAATAATTATTTAAATAAAAAGTCGGGTTTTAAATAGTAACCAAGTGTTTTCACTATTCATCAAAAATTGAATGTTTTCAGAAAAATACCAAAAATTCACCCTAGGATAATTTCGATATTTAGAATCCAAAAATGAAGTCCATTTTGAAAAATAAAATCTAAAAAAGTGGGCATTACTATTCATAATGCATATTTCATTATAATGTTATTGTAATGTATCGTTTAGTTGTAACACCCCAAGCTTCCACGGTACGTTTCCCTTCGAATAATGCGATAGCGTGTGTTGTACGCAACCTCGAGTTCTAACACACACCACAACTAATTAAACTAGCCGTTGTGAATAGTAATACATACTTTTTGAAATCATATATATTTTATATTTCAAAATTGACTTCATTTTTGGATTTGGAATATTGAAATTAGCCTAGGGTGAAATTTTGGTACTTTTCGGATAACTTTTATATTTTGATGAATAGTGAAAATTACTAAATTATAATTAAAATCAACTTTTTTAATCAAAATAATTAATATTGATAAATTATGAATTTGAGTGGATTTAAATTATATTTAGAATATATTTTTACCATTTAATTTAATGTTTGTCATTGGACATAATTTCACAATTAAACCAGACATAAACAAGTGTCAATCTTTTGATAGTTATTATCTCTTAAAAACACGCTTTTTATTTTAACAACGGGAATTAATTTTAAATTAATTTCTGCCACTTCTGTGTTTTGAATTTGGAAAAATGGATTACATATTTGGAATCAGGATGTCCAAATTATGTAAATAGGTAACTTTTATTTTTACACATTTTGAATAATTACTGCGGTAAATATTTTATTTACCATGGTTAAAGGGTAAATCCGGTAAATAAGGGTTAAAAAATAATATTATAATAATACAAAATTACCCTCAAACGTGTCCTAACCTTATTGGTGGACACATACCCGACCATGGGCATCCTTGAGTCGATTTGGGGACCCCTTAGAGCCACTTGTATGTGGTAGGGACACATTATATTAATAAAGTTAAAATAAAAATAAAAATGGCATAAGCTTACATCTTTTAGAAGAACAATTTTTACGTAAGGTTATACATGTTGGATTTTCGATTATAAATATTCATTAGAAAGCTAAAACGATTTCCTACATAATGATATTTTATTTATAATTTTTAGACATCAAATATTTTAAATTATTAATGATACAATAATGATGCAATGTTTACCTCATTAATAAATCATTTAAATAAATAAGATTATAATGATTAAAATATTATCTAAAACCTGTCCAATTATTATTGGTTGATGTTATTTAGAATATGAGTCATATTATCTTCGACCTCAATGATTTTTGGACCATTATAAACCGAATATAATTATATTATAAAGTAATACTTTCACTCTTTCCTAAAGAGCCCCTCCTCTCCCTTATAAAAGGAGACCACTCCTTCTCATTTCTTCACACCTTAAAAGCCTTTTGGTTCGGCCAAACTCTGCCCAAATACTCTCACAACTTCCCTCACTACAACATAGAGGCCTTATTTTGATCAGAAAGCCAACCTAAGGAGCCCTTTTGATCAAATCAAAAGGAAGAGCCCGAAGAAGAGGTAATGATTTCACCACCCTTTTCCAAGTTCATTTCTTCTTCCACTTCTTCTTCCTTTGTTGTTACCATTCTAAAATAATAACTCCAGTATCTCACATATACTGTGATGTTATTATAAATATGGTACAACCATATTCAGTATTCTATCCACCCTTTGAATAACATGTCACCATACGTGCGTACGTACGGCTTACCGTCTCCACGTCGTGGTGTAATTGTTATTCAATATATTATTATTTGGATGGGTATAATAATGATGTGAAACTCATGTAAATAATAAATATAACATGTTAATTATTCTGTATATATGATATAACATCCATTTATATATTATTTTAATATCAAAAGAATGATATTGTCGCTCGTGCGTACGTACGGACTACCGTCTCCACGAACGCGATGAGATTCATTCTCCATCGTATCCATTCAAGTATAATTATCATTTGATGATTTAAAAATGATGTTTAAGGACTTGATATCATGCTGGATATGAATAAGATACAACAAACATGGCTTATGTAACAAAACATATAAAAGAAAATGAGTAAGTTCACACCCGAAACAATGATAATACTAAGATATTATTATAAAATCAATATTAAAAGATCATATATGATATCATAATAATTTATATGATTATTTTATAATTTAATAACAATTATTTCACCATTATACAGGAGGTTAACCTACCCCAACCAAGGAAAAGTACAAGTTAAGGGTTATTTCACAATCTCTTCATTATCCGAGGTTGTTTATACGTAATAATCTACTGGGATCTCGTTATCATCCACATCCATGTTTCTTCAAAATGTATTTCAAAACATTTTTAATATTTAAAAGAATATGGTTTAAAGTCATTTATACCCTTGTTTGACTTTTTATAAGAGGTTTATAAGGGAATCTTTTCGTCATTTTCCAAACAAGGTGCTTTTAACCTTTTCGACAGAATTAAGATAAGAATATTTTTTTTAAACTTATACGGCGGGTGCGGTTATTTTCCGCCGTTATAAAATATTCAAAGCTTTCCTTACAAGCTTATAAGAATATTTTCAAAGAAAATGTTTTATTTTATATGGATCTTAAATGATTTCAAAATAAAAGGAGATATTTCCTTAAAAAGAATTTTGATTTCATCTATGTCAACATCCTTTGATGGATTTTAAGATTATTTGAAGTTGATTTATTATGATACAAAACTTCTATATTGTATTGAAAGTTTTGTGATATGTTTGACTGTGGATGTGCTATTTTTATACCATTCATAGTTTATGGTGAAAGTATTGACATTTCGTATGCTAGTTTTAATACGAATGTTTATGTTATGTTTAAACCTTTTCATATGGGAATGCATTGGACTTAGTAAGTGACGGGTGGAGCCCGCTATAGCTCCTCGATGCATCGTTAGGTCTCATGAGACAAACTAGTGTCTTGGCACAAGGCCTTGACAAAATCTTATTTGTAGTCTTGGCACGAGGCCTTGACTTTGTGGTTATGATAGTCTGGCATTATGCATTCCAACATTATGAAAGTGGTTATTGATTTTTTCATGTGATTATTCGATTAGTATAATATCCATGTGAATAACTAAATGGAATTATTTCATTTTATTTATGTCGTACCATGTTGAAAGTTCATGTTTGAAAGGCTTTTGTTTTAGTTATACATTGCCTTAAATGTTTATTCTTATTTATGAAAGTTTCCGCTATATTTTTATCCTTACTGGGCATTAAAGCTCACCCCTTTTCTATGTTTTATTTTTCCCAGGAAGTGAAGAAGTAAATTATGAATGACCTGCAGGGATTTTATGTGGGGATATGAGTGTGGATTATGGATACATTATGTTGTTGTAGTAGTTTTTCATTTTATGATGTAATGTAAGACATATGAATATATCTAGTGTTTCCAAGGCTACTAAACCAATCGGTATTTCGAGATTTGATCTTTCTTGTGATCATGCCAATGTTATGTAATAATGCACCGACTCTGGGTAACTAGGGTCGGGGTGTTACAGTTGGTATCAGAGGAAGTTTAGTACAAACCTTGGAAGCTAGATTTAGATAAACTCTGATTAGAGCACGTAGACCTAAGATGAACTTTGAGGATTAGTATAGAAGAACTTCCTAGAATTTTGGTATTGTAGAGATTTTGTGAGTTTTTCGAGCAATACATCCCTGTCTGGATACGAGCAGGTAGAGGCGGCTCTGGCACAGATGTACCTAGGGGTAAAACCCGAAAACACCGCTTTGAGCTAGACTCGAACGGGAACTGGTGCACGACAACGGAGCTTGCTGCACTCTTGGTTACGACACTCCCGGGGGATATGCTTAGGATAACTCTCATTTTCTTTACAAATCATTTTGAAGGGATTATGAGTATATACTTCCTCAAAGAAAACATTCTTATGATTATGGATTATATCCATAAATAGTTCAATTTATGTTAAGTGTTTTATAAGTATGGGATTATGTATTTTGATTCATAAACTGATCTAGTTTATGCCATTGTTTAGAAATAGCGCCTAGTGGAAGAAATGGAAACTGTATCAATGCACGCACTCCATGTAGGGATTTCCCTCCTGCTCAAGATAATTATAGTGGGGCTGGTGATGCAACTGGTGCCGATCAGCTAATCACCATACTGGGGCAACTTACTCAGGTTATGAATAATAACCTTAACCGTATGGAGCACCCTGATCCGCAGCGTGGAGGATCAATGTTAGATCGATTCATGAAGAAACAACCACCAACGTTCAATGGGAATACAAATCCCTTAGTAGCTGAGCAATGGATATTTTCCCTAGAGAAAATATTTCAGGCTTTGGGGAGCAGTGAAAGGGAAAAAGTTAGCATGGCAGTTTACCGCCTCACTGGAGATGCTGATCAATGGTGGTCATTGATTCAAAATACGAAGGAAGATGATGAAGTATCAAATATGGAATGGAGGGAGTTCAAAGATCTGTTTTTAGAAAAATACTTTCCTCGCGACCATCAAGCAGATATGGAAAGGCAATTTCTAAGTCTGAGACAAAAGGAGGATGAGAATGTCACAAAGTATGAGGCTAACATTACAAGGTTAGCAAGGTACACTGGTGATTATATACGTAACCAAAGAAGTAAGATTGATCGTTTCTTTGATGGGTTAAAACCATTTCTCCGTCGAGCATTAGTCTCACAATCCTTTTCATCGTATGAAGACATTGTCTCATGTGCTATGAAGACCGAAAAGGAATTCTATAAGTCTTATGACTTTAAAGCAAAGAAAGAGAAGAAGAGGCCTGCTGATCAATCTGGGAATGGAAATAAGCGGAAGAAAGGAAAGGTTGAATATCCATCCTGTGGTAAATGTGGGAAGAAACACCCCGGTGCTTGCTTGAAGGGAATGGGAGTCTGTTACAAGTGTGGTGAAAAAGGCCACCAAGCTCGTGATTGCAAGGGGAAGAAGGAAGCTACCAACGTTCAGTGCTACAATTGCAGGGAGATGGGGCATTATGCAAATGAATGTCCTAAGCGTCAGGAGAACTTACCTCAGAAAAGGCCAAGGGATCAAGGCTAGGCTTATGCTATCACTACTGCTGAGGTAGAAGCTCCGAAAGACGTGGTGGAAGGTAATTTAATGGTTTCCTCAAGTTTAGCAAATGCATTATTTGATTCTGGATCATCGCATTGTTTCATATCTTCCCAGTTTGCTAAGAAAATTAGATATTTCTAATTTGATTTAATAAGGGATTTGTCAGTTAAAACTCCTAAGGGAAGTATCATTGCAACAAAGTTTTGTGAATCAGCCCTCATTAGAGCACATAAATTTTCTTTATCTACTGATCTCATCGTCATACCTATGATTGAGTTTGATATAATCCTCGGTATAGACTGGCTTTCGGACTATGATGCGAAGATTTATTGTAAGAAGAAAGAGGTTATGATTCTTGATGATAATGATAAGGAACACCTTATTTTTAGAGCAGAATCGTCACCACCTAATTTTTATTTAGATCCACTCTCAATAGCTCAACTAAATTCAATTATTGGGGAGGAAGAGAATGAAATAACTGCGGGTGAGGAAAGTAATGTTCAAATAGAGGATGTACCTATTGTGAAAGAATTTGTAGATGTATTTCCAGAAGATTTACCTGGACATACTCCAGAACGAGAAGTTGAGTTTTCCATTGATTTGATTCCTGGATCAAGGCCTATATCGAAGACCCCTTATAGAATGGCCACTGTAGAGTTAGTCGAACTAAAGAAACAACTAGAGGAATTGAGTAATAAGGGATTTATTCGCCCTAGTGTTTCTCCATGGGGAGCCCCTGTTCTTTTTGTTAAAAAGAATGATGGATCTATGATGTTATGTATCGACTACAGGGAGATCAATGCTATAACGATAAAGAACAAGTATCCCCTACCTCGCATTGGTGATTTCTTTGACCAACTTCATAGAGATCAATACTTTTCAAAGATTGACCTTCGATCTGGATACCATCAGTTGTGTGTGAAGAAGGAAGACATTCCGAAGACAGCATTTCGAACCAGGTACGGGCATTATGAGTTTACTGTAATTCCGTTTGGATTCACTAATGCACCATCTGTATTCATGGATCTGATGAATAGAGTTTTCAAGGAGTATCTCGATGAATTTGTGGTGGTA